>OW285216.1:13003558-14389088 GCA_935421205.1 Xylocampa areola | reverse complement strand
TTCTTCCACATTTTAACTCGTCTTTTGACGACGCCATTGCTATCTATTCAGAATAGATAGCAATGACGTCGCCAAAAGACGTGTCAGATCGCCTGGACTATTTATCAGGGAGGCGCAGGATCGAATCCTGCTCGCGACCGTATTCTTTTTCCATTTAATTTTATAATACGCACATGATTTCATAAAGTCAGTTATGTTAAACTTAGATTATTAGATTAGACTGCCTCGTTGGTCTAGTGGTTAGTAGCCCTGACTGCTATGCCGGAGGTCGTGGGTTCGATTCCCACCCAGGACAAATGTTTGTGTGATGAGCACAATCATTTGTTCTGTGTCTGGGTGTAATTTTATCTATAATATGTATGCATTTAGAAATATATAAGTATGTTTATCAGTTGTCTAGTACTCATAACACAAGCTCTGCTTAGCTTGAGACTAGACGGCGTTGTGTGGTAGTTGTGGAATATTATTATTATTATTATTATTAGAAATTGCCAGTCACTGCTATAACGTAATAATAATGTTAATCTACACACAATGGTTACAGAGTTAATCTCGTTCTCATTTTTACTTAACACTTTTTATTTTAAAAGCATAACACATCAAGTAATCCCGAGAGTGAGACTTTATTTATATATATTTTCTTTTGTAATGTTAATGTTTTTCATTGTTACCATTTCGTTTAATTTAATTCTGTTGAACATTTTAATGGAGCGTAGCTTTTGTTTAAATAGAAACACTGTTTTAGGTCTTGAATATTTGATTCTAGTATTTGCTGCAGAAAAATATTACTTGGCCAATTAATTTTCAAAGCAAACGTACCTATTCGTATATACGTCTATAAAAATCCTTATCGCCCCTTCAGAGAATTCATCCAATTATTCAATTTAAACATGACTTTGTACAGATTATTTCTGTTTTTAATTCTAAAAGGTTTTAGTGGATTGTTTATTTTGTGAATTTATTTCTTATGATGTCTGAGAGCTCAGAGGTTGTAAGATACAAGAGATTGTGTCTTACGCCTTTTGTGCCCCAAGGTCCAATAACTTTTGTTCCATAGAAAGTGTCGTATATTCTAGGTGTCTTTGGCGATGAAAATGATACTCAGAGTGGTATCCAACTGTGGCGAGTTCAGGGTGTTTTGAATGAAGACGTGTTAAGTGAATTCTATGATAGAGGTAAGTTTCATTAATTTATAAAATGTGAACAGTGAAGGTCTACAAGACTTTTTTAGGTTTCTTAAGATTCTACTTTAATATTTTTAAAGGCTGTGCAATATCTTACATCACTACATATTATAAAACAAAGTCCCCCGCCGCGTCTGTCTGTCTGTTCGTGATAAACTCTAAAACTACTTTACGGAGTGATTCATGAGGAAAGTTTAGGTGTATAATTCCCATGCTAAGCCGGGGCGGGTTGCTAATAATTTTCATTTTTAGTTTAAGTATGTTTATATGACATATAACAAAACAATAAATAAAAATATAAGTTCAAATTTTTTTATAGTTTTTATTTAAGCTCTAATCAAAAACAATATAATGCTAAATTGAACAGATAGAAAAAAAATACAAGGACTAATTTAAATCAACTGAGATTAAGTGCAGATGTTTTGGATGTCCAAAACAAAATGTTTAAAAAAAAACAAAATTGCTTTTAGACTATTTGAATTTTTATTCTTTCATCATGTTAATTAGTGTACCCCAATTAACTTACCGTACTTAAAAATATTCTCGGGAAAATATAGTCCGAGCACTTAGCCTACCCTCTACCTAAATGAACACAAATACGGTTAATATACTGTCCTACTCCATTTAACTTCGTGGAAGAAAGATAAAATAAACAAGACGTATGGTCCCTTTATGGCGAATGTATGAAATAGGGATGGGCAACTTGTTGTTTTCAATTGATTTTGTGATCTGTGAATCGAATAGTACCTTGTTAAACGATTCACTGCATCGTAGATGCTCGATGAGATCTGTGAATTGAGCAGTACTTTGTAACTCAATCATTTTTAAAGTAAAAACGTTTGAAAATAAAGATATAAAAACTTCTTATATGTTAAATGAGAAAAATATTTTTAATTCTACTTATTATTGTGGAATCAAATGACATTCTCTTGTATTAGAAACAAACATCTTGGATCACTGAGTTCAAGGTGAGTCAAAAGTGAATGAATGTGCTCGTTTTCTAGAAAAGACTGCTAAAAAAGCACTGACATAAATTAATTTATTAACAAAATTTTACAGTAAATGAAATGATAAAGTGCAAACAATTGTGTTATACCTAGTTCGGATAACATAACATACCATCACGCCTGTATTCCCCGAAGGGGTAGGCAGAGGTGTTCATAGTTGTACACACACATTTAAACAATGCTGTTATTAATTCCCATGTAATAGGTGGTGAGTCTATTGCCAGGCATTTACGAGGCAGAAGTCCAAACTCCAGGCTGCTATCGATAATTTCCTAATAGAAAAAGTCAATAAGACTTTGCCCGACCCGGGAATCGAACCCAGGACCTCCTGCTCATCAGTCGCGCTTGGGACCACTAGACCAACGAGGCAGTCCTAGTTCGGATAGTTGCGAATTTGTAAAATGTGAATAGATTCGGTTTCAGATTGCATCGCGTCGAATCAATTAAAAAAATCGTAACATCACACTTTTGAATCGATTTTCGAGGATATCGATAAGAACCGCCCATCCCTAGCATAGAATCGTCTTCCAAGCCATTTCACTGCAATCGTTTCAGCCACTAAAGTACACTATAATCTCACTAATGTAGCCGTGTAGAGGTCTCTGTGACAATGAAACTGTTTGACAAAGAAGTCGATAGAGTCTTCTAAAACATAATAGTGTTTCTCGATAACGAATAGCTTCAACTACTCACAGTAGAATAATGGGCGTCGGGTTGACAAAATAACGTCACATTTTCTAACCTCTCTTACAATTTTATCTTTTTTTAATAAAAATACGTTGCCCCACTCTAGGAATTTCTTCCTGTATCGTGGGTGCGTGAACAAACACATAATCTCACATGCACACACACCTAGACCCGGAACAATTGTCTGTAGATCATAAAAATAATTGCTCAGTGCAGGAATCGAACCTGCGACACGCGGCGCAGGTGCCGAGCTCTCAACCACTGCACCAATTGCGCTGTCAATTCAATTTGATAGTGAGTGAGCAAGAGATTAATAGGAATGACGCCATTTTCTTAAATAAATTTGTATTTCGAGATAAAGTTTATCTGGGAATTAGTATTTGTGTATGAACAGGCCTTAACCCAGATCAACTAGCTTTAGACTATACAAATATTAGTTCAGTGCGAGAAACCGATCCGTAGGTGTATGTGGTAAAGTCGATTACTCAATTAGATAATATCATGTTATATCACGTATGTATCCCCGAAGGGCTAGATAGAGCTATACACAGTTGTACACTCACATTTAACCGGTGCATTAAGTGTCATGACTGTAACATGTGGTGAGTCTATTGCCATCAAGGATGCAGTTACAAACGTCTGAGATCTACCTTCTAGAAAACCTCAATAATACTTTGCCCGATCTAGAAATCGAACTCGGTCATCACAATGAATGAGGTTCGTAACGTCGGAGCTTCAAAATGTCAGAGTTTCAGAACGTAAGATTTTCAAAATAATAGAGATTCAAAATGTCAGAGATTCAGAACGTTACAGTTTCAAAATGTCAGTCTTTCAGAACGTAAAGTGTAATTGATGAGAAAATTATTATAATTTGAGATTACAGGTGTACAGGTAGACCAATGATTGCTGTGATTACTCAATTACTGAACAAATCTTGCTGTAAATTCATCTACCTAATATTTTTATTGATTTCAATAGCACGTTTCACCGAAGAAATTTGGAAGAGAGACAACAGAACAATAGACTTTCTTATATACGACAATGAAGTGGACTACATAACGGAATTCTTAAAAGACAACAATCTTACAATTACCGTACTGATACCAAATGTCCAGGGGAATTTCAACGAGTCCACAGTTAAGACGTTCCCCACCAGGAGAAATGGTAATGTTTCAGAATCTGTAGACTAGTGGCTTACTTGGCAATAAGGTGGAGTTTCGATTCTTGATGACATGATTTTTGTTTATTAAGTTGAGTATAAGTAATACTTTTACTTATCAAGTAGCTATATGGCTGGATGGGGTAGGTGTTTCTAAATCGCATATGGCGGGGTGGAACGATAATTAAGACAGACCTAAACCTGGGTTACAGTGGATGCAGCCGCGATCTTGATGCTCTGTTAAAAGTTAGTGGCGAATCGTGTATTTTTTTTTGTCGGTAGGTTTCCGGCATTATGGAAAAATCTTAGGATATTTTTTTGTCGGTAGGATTCCGGCATTATGGAAAAATCTTAGGATAATGTCGCAAAGGCTACTACTATTATAATATTATTTATTGAAAATATTTTATCTTTCATTATCTGCATAATCACTTATATATATATATATCTGTTGATATATTGAATTTATACATGTATTAAATGTCGCAAAGGCTACTATTAAAATATTATTTATTTAAAATATTGTATCTTTCATTATCTGCATAATCACTTATATATATTATATACTAGCTTCTGCCCGCGACTTCGTCTGCGTGGTCCTCAGAATTAGGTCGAGCCGGGATAAAAAGTACCCTATGTGTTAATCCGGGTTATAAACTGTGTGCCAAATTTCATCCAAATCCGTACAGTCGTTATTGCGTGAAAGAGAAAAAAGAACATCCATACATACAAACTTTCGCGTTTATTTACTAAGTAGGATCTGTGGGCTTACTCTTGAAAATAATTCCGTTCGATTCACATTGGAAATATGTCAGTTCGTACTTTTAAATACCAAAACGTCTAAAAATTATTATAGATTCGGGATAATATGAAGACAACGTGCTATAAAATTGAGGTTACATTAATGTAGGTAATTATTATATATTACGTCTATTTAAATTGGAATTCGTATGTTTCAAGAGTAACCCCACTGTTGATATATTGAATTTATACATGTATTGGTTTGTGCTAAGTACACCTAAAATAATTATTGTGTATGAAAAAAATTGCATTTGATATCGCCCACAGATACTTAACGATAACTATATATTAATTGGCACCGTACGTATACGTCTATTGATTTCTTTGAAGAGCAATATCGTAAGATACAGACAGATATACCTATATATTATCTGCCCTGTGTGTCATAAACTTTAGGAATATAGTGTAGAGTCTCACTTTAGAAATGTAGAATATATACTCCTCATTAAGAATCTGAACAGTGGTCGAAGGCTATGCTTCAAAGTAAATTATTGCGTAATTTATGTTCATATCTCATAATTGTTTTGGGTAAACTTCGACTCGTTAATACAGTGGGCTAACCTCAAGTTATTTGAAGTTAGGTTAAGTGTTGGCCTGAGATTTGGAATGCCTACATTTGAATTGCTTAAGTCTAGTCTAATGGCTTAGAGATATATATAATAAATATGTGGTGTTTGTTATACAACGTCGTGTTTTATTCAATTGCCCTTAATATTTGAAGAAACGTTTAATTTACGAAGAGCAGTAGAGTATATTACCTAACTGGTGTAACTTAAACTATATCAATCGATACTGAAAATAAATTTGGTACCTATGTTAATTTTGATACAATGATACACGTTTAAATTATTTTTTCTGAAAAGAAAAATACTGTCGTCAGAAGTGAAAGTAATTCCTTATCCATATTTATTAAGTTACTAGCTGATGCCCGCGTCTTCGCACGCGTGGATGTCGGATATCGCGACCAAAAGTAATCATGAAATTTTGATCCCGGTCCCGCTTTCCAATTACCGCTTCATAATTGCCCATTTTTTATGTATTAAAATGGATGTAGTATGTTATCCTTAAGAGATAGACATGTGCCATCCCGGACTCTTCTGTAGACCTATATAAGATACACAATTCCACTATACATCATTTTGTTATAGCTCAAAGGGTTTAGGCAGCGCACGCCAGAATAGCTCGCAGATGGTAGATTTTTCCCTACTTACTTGACACTTATCGTCATATTTTAGACAATTCACAGAATACCTTTATAAATTGTAGCCTATGTGTTATAATGATTTATAAGCTATATTATTGTAAACTTTCATTAAAATACATTCAGTAGTTTTTACGTGAAAGAGTAACAAACATCCATCCATCCATCAAATTATAATTATTAGATTAAGCATCAAAATGAAAATTCCAGCACCTGTACTTTATAGCTTCCTTCTGTTCAAAATAAAAATGTAATCCTTTATTATGGGTAGTTGACTTTAAGGTGACATACAATATAAAAAACGAATAAGCATTGATAGTGGTACTTGAAATTACGTGTGTTGTAGTTTTGAGACATTTTTTTTTCTATGTTTTTATAATTTTTACTTCCATCTTTAGATTTTCTTGAAGTCGTACGGTTTTAGTATTAGGGACCAGATGCAAAGTAAAGAATTATTGTCACATGTTTTGTTGACAATTCCTTAATGGAGTAGTTCATTGAGGAATTGTCAACTAAATACATGTTACACAAACAATGTAATATTAAATAATAAGCAATTTTTACCTGTTGATGTGTTAAAGAATAAAGATCAATAATATAATCCGGGATCTAATATTTATCCGGGAGGCGCAGGTTGGAATCCTGCTCACGACCGTATTCTTTTTCCATTTAATATTATAACTTTAGAGTTCGCTAAGCATGCGTTAATGCATGTTCAAAGATTTATCTTAAAAAAAGATCAAATCCATAATACCATATCGTATATTGAGTTAAAAATATAACATTGTTTTTTCACATCATCATTTTTTTTTTCACGGAGACATTGAAAAATAATGGACACGAACGGAGCTTGAACCCGCGACCCTTGACATTTCGTGTCATCACTCTAGCAACTGAGCTACCGTGTCGTTGTCCGTGTGTATTAAATTGCAAGTCTCCTTGTATACGTGTTAAGAAGAAACCTTGCGATATTTATTAAGTAATCATTTACAGATCTACTAAGCAAGTGACAAGGGTTCAAGCCCCGTTCGTGTCTATAATTTTCAATGTATCCTTGAAAAATAGTTATTAATATAGGCATAATATGGCCTTAAAATGTATAAAACAATATCAATATATATGATATAACATTATGTTTACGAATTTACTATTTTACAAATATCGAAGCCGTGTCCGGGGATTCATTTACATGGAAAGAATTTCCGGGGCTGGACGATATCAACAGATATCTTGCTAAGATTTTCTCTACCTACCCGTCTTATTGCAAGATCACCGCAATTGGGAGGACACTTCACCGCAAACCAATAAACGTAAGTTTTTTTATGATGTGTTTATAAATTAATTAATTATTATTTCCTATGGACACATTGAAAAATAACAAACACGAGCAGGAATCGAACCCGCCACACTTGACATACGTGACATACGTGTCAGGTTAGCGCCTATTAAATTTTGAGTTTCCTTCTCCTCGCCTCAAGAAGATGCCTGGTGATATCTATTTAGCAATCATTTAAAAGATAACTAACAGGTGCTAGTAAGACACTGTAGTTCAGCCGGGAGAGCCATGGCACGGTATATCAAGAGCCGCGGGTTCGATTCCTGCTCGTGTCCATTATTTTTCAATGTTTCCTTAATAAATAATATAGGCGTTACATGGCCTTAACATGTAAAAAAAAGATTAAATGGCTATACCATTTAAAAATTACAATTAATTTATGATACTTACGTGACTCTGAAAAGTAATTGGTTCTGAAAAGCCTTGGATTTGGCCCTTGGCATTTGGTATCTTTGAGTTGCCAGTTTACGGGTCATTCCACTATCTCTAAACATAGAATTAATATGATTACGATTGAAATCAAAGCTCATTCTTTTCAGATGTTAGTACTATCGACTGGAAAGCCAGTAACTTCACCAATACTGGTGGTTAGTGGGATACATGGCCGAGACTGGACGGGTGTTATATCTACACTGTACTTTATTGAGTCCATCGCCCGGAACTTTACTGCACAACCTGAATATGTCAAGAAAAGGCAATGGTATGAATGTGTTAATTACTATTTTTGTGAAGGTGCATGGAAAGACTTTGTTTGTAATAGTTACTTTAGGGTAATATCGGGGTGGCTGACTTGTTCCGGGCCCGGCTCTTCAATAAAACGTTGTGGGTTCAAATTAGATGTTTTTTGATATAATATATACTTTCTTAATTAAAATAAGAAGTCATAAACATATGGTGAAGTATCCTTCATATTGTGAGGAAACCTGGAGTTAATAGTATGAAATCGCCAACACGCAGTGAGCTAGCGTGGTGATCAATTGCTTTGCCTTCTCTGTATGAGAAGCTCTCCTTTTCTCTTTCTATACCAATATTGGCAACCGCGGCTCGTAAGCGTGAGTTCCCGGATCGGATGCTCGGGTCGAGCGAAGTGTTATTAAGTTTTTCTGTTGTTGTAGAATTCTCTATAGCAGCCCGAAGTATGGCACTGTGCTCACCATAGGTCTTAATAACAGCCTGAGTTTAAATATGGGTCTACTATAGCACACCTTGGCCTAATTCTTCGGGGAAACAGGTGTGATGCTGTTTCTTTTTTATTTACAAATATTAATCTTAGATATTATTTTTTCAGGCATATCATACCAGTTCTGAATCCTGATGGCTATGACTACAGCTTGACTAAAGATAAGTTGTGGAAGAAAAATAGACGCAGATTTAGTGGAGACTGCTACGGTGTCGACCTCAACATGAATTTTGAGTAAGCACACAGGAGCAATCAATCAAAAGCAATATCGTGTTTCCCAGTAACTGGGTTGTGGAGGTCAGATAGGCAGTCGCTTCAAGTAAAATACTGGTATTAAGCTGTATCCGGTTTGACTGGAATCCGACCCCAATGTAGTTGGGAAAAGGCTAGGCAGATATATATACAGGAGCAATTTGCCTATGCACTCTACTTAAGAGTGAATAGATTTATTCTGGATCTACGTGCTCCATTCTAGGTCACACCGTCGCTTACTATCAGGCGAGTTGGTGGCCAAAACTAGATACATCTTTGGTAACAAAAAAATTTTTTTCCGTTTTGTTACAATACGGAATCAACATTATTGACCCCCACTTTTTATTAGCCCCAGGGGATACATTCATCTGATAGTTGTGTTCATTGCGTTTGCGTTAGGATTTGGCATTTTGTTTCCGGATATAATTAAAACTATTTAATTTAATATTGAACTTTATTTTGTTCGTGAATGAGTTTTAATTGATCAATGAGAAAGTATGGTTGTACGTAACTTAACACCGTCATTGTTGAAGTGTGGGTGTACTGCTAATACACCTTTGTCTAACCTTACAGGGAATACAGGCGTGATGCTATGTAAATAATGATAAAGATTATCTTGCCTTTTTGAACCTTTTTTTTTTGTTTTCGGGGGGAAACCTTCAAAAGGCGCCCGGTCTTTGGGGATAAAACCGTGGAGTGTGGGATTTTTACCTCACTAAAACCACCCGGTGGTCACCATCCGCACTTGAAGGGGAGCTCCGGGTCCTCTTAAGAGACCAGCTCCGGAATGCCTTTTTGAACCTAGACCATTGCTAAGAAGTTATTAGATTTTAACAAAAGAAAACGCCTCAATTTAGCTAAAAGCAAACTTTTACACAAAAACAAAAAGTTGCACGGACTTTTTTCGGCCACAGTTAACTGGATCATGTAGCAGTAATAACTTAGTGGTATTATCGATAGACTAGCGCGTCAAAGGTCGTAAGTTCGAATCCGAGGCACTGACTTTTCGAAGTCATGTGCGTATTAGCTGCTCTAGTGGTCCCAAGCGCAACTGCTGAGCATGAGGTCGCGGGTTCGATTCCCAGGTCGGGCAAAGTGTTAGTGTCGTGTAGCAGTCCAGAGCTTAGAACTGTGCCCGGTAGATGGAAATAGCCTCTCCACCTATTACATGGGACTTAATAACAGTATTGGTGTACAATTGTGTACACCTTTGCCTACCCCTTCAGGAAATATAGGCGTGATGCTATCTTATGTGTGTATTATAAATTAATTATCTCTTGCATAAAACCGGCGAAGGAAAATAAGCATTCCTGAGATTTAGATGTTCCCTGATGTGTAAAGCCATGTCAGAGACCTGTGGGTGGTTTAAACTCTGACACTTGGTTGTTCATCAACCACACGATAAGAAGAAGAACTGGTTCAAGTACATTAAATAAATATGAAATACAATCCGTTGTTCTGTACCCGTGCTATATGTATAAAACAAATTATAAAATATATGCATAATCTTCCAAAAATTGTTTAATAATTCTACGGAAAATTTTCACTTCGAAACATAAGCGGATTTTTCAGAATAAACCCAGTAATGCTCCAAACGGCTCTAAGAATATGTTGCCGGCATTTTAAAAGGACGCCGAATTCATATGCCTATTTATTGTGGATTTGCTTTGGTTTTAGTTTAGTATATACGTCCTATTAAATAGGTGGTAAGCACATTGCTAACAACCAGGCACGATTCCAAACTACCGGTCTGCTACTGCGAATTTCCTAACAGAAAAAATCGATAAAACTTTCTGATCCTGGGATCAAACTCAGAACCTTACGCTCAGCAGTCAAGCTTCCGATCACTAGACTATTGCAACAATTCAAGGATAAAGAAATTATAATTCCCAACAAAACAATTAAGAGGAACAAAACTTTATATTTAATGCGAGGACGGTCGCGTTAATTCGTTAAATCCTCAATTAGTACTTTGGGTGGTTATTTTAAAGCCAGTCCCTGAAATTTTAAAATAAAATTGTGATGGCCGTATGGTCTCGGTCTCATCTTTATTCATGAAATTTGGGATACCGGGCTTTTCCACAAGTATATTCTGTTTGGTTTCAAGGGTAAACTGCTTCATCTTTTCGTATATCTTGCAATTTTTTGTTGGAAAACTTTAAAAACTCGCCTTCATCACTCGGACACCACATTCCGGTCTTGTCTCCAAAGGCCGAGTCCTTTAGGAAGTGTAGTATTTATACTTGACTAAAATCACCCCAGTGGTCACCATCAGGACGTGGAGGGGAACTCCAGGATCTCTTAAGAGACTCGCTCGGAACCCCCCCTGTGCGACGCTTATTCGGGCACATTCCTGAGGATCGTTTGTCATCCAAGTGTCAAAGTTAAAAACCTCGGACATGGCTTTACACACCATTGAGTATATTCTGGGCGCCTAAGGACCAGCAAGTTTCAATTGCCCCAGGACTTTAAAAGAGACATTGAATGCAGTTTTTCTTTTTCTCTAAAATCGAATTTGACTATATGTAACTTTCAAATTCGTCCACACAGGCCCATCTCAATTAATCTTCCTGTGTATTTTGCTGACTTATCTGACGATTTATAGCGTAGTTATAATTTGTTTGGAGTAGAGCATGAAACTGTTACAAATCCACAGCGTATAACTTCACTGCTCAAAGGGATACGTTATCCTAAGCTAGATGAGGCCACCAAACTTTGCCGTTGCAATTATTTCTAGCAGTTTGCAGAGGGTATGACTAGTGTTATGTTACTAAGGGGGTGTTATATGCTACCCCCATTTATAAACTGGGGTCGACTGGGAATAATGTACTCCACTCAAGTTTACCGTTACGTTCTCGCAATTGCAACGAAACTAAATTAACTTTATCTCTAATAAGGGCTTGCTGTTTCGTTTATAAGAGGAAAAGTTTATAGAAATTTGTTTATAAGAAGCGATTTGAAATTGGAGCCGAGGCATTGTTTTTTTATGGTATGGACATAGTTATACGGAGGAATGAGGATCATGAGATGAGGAAAGTTTTGACTATGAATTTGGCTATAAGAGTAGATACCTATGGTACGATGAATGGCAAAATATCGAAATACCTTTATTTTCAATGTTGTATGGAAAAAATCGATCGCATTTATAACAAATTCCAATTTTAGAGGCAATGTATGTTGCCTATAGAAAATGCAATCAAAAATTCATAAAGGAACGGAATTTTCTTTGACAAAATATGAAATAACATTTTCATGGAACTGGTTTTTGAATATAATATCGCTTTCGGGTCTTTTGACGCTATACTTGTTTTAAAATACAGTGTTTTTATTGGGTTCGTGAGTAGTTGGGTCAAAAAAAATTGGGTTTTTCTGTTAGAAAATTCTCAGTAGCGGTGTGAAGTTTCAAATAATTCACTGCATGACAATAATTATTTATGGCTTCTTTTTGAGGAAAGGAACCACGAGAAGGACCCAAATAAAGTAAATTAAAGTTATAAAATTGAATAGATTCAGGCGTTACTTTGCGGAAGTCCATTACAATGGATGCAAATAAATACAATATCTAGCTACTTCCACAATATTGAGGGTAGTCATGCATTACCGAGCGGACTCGGTGGCGGACACTGCACGGTCTAACAGCTCCTGATGATGCCCCGTGGAGGGGCGAAACACGTGTAGAGTAGTTGGTGGTAGTCGGAATTTTCACCGCTTGCGTATGTGCATATATTTGCGGGCGGTGCACAGGTAATGCATGACTACCCTCAATTGTGTGGAAGTAGCTAGATATGTATTTATTTGCATCCAAAGTTATAAAAATTTAATTATTATTGAAATGCACCTCTTTTCTTAATAGTTACAATTGGGGCAAGGAGGAGACCTCACAAATTGTGTGCAGCCGAGATTTTTGTGGACCCGTGCCTTTCTCTGAAGAAGAAACTCAAGCATTTAAGGTAAATAAAGTTCTGCAATATAACATGAGATATCATCACGCCTGTATTCCCCGAAGGGGTAGGCAGGGGTGTACACAGTTGTACACCCACATTTCACCAATGCTGTTAAGTCCCATGTAATAGGTGATGAGCCTATTGCTATCTACCAGACACAATTCAATACCTCGACCTGCTACTGAGAATTTACTTAATTAAAACTCAATAACAACTAAAGTTACAATATTAAATGGAAAAAGAATACGGTCGCGAACAGGATTCGAACCTGCGCCTCCCGGATGAATACTCCAGGCGCTCTGACCGCTAAGCCATCTAGAGGTCGAGATGGCTTAGCGGTCAGAGCGCCTGGAGTATTCATCCGGGAGGCGCAGGTTCGAATCCTGTTCGCGACCGTATTCTTTTTCCATTTAATATTGTAACTTTAGAGTTCGCTAAGCATGCGTTAATGCTTTTTCAAAGACATATCTTGAATAACTCAATAACACTTTGCCCGACCCGGGAATCTAACCCGAGACTTCATGCTCAGCAGTCACGCTTGGGACCACTAGACCAGCGAGACAGTTCTGGAACATATCCATATTTGAATCCCAGAATCGATTCTCGTACGCAACAAAAATATGTAAGATACAAATATATATTAATTTAGTGACTCTGTCGTTTTTTTTTCCTAGTTTTGTTTGTGTGTACATAAATAGGTAAACAAAAAAAAAAAAAAAATTTATTGCATCTGTACGACATTAAATTAACTGCAAAGTTAATTGTGGCGGCTTTTTGGTGAATAGATAGCGATGACGTCACCATAAGACGTATTAAAATGTGGAAAAATAATTCGGTTTAGTGAGGAGTGGTCGGGATTGCTTAGTTGGCAGAGCGCTTGGGACCAATGAAGCACAGGTTCAAATCCTGTTTATGACCGTATTTTTCTTTCCAACAATAATTATAACTTTACTAGGTTCTGCTCGCGACTTTGTCTGCGTGGACTCAGAATAGGGCCAAGTCGTAATCCAGGATATAAACTATCTGTGTGCCAAATTTCATCCAAATCCGTTCAGCAGTTACTGCGTGAAAGAGTAACAAACATTTACCCATCCTGACAAAGTTTCGCATTTATAATAATAATACGCGAAGTGGCGATTACAATAGACCTCTTATGATCTAAGTGGCACTATAGCCACATATAATAAAAAAAATTGTAGGAATTAGTAGAATTTTTAAATACCATTGTTTGTTCATTGTTTCAGAGATTGGTAGAACTCACGCATTTCCACGGTTACTTATCTATTCATTCGTCCGGGCACAAGCTTTCATTTCCGTCGACCAGTGAAGACTATACTACACATCTTCAAATGACCAAAGAAATGGGACTGGTATGGTTTCATTCTCCTATTATGTATAATACATAGCAAATCACAAAACTAAGTAGCAAAAATACAGGGGGAGGATAACCCAGCTAGGGGTGAAAAGGGATAGAACATGGGAAATATTTTCGAAATCTGTATTCCATTCAATATTCTGTTTCGTCGCTTTAATTCAACGTTGATGTCGATATTGTGACAAAAGAATAAACAAGGAAATCGATGTTGATAACTTCATATTTTCTATCCCTATTCACTCCTGGATCCCTATTCGCCCCATTTGACGGTAATGCGGTGCGAGCATGGTTCTTATTGTCGACACATTTGTCGATTTAAAGTGTTGATAAAACGATAAAATTCAATACATAAAAACTTTTATCGAGTCAACAAATTTGTTGAAAAGATGCGTGCTCGGACGCCTGATTTTATTCATCTTTGAGGAAAAACAGGACCTAAAACCAGGTGGATATATGTAGTGCATAAGGATATGGTAGCATGCGAAGTTTCCGATACAGATGTCAAAGATAGAGTGAAGTGGTGGAGTAGAATAAAGAACACACCATATAGGATTAACAGTCGGGAAGAAAGAGAGTGAAAAATAAAAACAATGAAATTCTACAAACTCAGATAAATATCAGCATTACGCCTATGTCCCTGATGAGGCAGAGGTTGTACACCCACATATCACCGATATATTTATTAAGTCCCATGTAAAATAGGTGGTGAGCCTATTGCTATTAACCAGGGACAGGGAAAACACAAGGAAAACCTAATAACACTGCCCGGCCCGGGATCCAATTAACGACTTCAAGCTCAGCAGCCGCGCTTGCGACCAATAGATTAACAAGGCAGTAATATGTTTGTTTTTTTAGTTTTTCGAATTGTCACCAATATATCTGCTACCTACGTACGACTTTGGAATTTGATTCCCACTTGCGACAATTCTGACACACCTCATTCACTTCATCTGTGTTCATTACCTCTTCATGGACGCTCGTCGGTTTGAAGAACGTCCGCAATTTGATTGCGGTACATTCGTCGAAGTCCGCCTGCCCCGGCTTTTCCGTCCATACTCGCCTCATACTAGTTTTGTCAATCGACTTTCACCATCCTTTTCACATACCAAAATAATGCTAACATTGCTTTCTCAATCCTCGTCACTACATCCTCTTTCACTCCACAATGCTCCCTTATCACACTGTATCTCATAATTCAAAGTTATTCCACACATACTTCTCAAAGTTCTCATTTCTACTTCATTCATGACTTTTTAATTACAGGCAATGCGCAAAGTAGCAGGTGTCCACTTTGTAAACGGGAAAATACAAATGAAAAACGGGATGGCAGTAGATTGGATGTATTATAAGATGGATGTGACACATTCCTATATGATACAAACTAGAAATCATCCTGGAATAGATCTATTGCAGCGCAGAGACATATTGCCCGGTGCACGAGAGGTCCGAGCAGGACTTTTGAAATTTGCCCAGTTACTTAAGTAGCTGTATCCAAAATATGTATAACTTAGATTTATCTAAGGCACATTAAAAAATAAAGGACACTAACGGGACTGAAATTTAACGGACACGTTCGAGTTCTATTCGTAATCATTATTTTTTAATGTTCTTTAGAAAAATAATATTAATATAGGGATAGCACGGTCATAAAATGTTTAAAAAATATGTATAATTTAGTTTTAAAATAAATTACGTTACGGTTATATTATGCCTTTTTTGTTGGTTTCAAAGAACAGTATACAAAAACGCTATAAGTGTCGCAGAAATATACACAAAAAAATTACCAAAAATAACTAGAAACATCATACCGCGGTATATACCAGTGTTACATAAATGCGATAAAAAATTTAAACAACTTCTGTGTAAACATCATAGCAAGGAATTAAAAGAATTTTCCCAGATTAGCAGTTCATTGTGCATAAAGCGTATCTACGTATTGATTGGATGATATCGTCGTAATTATAGCGTCGATTAAAATGCGGAATCACTGATCACTTTTTTAAGTTTATTTGACAAGCTTAGTTCAACAAGACTACATCGCTCCATCACTGAGTTGTGAACATAAATGTAAGAAGCTCGATGATCTATCAACATTAAACCTGGGCTGAGCTGTGCTGTGCTGAGTTGAGATGCTTATGCTGTTTTTCCAACTAATTTTGAGTTGTGCTGCGCTAACATGCGTACAAATGCTAAGTGTGAGCATGACAAATGGAGTGACCAATGCGGTGAAGAGTGAGTTAGCAAGCACGTATCACCTGATCTCAGCTGTTTAAACAAAGCATAGCTACAACAAACGCAGCATTGTACAATTTGTTTATTTTGGGGACTGGATTTAATTGGCTAAACAGAACAGCACAGCGCTGCTTCATTTTGAGGTCACCATCATAACTAGAGTTCAATCTTAGTTAACTTAAAGAAATATTATTATTTCATTTTAGAATATTAGAGCACGCTGTAGGCATATTTATTGACTTTATCATGGAACTAAGATTGTAACTCTCGTTTTGCAATTTCACGCCGCGGTTTCCCATCACAAAATGTTAATTTACTACGTGACTTAAATTTCAATACAATATTATTTAATCGCTGAACTGGAAGCAATTTTATTGGTTTCTTTTGTCACTTAAAGTAGCCCCTTAATTTTGAGGCTGATTTCAACATACATACATGGATAACCTCACGCTTTTTTTCCATGGGGGTAGGTAAAAACTAAAGATCGCCACCCGATACGATACTTACACACTCCATTTGCTTCGTCCACGTTCATACATTTGGTCATACACTTGCGAGTACTATGGACCTGACCTTTTTAGAATCACCAATAAGGTCAGTATATGTCCTTTTGGGGCATCCTCTTCTGGCGTTACAACTTACAATGTTTTTGTAAATGCCTGTTCACTGCCTTTTTTTCGCAGAAGCATATTCCATTAATTATTTGCACAACATCCTATCTTAATTCAATTTCATGTAATACTCACCTTTTTTTTACATATATATACTTTTTTGTTTTGATGCCATGGCGAAATTTTCTGAAGAATCCCTTAGCCCGAAAACAAAAGGCATATAAGTTTCCAAACGATAAAGCTTTGGGAACAGTGGTTGAGGTTACACTGTTTTCTTCCACATATAAAATATTCACATTTAAACATTGGTGATATTGTAGAAAATATTGCAAAAAATATGTAGTCACTGAAATATTTTTGAAATTGTAAATTATTATTATACTTCTGCCCACGACTTCGTTTGGGTTGACTTCAAAAATGAATCAATAGTATTTTATGTGCCAAATTCCATCCAAATCCGTTTCGTAATTATTGCTTGAAAGATTAAAAAACATCCATCCATTCTCACAAACTTTCGCATGTAACATCATCATATTAATAATAAGTCATATTAATATTCTTCTTCTTATCGTGTGGTTGATGAACAACCTAGTGTCGAGATTTTAAACCACTCGTAAGACTCTATAATGGCTTTACACACCATCGAGAACATCTCTCAGGTGTGCTGGTTGCCTCACGATGTTTTCCTTCACCGTTTTATAATTAGTTTATAATACGCACATGACTTCGAAAAGTCAATGGCATGCCTTGGATTCGAACTTCCAACTTTTGACTTGACAGTCCAACGGTCATACCACTAGGCTATCACTGCTCATATATTTTTTTAAAGTAAAATTCACGTCAATCATGATGCACCTTGCCTATAAATTATATAAACTTTTTCAAAGCATATTTTTGATTTTAATTAAACTCTGACACTAGGTTGTTCACCAACCACAGGATCTAAAGAAGACCAAATTGTATATTACATACAAGACCGCGGAAATTCCTGGATCGATTGATCTGTGCGGCTGTTACGATTTCCTTCTTAATATAAATCATTAAATTAGCGTTAATAGTTACAAATGTATGTACGTGGAAATACAAAGCGGGTAATGTACTGCTAACTCGCGACAGTGACTATAAAAAAATTTGTTAGTCACAATTTATTTTATGGCAACATTAATCAAAGCTATTAAAAAGAAAAATGATCCACCAAAAATATTAAGTGCGAACATTAATCCCATACTGGGAGATGTCAAAACAATTGAGAAATTAATTATTTCTTTAAAACATTAAGTACGTAGTTAGATACTAGGATAATAATTTGTGGATGTATTTTATCGGTACCGGTATCGGTACTGATACTTTCCAAAGTGGCACAAGTTTTACTATTTTGTTCTTGGTACAATGAGCGACAAAATTATATTACTATGACATTATATTTAGCATTTTTATTTTAATCCTTTTGTTGTTATAATTATTTATTGATGGAAATTATGAGAGAATGCTAAGAACTACTTGTACTGAAACAGGCCCGGTTAGTGGATAGTAGGATAACATCAGAACCTGGCGCATGGATAACATTTGGTGTGACGTAGCTAGAGAGAAGGAGACTGTATTGGTGGCGGTTACTACCAACAACAGCATTCCCAATGAGGGTTACTGGCAGGCGACCGGTCATAAAACATAGGCAAAACTTTAGCAGCATTTCAGTACAAGTAGAGAGTATGTATGTAAGAAGTATACACGCCGCGCAGACCCCAAATAAATTGGGATAAGGGGGGGGGGGGGGGGGGCTGACTTTAACTAAAAACAAAAATAATTACTTCATACTTTCCGCTTATTAGGCCTTTCTTATTCGGTTCCCGACTTGGGCAGTGTTATTAGGGGTTTCTGTTAGAAAATTCTCAGTATAGGCACGGAGTTTAGAATTGCGCACGTTTCTTGTCTATAGGTTCACGCCTATGGGATTCAACTGCATAGTTGAAATGTTTATGTACTGCTATAGTATACCTTTCTCTAACTTTTCGGAGATACAGACTTGATGTCATGTTATATAACTGTCACTTATCCTAACATTGGTTGCCGACTGTACCTACAATATTCCGTTATTGCAATAAAGAATTTCTTACTAAACTGAACCCATTGTGAACTTTTCTATTATCCAATTTATTGAGGAGCCATTTTGCCAACGATGCTAGTTTTTGATAGTTTTTAAGAATATCGTGATTCTCGTATGCGCCATGTTGGATGTTATTCTTAATGTTAAATCTTGTGTTATTTTGCGAAGGTGTGTTGAATTGTTTTTTTAAAAATAATATCAAGTGGTCACCCACGGGCCGAAAGTGTGTGTGTGTGTGTGTGTGTGTGTGTGTGTGTGTGTGTGTGTGTGTGTGTGTGTGTGTGTGTGTGTGTGTGTGTGTGTGTGTGTGTGTGTGTGTGTGTGTGTGTGTGTGTGTGTGTGTGTGTTGTCAAACGCGTGTATGTTTTTTTTAATTAATATTATTTATATTAGCTCTTTGCACTGCTTCTCCATATAAAGTGACTCATTGAGTATGTCATAGAAGTTTTGGCTCCTAAACTAGGCAATAAGCTTGTGTATTAGGAGTGAGTCTTGCTCTCGTTTACAGTGACGTTAACACCTCGTATAATTCTAGCTCTATTACAGATCTTTGTATACCTATAAAATTGAAGAAATGTCAAAAGTAAAAACAGCTATAATAAAAACTGATACGAAAACGCGCCATCAGCTCATGGTTGATATACCAAAAACCCGAACGAAGCGCTTTGATTCCACGTTCCTTATAAGAACTACGAAACAGTGGAATGCGCTGCTGGAGTGGGTCTTCCCCGATAGTTACAATCTGGGTTTCTTCAAGACGCGAGTGAATCGGTTTCTTTTAGGCAAGCGTGCTCCATTGTAGACCACATTATCGCTTAACATAAGGCGAGATGGCGGTCAAACGCAAGACTATAAGTTAATAAAAATAAAAAACATATTAGATACTGTATTAATAAGATTTTCAGTATAATCGTATGCCAGCTTCTGCAACCACGTGGTAAGTTTATTTCTAACTTCACACTTAGTCAGAGGGTAGATTGAAAGAGATTGAATGCAGCTTTTGGTGCGCCTGTCTTTGGAAATAGGCATCTGCTTCATCTTTCCATGCTGTTTCATGATTATTAGCGGTTACCGTAGTGAATGAGCACCTGCAACCTCAGAGGCATCACTCGCTGAATGCAGGAAGTATCCCAGAACCATGGTAATGGTTTACGGAGGGCCGTGTGGTATTTAGTCCAGTACGATTTTCCATAATTAATAAACCATATAGGTATCACTGGCAATAGAGAATGGAGGGGCTCGTGGCTAAGTAAGAGTCGCACAGACCGAACGATCGAGGTTAAGATGCGCTTGCCGCGGTCGGTCTGTGGATGGGTGGGACCGTCATTTCATATCGATATTCATTCATGTTAAGCCGTCGGTCCCGGTTGTTAAATTAATACTATAACAGCCGTTACGGGTAGTCAGAGTACTGAAAGTCTGACAACCAGTCATACTACGAGATATCGTGTTACCCAGTAACTGGGTTGTGGAGGTCAGATAGGCAGTCGCTCTATATAAAATACTGGTAGTAAGCTGCATACGGTTAGAATGGAAGACGACTCCAATGTAATTGGGGAAAGGCTAGGCAGAGTGAGCGTACCACTCACAATACAAGGGCCGCTAGTAGTCCCTCTTGCCAACGTTTTCTCAAGGACCAAGTGACCTTGGTCACTGTTAGGAACGCAAAACAGCAAAAGAGCAGTCTTATTTGACTTTTTACAAGGTTAACTTAAGAGTTCTCAGAAAAAGGACAGGTCAGGAGCCACCTAAATCGATGAGCATGCTGATAGGTTAATGAAAATAGATGAAAAGAAACAGGTTTGTCAGAATCGTACTAAAGGAAATCGTTAGGCTCTGCTTACCCCAATAGGAAACAGGCGTGATTGTATGTTTGTATGTATGACTTAAGGGATAATTCCCTAGTTATGCAACTCAACATTTCCCAAGCCCTTCGCTAGACGCCCCGTCTTGAGTAAAATTAAACAATTCGAGCTCTGAGCAGAGAATTAATTTAAACTTGATTCTTATTCCCGAGTTCAATTTTAATAAATTAATTTAAAACTAACGCCTGTTCACTTGAAGTTATAACAAGATTACATTAATTGAAGGGGAATTTACGTGAGAGTTCTTACTTAAATTAAAATATTTAGTTGAGAGAATCTGAGAACAATTACTTAGAGGTATACTAGAGCTACTAGATATCATTTACTTAACTTTTCCGAGTCTGGTGTGGGTGCATGTCCTGCCGGGGACGCGGTGACCTGCCGGGGAATGCTGAAATATACCCGGGAGGTTTAGAGTAGGACCGTGTGGTTTTTCGTCGGCAGGAGTCCGGCACAAATCCCACGACGGAATTACCACACTTAAAAAAAAAACGGATTTATTTTAATTTGAGTTAAATAATTTAAACACAGTATCTTCTTCCCACCTGCCACTTTGGTCTAGTGGTCCCAAGTGCAATTGCTGAGTATGAGGTTCTATGTTCGATTCCCATCGCCGTCGGGCAATTATAGCATATAGTAGCAGCCTTTAGTTTGGAATGGTGTCCGGTATGGCAATAATAAGCTCGCCACCTATTACATGTCACTTTGGACGGCATTGGTAAAATGTGGGTGTAAAACTGTAGGTATACACCTCTGCCTAACCCGTGGGAGAATACAGGCGTAATGCTATGTTAAGTAGTGAGCCTATTTCTATCTATTGGGAATAGTTCCGAATAAGGGCTACTAATAAAAAAAGAACAGCAAGTTATATACATTCCAAAAATAGAACAAAAAGCACATTTCAATTGCACACCCATCACATACGATATGTGTGCTTAATAAACCGACCAATAACGGTTGACCCTTCAAATATACTATCTATACCCTGCAATAGAAAAGGTTATTATATAATTCGGGAGGGGAAGCAGTTCTAGTTAAAATTGTCGTGTGACAATGGAAACTTCCAAGCAACACCCACATGTGGTGGAACTATTCAGTGAGATTTACAATAGAAAACAGAATAATACGTCTATTTTCAACCTTTAGTCTAGGTTTATTTCCATTTTCATATAGTTTAATAATAAATTTCACTAGACATCTACCTATTTTTACGTATTTCAGAACCTAGCTCCAGGAATTGTTGCGTCATAATATTTCATAGAATACCGAGTATTTTTGTACAAACCGATACCCTTCGCATTTATGTATATGTATTGGTAAATATAATAAATATCCCACGTGTAGAGTGGTGATGTGACGGGGGTGGATAGAATTAGAAATGAGTATATAAGAGGAAGTCTGAAAGTGGCACTGGTGACTGAGAAGTTGTGTAGAAATCGTTTAGCATGCTATGGACATATGATGCGGAGGGATGAGGGTCGGTGTGGCGTGGTGAGGGTAACGAGGAAAGTTTTGAGTATGAATGTAGATGGTTAAAGAGTAGAGGAAGACCGAGGAAGCGATGTATGGATTGTGTTAAATATGATATGGCTAGAAAAGGAGGGACTGACGATATGACAACTTATAGAGATGTGTGGAATAAGAGTACATTCTGCGCCGACCCCAAATATATCGGGATGCAGGAGGAAGATGATGATGATGTGTAGATCGCGCTAAAACAGACGAATACATAATGGAATGCAAAAACAGTTGTTTCGTCTTCGTCTATATAACAAATTTAGCCAGTTTCGGCCAAAACAACTCAAAAGAAACACCGCGCCCAAACTAACGTTCGTGTAATCTCGGACCGTTAACTGCTTTATTTTTTTGATTAAACAAGTAAAACAACTAAAACATTATTTTTTTCTTAAATGCAATATTGTAAATAAATATTGCATTACATTCTATTATTTAACAAGATTATTTTTTCTGTCTTAAATAAAAATTTAAAAAACAAAATATACGGTTTTAATTTATGGGTAACTTCTCTTGAAGGGGTTAGTTAATATATAAGTCAAATACATTCACATATGTCAAGAATTAAATAGATATTTGCAATTACCATAGTACTAGCAAGAAGAAAACTGCTCCTTAACAAACAGTAAGGAAAAAAAATATATTTACATTATGGCTTAATTTAATCCTTCACGCTTACACATTTACCCCTTAAAAGAAAATTACCTAAATAATTAGGTCTTTATTTCTTTGGAAATTTAACTTAACTAAATATAGTACCTGGATGACCGAGCTTTGCACGGTTTTTTATTTGGTAAACGACGTTTTCTAAGAATGAAACCTAGCTAGATCAATTTATCGCCCCCGACACCCCCTGCATACAAAATTTCATGAAAATCGTTGGAGCCGTTTCCGAGATTCAGATTATATATATTCAAGAATTGCTCGTTTAAAGGTATTATTAAGTAGATAGATTAATTATTCTATAGTGGTTATTACTAACGCGCATTCTTCGGGATTGGCCGACTAGTTCCGAACTCGAATGGAGCCCTTATTCATGAGCTGAGCCCGCGGCGATTTCGCCGTCAATTTGACTCACGACATCACCGCGGGCTAGTCGGGCAATCCCGAAGAATGCGCGTGAGTAATAACCGACAAACAATAATTAATATGAATGTGTATCACGAAAGTTATTATATCTAATTATGTATTAATATTTTAGTATTAAGTATAATTCTATAGGTACTTTGTATTTAATGATATTAAATTCATAGTATAAATGTATTTAAATAACTTATAATTTCAATAATAAATTTTAAGAAGCTAGTATTTTAAGAAGAAATTTCGGGCTCTACTGTGATTTCGGCCATCACCGGAACTTAATTAGACTTAATTAAGTTAATATATTTATATTAACTGCCTCGTTGGTCTAGTGGTCGCAAGCGCGACTGCTAAGCATGAGGTCTCGGGTTCGATTCCCGGGTCGGGCAAATGGTTATTGAGTTTTTCTGTTAGAAAATTCTCAGTAGCAGCCCGGAGTTTGGAAATGTGCCCGGTAGATGGCAATAGGCTCACCACCTATTACATGGGACTTAATAACAGCATTGGTGAAATGTGGGTGTACAACTGTGTACATCTCTGCCTACCCTTTCGGGGAATACAGGCGTGATGCTATGTTATGTTATGTTAAGACTGGGTAGACAGATATGAATATCTTCATATATTATCTGCTCGTTCTGCCTCGTTGGTCTAGTGGTCCCAAATGCGACTGCTGAACATGAGGTGTCGGGTTCGATTCCCGGGTCGGGCAGCGTTATTAAATTTTTCTGTTAGAAAATTCTCAGTAGCAGCCCGGAGTTTGGAATGTGTCCGGTTGATGGTAACAGGCTCACCACCTATTATAGGGGACTTAATAACAACATTTGGTTAAATGTGGGTGTGCAGCTGTGTATACCTCTGCCTACCCCTTCGGGGAATACAGGCGTGATGCTATGTTATGTTCATATATTATCCAGCTTAGTAATATGACAGTTCGACTCACAAATCAAAGGTTGAAAGTTCGAACCACACACGTTCCACTGACTTTTCAAAGTCACGTGCGTATAACTTAATGATCACTTTCTTAGAACGGTGAAGCAAAACATCGTGAGGAAACCAGCACTTCTGAGAGACGTTCACGATGGTGTGTAAAGCCATGTCAGAGACCTCCGGGTAGTTTTAACTCTGACACTATGTTGTTCATTAACCACACGATCAGAAGAAGAAGACGGGTTTAGAGCAGTGATAGCCTAGTGGCATGGCCGCTGGACTGAGAAGTCAAAGGTCGCAACTAGAATCCAAGGCACGCACCACTGTCTTTCCGAAGATTCGTGCGTATTATAAACTAATTATCACTTGCTTAAAACAGTGACTGCCTCGTTGGTCTAGTGGTCCCAAGCGCGACTGCTGAGCATGAGGTCTCGGGTTCGATTCCCGGGTTGAGCAAAGTGTTATTGAGTTTTTCTGTTTAGTAGTTTCATTCTCAGTAGAAGCCCGGAGTTTGTAATTGTGGCCGGTAGATGTCAATAGGCTCACCACCTATTACATGGGACTTAATAACAGCATTGGTGAGATGTGGGTGTACAACTGTGTACACTTCTGCCTTCCCCTTGGGGGAATATAGGCGTGATGCTATGTTATTTTAAAACGGTGAAGCAAGACATCGTGAAGAAACCAGCATATTTGAGAGATTTTCTCGATGTTGTGTAAAGCCATGTCAGAGACCTCCGGGTAGTTTAAACTCTGACACTAGGTTGTTCATCTACCACGAAAACTTACTAAAGCCATTAATCTCCAATTTTAACAGCCTCGTTAGTCAGCCTCGTGGTTGTAAACGAGAATGCTGAATGTGAGGTCAGGTTCCCGGTTTAGGCAGTGTTTCCGGGCTTTTTTGTTTAAAAAACATTTCAGTAGCGCCCCGGGGTGTAGAATCGTTCCCGGTTGATGGCAATAGGCTCACCACCCGTAACATAGGACTTATTAACAGCATTGGTGACTACTCTTTTACTTTAAATTTCGGGGCACAGTAAAATAAAAAAAATTAAACAAAAATTATACAAAACACCTCCTACTCATCACATTACACTGATGACGATATAAATGTCTTATTGTCGCGCTATGCAACGCCTATTAAGGCACATCCCTTGCGACGTGACCACTGTGCCACCGTCTTCTCTGAAGTCACTGGATGTGCGAATAGAGTCCCCTCTCTAAGCACCCGTGCCTTAAATCATAATCAATATTTCTCTTACAGTTCATCCTTTTAACTATTTTTTCGTCAACAGTACCTGATTTTACGTACTTAAGCTAGGGTGGTACAAACTCAACACAACCATTTACGAGTATATAAGATTATTTTTTTGTATAGTTTTAGGTACGGCTGACCCAGAATGAGTCTTGGCGTCCGACACTAGAGATTGCCACTTGGTTCGATCTTTAGCAGTTTCTCGCCAATCATTAGGTTAAAGCTCCCAAGGACCAGCCTCCACTATATCGCTTCAGCGATATCTAGATCATCCTACTCAACGTTTTTTCGTTGGTCGACCCAGATAGGCTCTTCTGACATGGCGATCTTCTTTTTTATGTGGCGATGCCAGCAGAGTCGATGCGCATCTGTCTCCTCCATTAGGCTTGGATCAGCCACGAGTTCTTCTATTTTAGCATTCTTCCTTATTCTCCAGCTACCATTTGGTCTCTGCACAGGGTCCAAGATCTTACGTAAAACCTTCCTCTCTGTCCGCATACTTCAATATATATTATAATAGATACATATTATACTATTATACGGTTACTTCGCTAACCCAGATCCTCTCCGAGAGATCGCTAGTTACATTAAATGACCATCCATGAGTAATTTGGGTGGACTGAATAACTCCAGTCCCCACCCGTCGCAAAACACGCCTCAGCAGGGTATAACAATATCAAAAAATATGTTACAGTTACACTTAGTACTGTTTCATAGAACCTCTTTCATACTAAACCGATGATTGATAAATTGAATTACGGGTTCACTTGCTAATTGGAAAAAACTGTAACTCTAGTTATATTGTCATTCTGATTCGCATTGAAAAGTAAGTTTGCAGAATATCACATCTATTCATTAAATTCTCCAAAGGAAATTTATGTCGGAAACTTCACAACAAAATCGTTCAAATTTATTATAACAATTCATTTAAAAATAGCAACTATATCCTGTTTACATGTGAAAAGGCCAACTCAAAGAAGATTTACGAAAAATACACCGCAGAAACATGTTTAAATGTAAAAAACAATGCTATGATGGCCTGTCTACATGCCAAAAAGGTTACCAACTCAACCCATTCATCCTACATCATGCACCGTTACAATGTCAGCTGGTATCACGAACACTGCAGGCGACATGTTTTGTGCAATATTCGTCGCCCTGTGAATGTGCGGCTTTACAATATATTAAGCCTAGCATACACTGCGACTTTTTGTCGTGCGATATTTTCTGCATCAATTTTAAAATTGCAATATTGCTTAGACTTTTTTCACCTTATGCATACACCGTGTATTTAGGTTGCCCTGCGACAAAATAATATCGCGATTAAAAGTCGAAGTGCGCAAAAGATGTTGACGATGGTCGTTGCGTGAACGTAGGCGATGGTTGAATTAAACGCTTTTTGGAAGCTACAGCAGCGTTTTAGGTCAAATTCGATTGATAGTATAGGCAATCGTGCGTTCGAATACATACATAATATACTTTTGGCATTAAATGTCTGAGTGTGCAAGAGTCTCTGTCAGCTACGGACAGCGAAACACGGCGTGCAGTCAATAAATGCAAACCGCAGTTCTTTTTTGTTATTTGTTACGAAAGCCGCGAACTGTCAAAAAGCGACACAGCTTCAAACCAATCACTAACACACACTGTTGATACTCCGCTAGAATTGAAGGAAGTAATGTTGAGTAAGTCTTTTTAGGGGGTTTCCATAAACTTTTTTAGACTATTTTGAATTTATGTCTTTTCTTTAAAACACAGTACGATTCACTAGCACGCACGATATGAGTTCGTCGATTATGGTTAAACAACTAAAAAATAGTCGCAAAAGCGCTGATCGTCAAGATATTGTGTGTTACAGGCCTTACAATATCGTATCATACACGAAGCTTTAAGCGGCTTACGTGCGTGGTCACGTGACGCCGGCGCATTGTTAATGTATGTATTTTTAGAACAATACAAGAGTCAAGTAGAGTCCGTGCAAATTACTTCTACGTAATCGTTTTAAAGATGGATTATATATGAAATGTGCATCGATTTTATAAAATGGTGAGTTTTCATAGAGAAAGTTCAAGCTTTTAAGGTCTCGGTTCTTGCTCTGTTGGATTTCAGCAATGCCTTTAACACCGTCGACTTTGACATCCGACTGGCAATACTCAACTCTCTTAACATATCTCCAACAGCGATTGATTGGTTTCGTAGTTACCTGTATGGCCGTCGGCAGCGTATTCAATTTGAAAGTACCTTTTCCTCCTGGTGTAATACTACTGCTGGCGTGCCTCAGGACGGCGTTTTATCTCCATTACTCTTCGCAATATTTATAAATACTATATCCAATAATCTTACTTCAACCTACCACCTTTATGCAGATGATTTACAAATTTACTCCCAGGTCCCCTTCGAACGGCTAGCGGAAGGTATTTGTGCTATCACCGATGACCTTGAGCACATTTGTCAGTGGAGTAAAGCCCATGGACTTAAAATAAATCCGACCAAGAGTCAAGTTATAATTGTTGGCAGCTCTAGGACGATCTCCAAAATTAATTGGTCACATCTCCCCCAACTTACTTGTGACGGCTCCAGCATACCCTTCAGCGATAAAGTAAAGGACTTGGGGATACATATTGATAAAAACTTTTCCTGGGAACCGCAATTGCAGGAGGTTAGCCGGAAAATGTTTGCGTCGATGGGGTCCTTGCGACGGCTACGAAATTTTCTTCCTATTGCTACGAAGACTGCGCTTGCACAATCCCTCCTGCTACCAATTCTTGACTATGCCGATGTCAGCTAGATAGCAGAATCTTACCGAAGACTAACTTGATAAAATTGAGCGTCTTCAGAATGTTTGTATCAGATTCATATTTGGTTTGCGCAAATATGATCATGTCTCAGAATTTCGCACAAAGCTCAAGTGGTTACCAATACGCTTTCGCCGGAATGCTCATATTCTTTCACTACTATACAATGTACTTTTCAATCCTGCCGCCCCACATTATCTTAAAGATCGTTTTGAGTTCCTTCATGATACTCATTCGAGGTTGTTAAGATCATCGGAAAACCTCAAACCAAAAATGCCAATGCACTCCACGAAATTTGTTGACAAATCTTTTTTCAGACAAGCTGTGCGTCTGTGGAATGCATTACCGGTGTCAATAAGACGGGCACAAACTTTACCTAGTTTTAAGAATCTTGTTTATAAGAACTATCTGTCACTATAATTTATATTCTCTTCTTATTTATCAATTTCCTTTTCCTTATATACATATATAGTATCTGTATATATATATATAATTTTGTATATACTTTAAACTGCAGTAAACAAAATATATAAACATATAAATGTTTATATATTTTGTTTACTGCAGTTTTGTATCTGTACACCGTGTGGTGCCCTGTGAATAAAACTTATACTACTTCCCTATGGTTCTCTGGTAGAGATCGCTAAATCGCGATAAGACCGCCGATTTTACTTGTTTTTGTAAAGTGTTTTATGTAACTATGTGTATTTTGGTGTACAATAAAGTGGATTCATGTTATTTTATGTTATTATCTTTGTAATAAACGCTAAAGATATTATCGGTGAGTTATTAAAAGTTTGTGTTTAGATCTTTGTGCTTGTGATTGTACTATCTGTTTTAAATTGCAAATGTATATAACTGGTTGATTGATCATCTTCACAACACAATAATATAGGAAATACAAGAAGAGAAAGTATGGTAAAGTGGAAAATTAAATCCTTGAATGGCCACTAGTAAGCCCATCGAGTTTGGACTCATTCAAGTTCAAGTCCTAGATAGAGCTAAAAGGGGGATAATTAAACCTTAGGGTATTTTAACAGTATTTCCCTATGTGGTAGGCATTCAGTTGTACACCCACATTTCACCAATAGTAGGTGGCTAGTTTATTACCATCTACATCCATTGAAAATTACTTAACAGAAAAACCGAATAGCATCCGACCAATCCCTGAATTGAACCCAGAACCTAATGCTCAGCTGTCACGCTTAGGGCCGCTAGACCTACGAGGCGCGTTCTTAATATTTTAAACATTTTTTTTACATTATACGATAAAAACAGTATTCAATATCACATCGTACCCAATTTAATCTTTTTGGGAAATTTCCAATAACCCTTGCCCAATGGCGTTCGCCGATAGGGTAGGATAAAATTGGTCCTACGATACGGTAATAAGTTAAAACCGTGAACTCTCAATTAATAACCACACAACAAACAAAGGCATTAATGCCATCAGTTATTGAATATTTATTTATTTTTTAAAGTTATTATATTAAATGGAAAAAGAATACGGTCGCGAATAGGATTCGAAACTGCGCCTCCCGGATGATTACTCCAGGCGCTCTGACCACTAAGCCATCTCGACCTCTGCTCACCACCGCGAATTCTTCTTCCTATATAAGGAGTAACTTGGACTAATTATAATATAATTACACGCGAGTGTAACCGCTGGGCATAGCTAGTTATAATAGGTATATATAAAAAAATGAAAACTTCGTTAAAATAAAATGTGTAGAGGCTGACTTCTTCCAACTTATTATACAATTTAACAGACATTGTGAGACAACTTACATGGTAAAATGCCGTACTTGGTGTATGTGAACTAAACGATTACAATTTCTCACTGAACGTGATTAGGCACCTTGCAGCCGCCGTGACCGAAATTGATAATCACACTACTAGGTTATAACTACTGTTTATTAAATAGGTTAATGATGAATACTCCTAAATACACACACAATCACGCTTCTTTTCCATAGGGGTAGGCAAAAACTATCGATTTCCACCTGATTAGCTATTCACTGGAATCATAGTCGAGAGGAAATCGTTATTTCTGTGGCATCCGCACTGCGGTCCGGGTTTGGGTTTACGACCTCTTTTGTTTTTATTTACTAGTAAGTACTTACGTTTTTCATTAGTCTAGACTAGGTAATGTTTTGGCTGTGTTTTTTAGAAATGACGTCAATACTAATGTAGTAAAATTAAACCCAGAACGAAATGAGAGACGTCAAATTCAAATTTAGTCATGTCAATATAAAGTTTCCATACAATGTAGTAGTGTGTATTTTTTTTCTGTACTTGTCTGTGTACAGAATTTTATTTTAAGTCTTATCTGCTGCGAGGCTAAAATAAAAAGTAAATAATTTATTTCTTAGTCCCTAAAAATCTTCGGAGAATTTTACGTGCCTAAATTAAAATTTGCATCGCTTCAATTAGGAAAACATGTAATAATCATGTATTTTTTATTTATTACAAAAGTAGGCATACAAACACAACATTTTTAGAACTGTGTTCTACCCAATACAGCAGTCTGGAAGTTTGGGATTGTCCCCGGTTGTGATGAGGCTTAATTACCGAATCGATAAAATATGGATGTACAACAATACTCTTCTACCTAATCCTTAAGAGATACAGCCGTGATGATATGTTGTTTTAAAATAAAAAGCGTTCGAGGACATCGTACCACGTCCGTGCTTAAATACTTATCGAAACTCAATCTAAATTAATAATTAAATTCAAATAAATCTTCTTAGGCATATAACTTATAAAAAAAAGAATACAATTTATAATTTCATTTCATAAAACAAAGTTAATTAAACCTTAATTATATTTTTTTCTTTAGCCAAGGAATTATCACACAGGGAGGTCGCGCTCGCTTTGAAATTCAAATTTAAAATAGGAACTCATACACTTTTAAAATTCAAATTCAGAATGCGAGTCGTGGAACCCACGCAATGAAGGTTCTTATGCAAAGGTTGGAACCGTTTTTCGGGTGACCAGGATTAATAAATATCCCTTTCCCGTGAATGGCTATTTAGCATAGGGTTATTTAATTATGTGAATGTGTTTGCTGTTCGATTTTCGGTATCCTAAGACCCGTATTTAATACAGGCTGTGGGTTTAAACACTAATCCAATTTTGAGTAACAAGTCAGGAACAGAAAGGACTCTATAAGTGTAGGTAACTGATTACGAAACAATAAAAAAGCTAAAGAATGACTATTACGTTGGAGTGTCATCCGCATTGTGCGCCGACAAAGGTTTTGCCGCAAGCCTATGAGGAGTCGTTGTGATAATTTCGTGCGTAGTAAGGGTCTTGCCGCAAGCGTATTGCCTATGAGGAGGTGTTGTGTCGATTTCATGCGTAGTAAAGGTCTTGCCGCGAGCGTATTGCCTATGAGGAGGCGTTGTGTCGATTTCATGCGTAGTAAAGGTCTTGCCGCGAGCGTATTGCCTATGAGGAGGCGTTGTGTCGATTTCATGCGTAGTAAAGGTCTTGCCGCGAGCGTATTGCCTATGAGGAGGCGTTGTGTCGATTTCATGCGTAGTAAAGGTCTTGCCGCGAGCGTATTGCCTATGAGGAGGCGTTGTGTTGATTCCATGTGTAGTTAAGGCCTTGCCGTAAGCGTGTCACCTATGAGGAGGCGTTGTGTCGATTCTATCTGTAGTTAAGTTTCGGGGGCTGAGTTGCCCGCGTCTGTAGGAGTGCACCCTTAAAATGGAATCCCTACACGTGGCCCCTGGTTGGTGCAAAACAGGCAACACAACTCTGGTGGGAAGCTTCGGCCGCGGCTGGTTACCACTCACCGGACGAAGCCATGCCGTGAAGCGACCAAGTCCTGTTTCGGGATGTAGTCCGATGGGGTGGGAGACGGGTCTGGGCAGTTGCAACAACTCCCCAACTATCGTTCTCCCCAAATCTATCTACTCTACTTAGAGTGAATAGATTTATTCTGAATCTACGTGCTCCATCCTCGGCCACACCGTCGCCAACCATCAGGCGAGTTGGGGGCCAAACGTAGATCCGCTTTTGATTTAAAAAATAATAATGTGGTGTAGTGCTTCGCCTATAATGTGGCGTTGTGTCGATTTAGTGCATAGTAAAGGTCCTGTCGCAAGCGTGTCGCGTATGATGCGGCGTTGTGTTAATGCCGTGCCAAGATAAAGGTCTTGCCGCAAGAATATCGCCTACAAACCGGCGTTGTATTGATTCCATGCGTAGTAAAGGTTTTGCCGCAAGCGTATCGCTTGAGGCGGCGTTGTATTGATGTAGTGGGCAAAAATATCTGTCAGGCGCTGCGAGACGAATAGGGCACTGACCTTTGTTTTTATTTTTATACAATTTACAATTTGTTGCTGTATAGTTTTGTATATGAGCCAGTGCTCATTTACATTAATTAAACAGTATTTAATTAATGTAAATTACATCAAAACAAACAGTACACCGTTCGTTCCCTATCAGCGTCTCAATTACATGACCGGCATCATGATTCAGATGTCGAGATAACTACATGGAATATTCACGAACAATCACTTGTTCTACCAGTATTGTGCATCTATTGTATAGGTGAATTAGTTCAGGAAGTAGCGGCTAATTGGATATCGGTTTTGATAGTCCACATATTACAATTGAATAATAAATTGCATGGCCAAATAGAAGATGATTGACCACTTGGGTAGGAGAAGTATAATAATTATTTTAATGTGTGTTTACGTCTCTTTTAATTTTAATGTGTTTATATTTCAAGATAAATCTTTGAAAGGCATTAACGCATGCTTAGCGAACTCTAAAGTTATTATATTAAATGGAAAAAGATCCTGTTCGCGACCCCATGTCGAGATGGCTTAGTGGTCAGAGCGCCTGGAGTATTTATCCGGGAGGCGCAGGTTCGAATCCTGTTCGTGACCGTATTCTTTTTCCATTTAATATAATAACTTTAGTGTTTATATACGTATTTCTTTATTAGGTATTTATACTTATTCTTATTTTTTTATATAACATCCTTTATTTTTTTTTTCCTATTTAATTTGCATTGTACAACGCTTTAATACCGCATAACTAACTTTAACAACGCATTGTAATACCTTAAGTAATGTTGTCCATGTACGTATAAATAAAATAAAAATTGGTTAGCAAGCGTGGCTGATGAGCGTGAGCTTCTGGATTCGATTCCCATGCCAGCCAGTGTATTTTTTTATTTGGCATAAAGACGATACAAATATGCTTTTATATAAATTTCGTTAATCTTGTGTCGCTGGCTTTTCTGTTAAGACATTCTCAGTAGCAGCCCGGAATTGAATTTTGTCCGGTTGATGGCAATAGGCTCACCCCCTACATGGGACTAAATAACAGTATTGGTAAAATGTGGGAGTACAACTGTGTACACCTCTGCCTACCCTTCGGGGAGTACAGGCATGATGTTATACCTATATGTATGTAATTTATATAATTCCTGCACGAACGAAGTTAATCCTAACTAATATTATAAATGCGAAAGTAAGTTTGTTTGTTATCTTATCACGGCTAAACCACTGAACCGAGAATCCTGAAATTTTGCATATACAATACAATACAATACAAATACTCTTTATTGTACACAAATTATAAACACATTATAAAACAAAATATATAAACAAAAATGTACAATGGGCGGTCTTATCGCTCTAGGCGATCTCTTCCAGACAACCTTAGGATGGACAGAATTGCAAAAAAATTAAATAGAAGGGTAGTTTGTTGTGTAACAATAAATTATCTGTAAAAGGAAATCAAACTAAACATACATATCTAACAAAATCACATACATATATACATAGATAAATACATATAACTAAATATATAAATACTACATATACGTTGTCAGGTGTACAGAAACGGACATAGGGTACCTTTTATCCCGAAAAAAAGTACTGTTCCCGAGGAAAACATCAATAACGTTCGTATGGTAATAGATGGCGCCACATGTCTTACGAATCATGATATAATTTTAAATTTAAGTACCTTATCGATAAACCGCTTTTTCTCCTAATTAACGCGAGCTAAACCGCGGGTAAAAGCTACTATATCATATTTAAATTATTAGGAATTTATTTTATTATTATTTATAAGAAATAAGAGGAGTGTCTTCATATAGGGTTGCGTAATTAAGATCTTTCTCAATTACATAACATATTATACCTATATTATATTATTATATTTAATGTACGAAAGGGGTACGTACATTTTAATTAATGCGCCACTTCAAACACTCTCATAAGGATGTTATAATTGCGTATAATTTGTGTAAAGTAAAAACGTTTCATTTTGCAGAAAAAGGAAATTCGTAGAAAATCTGCGTATCACTTTTAACGGGTTATTCCCTTGAAAAACCAAAACAACGTGATACCGCACATATTGTCGTTAAAGTCAGACATTTTTATATTTTTACTATCTTCATAACATAACATAGCATCACACCGTATTCCCCAAAAGGATAGGCAGAGGTGTACACAGCTGTAAATCCACATTTCATCATTGCTGTTATTAAGTGTACATTTATAGGTGGTGAGAAAATTTTAACAATTCTAATGTTTGTAGGTGCGATCGGTGCAGTGCTCCAAAGATCGCCTGCTAAGCTAGCTATTGCGGGTACGATTCCCACGCGGAATAAAAATTTGTATGATCTACAGATAATTGTTCCTGGGTGTTCTTAGTAGCAGCCCGAAGATTGTAATTGTGCCCTATAGACCACAATAGGCTCACCTATACGGCATTGGTAATGTGAGTGTACAACAGTACAACTCTGTTGTGCCCTTCTGCGAATACAAGCGTAATGCTATATTATGTAAAAAGGGAGTCCTTTTTTGATTAAGAATCAAACAAGAGACAAACTTCAAAATATCTATAATGGCCCTTTTGAAGTAATTGAGGAAGTTCCACCTAATGTTAAGGTTTTAAAGAATATTAAGGAATATCTTATACATAAGAATAACACCAAGATGTACAGAAACGTTATGTATACAATAATAAAAAGCTATTGAGGTCCCAAACGATCTTCAACGAACCCGGAACCGTTTGCTATAGGACACTTGAAGGAATGTATGATGAGAATACGAAATTGAATCGTCAAGTAAACAAATGCTCTACCAAATATTTGACTTCAATCTGAAGCTTTTAAAGTAAACACATCACGCTTGTGTTCCCTGAAGGGGTGTACACAGCTGTAGGTACACCCCCCAAATTCCACTAAAGCTATTATTAAGTCCAATCTAAGAGAGGTGTGTGGTGAGAGGGGCTCGTGGCTAAGTAATAGCCGCATAGATCATCGATCGAGGTTAAGCTGTGCTTGCCGCGGTCGGTCTGTGGATGAGTAACCATAATTTCATACCGAGACCCTTCCGTGCCTCGGAGAGCACGTTAAGCCGTCGGTCCCGGTTGTCAAATTAAGTTCTATGATAGCCGTTACGTCAGAGGCCTGAAAGTCTGACAACCAGTCATGCCACGAAATATCGTGTTACCTAGTAACTGGGTTTTGGAGGGCAGATCGGCAATTGCTCTATGTAAAATACTGGTATTAAGCTGCATTCGGTTTGACTGGAAGCCGACCCCAATGTAATTGGGAAAAGGCTAGGCAGAAGAAGAAGAAGTAAGAGACGGTATACCTACCGAACATCATTTAAAAAAACCAAACACCCCGACACGACGCGCAAATCTAACCCACGAACTTAGACCGACCAACTGCGCTTTCGACCAATAAACAATGAATGAAGCAATTTAAAACGTATAAACAATGAAATATACTTCAATATCTATGAAAACAATGTTAACACATAAGTAACTGTGTTTGGCAGTTCAATAGTTTCAATAGACAATGTTTTCAGTATTTCAATAGGATATTGTTTCATTTACTTTCATTGTGATCAATCCACACAAAAGAAATCGATATTGGTATTGGTAATTTAATTACGCAAACAAAATACGCTTACGTAAATAAGTTGAAATTTTATTGAAAAATATATATTGAAACTGTGTTCAATTATAACAAATAATAAAGACCAGTCTGCGGTATATCTGCCCCAATGCTCGAAAATAAAATTTTCCGAGTTACAATTGCAGTAAACTCGTGAATATAAAAACAATGCCTAATTATTAACATAGAAATAAATCAAGATAAATCTTTGAAAAGCATTAACGCCTGGAGTATTTATCGGGGAGGCGCGGGTTCGAATCCTGTTCCCGACCGTGTTTTTTTTCCATTTAATATTGTAACTTTAGAGTTCGCTAAGCAAGCGTTAATGCTTTTCAAAGATTTATCTTAATTTATTTCTATGTTTGGTAACTTTATAGAAATAAATATCCATAGAATAATATTAGAAGTTAAAAAACTGTCTGTTAGATTCTACAAATGCTAAACAACATAGCATATTCGCGCAAAGATGGCGGGTCCAGATTAGACGCCGATGAGGAACTGGCGCATATTAATTCAGCTCAGTAAAAAAGACTAGTGAGCCAGGAAGGCCTCTACTCTGACAGGTATAAAAAGTAAACTGAAATAAAGGTAAAAATATAATTTAAAAGGCCTTAAACAAAGTCCCCTAAATCGGGTCAACTGTCAGCCATGTTGGCGCCAATTTTATCAACATTTCGCGCCAAAATGAGCTATTATGGCGGGAAGTTCGCACCACGCCGCATTTACTTCGCTTTAAAAATATCGCCAGCAGAATTGGAGTCTAACAACAGACTATATCAACTCCTGTCACAACAGGAGTTGATATAGTCTGTTGCATTTAGAGCATTGCTGAAGGCGTTAAAGAAAGTACGATTAAAACAATACTTTGTTTAATACGAATAAGTGGAGTGCGAAACTTTGATACGTCTTTTCAGCTTTGTAATTTTAAAATGAAATATTTACACAAAAGGAGGGCACAGACCAAAACTCTCTAGTTATGAGAGCTTCTGGATGATGGGAATGAAGTTAATAATACATATCTTGGGAGTAAAAGAGGATTAAATAATCTGCTGGCTCATTCATTTTTATTCCGGCTGAAACCAATTTTGAGTCGACGAAGTCGCGGGATAATAATAATATAATCTTAAAAAAAAACAATATAGAAATATTTAAATTATAGAAAAATATCACGTAAATATTTATTTATATTATAGTAACATTTTTTTTATTCAAGATAAATCTTTGAAAAGCTTTAACGCATGCTTAACGAACTCTAAAGTTACAATATTAAATGGAAAAAGAATACGGTCGCGAACAGGATTCGAACCTGCGCCACCCGGATAATTACTCCAGGCGCTCTGACCACTAAGCCATCTCGACAAGAAGAGGTAATAAGTAGAGATAAGTGGTCAGAGCGCCTGGAGTATTTATCCGGGAGGCGCAGGTTCGAATCCTGTTCGCGACCGTATTCTTTTTCCATTTAATATTTTTTATTGATAATCTGATTTTTTAAATGTACATATGTTGGCGTTGATTGAATATTGGAATCAAATTAGAATTAGTATTCATTTGAAGAGTAACCCCACAGTATTGATCTCAACCTATATTCTTAACAAAAATAGGTCATGCGGCGTGGAAATTAATCGTGAAATAAGGTCTCGAACAATACCATTCTTTGTTGGCGCTCGCAAATGAGAAAATAAACTAATGAACGCCCTTGACGTCACTTCCACCTGATTGTTGTTTGAAGTCTGTTTGCACAAACACTCGCGCTTTCTAAAAACAATTGACGGCTCCTGTATACACGATTCTTAATGAGCAAAATGTATTTTCAAAGCTGTGTAAGTCTTGAATATTGTTTGATTTAATTAGGTAGCTGTAGAATTTGCTTCACATTTCCATTACTTTATCTGTACATATAATATCTATATATAACGTATAATCAAAATGTAACGGATCGCTGTCTTTACATGGAATATATATGAGAAAAAATATTATTGGGACCTTTATCAACGCAAATAGCACTCAAAACAATGATTGTTAGAATTTTTGTCTGTTTGTCTGTTTATCTGTTTGTCTGTGCGTTTGTGCACGCTAATCTCAGAAACGGCTTATCCGATTTAGATGTGGTTTTCACTTATATATTGTGGTAAGCTTCACTTAACATTTATAATTATTATTATTTTATTATTTATTGTACATCATGAACATACATTATGTAATCTTATTATATGTATAGAAATAGTACAATGGGTAGCCTCATCGCACACGGCATTTTCTTCCAGGCAACCTTAGGATGGAAAGAAAATACATTAATAAAAATTAAGGGCTATCGGTGTACATAAATACTATAACATACTAATAACATAATTAAACAAATATATAATTTATTCATAGTACAGAATAGATAAATTTATGAGTAGTGTTATAAACTATTTTATGGCAACGGTAATGACAGATAATCTTCCTTCAACAGTTACTTAAATATTGGAAGTGATTGGGCACGTCGAATAGGGTTCGTTTGTCGAATATACATTTAGTGTTTGTTTCATGTTAGCCGGTTCATGAATAAAAAAGTTATGCCAATTTGAAGAATCACGTCGAACATTTGTTAATTATTTATATATTAAACCATTTTTGACTTCTACGCGGACGAAGTCGCGGGAAAAAGCTAGTTAAGAATATTTTGGATGATTACCATTTTAGATTTTGAATGGAATTCTGGAAGGCTATTATAAGCTAGGTACAGATAACTAAAACTGTGTACCAGAAATTAATTTAATTTGAATTTCCGGAAAGTTCTCACCATTTCACAAAAGAAAAATAATACCATATTTAGATTTTATTTTCAGTATCTATCTATAAGAATACTGATTGCCTCATTGGTTTAGTGACTGCAAGTGCGGCTGCTAAGCAGGAGGTTTTGGGTTCGATTCTCGAGTCTGACAGTGTTATTTAAGTTATTATATTAAATGGAAAAAGAATACGGTCGTGAGCAGGATTCGAACTTGTGCCTCCCGGATAAATACTCCAGGCGCTCTGACCACTAAGGCATCTCGACCTCTGTTCACCACCGCGAATACTTCATCCATATTTTAACACGTCTTTTGGCGACGTCATTGCTATCTATTCAGTCCCTTTACAGGTGACCGAACCGACACGACTAACTTTGCAGTTAATACAATGTCGTAAAAATGCAATTACCTTAACAATTAAAGATAAATTTTTGAAAAGTATTAACGGCCTGTTATTAACGTTATCCGGGAGGTGCAGGTTCGAATCCTGCTCACGAACGTATTCTTTTTCCATTTAATATAATAACTTTAGAGTTCGCTAAGCATGCGTTAATGCTTTTCAAAGATTTATCTTTAATTGTTATTAAACTTACAATTATTATTACAGGTTAGGATATATCCCAATGCAACAATGTACTCACTTATCATCATACAGATAATTCATAATTGGATTTACAATTCTGAGTAGCAGCCCGGAGATTGGAATTGCGCCCGATAGATAGAAGACCCCAATAAGCTAATACCTCACGTTGATGTAGAATGGTACACCTCTGTCTTTCCCTTTGGGGATACAGTCGTGATGCTATATATGTATGTAACAGAGTGTTGTGAAAAGTTTTCCGAAAAAGTATAAAATACTAGCGGTTCGTCCCGGCTTTCGCTTTTCGGGTGAACATTTACACCTTGGATTACATTATTGAAGTTTTAGTAAGGATCCCTAATATTTTTTAGTAATAAATATAGCCTACGTTACTCTGGGATAATGTAGCATTCTAATGATGGAAGAATTTTTGAAATCGGGCTAGTATTTTTTGAGTTTATTCGTTACATACAAAAATACAAATCTTTCCTCTTTATATGTAACTTTATAATATTAGTGTAGACGTAGATATTCTTCGCTTTTTACGATGTCGTTCAGTTCTCTAGCCAGATGGCTCAGAATATTCTAGATGACATTTGTATGACAATAGCTTGGGTTAAACTCAACGAAAGCGCCTTTCACACTTTGTCGCTTCAGTGCAGCGATGCAGCGCATAATTCACACGGAATACTACGTGACTTCAATGACAATAGCTCTTTATTATGCAGTTGTTTAAATGGAAAATACTAGAATTTGCGAGTACATATTTTATTAGGAGACACTTTTTTTTGCTTTATCGCAGTACTAGATATCTAAAAATATGGTCATACATATATTTACTATTTTCGTTTAATACAATAAAAAAGGCCTCGTCGCCGAAATCTGCCTCGTTGGTCTAGTGGTCCCAACCGCAACTGCTGAGGTCTTGGGTTCGATTCCCAGGTCGGGCAAAGTGTTATTGGGATTTTCTGTTAGGAAATTCTTATTCAAATTGTGCCTGGTAAATGGCAATAGGCTCACGACCTATTATATGGGACAATAATACATGCAAAATACATGCATATACCCATATGCACGTATTTTTTTAAATATTGTATTCGATTGTATACATTAGGTACCGTGAAAATTATCATACAAACCTGCAACCAGTTTCGGGCGTTTGAAACGCCGCGTTCTTGGCGCGCTTTCTCTGACGTCAGATTACACATTTTAAAAGATAGCTTGTATAGTTATTTAGAGGGTTAGTATAGAGAGTTTAATTAACGAATTATAAATTTTATTGAAGCGATTTTCTTTAAAGAATTACGTTAAAACTCAAAAAGAACCACAAAACAAGATAAATACCCAATATTAACATACTCGAGATATTGTCATCGCGCAGAGTGACATCACGTTTCACTTCAACCAATAGCGTGCGTTTTGACATTTTAAATTTCCCTCGTATGATTCTCACTTTTCAACTTTAATATTCAATAGCTAAAATACAATTAATTAAAAAAGTAATTGAATAGGTGTCATTCTACAGCAATAAAGATTACGAATGAAAATATTTGACCTAAATTTGAATCACATGCATATTTGTGTACACCTCTGCTTACCTTTTCTGGGAACACAGGCGTGATGCTATGTATATATGTATAACTATACAACTTGTGTGCATATACAGCGTGTTGTTCTTTCGTGTTCACATGAGCACCATGTCAACATTGTGTTGCGAAATTAATGTAATTTAAATTTGGTCGCCAGCCGAACTAAGTAATAACATTATAGTGCATTCACACTTAACTGTGTACGCTTTTATGTACTTTGAGGTCAGTGAATAGGCGTAATTTGTTTGTTTTCTGGGCGTAGTTTAATTGAAAACACGAGGCAGCGTAATTATTGTGTGTAAATAGGATGTTAATGCGCATTAATGCCAACATTGATTGATTTCTGGTGTTCTGGGATTGTTAACTAAGATATTTTAAAAGGATGATGTGATATTATTGTCATTTAATCCTTTAATTCTCATGATTCATGCACAAAAGTGTATGTTTTACCCAAAAACCAGTTAAGTCACTTGATAATAACTTTAAATCATATTTAAACCGTCTGGTGTACTTAACTAAGAAGTTGAGGTTTCGATCCCTACACGGGCAAATTTTTTATTACGCCTAGAAACACTACGATTCTCTTAAGTTATAATTTTAAATGGAAAAAGAATAAGGCCATGAGCAGGATTCGAACCTGCACCTCCCGGATAAATCCACCAGGTGCGCTGACCACTAAACCATCTCGACATCGCGAAAGGTTTCCATAAAAAAATAGAACTTTAGAGTACGCTAAGCATGCGTTAATGCCTTTCAAAGATCTAACTGTACTTCGATACTTCTTTATTATCCTTCATTACCGTTTCCTACTCCCAAATCCGATCTTCAAACACTATTACAAAAATAATCTCTCCGATAGTTTGTACTCCGATACTTACTAACGGTTCTTTGAAAAGTCCCATTTACAAGTCCCGCGGAACTATTTTTAGTAGAACGTGCGCGCGACATCTTAAGTAACAACAAACTAACGTAGGACGTACCCACTCCTGAGTGCAACGTAAAGATGTTCTCAGCTAAGTGGGACACGGTTTGAGTAACTTAGGGACTTGAAGTGCTTGCTTGACGTTAAGTCAACACCCTGTTGTTATGCTTTAAGGCTTCAAAAGTTTTGAGATGTTTCGCCGCTGAAAATTCTTGATGGGATTTAGAACAATGGCTAATATTATGAAGCCGGGCCCTGTGAATTTGTCCGCATGACAAAATGTAGCCATGTACTTTTTCAAGGTTGAATCTATCTCTATTCCAAATCATCGAATTTGGTTCAGTGGTTTAGGCGTGAAAAAGTACGCAACCAACAAAACAGACAGAGAGAATTACTTTTGTATTTATAGATAATATTATTTTGGATGATCCTGGATCAAAAAGAATTTGTGATCTGTCTGTCTGTCTGATGTGTTTGTGTTAATTGTTATTTTTTTTGCGTTGTTTTGGTTCACTTTAATTTTCTTCGCTCTTTCAAATTTGTATATATTCTTATTTCTATTTTCTGTGGTATTGTGGTTTAAACTTTATTTCTTTCTTTCAATTTTCTTTCGATCGCATTGCAGAGCGTACAATACAATCGATCAGAAGAATTATTTCTAAATAGGTATGTCTAGAACTTCTAGAACCTGTGAAAAGCTATCTATAATTTATTCCCATAATTCTAAACTCAAGCGTTTATAGCCCGTTGCAACCTATAGTCGTTATATAATTGTTGAAATAAACGACGCTTAGTGTGGCCAATCTGTAAATGAGTAACCACTTAGGGAGAGGGCGTGTTAAACTTCGTGTTTATATTGTAGAGGATCACGACTGTCAGCCATCAGCCAATTTAAGAAGAGAAAAAGATGCTGCGACCTCGGCTGTGATCTCAGAACTTCTGTGTGATTTTAGTCAGAATCCGGCACGACTTTATAAAGGATTTCAACACCTATATTTAAACAATTTTTAACCGGAATAATCGCGTGGTTTTTGTTTTATCCTGACGTTTCGAACACTTTGCAGGGTTCGATTTTACACTCCTACAAGAGGAGGCGAGGTTTACGACACATAAAATCAGTACCATATTCTTGTCAACTGCTGCATATATCGTCCTTAAACTGAATTCCAAAGTTGATTGCCACTTATTTCTGCTCCGACAACCTTCTTTACGTGCATCCAAGTTTCCCTCGTCTATAATACAGTCAGTCTCTTGAAGCGAATGTGGAGTACAGTTAGGATCTGCACAGACGTGCCACAGTGTAATAACCAGGCACAGGATTTAATGAAAACGGGTGGTACCATTCACAAAAAAGAAACGGTGGCGAAATATAAAAAAAAACGCATCAAGTAAGCCCCAAATCCAAGACAGACATACTTGGCGCAATAAAGTGAGGAGACACGATCTCAAATAACGGGAATTGAGACAGACAAAGAAGGAGTGTAGTTTCATTCAATTTGTAGATGCGTTTGACGGATATCGCTAACGTGTGGTCCGTATTGTCAACGTCGTAGACAACTTTCGCGCGTCTACCCTACACAATGCAACTGACTCGGAATCACGCGTCTTTTGTGGCTGTCACATCTCAACTGCAAGTAGCAGCTACATACTTCCTAGCAACATTTTTCACTGTGGTGTGCTGGGCCGTCTAATCACAATCTTAAGAGCTGGATCAGATTAGCGATTTGCTGACTGCATCAATGGTGGATCGCGTTTTGGCATTAGGCCGCGGTGGCCGAAATCGCGATGTGAATCATGCGATTTCGGTGCGTTTAGTCGCTGTACGAACTTCTGAAAAGCAACTGGAATAACTGATCGCCGATACTAAAAGTAGCTAGTCTGCGAAGGCTCTAAACTAACTTTCGTTTCCTATCTTGAACGTTCCCAGAACAGTTTTCTACGTGCTGTTGCCGACTTCCAAATTAACTTGTATATTCTACGGTAGCTCTGACTTTTGTTAACCTTAATAACGTGAATTGGTAATTTCTTTTTGCACGAATCTAAAACTTGGTTCCCTTAAAGTACTTTTAATGAAGTAAATTATAAACTTTCTGTTACTGATTATTTTTTTGAGATCAAATTTTAGTACTTAGATTTTATTTAGTGTTTGAGTTGGACGGTGTTCAAAATAAGGCATAAATATTCAAAAGTTTAACAATTTTGACATAGCAACGCGCCTGTATTCCGCAAAGGGGAAGGCAGAGCTGCACACAGTTGTACACCTACATTTCACCATGCTGTTATTAAGTCTCATATTATTATATTGGACGGGATGGTAAGCCTATTACAATATACCAGGCACAATTCTAAACTCCAGGCTACTACGACTTTTCTAAAAGTAAATAAAAAATAAAATCCTTCAACACTGCTGGACCTGAGAATCGAACCCAAGATCTCATGCTCAATAGTCGCGGATTGGATCACTAGACCAACGAAACTATCAAAGGACCACTTTTGAAAATTTTTCTTACTTTGAACATCATCCATATTTTTTTATTGTCATAATATTCGAAATCGGAAAATTTATATAAGAAAATGTATACAATCAATTCTGTTCTCGTCTTCAAATCCACTTGAAGCTTTTGAGTTTCATTACTAACATCGAGTTCTTCCAAGGGAAAAAAAGAACTTGAACAAAAATGTTGCCCAAAACTTCGGTTACTTAACATTCAAGAAGCATAAAGTAATAGACCTAAAAATATTGCTCCGCCTAATTCAGAAGAGAGTACGACACATTTTTAAGCAATAAAATAAACTTTTAATATTACTTACTGAAACTTTGATAGTAAAACGACGTACCTAAATTATTTAATAAAAAAAATATTGGTTTGAAAGCGGTATTTTTTGTCTCAAGGACCAGCGACCCTACGTCGTTCCTAAAGACGGCATGAGTAGGTTGTTGCAAGTCTTTCAAGTAGAACAACTAGTTAAGTACAAAAACTAGTCAAGTACAACATAATTTGAACTATTTGTTAGTAAAATTATTACTGTTATGAGTTTTTATAACAAATTACATAAAAATGATTCGGTTGAGGATACCGCTACTGATCGTGAGCGGTATCCTCAACCGGTTTCACGATCAGTAGCGGTACCCCAATGAATACACGAATGATATGCAGTTCAAATCCCAGCGGAATTCAGTGTTTGCTTCATAGCTAATAGCAGAAATACCGCCAAATGTGTGATACGCCTTCGTACAAAGGCGGTACGCAGTATCGTTTACCCAGGCGCTTACGTGTTGGCAGCGGTAATAGGTTCCATATAAGATACCCGTAGGGATATCGCCTGGGTACTACGGCTACTGGCCCCTGTATTTTTGCTTTTGTTCAATTCTAACAAATTCAGTTGTATTGATGATTTTAATGATTACTATTATTCTAAATACATATTAATTATTATTTATCCGTTATTACTCACGTATATTTTTCAGGATTGCCCGTCTAGTTTCTAGTTGGCGGCGAGGCAAACGTTTCGGTTTTTCTCGCGGCATCGCTACGGGCTCAGCTCATGTCCGAGGGATCCGTTTGAGGTCAAAGTTTTAAAGTCTAGCATTAATAAAAACATAACAAATTTCACATTACCGTACCCTAGTAACCTTAGCGCACATTTGAACACATCCTTCTATCATTATTATTATACATATTCGGCAAAAAAAATATATTTTGTGACATGTGTCGTGTCCCCATGCGGGACGTCGCGTGATGTTGACGGAAATACGTGTCACCACGGGATATTTATCCCCCTAGTGAATACATGGCTTTATGAATTACTTTTATAACAATGATTTGAGTTTTGCATTTGTATAAAATACTGAAGTCCATATTCAAGATTTGCCACAGGAAAATGCAGCGCAGCATACTTGGTTTCAGAGAGCAGACAGAGCCAGAAACAATATGCTGTGTTCAATTAACGGCACTGCTGATGTCAGTAAAAAGATTACTAAGTTCATGTGAGACTGAGCGAGACACGCCAGTCGAATGCACCCCGAGAGATATGCGAGTATCGTTACGCGGTGGTTACCAGCAGACGAAAATGGCACAGAGGTCGGGCGAGAAAGCATTGGAGAGAAGATCTCTGCGGCTTTGCAAACGACTGGTGGGAGTTCAGCAAGGACCTAGACAAATGGAAAGACTTTATGAACTACATTCTTGCAATATAAATATCTGAACTCATTCCACTTACACTTTACTCATTAAACACACTACACGACACGATAAGAAGAAGATTCCATCTCATTCCATCTCATTCAATCTCGTTCCATCTCATACAATCTTATTCCATTTCATTCCATCTCACTATGTTATACCATCTCATCCCGTCTCATTCCATCTCATACAATCTCACTCTATTTCATTCCATCTCACCATCTTATACCATCTCATCCCGTCTCATTCCACCTCGTTCCATTTCATACCATCTCATTCCATCTTATTCCATCTCACTCCACCTCGTTCCATCTCATATCATCTTATTTTACCTTGGGGGAAACCTTTGCCGAGTTGTTGGTCAATATAGGTTAAAAAAACATTAATTCTAGTGATTTCCAATAATGTTGGATATAATATACATGATATAATGTTGGATATAATGACAGTTATTAAGTGGTTATTCGGTACTCGTATTGCATTACGTTTAATGGAAATTCTGCGGTAATTGTAAATTAATATTTATGTAGAGGGCCCCTTTTGTTTGTTCGTGGAACAGTAATAATAATTTGTAATATCTGTGAATTGAAATATTCATTATAGTATATAAATAACTTTCGAAATAAATGTGTGTTAAAATGCGCCTTGTGTAGAATATTTTTTTATATATTTTACTTTGAAAAAATGAGATCGAAAATATGTTACATTAATTAAGTAAGTACATTAATAAATATAATTAAAATAGTGCACAGACTTTTTTTTCGTGCTCCGAGTCTATAGTCAATTCGCGCGTAGATGGAACGAGAAGCACAAACGAAGTTGCCAAACAGCCTCACATTATAATTTAGTAAAGATAATATTATAATATATTTTTTAATATTTATTTATGTAGATATAACCCAAATAAATTTTAATTTGGCGACAATTTTTTTTTTTTTTATATAAATATTTATTGGTCATATTTTATCTAGCACAGGCACAGAGTATATGATGGAGAATACACACTTAAAAAATAAGATCCGTCTGCATGTGGGATATGTCTGCATACGCACCAACTAAACATGCAGAAGAATTTCCCAGTGATAATGTTGCCGTTGTCATAAAATAAAAATAAGAAGGAAAAGTCTTCCACACTGAGAACTCTTTGCTTTATCCGAATCTATAAACAATAACCTAAGGTTATTTATATAAACCAAACAATATTTGCTACCATATTATCTTAGATTTTTATGATAGGTACATTACACGTACCACTTTAGGGAGAGTGTTTCAGTTTATTTACTTTTTACGCTCCCACCAAATACTGGCGCGTTAGGCTTTTAGTTTTACGATGTGGAAAAAGTACGTGTGAAGGTTATGGGTGATATAGTGGTGATTATTACAGTGGTATTTTGCCGAGTAATTTATGGTATTTAACTTTATTTTTATTGGGTGAATGTTGCCGGTTTTTTCAATACTCGACAGATAGTCCATTAAACATACATAAAACAACTTTGCGTTCGTGGTCGCAGGAGGGCCTAACTCGAAAGACCTGTTCGAAATGTCACGAAAAACAAAAACCAATAAAACATGCGATTACCCCGGTTAAAAGTTGATTTATTATAATGTGTAGTGATCGCGAAAACCTAATATATTACTATGTGAATCAGATAGTCCATTTCACTTTTAACATTAAAGAATATGCATATGATTCAAATATAATATATTTTTTAGTCAAAATGTCATTAACTGGACAAAAATTAATATATGTAAAGTACTTCTATTTGTAATCCTTATTGCTGTAAGTAGGACCTATTTTTTTATATATATGTTACAACTAAAATCTTTATTAATTGTTAAAAAGTCAGAAATATACGAATATAATTTAAAATATCATGGCCATTATTAAGAACGAAACATGGCGACACCGACCGCGATGACATTGTCTTGAAACATGTTGTTCCTGGTATTTTTTCATGTTCTTTTGTATACGCTTACGCCAGAGAACTTGCGCCGAAACAGAGGCGTTTAAAAAAAAAAAACTAATAGCATACAATTATCTTAAATTACAATAAATATTACACACGAATCATTCATAATCGATTGACTGATTTGATTTTATTCTGTTATTCATTTGCGGTCACTTCAACAGGTCTATGTTCTAAATTTCAATATTTCTTTCCTTCCGTGTATATACAGCAGATTCCTTAGTTCTCCATAAAGAATATTTTAAAATGTATCGCCTGAGTTCTTACACCAAAAGCGAGTTGTTTTCACTACTCGAAAACAATACATGTCACAAAAGCTTTAAAACCACTCACTGAACGGTGAACGGAACCTTTTCAGTTCATTACATACATCCTTTCATTCACGCATTAAAATGTATTTATTCGCTGTGATCATGTGTTTAAAGTAGAGTCAGAGATAGAGGTAAATTAACATAGCATAGCATCACACATTTATTCCCCAAGGGGTAGGCAGAGGTGTTCACAGTATTGTGGTGTGGTGTGGTGAAATGTGGGTGCACATTTCACCAATGCCGTTATTAAGGTACACGTAATAGGTGATAAGCCTATTGCTATCAACCGAGCACAGTTCCAAGCTCCGGGCTGCAACTGAGAATTTCCTAACAGAAAACCCATTCCCATTTCGCACGACCCCAGAATCGAACCGATGACCTCAAGCTCAGTAATTGCTTGGGGCCACTAGACGAGGCAGTTTGAATTAGACGTCTCTTCATTTATTCCGTCCTGCTCTTATAGTAACTATTAGAAAAAGACAGCAATGCTCTTCTGTTAGTTAAGTTTGCTACATCAAGATTCACGCCATTGTTTACATAATATATTCAGTTATCCATGTTGATTGTTGAGAAGGAGCTCGTGGCTAAGTAATAGCCGCACAGATCGATCGATCGAGGTAAAGCTGCACTTGCCGCGGTCGGTCTGTGGATGGGTGACCATCATTTCATACCGAGACCCCTCCGTGCCTCGGAGAGCACGTTAAGCCGTCGGTCCCGGTTGTAAAATTAAGATCTTTGACAGTCGTTACGGGTAGTCAGAGGCTTGAAAGTCTAACAACCAGTCATACCGAGAGATATCGTGTTACCCAGTAACTGGGTTGTGGAGGTCAGATAGGCAGTCGCTCCATGTAAAATACTGGTATTAAGCTGCATCCGGTTTCACTGGAAGCCGACCCCAATGTAACTGGGAAAAGGCTAGGCAGATATATACATGTTACCGTTCACAATTTGTAATTTCATATTGCTAGCCATCCAAAGACATAGAGACCATAATTATTGTATTGTAAGACCTATATTACTTATCTATGTTTAAAAATAAATGAATCGAAATGAAGAATAATCTGATTCCGAACATCGATTTTTTTTCAATTTGTATGATATCCGTATGTACAGTATTGTTTAAGTAAGTAGCGAAAACATAGCGTGATCAATTCAATAATTGTTTTAAGTTTTAGTTTGGCTTCCCTAGATGGCGTTGGCATCGAAATAGATCACGCTATGGTTTTTACCGCGATTTAGCTAAGTAAATTATATTTTTTTATGTTGAACTAAGAATTGTTCCCGGTGTTATTCGATACATAATAAACGGTTATTTCTATGTAATTCGAACCCGTGTTATTATTTACTCGCCTCAGAGACCCGCGAATTTACAAGTATAGTATGTAAGTAACGCGCACTGCTGTGTTAAGACTTTCGGTACGTTTTTTCTTTCGAATTCGTGAAATATAAAGCGAATTCGCATAAGAGATTGCCGCAGTGCGCTTCCTAAAAATCGAACGACATTTTCCGTAGTGTGGGGTAGGCCTTATTCTCAGATTCAATATAGATCGAGTATCCGAATGCAATATTCGTACAAGGGATACGGAGAATTGCCTGAGTGAGCATTTCAAAATTCAATTTTAGAATATTTCTTATTCTTATTTCAAATGCATTTTGGAACATGATGGAAGTTGTGAGTGGCCCGAAGTGGCTTTGTTCTTAATTTGTTTAAGCAAATCTCGGAAGATGCTCGATTAGTGATGTTGATCATTCAATACTAGTGTATTTAATCGATGTTTTACGGGTTTCTGCTTATTTTTTGGAATATGGTGCGTAACGTTTTTGAAATTAAATGTAATATTTCAGTTTTTAATTTGGCGTATCTAGTTTACATAAGGTAAAATTCGATCTAGTTGGCGCCGGTCGGTGTTCGAAACAAACAAAAACAAAAATATAAATTGTCAAAAAAACATAATAAAAATATCGCCGAACTCTTTAAAACAAAATATTATCCCACTCATTATGATTTGGTTATATATATCTGATTAGACGCAGGACCGAGGGCTTTTCGTGCTCTCCGAATCACGGGGGTGTCACACCACCAATATCCTGACTCCGGGCTGCTACTGAGAATTTCCTTAGAGAAAAACCCAATAACAGTTTGCCCGATCCTGGAATCGAACCAAAGACCTCACGTTTAACAGCCAGCTTACGACCACTAGACTAAAGCACCGAAGCAGTCTAATGACGGAACAATTAATTATCGAAATTAGTGACATAATTATTCATTAACCCATCACTAGCGCCAGTGAAGGAATATTCGACGCTTCGTGGCCAAGCGTTGAATTGCATTTACCCAGCAAGCCATCCAGTTTACGTCCTACCCTCGTGAACTCACTGCTAACTTATTTATCTTAGTAGTTTGTATTTGTTCGTCCCTTTTGAGTATATATTTATATTTCCTGGTAAAAGCCTTCCAGCTGTTTGGAATTGCGAGTTCCTCTGGTAGTTTTTGTTTTTATGTAGAGTAATGTGGTGTAAGATTCTTGTGTTGCGGTTTTTTTACTTCAAATGTAAGTTAGTTCAGACTACAGATGGGATGGTTGGCATTGTAGTCAAGTGTAGCAGGTTTAATTCCCGCACGATACTAATATTAGTATTAACTTCAGACGATTACTGGAGGTCTGAGTTTGTGCTAATTCCAGTTTGATACCCACAAATCAGGAAATCTCCAAATATGAGGTAACGTTTAAAAAATTAAATAGATTCTCTTAGTGGTTTCCGTAAACCTCAAGTAAAACAATATCTACTTTGATAATTATATTATCAGAGAATATCTACATATTGTATACTTTCAAATAGCTCACTAAGCTTAGAATTCATACATTCCAAAGCTACTATGTGACACCCAAATGGACTACAAAACTTCCATTAACCCTATCAGCTTAAAATACATGCATGTTTGAACATACAATGGTCATGCATAGATTGCAGTTGCAACACAAATTCTATTTTTATTTACAAATTGGCAAATATATTTCCGCGTATTTTTCCACCAGCAACGTGAGCCAATTTATTACGATATTTATACCTTTTGCAGCTCCCACACGCTGTACGCATAAAATAAACTACAAAAATAAATATAAAATGTGTTGCACGCATAAAAAAAACTACAGAGATTCTAAATTAAAATCGGTAATAAACAGTATTCCCAGTACGAAGTTCAAAGAGAAATGTAACGTTCGATAGAAATTAAAAAAAAGGTAAAAAAAGTGAAGCTAGTATTTTAAATTAAAAACTGGGGAAGATGCCAAATAATTTCATAGGATTTGATTTTTTACGAAGTTCGTAACTGATAAATGGCAAATGTAGCTGCAATTTATGTTCACATTTTTCTTGCACATTGGTTGGGAACCAACATCATTATCAAGTTATTGAATTATTCGAGATTTTATAGTCACGTCAGTCATTATTTTGTTATTAGAATTCAAAGAAAATAATAGTACATATTAAACAGCCACAGTTGGCCTGCACAGACACTGATTCACCCTGCTAATTATAATATTATACTTCCGACCGAATTTTCGGTCACGACGGCCAATCTCCACGGAGATTAGCCTAGTACGCAGAATATATTATAGTGCACAAGTGTATGAGCAAACACAGGTCCACTCCTTCTTCCTTCATTCTCATAGTCCGATGGGACGGCAATATGACACGATCGGAGAGGGATCGGGCGCATGACCAATGGCTTTACGTGCTTTCCGAAACACAAAGGTATGGCAGAAGCGCAAAGGTAAGGGCACACCGCCAACTTCCTAACTTCAGGATGCTACTGAGAATTTCCTAACAGAAAACCCTAATAATATTTTGACCGACCCGGGAGTCAAATCCAGGATCTCACGCTCAGCAGTCGCGCTTGCGGCCACTAGGCCAATGAGACAAATAGCTAATAGTCATTGCTAATTATAAAAGTGACTTTGAAAATACTTTGTGCATACAACACTTCCTCATTTTTCTTATAATAAGCGCGAAATGTTGTAACCCTCTCGTTGCTGTACTCGTAAATTAGTGGCGTAGGCTCCAGTTACATCTGCAGCGTGATTTATAGACCCCCGGGTGACCCGTGGGATCTGAGTGTGGTCCAAGCTTAAATATTGTCGGCACTGGAATAAAACTTAACACAAATATTCCATACGATTTACGACGTCACTTAAGGAAACACCGTGCTTCGGCACGAATGGGCCGGCTCGACCGGATTGATACGACGGCCTCACAGAAAACCGGTGTGAAACAAGGCTTGCGTTGTGTTTCGCCGAGTGAGTGAGGGTACCGGAGGCCCAAACCCTTTAAAAGGCCGGCAACGCACTTGCGACTCCTCTGGGGTTGCGGGTGTCCATGGGCGGCGGCAATCGCTTACCATGAAGCGGGCCGCCGGCTCGGTTGCCCCCTATCCGATAAAAAAAATTGAAGTACTATGTATCACAACTGTCTGTTTAATTTATTGAATTAAAGTATTAAAGAATAAAATAATAAATGGTATTAGAGAAAAATTTATGAACCCAAGATTAAAAAAAAAACATACTTATAATAATAAGATTTTCAATAAAATAAAAGATAACGACGTCACTCCTCAATGAATGTCAATCATCGCCATACGTTATGTTTGAACTTTTGTCAAATGTTATGGAAGCATGACGTCATAAGCCATCATAAGTGGCGCCATAATACCCATGAGGGTTTTCGCGCTTAATTCAAATTAATATACAATGCAATAATCTGCGTTAAAACTTAGTTTTTTGCTAAAATAATGGGTTTTTCGGATATAATAAAAAAGGAAATTTCAAAATCAGTCATCATACCAATAGGTATGATGACTGATTTTGAAATTTCCAATTATTATCCAGAATACTGGATAGGAAGGATGACATAAAAAATTCAAACTCATTTTAAACCATAAAACTGGAATATAAGAATTAAATTCTGTGTTTAAGTAATTAAATTTAAACGTTTCGTTCTTTACAAAATGGCGCCTACTAAGAACTGACAAACTTTCATCTATCTAGGTTAAAAATCTGGCTGTATACGCACCCTTACAGCAGAAATTCTAAGTACGGGCTAACGTAATTTTTTAAAATGATGTTGCGTTTTGCAGAGCCTCTATAGAGATATCAGAACGTGACTGAAATAAGATTTCTCAACATAGATTTTGTTTATTAACACTATAGCGACATCTACCTATATTTATCAGTACTATGTGCAGAACTAGGTGACGTCACGAATCCTACATCGCGCAAGTAGCAGCTTTACGGGAATTTCATTATTATTCCTTCCACGAAGTTTATTTTAAGAGTAAAGGAGAAGCCTCATTCAGTATCAAGATCTAGGAAGCGGAATTTCAAAAACTCAAGCGATCTTGTTAACTCGATAAATAATTTTATCTTAATTCTCTTTCTACGAAATCGAAAGGTTTTTTTTCACAGAAACATGGCTGCAATACCTTAAATGAAATGTTGGAAACAATACATACGATCTCAGCAATCGCAGGGAATTTTCTGGTAGTTAATGAAGAGTTCCGTTGTCTATCTTCGCAGCTTCATCAGATTCTAATATATGTTATACTAAAACATTCCCTCAAAAATATGTATTTAAATAACAAGCACTCCATCCAAACCGGACTTGTAATTTTTGAGAAAATCGTGAACGTACTAACATGTACATTGTACATACAGGTTGAATATAGAACCCGCTTTTTTGAAGTCTGTTAAAAAGCAATAATTTTAAGTAGGTTAAATACACGTATAAGTATACCAGATCTATTTATTTCTGTTTGCAGTTTAATAAAGTCTGCCCAACCTAAGGAAAGATAGAGCATTGAACGTAGAGAACCAGACGGGAGACGGCTTCCGACTAAATATCGAACAAATTCGCTGTCCACTTTTGGTGGGGGGTGAGGTAACGCACAAACACAAAGGAACTTGCACTAAAGCAACAATCGCTATCGTCATTACATTAACATTAGTATCCACATACATAAAAAATCTAAACGCAAACTAAAAATTGTGTCACAAACGATTAAAATCGTGTACCATCATTATATCCATACAGGGAAAAGGTATAAAGGTTAGATTGGGAATCATATGCCAAAAGCAGTAATAGCCTAGTGGTATGACCGTTGGACTGACAAGTTAAAGGTCGCAAGTTCGAATTCAAGGCACGCACCACTGTCTTTTCCAAGTTAGTGCGTATTATATTAAAATAATTATCACTTGCCGGTGAAGGAAAACATCGTGAGGAAACCAGTACACCAGAGAGAGGTTCTCGATGGTGTGTAAAGCCAGAGACCTACGGGTGGTTTAAACTCTGACACCAGGTTGTTCATCAACCACGCGATAAGAAAAAGATATGCCAGTGACGAGAGGGGTACGCCCGCTAAAATTTCTCCAATACTAATTCCTTTGAGGCTTTGAAAGAGGCCGTCATAGATTAATCATGACGTATTTTTTTATTGTCATGCTGTGCAAGTTAAAAGATATAGTGACGGAAAATTTACGCTACCGTTCTGTCTCGTTTTAATATGTCTTAATTTTGGTTAACACAAGCACAGCTAGAAATAGAAAATTCTCATGCTGCGGAGTGCAGTTAAATCCGCAGATCCTGCGCCTGATATGTCTCCGGTCGTGTCGGATTGCTATCCCAACTGACTATGAAGGTGAAGGAAGAGAGACTTCACCTTTGTTTGTATCACCAATATCTCCTACGTACTTAATTAATCTCCATGGAGATAGGCCGCTATGACCTAAAATTCGGTCCGGAGTATATTAACGTTTTTACAATTTCAGTTAATTATATAATATAAATCCTTTCCCGCTTTTCTTTCATCACTTGTAACAGTAACTTGCGTCATGGTTTATATTTTCAATCTCTAACAGGACTTATAAAAAAGCAACCATTTTTTTCCAAAGATAACTTAGTTGTACGTAGTTCGAGTTCTAAACAGATTAAATCTTCTGCCAGCCAGTTATTTTATTTGAAAAAATAAATAAAAACATTTTCTTTTTTCCTTATTCTCTTTGGAACGTGCAACTCTCTAACTTGATTACGAAGAGGAATAAGGGTTCTGAACTATTGGTATTTTATGCAGGGATTATACGAAATCTAATTCCTTTCATCCATTTGAACTAAGCCAGTGTGATGTAGGTGATTGGAAAGCCAATTAGGACCCGTTGGAAATGGAAACAGACATTACATTAATTAGAATAAAAACCATTTTGATGTTTATTTTCGATTATTAAAGACATTATTCAAATTTTACTGTTATCAAAATATATAAGTAAATTAAAATGGCTATATTAATAAATAATTTATGTATTAGGTCCTTTAGTTCTAAGTTATCTAATACAGGTAGGCCTATGGGGTCATAGGCGCTCAGACTAGGGACTATCCACCCATAGAGTGACCTCAGGGATGAGGGTGGCAAACTAGTCACGTGGTGCCATGCATAGTGAGGTTTACTAACAGGCGTTGCACAGGAGAGTTTTTGGAACTGGTCTGTTAAGAGGACTCAGAGTTTCCCTTCTAGTGCTGATGGTGACCACGGGGTGGTTCAAGTTTGGTAAAAAATCCACACTCCCTGGTCTTCTCCCCAAAGACTGGACATTTTGGGTTCGATTCCCACCCAGGACAAATGTTTGTGTGATGAGCACGATCATTTGTTCTGTGTCTGGGTGTAATTTATCTATAATATGTATGCATTTAGAAATATATAAGTAAGTTTATCAGTTGTCTAGTACTCATAACACAAGCTCTGCTTAGCTTGAGACTAGACGGCGTTGTGTGATAGTTGTGGAATATTATTATTATTATTATTTCCTGAAGGTTTCCCTCCGAAAACACAAAAATTTACCACAAGTACTAACAAGAAATAGACACCCAAATTTTATCTTTTAATGTTGATTCCATAGCGTTAATGACATATGTGATAATATAGAAAGAAAAAAAAACATTTGCACTAAATACTACTTTAAAAAAACTTAATAGAGTCAATATAAAGACAATAAAGATAAATTATTCATGTTGGTAACACTGCGCTAAATTAATTTAAAAATAATAGTTGGTTATCTGTACAAAGTTCACAAACTGCCATATAGTTCAAAAGGTATAGTGTTGTAAGCGTAGATATACGTTTAAATCGAAGCTTAGTCTCAACAGAGCGGCATAAACCCTTTAGAAGCGTATATAGGCAAAATTGCATTCAGACTCCATTCGAAGTGTTGAATGTGTTCATTTTAGGAAGGCTTGCACGACACATTCTGAATTTGTCTGCTTTACAACTTTAATCGTATTCGATAACATAATTTGCTTCGAAATCGTTAATTGAAGAATCAATTACTGCATCGTTGGTCTAGTGGTCTCAAATGCGACTTCTGAGCAGGTGCTGAGGTTCTGGGTTCGATTCCCGGGTCGGGCAAAGCGTTATTGAGGTTTTCGCTTCGAACATTCTCAGTAGCAGCCCGGAGTTTGGAATTGTACCCGTTAGATGGCAATAGGCTCACCACCTATTACATGGGACTTCATAACAGCATTGGTGAAATGTGGGTATACAACTGTGTACACCTCTGCCTATCCCTTCGGGGAATACAGGCGTGATGCTATGTTATGTTATGTTATGAGGAATCGATTTGCGTGACGCCACATCCCTAAAATTATCCTAACACCTGTCATAAAAGCCGGCCTAAAACAAACGGACTATAGTTTCTAATTACCAAGGACAACGATTGGTATGAAAAATAATTATTAGTACTAAGGGACCTCTAATATAATATTTGAAGCCATTCCGACCTCGAAAGCCGGAAGTGTTATTAATAAAGTATCAATTACATTTTACTATCATAATTAACAGATGATACACGGAAATTATAATGTAATTAATTATATTATTAAAGCCGCATACACATTTTCGTACTCACACGAGAGCTGCGAAACCGAACATCGGTCACGAAAAATTTGCGTCACGTTATTTCAATTAATTACATAGACTGCATATTTTGCTGTTAATGTAAATTTTTATCATAAATACATATTCCAGTATCATTTAATCAGATATAATTTAGTTTATTTAATATAAATACATTATTTAAAAAGTACAACAAATAGAGAACTCCGGCATCGGGCACAGGGTGCCGGGTAAAGGAACCTCCTCACAATGCGTGCCGTATCGAGGAGTACCGCTCATCGTGTGGATGATGAACAACCTAATAAACCACCCGTAGGCCTCTGAATTGGCTTATCACACCAATTGAGAACATGTCTCAGGTGTGCTGGTTTCCTCGAAATATTTTCGTTCACCGTTTGAAGCAAGTGATGATTAATGTATTTATTTTTATTAATTAACTACTTACTTTTATCATTGCATCGATTGGTAGAGCCTCAAAAACTTTGTCTCTTACAAACTCCACTACGAATTATCTGTTATATACCCAAAGACTGTGTAACTAAATTTCTAAATGTACAGTTAAAAAAGTCTCGACGGACCCCAGTAAGGCTAATTTCGCTTGCATGAAACGTGTAAACGCTACAGTAGTCAGATGTATAGGGACGCTAACTGTTCAAGCGAATTTGTTGGCACTAGTACATCTTCGCCTGGACGTACAATATTAATCCAAAAGTGTGTACAGGCCTTTGGGTTTATAGACCGCTTTCATCGATCAATTATTAATAGTGTTGATAGCTGCTCGTCATAGTAATTAGGTTAATTAATAAGTATGTTTTTTTTATTTTTATAAAACAACTTTTAATTCGGGTAATCGCGTGTACTGAATTTAGATTTCCAGTTGGTTGCCGGTATCTTCATGAAAGATTTTGAAAGAAGTGCCCTCTTGACGGCCTCGGCTATGCCAAAGATTTTCAAGAGATATGTTGATGATACTTTTACCATCTTGCTTCACAGGGCTAGTTTTTAGTACACCTAAATTCGATACACAATAAAATTTAATTCACAGTGGAAATAGAGAAAATCAGGTTACTGGCCTTCCTTGATATATTACTTATTCATAATCAGTTTATAGAAAGCCTAACTATAAGTACAGATACTTGAATGGAGAATCTCACCACTATCATACTTGTCAGTTAGCTACTGTCACCAAATCTCTGTTATAGAGACTTTATCGCTTATGGTCTCTCAGGATGGTGGTGAGATTCTCCCTTTAAGTATCTGTAAAGATAGTATTCTACGTCTGCCCCTACTAAATAACATGTGGATTTAGCCGGTTATATAACAGCCAACTCCAGCGGAAGCAAGTCCACTGTGATACTATATTTGCGTAGAACTCTAGTATAATTTATAAATTAAATAACGTTTAATAAAATATCACACATACCGTATACTGTTTTTCTTTCTTTTGATTTTCTCGTTTCCAATACTGGTCATAGAAATGTTATTGGCCTTTTCTGTAGGAAATTCTGGGAAGGCTCCCGTGTATTGGATTTGAACTGTGGCTAATATTGTACACCAAACCTAAACCATAAATGTTAAGTTTAAGTTTGGACACAAACTCGCCTGATGGAAAGCGACGGTGTGGCCGAGGATGAAGCACGTATATCCAGAATAAATCTATTCACTCTTAAGTAGAGTGGATAGATTTTGGGGAACAATAGTTGGGGAATTAATGGAACTGCCCAGACCTGTCTCCCACAACGGTTGCACCGGACTACATCCCGAAACACGACTAGGTCGCTTCACGGCATGGCTTCGTCCGGTGGATGGTAACCAGCCGCGGCCGAAGCCTCCCACCAGAATTGTGTTGCCTGTTTTGCACCACAAAACAGGCAACACAATTTCACGGGCCACGTGTAGGAATTCCATTTAAAGGATACACTCCTACGGACGCGGGAAAATCAACCCCCAACACTATACACATAAAAAAGGAAAATCAATCACGGACGCTGGACTCCCATTGACTAAAAACCACAAAGCCACACGGTCCTCCTAACATTTACCGGAGTCCCGGGTTCAGCTGCATTCACCCTAGTTATGAACCCTTCACAAGACACGACGCTGGCCACTAAACCTTCTTTTTCTTCTTGCCCTGGTTCCAAGTTATTTGGGGTTAGCGCAATATGTTGTACTCTTTCATTCTCCTCTATCAGTCGTTAGGTTATCGTTTACTCCCTCTTCATTTATATCATCCCTCGCACAAAAAATAAACTGGCCACTACACCAACAAAACGAACAGTGTACAAGTCTTTGATAAAAAGTTCAATTCACACAAAGTTGAACTGACAACAAGTAACAAATTGTTGAATGAAGGAGGTTTATTCTGAAAGAAAATGCAGAACCGTTGGCGGAGCGCCAAGAACCGGATAATCTCTTTGAGAAGTGTGGTACAGTTTTTTATACAGCTGGCAGCACTATCTAAATTCTAAAGCGGGTTTATCTACAGCAGCTTAAGCTTTTTTTAAGACGGTACCTAAGGTACTGTCAGCTATAGAAATCGGTAAACACGCATTAAAACTGCATCAGTTGTAGTGCTGATTATAGTTTTTTTTTATTATAAAAGTTTCCCGCCCTAGCATATTTTTGTGTTGTGGGAGCCTGGAAACCTGGAATTGCAATAATGATCTATATATCAAACAAATATTTGGTCTGTGCAAGAATCAAACCCGCGACACGTTCATCAACACACTGGTAAAGATATGATGAAATTACAGATAAATCTTATAAAGCATTAACTTACTTACTTAAGATATTTTGATAGGTAATTTTTGAACGCTGAGAAGTCGCCAAACACATCCAAACTTATAAAATTATAAATTTGGATTAGTGTTTGCAACCATACGATAATTATCATACGCATACGATAATTTTCATTATGCTATATATTAATTAATTTTAGTGATTATTTTGAAAAGTACGTTAATTTGGATCCATGTATTTAATTTTAGCATACGCACAAATATTGATATCATATTTAATACTATTTATTTAGCTCCATGTACGATAATTCTACGGTACTGGTACGATAGTTGTCTTTCTCCAAGATGTGAACACTGGATTGGATGTATTCAGCGACTTTTGAACGAAATAAATAGCTCCACCGCCCTTTCAGGCGCCGTTAATGAGGCATCATTGATTACTCTATTCTTATCGGCCTCCAGAGGCCTTGTGACTCTCAATGAATTTATAGCTTCACTTTCTTTCACTATCTGCAATTTTATTTTTATAAACTTAACCTTGACTATTCACTCATGAGATATCTTGGGGGATCTCTTGCAAAGTACTCAAGACCCGCAACACTTTAAAAAAAAAGCTATGACTCGTGGGTCTTGACTAAGAGAAATAAAATATTATAATTTATAAAAAATTTGATAAATTCCGTTGCTCAAATATTTCCGGGGCTTAAAATAATTCCACAAGCGCCCAAAAAGATTTGATCGCAATATTTTATTAATCGGCTTCATGAGTAAAACCGAGTCAAATCAAATTAAGCTAAAAGGTACCTCCTACGTAACTTTATTACTTTCCATTAATACCCATTTTGTTAACAGCCCCAAGAAATTTCGGGGCTGATACAGACCAGTGATTTGTACGATGTAGAATTAAGTCAGGACAAAAAATGGTCTAAGGTGTTACGAAATTGTGATACAAATGTTAGCCATGCAATTGTAATAAAATAACTTTTTACCGGATTAATCTCGTGATCTTTGTTCAGTCATCCTGCAACAACGACCGCTGCAAAGTGTATTCCCCGAACGGGTAGGCAAAGTTGTACAACCATATAACAAAAATTATTAAGTCCCATGTTTACCGGACACAATTCCATACTCCGCGCTGCTATTGTGAATTTACCAATACAAAAATCCAATAACACTGCCTAACCCGGGATCTGAACCCAGGTTCTCATGCTCAGCAGTCACGCTTGGAACCACTAGACCAACGAGGCAGTGACTATTGACATAATTTAATAAGCCATCAAACGTGTAGCCAAGGTATAGTAGTCTACGTAAACCGCTGAGATTTTCTCTTTTTATTTAATGTGGCCTAATGTCTTACAGTTTACAGTTAACCCTTAGGGATTTGATCTGCGTAACCGAACAATAGCTATGGCGAGGCAATTTAATCCCTCCAGCCAGAGCATAATTTTTAAACTACAAACTAAGCAACACAGCACTAACAGTGTCCCCTGCGGGATACAAGCCTCGGCTTAGGGCGTTGCTGAGAGAAATAAATAAACTTTTGAGATTACTAACTGTATTTATTAATTACTTATATTACAACAATGCTAATGTGGCCTAATGCGCGCGTCTGTAGTGCGGGGTACGGGACAACTAAAGTTCCCAGCGCCGTATGACTCCGGTCTTACAATAATATGCGCGTCAGCGTTCCTCTACAAGAGGACAACTAGGTATTACCTGAATCATATGGTTTCCTTATTATTAGGGAACGATTTTAAAGCTGCTGGTTCGACTCGGGTCGACTCAAGCAAGGTCAGAGCGGGCAGCTGAGATTTCCAAACGGTCCCCGCTATTATTTCTTGTCGATAAGCGAAATGGGTGCTTGTGGATATAAATGTGAAAAGTTATCGAAGTGGGAGTTTTTTGTACCAAAGATTGCTACTACATCAAACAGTACAAAAGTTTATTCGTATTTATTGTAAAAGTATGTACATTGTCAGAGATATATGTCGGTAATGTTAAATGCTAGGTTTTGGTTGAAGTTGGTTATTATAAATGCGAGTTTATAATTAAATGTTTTTGTTTCCGGTCCAGTAAGAGCGAGTACAGATTTCTGTAATTCAGTAATGTTATTTTTGTTATTTAATCTTAAATAACCCTTTTATTGGCCACTTAATATTATTACTTTGTGAAAAAATAATTAAACGCTCACGATTATAACGTTTCAGAAAAAAAACGTGTTTGACGTTGTTGTTTGGAGCACCCAATATATTCTAAACAGATAATGATTAAAGGAGCCGCATTACTAGTTTGAAGCCTATCCAACTAGGAATTGAATAAAGCTTACTTTTGGAAAAGTTCTAAATCCACTGCAGGTCTGCAATAATATAAAGACGTCATAAAAAATATAAATGCAATGTCAAACTATGTACCACTACTACAGTTGGGTGACATTTGTTTTAATATCCTCGTCTGTTTTGGGAAAATAAAAATAAAGCTGAAGAGTTTGTTTGTACTAATGGATGGTACTTTCAAGACAGACATCAAAGACATACTTTAAAGGAAAACATCGTGAAGAAACATGGACTTAATGGTCTGATATCGCCATCCCGCAGTGATCTAGCATAGTGATCAGTACTCGTGCATTCTCAGTACAAGAACAGGCCCTTGCCGTGTAGTGGGACAGTTATGGGCTGGTTATGTACATCGGAACCTCAATATCGCCCACCTCAAACGAGATTAGTGTCCAATTGGGATCATTTAATTATGTCCTTTGAAGTATCTCGTCCCCCTCTTGAGGTAAATTGGAACATGTGTAACCGTCTTTAGATCGGTCTGTTTCAAACGGCTTGACTGTATTAAATGTAGGGCGTGTTTTCACTGTGTAGTGGCGATAGTAGAGTGCCGTGTCTTGTGTATTTAAATGCACGATGCGATTATTTTACTACGCAGTTTATAATTTACGTGTAAACGCTGCACTGACGTCACAATCCAGTAGAAGCAGCTGAATCTACTAATGTATAACAAGTAATATCGAAATAGCATATATGCGTCTGCAAAAAAAGTCGATAGATCGTTGGCCCAACTTAAATAGAGCTATAGCCGCAAAAAAGTTACCTAAATACAACCTATATCACAGTTATTGTGTATATAGGTTGTATTTAAGTATTTTTTTAAGGTAGGCACTGCCTATTTCCCTATATGCAATGCATGCCACTGGCTATAGCGGTACTGCCCTTGTAAGTAAGACAGAATGAAAGTAGAAAATTTTGCTAAATCAAATGATGTCTGCCCTTTTCCCAATTTCATCTGAATCGGTTTCCAGTCAAACCAGATGCAGCTTAATACCAGTATTTTTTCCACAACCCAGTTACTGGGTAACACGATATCTCTTGATATGACTGGTTATCAGACTTATCTACAGGCCTCTGAGTACCGGTAACGGCTGTCATTAATCTTAATTTGACAATCGAAATCGACTGTTTAACGTGCTCTCCGAGGCACGGATGGGGTCTCGGCATGAAATTATGGTCACCCATCCACAGACCGACAGCTTAACCTCGATCCGTGTGGTATCATGCAACACGCAATAGGTTAAAAGTTGGGCTAAAATTGTTGTATGGTTCATGGTCTCTCTCTCATCGTGTGGTTGATGAACAACCTGATATCAGAGTTTAAGCAACCCGTAGGTTTCTGACATGGCTTTACACACCATCGAGAACATCTCTCAGGTGTACTGGTTTCCTCACGATGTTTTTCTTCACAGTTTTAAGGAAGTAGACATTAATTTCTAATACGCACATGACTCGAAAAGTTATTGGCCAACCTTGAATTCTGACTTGCGACCTTTGACTTGCCAACCCAGCGGTCACACCTCTAGGCTATCACTGCTCATGTGTGCGAGAGATAGAGAGAGTGGAATCAGCTCCCGCTTGAGTCATCCACGACAATAAAATCGTGACGTCACCTGGTAGTGGGAACGCGCTTGTAAGGATACCCGTGGGACCTTAATCTACAGGACGGAAGGACGTTCGCGACTCAGAACGATTTATTGTTATCTATTTATCTGTTAACCCCCCAATAAGCGGCGCATTTTTATTGCGATCTGGGTCAATGTGACCGCAGGAAATAAGGTTTTTAGCGGTAAGTAATTGTTGTTTTTATGTACGGTTCAATGCTGGAATTCGCCAACAATTTGAGAGACAATTTGAATGAACTATATCTCCAAATTTCTTTAAGGTGTTGTAACCTTGCTCCTACAAACAAATCTTTCAAACGAATAAACGCATGCATAGCAAACTCTAAAGTTATAAATGTTGGTGGAAAGTAAAATACGGTCGTGAGCAAGATTCGAACCTACGCCTTCCGGATAAATACTCCAGGCGCTTTGACCACTAAACCGTCTCAACCACTGTTAATTACTCCGAATTCTTCTTCCAAATTTTTACGTCTTTTGGTGACGTTATCGGTAGGTATTAACTACAAAGTTAGTCGTGTCGGTTCAGTCACCTGTATGTTTTTGAAACTGACTGAACTTTGCGGAAATATAGGGACTGAATAGAGGTAAGGAAATTCTTAGTCGCAGACTGGAGAAATACTGGGCACAATCCCAATCTCCAATAGTCTCATCGCCTATCATATTTGTATTATGAATTTAATGATGTCATAGATACAACAGTACGTTTCCCCAGCCCCACGAGGAATTTAGATTTGTTTTTTTATTTTTTCATAATGCTTTCCTAAATATTTGCGTTTAAACCCTAATTTATCAAGGAGTTTAAAAAAGATCGAAGATACTGTTGCTTCAAAATATTATAAACAAAAACTGATGTACTTTCACATAAATAAAAATAACTGTCGATATTTACCACAAGGTCTGTGTTGCCACGCTAGGAGACACGTTCTGCAATATATTCCTGCGGTAAAAGATTGAAAGTTACATAACAGATGACAGTTTTCTACCACAGATACTAGGAAAATTGCTTTTTCTTGGTCGTCTTTTTAACATGTGCACAACTGAGTAATTAGTATTTGTTGTGTTACAAGATTCCCTCTCTTATCGTGCATTATTGATATTGTGCACGTATTCGTAATTGCTATCCTCTGCTTCATCGATTTTAACATAGGTATAGCATCACGCCTGTCTTCCCCGATGTGTAGGTAGAGGTGTACATAATTGTACACCCACATTTCACCAATGTTGTTATTAAAACCCATGTAAAAAAAAATTATAACACTTTGCCCGACCCGGGAATCGAACCCGAGACCTCATGCTCAGCAGTCGCACTTAGGACCACTAGACTAATGATGCACTAGACTTCCGGGTCCACTGGTACTTAGATAGTATCTCAATTTTAAGCACAATGGTTTTTTAATTAAACGGGGATCAATATTTTGTAACTTAGTTCAATACAATCCATTCAATACAGATAAATATATATTAAACGCATGCATAGCGCTAAAGTTATAAATGTTTGTGTAAAGCCAATCAGGTCGTGCGCAAGATTTGAATTTACGCCTCCCGGATAAATACTCTACTTTCCAATTTAACTATATCTCATCATCATCGTCATTCCCCTGCCCTTATCCCAATTTATTTGGGGTCGGCGCAGCATTTAGAGTTCGCTAAGCATGCGTTAATGCTTTTCAAAGATTTATCTTGATTTAATAAGGTAATTGCATCCTTTACGACATTGTATTAACTGCAAAGTTAGTCGTGTCGGTTCGATCACCCGTATAGGGACTGAATTGATAGCAATAACGTCGCCATAAGACGTGTTAAAATATGGAAGAAGAATTCGCGGTGGTGAGCAGAGGTCGAGATGGCTTAGTGGTCAGAGCGCCTGGAGTATTCATCCGGGAGGTGCAGGTTCGAATCCTGTTCGCGACTGTATTCTTTTTCCATTTAATATAATAACTAAGAGTTCGCTAAGCATGCGTTAATGCTTTTCAAAGATTTATCCTTCTATCTAGCTATGTCACACCAAATGTTATCCATGCGCCAGGTTTTGATGTTATCCTACTATCACACTCCACTAACCGGGCTAACTAAATCCAATTTAACTGTATCTAAAGTTATAAATATAAATATTTTTCAGGCCACAAATTTTTACTACGTTAGAGTTCGCTACGCATGCGTTAATACGTTTGATATATTTATCTGTATTAACTGTACCTATATTTATTTAATTCTGCTTACATAAGCTTAAAAATGTTTATGCTTCTAAAGTTCTCGTGTTGAACATGGTCACAAGCAATAAACTACCACAATTCGTGACCACGCTTACAATTAACCAACATCCTGCTGACCCACCATATAATAACCACATTTTACGATACAACGTGTCCAACTTCCATAGTGTTGCAAACCAAACATCATAATTTACTCGCTAACAAGCGAAAAAAACACGTGTCAACTCGTGAAAATGGCAGCGGTAAACAACATTTTATAGCGGGCAACACTATTTACTAACCTTGGAATGGGGAGCCTTTGTGTGGCTGTCTATTGGATGTTTTAGCCTTTGACGAAGCTGACAGTGTTTGAGCGAAGCGTAAAAAGAGCAACCACCGTTCAATATGCAGCAGACAGGGATAGTTTCGGATTTTTGTTGTTTGAGATATGAACTTGATATAAAAGGTTTGTAACCTTTGGTTCACTATCGTACCATCAAATTTAATAGAAACATGACAACAGATATGTCATCAATGGGGCTAATTTATCTATACTATAAAAAAACTGTAGAGGTATCTATTATTTAAGTACAATAAATTTTTATTCTTTATTTTTATTGGGTTAATTTTCTATAAATATTATCGATATGAAAGCCAACATTTGGAAACGATCTCTGCCTATAGGTTTGTCGGGCAATCTGTCTGTCTGTCCGTGTTCAGGCCTAATGCCTTCAATAATTTTATAGCAAAATGTACTCGTAACGTTACAGCGGACTATTATAATTTCTACAGGCGTATTTAGTTCTAGATAAATTAATGTTCTGTCATCGTTCACTTGCCTCTAAACCTCCGCCCTTATAACATCAGTTTTTATTTAATTAAATGTAATCGCAATTTTTGGGACTTTAATTTGGCACCATTATATCCTCTAAAGATATAACATGGTGGCCCATGAGGGGAACTAAGTATAATCCGCGAAAATAAGTAAATCTACGAACTTCTTCGATTGAATTGCCACGAGTGAGACAATACGCGCGCGGCGACATCCATCGTTAGGATTAGGAGCCTCGCAGTTGTGCGACTAAACCCAGGGGTTCCAGCTGATGGTGGACTGACACCTGGACAATACAAGCAGCCAGGATTCGAGCAGTGGTGCAGCCAAAGTATCACATCGAGCCGAGCGTCAACGTGTCACCTCAAAGTTAAGTGCCTTTCCTTCGTTGAAATATATCCTATTATCCAAATATCCATACATACCTAATAAATAATTGAGAATAGCAATTCATTTGTGTAAATTAAAGTTATTCCGAGCACATTTTGTCGGAATTTCCCAGAAATAGCGAATGCATTAGACCTATATTTTTTTTTCTTCTACCTTCAACTAAAATAAATTCGTTGAGAAAGTTCGATTATTTTTAAATTGTTTACTAATTGTAGTGAGTAATCGCAGATACTAAAGACCAGATTATCATTATTGTCTCATCCCATTGACACTCTAAAGATCATTGGCATAGGCAATATATTGACAAATAATGTTACTGAAAGCTGTAATATTACATTACAAGCAATACATAATAAATTTAGCATAAGTTATTCATGCCTTGTGTTAAAGGAATTGACGGGTCGATTGCCAAAGTTCCCGATCGATATTAGTTCATTAAAGTTACCTGAACATGTTCAGTTAGCTGATCCTATGTTTCATCAGCCTGCCGACATAGATGTTTTGATAGGCGCTGACTTATTCTGGGATATATTAGGTAATGAACAATTATCATTAGGTGTCAAAAACCCTAAGTTAAGAAGTTCACAATTAGGTTGGATAGTATCCGGTCCCATTCAGTCAGTGACGCCGCACAAAACTGTGCACTGTAACCATAGTGTAGTTTCCAGATGTAGTAATAATGATAATAATATTGAAAATATGTTAACTAAGTTCTGGAACCTGGAAGAAATACCAGGTAAAATAAATATGAGTGAAAATGAAATTGAATGTGAAAAACACTTTATCACTCACACAACAAGAACCAGTACAGGTAGATTTTGTGTAAAATTACCGCTTAAGGATACTGCTGATTGTTTAGGCGATACTTATAAGTTGGCTAAGAGACGCTTTATAAACTTAGAAAAGAGGTTAAAAAGGAACCGTATATTAAAGTTAGAATACACTAAGTTTATTAATGAATATGCGGACTTAGGTCATTTATCTGTAATAAATGATAATTTTCGTGATAGTCCAAATTATTACTTGTGTCATCACGCAGTTATGAAACAGGAAAGCGAATCTACCAAGCTACGGGTAGTATTCGATGGTTCCGCTTCCTCCACGTCTGGTTGTTCACTGAATGATATATTAATGGTGGGTCCAACAGTACAAGATACTCTTTTTTCTATTTTAATACGCTCTAGGCAATATAAGTACATACTCACTGGCGACATCGAAAAAATGTATCGCCAAGTATTGGTACACGATGATGATAGATATTTGCAGCTTATTTTATGGAGAGGTGAGGAATCTGAACCTATTCAGACATATAAGTTCAATACATTGACCTACGGAACAGCTAGTGCAAGTTTCTTGAGTACACGCTGTCTATGGCAGTTAGGACAGGAACAGGATGATGAGTTCATAAAAAGTATTATCCAAAAGGACTTCTTCGTCGACGATCTGATTACGGGGTCGAACGATTCACAAGAATTAATGTATATACTTATGGCTGTATCTGAAGCGTTAAGGTCAGGTTGTTTTAATTTAAGAAAGTTTAAAACAAATCATTCGTCTATTTTTCATAATGTTGTTATGAATGAGCAAGATAACCTTACTTTTAGTGAGTCATCAAGTACGCTGGGGTTGGGCTGGACTCCTTCCAGTGATACCTTATACTTTCCTATAAAAGGATTTTCATATGATAGTAATAAACCCGTAACAAAACGTTTTATTATGTCAAACGCTTTCAAAATATTTGACCCTTTGGGTATATTAAGTCCAGTCGTAGTCAAACCAAAATTAATTATACAAAGACTTTGGCAACTAAGACTGGATTGGGATCAGCCAGTCCCTCAGGATGTCAAGGATGATTGGCTGAAGTTTTCTGAAAACATAAAATATGTAGGTAATTTACAAGTACCTAGATTAGTTCTAGGTGAATCGCCTCAGTTTATTGAATTACATTCATTTAGTGATTCTTCAAAATACGCGTATGGTGCATGTATCTACATGAGAACGATTAGCCACAATGGCGACGTCATGGTTAGATTATTGTGCGCGAAATCTAAAGTGGCGCCCTTGAAGCCTACTACCATACCCCGCCTCGAGCTATGTGCAGCCTTACTAGCCGCTAAGCTTGCGAAGTCGGTAACGGACTCGCTCCGGCACAAACCGGATAAGCTAGTTCACTGGTGTGACTCCACAGTAGTACTGGGTTGGATTCGTGGTGACGCCAGTAAAATAAAGATGTTTGTGGCTAATCGTATTATTGAAATTAAGGAATTAACTTCTTCTTCAGCGTGGTTATATGTCCCCACGGATTCTAACCCTGCTGACTTAATATCACGGGGAGTAGACGCTATACGTTTTGTGTCAATGGAGCTGTGGTGGACAGGGCCTAGCTTTTTGTTAAAGTGCGAATCTGAATGGCCTAAGTTGAACGTCAATGATTCGGAAGTTCTGCCGGAGTTAAAGGTGCATTCAACTATACTTACTCAACCTATCATTGACTTTGATAAATATTCATCTTTAACTAAATTTTAAAGATCATTTGCCTATGTTCATAGATTCCTATTCAATATTAAAAACAAACATAATAGGCGGTTAGGTATATTGTCGGTTAATGAGCTACGTGAGTCATTCTATTCATTATGCGTTATCGCTCAAGGTCAAGCGTTCCCTATTGAATACGAGCTTCTAGTTAAAGGTGAATCTTTAAATAATAATAGTAAATTATTATCGTTATCTCCGTTTTTAGACAAAAACAAATTAATTCGTGTCGGTGGGCGCATTGATGCGTCATCGCATTCCTTTGCAAAGAAACATCCAATTTTACTTCATGCATCACATAGGTTAACTAAATTATTTTTTGAAAGGGAACACATAAACAATATGCATGCTGGTCCGCAGTTGTTGTTGGCGACTGTTAGAGAAACCGTGTGGCCAATTAACGGTAGGCATCTTGCCAGACGTACAGTCAGCAATTGCGTGCGATGTAGGCGAGTACGCGGTGTGACTTTACAGCCCAAGATGGGTGATTTACCACCCCAACGGGTAACGCCTGACTATCCTTTTCTATCCGTTGGTTTGGACTTTGCTGGTCCATTTTATATTATAAATCGTAAAGGTCGTGGCAGTCGTGTAGTTAAATGTTATTTATGCCTTTTTGTCTGTTTGCGTTATAAGTGTATTCACCTAGAAGCTGTGAGCGACCTAACAAAAGAGGCGTTCATAATGACACTCAGGCGGTTTATCGCTCGTCGAGGCAAACCAATGGAAATATTCAGTGACAACGGAAGCAACTTTGTTGCTGCCGCTAAGGAAATAGGAGCATTCATAAAAGATAATCATGAACCTTTGTCTGATTTTGCAAGTCAACAAACAATTAAATTCTCGTTTATTCCGGCTTACACTCCTCATTTCGGTGGCATATGGGAAGCCGGGGTGAAATCGGCCAAATTTTTCTTAAGACGTGTTATTGGTGACAGTCACCTAACTTTTGAAGAGATTTCAACTTTATTTGCACAGGTGGAGGCTATTCTCAATAGCCGTCCTTTGTGCCCACTCTCATCCAGTCCTGACGACTTCCTTTCCCTTTCCCCAGGGCATTTCATCATTGGGAGGCCGTTGACCGCTCTGCCTACACCAAATATGACGAACGTCAAGGACAGCCAGCTGCGGCGCTATGAACGACTGGATCAAATCCGGAGACAATTTTGGAGAAGGTGGCAGAAGGAGTATTTGGCCGAGTTACAGCATCGGACAAAGTGGCGAACAAACACGTCCACGCTGGACGTGGGAGATATGGTTCTCCTAGCAGATGATAATGCACCCCCTCTTGCTTGGAAGCTCGGTCGCGTTCATCGTCTCATAACCGGACCTGATGGGATATCGCGAGTAGCAGACATACTCACCAACAAGGGCTGCGTGCGACGTTCCCTAGTACGTCTCTGCAAACTTCCTACGGCAGAAGAACTCAAGATTTGTTGAAAGTGTTCTTTCAACAGCCGGGAATATGTTCAGGCCTAATGCCTTCAATAATTTTATAGCAAAATGTACTCGTAACGTTACAGCGGACTATTATAATTTCTACAGGCGTATTTAGTTCTAGATAAATTAATGTTCTGTCATCGTTCACTTGCCTCTAAACCTCCGCCCTTATAACATCAGTTTTTATTTAATTAAATGTAATCGCAATTTTTGGGACTTTAATTTGGCACCATTATATCCTCTAAAGATATAACAGTCCGAACGAAACCAACGGCTACAAAATACGTATGATAACCGTTTGCATAACATTTTTAATTCCATTAAATTATAACGGTGTTATGTTTATATACGACATGATATTATTTCGATTTCTACGCGGTCACACAGCAATTATTACAATAAAAAGATATATTGAATATGATAACTTAAATTATTTTATTTTATTTTACGTGTTATATTCATTATTATTTCCTATGGAAACATTGAAAAATAATAAACACGAATGGGACTGGAACTTGACATACCGTGTCATGGCTCTCCCACTGAGCACCGTCACGTCTTCTTCACGTCTTAAGGAGACGCCTGGCGATATGATTAAAATTTAGTTCCTGTCAATGTTTCCTTAGAAAATAATATCATCAATATACATATAATAAACATGTAACGGATCGCTGTCTGTACATGGAAGATATATGAGAAAAAATATTATTGGGACCTTTATCAACGCAAATAGCAACCCAAAACAGTGATTGTTAGAATTTTTGTCTGTTTGTTTGTTTGTCTGTTTATCTGTGCGTTTGTGCACGCTAATCTCAGAAATGGCTTATCCAATTTAGATGCGGTGTCACTAATTTATTGTGGTATGCTTCACTTAACATTTAGTGTTTGATTCATGTCAAAAGGATCATAAATAAATAAAAAATGCCAATTTAAAGAATCACGTCGAACATTTGTTAATTATGAATTTGTTCATACACGACATGGTGTTAATTTACGACATCCACGCGGAAGGAGTCGCTGGCACAGCTAGTTTAAAAAAATATGTTTTTGGTGGATATTGATTGTGTAACTTATGTGTATTCTTACTAATGTTATAAAGTGGGTAGGTTTGTTTGTTAACTACTGAACAAGATTCAAAGAAATCTGGCACCATACATAATTATGACCCGGAAAAGTACAGAGGCCACTTATTAACCATTTTTCCGGAGTAATCATCAATATCATGAAGGACTATCTCTACTAAGGATATCTATTGCCGCCAAGCGCGACTGCTGAGCATGAAATCCTGAGTTCGATACCCAGGTAGGGTAAAATTTTATTGGGTTTTTCTGTTACGAAATTCTCAGTATCAGCTTATATCTGCCTAGCCTTTTCCCAATTACATTGGTCGGCTTCCAGTCAAACCGGATGCAGCTTAATCCAGTATTTTACATGGAGCGACTGCCTATCTGACCTCTACAACCCAGTTACTGGGTAACACGAAATCTCGTGGTATGACTGGTTGTCAGACTTTCAGGCCTCTGACTACCCGTAACGGCTATCATAGATCTTAATTTGACAACCGGGACCGACAGCTTAACGTGCTCTCCAAGGCACGGAGGGGACTCGGTGTGAAACGATCACGGTCACCCATCCACAGACCGACCGCGGCAACCGCAGCTTAGCCTCGATCAATCAATCTGTGCGGCGATTACTTAGCCACGAGCCCCTCATTCTCAGTATCAGCTTGAATTGCTTGCTATTTTTTTTTCTTTTTTTTTTTTCTTATCTTCGAGCTAATTCTCAGTATCAGCTTGAAGATTAGAATTGTGCTCGGTAGATAGCAATAGGCTCACCAGCAAAGTCTTGAAGGAATTAGTACTGGATTAGTTTTACCGGCCCTACCCCTCTCGCCACTGGCATGCTTCCCAATCATATTACTTTATACCTTTTACCAATATGGTTGCAACTAGAGTACACGATTGTAATCGTGTGTGACACAATTTTATATTTGTGTTTAGTTTTTTTATTTCAGTTAATACTGTTAATGTAATTACGAGAGCTATTGCTTTAGTGCAAGTTCTTTTGTGCTTGTGTGTTACCTCACCCCCCGCAAAAAGTGGCGAGAAAATTTGTTCGATATTTAGTCAGAATCCGTCTCCCCTCTGGTCCTCTAAAAGCAAAGTGCTCGCTGCTCACTAGTTATTACATGACACTTAGTAACAGCATCGATGAAATGGCGGCGTACAACAGTGCAGCAGAACGGCAGATGCACACCACAAACTAACCCATATTTTACTCATGTCACACTTATCTGACCAAAGATCGCCTGGTAAAAATCGTGGAGTGCGAAAAAAACGCCCACTATACCTTTATTTAAATAGTGTTATACTATATCGTATATTTTATTCGGTGTACAATATTTCTTTATTAATAAATAAATATAAACTACACTTTTTAACCTAGACTTTGTAGAGTCAGGACTTATAAAATAAGAATATAGGTATATAAGTATTACAGGTAGAGTTATTTGTTATATGTAGACTACACATGCCCCATAGACACGCAGTACTAATCGGAGCTCAGCTAGGGGTTTCCTTCTACTAGAGATCTCATAACTTTGTAACAGTGAAAGCATTATGAAATTGTGAGTCTCGGCAATCAACTGCACATGAAATGTTTTGGTGGTCGCAGACCCCATTTAATATTCAATTCAAAATAAATCAAGAAATCCTTATTCTATTCAATCATCAATACATATAATAAAAATGTAACGGATCGCTGTTTGTATATGGAAAATATATGAGAAAAAATATGATTGGGACCTTTATCAACGCAAATAGCACCCAAAACAATGATTGTTAGAATTTTTGTCTGTTTGTCTGTTTATCTGTTTCTCTGTGCTGTGTGTTTGTGCACGCTAATCTCAGAAACGGCAAATCCGATTTAGATGAGGTTTTCACTAATATATTGTAGTAATCTTCACTAACATTTAGTGTTTGTTTCAAGTCAATCGTTTCATTAATAAACAAAATATGCCAATTTAAAGAATCACGTCGAAAATTTTGTTAATTATGAATTTGTGTTCATACAGGACATGGTGTTAATTTACGACATCCACGCGGATGGAGTCGCGGGCACAGCTAGTATAAAATAAGTACTAACCTCAAATAATTCCGAACGAAATACTCATATTGCCTACGTGTTCAGGGCAGATGCCTGCGGATTAATTTGTTCAATATGTATCGACTATTGTTAGATAACAGATATAACTATTTGGATTGCTAGATTCATAGGCTTTTGAGTTTTGGGATAAATCGTAATAAAAAATAAAAAACATAACATAGCATCACGCCTGTATTCCTCAAAGGTGTAAACAATTGTACACCCATATTTCACAAATGCTGTGATTAAGTCCCATGTAATAGGTGGTGAGTCTATTGCCATCTAACGGGCATAATTCCAGACTACGGACTGCTACTGAAAATTTCCTGACAGAAAAATCCAATAACACTTTACTCGACCTGGGAACCGAACCCAAGACCTCATGCTCAACAGTCGCGCTTGGGACCACTAGACCAACGAGGCAGTTGGTTTTCTTCAAATTATATTTGTAACTTTAAAAGATAGCCATTACTTTAGCAGCATTCCAGTACAAGTGGAGAGTATGTATGGAAAAAAAATACATTCTGCACCGACCACTAATAAAATGGGATAGGGGCAGGGGGATGACGATGACTCTCGTTTAGAATTTATAGGGTTTGAAAAAAAAAAACCTCTCGAAATTTGATTGCAGTGTTACGCCATAGACGGTAATAGGCCAACATTATTCCCGTCGGTAACCCTTCGTCTTCCTAGCATTTTTTTCCTTTTCCACAAGCTTAATAACAAATATTGATCCGCCATATGAAATGAATGAATAAATATAAAAGTTCCTCATATAAGTTCTATTCTACCAAAGAATAACAGTGTCCATTTTTATGAATATTTTGCTTACCTATGCTAACAAACTCGTGTTTAATTGACAAACAGATAACTATGCAATTTCACAATTTCATTCGTTCAGCAAACAGTACCAGATGTTGGATGTGTCTGTCCATGCATTTATTCTCTTTATTTTACTATTTTCTGCACGTTCTGAGTCCATTAAAAATATGTACAGTCAGCAAAATTGATACTAATTGCATCAAAATTCTGTAATAAAAACAATATTAATGGTCTCTTAACACTGATGTTATTTTGTGTAGTTTAAGACTCCCAGTCTTAAACTACACAAAATAACATCAGTGTATGTTAGATGAAGCATTAGATTCTTTTGAGTAAGTTAATATATCATTTCAATAAGTTACGTAGTTTTTTTAAAGAAAAACAACTATAATATATGTATTCGTATTTTATTTATTTGAAAATGTTGGACAATACTATAAATAACTATATTTGAATTTACTGACCCACACAACGTTAAATATTTATGCTGTTTTAATAAATTCACTTAAAAATAACGAAATGTTAACCTACTTATATTGCCGACTATACTACAAGATCTGGCAACACTGGATTGGATAGCAAAGGCAAAACCAACACACCACGCATTCAAATTGTGTTTACAAAGACAATTTGTTTTTTCCTTCGACTCGTAAAGTTTTCTTTACAGTTTTTATATAACGCTTCAAAGAATTCCAGTGTATGGTAGAAAATGGTGGTAATAAAGGAACTGCGAATGCATTTATAAGAGTCATACCAGACCGTAATATTTTGGCTGCGCAGCTCTTCATGTTTCTAATGTCCTAACATACAAATTCATTGGTATACCATTTTTTGTCGCAATGATCCAGTGATCGGCTGCAGCATAATTTTTTTTTTCTGATCTCTGATTTATCCTGTAGCCCCGGTGAAGGTTAACTCAGAATTCAGAAAAAGTAATGCGGAGATCGGGAGATCTATAAGTATAAGTATAATAATAAATAAGTAGTAAATAAGATCGGTAAGTTTTATTTATAAATCTCAGAAAAGAGTTTAAGCGTCTAAAAACTCTTTGCTGAGATATAATATTTTTGTGATTAAATACGCTATTATATTTAAAATATAACAAATAAAAAATTTTATTTATCAATTTTGTTATTGTTGTCGCCAAAAAACATGAATAGAACAATATGCACTATAATATACTTTAATATTAGGCTGTTTGGCAACTTCGTCGGTGCCTCTCCCTCCATCTGCGCGCATCGTAATTAACAGGTATCTAGTTCCAAGTATTGCACTCCTTCACGGTATATATAGTCATCTTCTCTTCTTTGTCTTTGCCTAAATCCCATTATTTGGGGTCGGCTCCTCGGCTCCTTTGGGCTAGCTCCAAGTCCATTGATACGGTGGACCACCAAGTAGCTGGAGGACGCCCCACTCCTCTTTTGGTGTTTGGGAGGGCTAACGCTTTCTTTAAAGGATGTTCGTCATCTCGCCTCATAACATGCCCGTACCCCGCATACGCTTTTCTTTAAGTTTTTCTGATATGGGTGTAATTTTGAAACTGCCTCTGATGTGTTCATTACGCACTTTATCCAGTCTAGTTACCAGCGGCCCATCATAGCATTTTCATTTCATTATCTCGGTATATACAGTATCAATACCAAATCACACGCTCTTCCAAGCGCACCATGCATATAAAGGGGAACAAAGTTTTCTTCACGTACATTTAAAATTTTAGTTACTTTTCCTCCACACACTGCCGGTTTTTGGCCTATATATTTTTAATCATATTATCCATTGATCCAATTATGTACACAACCCAATTTCATTGAGAAATGTTTAAACACCTTTTGATTAAATTATCGACAAAATGTTTAGGTTCAAATTTTGTGAAATTTTGTCCCTATTTGATTTCAAAGGAAAAATATTAGTGCTATTAAAATAATTATTGAGCGATATTTAGTACTAGTGATAGCCTAGTGGTATGCCCATCGGACTGGTAAGTCAAGACCCTTCTTCTTCTTATCGTGTGGTTGATAAACAACCTAGTGTGAGTTTAAACCGCCCGTAGGTGTCTGACATGGTGTTGCACATCACCAAGAACATCTCTCAGGTATGCTAGTTCCTCACGATGTTTTCTTTCGCCGTTTTAAGCACATCGTAATTAACTTAACTGAGACCTTTGACTTGCATTTTATAAATGAATTGCCGGAATTGTCAGTCCCTTTATACGGTGAAGAAAAACATCGTGAGGAAACCAGTACACCTGAGATTTCCGTGCACAATGCTTCTCACACAGTTGAGAATATCTATTCTCGACGGTATGTAAGGCCATCTGCAGAAGCCTTCTGACACTAGGTTGTTCATAAACCATACGATAAGAAGAAGAAGATATTCAAACTTTATCAATCGCCAGTTATTCTACATTAAGGTGTGTCAATTCTCTCTAACGAAAATTAGACCATAACAGTCAAGGAATACGATACTTTTTTGATCGTACCACAATATTAGGTGTTGTAAAAAATATCGGAATCTAATAAAATTTAACATCAATACCGATTTGTATGGAAGACAGCTGAGCCTTCATCATTTCTCATGATAAGACTTCATTTTATATTACCGAACGAAAATATGGAAAGATGAGGAATATAAAAGGAAAAACGATATTAACCTTGCCCGATGTTATTAACATTACTTTGATAAATGATGTTACGGGTGTATATATATGTAGGTACATTATATAGGTATGTATGCGTAGGGTCTTTATTAGATAATGATTAGCAGATTCCCAGTAGCGCGCACCCGTTCGTGTATTATATTTTCATCTTTCTCGTGTGCTGATGTTAGGAAAATCTTGCTTAAATTCATAGACTGTCGTCACATGAAGGGTCCTGTAGAAGTGTACTACAATACACACACTACATACTCTCATTTCACAGATGCTGTTATTCAGCCTTTAATTCCAAATTCCGGGCTACTAATTTATTCTTATACTGTATTCACCAAAGGGGTAGCCAGAGATGTACGCAATTGTACACGTACATTTCACTAGTGCTTTTATATTAAGTCTTTAGTGGGTATGCACTATAATATGTGTTGGTAGGAATATTAAGTGAATAAGATTGTTTGTAGTTACTCACGGTTTATTGTCCAACACAGAAACAACAGTCACAGAAGTAAGAAAGGCACATAATATAGTTCAAGCACACAAGCAGAAGAAATACAGCACAGAAAGAAATAGTCTTTACATATAGTTTATGCACAAGCGTTATTTAGTTCAACTTTAGATAAAAGCGAATAGTGTCGGTAGATAGCACATAGAAAAATTTAAGCAAGCGGCTATTAGTGGGGGAATGGAAATTGTAGTGGTTAGGAATGCCACAAGTCCCTTGCAATAGATGATGAACCGTTTGCCATCTAACGTGCACAAAACATATTTCCTAACAGAAAAACCCAACAACACTGCCCGACCCGGGAATCGAGTCTAGCAATCGATCAGCAGCCGCACTAGAAGATTGATTTTAATTTTTCTCGAGTAATACGGGTGTGCGCAGTGATAGCCTAGTGGTATGACCGTTGGACTGACAAGTCAAAGGTCGCAAGTTCAAATCCAAGACACGCACCATTGTCTTTTCGAAGTCATGTTCGTATTATAAATTAATTATCACTTGCTTAAAACGGTGAAGGAAAACATCGTGAGGAAACCAGCACACCTGAGAGATGTTCTCGATGGTATGTAAAGACATTTCAGAGACCTACGGGTGGTTTAAACTCTGACACTAGGGTGTTCATCAACCACACGGTAAGAAGAAGAAGATTTTTTTTCACACATGTTGTTTTTTTGTTTAGCATAACATAGCATCACGCCTGTATTCCCCGAAGGGGTAGGCAGAGGTATACACAGTTCTACATTTCACCGTAGCTGTTATTTAGTCCCATGTAATAGGTGGTGAGCCTATTGCCATCAACCGGGCACAATTCCAAACTCTTGGCTGCTACTGAGAATTTCCTAATAGAAAATCTCAATAACACTGCCCAATCCGAGAATCGACCCTGACCTCTTGCTCAGCAGTCGCGCTTTGGACCACTAGACCAACGAGGAGGTAAGAAAATATGTAAACTAGGCAAAAAAAAGTTATAACTTTAAATGGAAAAAGAATACGGTCGCGAGTAGGATTCGAACTCTTCCCGGCTAAAAATACTCCAGGCGCTCTGACCACTAAGCCATCTCGACCTCTGCTCACTACCGTAAATTCTTCTTCCACATTTTATCACGTTTTTTGGAGACGTCATTGCTATCTATTCAGTCCCTATACAGGTAACTGAGTTCGCTAAGCATGCGTTAACGCTTTTCAAAGATTTACCTGTATTAGACCAAAAGATTTAATAGCTGCGCGTGGACAGCGCGGTTGGCGCAGTGTCGCAGGTTCGATTCCTGCACGGAGCAAATATTTGTACGATAGAATAGATAATTGCTCCGTGTCTGGGTGTGTGTGTGCATGTGAGATTATATGTCTGTAAAAGCACTCACGGTACAGGAAGAAATTTCTAGGGTGGGGCAACGGTATAAAAAAAAAACGAAGCTAGGTACCTTTTAAACACCTACATATATTTAGCAAAATCCACCCGTCCAACTTACTTAAACAATCTCTAATCACCCTCCGCCCGTTAAGCTTATTGGATTTTAACCTTTTTACATCCAAAAACTGCTTCGACACATCATTGAGACCACTTCAAATTCCACTCACGACGCTCCAAAAAACAGGCGTAAAGGCAAAATACAAAACCGCCGATATGTTTTTACGGCCTACGTCGGTTATGAAAAGGCTTTTCAGATTCACATCACGACTTTACTTAGAAAATCAAAGCACATGTTGCCTAAAAAGTGGTTTTTGTCTCGGGCCGAGTGTCCGACCTTTCAATAAAACGATTTTCATCGCCCTCGGGGCTAAAATTGTGATGAAGTACCTCGGCGTGAAAAGGTAAGGTAATATGTTAATTCCGTTTTTTTTTTTTTTATAAAAAAAAATGTTGAATATATTTTCAGTTTAAATTTGTATTAATATCTGCCTAGCCTTTTCACAATTTCATTGGGGTCAGCTTCCAGTCAAACCGGATGCAGCTTAATACCAGTATTTTACATGGAGCGACTGCCTATCTGACCTCAACCCAGTAACTGGGTAACACGATATCTCGTGGTATGACTGGTTGTCAGATTTTCAGGCCTCTGACTACTCGTAACGGCTGTCATAGATCTTAATTTGACAACCGGGACCGACGGCTTAACGTGCTCTCCGAGGCACGGAGGGGTCTCCGTATGAAATGATGGTCACCCATCCACAGACCGGCCGCGGCAAGCGCAGCTTAACCTCGATCGATCGATCTGCGCGGTTGTTACTGAGCCACGAGCCCCTCCTAAAATAAAATTGTATTAATATTAAAACAATAAAACTATTATTTTATCTATATAAAAGCTAACACTTTCGAAGAGCTAGAAACTATGTATTTAGATACTTACATAACATAAATTCACGCCTTTATTCCCCGAAGAAGTAGTTACATTTCACCAATGCTGTTATTATATCCCATGTAATAGGTGGTAAGCCTATTGTCATTTACCGGGCACAATTCTAAACTCCGGTCTGCTACTGAGAATATTCTAACAGAAAAACTCAATAACAGTTTGCTCGACCCGGGAATCGAACCCAGGACCTCACACTCAGCAGTCGCAGTTGGGACCACTAGACCAACGAGGCAGTTAAGACATAATATAAACTCTCACCTTTTTTCCATGTGGCTAAGCAGAAACTATAGAAAGTCAACATGGCAGTTGGCTATCCTTATATAGTCCATTTTCTTCCTCCATGTGCGTACATCTGGATAAACACGCGCGCCGGTTACGGTTTGAGTAGATAACCTAAAATGTACCTTGTAGTTTCTGCATTATAATAATAATATACTCCCAACCGTATTTCGGTCTTCGATGGCCTATCTCCATGGAGCTTAGCCTGACGCGCAAATACAGGTGCACTCCCTCTTCCTTTCTCACATAGTTTGATGGGGCGTCAATCCGATACTACCAGAGAGAGATCAGGTGCAGGACCGACGGCTTTACGTGTTCTTCAAAGCACGGTGGTGTCACACCACCAATTTTCTAACTACGGGCTGTACTGAGAATTTACTAACAGAAAAACCCAATAACACTTTTCCCGACATGGGAATCGAACCCAAGGACCGCATGCTAGGCAGCCGTGCTTGCGACTACTAACGAGGCAGTCGGTCAGTTTCTGCATTAATGTCTGTTGGGACTGGTCAGTTCGGAAATGCTTTGGTTATCAATTTTGGTAAATTAATACAATTTATTTTATTCTTTTGCCTTTTTTTAACTTACAGTTTATTTTGAATAGTTTTTAAAACTAGTTATTTCGTTAACACGAGTAAATATGTTAAGTACATAAATAAATAGCTCGTGCAGAAAATATGCGCAATGTTCTGCCCAAGAGCATATAAAATTTAAATCCCATCGTATTTCCCCAAATCTTTTCCCAGATTTACTTAGAAACTTAGTACCTACCTAGGCTTAATAAAATTACTAAATTTTGGTCCTAGACATTTCTGTTCGCCGTTCTAACCTTAGCGGATTTCTCACAGTGACAAGTGGGTATATACGATTTTAAAGGCACACGTGTTGAGTTTGAAGATTACGGCTGAGCTAGTGTTTTGAGTTGGCACGTTCATCGCGTCAGCAAAATACTGTGCCGAGGAAGATTGTGAGGTGAATGCGACAGTTCAGAAGTGCAGGGTTAAGTTTTAGAAACAGTTTAATAGGAATGGAGTTAGAATAGACAGTGACGCCGTCTAATGTAAAGTAAGTGTATGTAGACATAACATAACATAACATAGCATCACGCCTGTATTCCCCGAAGGGGTAGGCAGAGGTGTACACAATTGTACACCCATATTTAACTAATGCTGTTATTAAGTCCCATGTAATAGGTGGTGAGCCTATTGCCATCAACCGGGCACAATTAAAAAACTTTGCCCGACCCGGGAATTAAACCCGAGACCTCCTGCTCAGCAGTCGCGCTTGGGACCACTAGACCAACGAGGCAGTGTATGTAGACGAACTTAATTGTTAACTAACTGGTGCCTGCGGCTTTGTCTGTGTGGCAAAAGGTAGCCTGTGTCCTTCTTCAAGGTCCAATCTATCTTTATCCCAAAATTCATCCAAATGCATTCAGTCGTTTTTGCATGATTGAGTAACAAACATTCATACACACCCAACTTTCACATTTATGTCATCAAAATATAATTATATCACCTTCGAATTTCGTTTATTCTTGGCGAAACAACAGAAACATTTTGTTTTATTTGTTTATTTTGTAAGGAAACAAGTAGCGAGATAAGAGGCCTTAATACTCCGAAGCTATAAAACGGCTATAAATGGTTTTTATTGTCTATGCTTATCTTACAAAACTTATTCGTCCTTATTTTGAGAATAAAACTAATAAATGTAGATATTATTACAAATGAAGAGCCCATAGGAATGCCTATTGAAAATGTTTGTTTCAAAATTAATTTGTTGTGATTGGGTTTTTAAATTTTATTTCTGTACATATTTCTAGGCAATTAAGTTAAGAACACATACATACATAGCATCACGCCTGTAATTGGCGAAGGGATAGGCAGATTTGTACACACCTACAACACTAATGCTGTTATTAAGTCCCATGTAATAGGTTCACCACCTATTGCCATCAACAATAACTAAACAATAGCACTTTGCCCGACCCGAGACCTGAACCAAGGACCTCATGTATATCATGCTGCATGCAGTTTAGTAGATCTAATTGATTTATTATTATCTGAATTTATTATGTTTAGGTAGATGGCAATAGGCTCACCACCTATTACATAGGACTTAATAACAGCATTTGTGAAATGTGGGTGTACAATTGTGTACACTTCTGCCTACCCCATCGGAGAATACAGGCGAGATGCTATGTTATGTTATTGTGATTATCAATTATATAGATCGAAAGAAACCTTAGACCACTTTTGTTAGGCTACTAGGAGGAACTGGGAGAACTATGGAGAATAAACTTAATAGTTACCTACTCTTTTTTTAACAAGACGTAGGTATTAACAAAAGTATTGGTAACCTATTCCATGTTTGTATAATCTAAAATGGTTACCTACTCTTTTTAACAAGACGTAGGTATTAACAAAAGTATTGGTAACCTATTCCATGTTTGTATAATCTAAAATGGTTACCTACTCTTTTTAACAAGACGTAGGTATTAACAAAAGTATTGGTAACCTATTCCATGTTTGTATAATCTAAAATGGTTACCTACTCTTTTTAACAAGACGTAGGTATTAACAAAAGTATTGGTAACCTATTCCATGTTTGTATAATCTAAAATGGTTACCTACTCTTTTTAACAAGACGTAGGTATTAACAAAAGTATTGGTAACCTATTCCATGTTTGTATAATCTAAAATCAAAAAATCAAAAATTGTTTCTTACGATAAAGACACAATATATCACATGGTAACTGCGGTTTCCAAACTAGGCAAGCCTGTATCTTGGAAACCTGAATTGAGTTTTACATACAGATGTATCATGAAGTAGGCAATACATATTTGTAATTGAATATAACATTAATTCAACGATAGATGTTTTATAATTCATAGAATTTAATGTTTTAGTAATGAAAGATGAACTCAATACATAAACGTTTATTTACAATCGTAATCTATACTAATATTATAAAGAAGAAAGATTTGATTATTTGTTTGTTTGCATTGAATAGGCTCCGAAACTACCGGACCGATTTGAAATTATATATATTTTTGTTGATACGAAAATAACTCGTAGTTACATGAACATTCTATTTGTAGATACAAATCAAAATCTCTACAGAATTACTCGATTTATAATGAGACACTCGACGCAAGAGTCATTGAAAATTCCCCTTGAAGTATTGAAATACACTGATCGGCTATAAATCAGATATTTATAGACTGAAGCTGAATTTAGTACTTAGTATATCGATATGGCTATTTTTAGTTTACGCAAATATTACTCTTGAGACTTGCTAGAATATTGAACTTTTAAATTCCAAATATGCAATTTTTTTTATGATAAACTGCCTCGTTTGTCTAGTGGTCCCAAGTGCTACTGTTGAGCATGAGGTCTCGGGTTCGATTCCTGGATGGGGTGTTATTGAGTGTTTCTGTTAGGAAATTCTCAGCAGCAGTCCGGAGTTTGGAGTTGTGTCCGGTAGATGGCAATAGGATCATCACCCATTATACGGGACTAAATAACGGCATTGGTGAAATGTTGGTGTACGACTGTGTACACTTCTGCCTACCCCTTCGCAGAATATAGGCGTGATGCAATGTTATTTTACGATAAAGTTTTCATTTTTGTAAAAAAGGAAAATACGGTCATTAGCAGGACTAAACCTGCATCCCTCGGATGAATACTCCAACTGACACTGGCCAATTTTACTCATAGTCTATGGTGTAATTAGTGTCAGTATCTCAACCCTGATTTGACTATAATTCGTTGCTTAGACTATCCCTTAATAAATTATAATAAATTTCTAACAAGAGTTTATCATCCATAGTAAATAAATGCTAATTAAAATTTATTTTAGGTGTCACCAAACCGTGTAATTTAATTAATAAAATATAAATACACCAACCCTTTCAACGCCTATCATTAAATTAATTTACAACACAAAAACCCTGTTAATTAATATCACATAAAACATTCCCTTTTAATATACCAGAGTAGTACCTACTTTCGAAATCCAATTATGTGATATTAATACAGTAGATGGGCTCAATATCAAAGGTTTCACGATGACGCAATAAAGTCTGGATGACATCATAAAAGCCGGGCTTTAGAAAAGATTCCGCGGCTTGCTCAGCAACAAGTTGAGTGAGTTTATGTGTGTGTTACGCACCTTATGAGCTCTTAATTGCTCATATCGGAAATTTAATTAGGGATTTAATTGCTATGTAAGCTTTAATTGACTGCCTCGTTGGTCTAGTGGCCGCAAGCTCGGCTGCTGAGCGTGAGTGAGGTCTTGGGTTCGATTCATAGGTCGGGCAAAGTGTTATTGAATTTTTCTGTTAGGAAATTCTGAGTAGTAGCCCGGAGTCGGGAAGTTGGTGGTGTGACACCCCCGTGCTTCGGAGAGCACGTAAAGCTGTCGGTCCTGCGCCTGATCTCTCTCTGGTCGTGTCGGATTTCCGTCCCATCGGAATATGAGAGTGAAGGAAGAAGGGATTGCACCTGTGTTTGCGCATACATACACTTGTGCACTATAACATCTCCTGCATACTTGGCTAATAGTGGAGATACGCCGCCGTGACCGAAATACGGTCGGAAGGAGTATTATTATTAAGCATTAATTAAAAATTTACTTGATACGTGCACGGTTGAATCTGTGTTGAAGATCAATCATGAAGTGCCTTGTAAAATTTTTTTTTATCTTAAGCTTCTGCATTATTGTAGAAAATTTTTATTGCAGTGATAGCCTAGTGGTATGACCGTTGGATTGACAAGTCAAAATTAGCAAGTTCAATCTAAGGCACGCACCACTGACTTTTCGAAGTCATGTGCGTATTATAAATTAATTATCAGTTGCTTAAAATGGTAAAGGAAAACATCGTGAGGAAACCAGCACACCTGAGGGATGTTTTCGATGGTGTGTAAAGTCCATGTTAGAGACCTACGGGTGGTTTAAAACTCTGAAACTATGTTCTTCATCAACCACACGGTAAGAAGACGAAGAATTGTAAAAAAAACTCTGTAAACTTGTGTCTCCCGAATAAATACTCCAGGCGGTGTGCCAACTGAGTTATCCTGACCTCTGCTTACTACTCCAAATTTTTCTTCCACATTTTAACCACGTCTTATGGCGAGGTTATCGCTATCTATTCAGTTCCTATACAGTGACTGAATCGACACGACTAATTTTGCAGTCAATTCACTGTCATACAAATTCGATACCTTACCAAAGACAGATCTTTGAAAAGCATTACCGCGTGTTTAGCGCGATCTAAAGTTATACATTTTAGTTAGAGTAATATAATTTGACGGCGCGGTTGGCGCAGTGGTGGAGAGACAGGATGCTGCGTCGCGTGTCGCAGGTTCGACTCCTGCACGGAACAAATATTTGTATGATCTGCAGATGATTGTTCTGGGTCTGGGTGTGTGTGCTTGTGAGATTATGTGTCTGTAAACGCACCCACGATACAGGAATAAATTCCTAGAGAGGGCAACGTTTTATGAAAAAAAGTTTAAAAAAAATATCTATATTATTAAAAGTAAGTACCTATACACTTAGTGGTTGTTTCTAATATTAAAGTTATTAAATGGGTAATCATTAAAAGCAATGAATTAGCCCAGCTTTGTTTAAATACGGCTGTATTGCGTAACTGTTCAAAATGTGCACGACGTCCAGGAGAGCGTAACGAACTTCTGTTTAAATTAGATCAATAAGGAGACCTCTATGAGGCACCTATCAAATAGACCATATCTTTTAAAATAGACCATATCTTTTAAAAGGCCCAATCTTAGGCAAATCAAACTAGGATTCTGACGCGAATGATTTAAATTATTTTTACTACGACAATATAACATAACAAAATATCACGCCTGTCCTGGGTTCTCCGAAGTGGTAGACAAAGGAATACAGGCGTCATGTTATGTTATATTTTAGGTCTATGTTACGAATCGAACCCGCGATCATTGTTACAGACGCCGAAATTTCAACCTTTGAGTCAACAGTTTCGACAACTGAGTCTGTATTTAAGTAGCTACTAAATACTATCAGATTATGATCGGCTCAATGAATTTCAGTCCAGGGTTGCGTCCAAAAGGGAGTCCCGTTTCCCAATTTTATTTGATGTTACTTAAATATCATATATCGTAGGAGAATAAACCTTTTACGATACATTCATTCCGATATGTTAGAATCGAAATATAAGATTATCTACAACTGCCTTGTGATCTAGTGGTCTCAAGCGCGATTGATACATAATGTCCTGGGATCAATTCTCGGGACAAGCAAAGTGTTTTTAGGAAATACTATTTCTAACCCGGTAGATGGCAAAAATCTAGGTTAAGCTAAATAGGTTTTATTGCATGGAGCTTAATATAACAGCACTGGTGAAATGTAGGTGTACAATTATGTATATCTCTGCCTACCCCCTTGGTGAATACAGGCGTGACCGTGATGTTATGTTACGTTACGAAAAAAAAATTATTACAATTATCACATTATTAGAAAAGTACGTAGGTTAAAGTAATTTAAAAGTTAACTTATGTAATTATGGGCTGAATGCGGATGTGAAAAATGTATTATGACGAGGGTGAGGTATTTAATTATATAAAACTAGCTGTGCCCCGCGATGTCACCTGCCCCGTTAAAAACTTTAAGATACGATTTTAATAAAATACTTAAGTAAAAACCTTGTCCAGACAATGACGAACACGACAAAAAAAGGATTATCCAATTTGGTGCAGTCGTTTACAAGCTATGGCGTGACCAAGGGAAAAAGGGCTTCACTTTTATGTATAAAGATACACAAAAACAACTTAAAATCAAAACGAAGTCCCACAAAACCGTATTATCGGCATATTATACTAGTTAGGGTCCTAGTAGTCAGTTATTTTCTTGACTGCCTCGTTGGTCAAGCGGTCGCAAGCGCGGCTGCTGAGCGTGAGGTCCTGGGCTTGATTCCCAGGTCGGGCAAAGTGTAATTGGGGTTTTCTGTTAGAAAATTCTCAGTAGCAGCCCGGAGTCAGGATGTTGGTGGTGTCACACCCTCGTGCTTCGGAGAGCACGTAAAGCTTGCGCTTGATCTTGCTCCAGTCGTGTCGGATTGCCGTCGCATTGGACTATGAGAGTGAAGGAAGAAGGAGTGGACCTGTGTTTTCGCATAAACTTGAGCACTATAATATCTCCTGTGTATATGACTAATCTCCGTGGAGATAGGCCGCCGTGACCGAAATACGGTCAGGAGGAGTATTTTTATTTTCCGATGATTCGATGCGTAGTGGCGTACGTGACTAAATCGTACCTCTTCAGTAACCTATATTCTAACAATCAATATCCTCGATTTGCAGAAGTTATTATCAAAATTTCAGAGGGATCTTTATGGTCAAGAATATTATTATTGAATTTCTGATAGCAGCTGATTAATTTTATTTTATATACCATAACATAGTATTACGCCATTAATGTTGAATTATAAAATTAATCAATTGTTTCCAAAAAAACCATAACACGTATTCCTCGAAGGGGTAGGCAGATGTGTACCCAACTGTACTCCCACATTTCACCAATGCTGTTATTAAGTTGGTGAGCCTATTGCCATCTACCGGGCACAATTCCAACAGCTACTGAGAATTTCCTTACAGAAAACCCCAATAATACTTTACCCGACCTGGGAATCGAACCCAAGACCTCATACTCAGCAGTCGAGCTTGTGACTACAAGACCAACGAGACAGTAATTATAATTTGTAGGTTTGACAGACGCGTATTTAAATGCCAAATTACCCTGTTAATGCAAAACATTTCTTGAAATCTTGATGAAGTATGATAATTTACCTACTTATTTATCAACCTGCTTACAATTTATCACACAAAAAGGCTATAATTCTAATAATTATTCTGAAAAAATCTAGGTTTATTAATGACTATTTTTCACTTTAATCTGTTTTATTCTATTTAAGCAGACATTGTTCATAATTGTATGCTCATGTATGTTCATAATTATGTTTTATGTACCAGAAAACACCGCACAATTAATTACTAAAATAAAAATAAAACTGGAGGAAAAATATAACATTTCAAATAAAATACAGTTGCGATGTGTACTATACGCGTTACATTTTCCTTAACCAAGCTAACACATTACTGCACGAGCCTCAAGCTAACACTGCTAATCTTCACAACCGTTAATAACACACTCAGCAAAAGATTTACCTTATCGAGAGCCGGTTCACTAACCATCGCGCGATACGAATAGCGCAGTAGAATCAACACATGGGTACCACGGACCGAGTTAATATAGTTCCCATTCCTATACGACGTGACAATAAGAATATACTTCTATATATTATTCTCGTAAGGAGTTTTTACATTAGGACGAAAGAATGAGAAATTTCCTTTTGTTGGCAATACTTTATACGTTATATAGTTGTCTGACATTGTCCCTTTGGGTCGGGTTTAGGGTGAAAACAAGAACGATAAGTGCACTTTCATTTTGATGCTCTCTTTTATATATATTATATACGAAGTTGTTGGGGTCCTTTCTTGTTATAATTCATGCTTCTAAAGGACAGCTTTGAGATTCTTAGCAGTGAGTAGAGATTATTATTTTTATGAAAGAGTAGGTACTTGATCTTTATTTTTTTTGTATAGATAGCATGTTTATTCTATTTAAATGGTTAAAGGTTTTTGTGAGTACGATTTACTATTTTTATTGAGTATGTTTACTGGATAGAGAGTTATTAGTCTTACGTTGCCTACATAATGCGTCTATATTCAAAGTTTCTTTGCAAATTTAGTCTTTTGCTGTGTTCATCTCATGGTAACTGCACACTATATAATGACGGTGGTGTCCTCTAGCTGATTGCGGCCATAACGACTATCATATGGCTTTTTATCGTGGTGGTTGATAGCTTCGGTGTACTGCTTTCTCGTGCACCTTCATGTGATCGGCGTATTTTACTTACGGAATCTACAAAAAAATGCAGTTAATTTAATGCTCAGAACAGTAACTTGGCTTTAATTACTAGTACTTATATTTTACTAGTTATCTAACATTACTGCGGGTTCAGCTCCCGATTTAAGGCTTCCTTTCAGATCTAGAACTTGTTGGGGACATCCGATAAATAATCATATCAGAAAAAGTGTTTCACGAAAGATATTATTTTTTTCTATTTTGAAAGGGATTGAATCCCTGGAAAAATTGTCCAAGGGAAAGTGGCACCCTCCGCAAACAACAGTTTCTGTTTATTTTATCATAATTTGTTTCGCACCCTTCAGAAACAGATAATCCGTTTAACATGAAACTTTTACCAACTCATACGTCAAAGTATCCTGATGGCTTTGGGGCGCTTTTCTGTCCGTCATGGTATAATCACGGGTCCCTTTATACCCGGACTCGGAACCTAGTGAATAATATAAAGGAAGGGCCCGGTTTCCCAATTTTTGCGTACACAGTAAAACAATTTGAAAGTGAAATAATTAATTTTGTCTCGAAAAGAGGACGGTTTGCTCCGATTTCGGTCGATGGGTTCGAAGCGTGATTGATGAAGTAAATAAAAATAAAAGTTTTGTCAAACTCTGTTAATAATGGAGTTGGAGACGAGGTTTTGGAGGCTCTGCGCTTGTGTTTTGTTTTACACTGAGATTTATATTCATTGGCATACAACTTGGAAAAAGACATTTGAAAATTTTGATCTTTTAAACATTAGGCCACGGGTACGTAAGAGGAAGGCTGAAAGATACACCGAAAATCTAGATTTTGTATTGATATAATTGTCAAGTAGAGGAAGCCCGAAGAAACGACAGTGCGGTTGGCGCAGTGGTCGAGAGACCGACTGCTGCGCTGCGTGTCGCAGTTTCGATTCCTGCACGGAGCAAATATTTGTACGATCCATAGATAATTGCTCCGGGTCTGGGTGTGTGTGTGCTTGTGAGATTATATGTCTGTAAACGCACCCATGATACAGGAAGAATTTCCAAGTGTAGGGCAAAGTTTAAAAAAAAAAACTGCTTGGATTGTGTGAAAAGTGGTATGGCTATAAAAGTGGTGTGGCTATAAAAGTGGTATGGCTATAAAAGGAGTGACTACCGAGATGCAGGCTAACAGAGATGTATGGAAGAAAAAGACTTGCTGTGCTATCACTTGTGGTCTCAATAATGAATAACAGCCGCACAGATCGAGGTTAAGCTGCACTGGCCATAGTTGTTCTGTGGATGGGTGACCATTGTTTCAAACCGAGACCCCTCCATATTTCTGAAAACACGTTCTTTAGTCCCGGTTGTCTTGTATATGTATTTTAGAAGAGTTGGTGTGGTATCGATAAGTTTTAACAGAACATAGCATCACGCTCATCCGAAGAGGCAGGCAGAGGTGTACAAAACCCACATTTCACCAATGCTGTTATTAAGTCCCATGTATAGGTGATGAGCTTCCAGTCCCCGGGCTGGTATCGAGAATTTCCTAATAGATAATGACAATAAAATTTTACCCGACTCAGGAATCGAACCCAAGACTTCATACTCAGCAGTCGCGCTTGGGACCACTAGACCAACAAGGCAGTTATGATAAGAGTCAGATGGGGTTTTAGTAAAGGAAATTTTGTACATATGCGTTTCAAATCTAGCTATATCATGCCAATGAATTGCACCTCTCCGTATACAATGTGTAATAAAAAGCCATGGTCATGCGTTGAGGGGTCAATGTACCAATTTTTACGAACAAATTCTACTGAGAAACCAACTTCGAAAGTGCAAAAAAAACTGCTATTCCATACATTATTTTTTAGTAGGTATGAATTTTTTTTTGTGTAATACTTTTTGTGAGACATACTCATTATTGTTCAACATTAAATACTCACGTGCATTCTTCGGCATGAGTTTGACTCGTGACATCGCCGCGGGCTCAGCTCATGACTAAGGGCTCCGTTCGAGTTCGAAACTAATCCGGCAATCCCAAAGATGGCACGTGAGTAATAACCGATGAACAATAATTATTAACATAACATAACATAGCATCATGCCTGTATTCCCCGAAGGGATAGGCAGAGGTGTTCACAAATGTACACCCACATTTCACCAATGCTGTTATTAAGTCCCATGTAAAAGGTGGTGAGCCTATTGCCATCTACCGGGCACAATTCCAAACTCCGGGCTGCTACTGAGAACTTTCTAACAGAAAATCTCAATAACACTTTGCCCGACCCGGGAATCGAACCCGAGACCTCATGCTCAGCAGTCGAACTTGGGACCACTAGACCAACGAGGCAGTTATTAATATTTATTAGGTATGAACATTTCTATGGAGCAACTGTATTTGTCCTTCGCGCTTTCGAAGTTAGTTCAATAGTAAAAGTCAGTTCAATAGTAAAAGTTAGTTCAATAGTAAAAGTTGTTAGTGTACATTGACCCCATTCAGTATGACTAGTTGTAAGACCGTTGGACTGCCAAGTCAACGGTCACAAGTTCGAATCCAAGGCACCTTAGGCACCACTGACTTTTCGAGTCATGTGCGTATTAGAAATTAATTATCACTTGCTTAACATGGTGAAGGAAAAACATCGTGAGGAAACCAGCACACCTGAGAGATGTTCTCGATGGTGTGTAAAGCCATGTCGGAGGTCTACGGGCGGTTTAAACTCTGACACTAGGTTGTTCATCAACCACACGAAGAAGAAGAAGAAGAAAGTGTAAATACTGATTTCTGTAACACGTTGTATATTTTTTCACGTTTTGATCTATAGGTTATGCACTTGATTTATCTAATTAATCATATATCCAGCCATCTTCTTCTAGGTCTGCTGCGATGACGTCTGGCTGTTATATGTAGGTATGTCGTTTGATTAAGGCTTGGGCAGACTAATGGAAGTCAAAAGGGCATTATAATAAAATACTTTCTTTCAAACTCAAAGCGATTTACACTTTTAATTGTGCATATCCTACTAATATGAGACCCTACTAGATGAAATTTGGCACACAGATAATGTATAACCTGGATTAACACGTAGGGTACTTTTTATCCCGTCTGGACCTAATTCTAAAGTTCACACAGACGGATTCGCGGGCAGAAGCTAGTCTGATTATATTACTTTAAAGATTCGATACTTACGTTTTAATAATTTGATGGCAAATTGACAATATATCTTCCACATTACTATTTTTCAAAGAAACATTGAAAAAATAATGGACAAGAACGGGGTTTGAACCCGTGACCTTGACGTACCGGGTCATCACTCTACCAACTGAGCTACCTTGTCTCGGTAATACCCATTGAATTTTTCAATCTTCTTTGTATTCGTCTTAAGGAGACGCCTGGCGATATTTATCTAGCAATCATTTTCAGATCTACTAAACTGAGCGTTACCACTTTACAGTTGTAAATCATATATAAATTTTACAGTTTTAAATCGCCGAACAACTTCCCAATCCTTCATAAATCATATATAAATATAATTATATAATGCCTATATTATGTAATTAATATAGGCATTACATGGCCTCAACATGTATTAAAAAATATAATTATATATGATATCTTCACATTTAATATTTAATATATTCTTCGTATCTATTCAGTCCCTATACAGGTGACTGAACCGACATGACTAACTTTACGTTTTATACAATGTCGTAAAGATGCAATTACCATAACAAATACAGATAAATCTATAATATATAGATATATTTATTTTCTTCAGAGATGATGACGCATGCGTTAATGCGTTTGGAAGATTTATCTGTATTTGTTAATATATCGTTCAATTAGACGTAAGATAGCATCACGCCTGTATTTCCTTGTACTTTCCGATAAACAGAGCGTATTATTGTATACCCACATTTTACTGCCTTTATAAAGTTCTTTGTAAATATTTGGTCAGCCTTTTGCCATCTATTGGGCACAATAACCTAATTCCGGATTCCTACCTAGTGATCGAACCCAGAATCTTATGTATAGAAGTCGCGTTTATGTCCACTAGATTAATATAGCGATACTAAATCCCGACTGCTACTGGAAATTTCCTAGTAGGAAAACCCAATAATACTTTGCCCGACCCAGGGATCTAGCCCAGGACATCATGTTCAGTAGCCGTGCTTTCTTCCACTAAACCAATGAGGCCGTCTAGGCCATTTAGTGTTCAAGTCTAAGAGGGCCATATATTTGATCAGAAGGCCTCTCAATAATTGAGTTTAAGATGGCTTGTGAGTTAACACTAATATCCGCCGGGGATACGGTGAATGCTGCTGCTATTCCAGGATGCCACTAAGGGTTAGTGGTGGAGCGTGTGATTTATAATTAGTGGGAGTTCGGCATAGCGTCCATGACTTTCTAAACTAGAAGGGGGTAGTCTTAAAGGGAGTGTAAATAACAACACCAATATCGTCGATAAACATTTATTAATATAATTTTATCATTTTCCATATTCCAATATTAGTACAATTACCATATTCCACAATCGGGAACATACATAAGAAGCTACATACAGAAGAATCTACTTGGCTGCAATACCATATAATATACTCTGTCCGAGAGTCCAATACAATACATTAAGATTCGTTTTATTAATATTATTACATGAATTATGTATTGACACATTTATAATAGATATTTTAAAAATCTAAGTTGCCAATCGCAAATACAAATGGCATTGTTATATATAAAGGCTTATAATAGCGTCTTTCACCAAGTTTTCCATTACCGATACTCTCTTATTTAACTAGAACATTTAGTTTAAAAGTACATTTATATTTTTTTTCTATTTTGTAGTGATCGCTACTTCCTATTGACATAAGTTTACCATCAATTTAGCAGCTACTGCTTTATTCATCTACGATTAGCTTACTTAACTCTACATACATACATAGTAATAGAAACAGCACTGCACTCGAGGCGACGTGTCGCTTCGTTCAAATCAAAACATAAAATGAAACCGAACGGTTGCGGACGCGTCGCCAGAGGCAGTGGCCGGGGTCTGATTGGCCGAGCTTAATGTCGAGGCGTACTGATTGGGCAATAAGGCTGGGTGATTGCCCAACCACATAAGCGGACACTCGGCGAATCAGATAAAGAAAAACTAGAAGAAACAAACCGAGAAAAAGAAGTCTAAAGTCAAGAAAAAAAATACCAATTAAAATTTTTTAATTTGTATATCATAAAAAGGTCCAAAAATATTTCCGAACTAAAATTTAGGTCCCTGTTTTCAATTCGAATCTCTCTAAGCGATAAGTAGGGGTGAAAATTTCAAGAGAGGGAGAACATAAGAAAATTAAATATGGCTAAGAACGCAACGGGTCCGTTTTTAAATGCAAAGGTTGTCGTCCGATGGAGCGGCGGTCAAGTCGGCTGGTAGGAGTTGGTCGCCGCTTCAGGGGAGTCGAGGAGTTGGAGGCCTACCCCCACTTCTGGAAGAGCCCCATACGCTGGCAGCGGCAGTTGGAGCCCCAGAGGTTGCACCTGCAGGAGGAGGAGTGGCAGCAGTCGCCAGGCCGGTGGTCGCAGTTGCCTCCCCGCTTCACACAGGCGCGCCTGAAAACGTAGATCAGCGACGAACGTCTGAAACCACATCATTGAACGCTAGCCTAAGTCTTATGTTCGTGGCAATGTTATGCGTGCCCATGCACTGACAAGACTCTCTGCTTATTACTCTTTATCAGAGAACATTTTGGACTCCCCTTAATTTCATATACAGTAAAGTTCATTAGTGCTTTACGGTGTGAAATATTTCAAAGTTTCAGTTGATGAGAAACAAGATGGCAGACGTCCTACTTAGTAATGCTCTGTTACGAAGTGTATGAAATACACATAATTTCTTAATAAACTCTCTGAAGTATTTGAATCCTAATTGGTTCGAGCATTGTATTCTTAAGTTAAAGTTCATAACTGGAACTCTATGACGACAAACTTGTTTCTTTAATAATATTTCTCAAGAATTCACCTTATTTAATATAAAACTTAGGCTTATTCGATTTTGATCTCTATTTGTAAAGCTACAGAACTCACTTTCCAACATCCTGGAGGAGCTGCAAATCAGCAGGATCTTCTCCGTAATCAGACAGGTTTACTTCGACGTCGTCGTCTCCTGTTGACAAAAGGTTTTATTCAAGCAATTGCTTTATTGAACACTTGAGTACAAGAACTTGGGAAACAGTATAGCTAGAGTCTTGGGTTTCAATTTTCTTAAAGCACTACATGCTATGTACTATATAAAAAGTTGTTCTTTTTTGTTTAGAACTTTGAAATATAATACCGAGTTATCATACTTCATCACTTGCTTGCATCTATCAAATGTTAAGATCCCGTACTTGACATGGACACCTACAGTAAGTGTCGCGGGTTTAGCGCCCGCTTGTATTTATTATTTTTCAATGTCAATCACAAAATTCAATGAAATACAATAGACAGGGCATTGCTGAAACATTTAATAAACAAAAAACATCACATATTAATTAAGTTCTAACAAAAAATAAAATAAAAGGTTTACGTATACAATACCGCTATGACAATGCCGGTATTTTAAGTCTATTTTACTAAAACAAATAATACAATTCTTACATTGTATTGTTTCCCAAATTATAAAAGTCTATTCGAATTCTTTTTCGAGCTGAGTATTGGAAAAGTGCCAGATCAATTTGTAGTGTTACAGCTTACTTTCCACTAGAATTCCTTTGAGATCAAGTACAGGCTCAGCGAACTGCAGGATTACAAAATCATTCATTTGGAAAGCAATTAAATACCTACATGTGTTTTCCCAAAAGGCCATTCCTGACCAATTGCGATAAAGTAAATACAGTTTTTATATTGTTTTTTATCTGTTTAAAACATTGCTCCGCACTAAGAATTCCCTCCAGGGCCCCCAAGTGCTAGTTTCCGTAGGTAACTATACATATAAGGTCCTAATTTATGAGGTAATTTCCTTTGAAAGGGTAATATATACGTATAAGTCAAATTCATTCACATAAGCTAAGAATTAAATGGATATAACAAATTATTTGTAATTGACATAGTACTAGCAAGACGAAAACTGCTCCACGAACGGTGAACATTAAGAAAAAAAAAAATGTAAAAATTTAAATTAATTAGAAATTACCTAATAGATTAGGACCTTATATAAAATGACATGCAATTGCCCGTAAGATTCCATTATAATAATTTAAATTTAATAGCAATGTATTTGTTTTTATTTTGTATTTTTGTGACACGGAGGACTTATTATATTTTTTAAATATATATATTATATCGATATATGTGTATATTATCTATGGGGGCTTATTATTAGCGATATGATTGCCTAATATTGTTAACTATATCATGTTGTATTAGTCTGTAAGCCTTATTAAAAGTAAATAAATAAATAAAAATAAATAAGTTTCTCAGATTTGGTAGTCTACAAAATGAAGTTATAGTTTGATGCAGAAAAGTCAGTGAGAGACAGAAATGTCAAACAACTAGACCATTATTGATATAATTTTGATTAATACATTGTTGTACTGCAGAATAGCAAGTAACTCAATGACAGTTGAATGACGGTTCAGTGGAAAGTCATTGAAAAAGCATTGATCTTAAATAGCTACACAAATACCAAATAGCTAAAATCATTCAAGATAAATCTTTTTCCATTTAATATAATAACTTTAGCTAAAATCATTTCATTAACAAACTATTGATAATCAGCTGAACAACAATTTGATTATTTGTCTGTATAATAAACAAATATTGGTTCTTGACACCCGGCTTAGCAGCCGATATCACGATCACTGCACATACTACGACATATTAATTTTGTTTATTTATGTAATGGAATTTAGGAATAAAAATATTTTGCTATCATACCGGGATCAATGTACGAGGCATGGGCCCACTCAGCGGCGAGTAGGACAGCCGCTAGCGCCAGCAAAAGTGCGCCGGCGCGCGGCATGCTGCCACAGCGACTACCGCTACTTGACTGCAATGGAAAAATATGTTAGTAAGATAGTAAATTAATGATGACCTTAAGACCGCCAAAGATGATAAAAAAATTAGTTAAGGACTGGACAAATTAACATTTGCAAAAAACAATATTTTTACAAATATACAAAACAACAATTGACCTAAAACTTTTTACACGTGCCCCGTTACGTTTTGCGTGGCAACACGATGGTCACGTCTACAAGGGTTTTTTTTATTCCGATAAATTATATAATTCAATACAAAATCAAACGAAATTATAAATCATTAAGGCGGTCAAAGGTTTAGAAAACAATAAAACTTAAACTAAAGAGTAGAAGTGATAAGTCCTGAAGAAGAAGTTCCGTGTTGTGTGTGGCGTTTCATAACAATATAAAAAAAAACCTTAACCAGACACCTGAAAAAGCTACCTGTATAAAAACCCTATCAATAATACCCGAAAACAAAACAAATTCCACATCATGCCTAATACATGCAACCTAAAATACGCAAATAATGTTGCCCAGAAAATGTATGGCACTAGAGAAAAATAAACAATTTAAGATATATAAATCAATTAAAGAAAGAAACAAATTTATTTATTTTAGTCTCGAAGCAGATCTAACAAAATAGAAACATAAAAAGAACTCATAATTTGGCTACAGTACCTTTTGAACGTCAAACATTAGAATCAGACAGTCCCTAAAAACGTCCAGAGTGAAACATACTAGTCCCTACAATTTCTTTTCTCAATACCTGAGCGACACGCACACAAATTCATCAACGATTGATTGGTACAACTCTCAGCAAGAGTTCTACCAACCGCAGCGCGCGTAAACACACACACACGTATAGTAAACAGCCATTTTCAAACTTCACCAATGATTAGACGAGGTTAAGTGCGTGTTTTTTTTAAGACAAAAGCACTACAAGGATGCGTAATAAATCCTATAGTAATAAACGACATATTAAATAGTAGAAGCTATAACACAATACAATATCTTTCACTGCTATACGATTAGTTAGTTATAATATTAAATGGAAAAAGAATAAGGTCGCGAGCAGGATTCGAACCTGCGCCTCCCGGATAAATGACCACTCTGACTGAGCCGCTCTGACCACTACTTTTTTTTTGCATATCGAACTTTAAAGTTATAATATTAAATAAAGAAATGCGTTAATGCTTTTCAAAGATTTATCTTTAATTACGATAAGTTAGCTTGATGAATCCGGTAAACTTGACCCTAGAAAGTTATAGGATTTAACCGAGGATGACCGCAAAACTAAGGTCAACTTAATTCAACTACCCCAAAAGCCTCTTTAGACGGCCCACTGGGAATTGTGTCCTAGAAAAGCTATTGAGAGGCGTACAGGCGGTTTGAACAACTCAGATTTTAGGTTGGAAACTATACAAAAAGATACAAGATAAGTAAAGTACATAATTTATGATGAATGTACCGTTACCTTTATAGTAATATTTATATTTATTAAAAATCAACCGACCGACCCATTTGGCAAATTTTTATTTTGTTGCGTTCGTAATTTTCAAGAGAATTTTGTATGAACGAACATTTTTGGAAAATCCACCGTAAAAGTCGGACTTTCAGATAGTATTTTTTTATAAATCGCATATATAATATAAAATTATACACGATTATGTATTATACGCAACAAAAAGAACGTAATTTATTATAAATATTTATAAAAATATGTTTTTTACTGCCTCTTTGCTCTGATAGGCCCAAATGCGACTGCTGAGCGTGAGTTTCGATTCCCGGTTCGGACCAGGTATCACCAGGCTCACCACCTTTTTCATAAAACTAAATAACAGCATTGATGAAATGTGAGTGTACAAAATTATACCACTGCCTACCCTGCGGGGAATACAGTTTTTGTAGCAATACATACTTTCTACACAATACAAACAAGTACAAGTACAAGTACTATTTATTATGCAGAACAAGTCTTCTTACTAAAACTATATTTCATTTATCCAACAAAAATACATCGCGAGCAAGATCACGTAGCAACTAGCTACGTTGCTACATCGCTACGCTTTTAGCCTGCTACGGGCTACGAGGTGATTAGTGCCGTTTCGCGCCATTGCTGGTCGGAATTCCGTTTTCCTGGACTATTAACCCGGAGTAAGGGCCTAAACAGATATGACACTTTTATCATCAATGATCCACGATATTGCCCGTATTGGGTGAAAATTTTCTTAGATAGTTAAGTCGCGATATAAAAATTGCATGTCCTAGGGATTGCGTCGAATAAAACTTAGCATTACGTGGGAAGGGAATACGGAAAATACCCCAAAGGTTTGGGCAGACGCGCTGAGCCTATTGCCACACCGTCGCTTACCATCTGACGAGTCTCCGTATCTACGAACATATTAATCACAAACAAATATTTCCACATATCTTTTCTCCCTTTGATTTTTTTTTATACTATTCTATGTATCTATTTAATATACTTTACCGTGGTAATCCAATACAATACAATATTTATGTAACACAGACAGTAGAAGAAATATTGCTTCTGCATATAGACATACATTAATCTAATATATAAAAATATCGTGTCACAGTTTTTGTTATCGAACTCCTCCAAAACGGCTTGACCGATTTTTATGTTTTTTTTTGTGTACATTTGGTAGGTCTGAGAATAGGTCGCAGGCTATTTTTATACTCCTAAGTGATAAGGGAGACCCTATACAAAAAAATATATGGCAGAACGTTTGCGGGGCAAATCTAGTACTTTCTATATTATTCAGATAACTATTTATATGGAGTTTAAAAATGTAGAAATGTTTGTGCTCGTGACTGTACCAACAGCTGCTGTATTTGTCGCATCCTACGTGTGCCCACGCCCTTACACAAGCGGTCTGACTTTATTGACTAGAAAGACTTGATAACATCGGTGGATATCGAGCGTAACGGCCTTATAAATTGACAGGTTGCCGTTTTGGTGCCTTGGGGTGGAAACGTGCCTTTTATCTTTGACCCACGGTGGTAGTGCCGTTTTTAGGGTATGTTATTTACAACCACTTGGAGTGTGTTGTGTTATGTTTGATATTTTTTGTACGTCGTATTTTATACGTTTAGATAGATTTTTAGTTTGATGAAAGTATGTAGGTACTGATGTTTTAGACTGGTCCTATTGGAACGAAGTTCCTTATTATTTTCAAATGGTGGTTTGATAAGGATAAATAGTTCTGAATGTTATGTTATTCAAATTATTTACTAAATAAAAAAAATGGTGATAGTTGTTTTTATTTCTTTGAAATAATTAATAAAGTGACTTATAGATAGACCAAATATGAACTACTAACTTAAATTAATTAAAAATATAATAATAAAAGTATTTTTAAATTTGTACTATATATATATAGTACTATACTTATTTATTTATTTACTGTTATACGTACTAGTATTACTATATCTTGTTTTTTAATTATGTCCTTGTTATGCTTGTGTGAGTGTTTTTATAAATTGTGTACTTCAATTATTTCTTGTTGTGCGTGATTTTCTTTCTGTGTGTGTATGTATCTGTGTTTCCAATAAATATATTTCTTTCTTTCTTTCTTTACTATAATAAAATTATTATGCTACCATTCTCTGGATTGAAGCTAAATTTACGCCAAATAAAAACGCTTGTACGATATTAAAAAATATTTGGCATAAAATATTCGAGAAGGAGCTCTAAGAATTGTTCACTGTACGTGGGTATATTCGTTAAAGACACAAATCTCGCATACTAACCCATTTACATGTCTACCCACTTAATAACCTTAATTATAACCAAAGACATAAATAGCGCTAATAATGGGCTCATGATTAGCAATTAGGGTGATCGCCCACTCAACATCACGGCGCTCGATCAAACCGGAGTAATAAATTGAATGATCAATGAACTGAATAATGGAATGATCCGATCAATGTTTAGTGACAACCATTATTAATTTTAAGCACATCATAATTCACTTAATTACACGACTGCTCAAAAAAGAGAAGAGTATTATGTTTTTTAGAGTGCATGTATATATGTTTGTGAGTTTCTTTATTTCATAACATAACATAACATATGCTAATAACGCTTGTATTTCCCGGGTAGGCAGAGGTGTACAACCACATTTCACCAATGCTATTAAGTCCTATGTAATAGGTGAGAGTATTGCCATCAACCAGGCACAATTCCAAACTTCGGGCTGCTACTGAGAATTTCCTAACAGAAAAACTCGATAACACTTTGCCCGACCAGAGAATCGAACCTGAGACCTTCTGCTCAGCAATCGCGCTTGGGACCACTAGACCAATGAGGCAGTTATTTCACCACAACTTCTAAACGCCTGAACTGATTTAGATGTATGGGGTATCTATAGAATCCTTACATTATCCCGGGTCACAAAAGGTGGGAAATAAAAAAAAAACACATGGCAGGCGTCTTTCGTTTAAAATAATTTCTTATTGATCATTAAACTTTATACAGATGTCATATTTAAGGATTAGTTCACATATGCAAGTAATATAACTTCGTCATAACAGAATACCAGCGCTAATTCATTAAAATGAAGCACAATGCTGGGATACACTTTTGTTTCTCTTATAAAAGCTTCAAACATAACATATTTTTATGTTATGTAGAATATCACACCCAAAAAACAAAAGACGGGACCGTAATTTCAATAACTGAACCGTCTATTTTCTTAAAACATTTGTTATAATTATTTCAGTTTGACTTTGACACGTCGACAATATGTTACGATGTGTTATGTGCCGAACGAGATGCTTTAAAGTATTCTTAATGGTATGTAACGTCATGTCATGTGTGACATTGAAACGTTCTGACAACGAGACAATTTTGTAAGGCATTCTTCACACGACAAAATAAACCGCATGTGAATACGTTTTTTTTACCAGCTATTTGAGAATATGATAGCGACCTTAACGATGGGATCGGTTTCTTTAAGCACATACCGTGGGCTTACATAAATATTAAATTAATCTTTTTTTTTTCAATAGTTAGTAGTCGGACATATATTATGTGCATGGGATTTGTTTGCGATTTCGAAGAAAAGGCAAGTAAGATCCATAAAAAAGTAAGTGCATATTTTTTATGAATAATTTATAACGGTATTATTTTTAAACATAATTATCAATAAATATTTTTACAGAGAGCTAATTTGTGATAAATTACGACCGTACTATGCAAATGCCATTCACGTTACAAGAGATGTTTTATAAAAAGAAAAATATCGTGTGTACGTGGCTTTAAATTATGCGGGCGACGTATCATTGAAGGTTGTTATGTCTAGATCGCAGAAATGATTCGAACAGAAATGTTCGTAATATAAGAGGTTTTGCGTAACTTTGTGAATAATTTATGATAAATCTTTAAATAAGATTTCTGTATATGTACCTAAAGGTAAGTTATGTAGGTAAATGGTATGTTTTTTCTTTCATATGTATAAGTTATGTAACTATTTTTCTATGTGACTATTCAATAGTTTACCGGTTAATAACTAAATACGCTAAAGTTTTATTAAGCGTGGAATAAGAAGAACCAAAATGATACTAATAGATATTTTTATGTAGTAAGTTCAATCACAAAATGTATTTTATTCCTATGTTTTAATTGTATTTAAATTTAGAGTTATAGTTTCGTTGCTAATAAACGCTTGAGTTTACCTAGGTGTTTAAATGTGTATAATATTTTCGAAAAGACGCTTGAGTGCGTGCGTTAGTGCATGCGTGTGTTAGTGAGTGCGTGTGTTTATGCGTCCGCGCGTTGGAGCATGCGTGCGTGCGTGCGTGCGTGCGTTTATGCGTATGCGTGTGTGTACGTATGTGCGTATGTGTATGCGTGCGTGCCTGGATTTGTGTTTGTTTGAGCGAGTGTCTGTCTGTGAGGTCAAAATTCGTTGACGACGTTGATAAAGTTGTAGTTAATTTTTACTGTTATATTTATTTCAAAGAAATACTTATAAACTATAGTTAATGGTGTATGGTATTATAAGTGAATTAAGTGACAATAATCAGTTCACCTTAATAGGATTGATATAAGGTTGATTTTTGGCTAACGCTTCGATTCTTTATTTAGATAATTTCGAATTTCGCTATACTTTTAACGGTGAATGGTAGAACTTAATAAGTAACATGTAGTACCGACATGTCATTAATACCAATCTAACTTGTATCCCCCAATCGCTTCCTAAGGGAATAGTTAGGACAACTTTGATTACTTGTACACCCTTTGATTGGGCACATTGACGCGTGAAACCACGATACAATACAATGTTTTAATTGCTAATCTATTTGTGAGCCATCTAAATTTATGACGGTTACATCACTAATTTTGGTGTAATTTTTAATAGGAAAACAAACTATACCGTTAGAGGATCACTTTCTGGTTCGTCTGTCAATCTGTTGTTCTGCTTTTTCTAAAGAATGGAAGTTGCACCAAATGAAATGAATATCGAATACTAGGTACCTACATATCAAAAACTATATAACATTATATACAAAATCAAACTTTTTTTTTTTGTAAACTTTGCCCCACTCTAGGAATTTCTGCCTGTGTCGTGGGTGCGTTTACAGGCATATAATCTCACAAGTACACAAACACCCAGACCCGGAGCAATTATCCGTAGATCATACAAATATTTGCTCCGTGCAGGAATCGAACCTGCGACACGCAGCGCAGCTGTCGGTCTCTCGACCACTGCGCCAACCGCGCTGTCAACTATTAAACCTCTGAATGTAAAAAATAAACGACAATATATTATTCTTAAAACAAATCGATAGTAGAAACACCTATATCCGATTTAAGTTACAACACTACCCTAGAAACATCAACAAGTCTTCCTCGAATCGCACCAACATTAGTTTTCCATTAAAAATAAATATCCTTATTTTTTTGTCGCTAATTGGGTTAAACACGAACGGCGAGGGCAAAGGCGCTCACTGGCAGAAACTACTTTTCTATGAAAAAAAATCTAATACAACCCGAGCAACGACCCGGTCAAAACTCTTGTGACCATTAAAGAATGAGGGGTCTACACTAAAGTTACAAAATCAAAAACATCTCGAACCGAATACTTTATCGACAAGTGACAAATTGTTTGGTATCCCCGATTTATCAAAAACAACCCTTTTTTATCAGCTGAGACTTATTGCTCGTCTACGACTATATACAGAATGGGATGATAATTCATTCGCCTATCAATAAAACTTTATATTAACATACACTAAACTAGTATTTTGTAATTGCCGTCGATGAATAAAAAGAGTACTCAGTCTTCTTCTTCTTATCGTATGGTTGACGTATTCATCACATAGAGATCTACGGGTGGTTTAAACTCTGACACTGAGTTTAAACCACCCGTAGATCTCTGACATGGCTTTACATACCATCAAGAACATCTCTCAGGTGTGCTGGTGTGCTCACGATATTTTCCTTCACCGTTTCAAGCAAGTGATAATTAATTTATATTTATATACGCACATGACTTCGTAAAGTCAGTGGTGCGTGCCATGGATTCGAACTTGTGACCTTTGACTTGTCAGTCCAACAGTCATACCACTAGGTTTTTAGTGCTTATGAGAGTACCTAACCCCATAAGAATAATTTCTGTTGAAAAAACAAATGAATAAAAGTTGTTAATTCACTAAAATTTTCGTTATCATTAATTTGCTGAAGTGGCTAACTAACAGGCAATACAATAAATAATAAATTGGAATAGTTTTAATTCTCTAAAGTGTTGTAAATAAGATGCAATTATTTCATGTAACAAACACTTCAGAGTTTATTATATTTTGAAATTATACTTACCTACTAATTTCAACGACTTTTTTTAAGAATACAGCATTATCAGCGCGGTTGGCGCAGTGGTCGAGAGACCGAATGCCGCGCCGCGTGTCGTAGGTCTGATTCCTGAGTGGAGCATATATTTGCACGATCTACAGTTAATTGCTCCGGGCATGGGTGTGTGTGTGCTTGTTAGATTATATGTCTATAAATGCACCCACGATACAGGAAAAAATTCCAAGTGTGGTGCAACGTTTTTTTAAAATAAGGTATGAGATAAAAGTTTCTTTAAAAGGACTTAATTTTCTTTATAAGAAAATAATACTCTATAAATATTACAACTTAAAGCTCCGTCACGCTTTACCGCACAAATACATATACCGAATTCTGAAACAACTTGTGTAAGAAAGCATTTGATTTTAATTCCTACCACTTTCGCTCCAAATTTCCTAAGCGGAATTTGAATTCCTCATTTAAATAATAAACAAATTTTCTGTTAATACCTTCCATTTTAATTTAATTTTGAACAATATTTCATTGTTATTATCAAATTTTAGCGTAATAAATCAGATTGCGCCTGAGTAATGAGGTAGAATTGTACCCCAAAATATTTGTGAGGATAAATGCAGATGGCAGATTTACGATCACATAGTTAAGTATGATTAATTGCAATTGTCTGTTTTGTATCTATTTATAAGCATAAGTAATTAAATTATAAACTGGATTAAGAGTTGAAAAAGGGAGATTATAGTCTGTTTATTTTAGTTAAGCTTTTATTACAGGTGTCAGATGATGATTTTAGGGATGTAGCGTAACGGGTAGCGGAAATAAGTTTTTCTATTATCGATTTCTTTTTTGAAGTCAGACCAAAACATAAAAGAAAGTCAAAAGTTTTTATTTCACATAAACTATTTAAAACCATTTACTAAAAAAAAAAAGTCACTTAAGAAACGTCCGAATTTTGTAGCAAAGAAATTGTTACCGTTATTAGTATTGGTTTTTATATCGATTCAAGTTGCCTTCTTAGTACGAAAAGTCAGTAGTTATACATTATTTAATAATTAACTGTAATCATAACTATTCCTGGAAAACAGAATTCATTTTAAACACAAAATAAATTAAAAATAAATAAATATGTTGGCTCATGTATAAATAATTACTTTTTATTTTATTTTATTCTCAGTTAAAATGTATTAAACTTTTATTAAATGGACTTGCTCAAATAAAGTAGATTCTTTTAAAATTATTATCCAGCTTACTACATCGTAAAAATAAAATCATCCAAACCAAAATATTCTGTTTTCTAAGTGCTTTTATCTCACACAATGAAAATACTTAAACTTTCGAAGGCACTATTACTCGATTAGAATAATTGAACGACCTCCGCCAAAGAGAATGTCGGAGCGAGACTTTGATTTTCGAAACTAAAACTTGACTACTCCGGGGAATCTTATTTGAAGTTTCATCTGGTTTATTTTTTTCTTTAACTTTGCCCCACCCTAGGTATTCCTACTGTTTCGGGAGTGCTTTTACACACACGTATCACACACACCGAAACTCAATTTATGTAGGCTATACCGATAATTGTTCCGAGTTGGAATCGAAACCGTGGATCGTCCGCAGAGCAGAAGCCGATTTCTCGATCACTGGCCTAACAACGTGCTAATTTAATTTATTTATAATAAAAATCTAAATTTCTTTATTCAAATTAGGCAAAAAATTTACGTCAATCAAGACAGCCCCCCAAAAAGCCCGCCCTTCGCCACTTCCTAGTGTTTTAGCTGGGAAGAAGAATATGCGAACTCCCCAGCAACACGTCTGTCTGTATGTATCTGTATATTTGTTTTAAATCATCCATAATAATCGTGACAGAAGAGACTGGACCAAAAATTTTCCAGAAAATCGAGATTTGTCACAAATTGTTAAAAATATTTGTATTGGATCTGTAAACATGTCTTATAAACGTTCACTATCGCAAATACTAGAAGCCTTAGTGAGGTCACTGTCAGAATCTAGGTACTGAAATTGCAGAAAATTCAGTATCTAGATAGGTCACGCAGTGTCTTTGAAATTATCCTTCGTCTTCACGCATTTGTAAGTTCAATGTGGTCACACTTCAAAAACTTTGACTCGACATAACAATTTCTCAATAAAATCGAATCAAAACATCTTCAAAAATACTTCTTACTCAACTAAAGTCAGTGAAGTCACTACCAGAGCTAGTTCGGAGCAAGTGCACTACATAGATAGGTCTCCAAGCTTCTTTGAAATCAGCGTAATGTCAACTACAGCCCTTAGCGTCGACGCCACTCGAGCGAAGCCATTAAATGCACCTTGCTAAAGTGGAAAATTCTTGACGCAATTTATAAGCACAAATATGGAATTTCTTGGAAACGTTTTGCAAGAAAACTAGTTGCATGCTTGTGGTTGTGACGTGTTCAGGTATTTTAAAAGGATGTTTGTTGAAGCATTTCCAGTTTAACACCTTATATGGGAATTTTTGTTTTTATCGTTTGATATTTTTATTTAGTATATTTTTTTTTAGTACTAGCTGTGCCCGCGATTCCGTCCGCGTGGATGTCGTAAATAACAAATGTTCGACGTGATTCTTTAAATTGGCATAACTTTTTTATTTATGAACCGATTGACATGAAACAAACACTAAATGATATTTGAAGCTTACCACAATATATTAGTGAAAACTACATCTAAATCGGATAAGCCTTTTCTGTGATTAGCGTGCACAAACGCACAGACAAACAGATAAACAGACAAACAGACAAAAATTCCACAATCATTGTTTTGGGTGCTATTTGCGTTGATAAAGGTCCCAATAATATTTTTTCTCATATATCTTCCATGTACAGACAGCGGTTCGTTACATTTTTATTATATGTATTGATGATTGATGATTAGGTCATGTCATGTATACAATGTGGTGTACGAACAAGTTTTACTATGGAACCAACTTGGAAAGAAGCGTAAATAATCAGCGTTCCATAGATGTTCACATCTACTCTACCAAAATGTTTGGAACAGCAGATCTTTCTTTCGCACTTTCTTTTTTCTTTCTGTAATAAAAGTTATTTGTATGCTTATATAAGTATATTGACCCCATTAAGTAAAGCCTCTGTTACATATTATATGTACGGTTATTTTTCTTTATTGTGTGTTTGCCTATGAGTGTGGTTTTGTGCTTATGTGTGTTTGCCTATGAGTGTGGTATTGTGCTTGTGTGTGTTTTCTTTCAAATATGTACTCGCAACTTTGCGCAACATAAGGTAGCCTATATCCTCCTCCAAAGTCAAATCTATTTCTTTAGCAAAATCCATCCAAATTGTTTCAGTGGTTTACATACAGTTGTACACCCACATTTCACTAATGCTGTTATTAAGTCCCATATAACAGGTGGTGAGCCTATTGCCATCTACCGGGCACAATTCCCAACTCCGGGCTGCTACTAAGAATTTTCTAACAGATAAACTCAATAACACTTTGCCCGACCCGGGAATCGAACCCGAGACCTCATGCTCAGCAGTCGCTCTTGGGACCACTAGACCAACGAGGCAGTTCAGTGGCCATGGTTCAGTGGTCTAGGCGTGAAAACATAACTAACGGAGCTACTTTTGCATTTACAATATTAGTTTGGATGTGTGTCGTCGTGATCAGGCTGCCAAGAGTTAAACTAGGCATATACATATAAATGTAATGTTTACAATGTTTTATCTACTGTCTTGGTTAAACTAAGATCAAAGATTTGGGTGAAATCATAAGTTAGCCTGGCACTAATGGTCTGAAATTGCTGACAATAAAAAAGCGGCTTTTGAATATAGTGAGACAATTACTGCCAGCCAAGTATGATTATAGTGTGTTTTAAACACATATATTATTAAAAAACTACTTCAAAGTCTTATCCAATACATACCCCAAAAGGCCTACACAAAAAACCCTACACAAAACATAGTATATCTTAGGTTTTCGCGATCACTACACATTATAATAAAACAACTTTTAACCTGATTAATCGCGTGTATTATTGATTTATGTTTTTCCTGACGTTTCGAATACTTTGCAGCGTTCGTGGTCGCAGGAGGACTCTGCAAAGTGTCTGTGCAAAGTGACTCTGAAAAACATAAACAAATAATACACGCAATTAATCCGGTTCAAAGTTGTTTTATTATAACCTACACAAAACATTAAAACAAGAAATAAATATTACCTACATATTGCAGAAAATTTTAATCATGTAACGCGATCTTCATTAATCAACTATAACGTAAAACTAATTATAATCAAACCCGATACTCCAACGCATTGTCCGGGTAATATCCAAAATCTATCACGAAGCTTCGTCCAACCCTCCAATGTATGAAACAAAAGGCTCTCATAACGTGAACAAGGCCAAGCCTCGTACAGCCACTTAATTAAACACTTTGGCTACATACCAATTTTATGAACAACCTGATACTTTTAATAACCTTTCAGACGCATGAAGTTCGCCTCTCTTCTTCAGTCTTTGAAGTGAGGGCCAAAAAAGTTTCTAAAATCAGGAGGTAATAAAAATTACTAAAAAGTCAGGCGTCACCACTTTATGCTAAAACCCAGAAGTTAAAAATTTGTTATTTTTAGGTCATGCCACAGTATTTTTGTTCTGAGAAGAACTGGAAACTATAGGGCTAGCCCAAATGGAGCCAGTGATAGCCCAGTCGAATGGTCATTAGGCATTCATCTTTTTCTACGTAGCTAAAATACTAAAAAGCGGTGCAGGATGGTGTTTCTCGGTGCTGTCTCAATGTTTGACGTTGAAAAAGCAATTTTTAATCCTAATTTAAATAAAAAAAAATTGATTTGATTTGATGTTATGTGCGTATTAGAAAGTATTTTCAACTTGTTTAAAACAAAGAAGGAAATCATTGTGAAGAAACCAGATAAAACACTTGAGAGATGTTCTCGATGGTTTAGGTTAAGTTTAAGTATATAGTTATTCAAATATAAAAGGTAAAATACAATATAAATCTTAGAACAATATTAATAATACATATTGGTATAAAATGTAAGGTGCTTGTACTAGGATAACCCTGTGTCACAGGCGGCAAGAGTGCTTACAACTGGTTTTTTTATTTTTGGATAATATGTTAGGTATCCTGCAAAGAAATCCGTCAAGAATTTGATTGAAAAAGTTTACGTATTTAATTAAATAATATAATTATGTACCCACTTGAGTGGAATCTTGTTTGATATCGTAATAACTTTAAGAACATCCAAAATTTCTGAGAAATATTTAATTCATTTCGAATATTTGTTTTCGGATGCCTGTTTCTGAGAAACGAACTAATTTTATGGGCACCAACTGAATTAATTTAACTCGCCTTTGAAATTAATTCCGTGGTAAATACTACAATTAAATGTTTAAATAAAGGAAATATGATCACGTACGAAAGTACATCGGTGTACAAATATTTTTGTTCTATCCCTTTTAAAAGCGCTGTAACACTCGTCGCAAACGCATTACATATCAAACGTTCCTCGTGCACACATTGCACATCAATGGAAAAGATATTCCATTGAGAGACACACGACGTCTACAGACGTCTTAACAATAAAACTTACATCTTGTTTCATCATTTTTCATTCATTTAAAGTATTAAATGCAAGCAATGTCATTGATCGAATGGTCGCAAGCGCTTTAAGCGCGGAGATTCTCGGTTCGGTTCCTAGGTTGGGTAAACTGTTATTGAGCTTTTTTGTGAAGATATTCTCAGTAGGAAACTGGAGTTTGGAATTGTTTAGCCTATTGCTATGTACTGGACATGGAAATAGGTTATATATTCATGAGAATTAATAAAAAATGTGAGTGTATGTACAACAGTCTACGGCACACCTCTGGCTAGCCCCTCAGGTAATACATAACATATCATCACTTTTTTTGTATAATTACTTTCGTGATACTTATTCATTTCATAATTTTTGTTCATCGGTACTATACTCGCGACAATCTAAGAAGTTCGATTTGACGTTTCACATTTTACCTTTCTACGTAAGAAATTGAAAAATCAAATTATCAATTCTAAATTATTACTATGTTACACTATATCCTGTGTACCTTACACTATATCAATCAATCAATCATTTATTGCGTTCCATAATGTACATAAATGGTTTTAAAAATATAAAAATACAGAAGCATTATGGACCCTGTCGGGCACAGCTAAAACTTCGAGTATCATTCGTAAACCTCAAGTTTGACTATATATTGTAAAAAGTACTCAAAAAGAAACCTCAAATCGGACTTCTTAGATTGTCGCAAGTATCCTGCGAAGTGTGCCTTTTTCGGGATTGCCCAACTTGTTTCGAACTCGTTATGAGCTGAGCAACGAGTAAGTTTGACTCGCGACGTCGCGGGCTCAGTTCGGTCAATCACGAATCGGAAAGTGCACGTGAGTAGACCAGTGAACAATAATTGATATGAACATAGCATCACGCCTATATTCCATCCTTCCTTCCTTCGGGGAATATACCCAGTTCTACACCCAAATTTTACCAATGCTGCTATTAAGTTCCATGTAATAAGTGGTGAGCCTATTGCCATCTACATGGCACAATCCCAAACTCTGGGCTGTTACTGAGAATTTCCTAATAGAAGATCCCAATAACACTTTGCCCGACCTAGGAATCGAACCCAAGACCTCGTGCTCAGCAGTCGCATTTGGGACCACTAGACCAACGAGGCAGTCAGTTTGGGTAATACGGAGGGCGCAAGTTCGAATCCTGTTCAAGATCGTATATTTTATTCTGCAGAAAAATTATAACTTAATCTCAAGACATTAGCATCACCACCTGCGACCACGAACGCTGCAAAATGTTCGAAACGTCAGGAAAAACAAAAACCAATAATACACCCAATTAATCCGGTTAAAACTTGTTTTATTATAATGTGTAGTGATCGCGAAAAGCTAAGATATTACTACATTAGCATCAATTTTGAGGTGCAAAACTAAATTAAAATTAAACCATGCATTGCTGTCTTTAATTTGACCTGCCTAAATTCAAATTTGACGTATATTAATTCGTCCGGTCTTGCTCATATAGTCACTGTTAGTAAAAGACAGCAATGCTCTAAATTTGGTTTAGGTGACCTACATCAAAATTGACGCCATTACACCTCTTTTTTTACTTTGAGAAAACTTGCTCGACATAATGTCTCAATACAGATAACACATTTTGTAGATACATAACTTTTACGCGAATATGATTGATTGATGGACAGGATTTCCCCCGTATCGTGAGTGCGTTTACAGATAGAGACCTCGCACGCAGGATTGATTGATAACATTTTTCCCGTACTGCTTAGAGACGCGAATTTCTTACTCACAAAGGAAGCCGGTTAGTGGATTGTGATAGTAGGATAACATCAGAACCTGGCACATGTATAACATTTGGTGCGACATAGCTATATGGAAGGAAACCATGTTGGTTGCCACGAACAACAGCATTCCCAATGAGGGTTGACGTCATGCCGGCCGGTCATAAAACATTGCCAAAACTTTAGCAGCATGCGATTTTAAAAACAATTACAAAGTGGAAGAATAATACATGCTGCGCTGACCCCAAATAAATTGGGATAAGGGCAGGGGGATAATGATGATGATGAAAGGACTAGGTCTGAAATTGTCTAAAACATTTCTTTCACAATTCAATCTCCCAACAGCAGAAAAAGCATTGGATTTAAGTACTCATTACGTATCACGAAGTATTTATATAACAACATAATATTTTTGTACGGATTTGATGGTTTAGTGGCCGCTATTGAGGCTGCTAAGCGTAAGGTTCCGGGTTAGATAACCGGGTTGAGAACACTTTTTATTCTCTGTAAAGAATTTCTCCGTACCGGTTAATAGTAATAAGCTCACCGATTACATGGAACTTTATAATTGAATCGGTGTCATCGGTGTGTATGTACAACTGTACTCCCCTGCCTAACAGTTCAAGAAAACAGGTGTGATATTACACATGCAGATTATTTTCAATGTATGCAATGTATTAGATAATTCTCGGTAATGACTAAAATGCTGGTCTCGGGAATGGAACCCAAGACCTCACGCTCAGCAGTTGCTCTTGCGATCACTAGACTAACGAAGCAGTCACTGTTTTTAATATTAGTTATTATTATTTCAATATATATATCGGCCTAGATATATACACATTGGGGTTGCTTACCAGTCAACATATTAATACCAGTATTTTACATGGAGCGACTGCCTATCTGACCTCCACAACTCAGTTACTGGGTAACACGATATCTCGTGGTAAAACTGGTTGTCAGACTTTCAGGCCTCTGACTACCCGTAATGGCTGTCATAGATCTTAATTTGACAAACTGGGACTGACGGCTTAACGTGCTCTCCGAGGCACGGAGGGGTATGAAATTATGGTCACCCCTCGATATCCCATCATAAGAGTGACCGCAGCAAGCACAGCTTAACCTCGATCGGTATATCTGTGCGGCTGTTACTTAGCCACGAGCCCCCTTACCATTATTTGAATAAGCATAACTAAAAATAAAGTCTAAATGTTTATTATAAAAACAGATACAAGAGACACAAGCAAAACTCAAATTCAACGTTCCAATAAATCGATTTATTTCTTTCATCAGTAGAATAAATAAAGTCCTCCTTGAGAATTTTCGATATCTCGTATTGAGGCCAAACAATATTATAAAGGACAAACTCGGTTCAGTGTTATGAAATTCAAATCGAATTGGAATTCTGTACTGTGAGACTCGATTTGCTTTCCAATCTATTATCATTTCGATTCTAAAATCGATATAAACTACATTTAGATTTGCCTGAACAAGCTACGACAACGTTGGTTCAAATCTTGGCCATTTAGAAATGTTCTTTAAGCAGTGAAGATTAACTTTACCCTGCAGATAATACAAATTAATGTTACCTATTAATACTATGATGTTTATCAAATATAAGTGTTACAAACCAGAATGTCAAATTCTGGGTATCCTTCCAATATTATTTATTCATATATTTATACAATGTAACTTTATAGCTCACAAAAAATAACTTAAATGTATTTAAATGGTAAAGTTTTGATGTTTGTGAATTATGATTTTGTTGTTTTGTTAATCAGTCATGCAAAACTAATAAACAGACTTGAAATAAATCTAGTATATAGCTTAACATTTTTTTTTTTAACGCTATCATTGTTTGTGGGAAAAGAATACGGTCGTGAGCAGGATTCGAATCTGCGCCTCCCGGATAAATACTCCAGGCGCGGTCAGAGCGCCTGGAGTACTTATCCGGGATATTTTTCCGGGATATTTCGGATCCGGGTATTTTTCCGGGAGGCGCTTTGAATTAGCAGCATGCAATTTCAAAAACAATTAGAAAGTGGAAGAATAATAGATGCTGAGCCGACCCCAAAGAAATTGGGATAAGGGCAGTGGGATGATGATGATGCCCTTAGTCATGAGCTGCGCCCGCGGCGATGTTGAGTCGAGTTTGACTCGCAAGTAAATTGAGTAATAACCGTTGAACAATAATTAATATGAATGTGTCTCCCGAAAGTTATTATAAAAAAAAAGATAAGCTATATTTTATTTTAGCAATAATAAGATGACAGCCTGAAATTCTACGTAGGCGACGCCGCGAGTTCAACTAGTACTTGATAAATAACTGTGTATATTTTTTTTACTCTAGCTTTGCGTGAGTAATATAACCTCATTCACAATACAATCAGCCCATAACTAATACTTCTTACAGTGAGCAATATCTCTACGCTAGCTCACTTTGATGCCACTGCGTGACATTAAAGTCCAGCTTCTTTCACAATGTTTTCCTTTACCATATTACAAACATACTGTCTCTTAAATTGATTTAGCAAGTACACGAAGAGGGAGGGGGGAGGGGGGGGGGGGTTAAAAAATGCAAACATGGCATGTATAAATGTAATTTTTTAATGTATATAACATAAAAAAAATACATTTATCTTACCCTCCCTCTTGGTGATACCAAAATCAAACCTACAAAGAATCTTAAAATTTTCAGAATATTATCTTTAAATACAGAAAATACACGTGATATCTTACTACACCCCCCGCCCCCTTGTGATATTTCGTGATTTTTGCCGAACTCACTCCCCCCCTTTCGAACCTCGTATGATTAATGAACGGCCCCCTATGTGCCTTTGCACATAGGTAATCATTGAAAGGATTAATAGTTCCTTTCAACAATTTCCTATGTGCCTTACTCTCTATTTATTACGGGAATAAAGTTACTGTTGGAGAGGTAATACAATTATAAACTTAATTTAACAGCAACAAACAGTGTAATGTTTTGTAATGTCTTTAATTAAGTGTGAACAAACAATTAGATGAGAACTTTATACCACGAACTCGAATAACAATTGACTCAATATGGCGTCAGATATTAACAAAATAATAAAATAAAACAGTCTCCTTCATAACATTTATATAGCGGGCCATAAAGTATGAATAAGTCAAGTTATACCTACAACGCATGGACGTATTATCGGCAAAAATGTTAAATGTGCTGGTGTTGAATTAATGTAGAATAACAGACTTTTTACCGACGATTATACTTGCCCTTACGCCTTTAAAATGTTAATGTTTTATCGTTTCCAAGAAACTTATTTCTTCCGTTAAGGGGCACATTGGTAATTATGACGGTTATTCTCTCCCATTTTCTTCCAATTTTGGCCATTTTTTTTTGTGAAGCATTAGGTAATAATGTTTACAATGTTAATATAATAGAATAGTTTTATTTTGACATAAATGTGATTTACAACTTACATACATCAATATCATTAGCATTGCCAAAAAATAAGTCATTCCACCATTTCACATAATAATTAACAACAGCAAAGCGCTCTACGGTTTTATTCCTTCTTAACGTCACAATACAATTCTTGTATCGCCTAACGATTCAATTAAATACGCGTTTTATTACCGACTGTAAAACCGGTGGTAGGTTGGCGGCTAATAACATTGCGACACTGAAATTAATTCAGTTGCTGTTATAGCTTAAGATGGCTTAAATGGCGGATGATTAAACCCTTCTATATAATTCTAGAATCAAAGTAATAAAACCAAAACGAACTAGTTTTGAAGAATTGAAGTTTAAGCAGTGATAGGTTGATGCTATGGATTGTACTGGCAAGTTAAAGGTTATAGGTTCAAATAATAATAAAAATGTTTATTAGTCTGCTGTTTAAAACTGCTGGTTGGGCTGCCTTGCTGTTCTAGTGATCCCATGGCGACTGCTGAACGGTCTCGGGTTCGATTTACAGGCCAGTACACCTGAGACCAAGAATCGAAGCCAGCCCACCGGAGATATGTTCTCGATGGTGTATTAAGCCATGAGCCAGAAGCCTACAGGTGGTTTAAAGTCTGACACTAAGTTATTACATCAACCCACCATATAAAAAATAAGAACCTCTTTCACCTTTAGGTTTTATATAAGGTCCTAATTTATTAGGTAATTTCCTTTGAAAGGGGTAATATATAAGTCAAATACATTGACATAAGCTAAGAATTAAATGGATATAACAAATTATATGTCATTAACATAGTTGCTAGCAAGACGAAAACTGTTCCTTGAACGGCGGAGGTTATGAAAAAAAAAATTTGTTGTACAAATTTTAATTATGGCTTAAATGAATCCTTATCACTTACACATTGACCCCTTAAAAGGAAATTACCTAATAAATTAGGACCTTATATACTAAATGTGACGACTAGAGATTAAACATAACGCGATTACAAGTTATCCGTTGTGCGTTAGATCATCTTGTCTACCCACCTATTATAGTTATAGACATAGATATATAATCTTGTAGACATATATATAGTCATCTTAAGCTACACGATGACAGCCCTGACCCTCGCTCGGCCCGCGCCGAGCTAGTAGCTTTAAATTCGACCCTTAATAATACGGAAACTGATTTGATCCAACTAGTCCCGAGTTGTCCCCCCAGGAACGCCCTAAGACGAGGCTCGTGTCTCGCAGGGGACGCCCTTAGTACTGTGTTGCTTAGTTTGTAGTAATATAAAATATGCTCTGACTGAAGGCATCAAATTGTCTCGCCATAGTTAATGTCAAAAGGGCTAACTGCAAGAGCCTAGGTCAAAAAAAATAAAGAAAACAAAACTACACGATGACTGATGCATGTTTGCTATCAGTTAGGACAGGTCAATTCGAAACTACTATGGCTCCTTTTATTAAAAGGCCATTCCTGATACCCTACATAGTTACGCTTAAATAGGGATGTATAATGATGTCTTTAAAAGAGACCTTTGATTTTTCGGTGTTTCTTCTCAGAGGTAGTCAGATAAGAAATGCCGGCGCCTTCTAGATTATAGTGACAGAGTTTAAAAAGACTTATTTACAGAATATATTCATTTCATCATAGTAATATCTTAGGTTTTCCTGATCACTACACATTATAATAAAACGACCTTTAACCGGATTAATCGCGTGTATTTTGTTTCGCGTGGTTTTTGTTTTTCCTGACGTTTCGAACACTTTGCAGCGTTGAAATGAACGTTCATTTTATCATGAATTAGTCATATGCTTGAACCTTTTTTACCTGACAACCAGTCTTACCACGAGATAGCGTGTAGCCCTGTAAATGGGTTGTTGAGGTTAGATAAGCAATCGCTCTAAATAAAATACTGGTATTAAGCTGCATTCGGTTCGACTAGAAGCCGACCAACGTTATACATATAGTCCCAACCGTATTTTGGTCACGGCGGCCTATCTCTATGGAGTTAACCCAAGTATGCAGGAGATATTATAGTGCAACAGTGTATGCGCAAACACAGGTGCACTCCCTCTTCCTTCACTCCAATATTCCGATGGAACGGCAATCAGCCACGACCTGTGAGAAATCAGGCGCAGGACCGACGGCTTTACGTGCTCACTGAAGCACGGGGATATCACACTACCAACTTCCTGACTCCGGGCTGTTACTGAGATTTTCCTAACAGAAAACCCAATAACACTTTGCCCGACCTGGGAATCGAACCCAGATCCTCATGCTCGGCAGTCGCGCTTGCGACCACTAGACCAACGAGGCAGTCAAACTACCAACTCCAGGCAGTTGACCAACGTTAGATAGATTAAGACAATATATCATAAATCCTATTAATAAACAACTAACAATGACAAGCTTCTAGCCTATTACTTCAATAAACCTATTATCTCGGTTGACTTACGAGCAGCGGCTTAAGACTTCACAGTATAACAATATACTTATTGTCTTTGAAAACCATTAATGTAATAAATATTGTTTAATATTAATTCCTCTTAAGCTTGCTACTTGGGTTTAGGATGCAATAAGAGCGTGAGCTCTTGGTGGGATCGATTCCCGGGACTGCCACTTGTCAATCTGCCCAGCCATTTTCAATTACATTAGGATGGATGCAAAAAATACAATATCTAGCTACTTCCACAATATTACCGTGTAGTGTCCGTCACCGAGTTAGACTGCACGGTCTAAAAGCTCCTGAGGATGCCCCGTGGGGGGGGGGGCGAAACACGTGTAGAGTAGTTCGTGGTAGTTGCAATTTTCACCGCTTGCGTATGTGCATATACTCGTATTTGCGGGTGGGTGGGCGGTGCACAGGTAATGCATGACTAACATTGTGGAAGTAACTAGATATTGTATTTTTTGCATCCATTGTAGTGGACTTCCGCAAAGTAACGCCTGAATCTATTCAATAATTACATTGGGGTCAGCTTTCAGTCAAAACGGATGCAGCTTAATAACAGTATTATACATGGAGCGACTGCCTATCTGACCCTTACAATCCAGTTACAGGGTAACACGATATCTCATGGCAAGACAACCAGTCAGACTTTCAGGCCTCAGACTACCTGTAACGGCTGTCATACATCTTAATTCGTCAACCGGGACCGATAGTTTAACGTGCTCTCCGGGGCACGGAGGGGTCTCGGTATGGAATGATGGTCACACATCCACAGGCCGACTTCGGCAAGCGCAGCTTAACCTCGATCGATCGATCTGTGCGGCTGTTTCTTAGCCACGAGCCCTTCTCGGGAGTGCCACTAGTATGGTTAGGTTTTCTGTTTCTCAGCCAGGAGTTTTAAATTGTGTTCGGTATAGGTAAATAGACTCATAATCTATTAGGAGAGTGGGAGGACAACTCAGTACACTTCTGTTTTACCCATCGGGGAATACAGGCATGAAGTTACGTTCTTATAATATAATATAGCATTACGCCTTTATTCCCCGAAGGGTTAGTCAGAGCTGTACACGAGTTGTACACTCACATTTCACCGATGCAGTTATTAAGTCTTGTGTAATCTGTTGTGAGCCTATTGCAATCTACCGGACACAAATACAAACTGCGGGCTGCTACTGAGAATTTTCTAACAGAAAAGCTCAATCAACTTTGCTCGACCTGGGAATCGAACCAAGGACCAAGTGCTTAGCAGTCGCGCTTGAGACCACTAGACCAACGAGACAGTCAAAGGAGCCAACGGAGCCGTATTTACGTCATAATTAATTATACAATTCAAATGTAATTTATACACGGTTGATGGCTCACAATTAGCAATTAAATGCTCTCAAAGACTAGTCAGTTTGACCAACTAGAAAAGGGGGGGGGGGGTGAAGTTGTATCTTGTAGCGCTAATATTCAATTAGCTTTCTGTACTCCTCAGAACTAAAAGTTAGGCTCTGTTCACACATGCCCACGACCACAATTAAGGGCTATGCAGACGGCGGATAAGAGAGGATAGCACTAGATCGGTCCCTTTATCCCCAACGATAGAGTATGGAATCTTATGCTGGTGGACAGGACAGGTTAAGTTTTAGTATGGACGTGTCCGATAGAGCCAATGTCAAGCTCATAGCGATCGTGCTCGCGGACAATAACTGACAGAAGTGGACATTGGAATGTTTGCCACTAAAAGATCGTCGGGTGTGAATTTTAACGCAGCAAAAGATTTAATTTGCGTTGAGGCTGTTGAACGCGACTGCAAATAATAATTATAATGCGACGATGTTAAGGTGTAGGTAAATCCTAATCCTAACTAATACTATAAATGCGAAATTAAGTTTGTTTGTTAGTTACTTTTTCACGCCTAAACCACTGGACCGATCATCCTGAAATTCTGCATATACATTGTCAGGTGTACAGAAACGGAGCGGACATAGGGCACCTTTCATCCCGAAAATAAGAACTTTTCCCGAGGAAAACAACAATAACGTTCTTATGGTAATAGATAGCGCCGTGTATTTTGATTCATGATTGAATTTTAAATTTAACTACATTTTGTGAGTCTAGAGTGTTGATAAACCGGTTTTTCTTCCTAATTAACGCGAGCGAAGCCGCGAGCAATAGCTAGTACTACATACATATAAATTTTTAAAATATCGCATGCATGATATTACTATAAAACTAACAGGAATGAACGCGCAATAAATACTTTTGAATCCAAGATAAATCTTTGAAAAGCATTAACGCATGCTTAGCGAACTCTAAAGTTACAATATTAAATGGAAAAAGAATACGGTCGCGAACAGGATTCGAACCACTAATCCACCTAACCAGGCGCTCTGACCACTAAGCCATCTCGACGAGATGTCTTAGTGGTCAAGCGCCTGGATCAATCTTTGAAAAGCATAAACGCATGCTTAGCAAACTTTAAAGTTATAATTTTTTTTTTAAAAATACGATCTCGAGCAGGATTCGAACCTGCACCTCCCAGATAAATACTCCAGGAGCTCTGACCACAAGTCATGTCGACCTCTGCTCACTACCGGGAATTCTTCTTCCACATTTTAATATTTCTTTTGGTGTCGTCATTGCTATCTATTCAGTCCCTATACAGGTGACTGAACCGACACGACTAACTTTGCAGGAATATAATGTCGTACAGATGCAATTACCTTTACAAATACAGATAAATATTTATCAGAGTTTTTCCACAAAAAATTATAACTTTAAAGTTTGCTTAGCATGCGTTAATGCTTTTCAAAGATTTATCTAGTTGTAGTTTAATTATATAGAATAACTGTAACAAGATTAAATTTATTAAAAAGCAAGCCTGCCGTGTTTGATTTCTGTTTACTTGACACCTGTTTGTGTACCATAGCCGCTATATTACAATATTTTTTAATTTTACTAGCCCTTTTTATCTTCCCCGGGACAGTGTAAGGATTTTAAAGATACCTAATACATTCAAATCGGTTTAGGCTTTTAGAAGTTATGGTGGAATTAAGAAACACACAACCATACATACATACATTCACAAATACACTCATACGTACATGAACCGTGAAAACATAACACTCCTGTTATGGAAAAAGAGTGTCCAGTTCATACCTTCAAAATTAATCTTACGGTGAATCTGAAAAAAATCTATCCTAAGTGAGTGGATCTTCACTTAGTATAGATTTTTTTCAGATTCCACGCAAACTCGCATACTCACACGCCCTTGCTCACGCACATACATACACAAACACAACCACACACACGCACACACGCATGCACGCACCCACACACACTCATGCACATAGAAAATTGGGTTGAAAACATACTGCAGAACCTTTTCTTATCTATTTGTGTCATAACATCTAATGTTTAAAGAAATTTTCGCATTCTACACATTACGCTTGCGTTGCGTGAAACACCAACAGACAAAAAAAAAATTATATGCTATCCTTTTTATTTTTATAAAAGTTGAGAAAATATTATTACTTTTTCTTACTCGGATTATTATAACATTCAAAGATATGATTCCTTTCATTGTGCCTATTTATTTTTTAATAATGACATGACAATACCTAATTAAGATTTGCTTAAAAATTAATGAATGAAGTTAAACCTGAAACGGGTATCGATCTAAACACGACCTGTTTTGTCTTCCTGAACCCATGGAGAATAGCGCTGTGTACGCTCTATGAGCTAAATAAACTTTTGGTAATCCAATATTTACACTTCATTAGGTACCCAACTGCTTAATCAGGTCACCGCAGCTCTTGAAAGGTTAGTTGCTATACCTCACTGACTCATTTGTGGATACTATTAGATTATGTACTGCCACGCACCAGGCAACCTGGCAAAGCTCGGTTCTTACTGCCCGTGTAATTCATCATCATCTCCCTGCCCTTATCCCAAATTAATTGGGGTCGGCGCAGGATGTCTTTTTCTTCCATACAACTCTGTTAGCCTTCATCTTGGTAGTCATTCCGTTTCTAGCCATGTGATTCTTTCTCTACTCGTGTAGCCATCCACATTCATACTCAAAACTTTCCTCGTCACATGGTCCTCATTTCTCATAAAATGTCCATATCGTGAAATTGTTACTGACCGTTAAATTATCCGTGGAATGAAGATGTTTCAAATTTGGCTTGGTCATCGTCCACTTACTGAAATTAAGATCTATCCACGAAACTCGGGAAACATACAAATAATGTCTTTAGGATAAATCTTTGAAAAGCATTAACGCATGCTTAGCGAACTCTAAAGTTATTATATTAAATGGAAAAAGAATACGGTCGCGAACAGGATTCGAACCTGCGCCTCCCGGATGAATATTCCAGGCGGTCCGTATTCTTTTTCCATTTAATATAATAACTTTAGAGTTCGCTAAGCATGCGTTAATGCTTTTCAAAGATTTATCTTGAATTATTAAGGTAATTACATTCTTTACGGCATTGTATTAACTGCAAAGTTAGTCGTGTCGGTTCGGTCACCAGCATTGGGACTGAATTGATTGCAATGACGTCGCCATAAGACGTGTTAAAATATGGAAGAAGAATTCGCGGTGGTGAGCAGAGGTCGGGATGGCTTAGTGGTCCGAGCGCCTGGAATATTCATCCGGGAGGCGCAGGTTCGAATCCTGTTCGCGACCGTATTCTTTTTCCATCTAATATAATAACTTTAATGTCTTTAGGTTTATTCCTTACTTACTCAAAACCTGCTTGAGACCACTAAACCAATGACCCAGTTACTAAAAAATTATAACTCCAATAACCGAGGTAGATGTACAAAAGCTGTTTTAAAAAGTAGGGTAATCTCTATGTTGTCGACATTAATCGAGATCTCGCTAGACTGTTAGGCTTTATAATAGCATTCATCTGTGTGCATTAATCTTTACTAATCTATACTAATATTATAAAGCGGAAGAGTTTAATTGTTTGTTTCAAAGAAAAAGAAAGAAAGTAAAGCGCTAACCTCTGGAACTATCACCTGATTAAAAAAAAAAGTTTGTATATGATATCCAGGTTTATGAAAAATAGTATGGGCTATCCAACATTCGGCTACACCGTGCAGCTAGCCTTGAATATTGATTTTATTTTAAGTAAGTCGGAAGGAAAAGTGCTGCCGACCCTCGTTTATCTGCGTGCGCTAGCATAATGATTAGTGATACGTAAATATATTTCTTTTCTACAATAATATTGGTTTACAGGTAATCTAAAAAAAAGTCTGGGATGTTATATACCTGTCTCTTTGCCCGTTATAGCATAGTTTAGGAGATAATGTAAAATGAAAATAATTAAACACTCGCGCGAACGAGCCATATAACGCATAACCCCGACGACGAGATGAACTGTGAATTATTTTCTATTTGTTGGTTTGTACTAAGTAAGTAATTAAAATATAATTATACACGGGTGAAACCGCGGAGCACAGCTAGTCAAATGTTAGATGATCTCAGACAGAGGTGAACAAAGCCACGTCGTGCAACTAGCAACAATTATGCAGACATTTAAATTCCATGTTGCTGCGTCACTGTTGAATTCAAATTATCTAACGAAGAAGTTGTGTGTTACAAACACGAAAGCACAAAGTTACAAGACCCGTTTCCCGAAATGAACGGGTTTAGTTCCTCTCCAAATGTGAATTCTCGAGAACAGTGGGGAGATTTGATAAAATCTACATGTAAGTATTCTGTGTACCCACTTTTATTGTCCGTAACAGTGATAAAAATATATTATTATTATGAATATTTGTCAGTTTGTTTGTTTGTTAATTCTTGACGTTTTATCTGCGGAACCGATTTCAACGGAATTTTGCACACTGTATAAACAGTACTGCCTCGTTGGTCTAGTGGTCCCAAGCGCGACTGCTGAGCATGAGGTCCCAGGTTCGATTCCCAGGACGAGCACTGTTATTGAATTTTTCTGTTAGGAAATTCACAGTAGCTGCCCGGTGTTTGGAATTGTGCCAGGTCGATGGCAATAGGCTCGCCACCTATTACATGGGACTAATAAGAGCATTGGTGAAATGTGGGTGTACAATTGCATACACATCTGCCTACTCTTTCGTGGAATACCGGCGTGATGCTATGTTATGTTATAAACACGTCTCCGGAATAACATATATTAGGAATAATTTTATCCAAAAAAATTGCATAGTTATTATTTTATTTTATAACCATGAATATATTAATGTAATAATTATAATAATATAATTAATATTAGAAGTAAATTTTTCTTTAACATATAATATATAACAGATATTAGATATACACATAATAATTAAAAATATTTACTAAAATAAAACCTAAATTATTATTTAATATTAGAAGCAATTATTATAAATTAAAATACTATTACAGTAATTTAATACATATTAACTAACAATAATATATTTCACAACATTTTCTAAAGCGTTTTTAGTAATGAGGTCGCCTTAGTTGGTGCGACTCATTAACAAGCAAAAAGGGCTTTATAATTATCAACATTAATAACAAACTTATCTTCAACCGCAGGCAGTCAGGAGTAGGTAGCTATTTCTTGTCCTTTTTGTTTATAAGAAACACAAAGGTTAAGAAAACCTGGTCTCAATTATTTATTAATGGTCTATGAATTCTGCAACCTCTGTAAAGATTATGGAGGGGCAAGCGTAATTTAAACCAACAAAGAGAGAGAGAGAGAGGAAAATTGAGGTGTTTTAATTTTTTGTATAATAACTTTCGTGAGACATATTCATATCATATATTGTTCACCGGTTACTACTCACGCGCATTTTTCAGGATTTCCCGACATGAGCTAGTGGGGCTGAGTTGCCCGCGTCCGTAGGAGTGCACCCTTAAAATGGAATCCCTACACGTGACCCACTCTGGTGAAAAGATTTATTCTGGATATCCGGCCTCTATCCTCGGCCAAACCATCGCGTGAAAACTGCTATTTATGCGATCTGATGTCTGCCTATTTAAATGACTTGATTTAAATTTAATTCAAACTCAAAAAATTCAGTTTAAGAGATCTTTTCGGTGGAGTCACCGTCATTGGTATCTATTCTGTGCTTTAATTTTGTTCTTTTGATACGACTCGACTCTTACGTTCTCCTTCTCTTGTTGTGATATATATGACGTTACTAGAATTTTTGTCTGTCAGAAAGTTTTTTTTCGAATTGCTCCGAAATTACTCAATGGATTTAAATGAATATTTTAGAGATTGAAACAGGAATTTTATCTTAAATGCTTTCTTTTGCGTTAATATCTTGTAGATTTCAGAAGATATGAATATAATTGAACATAACATAGCATCACGCCTGTATTCCCCGGAGGGGTAGCCAGAGGTGTACACAGTTGTACACTCACATTTCACCATGTGAGTGCTATTATTAAGTCCCATGTTATAGGTGCTAAGCCTATTGCCATCTTTTGGGCTACTACTGAGAATTTCCTAACAGAAAACTCAATAACACTTTGCCCAACCCGGGAATCGAATCCAAGACCTCATGCTCAGCAATCGCGCTTGGGACCACTACACCAATGAGGCAGTATATAAGTATGAATATCAATATTTGTAAAGCTGTTACTACTGCCATCTAGCGAGTATCATAACCAACATGAAATATTCAATTTGGCCAAGACACACGAAGTCACGGGCACAGCTTTCAACCGTGGCAGAGCCATGCTTCGGCACGAATAGGCCGGCTCGACCGGAGTGATACCACGGCCTCACAGAAAACCGGCGTGAAACAACGCTTGCGTTGTGTTTCACCGAGTGAGTGAGGGTACCGGAGGCCCAAACCCTTTAAAAGGCCGGCAACGCACCTGTGACTCCTCTGGTGTTGCGGGTGTCCATGGGCACCGGTAATCGCTTACCATAAGGCGATTCGCCTGTTCGTGTAGAGTAGTTGGTGGTTGTGTTTTTCACTGCTTACGTATGTGCATATATTTGCAGGCGGGCACCGCCCGCACAGGTAATTACATGACTACTCCCAATATTGTAGAAGTAGACTAGATATTGTATTTATTTGCATCCATTGTAATGGACTTCCGCAAGGCTACGCCTGAATGTATTCAATACTTTATTCTTTAGTAAAATGAATATATGTTGATTGACAACATATGAAACTTATATAATTTACCGAAGAGATAGGCAGAGATGTACTATTGTAGACTGACATTTCACCGATACCATTTTTAAACCCCATGCAACTTCCTGAATTTATCGAGCGCAAACCGGGAATGTACTAAACGAAAAATTCAAAAACACTTTGTTTACCCAGGGAATCGAAATTAGGACCATATATGTACGCGCGTACGGCTACTTGCATCAACGAGGGGGTCTATAAAAAAATTACTTAACTATTACTTGATTTCCAGTCAGACGCTAACAGCTTTATCCAGTCCCTCTAATGTCAAAAACCAAGTCTTAATGGGCTAGCGACGAAAAGTTTATTCAATTGCCACTGTGTGAATGCCAACGCAAAAGTCGGCTCCCGGATTACGTCACTATACATGAACAGGATTTTTTACAGTAACATGGAATGGAATGAATGTATGAAATGGAAAAAGCGTTCGGATCCGATTATTAGGGAATCGGATTATTGTGGGACTGTTACGTGATGTGCTTGTAGGGGGAATGTTGGAATCGCACATTTTATATTACAGAATTAAACTGTAGGTACCTAAGTATCGTTTCTATTAAAAACTAGTGGTGGCGCACTTGCCGAAATTCGTTTATAATTTATTTAAATTTAAAAATTTAAATTTGGTCGTTTATAAGGTTCTATCGACAAAGGTATATGTGTGTGTGTATGTGTGTGCGTGTATTTGTGTGTGTGTATGTGTGTGTATGTCAAGCGTATGGCAGTGTGTGTCATGTTTTTTTTTATTAATTTTATGTATAAATTATATAAAATATAAGCTTTCTGCACTCCTTCTCCATGTGGAATGTTAGTGTGCTAAATATCATATCCCTCGGTTTTAGTAATTTTCAAAAAAATGGGTACAAAGATTTTGCTTCGCGTATTAATATATAGATTACCTTAAATACCGTTAACGGATTATTTTCCCTTAAAGCGTCGGAAGTTATTAAATAGTCCGTACAGTTTGCAGCGATATCTACCACGCTACACGAGTACTACACGCACAATTGTAACTGATGACGTCACAAATCATCACGTAAGCAATTTTCGGTGACAAGACTTGCATATTCACAAATGTCACACAAATGGCTGTGGCCCGTCAACAATATCATGCACACAGATCGTTTTACTATAACTCTATGGGTTCATGTAAAATAAACATTTTATATACCTAAAATCAAATATCTCCCAAATTCCTCAAAGGGTAAGACTGAGGTATAGTTACTGTAGTACACCCACATTTATGCTTTATTAAGTTCCATGTGAGCCTATACTAACCAGGAAAAATCCCAAACTCCGTGCTGAGAATTTTCCAACAAAAATAACTCAATAACACTGTTTGACTCGAGCATAGAACCCAGGACTTTCACAGTAGCCGTGCTTGTAACTAGCCAATGAGGCAAAATAACTTATTTTAAGTAACTTGTTATTGTAGGTTTAATAATAAATCTTAATTATTTTGACGAATGCCAGCTTGTATGAAGTTATAGGCCATAAGTGTCAATTTCATTAGATTTAAGAACAGGTCAAATGAATTTTCCTTTTTGGCAAAAATCATAAATCTTTGGAGGGATTCGCGAATTGTTTCATTTTTTCTCAGAAACCGCTAAATCAATTTAAGTGCAGTTGTTAGCTTCCACATTACTTTCACGAAAAGATTCCGATAGCTCGCATGTGTGAGTACCGGTCAATCGGACCAAGTTATCATACTTATTTCGTACGAGGATGCATTCTGATTAAAATAAAATTTTAATTAGGTACTAATACGAATAGGTGTCGCTAGTCTTTAGATTAATCATTTGGTCTCAAGTGCAACTGCTGAGCTCGAGCACCTGGACTCAGTTTCCGGGTCGGAAAAAGTGTTACTGGGCTTTTCTATTAGGAAATTCTCAGTAGCTGCTAGAGTGTATTATTTTGCCCGATTGGTTGTAATAGGTTCACCACCTATTACATGGGACTTACTAACAGACTCGGTAGGTGTACTTCAATCTCTGCTGAACCCTTCGAGGAATATGGGCTTCATGGTCTGTTGCTTCGGATTGCAGACGTGAAGTACACAGATGAATTTACATAGCAACTAACACGACTTTAATGTTCTGAGCTATATAAAATGACTCGTTTAGTTCATAAAGGCGACGGCGGAGCAATAAATGTCAATGTGATGGATGTCCCAACATTAAGACACAGTCTGACTACAAGCTCACTAAGTTAGGTACATTTTATTTCAGAAGTTAACGTTGAAAATTGTTTTATTATAATTATAAAATACATGCCTTTTGAAAAATTATATTCATTAGGTACTATTGAAGGAAAAATATACAACTTTTGAAATACTTTAAAGTTATACATTTTTGTGGAAAGATAAATACGGTTGTGAGCAGGATTCAAACCTGCGACTCTGGATAAATACTACAGATGCTCTGACCAACTAAGTCATCTCGACCACTCTGAATTCTTCTTCCACATTGAATATGCCTTAGTGATGCCATTACTAAATTTTTTTTTGTGAATAGATAAATACGGTCAGTCACCTGTGTAGGGACTAAATAATAATCGTTAATATGTATGTGAAAAAAGGCTAGTAATATTAAAGTATTTATTATTCTCCTTGTGTTAATATAGGTTATAAACTATCTGTGTGTGAAATTTCAACCAAATCCATTCAAAAATTATTGCATGCAAGATTAAAAGACATCTTCACAAATTTTTGCATTTATGAGTAGTATTATAAAATAAAATTGACAAAAACACTAAATTCTACGTCAAATATCGTTCGTGAGATATTGCCGCAGGGTCAGCTCTTGATTGAAGGTAGAGCCCTTAATCAAGAGCTGAGCTTTCTTCGAGTTTGAATCTAAACAGGCAATCTCACAGAATGTAAAATAGTAATTACAATACAATAACAGAGACCTGTTTTCCATAAAAATATGACACTAATAATATCGTTGCTAATTATGTCACATTTTCAGCAGCGTTACTAGGAACTCTCGCAAATACTACCGTGCAAAAAAACATGTCATATTTCATCACAATATCCCACTCAGTCGGTATTCACAAAATCGCGAGCATAGGTTGCATGATGGAGCTGTCAGGTACGCATACGTTAACGAATACGTTCGAACGTCGAATCAGCGATATTCACCGACAATCAAGGAGTAACCTAACATAGCGGCTTTTAATTGCAAGATCACAGGCACACCAAATGAGAGTGCTGTATAATAGCTTCATTATGGCAACGCCTAGTATGTGTTAGACGTGCCTTCGAAATTTGTTCAGTGTGAGTTTTTGTATCATCATATTTATGTACGTACAAAAAAAAAAACAAAGTAAGTGAGTGCTACGTAGTACAAATTCGCTTTTTCTTTCTAGTCAAAGCTAAGATGACGAAAAGGGACTTTAAAAGGCTGACTGGAAAAATTAATAGAAATATTTTTGATTTTCTAAGGGACATAAAAAAAAACCGTTCGTATCTATACACGTATTGTCAGACCGTGACATCGCTCTCCCACAGAGCTAACGCGTCGCTTGTTCGCATCTCTTAAATTTCAAGTTCTGTTTTTTGTGCTTAGGATGACACTTGATGATATATATTACCAATAATTACAGAAAACGCTGAGTCATCAGCGTTACAGCTTTGCAGTTGTAAAAGCGCTGAACGACATCTCAATCTTTTAAATAATCATATAAAATATTTTGTATGCATGATTAGGCCACGGTATGTCGTGGCAAGTTCCGTCGTTTCATTTGGTGTTATTTTCAATTTTACTTAGTAAAATAAAAATTTACATAGGCATTACATGACCTTAACATGTATAAATATCAATGATAAGATAATCTTGATTGGTCATCCTACAACTGGGATGTTATGGAATTTTATTAGTATATCAGGCGTTCTTGACGGACGTACAGTCAGCGACAGAATTTGATTAACACACATTAAAACTGCATTGACTGTAGTGTTTGTGTTTTGTGTTAATTGATGGAATTACTTCTTGCATTTTCTGGATTTACTTTGACAAGATTGTTATGTTGTATAGGTACTCCAGATAGTGAGATAAATAGTTTCAGAGCTAATTCATTTTGTGTTTGTATAATTTTGATATGTTTAGCACTTTTGTCGTTAACCGTACAATCCTACATAGACTCGTCTTGGATAACTTATATGCAACATTATAGTAACCCTTACAAAATCACAAAGCAGATTTACTTTCAATAGTTCATGAAATAGGGTTCAAATTTCAATAGCAAAGTCAGTTTTGAGTGCTTTTGTTGTTAATTGGAAATATTCGTTCCGTGAATCAGATGTCAAACGGTTGGTACGATGATTGATTTGCGGTTGAGTGTTTTAGGCAGCGGACGATGGTACCCTTTGTTTGGAAATGACAATATATTTTATACTAGCTGTGCCCGCCACTCCGTCCGCGTGGATGTCGTAAATTAACACCATGCACGACATGGTGTTAATTTACGACATATGACCACAAATTCATAATTCACAAATGTTCGACGTGATTCTTTAAATTGGCTTAACTTTTTTATTTATGAACCGATTGACATGAAACAAACACTAAATGTTAATATATTAGTGAACATAACTTAATAACATCTAAATCCGATAAGCTGTTTCTGAGATTAGCGACAGACAACAATTCTAACAATCATTGTTATGGATGCTATTTGCGTTGATAAAGGTCCCAATAATTTTTTTTCTCATATATTTTCCATGTACAGACAGCGATCCGTTACATTTTTATTATATGTATTGATTACATTATATTATATGTATGTATATCAATGTATTGATGATGGTGTTTGATGATTGATTGGCGCGTATGTTTAGCATCCAGCTTCGATTTTAAAAACGTACAGCTTACGTAACTTCTTCGTCTGATCGTGTGGTTGATGAACAACCTAGTGTCAGAGTTTAAACCACCCGTAGGCTTCTGACATGTCCTTACACCACATCTCTCAAATGTGTTGGTTTCCTCACGATGTTTTCTCACGTTGCTCAAAATAAATAAAAATGAATCGCCGAACTGTTTGTACGCGCATAACTTCCGAACGACTGCACCAAATTGGATAATTCTTTTTTTGTGTTCGTTATTGTTACAACAGGGTTGTATAAAAATTTAATTGCCTTTTGTACAATAATGATAAAAGCAAAGCTTATTTAAAGAATACATTACTATCATAGACAATGTAAATTAAAATAACGGTGAGTCTCAACACTAAAACGAAACGGGTTTTATGAAACGAGTCAAATTTAGTTTACATTGTTAAAAACTTTACAAACTTCTACAAAATAAATTTATAATGTATATTAATTTATTGTGGTTAGGTTATGTTTTACTCCAGTTTTATTTAGCTTGAAATTAAGCCTTGTCTGTGAATAAATAACACTTTTATATTTACTGTACTGCCTAGCCTTTTCCCAATTACATTGGGGTCGGCTTCCAGTCAAACCGGATGCAGCTTAATACCAGTATTTTACATGGAGCGACTGCCTATCTGACCTCCACACCCCAGTTACTGGGTAACACGATATCTCGTGGTATATCTGGTTGCCAGACTTTCAGGTCTCTGACTAACCGTAGAAGCTGTCAAAGTTCTTAATGACAACAGGGACCGCAACTTAACGTGCTCTCCGGAGCACGGAGGGGTCTTGATATGATATCGCAGCAAGCGCAGCTTAACCTCGATCAATCGATCTGTGCAGCTGTTACTTAACCACGAACCCCGCAATACTTTTATGTTTACTTTATAGTGAAAATATTTAAAGATATAAATTTTTGAAGAGAAGATTACAGTTGTGACCAGGATTTGAATCTGCACCTCCCGGATTAATACTGCAAGCACTATGCCAAGTTGACTAAGATGGCCTAGTGCTTGGTGGGTATATTTACTGTGCTGTAAAAAATAAACCTTAAAACAACAGTCTTTAGAGACATTTTCATATTATACAAAAATGTCGCTTAGATCCATTGGCCTTTCATATATAACGAAAGTATGAAATAGAACAGTAATGTATGTAAGTGTGTGAGTAGCGATAGATTTATGTTACTTAACCCTTTCACTGTCCAATGACCCACATGTGGTACACGGTGATTGGTAAACTTTTGTGTCTGCTTCGTGGACAGCGAACGTGTTAAAATGCATCTAAACGGAGTAAGTACTATATTTTTTATTTTTTATTATCAAACTTGATAAAATATTGTTACCTCCTTACACGTGGCAACATTCATAAAGCTTTCCACGAAGTATTTGTAAATTCCCCAACTTTCACAATTTCGCAAACAGTTAATTTAATAAACTCTTACTCTTTACCCCAGAAGAATACTTTTACTACTCCCCAAAACACTTTTATCGTCCCCAATTTGGGGACATTCAGAAAATAGACGCAGAAATCTTAAGACACTTATCGTTTACAGTCGGGGAGCAATAAAAGGTGAATCGTTAAACAAGTGGAGCAATTTAATGCGTGATAGGGGATCCACGTGTTTTTGGCTGATTGGCCAAAGTTTGTAGAGGGATGTAGACCCTTTGATTGAAGCCTTCGAAGGGTGACGTCAGCGATTGGAAGGCCTTTCGGTTAGCTGATAATGTATTACAGGAAATATATACTTGAGTGTGCAGACAGATCGATACGTGATGAAGGTTGTGGATTGATAAACGTTGATCAGCATACAATATAGTTACGTAATTGAAAAGATAAAGTTGTTTGTGCTCTGTACTTACAAATGCTGATAACATATATTTTTGATATATATGATTTTTTTTATAACAAATTAGTATGATTGTAACGAAAGAAATTAAATAGTAGATCTTATTAATAGCACGACAACTTTGGAAATACAAAATTCTGGTACGTTTATGTATAAATAGGCGGTAATGAATACTAATAATATATATGTAATGAAGATCACGAGTTTTTTTTTTTGTTCGAACGTACTAATCTCTGAAACTACTAATCAGATTTGAATAAAACATTTTGAATTTGATAGCCCAATTCATGAGGAAGGTTATAGGCTATTTAAAATCATGTCACGTCCGTTAGGAGTCGAACAAAAGGAAAAGAAAAGGGGGTAAAACCGCGAAGCATAGCTACTATACAAGTTGTGGCATAAATAATGGATAATCATTTATATACGGATGGGTGACCCCAAGCCTTATAATATGAAAAGTCGATGGAAATGCGCAATTTATCATTTAATTTGTAAAAATTGTCATTTCATGTCACTTTCTTGGCCACCGTGTTCTTAAATGAAGGAATTTTCACTATCTGATTTCTGCATAATATTCTTAAATAAACGTGCGCGTATTAAGGTAATATTATAAGGTAAGGTATATTAAGGTAAGGTTTTTTTAAGGTAGGCACTGCCTATTTGCCTATATGCAATGCACGCCACAATGCTTGGGGTCCCCATCCGCATATACAGGATTATCCATTATTATTTACGCCACATTCTGTATAAGGCCACCAGCGCAAGAGTATCGGCCTATATTTTTCGAGACATTAGAAGAAGATGGCGATGTAGAGGCCACTCACAGCATCAATATAGCATAAGACATTAATCAATTAAATTATGTGTTTGTAAACGTACCCACGATGCAAGAAGAAATTCCTAGTGTGGGTCAAGGTTAATTTATAAAACAAATAAACGATTAGTAAAACCTAGCAATATTCTAATTTAAGATTATTTGACCTACGATAGAATGAACACCTTTGTAGGTTAAGTCCACACTTAGAACGGATGACTTACGGTCAAACGGCGGAAACAAATATAGAAATCGATCGGACATTTTATGACGTTTGTCCTTTCAAGGCAGGGCGTTGAACAACATAACGGTAACTTGATACGGGGCTAAGTGTTTGGGTTGTTAAGTAAATTGGTTGCTTGTTTTCATGGCTATTCTTAGGTGTATGTGCCTTTTCAATGTCATTGTACATTTTCTTTATTGTGTGTCATCACAGTAAAGGAAAATATTGTGAAACTAGCTGTACCCTGAAAACGTTGTTCTGCCATATAAATTTTCTGGGTAGGCCCACCCATGTCACGTAGGGGTATAATGAATAGCCTACGACCTATTCTCAGACCTAACAAATATAAACAAAAAAATTCATAAAAATCGGTCATGCCGTTTCGGAGGAGTTCGATAACAAATACTATACACTACACACGAGATTTTTATGTATTAGATTAGCGGCGCAATTGCGCAACTGACTTTGTAATTATAATAAATGTCAATTTGCCATACCTACATAGCGCCGTAAAATATGCTCTACAAATAAACAATCCTATGTATAACAAACTGCCTAACTAAACCTACTAAGATCGACGTAATGTATTAGTCAGACTGTCAGAATAAAAACTTATTGCAATAGAAAGTCGGTGACGTAATTATGTGGCAGGCCTTAATGGGCATTGATTTGCAGTGGGACCCTTTTGGGCTGGTTAAGATTTGTAATGGATACCTTTTTAGTATTAGTTTTAAGTATGAAAATAATATACTACCGACCAAATTTTTGGACACGGCGGCCATTCTCCACGGAGATTAGCCAAGCATGCCGGAGATATTCTAGTACAAAAAGGTATGCGCAAACACAGGTGCACCCCTTCCTTCCTTCCTCATTCTTCATTCTCATAGGCCGATGGGACGGCAATCCGACACGACTGGAGAGAGATCAGGCGCAGGAATGACGACTTTACGTGCTATCCGAAGCACGATGGTGTCACATCTTATTTTAGTTATTCTTGTAGTTTTTTTGAGATTAATTGATTGAAGGAACAGGGAGTGCACCTGTGTTTACGCATACACTTGTGCACTATAATATCTCCTGCGTACTTGGGTAATCTCCGTGGAGATAGGCCGCCGTGACCGAAATACGGTCTGGCGGTGTATTATATTTAATTATCAGAACAGGGTTTGTATGAAAGAGTGTTTTTATTTTTGATATATTCACTGGAAATGTCGTTTTTTTTTTACTTTCCTCCTTTCATTAATAAATGGCACACGTGCGAAACCGAAACGGGTCACTATTGTGTACTGTGTAATAATGAAATATTGATCTATTTACAGTGCCTTCACCCGTTAACAGTGTTATTAATTTGATGAATACAGAGTGAAAATATAACTAGACATGTAGTAATACATTTACCTTTTAAGGCTGTCTTTCTGTACGTGTTGGGAAACTAAAACAGTACGTGCAGAAAGTACGCGATATACAAAAAAAAAACAAGGGCTTTTAGGTATATTTTGAGGTACAAATGCCTGTGAGCAAGTAGGTAATGTAGACATTTGCTAAATGTACAATAGTGACGACAAAAAGTTGACGATACACCTTCTTGATCCAAGAGGCTTACAAAATAAAAATTATAGGTAATTTTTAAACGTTATTTTTCTTTAAATTTGATAGCTTACGGGTCTCGTGGTTCGTAGCGCGACTGCTAACCATGAGGTCCCGGGTTCGATTCCCTAGTCGGGTGAAATGTTATTGAGTTCTGCTAGGAGTCTTTCCGTTAGGAAATTCTCAGTAGTAGCCTGGAGTTGTGCCCGGTAGATGGCAATAGGCTCACCATGGGATTTAACAGCGTTGGTAAAGTGTGGGTGTACAAGTGTGTGCACCTATATTCCTTCGGGGAATAATGCCGTGATGCTGGCGTCAACATGAGGCTGGGCCGTCGACCTTGCAACCGCTAGACCATTGAGGCAATTCATAACAGACGGCGCGGTTGGCGCAGAGGTCGAGAAACCAACTGCTGCATCACATGTCGCAGGTTCGATTCCAGCACGGAGCAAATATTTGTATGATCTACAGATAATTGTTCCGGGTCTGGGTGTGTGTGTGCATGTGTGATTACGTGTTCGTAAATGCACCCACATTACTGGAAGTAATTGCTAATGTGGGGCAACGTTTTTTTATATATATATATTTATTCATACTTTATTACTAAAAAACATAACATAGCACCACGCGTTTATCCTCGAAGGGGTAGGCAGAAGTCTACCTACACAGTTATACAGCTACATTTCACCGATATAGTAATTAAGCCATGTAATAAGTGGTGAGTCTATTGCAATCAACCAAGCACAGTTCTTCAACACGGTACTTCGAAGAATTCCCAAACAAAAAATCAAAAATCCAGCCCAATTCGGGTATCGAACCTAGAACCTTACGCTCAGTAGCCTGTGTTCACTAAATCAGTCTTAAAAATTACCGAAATAACCATAATTCACCTAGTAATTGTTGAAATTGATCAAATTATGGACATTTCGTAATACATTTCAACGTAATGACCCGAATTTCATGACTGTTGGCGCAGTAATTATGAAATATTGGCGCGACGCGGGCTACAGGATGTGACAATATTTCCTTTTCATGACAATATAATTTCCTGGTAGGTCTAGTGGTCGCAAGCACGACTACTAAGCATGAGGTCTTGGGTTCGATTAGCAGGTCAGACAAAGTGTTATTGGTTTTTTCCTTTAAGAAATTCTCAGTAGTAGTTTTTTGGGAGCTGTGTTGCACGCGTCCGTAAGAGTGCACCCTTAAAATTGAATCCCTACACATTGCCCTTGGGTGGTGCCAAACAGGCAACACAACTCTGGTGGGAGGCTTCGGCCACGGCTGGTTACCAGCCACCGAACGAAGCCATGCCTTGAAACGACCTAGTCGTATTTCGGGATGTAGTCCGGTGCAGCCGTTGTAGGAGACAGGTCTGGGCAGTTGCATCAACTCCCCAACTATGGATCTCCCCAAACCTACCCAGAGTGAATAGGTTTTTTCTGGATCTACATGCTTTCATCCTCGGCCACACCGTCGCTTACCGTCAGGTGAGTTGGTGGCCAAACGCAGATCAATTTTTGATAACAAAAAACTTGTCCGGAGTTTGGAATTGTGGCCGGTAGATGGCAATAAGCTCACCACCTATTACATGGTACTTAATAACAGCATGGGTGAAATGTGGGTGACTTTACAACTGTGTAAACCTCTGCCTAACCCATTAGAGATACGGGGGTAATCAAGCTATAAAAACAAAACAATATAACAATAATTATATTATCGAAACTAATTGATCAACAGCATTTGTTGTTATCTTTCCATTTTCACTGTAATAGTTGTTTGAGCAAAACAGCCTGTTTAACGGTTTGTGAAGGCATCGGATAATTTGTGAACAATTATGCTAAATCATTATAATTCTTGTGTCATTAGTGCTCATAATTGGAACTGCGCCATTAGTCTAGTGGTCGTGATAACCACATCCCTACAGTTAGCAAGTAACTTTAAAATAAAATTCACAATAAAAGACTGCAAAATGATATTTTAATGCGCGAAATAAATCTAATTCTCCAAATACTTTGATCGGTAACTTAAATTTATAATTTATTTATTTTTTCAAATTTTTTTCTGGTCACTCTTTTTAGTTTTGAATAAATGCTTTTTTTTTTCTTTCAAATATTTATCTTTGGAAAATTTTAACTTATTATATAGGACGTAAATTAATCACGTGACCTCCAACCAGTCGCTCTACCGAACTAAGCAATTATCTTCGCTTTCCGATCTCAATTAAAAATCAATTTCTTAAAGTCATCAGAACATCACTAAAGCACTGTTAATTCACTTCGGAAACCTTATTTTATCGCTATTTCTACTACTTTCTTGAAACGTAAGGTCTTGTCCACTTTAACTTAGGCATCTGCTTTTAACTGGCCGGGCCGGGTGAATTAGGTTCAATTACTTTTAAATTTAATCTGTACCATGATAAATCAAATAAGATGGCGAAAATTTATTAGATTAATCGTGATCGTATTATTATTATCATTTGCTTGATGAACAAAGTATAAACATTATAATAAAACAACTTTTAATCGGATTAATCTCGTGTATTCTTGGTTTTTGTTCTGTTTGTCCTCCCCTGCAAAGTGTTCGATACGTCAGGAAAAACAAAAACCAATAATACACTCGATTAATCCGGTTAAAAGTTGTTTTAATATAATGTGTAGTGATCGCGAAAACTAAAGTAGAAATTGTTTTCCAGAGTTTAAACCACCCGTAGGCCTCTGAAATGGCTTTATACCCCATCGAGAACACCTCTCAGGTGTGCTGTTTCCTCATGATGTTATTCCTCATTGCTTTATGCAAGTAATAATTTATTTATAATACGTCCATTATTGCTAGATGTCAATAGTCAATAGTCAAATCATTTATTTCAATTAGACCCTTTACAGGCACTTTTGAATTGTCAGAAGCTAGTTGCCACGTTCCAAAGTGTAGATTCCTATGGAGAAGAACGGGCAAGAAACTCCATGGTTACTCTTTTTATAAAATAGGTTTTCACAATAGCAGGTATTGGTTACACTGACTCTGTTAAATAATAATTTAAATATGTGAGAACAATGTAAGATAATACTAAAAGAGTGTAGTTTAAAAATTCAAATTTCCCGCCATGACAGTCCAGAGATGACCAGTCCCAACTGACGGCGCCCGTTCACGAACATGACGCATGCGTCAGCATCACCCAACTCAACCATGTTGAAGGGAATCGAATGACCCAACACACACGCCACCATCAGCGAGACATTTTAGTGAGCATGACATACTCCCAACTGCCAGACAACAAACAAAACAGAAAGTTTAGTAAAATGGTTACGTAGCACTCACATTTACAATATTTATATTTAGGTACTAGTTTATTGTTATTTATTATAAAATGAATTAATTTATACAGAGCAAGTTAATTAATTTTGAAAAATAAAAATACAATTAAATTTTGTCGTATTAATTTACAAATCAATTAATATTATTGCATATTATTTTTAATATCAGCGATATAGTCAGGATTCATCAGGAGCATGTCACAATTGAACTTATTTAATGGAATGTCCGATATATTACTAATTACAATATATATATTTAGTCTGATTTTTACAAATTCTTTAGGGTTATTGTGGAGCAGGACCAGCATTGAGCCAAGCATTTTTATCAACAATATAGTCTTCTAACTTATAATATGCTCGCTTGCATAGTGTGTGATGTCAGTTGTATGTGGTCAAACTCTTGACTTGCCAGTTCTACGGACATACTACATCATGGTCATGACCGAAGGCTGGTGTCGTCACATGAGTGTAAGTTCATTGAACCCGATCGTAAAAACAAAATTATGTTATAGCATTATGGTACCACTAATGGTTTGTGTTTTTACATTTGAGGTAAATATAAAACTCAATTGAAAACATTACTAAACTTGTTTTAAAGATTAATCTTTGAAAAGCTTTAACGCATGCTTAGCGAGCTCTAAAGTTATTATATTAAATGGAAAAAGAATACGGTCGCGAGCAAGATTAGGACCTGCGCCTCCCGGATAAATAATATTATAACTTTAGAGTTTGCCAAGCATGCGTTAATGCTTTTCAAAGATTTATTGTTAAGGTAACTGCATCTTTACGACATTGTATTAACTGCAAAGTTGAGCTAGTCGTTTCAGTTCGGTCACCTGTATAGGGACTGAATAGATAGCAATGACGTCGCCAAGAGACGTTAAAATGTGGAAGAAGAATTCGCGGTAGTGAGCAGAGGTCGAGATGGCTTAGTGGTCAGAGCGCCTGGAGTATTTATCGGGGAGGCGCAGGTTCGAATCGTTTCCGCGACCGTATTCTTTTTCCATTTAATATTATAACTTTAGAACTTGTTTTCTTTAGAATATATATTGCTTAGGAAACAAATTAATATTTTAACTCGCTAAATACCAGACACAATATAAAATATTATTTTTATCAAGTACAATTTTGTACCTTCGCCTCTTTGAATCAAAAATCATTATTACGTTTTAATTGCTACTGTCTATTAATGACTATACCAGCATATATATGTTATAATTTTAGAGACTGAAATAAATTTCTAAAGCAGCATAAATATTAGGAATAACGTGATTGAAAACTAACTAGCTTAAAAACAAGGTCCTTGAACTTTTGGGGATGATCGCTTCCCTTGATTAAGTTATAGACCCTTTTTTATACATACTAGCAGTTCCCTCCTACTGCGCTCATACCGAATGTTTCGATTACATCGTGAAATTCTGCTTCGACCTCGTCATTGTTTTAGAAGATGCAAGCGCGGCTGTTGAGCGGTAGGTCTTAGGTTTTATTCCCGGGTTGAACAGTATTATTGGAATTGTCTATAAGAAAATTCTCAGTAACAGCTTGGAGTTTGGAATAGTGCTCGTATATCTGCTTAATAACGACGTCGGGTAAATGTAGCTTTATAACCATGCACTTCTGCTTACCCCTTCATAGAATACAAGCGTGATACTATCTCGAAATTTTGTTACTTTAGGTCTAATTTAGCTGTAGTGAATTTCAACGTTATTTCTTCTTTTTACTCACGAAATTCGGAATTAACTTAAACCCTCGTCTCTTCAAGATACGGTTTGAAGTGGTATTTACTTAACGGATATATCTCCAAGAGAATACTTAGTGGAATACCAATCAATATGTTCCGACACCATTTAAAACAGAACAAGACTAAAGAAAAGTGTCGTATAATACAATTTGACTGCCTCGTTGGTCTAATGGTCGCAAGCGCGGCTGCTGAGCGTAAGGTCCTGGGTTCGATTCCCAGGAAGGCAAAAGTGTTATTGGGTTTTCTGTTAGGAAATTCTCAGTAGCAGCCCAGAGGCAGGAAGTTGCTGGTGTGACCCCGTGCCTTGTCTTGCGCCTGATCTCTCTCCGGTCGTGTAGGGGTGCCGTCCCATCGGAATATGAGAGTGAAGGAAGAGGCAGTGCACCTGTGTTTGCGCATACACTTGTGCACTATAATATCTCCTACGTACTTGGCTAATCTCCGTGGAGTTAGGCCGCCGTGACCGAAATACGGTCTTAGGAGTATCTAAATTATAATACAATTTTAAACTCATTTACAATTCAACAATTGACAATTAAAAAAAAACATTTTCGTGGAAAGGTATTTTGACTCTGTTGCAAACTTTTAATCTATGAATAAAATGAAATACATTTCATGTCAATATAGCCTCATGGTAATTGTAATCTAATACATGTGCTATGTACTATCGCACACACTCGCGCCTGACCACCACTAAGATCATTTTCGCTTGCACAAAAAAATAGAAGCGCTGTGTAGCCCCGCCAAGGGCAAATTAGACTGGCCTTAAAATTCACAAAAGGGAGTACACGTGATGCGTCCCTAACTTACGCAGTGCAGATTGCAACTAATTACGTTCTCACCTTCCTAAAAGGCGAACACTTTAAGGGGGCACGACATGGCGCCGGTGCAGGATTTACATGAAATAAATTTTAAGTGTGCAGGCGGAAAAGGCCGCCTTTTTGAATTCTATAATGCTCGTGTGCAGTGAACGTTAATTGATATCCTTCTGCCTAGTCTTTTCCCAATTACATTGGGGTCGGCTTCCAGTCAAACCTGATGCAGCTTAATACCAGTATTTTACATGGAGCGACTGCCTATCTGACCTCTCAACCCAGTTACTGGGTAACACGATATCTCGTGTTAGGACTGGTTGTCAGATTTTCAGGCCTCTGACTACCCATAACAGCTGTCATAGATCTTTATTTGACAACCGGGACCGACGGCTTAGCGTGCTCTCCGAGGTACGGAGGGGTCTCGGTATGAAATTAAGGTCACCCATCCACAAACCGGCCGCGGCAAGCACAGCTTAACCTCGATCGATCGATCTATGCGGCTGTTACTTAGTCGCGAGCCCCTTCAACAACTTTACTTCAACATTAATTTATATGAATTATTTCATGCTATATTATTTCATCAATTTTATTTTATAATTTAATTTATTTGATAGACAACCACTTCACGTACGATTTCTATTTAATTCGCTGCCTAAGTCTATTTGGGCCAGTTTTAAATAGATGGCACGAAGCCAAAGCCATTCGGTGCTGCCAGTGCTAAAAATAGCCGCTAACTTCAAGGAATAGAGGTGGGTTACGTCAGAAATCTTACTGGTGAGGTTATTTTCTTGATAAATTATTAAATTTGGAGTGGTGAAATTGAAATAGAGTCTATGTGCAAGCAGTTAAAGATGATAGAGTAGAGTTATTTTAGCGGGAAACATTGATTACGTAATGTTTAATTAATATTTTAGGTTTTCACGATCAGTAAACTACAAAGCATTACGCCTGGATTCCCCGAAGGGGTAGGCAGAGGTGTACATAGTTGTACACCCACATATCACCGATGCTGTTATTTAGTCCCATGTAATATGGTGGTGAGCCTATTCCCATCAACCGCGCACAGTTCTAAACTCCGTTCCTAAAAAAAAACTAATAGAATATCCAATAACACTGCCCGACACGGGTATCTAATCCGAGACCTTATACTCGGCAGTCGCGTTTGGGACCACTAGACCAACGAGGCAGTTACTTAACTTTACAGTATTACTTTTATAATGCAATTACATAACTTGTAACTTGATGTTAGTGTAAACCGTTCTAACAAAGTAAATTTTTTTTTTTTTTTTTTTATATTATATGTAGTATGAAACATGAAGTGTAACCATATAAAAAAAAAACAATACTAAGACTTGTTGCTGTTTATTTAGTAGTAAGGAACATATTATACTAGAAAAATAGATTCAACAAATAAAATTACTTGTTCAAGGCACTTTGGCACGGTCTGCGGCCAACGTAGGTGCCTAAATAAAAACTGCAATCGTGCAGATAGTAATTAACTAGTGACAACTTGGAGTAATAGAGAATGTCGTGTAACTTGGAGACTAGATAGAGATTTATTCTAGAGGCAAGAGCGAAAACTAATAATTGTGCTTATGGAAAAAGAGTATGAGAGATTTCTTCTCGCGCATATTTTTTTGTTGAATTCATATTTTTTCATCATTCAAATTCAAAATTGAATTTTTCAAATTCAAATTTTTGTTTCACATAGACCAGATTACAGGCACTTATAAAACGTCAAAGCTAGGTGCACGGTTCCAAAGAAGTTGATCTTATGGAGAAGAACCGGCAAGAAACTCAATCGACACTGTTTTTAAAATAAAATTTTATTTACAATCGTATTCATTTTATATATTATTAATAATAATAATAATAATATAATATAATATTCCACAACTATCACACAACGCCGTCTAGTCTCAAGCTAAGCAGAGCTTGTGTTATGAGTACTAGACAACTGATAAACATACTTATATATATTTCTAAATGCATACATATTATAGATAAATTACACCCAGACACAGAACAAATGATCGTGCTCATCACACAAACATTTGTCCTGGGTGGGAATCGAACCCACGACCTCCGGCATAGCAGTCAGGGCTACTAACCACTAGACCAACAGGTCAGTCGATATTCGTTATTATAAAAAGGGAAAAGAAGACTGCCTTGATTGGTCCTGGGTTCAACTTCCGGGTCGAATAAAAGTGGGTTTTTCTGTTTGTTTGGAATTGTGTTTTTTCGTCTAGGCATATTCAATGCTGGAGTGAATACATTTCTCTGGGATCTACGTGCTCCATTTTCGGTCATACCATCGCTTACCATCAGGCAAGTTAGTGATTAAACGTACATCCATTTTTGATAAAAAAGGTGTGTGCACCTCTGCCTACCCCTTTGGAGATACAGGCATGTTCCTATTTTATGATGTTTATACCGGGAACCGGAAAGCAATGTGATATAACTCGATAAATTCAATTAATTATGCCAACAAACATAAACAGACTAAATTAATCACTTTGACTGACGTCATTAGTGTGTTTGTTGGTGTGTGTGAAGCGCAGTACAGACTAAGCTATAAATAGTTTTAAACAAATATAATATAGCACAAAAAGCTGTATACTAAGATTTAAGTTTGGTTAAGTTAAAATACATCGCAAAGCTGTTAGCTGCCTCGTTGGTCTAGGACCACCCAAGCACAACTGTTGAGCATGAGGTCTCGGGTTCGATTCCCAGGTCGGGCAGTGTTATTGGGTTTTCCTGTTAGGAAACTCTCAGTAGTAGCCCGGAGTTCGGAATTATGCCCGGTAGATGGCATTAGACTCACCACCTATTTATTACATGGGTTTTAATAACAGCATTGGTGAAAATAATGTGGGTGTTCAATTGTGTACATCCTGCCTACCTCTTCGTGAGATACAGGCGTGATGCTATGATGATGCTGTACATGGAAAATTACTATTAACAAAAATTATACGCGACGACTCAAGAACGTCTTTTTTCGTCACTTCATAAATGCCGTCTCATAAATTGAATATGCATAAATACCTTACCTATGTATGTATAGTCGACCACGAAATTGCTTTACCATATCTGACAAAAACTTCCAGTAAATGAAAATGTCAATAAGGTTGACAGTATCTGACTGACACTTTGATCTTGTAAGCGAAAATAGACCTTGTTATATTATGATGTGCAAACGAAATTCAGCATTAGGGTGGTAAAGCAATTGTACGATTTACTATACATAAAATAATAATTGAGTATGTACCTATACGTACTTTGTATACAGACGTATATATTGGCGGTTATACCTTTTGCCAACAGTCTCGCACTACTATACACGGCCTACGTACATCTGAACGTTTCTTGCAAACAACTTTAGCCTTAGTGCGGTTAGACTACCAACATTTGCGACTATTCATAGAGAATATAGAATCTCCGCCATAACAGAGCCGAAAGGCATCTTGCCAAAACTCATGAATATTATGCCACATAAACAAACCAACAAACACTAACATTTACGACTGCTGAGCATGGGTCTTGGGTTCGATTCCCGGGTCTGGTAGTGTTATTAAGTTTTTCTGTTAAGAATTTCTCAGTAGCAGCCCGGAGTTTGGAATTGTGCCCGGTAGATGGCAATAGGCTCACCACCTATTACATGGGACTTAATAACGTTATTGGTGAAATGTGGGTGTACAATTGTGTTCACCTCTGCCTACCCCTTGGGGGAATACAGGCGTGATGCTATGTGTGTATGTAAAAAAGGATGACATCATTTTTTACTTCTTTTATGATCTATTACCAGCCATTAGGAAATATGTACCAAATCCCGAATATCGTAACATAATTATATAAAATAGAGCTAAAGTTAAGACTTTTTGTCGTAAGAAATATATGATGAACAGTCATCTTGCAACCACAAATGCTGCAGTACTTCAAACTTCAGAAAAAAAAACGCGACTAATCTAGTTAAAAGTTGTTTTATTATAAGAAATATATGGTCATGAGCGGGATTTGAGTCTGCGCCTCCAAGATAAATACTGCTGGAAAATATACCTATATACGTGATAAATCTTTGCGTTGTTATTATTATAATGAGTGCCTCGTTGGTCCAGTGGTCGCAAGCGCGGCTACTGAGCGTGAGGTTCTGGGTTCAATTCCCAGGTCGGGCAGTGTTATTGAGTTTTTCTGTTAGGAAATTCTCAGTAGCAGCCGGGAGTCAGGAAGTTGGTGGTGTGACGCCCCCGTGCTTCGGAGAGCACGTAAACCCGTTGGTCCTGATCTGATTGGCTCTCAGCGGACTATGAGAGTGAAGGAAGAGGGAGCGCACCTGTGTTTGCACATACAATTGTGCACTATAATATCTCCTGCGTACTTGGCTTATCTCCGTAGAGATACGCTACCGTGAACGAAATACGGTTTGGAGGTGTATTATTATTATTTATCACTCCAACTTTGTTGGCATATAATGATAAAAACTTCATTTATGATACTCAAAGAAAGTCTAACCTATTCACCAAGATCGAGGAAAGTTGAAAGCTACATAAAAAAGGATACTTAAACATTGCCTATTGTTAGTAGAAAACTTTATATATTACACAAGACAAATATTATGTTCAGCTTAGCTTATACTTAGAAGTAAAATTTATTTTCCCGATCCCAAGTTAAGCTTGCTTATGAAGCTAAGTTTCTTAACGAAACAAGTTTGTATTCTAACTGAAACATGTTTGAAGTTATCGTGGTATTATGCAAGTAATATTTTATAATACTTTCACGTGCATACCAAGAATATCACGAGTTATATTATAAATGTGATCGTGAATAGGATTTTAATGTTAATTTCTCCAAATTCTTCTTCCAAATTTTATTACGTTTTATGGTGACGTCAAAGTCATCTATCGGCTCCCTATCCTTCCCATATTTTTTTAACTATAGTTAGAAGATTTATCGGCATCAGTAAGAGTCTAAAATAATTGTAAATATAAAATATTTTATTTACCAAAATTACACATAGATGCAACAAACGAAGTATACCTACATTAGTTTAATACAATTCGCGAAAATCTATGCACGAGTAATATAAGACCTACCTCTTAAACAAGAAGCTGTGTCTTTAGAGACAGTGATTCGGATATTTAAAACGTAGTTTATTATTTATTTTATTTAACCTTAATTAGAACGGCCGCAGGCCATTTACACTTATTAAGACAAAAATGATATATTAAATACACAACTAGCACACAGACTTCTTACAGTACTCCAAACATACAGACAATTGGTCTTCCATCCATCCGCAAACAGGTCACAATCAGGATTTGCTTCCAAGAGTGCGTTGAGTGCGGTAAGAATCCGAGGAATGGGTGAATTAGCACGAGCTGCCGTGCGGGCCTTAGGTGCAAGTATATAATCTACATGGTAGTAAATATTGTAATCATGGTATATAGTAAAATATTATTTATATAGTAATTTATTATTTAAATGCCTAATTTTGTTGAGCCCTTACAGGGTTAAGGGTAAGTTTACTTTTAATTTGCAAAATATATAAAATAATATGAAAATATTAAAAGAAAATTGTAGCATCGCATCCATTATTTGCTTTGTCAAGCATCTTGTCATGTCTTTTCCTTAAACTTGTACTAGGTAAATATAATGACTTCACTGTTATGATTCGACGATGTTTACGATTCACTGTTAAGCCTACACATATAAGTTAAACAAGATACCGCAAGTGTCGATACTTTGCTTGTCATTATTATCATTAATGTGTACCTAGCTCAGCGCTAATTTAACGCTGTTTCAGTCCGCTGTCCACAGTTTTCATAGAAGAACATCGGCAAATATATTATATCACCTCGTTTGGGGCATTTGGGTAAAACATGACGCAAAGTGAAAGTTGAATGACTGACACAAAATCTGGCTCGCTTGCTTTTTATAAAATTTGTTAAACTTACTATTTACTAATCATGTTTAAATCTAGTGTTAACATAGGTACAGAAAGGCCACGGATGTGGATGAACAACTAAGTTTAAGACACGCTGTTCTGCGCTGTACGCCCTGTTCAGCCAAGTCACTCCTCATTTTCGCACTTTGTGCGTTAGCGCTGTGTTTAAATACAGCAGAGATCGCGCGATATACGAGTAATTATCTCGCTCGTACTTAGTAAGTGTACTCAGATCAAAGCTGTTTATTAAAAAAAAAAGATGGCTTAATAACGTCAGCTTATCTTAGCACAGCACAGCGCGACACTGCTTAATGTTGATTGGTCACCCTAAGGCTAAATGGGTTCAACACACAACAAACACAAAACGAAATACATTCGCAAACCCTAACCGATTCTGTAGCCAAAAATTTCACCAGATCGCATTCACATTACTTACATATCCGAAAGCCAAAAACGCGAATAATTTCGTCGAGGATTTATCCTTTGTATGTGGTATATTTAATGTGAAAATGTCTCCCACTGAGAACCGAAGAATAGCGAAATTCCCACGTACATGGTTATGCAACTCAAATATGTTTTAATTATGCAGTCTTTACATAATAGTGAGTTATAAATTGCCCTAGACTTTAGTTACCCCAATAAACGATAAATAGCACGTGTGGTAAGTTACGCCAATATTTAACACACACACATACACATAACCTCAAGCCTGTATTCTCCAAAGGGGTATGCAGAGGTGTATACAGTTGCACATACACATTTCACCAGTGCTGTTATTAAGTCCCAATAATAGGTGGTGGTTACTACGAACAACAGCATTCCTAATGAGGGTTGACGTCAGGCCGGTCATAAAACATGCCAAAATTTTAGCAGCACACAATTTCAAAAACAATTAGAAAGAGACAGAAGAATACATGCTGCGCTGACCCCAATGGATGCGATGATGTAATAGGTGGTGCGCCATCTACCGGGCAATTCCAAACTCCGGGCTGCTACTGAGAAATTCTTAACAGAAAAACTCAATAACGACCAGAAAAAAATTGTGTTATGTTTTTAGGGTTAATGTATGTTTGTGAGTTTCTTTATTCCACTATAACTTCTACAAGCCTGAACCGATTAAGATTTATAGAGTATATCGATAGAATCCTTACATTATCCTAGGTAATATAAGCTCGTAATATTTAACATACACAAAAAGGTACGTAATAAAAAAAAACACCCATGGCAGGCGAGCTATTTTTATTATCTATATTTGATTAATTTCACTAATTATGTGCTAAACGAGAGCCAAGCTCTTAAACTGTAGCTGTGTTAAACATGGCCGACCATATAGCAACATTATAAGTTTACTTAACGTTATGACGTCATTATACATAAGTCTAACACTGGCCAATAAACTAGACTATGTTGCCCTAAGCACTTAAATTGGATTATTCTAGAAGTTAAATTGCTTTTACCTTGATATTTGTTCTCCGTAATTGGTAGGTTTTATAAAGTAACCTACATATATAAAATATCGATGTCGGCGTCTGTACTATGCTGCGATTGCACTATTGTAATTACATATACTCACTTAAGTTAGCTAGTTAGGCATTGTTGATACTGCCCAGCTAATGTATATAAAAATATAAATAAAATAACCAAATCTGGTTTGGTACTTTGTCGCTGTCTTAATTTCACTGTTGCATGTGTTTCTTTTTGTAGGTGTTTTATCTTATAACAGATACGGTTATATTACAAAATATTGTCTAATAACTTTACATTCATTTTTATACAGAAATCCTGATCATATTTAATAATTCACAGTACCAAAACAAACAAATAGGATTGAATGTGATCAAATCGGATTGCGAATATAGGTATCATGATGATTCGTGCATTCACACTCGAACGCGTTGGCAAAACGCTGCGATTGCACTGTTATATTTGCACGTTGTCACCTAGATTAGCTCACTAGGCTTTGTTGATATTACCCGGGAAATGTATAGAATAACTGGTGTAGTGTGAATATTGCAATATTCTCAACGTTTTCACTATTAATAACCATGTTTTTTTTACAACATATTACTAAGTTTACATATAAACTAACGTTTTGATTTTAGTACAGTAGGCTGCACGTTCTTTGTACTTTGACCTTGAACAATTGGCCACTATCCTACTAGAGAATTTCAATAGTCTACGAGGCAAGCTTATTCTACCGTACCCACATGTATATTAAAATACTAAAATAATTAAAATTGTTTGATTGATGAAATTTAGTGGGTGTTTCTGCGTAAAGTAAGCACAAACATAATTGAGAGTAAATTTGGTGTTGCGTTTTTGCGTTTCTTCATTCGTTTAACTGTACATATTATGTACCCAGAAAACTTGGATGATATATGATGCTAGCTGTTGTCCAAGGTTTAAATCTCTATACCAAAATTTATACACCGTTCAGCCGTGTTAGAGTAACAATCATCCAAATATACAAACTTTCACTTTTATAATATGAAATAGAATAAATAATTAATATGGTCTACACTTTTGTGTACTTATTTAAAAAATGACAAAGAGTTACATACACGGCCTTACACTTAAAGGACAATTCCTTTTTCTAGTCAATATTATAATCTGTTTTCTTTATTGCTTGTGACATTCAGACACCTTGGGGGTTACTCTTGAAGTTAATACCAATTCCAATCAAATTCCAATATTAAATCAGTGCCATAAAACAATTTTAAATGTAATAAATTTACTTACATCATAGTTAGTCGTTATCATAATTTTAAAGCATGCCGTTTTATTGGTATCCCGATTCTTTAATTATTTTTAAAACATTTTTGCATTTAAAATGATGAACTGACATGTTTCCAATGTCGTCAAGCGGTTTTATTTTCAAGAGTAAGCCTATCGATCTCACAAAACGCTAGAAGATCACGATTTTTTTTGTTTGCATAAATATATCTTTGGCATTTATGTAGCGTTACCTACATAGGACAACGGTAGGAATACTAATTTTGGTTTAAAAATAATATAGTCAATTTATTTTGGGGAGGACGAAAAAAACGAAATACCGAGAAAAGAATATAAAGAGCTTAGGTAATTAATGTTGACGTTTCCAGTTTCCAAAATAACTTTAAATAGACATTTGAAAAAGGAAATTAAATGTGTATAAAAATTAAGCTTATTAAGTAACAGGGGCTCCTGGCCAAGTAACAGCCACACGGATAGATCGATCAATGTTAACCTGCACTTGCCGCGGTCGGTCTGTGGATGGGTGACCATTATTTCATACCAAGACCATCCGTGCCTCGGAGAGCACGTTAAGCCGTCGGTCCCGGTTGTCAATTTAAGATCTATGCCAGCCGTTCGGGTAGTCAGAGGCCTAAAAGTATGACTGACAACCAGTCATACCACGAGATATCGTGTTACCCAGTAACTTAGTTGTGGAGGTCAGATGCTGCATCTGGTTTGACTGGAAGCCGACCTCAATGTAATTGGGAAAAGGCTAGGCAGATTGATAAAAATTAAGCTTACCTGGCTTATATAAAATTGTAACAAAAATCAATTCTTAATGGCGTAGCTAATAGCTCGATGCATTCATCGTTTCATATTGGAATCTCAGAAACGGCTTATCCGATTTAGATGTCGTTTTACTAATATATTTAATTTAAAGTTATGCCAATTTAAAGAATCACGTCGAACATTTGTTAATTATGAATTTGTGTTCATACATGAAATGGTATTAATTTACGACATCCACGCGGACTGCCTCGTTGGTTTAGTGTTTCGTAGCGCGACTGCTGAGCAGGAGGTCTCGGGTTCGATTCCCGGGTCGAGCAAAGTGTTATTGAGTTTTTCTGTTAGGAAATTCTCAGTAGCAGCCCGGAGTTTGGAAATGTGCCCGGTTGATGGCAATAGGCTCACCACCTATTACATGGGACTTAATAACAGCATTGGTGAAATGTGGGTGTACAATTGTGTACACCTCTGCCTACCCCTTCGGGGAATACAGGCGTGATGCTATGTTATGTTTATCCACGCGGACGGAGTAAGTATTAGTCAAATTGGAATTCCATCAATATTCGTGATGTCCTATAATACATTTTATTATAAAAAACCATATTCATTCACAACGTAACAAATGTAAAGCTAAAAATAATAAATCCTAAATCTAAAATAGCACGATCGATAAATTAACCGATTCTCCAGTAACCTATACCGGAGTCCCGCGATCGTAGCTGCATTCACCGCGACCCCATTACATGTAAAATAGGTTGCCAAGACTCATAAGGGATCATCTTCACGAGATCTGATAACTCTTAACGCTCTCACTGTTAAAAAGTTATCAGATCTCATGAAGAACTAAGCCCCTAAGTCTATATAACCTATATCGTGATCAAAAAGTATGCTATGGCTGCTCCGCGACAGTTGCACAGACACTCTCATAGACCCTATGCTACGAAGTCACTGGTCCGGTTGCGGTATAGCCAAGTCATACATTTTGACCAAGATGTAGGGTTTGCAGACTTAGGGCCTTGACTCTTCATGAGTACTGATAATTTTTTAACAATGAGAGTGTTAGACGCGTGAGATATACGTTATAAGATCTGATGGCTTTTAGACCAGGACCAAAGGTTCAATGTGATTTCCGAGGCACAGTGTCTATATAAAATGATAGTAAATCATCCATAGTCCAACCACAGCACAGCTTAGCCCTCGATCGATCTGTGTTGTTATTTAACCGCGAGCACTCCAATATAATACTAAGATACCCACACATATTGTATTTGCCAAGAAACTCTGTATTATAATATTAATCAAAACAATTCTAATAAGGCCCAAAGGTTTCAGTAAACTAAAAGAGAATTAACTCATATGCTTTACGAGCCATAAAGACTGGCACAAAACATCCCGTGGGATCCCTCGGGAACAAGTTTGAGTACAACCGAAAGAGGCCTGAGGGGCCTTGTAACTGAATTCGTACGGACAGTGAAGGATTAGCGTTGGGGAGTTGTACCCTCACGTGAGAGATGCCATTTTGTTTTATGATGTCATTGTGGCATTGACGAAGGCATTAGGCTGCCTTTTGTACGTGTGTGCCTGGCGTCGTCACGTCGGGATAAGTTGGTTGACCTTGATCAATGCACATTCTGTTACCTCTAACGATTATTCTAAGTTTGTCAAATAAGCCAAGAAGTGGGCTGTAAAACTCCCAAGCCATTATTGTAATCCAACAATTGATTCACAACATTCATTTTATTACCCATAATAAGTTACAAAGATCAAGCAACTGGAAAAAGTATAAAAAAAAAACATTTGCAAAAAAAGACACTTTCCACTCTCAAAGACTTGGAAAAATGACAAGGTCTTGTTCGGGAGCCCTAACTCGATTGCTTTAATGTTATTCCAAATCGATTTTGATTGACATTTGAACTCTCGAGTCATACCGATTAACTTGGGAGTTACGTAATAGGATTTTTCATGCCTTCACCCTTAGATTACAGATTAAAAGTACGTCTTTAGTTGTCCTTGATCATCTGTAGGATATATCGATTATTTACTTCTAATATATTTACTTGTAATCAATAAAATATTAGAGCATCACTTGGATGTCACTCATTAATTTTCATATTAATTATTGTTCGCTAAAATAAATAAAATTCCTGCCCGACTAGTTTCAAACACAAACGGAGCCCTTAGTCATGATCTGGGCCGCGGGGAAAACCAGTTTGACCCACGACATTGCCGCGTACTAGTCTGGCATTCCCGCAAAATGCACGTGAGTAGTAACCGGTGAACAATAACTGTAATTAATATGTCCCACGACAGACAGTCATACAAAGATTGTATTATTAAAATAACGCTACTAATTTACAATTCACTTATCAAGTCACACTTAGAATATCTGATTGAGATATGGGGTTCAGCTGCCGCTACTAACTTAAAACCACTTCAAACTACACAAAATAAGCTCATTAAAATATTATATCATTATCATTACTTAACTCCTAGTAAAATAATTTATCAAAAAACAAATCTACTGAATCTCAGACAACTTTACACTTATTACACATGTATCCTAGTAAAAAAAATAAGCGATAATATCATACAGACAAATATAACATTACACAAAAAAGAAACTACACATAATCTAAGAAATAAAAACAAAATCGAATTGAGTAGACCGCGTACAAACTACGGTATAAAAACAATAACATTTGAGGGCGCACAGATGTATAATAAGCTACACGCAGAAATAAAAGAATGTGAAAACATTAATATTTTTAAAACTAAACTAAGAAAGTATGTAAGCACGATATGAATATAAAACTAATTAATATTTTACTTATGTAACAAAATGGTCATATTTAGGAAATTAATTTAAACTTAGAATGTATCATATGTAGTATTAAAAGGTATAAAAATAATTGTTGATATTTGTTGCAAATATGGATTATTGTGGTGCATAAATTAATTGTTGATATTTATTAGTCAAGTCAAGTCCAAAGGTTTTTATTTCAAATAGCCAAATTACATGAACTTAAGAAACGTCAAATGATTCTAGTTGCTCAATTACAAATACAGATTAATTTAATGTATAGAAATGATCATTTCATTTATGTTTGTAACAAATTATCAATTTCCTATAAAAAATAAAATAAAAAAAACCAATTGTTATGTTATTAAAAATAAATTTAAATTATAAGGAATTATACTGCCATAAATTTATAAGCATGTGCCAGAAGTAAATGATTTTTTTTTCTATTATGAAATGTAATTACCTATTTCTTATTGTAAATGAACTGTAAAGTTTTTATAAGAAATAAATTTCTTTAAACCGAAAATGGACAGTATATACCTGAGATATACCGTATTAGATAATATTTCAAAAAACATGTATATCAATTAAAGACAAATCTTTAAAAAGCATAAAGCATTGTAAGGCATACAAAAAAATAATTTAATTTTATTGTTTTGCTTTTAATCGCTTTTTATTTTGTATATATGTCTCGTTATTGCATCCAAATAAATATTATTCTTTCTTTCTTTATTTCTGTCTAACGTATGCTTAGCGAACTCAAAAATTATTATATTAAATGGATATATAATACGGTAATAATACTCCAGGAGTATTTATCCGGAAGGCGCCGGTTCGAATCCTGCTCACGACCGTATTCTTTTTCCATTTAATATAATAACTTTACATGTATATCACTATATGTTTATACATCGTAACTTCCAGTCGAAAGTAAACTAAACTAGAAACGCGTTCATATTAGATTACATTAATGCTACTAACAGAAACCTCAGAAAATATAATAAAAATAGTTACATCTTAAAATAATATCTAATAAACTCAAACGCAAAGGAAAAAAAAATACATTTCCATTTTAAATCGGAGATTAAAGTTGTTCGACGCTTCGACGCCCCTGTGTTCAAACCTCATGATCTGGAATCCTCGTTCAGACTGCTGTTAGTTTCATTTTCTTTATAGTTTTTTCAAGTAAGTTTCACGGAGACGTATGTCGTAATGTATTAACTGAAATGCCAACTTGGAGAGTGCCACTTTTTATTTTATTTTAGAATATCGAAGTTCAGCTCTAAGATGGTGTTGATAAATTCGAGCAGAATTAATTACTTTATAACAAATCATAACATAGCATGTCGCCTGTAGTCTCCGAAGGGGTAAGTAGAGGTGTAGGTACACAGTTGTGACAGAAGAAACGTGATGTCCTACTTAAATACAATACTGCGGTTGGCGAGAGAGTCGAGAGACCGACTGCTGCGCCGCGTGTCGCAGGTTCAATTCCTGCACGGAGCAAATATTTATACGATCTATAGATAATTGCTCCGGGTCTGGGTGTGTGTGTGCCTGTGAGAATATATGTTTGTAAACGCACCCACGATACAGGCAGAAATTCCTATTGCGGGACAACGGTTAAAAAAAAAAAACCTGTGACTAGAATATTTTGCTAAGAAAATAATAATATGTTAACGAAACCCTTTTCTAACCCTATCTTCACCATAATACTAATACGATCAGAATTAATTTTCTTTTGAGCACCATGTACCTACAGTTGGCAGGGGTTGTCAAGGACGCAATTTCCGACCGGACTTTAGTATTTGGTCGAGTCCGGTCTACATGTCCAGTCCACACGAAATATTCGAGTCGCTCGCATTTCATGCAACGCAAATTTAATTTAATTAAATATTTGCACGTACTGACATAACAACTGCATTCCTAAAATAATGTACATTAAACAGTCGATGAAAGGGTATGGTGGTCCGTTTTAACACTAAATTTGCATAGGCATTAGAATACTTAGGGCATCATTATATCTTACATACATAACATTTAGCATCACGCCTGTATTCCCCGAAGGGGTAGGCAGAGTTGTATATACAAAGTTGTACACCCATTACACATTGGTCTAGTGGACCCAAGCGCATGAGGTCTTGGGTTCGATTCCCGAGTCGAGCGTGGTATTGAATTTTTCAGTTAGGAATTTCCCAGTAGCAACCCGGAGTTTGGAATTGTACATAGTAGATGGCAATAGGCTTACCACCTATTAGATGGGACCTTAATAACAGCATTGTTGAAGTGTGGATGTACAACTATGTGTATGTACACCTCTGCCTACCCCTTCAGGATTACAGGCGTGATGCTATGTTCTATGATGTAAATAATAAAAAATAAATTATAATCAAAGCATATTTCCCTACAAACAGATTATAAAAATAAATGAAGTCCGACTGGGTGGCCGGTGTAATCAAAAACGTTGTTATGACCTAATTTGAAGTCCAGATAGACCGAAATTACGAGTCCGGGTTGTAATTAGCGGACTTAATTTATTAACACGCTACTATCCAATTGTATGTGGTTGAAAAGCGTTTTTACACGACTAGCCAAAAAAGGATTATCATGTGTTTATTAGGATTGATGTATTTATATCCTTAGAGTTCGCTATGCATGCGTTAATGCTTTTCGAAGATTTATCGGTAAGGACTGTTGTTTTTATTAGGGTTGATGTATTTATGTATGTTTGTGAGTTTCTTTAATCCACCATAACTTCAAAGCGCCTGAATTGATTTAGATGTATGGGATATCCTTACATTGTCCCGGGTAACATAAGCTATTAAGATTTTTAAACAATGTGGCATATGGTACACAAAAGGTGTGAAATAAAAAAAATACACATGGCAGACGTGTTTTTTTTTTTCAAATTAATTTCGTCGTCTTTAGGGTTCTGTAATTCAACGGAAAAACCGTCATCACCTCTTTCCTCAGGAACGGGTAGAGGTATCAAATTGTATCAATATCAGATATTAAAGTCTGCAGTCTCACAAAGTTGTAAGAAGTTCAAGTTTCTAAATCAACGCCACACATGTTGATACCCTTTAAGTCAGAATCACATTTGCCTAGAAACAGGGCCTCACACCAGAAATAAAGGAAAATATCCGAAAATCGTTAATTTGTGTCACTTTTAAAAATATTTCCTACTCGCACTTTACCGGTAATTTATTTAATATTTATAGTATGCTACTTAGAACTGTAATGTGCATAAAATATCTGAAAACAGTATTGCATAAAAGAACATAAAAACTAAATAAAATCTTTTTAATTCGTTTTCGTTTGGTTTTGTAAGTTTTGAACTATTAAAGTCATATCACGCGATAGTTGAAAAGTAAGTAAAAGAATGTATACAGAAAAATTAATAGGAAGATGTATTAAAAGTAGTAAGTATTAAGTATTTAAAAGCCGCTTTTTTCAGGTTTAAATTCTGCTAAAATCTATAACCGTAAAGCTCTTGCCTCGTCTGTTAAAAACTTTCCTTAAAACTTATGTGAGAGAGCAAAGAGCTGTACTTAAATTGATTTAACAGTTTCCGCGAAAAATGGCAACAATTTACGAATCGTTCCCACGATTTATTCGATCACAAAAAAGGATAATTTCGTTTGACCTGTTCGTAAATCTATTGAAACGGACATTTATGGCCCATAATTTCAAACAATCTGGCGTTTGTCAAAATAATTATGATTTATCGTTTAACTTACAATAACAAATTGTTTGAGGCTACAGTTCCTTGTAGACGAAGCGACACTGCTCGAGTTGCAGAGATAATTAGAATTATTATTTTTATTGTATGTTTACCAAACTTAATATAATATAAAGAAACCTCATGGGACAATTTTGTCTGTTTGTCACAAGCACTTAATTTGACAATTAATAAAGCTGCTATCGACTTCTTTGGAATTGTTTTAAATAATGCTTACCCAACCTTATTGTAATTTATTTATTAAAATCCATAAATTATTTCATCATCATCATCATCATCATCATCCCCCTGCCCTTATCCCAATTTATTTGGGGTCGGCGCAGCATGGATTGTTCTTCCAACTTGTACTGGCATGCTGCTAAAGTTTTGGCTATGTTTTATGGCCGGGCGCCTGCCTGACGTCAACCCTCATTGGGAATGATATTGTTGGTGGTAACACCGACCAATACGGTTTCCTTCTATCTACCTAAATTATTACTAATATATACCGCAAAAATATTGGTGTACATATCATTCAAGAAAATAAGAAAAAACTAAAAATAATTTCACCGCACAGGGCCGAAATGGGGTGTTCAAAATTTAAAACGGGTTTACCGAATCATTTTTTCGAATTTAATGTTTAGGCTATTTTAATTACAGCTAGTAAGTTTGTTTACCGGAACGAAAAAGTATTTCCTTAAAGAAAGTTTTAATTAAGATGTACGGTGTGTCCGGGCAATTTATTTGGCGCCGCGCAGCCGCGTCACGTCTCGGCACTCATTCCAAGTATTGCTCTGTCATTCTATCTGTACTATAATAAAACTGTAGAGGTAGGTACTATTTCTGTGCATGAATATTTTTCCATAATTTTAATTGATATGTATGTTAGGTTTATATCGATATGTAAGTCAAAACCTCAGTTTTTGTAAACGTTGCAGTGTATAGACGTCGCTAAAGCTGACGAGTAGTTTTTATTGTATTTTTTTATTTTTGTATTATGATTATTTCCTTTTTTTTAAACTGTGCCCCACTCTAGGAATTTCTTCCTGTATCGTGGGTGCGTTTACAGACATATAATCTCATAAGCACGCAAATACCCAGACCAGGAGCAATTATCTGTGCATCGTACAAATATTTGCTTCGTGCAGGAATCGAAGCTGCGTCACGCGGCGCAGCGGTCGGTCTCTCAAACACTGCGCCAACCGCGCTGTCAAGATTAATTCTTTTGGATCGTATATCACGTTATGTTCATATACAACATGATTTTATCTTCCGATTTCCACGCGGTCGGACTCGCGGGCATATCTAGTTCAAACTATTATAGTACTCAATGAATGATCGTTCTATGTGATTCACAGTGATGGAACCATTTGCTACTTCGAAGTCGAATATCGAGTTCTATTACCTCGCTAATGGTTTTTTGATTTATTGATGTCAATATGTTGACAATCGTAGGACTGCCCCCGAACATTCTAGGTGTAAAATGGTTCATCAATTCATCCATTAATTAATTAATTAATTCAATGCCTATATTGATTATGATTTTTCTAAGGAAACATTAAAAAATAATAGATACGAACGGGGTTCAAACCCGCGATCGGTTTGTGAAATCGCTCTCCTAACTGAGCTACCGTGTGGCTTGTTCGCATCTATTAATTATCAAGTTCCCTTCTTTTCATTTTAAGGATACGTCTGGTGATGTAATATATTAACAATCATTTACAGGTTACAACAAATAATAACAACAGGTATGTAGTGTTGTTAGTTTTGTAATTTTGCCTACCTAATTAAACATAGCATCACGCCTGTATTCCCCGAAAGGTAGGCAGAGGTGTACACAATTGTACACCCACATTTCACCAATGCTGTTATTGAGTCCCATGTAATAAATAGGTGGTGAGCCTATTGCCATCTACCGGGCACAATGCCAAACTCCGGGCTGCTACTGAGAATTATCTATCGGAAAAACTCAATAACACTTTGCCCGACCCGAGAATCGAACCCGAGACCTCATACTCAGCAGTCAGCCTACCTAATTACCTATAAATAATAGATTAAACAAGCAACGTATATTACTACAGATGCGTTAATGTTTTTGAAAGATTTAAGTGACCCTGTTTGACGCAAATATAGTTTTATATTTCTTAAGTTCAAATAATTTATACAGTTTCAACAAATAAATTATGTTTTCAGGCCATAGCAAATTAATTGAACACTTTATCCATGGTTTTAATAACAGCTATAGTTTTAATAAAACTAAGTTCCGTAAACCGCAGGCAAAATGGTCCATTTGCTTTTCGAAATCCTTAAGCACCGAACAGTTTTAAGTCTCATTAAATGCACAAAAGCGCTTTGTAACGCTGCAAAAGCTTTTCAGTTTTATCCTTAATACAAATGTTAAATCGTATAGTTCTAAGCCAACTGTGTCCTTGCTTTTTTAAACTAATTTCACAAGTCAAGCGGTTTTCTTTTCCGTTTGACAAGATTTTAGTAACATTATTAACAAATTTTTAATTATGACACTTTTGGAATCATGTCATGTATATTATTTGATGTTATTTATATTATATTTATTCGATAATTAATTTTATATAATTACGATCAAATATTACATAATTATGGTGTGTTTTATACGAGTTTTAGCAAAGCTTTTTACCTTGGCAATTATACCTTATATACGATCCTTTTTATTTTTTAAGTCCATACTTAAAAAATTAAAAGGAAATTGATGGACGCTTTGTCGACCTCCTACCGACTAAAAACCACATGGTCCACTGTTAACCTTTACCAGGGTCCCAGTATCATGGTTGCATTCACCGCAACCCAGGCAGGTTCCGGTTCGTCCGAAGGCATCGACGGACCCGTCGGACGGACCATTTGTGCAGGATGGTCACAGTCAACCTACGCACGCGCGCTGATGCGCAACGCACTGCCGTCTGGGGCCTGTCCCTGTTCGGGTGGCAACCTTCCCAAGTCCTTCGCACCTTATATAATATATGATCCTAATAGTTTAGTCTAATCTATTCTGAACTCATTAGCTCGATATTTATTATAAAGCTAAACGTGTGTCACATTTTAACAATAATAACATGCAAATAAATCTTTGAAAAGCACTAACGATACATAGTCTAAGTTATAGGTTTGACGTTACCAAAAGACGTATTAAAATGTGGAACAATTATTCGTGGTAGTGAGCAGAGGCCGTATCCGGGAGGCGCAGGTTCGCATCTTGCTCACAACCATATCTTTCTATCCACAAAAATTTCTAATAATACAATGGTCTACCAAGGCGCCGTCTAAAAATATTACATTCATATAGAAAATAAGTACTTTACTCAGTTACCGGGTTAATAGGAACTAACCTCTTCGACCCCTCACCTAATATAACCCTTAAATACCTTAAAACATGCCCATGGGACGAATAGAAACAACTCAAGACCCGTTAATAACTTTAGCACCATTTCAGAAGACATCATAACATGTGACGTTTAAGTCAAATATTTCCCAAAAGGACCGAACTTTATACATTAGAACTTCATCAAATTTACTGTAAACAACCACAAAATGGTCGCTTGTATTGCTATCAAACAGCATTGCATTAACGCATGCGTATCGGAGATTGAGTCATATTTATAGGATGAGCTGACATCATAGTAAGACATATTGAGGTTGGAGAAGGAATCCGGATTGGCTCCTTTTGGTGGCTTAGACCAGACACGATGGGGCATGTACAAGGCGGGCCAGTAACAATCGGGGGCTGTGGAAGACGCATTTGCTCTTGGGGCCCACCTAAGTATGCGAGTCAGCAAGACACGCCACACCATCCCCTTCTAGGCAGAGGACATCCATAGGGGTTTCTATACAGGCAAAAAAGGAGTCAGGCTTAGCAGGTAGAAGTTGCGATGACTTGGTTGTCAGAGCCTTTAAAGTAAAGATCCAAGGGGTGTATGTTTGAACCCTGCACGCAGTCATATATTTCCGCCTACAAAAATAATACCACTACAGATAAATCCTTCAAATTTATTAACGCATGCGTGGCGAACTCTAAAGTAATAAGTTTTTGGGGAAAGAAAAAATGCAGTGACGTCACCAAAAGCCGTATTAAAATTTGGAAGAAGAATTCGGGGTAGTGAGCAGAGGTCGAGACGGCTTAGTAGTCAGAGCGCCTGGAGCATTTATCCAAGAGGCGCAGGTTCGAATCCTGTTCACGACCGTATTTTTTTCTACAAAAAATATTTTACCACGTACCTACGTTTTAAACATAGAATATTACCAAAAATTTGTTTGCCAAACTCATTGATAGTTTATTATCGACATCAAATCAATTATAACAATGCGCTGCAAAACCCGAGATGAGAGCTTTCAATGTCCAACTATTACGTTTAGCATGCAGTTCACTGTACGAATATTATGTAAAAGACTACCGTTTACTTATCTATACGAAGGTTGCACAGTTTATTCGATTGATATTCAGCGCATATTAACGACACGACATGACAATTAACAGGCATCGATTAGTAAAACAATCAACGAATGACAGGTGCAGATGACAGTTGATTTTGTTACGAGGCCTACAACATGCTTTTATTTTGGTAATACGTTCATTAGCTATTGAATAAATTAGAACCAACGTAAATGGAAATAGGAATCCCTTCCACACACATGTATTCAGCAATACGTATATAAATCTTTCACAAAACAACAGGCATAGACTTAGTTTCTTATGACACGTGGAAACTGGAGCACCCGACCATCCTCTCACTGACAAAGCCATCCCCTCTTATTTCAAACGTCAACTCAAGAATGCCTTGAAAAAGTGTGTCAATGTAAATTAGAGTAGCGTGGATATAGGATGAAGTTTCTTACAACGTCCACGTTACGTCTGCGTTGCAAGAAAACTTAGTTTGCAAACACGGTCATGATTGAAAGATGAATGCATTAGCACTGGAAGTAGACCCTTGTTTGTTGCGTGAAAACGCTAGGTAGGTAGGCAGGTGGCCCAACTTATGGAAAGTGAACACAGCTGCAGAGGTGTCAACAAACATGCAGTGAAGCGACCTAGTCGTGTTTCAGGACGTAGTCCGGTGCAACCGTTGTCGGAGACGGGTCTGGGCAGTTGCATCAACTCGCCAACTAACAAAGATAAATCTTTGAAAAGCATTAACGCATGCTTAGCTCCCTAACTATCGCTCTCCCCAAATCTATCCACTCTACTTAAGAGTGAATACATTTATTCTGGATCTACGTGCTCCATCCTCGGCCACACCGTCGCTTACCATCAGGCAAATTGTTGGCCAAACATAGATCCATTCTTGATAAAACATCCTCAATAGGTAATAAGGATGTTGATGATGCATTATCCTCCTTTTGAGGTATTATGAGAAAATAGGAGCAGGGATAGATAAATTGGTGTAAAAAGATGCAATCATAATGGACTAATCATCTACAAACTCAATATCCTCAGTACTCAAACAAGTTGCGGACACTTAAGTTCAGAATCAAGGCGTCTCTCAAAATCAAAATCAAAATTTATTTATTCAAATTAGGCTAAAATTAGCGTCTAACATTAAGACAGCCCCCAAAAAAGCCCACCCTTCACCGCTTCCTAGTGTTATAGCTGGGAAGCGGCGCAACAAACTTCTCAACAACACGTCTGACTGTATCACATTATTTATACATTCTATACAAATCTAAAATTGAATATATAAAATAATTGTATCTATTGAGATAAAATTTCTTGGGTACATGTTAGCAAGCACGAGCCTATGTACCAACGCAAAGTAACCTGAAGTGGTCGAAAGTACAAAGTGGCCATGTATTGCGGTGTACCGTGGGGATTCGATACTATTCTGATTCTCCTAGGAAGTTCCAAAGACATGGCACTGAAGAAACAATGGTAACATCCACTAAAGTTGACATGACAGTATCTCCTTCCTTATGTGCTGAGACGCCCGTGAGGTTTTAGTTCACCAATACTCTAGTGGGTCGAGAAAATTCAATCTACACAAAAACAGATAAAAAGTTTGCGGATAATTTAGGGATAAAAAACCATTTCACACCAAAACTGTAGTCGCAAATTTTATATTACAGAATTTTTATGTAGGTAATTTGTATTCTAAACTGTCTCGTGGGAAGCAATATCATAAACGAATGAATGGAATTGTAATTTATGAAACCCCCGAGTCGGGGAGCGAATTATGATTGCGTATCAGGAAGAAGATAAGGAAAATCTTTCCCATGGGAATACAATGGGAAGTGTATGGCCCAGTGGGCATTGTACAAGATAAATGTCGGCGAGGTTCGGGGCTGGCGATTGGGAGTTAACACTGGTCTAATTGACCTGTTTAGGTAAGTATATCACTCCCCATTGCTCATTTCATATCAGTTGTAGTTTGTAGCAAAGCCGCTGCTTTTGGCTTGTTGATAATATTTGCTAAGAAGTGGGAATTTCCTTCAAAATCGGTGCACCACTCGTACGTTATTCAAACATGGCTTATGAAAATCCATTTGAATTCTAAATCGAAATTGGAATCGATAAACTATGTTTAGTTTATTTGGTTATCTACATAATATGGATACGATAGCAACACAGAATACAAGATCGTATATGTAAGAAAAATATTAGGTCACAAATAAATAAAATTAATGCTTAGAATAATATTATGTTATGAGCAACGTAAATGCTGAATAAAACTTTGAAACATAATATTTACTGCTGAAAAAGGAATCGGTTGACAATTCCCTATTTTTCCTATTGTCTGCCTTTAGGGGTGGATTTTAAGGGTGACATTTAATATGGAACTAACTTAGAAATATCTTCTATCTAATAAAAAATAATCAACAAAATAGGACTACCCTGTAAAAAGTAATACACAGGCACACATAAAAAAAAATACGTGTCGAATTGAGAACCTCCTCTTTTATTTCTGTCGGTTAAAAATATATTATGATTAAATTCAAGATAAATCTTTGAAAAGCATTAACGCATGTTTAGCGAACTCTAAAGTTATTATATTAAATGGAAAAAAAAGGTCCCGAAAAGGATTCGAACCTGCGCCTCCCGGATAAATACTCCAGGCGCTCTGACCACTTAGCCATCTCAACCTCTGCTTACCACCGCGAATTCTTCTTCCATATTTTAACACGTCTTATGGCGATGTCATTGCTATCAATTCAGTCCCTATACGGAGTATTTATCCGGGAGGCGCAGGTTCGAATCCTGTTGGCGACCGTATTCTTTTTCCATTAAATATAATAACTTTATGATTAAATTACTTTAGAAGGAGCCGATAAACAAAGAGTATGAAGGTTCCCAAATCTGAACAATCATTTTATTACTATTGTAGGTTTAACCCAAGTTATTATTGTAGGTTGATCATAATATTATTTTTCCGCGGACTCATATTTTATTCATCTAAGGCTTTCTTCAGAAAATTGCTGATTACAATGAAACCAACCAAAGTATGTACTTTTTATCCTTCCTTCATATTTCCCTTGATATTGTGTAGTAACGGTCAACCGCGCGTCACCGAGTTGAACTACGAAAATCAACATTACTAGTACGACATAAAGGCGCTGTTAATGTCAAATTGTTACCACCAATGTGCGGTTGACTGTACAATGAGAAATTATTCTTTACTAATTCATTTTGTAACTTTTTCCTTTCTTCAAACCTATGTTATAACGTCAATCCAATTGACGGCGCCGTGGATCGCAAATTTGATTCTCACACGGAACAAATATTTTTACATAGGTATATTATCTACAGCAATAACAAGACTTCGTAGCACCCACAATGTGGGAAAAATACCTTATACAAAGCAACGTTTTATTAAAAAAATAAACTTATCTAAAGGCCCTAAATTTTTCCACTCAAAACGTCCAAATTAAATCCCATTTATGCAAACAAATTTCATTACTGCGAATCAAATTACCGCTTCCCGGGTTCGATGTCAGAGGTTGTAAAGGCTCGCATTAGAATTCGGTTCCCTGATTCGGTATCAAACTTTCATACATAATTTCGTTGAGGGCCCAAGTTTGCGTGTTGAGGCGTCAAAGTTACAGGCCCCAGTCTCATCTATCTGGTCCTTCGATTCGCGCTTATCGTGCAATTTATTCCCGAAGGGTAGTATTAGCTTGCTCGTTATTTATTCCGATCTTTACTTACAAGTTGTGAGTGACTGGTGAAGGCTGTTATATTTTTACAAGGCCTCCTGTATACTAGTGTGATAATGATGTCGATTCAAAGTAAACTTTTTTTTTTGTTTAGCAGACACCGAACTAAAATTTACGACGGATTTATGTTTAGGCCGGCCTCTTGTATCTGTGCTAGAAAAAAATGCAACAAAATTTTTGTTTTGTTAAAGTAGCTTATCTAAATTAAGTAGAATTTAGATCAGAATCCACAATTATACCGTATTTTGGAAGAAAATTCTATATTTACGAGTAATATAATATAAATAGCCCATCACTGTCCCGCTGCAAGGCATTGATCACGACATTAGCTCACTGCGGATTGTCGATTTCAGACCATTAATTCCAGGTTTCTTTACGATGTTTTCCTTCACCGTAAGTTTGTCCTGTCTTAGGTTAACTAAGAAAGTACATATGACATTGAAAAATGAATGCCTATATTTTTATGCCAGTTTTGAAACGTAGTTACGTATCACAATTGTTCTTCTTCTTATCGTGTGGTTGATGAACAACCTGTTGTCAGAGTTAAAACCACCCGTAGGTCTCTGACATTGCTTTACACACCATCGAAAACAAATCTCAGGTGTGCTGGTTTCCTCACGATGTTTTCCTTCACCGTTTTAAGCAAGTGATAATTAATTTATAATACACACATGACTTCGAAAAGATAGTGGTGCGTGCCTTGGATTCGAACTTGCAACATTTGACTTGTCAGTCCAACGATCATACCAATAGGCTATGGCAGTTATTGAACAAGATAGGTTTGTAAGTTGTAACCTGCATATCGGCTTTTCTTGGGACTGTTATCTACATAGATAAGAAAGTATAGAAGTCGCAAACGACTTGATTTAATTCAGTTTTTGTCAAAACACTATCGGTTCTGAAGCCTAGAATCAGGACCACATTTAATATTAATGTTTACAGACCTTTCTAAGCAATATATCTAGTGAGCTTTTTACGATTCCTTACACGAATTTTATTACGGTCTCGTAATAAAACATGGATTACTTGCGAATACCCTTGAATAAAACGTTGTTAGTAATCTTTTTTATCATATCGTATTTGCATTAGACTGAGGGTTCTTTTTTTATAAAACATATGACAACGTTAGAACCATGCCTAATTAGGTGATGAACATTTCACATGAGGAAATACATGAAGCTGGTACAAAAATATGCGCTCGAATAATATTATCATAAAACCTACATAAACACCACGTACTCCAGTTAAACAAGCCGAGTAAAAAAACACGTACCGACAGACATAATCATGAAAAATGCATCAAAATTACGGACCATTTTGCATATTATTTAAGTACAATTCTAACAAAACGATTCAGCACAATCCTTTTTAATGTAAAACTCAAATGGTTCTACTCAGAAATGCATTACGTTCATCATTAAACACCCCAGTAAAAGAAAAATGTACTTGTAAAAGATAAATAGTATAAAGATAAGAGAAGTATACTGACTGAATAGATAGCAATGACGTCACCAAAAGACGTCTTAAAATGTGGACGAAGACTTCGGAGTAATTAACAGTGGTTGAGACGGCTTAGTGGTCAGAGCGCCTGGAGTATTTATCCGGTAGGCGCAGGTTCGAATCTTGCTCGTGACCGTATTATTTTTCCACAAAAAATTATAACTTTAAGGTTCGCTAAGCATGCTTTAATGCTTTTCAAAGATTTATTTGTAAAGTAAAAGATTTTATCTTTAAAAGATAATACCGTCATGTGGAAAATATGAAGGATTTGTCTCTGCTAGTTCACACTGAGTCCTAAGTGGATTTTTACGATGAAATGTGTCAAATATCGTGTGTGTGTTGTGTGTCACTAGTACTTACAGTGTCTATTATCCGCTAAATAACATCACAACTGTATTCTCCGAAGGGGCCTATAGAAATTCACCGTCATCTGCTAATGCCAGCAACTTATTCTTAGAGCCGTTCAGGGTATATTCTAAAATATAGTTAATAATTTATCTTTTAAATATCCGTTCATTTTATTTTTTGTAATTTTACATGTAATATAATAATAAAACAACTTTAACTTGATAAATCGCGTGTATTCATAGTTTTTGTTTTTGTCGTCAAGAAAAACAAAAACCGCGTGTATTACGCGATGAATTCGAATTAAAATATGTTTCATTAGAATGTGTAGTGATCGCGAAAACCTAGGATATTACTAATTTTACGCATGGGCACATATCATCATCTTGTATTAGCCATTGTATTTTAACTGACTTACTATGAATACCTTTAAATACTAAACAAATACACCATGTATGAGGTACAGACCTCACCACAGATCCCTCCTTAAATTCCAACCCCATAAATCCGACTTTTTTTCCTATTCTTTCACTGTCCATGCGGTAAGATTGTGGAACTCGCTTCCAGCTAACATCCGAAACTTGCAGTCTATTTCTTTATTTAAAATCTCTTTAAAAACAAGTTTAAGAGCACTACCTCTCTGCTTAACTGGTATTTTAGTATATTAGTTTATTTTAGTATATAGATATATATGTATTTATTGTATTAGTTTAGTTATATATATTAAACATAAAAAAACATAAACATAGCATCACGCCTGTATTCCCCGAAGGGGTAGGCAGAGGTGTACACAATTGTACACCCACATTTCACCAATGCTGTTATTAAGTCCCATGTAATAGGTGGTGAGCCTATTGCCATCAACCGGGCACATTTCCAAACTCCGGGCTGCTACCGAGAATTTCCTAACAGAAAAACTCAATAACACTTTGCCCGACCCGGGAATCGAACCCGAGACCTCCTGCTCAGCAATCGCGCTACGGACCACTAAACCAACGAGGCAGTTAATGTACGCATGGCTGCATAGCCAATAAGCATACTAAATGCTTCACCGTTTAATTATCCCACCACTGCAGACTAGTTTGTAGTGGTAGGTACTAGTAGCCCGTTCCCGTTAACGTTCATTGAGGCAACACTGATTGCTGGCCGTTCACGAAGTCTTGCTTGTGCCTAGGTCGAGTGACAAATTGACCTTTTACGTTTGAAGAACACGGCTTGTGTCATAATGCTATATGAAAGCTGTCTTTGTGGAAAATTGCTTAAATAGTTGGAGCTAGAAAAAATTTGGTCTTTATGTGTTGTTCACTTAGCAGAATTTAGTCTCTCTGATGCTGCATCTGCTGTTCACCGCGAGAGCATTTAGTGTTTTTTTATCAAAATACTTTTAACTACATGTATTAAGCAAAACTCTAGTACTAATTAGTTAGTACTCGTCTAAATAATTAGCATATTATTGCTATTACATGCTTGCGTTATATTATAATTATACAAAACTTTTTTAAAGGCGTTTACCTAGCATCATAAAGTGTATTTATTACTTTCTGTTTGTAAATGTAGCTTAGATATTAAGTGCATTTATTTTGTATGTTTTTGCTGCCTAATGAAAATGAAATGAGTCTTTATTTATGTAATGTAAATAAAACAAAGTAATTTATTTTACCCAAATTAAAGCAGGTATACATATTAATAATATTCCTTTTAATTTCGTAATAAAAAGATCTATTGTTTGTTACACTTGGTTGCAAAATAATACTTCAAAATATTCACCTTTTATCTCGGTTAACTGAGGACACATAACTTTTTATACTCGAAGTATTTAAACACCCGTAAAAAATCTTGGTCCCCAAACAGTTCACATCTCAAACAATGAATTTGCGAGCGTAGCTTTATATCAAAATAATGTACCAAATTGTTCGTTTAAGGGACGGTCGTGTACATTTTTTTGCCAGAATAAGGCATTTTTCCAAACAATGAGAGCCACTTTCTAAATTACGCGTAAATAATATACACACAAAACTTTTATCGTTTACGGTTGAATAAAGCTTTTGTTTTTCGGCTTTAAGCAACCTTCATTTCGGTAGGGAATATTTTCGGGCTCTAACGATTCCTGATGTCGTGTTCCCTCCGCCTCCGAGGTATCGGTCGATATAATTTGTGAAACAGTCAAACCCGAAAAAGAAACCCTTACAGCTTTTTAGGAGCTTCATGCCGACAAAATCCGGATGAGCCAAAAATTTGCAAAGTTGTTTTTTAAAGTCCTCGGGTGTTTGGACAGAATTATTTTAAAAAGAGGATAAAAACACAAACGGTCTTTCAGAAAATCCGATTATTATTATTCTTCGGATTAAAACAATCTTAGTTTTAATGTTATAGAGGAAGTATAAAGCTTCGGGGATATTAATGCATTTTTATTTCATGTTGTACCTATAACATTTATGACTGCCTCGTTAGTGTAGTGGTCCCAAGTGCACCTGCTGAGCATGCGGTCTCAGGTTCGGTTTCCGGGTCAGTCAAAGTGTTATTGAGTTTTTCTGTTTGGCAAATTCTCAGTAGTAGTCCGGAGTTTGGAATGGTGCCCAGTAGATGGCAATAGGCTCATCACCTATTACATGGGACTTAATAACAGCATTGGTGAATTGTGGGTACAGCTGTGTACACCTCAGCCTACCCCTGCGGGGAATACAGACGTGACGCTATGTACCTGTAAGGATTTTGCAAAGAACAATTTTTTGGGGGCTGAGCTGCCAGTGTCCGTAGGAGTGCACCCTTAAAAAGGAATCCCTACTCGTGGCCCCTGGGTGGTGCAAAACAGGCAACACAACTCTGGTGAGAGGCTTCGGCCGCGGCTGGTTACCACCCACCGGACGAAGCCATGCCGTGAAGCGACCTAGTCGTGTTTCGGGATGTAGTCCGGTGCAACCGTTGTGAAAGACGGGTCTGGGCAGTTGCATCAGCTCCCCAACTATCGTTCTCCCTAAATCTATCCACTCTACATAAAATTAATAGATTTATCCTCGGCCACACCGTCGCTTACCATCAGGCGAGTTGGTGGCCAAAGAAGATCGATTTTTGATAAAAAATTATAATACTAAGAGCTCAAAGATGTCGCAATTACGAGAAGTAAGTCTATTGCCATCTAACCTACCTGCCACAAGAACTCTGAACTGCTACTAAAAATATTGTACCCGGATAAACCCAAAAGCCAAAACCCATAAAAAAAAACATATTCATGTTAGTAAAGTGAGAATACGTGAGAATTTGTGAGTATAGGTCGGGATGGCTTCATTAGCAGAGTGCCTGGAGTATTTATCCGAGAGGCGCATGTTCAAATCCTTCTCACGACCGTATTTTTCTTTCCACTAAAATTTATAACCCAAACCACTTTGTCCGACCTAGGAATAGGCACCTCAGCTCAGCAGCTCACAGGTTAACAATTACAGTCTAGTGAGATATAATTTTTCTTATTTCTTTTAACAATATGACATTAATTCAAAAATTAAAAAGCACGCCTCCATGAGTGTTATTCTTTTATATCACACCTTTTTAGGCCATAGCCCTTTTCATAATTTATTTTAATCTATCTTACCTGGGACTATGTAAGGATTCTAACAATACCCTACATCCTACATCTAAATCGGTTCAGGCGTTTAGACGTTATGGTGGAATAAAGAAACATACTAAAATACTTACATGAACCCTAAAAACATAACACTCCTTATTTTGGGCAGTCGTGTAAAAAATATAAACAGTAAGTAATGTTTGTAGAGAGTCCAGTCCTTACAAGTTCTTTTACTTGTATTTCAAATTCATAAATCTCACATTCGTTTAGCAAACCTACCTATAACTTGTGTATATTTAAATTGAATTCCTAACGTAACTGACATTCCCGGTTCGTGTAATTGAGTCACATGCCCGGCATACGTCATCAGTTATACCTACAGTACCTATATCATATGTTCATACCATTGTAATAACATACACATATGTAAAACATTTTGACCGACTAAACTAATATTCAAGAATGAAATAGAAAAAAAATAGAAGATTTTTACTAAGTATTGTTAAACAAATCCACTAGTGTCGTCACATGGGTGAAAGTTTATTGACGTCGGCGCCAAAAAATATTTCGTTGATTATACTAGTAAAGGTGAAACTAACTTATTTATAACTAATATATATATATAACTATAATACTGAGTAGTATTAATTCTGACTAATGTAATTACTTAACTACAAAATGTTTGCGTCGTATAACTTGCTGCGTAAATTGTAAGTGATATAAACTGCCGTGCAGTTGGTAACTTTTGAACTATAACTCACTTTATACGACCCGTTGTTATTTGATGTCGCACTTAGTAATATTATTACGGAATATGTGTACGATTAACCTTTTTATTAAATTATTAGATAAAGATAAGGAATCTGTTCGTTATGTTACTTTTAGTAAAAAAATGTTTTTTTTTGTAAGTTGATCCTGAAGATCTGGGAATATTTAAGTATCCATGGATATATTATATGTATTTTTGTATAATAACTTTCGTGAGACACATTCATATTAATTATTGTTCAATGTTCGAGTTCGAAACTAGTCGGGCAATCCCGAAGAATGCAAGTGAGTAATAACCGTTGAACAATAATTAATATATTATATGTAGTTATAGATTATGTATTATCACAATTTTAAATGATACTAACAAGGCGGTGTTAAGATTAAATCTATTCTAGCACTGTAACACTAAGTGACTACTTTCTTAGTTATTCTGAGACATCACGTACGGTACATACGGTGAGGAAACCCTTTTTTTTATGTGGAGAAATGCCCTCGCATACCGCTCTGACACGGGGAGACAGAGCGGTTATGTGGGACTCGAACCCACTAAAACACCATAGTGTACCTCCTCAGCTGCTTGAGGGCGGGACGGGGGAACGCTCTCGCACACAACCGCGAACCCACCCGCAGCCGTCCGTTCCCGGACTCTCTCTAACGACACACCAAACGGATGGCGTACCGCAACCACCATGGAGATCATGTGCAATGGGCACCAGACGACCCCGTGTCCGGACGCCCACGGTCCCCTGCGACGGGTCAGGTCTGTGGCCCCGCCGCCTGCCACTACGGCCGCAGAGGATAGGGAGAGCGGCGCCTCGCTATACCGGCACTCCTCTTCCCCTGCGGTCCCACCGCGTCCGCCATCTAACGGTGGCGGCCCCGTCAAGGCCGCGGAAGGTAGGGAGAGCGGCGCATCGGCATACCGGCACTCCTCTCCCGCCGCGGCCCCCATCTCACAGCTAGCCTCTCCAACATGGGCAAAGCATAGAGGAGCGGCCCTCTTCGGGTTCCTCTAGCTTCACCGTGGGTGACCAAGCCACGGCTACTAGAGCCCCCCCACCACGACAAGGCGGAACGGTGAAGAAACCTGGACCTCATGGTCTAAATCCCCAACCCGCAGTGAGCTAGCGTGGTGATCAATGCTTGAGCCTTATCTGTGCCTATGAGAAGAAGCCCTTGCCCTGCAGTGGTAAGGGCTTCGGGCCTTCTCTGTATCTATGAGCAGAGGCCCGTGCCTTGCAGTGATCAATGATCGTGCCTTCTCAGTACTTATGAGAAGAGGCCCTTGCCCTGCAGTGATCAATGATCGTGCCTTCTCTGTACCTATCTGAAGAGGCCCTTGCCCTGCAGTGATCAATGCTCGTGCCCTCTCTGTACCTATGATAAGAAGCCCTTGCCCTGCAATGGGACAGTTATGGGCTAGTTATGTTATGTGTTATAACCACAAAATTATGAACCAGACTACAAATCTAATCTATACTAATATTATAAGCGGAAGACATTTTTTGTTTGTTTGTTTGAACGCGCTAATTTCTCGTCGGATTAGAAATAATATTTTTGTATATGATAGTCAAGTTTGTGAGGAATAATATAGGCTATTAATATTAGGCTACAACTCTCAAGTAGCCTTAAATATTGAGTAAGAAAAATCGCTTTCGCGTGCACCGTCATAATGGTTTGTGATACATAAATAAAATGTTCACAAAAGTATTGGTCCTTAGTACATATAAAAAAGGTCCGTATATATAGTACAGCCTCTTATAGATAAGCTATACAATAAGGTAATTTGTGCCAACATTTTTATAAAAATGTTATGTTATACTGATTGATGACATTTTATTAGGCATTGCATTTTAATCCCCACAAAAGAAAGTTACGTCAACATCAAGACAATTCTACGGAGATAAACTTTGCCTTTAAAACATGTTATTTGGATGCGTAGATTTTTACAGATAATGTAAAATGAAAATATTTCAACACTCGCGCGAACGAGTCGTGTCACGTATAACGGCATAACCCTGAGAGAAGATACGAGCGTACGTTTATGGTTTAAGGGTGTATTTATGCATAGTAGTTTTATTTAATTCTGTGTCTAGAAATATAGTCCATAATTTTATTAGATTAGATTAGATTAGAAAATTAAAAATATCTGTTATTGCCGGAAGACGCCACACGTCAATATGGTTGCCACAGAATATCAGCGCTTGTTGGGTTGCCATAAAGGTGACACATCAGCATTAGGCTGAGTGGTGACCATTTTTCGCACAGTTGCTCTTTTAGTGTTTTAAAATACGATTGTTTATTTATTTCATCTATTTTTAGTATATGTATCCTTACTGCTCAGTGTGGAAATAAATGTTTGTTTTCTTTCTTTCTTCCTATTTGTTAATTAGTACTAAGTAGGTAGTTATAATATTTAAGCGCAATTATACGCGGGTGAAACCGCGGAACACAACCAGTATTAAATAAAAATTGCTTTGATAAGTGTACATAAAAGCAGCACCTAATCCACAGCTTCGGATAAAAGTATTATCAGTCCCTTAATTACGGGAAGGAGTCGTAAACCGACGCCGGAATAACAGTTAATATTCCTCTGATGAATTCCTTGTTGGGAAACCGTTGCTACTTAGTTAAGGGACAGAGTGAAAAAATATGACGGATTTAGCACAATAGAAGAATTTTTATGAGAGCTTTTTGGCGTCCTTTTGTCGCTCTTTATTAAAGGGGATCCTTTTTGTGGTATTTCAAAATGAATGGAGTATAAAGATTAATGCAAAGTAGAACCTGCCACGGTAAACGCAGTTGTAGTATAGCCTTGAAGAATGTTTTTGACATTTTGATCATATAATAACTTTCGTGAGACACATTCATATAAATTATTGCTCAATTATTATTACTCACTTGCATTCTTTGGAATTGCCCGACTAGTTTCGAACTCGAATGGAGTCCTTAGTCATGAGTTGAGCCTGCGGCGATGTCGCGAGTCAAACACGAGTTTGACTCAGCTCATGACCGTTGAACAATAATTAATTTTGATCATAGAAAAAATAGTTTATTTTTTTCTTTGATTGTGAAGGTATTGATAGACCATTTGAATGTAGGTACGTCGAACTATAATTGTCGATCATTTTAGTAGCCATACTTTTGTGGTCACTCAAATTAGAGAAGTCAATCTAAAATTGTATGGACATTTTGGTTGACATAACTAAATTTGAATTTGACGTTTCTCAATTTATCCCGGCCCGCTCTAACAGTAACTGTTATTAAAATCTAATTTTAGTTAAAAAAAATAAAGAATTGAGTATTGAGTAGTTTAATTTTCTAAATCAGAACTGACGCCACAGTTGTTCAAGAAGTGAGCCAGCAACCAATCGGCCTCTAGCTATACCAAAAATATTTTCTATGAACACACTTTAAAAAAGTACTTATTATACCTTGTTTGGACGCCCACTCAAGTTAATATAATTTATGTGTAAACTAAAAGTAATATAGGAGATAAATTCTTTGCCTGAATAAACAGCAAACAAAAACATTGGGAAAAGAATACGGTCGCGAACAGGATTCGAACCTGCGCCTCCCGGATAGATACTCCAGGCGCTCTGACCACTAAGCCATCTCGACCTCTGCTCACCACCGCGAATTCTTCTTCCATATTTTAACACGTCTTATGGGGAATTAAATCGCCCACTTATCTACAAACTTTATGTGTGCCACAGTGAACTCAAACAAAGTTAAAATAATATATAGGATCTTTCCTGCGTACTTATTGGTTATCTCAGTTATTGTATCCTGTATTGCAGTAAATAAACGCATTATCTAAGTATCTGCCTCGTTGGTCTAGTGGTCCCAAACGCGACTGCTGAGCATGGGGTATCGGGTTCGATTCCCGGGTCGGGCAAAGTGTTATTGAGTTTTTCTATTAAGAATTTCTCAGTGCCCGGAGTTTGGAATTGTGCCCAGTAGATGGCAAGAGGCTCACCACCTATTACGTGGGACTTAATAAAAGCATTAGTGACATGTGGGTGTACAATTGTGTACATCTCTGCCTACCCCTTCGGAGAATACAGGCGTGATGCTATGATGCTATCTAACTATCTATCTACCAAAAATAGATAATCATTTTGTAGTACATTGCGTAGTATGTTATACCTTGCCTATGATGAGTAAAAATATTAAAAACTTGAGGCGAAATGTATAACAATGTGACCATCCGTTTGGTAACCAAATAGTCAATAGGTACGTTGATCTTCTTTTATAATAATCATGATGGGTTGTACACCCATCACTCCTCCTGGCTATAGCTATGAACTGTAGTAACTTACAGAAGTCCACATTTTTTTATCCAGAAACAAATTAGTCTTAAAAGTTCACTTCTCAGATGTTATTACGATTAAAAAATATATTAGTACTTTAGGTTTTATGATATATAAATCTATGGATATATTCACGTAGCTCACAGATACAATACATTATTAAGCACGGGTTCATCACACCCCTATAAAATTAAATTTAGCGACAAACTTACAACATCTCATAAAGGATCACACGACGAAGTTAAATCCTAACAATTTTAAGGCACTTCCAAAGTAATAACTAATTAAATATGGTGTTTAATGTTTCAAGTTTAACCCTCTGTCAGCAATTAAGCCGAAAATCCGGGTAGGACGAAAGTTAAGCGGATTTTCGCATCTGATTTACCAAGATAAAGGAATATTAGACGGCAAAGAAACAAAAGAAATGACAAACTGTCTCATGGGTCTAATGCACAAAAGCGCGACTTGTTAGCGTGTGTTACTGGATTCGATTTCCGAGTCGGGCAGGGTGGGTTTTTCTGTAGGGAATATCTGCTCTAATTGTGTAGTTGATGAACAATCTATACTTGCGATCTAACGTTCTAAGAAGTCCGATTTAACGTTTCATTGAGTGTATTTTTTTCAATATAAAGTTAAACTTGAGGTTTACGAATGATACTCGTTGTTATAGTGTATGGGTAACATACTAATTATTTAGGATTATGAATTTGATTTTTCAATTTCTTACGTAGACGTTCATACAAAGGTAAAATGAGAAACGTCAAATCGGACTTTTTAGATTGTCGCGAGTTCAGTGAGTTTAAGTCCGCACGTCTTTGACATAGTGAGCATATCAGTAAAATGTGGGTAGTTCCTCTAAGGGTTTGGCAAAAGTATAAGTACTGTTCTTACTTATACTTCTGCCAAACCCTTAGAGGAATACAAGCGCGATACTATGCCGTGTATTATTGGTTTTTGTTTTCCTAACGTTTCGAACACTTTGCAGCGTTCTTGATCACGAGTCCTCCTGCGATGTTTTATTATAATGTGTAGTGATCGCGAAAACCTAAGATATTACTAAGGAATGTAGTTTAAATATCGAATGCAGAGCCACAACCCTACTTAATGCAGCGAGCGTCTTCACAGTGTCATTTCTCGTAAGGAGAGCACGAACATTTAATATCGAGATCCAAAATTGGAATAGATCGGATGGTTAATCACTCATGTTCCGAATGGTACTAAAGTACACAAAATATCGTTTATCAAGTTAGGGTTATGACGTGACATAGAGGACTTGAATGGTAATAGTCAACTGTGAGAATCATGGCAGTTCACGCTTGATTTGAAAGAAAAAAATTGTTAAAAATAGAACGGCGAGTTTGAATTTTATTTGTTATTTTTTTCGGCCTGTGATGAATTCATAAATTCTGGTTGCGCGCGTTGATTGACTTTTGTATTTCGAACAATACACGGGTTAATAAAATATTCGTGATATTTTTCGATATTGGGTTAGTTGGAAAATACTCCAATCAATTTAAAACATTTTTGTAGGCAGAGTATTTTGTGCGGTAGTAATAATATTGAGTAGGTACACTCAATTTATTATAACTTTAGACAAAACAAGCTCATGTAATCCCGAATTATCACGAATATCTTTTAAATCATTATTTTTAGCAAAAGTTCAATAAAGTAATATCGCCTTGCGACGGGTCGTTGATCTCCTAAAACATGGTTAAGCTTGACACGATGACTGATTCATGTGTGCCGTCAGTTACGACAGACCAACTTAAAACTGCCATGGCTCATTCTTCAAAATACCATTTCATATCCCCTTCACTCACATAGCCTTGTACAATGATGTCTGGACCCTGAGTTTGTTTCGGCGTTTCTACTCAGAGGAAATGCCAACGCCTTCTAGATCTTATTCAATAAACTATTACAATACATTTAATTTTATATGTAAAACATGACATAACATAGCATTACGCCGGTATTCCCTGAAGGGTTGGGCAGAGGTGTACAAAGAACAAATAAAAACAAATGCTATGCTCATTTTTTTTGGTTTATTCAGGACGCCATTCTACTAGTATATACGATTAAATAAGTAAGTAATAAATATATACTTAAGTAAGCGAGTAAGTAGTTATAATCTGCTTAGACTTTTTGCAATGACATTGGAGTCGACTGCCTATCCGACCTCCACAACCCAGTTACTGGGTAACACGATATCTCATGGTATGATTGGTTCTCAGGGTTTCAGGCCTCTGACTACCCGTAACGGCGGCCATAGATCTTAATTTAACAACCGGGACCGACAGTTTAACGTGCTGTACGAGGCGCGGAGGGGTCTTGGTATGAAATGATGGGCACCCATCCACAGACCGATCGTGGCAAGCACAGCTTAATTATTATTTTTTATTGTACACACAACACAGCTTACAAAATAATACTAGTACTGAAAATGTACAAAGGCCAGCTTAACCCATAGCGATAGAAATATTAGAAAAAGGTGAGGATAGTTTGACGTGTACAACATCAAAGAATATTGTAATAATATAAATACACAGATACATACATATTCCTATTAAAATATAAAACACAACAAATTGTATCAAATTTAATTTATTTACCAGAAACTAAAATAACAATAATAAAACTATCCTGCGGCCCCACACCAGGCAAGCCTGTCCTTTGGGTGCCCTAACAAACACTATGGTTCAACTTTTAAACTATCACGCTGCATGATATTACTATATACTAACAGGAATTAACGCGCAATAAATACCTTTGAATCGCTTGACGTTTCGACCACGTTGCACTGATCGTGGTCACAAGCAAACTGATGCAGCGAGTTTACTCCGTCATGGGTGCAGTAGATTTTTCTTCATCTACTTCTTTATCTAGGTAGATGAAGAAAAATCTGCATCAGTCTGCTTGTGACCACGATCAGTGCAACGTGGTCGAAACGTCAAGCGATTCAAAGGTATTTATTGCGCGTTGATTCCTGTTAGTATATAGTAATATCACAAAAACACTATGGTTATCCAAGCATCTTATTATATTGTTAACTTGGTTGACATGATTGAGGTAAGTACCTAATTAATTGATTTAATATTAAAAACACTGCATTCACTTAAATTTAAATGTGTCTGTGTGGGTGTGTGTGTCTACGTGTCATGTTTGTGTATATTATATACTAATATACCTACATATATACTTAACCTCGAACGATCGATCTGTACGGCTGTTACTTAGCCACGTGCCTCTCTACTTTACATTAAGTAGTATTACATAATATTCAAAATGTTCGCTAGCTCCCACCTTTTAGTTTGAGACGGTTCTTGGCAAGCTGCGGTTTCTGACTAATTCCATGCACTCCATGCATTAGTCATCTTACGTAATATACTCAACATGTCTTAAATAATTCATGGCTTCATACATTCAAATTAGTTTTGCTTATGCCTTTATTTTGTTGGAACTTGTAAACTTTTGAGTTAGTGGTCGTATTTCGTATGACATATATTGGTTTTATCTCTATAATCGGATTAGTACAAAATTGTACTTGTTAACAATTAATTTCTATTAACGATCGAACAGAATCATAATTCTACCGTGACTGCATCGTTGGTCTAGTGTTCCCAAGCGCGAATGCTGAGCTGGTCTGGAGTTCAATTCCAAGGTCAAGTAAATTATTATTGGACTTTTCTGTTAGAAACTTTTCAGTAGCAACCCGAAGTTTGGAATTGTGCCCGATAGATGTTAATAGCCTCACCACATATTATATGGGATAACAGCATTGGTGAAATATGGGTGTACAACTGTGTACACCTCTACCTACCCCTTCAGGGAATACAGTCATGACGCTATGTTATATTATCTATACTTACTTTAATATTATAAAGCTGTAGAGCTTGTTTGTTTGTATTTTTGTTTGTTTGTTTCATTGAACGCGCTAATCTCAAGAACTACTAGTTAGAATTGAATATATCGTTTGGTGTTAGATAGTCCATTTATCGAAGAAGGCTATGGGCTATACAACATCACGCTACAACTAATAGGAGTGGAGTAAATGTTTCCCTTTAAAAGTTCTAAAAAAGTTTGCGACTGAATATGTGTATCTTTTAAGGTTGACTCTCTATAACCTTTTTTATGGTAATTAAATTTATTTATTGTAACGCATTATTTGCGAAGGTGTTTTCATAAACATGATATTAATCCTTACCCAAATAAATACGTTATTCATCACAAGTATTTAATTTTGAACGAAATATCCCTTGACATCATTTGATTTCAATGAATATCTTAGGAGATATCATAGTTTTAAAACAACTACGCATCATAATAATTATTAAGTACGTCGCGCGCTTTTATATTGTGCAAGGCGGTCACGAGGCGGGTGGGCGCTGGTGGAATATATTTTAGTAGGTTTTTTCCTCAAATTAACGCGGGTAGAAACGCAGGGCAAAGCTAGTTTATCTATATAGAGATTACAGCGCAAGTTGTCTGAAATCTTAACTTGCTTCTAAAAGATACCAAGCTCTTTCAGCTAATTAATTTCATTACTGAAGTACCTCGTAGACGGTATATTTTAGTATAACGTATAATACGCTCATTTTAAATTAAAATTGTACACAATCTAAAATCTTGGCAAGAAACTCCGAGCGTGTTTGCCAAACTTATTTCTAACTTGAGTCTTAATAATGTAACATATTTTTTACTTTTATCTATCTAATATGATAAATCCAACATTTTGTGTTTGTTTGCTCAAATATTTTATAAGATTGAATGCAACATTATATAGATATAACCACTTTAATTGTCTCATATGAATAAAAATGTCATATATATCAATGTCAATGTTTAATTTATATTCGTGCTCATATTTAAGTTATAATATCTTTTACCAGAGGTGCACCGATAGCTTATACAATTATATCTAAAATAGACGAGATGACCAGCTATGAAAAAATATTGAAGTTGCAATGGGTTCCTTCACACATAGGCTTGAGTGGTAACGAGAAGGTTGACAGTCTAGCGAATAAGGGAATTATACAAGGCAAAGAATTAAATATCAAACCAGCTTTTTCCGAACTTTTACCAAAATATAAAGAAATGTGTCATCAAATTTGGAAAGAATATTTCAATTTGCGATCAAAATCTAAAGGTATCTGGTATAAAACGATAGTCTGTGAACCTCCTCGTATACCATGGTTTTCAAATTGTAAAATAAATAGAAAATTGTTGGTAACAGCTCTTAGGCTGAGATCCGGACACATGCCGCTTAACAACTTTGCGTTTTTGATGAAAAAATGTGCCTCCCCCAACTGTGAGGAATGTGATACGGTGGAAGATGTTATGCATCTCTTAACGGAATGTGTCCGGTATCAAACTGAGAGAGATATACTGATTAATGACTTAGGTTTAATCAAAAGTAATATAGGTTTATTTAATGTAAATTTATCTGATCCTTTATCTGATGCGGCCAAAAAGTTGTATAGTATTGTAAATCTTCGTTTTGATAAATAGATATTAAGATTACGTTTATTTTAGTTAGAGTAAAGATAATATTATAAGGTACAATGGGACTGCCATGTACTTATGCACAAAAGTTCCTAAATAAATAAAGAGAAAAAAAAAAATCTTTAAAGTTACTTCTCATGCCATTATTTTGACATTTAAGTGACAGTGACGTGACTTGTATAATTTATGAAACATTTTAATAATGTCAGTTTTTATGAACGCGGCTCAAAAGTTTGAATGACATAAAAAGAACAAAAGACGTTAACGATTTTATATAAAAGAAAATTAAATTTAAAGTCTATCTATTTTTAATTATCTTTCCCAGTTCGGAATACTTACAGCTATAACTATTCAAATTTAGTAACTAGCTAAAGAAAATTAAACCTTATGGTTAATAAATAATAAAATAACCCAAAATAGACATAATAACTTTCTCCACCGCTAAGTGAAACTAAAATTACGCTGAGACAGCTCGTTCCCCTAATAGTTGTTGACGTCAAATCTCTGACGTCATTCCCGAACTCGCTACTACCCTTGTCTGGTTATCAAAGCGGGCCATTTCCTTCCCAGATGTAAGTAAAATGACATTTACATAATAATATGTAATGTTTGTTATATTAATAATACTACGAGGGCAAAAATAAAGTTCTCATTCGTATGTATATTGAATAATTATTAAGATATATGTGTGTTTAATGTATGTAGTTGTTTGAGGAAAAGTCTAGACGTAATAAATATTTCAAAGGCTTTGATGAAAATAAAATAAAAGATTCCTTTTTATACACACAGCAACTGTTATCTGGCCTTTGTAATCAAGTGTCAGCTTACTCAGATATATCGACCTCTCTCTTTCACCTGTGATCAGATAATGGTGGCGAGCGAGACTGCTTGGGGAGCTGTCGCCATCTTTTGTAAAATGGGTAATGTTTACAGAAGATGGCGGCGGAAAGGAAGACTGATCTCAACCCCTCTCGCAAAAGCCATATAAGCAAGGTGAACACATGGACAACCAAAAATGGAGGGTGAACAATGTTCTTCGGTAACTAAGAGCTTGTGAACTGGTAGCCTGCGGGATAGACTGTTAGAGTTTGAACTAAAATTTCAGAGGGCATTTTCGAAACAATACACGTTACACTTGCTGGTCTCTTTATAATATTTAGTAGGTAACCAGCCTGCAGAGAAGACGACATTGGTCGACATCGGTCAACATTTATGACATTTTCGACGGACAGAAAGTATTGCTGCGATTCCGTAACCTCCATAAAGTATGGTGTAATTTTAGTCTATATAGGTCATGAGGATGTTCATACGGAAAAAAGAGTAATATTATGTTATAAAGTAATACTTTTGATTATTCTGCTAACCTGTAACTATTGCTTATTTATCCAAATAAAATCTGTGTAACAGGGTTTTGGAATTGTGCCCATTAAACGGCAAATATCTTGAGGCTGTATATTTTGTTGTCCAAAAAAATTTCTTGACAGTGTGGTAAATAAAAATACGTGTACATAAAAAATACTATTCGATAAAATTTAGGTACAATGTCTATTTTATTTAAATTAATTATTCATTAACGGTTATTACTCACGCACATTCTTCGGGATTGCCCGACTAGTTTCGAATTCGAATGGAGCCTTTTTTACTGGAAAATCCTTCATGGACGCTGTAACGGATTCTTGCCGATTAAAACCACACAGTCCATCATTACTGCTCACGACCGTATTTATCTTTCCACAAAAATGTATAACCTATAACTTAACAATGATAAACTGTTCCAGATAAAGTTGTTAAATAAAACAGTGTTGAAGCCTGGCTTCTGTTATTGTAACGAGTTAGAGACAAAGCCGGCTCATTTTCATGTTAATTAGCTGCCCCCGATGTTTCTCCGTTGCAAAAGTTTGCGCAAAACTTTGGCCAACATGTTGGTCTATATTGGTTATATGTTTGTATTGGATATTGTTGGTAACTAGGAGAGCGATTACTAGAAGTTGGCAATTTTAGTTACGTGCTTAGTCTTTTCCTAGCTATATGAAGTCGGTAGGAGGGGAACACTTTTGTTTTTCATACATAAATACGTATGGATGCAAATAAATACAATAACTAGCTACTTCTACAATATTGAGGGTAGTCATGCAATACCATCATCATGAGCTGTTAAACCGTGCAGTGCATATATTTACGGGAGGGCGGGCTATAGCTTGTATGTTGATCTGTATCCCGAACAGATCAACGTACAAGCTGTTGATCTGTTCGGGTGCCATTTTTAAGGAAATGACTCTACCACTAATACTGGCACGAATAATAAAAAATACAAAGAAATCTTAGTTTTTTATTTTTGTAAACAAAGGAATACGCACACGGTTAAATCAATCCGTGCAGTTCGCAATGCCAACAAATTATTCTTAGAACCGTTGGGAGTTTATTATGAAAAACTTGCTAATGTTTGAACGTGAAAATATGATTATTATATAACCGTAGAATTTTTAAAGTAATTTTAGATGATTAAGCATAGTTTTTTATAATTTGCCTTATAAAAATGGTACGAGTGTAGGTCAATAGCTTCTTTAACTACCCTATCTGACAAAAATTTGAAGATCACCCAAAGCTCTATTACTCCCGCAATTCCCCATTATAAAAGGAAGGATAAAAAGCGGCGGCAACAGGATCTAAATTTAGATATTATCAATGAAAAGCCGGCTGCTCCTCCAAGCTTTAGGCTCTCAACGTTATCGTCGATCGAAGTGACACAAAAACCTCGCACCAAAACCGTTCGAATCTAAATCCTTCGAAATGTTTGCAAACAGTGATGCGATAAAAGACTCGGAGATAAAAGTTTCGATCGTTACCGCGTTTGAGTATTTTCGTGTGAATATATACGGTGCGCGTGCGAGTCAAACTCCCGCCCTCAGGGTTCCGAAAAGTATACTTTTTATGTGATATAACTATTTAAAATTGACTGTGATAATTATTTCATTTACTTCATAAACATTGCCGTAAAAATTTAATTGAATAATATACAATTATATAATCCTAAACTGAAATTATAAAATTAAATCTAATTATTTACAAACTACACCATATCTACATGTATACAATAACTTAAAACGATTTTAAAAAATATATAAAGAAAGCGCATGTTTAAGTTTCAAGTTTTTGAGCATAAATGTGGATGGCTACACGAGTAGAGGAAGACCGAGGAAACGATGGATGGATTGTGTGAAAGATGATATAGCTAGAATAGAAGTATGGAAGAACAAGACGTGCTGCGCCGTCCAAAATATTATTTTGTTTTGTCATTTAATTAAATTGGGATAAGGGCAGAGGGATGATGATGTTTTATATTAACTTGTGCTGTGAGACCTTGCTTCTTGCCAAATATCATGATTCTACGTCAATGTTATGTAATGATTTTTTTGACAAAGTGTCAAAATATGTGGTATAAACGGTCGTATTTTTTTATTGTGTTGACTTACTAGCATTATTTTTGTAGAGCTAGGGTATAGACTTGAGTTTTTATAGTAATATCTTAGGTTTTCGCATCACTACACATTATAATAAAATAATTTTTAACCGGATTAAACGCGTGTATTATTGGTTTTTGTTTTTCCTGACGTGTTCGCACTTTGCAGCGTTCGTGGTCGCAGGAGGACTAAAACCAATAATACACGCGATAAATTCGGTTAAAAGTTGTTTAATTATAATTGAGTATTTATGTTGATAATAATTTCAACTTGATACCTCCTAGCGTTCTAGACAAACAGACCGGCAACGAAGTGATCTTATAAGGGATTTTTCTTTTGAGATACGGAATCCTAAAAAGGTGTGGCTCGCTGTCATACGGCGAAGTAGGCTCTACACACCGTGCGGTGAGCTTATCGACGTTGTGACGGGTAAATCCGGCTCTGGATTTTTGGTTGTGGGCAAGTCTATGACATTTTTCAAAGTTATAGTAACACCGACTTTTATAAGCCCTAGAAATAGTAATAAATCTTATTGGAGTCAGTAAAATTAATGAAGGTACGGCGCGTTTGGCGCAGCGATCGAGAGACCGGCTGCTGCGTCGCGTGTCGCGTGATCCATTCCCGCACGGAGACAATATTTATATGATCTATAGAAAATTGTTCGGGTCTGGGTATGTGTGATTATGTATTTGTAAACGCACCTTCGATACAGGAGGAAATTTGTGTGAAAAATTTTGAAGAAAGTGTAGGGTAATATTTAAAACATTAAAAACTATACAAATCTAAATCATTCTTAACAGCCAATAACGTTTACATTGACTAAAAATAATCATCATGTATTATATCGCTTACTTTCGATTTTTGATTTGGTCCGGTATTCTATAAAAAGATAAATGAAAATAGGCTCACCTTCTATAACATTTGAATTAATAACAGCATTGGTGAAATGTGGATGTACAACGGAATACACCTCTGCCTACTCGTTGTCCTGTTTTTTTAATACATACCTAAAACATGGAACTAAATAAGGTTCGTGGATTGGTAAAATGTAGATGTAGAACTGTGTACACCACTGCCTACCCCGTCGGGGAATACAGGCGTAAATAAAGGCGTGTTTATATAAAATTAAACTGAAAATCTTCATGCGCTCATCTCGCACTACCTACTCCAGACATATTCACAATAATACCATAGCAACTTATAAAATCCCATTAACGCCACGCCGGTACCACCAAACACACAGTGGGTACATAAACCCCTTAAAAGTCAACATAGGAAAATGGATTACTCTTGTTGTTATTCTCCAAGCTTTTGCAATGAGCTGCGCAATTTTGAACTTTAATACAAGCAGATTAAGCAACATAGTTTAATAAGTACTTGCAGCAAAACTACTTAAAATTCTCCCCACTCTGGTAAAAGAACCGCTACGATAAACAAATATCGATTTCTGTTGATAATATTGTTTACAAGCGCTCTGATGCTCCTATTTAATATTGATATTGAAGTTTCTATATTATAATATTACTAGCTGTGCCCCGCAAACGTTGTTCTGCCATATCAATTTTCTGAATAGGGCCTCCCTTTTCACCTAGGGGTATAAAAAATAGCCTACGACCTATTCATAGACCTACCAAAAATACACTAAAAAAAACATAAATATCGGTCTAGCCGTTTCGGAGGAGTTCTATAACAAACACTGTGACAGGTGATTTTTATATATTAGAAGATATCCCACTAATCCTTCCTACTAATATAAATGCTAAAGATTGTGAGGATGGATGGATTTTGGTTACATTTTCACGCAATAGCTACTGAACTGCTAAACGGATTTACTGAGAGGCGGGCCCGTATAAATTTAATGTGTTATATCGATGCTGCCTAAGTGTAGCATGAATTACAAACCTTAGTGGTTTACGAATGCTATGTTTTCAAACTTACTCCTGTATTTAAAAATGATAATTAAATAATAATAAAATAAAAACACTCGGCTCCATGACATTCTCTTCTAACAAATAAATTTCAAAATTACGAAGTCACAATCTAATACAACGTAAAATAAATACATTATTAACTACACACAGGTTAAATTAAAGTTCATCGCTTGAACTGAGGGGTTGGCGGGACCAATAAAACCGAAGGCGACGCTCCTAAGTGGATTAGTTAACTATATGAAGCATTTATTTAATTATAGTAATTGTTGTACAATGAAACTTTACGAAGTGTTACTTTGAAAAGCCAAAAAAAAAAAACTATAAGAATTCTATCTGCTTATCATATATTTTCTTGATTGCGCTACTGTTAAGAAATTGATTACTTCTAAAGTTCGATAAAAGTAAAATCTTATAAAATTTCTATTTTATCTCACTTTTTATTAAATACTATCGCCCGTTCCGTATTAACTGCCCTGGAAAATTAATATTTTTATACAGATGAATCTTTTAAACGCATTATCGCATGCGTAATGAATTCTTAAGGTCAGCAGGATTTGAAATCCTGCTCACGACTCTATTATTATTAATAAAATAAATAAAAAAATTATTGTTCTAAGAAAAAACAAAGTTACATTTTCTTTTCCACTCGTTAAACAATATCAAGAACAGTGCAAAACAATACGATAAACGATAGTGGAAAAAGAACACCTGTATCCTGTACTAGTTATAGAACTGTATCACAGGAGACAGGGCCTTCCATGTATTAAGATTTATCTGAAGTGGTATTTCGTATTGACGGTGCCATTATGCCATAATTAGAAAAAGATCATTATAAAACAAAAAGAATAAAAAAGAGAAAATAAGTGACCGAACCGACACGACTAACTTTGCAGTTAATACAATGTCGTAAAGAATGCAATTACCTTAATAATTCAAGATATGTCTTTGAAAAAGCATTAACGCATGCTTAGCGAACTCTAAAGTTACAATATTAAATGGAAAAAGAATACGGTCGCGAACAGGATTCGAACCTGCGCCTCCCGGATAGATACTCCAGGCGCTCTGACCAACTAAGCCATCTTACATACATCTTTACGACATTGTATTAACTGCAAAGTTAGTCGTGTCGGTTCGGTCACTTGTAAGTACTGAATTGATTGCAATGACGTCGCCATAAGACGTGTTAAAATATGGAAGAAGAATTCGCGGTGGTGAGCAGAGCTCGAGATGGCTTAGTTGGTCAGAGCGCCTGGAGTATCTATCCGGGAGGCGCAGGTTCGAATCCTGTTCGCGACCGTATTCTTTTTCCATTTAATATTGTAACTTTAGAGTTCGCTAAGCATGCGTTAATGCTTTTTCAAAGACATATCTTGAATTATTAAGGTAATTGCATTCTTTACGACATTGTATTAACTGCAAAGTTAGTCGTGTCGGTTCGGTCACTTGTAAGTACTGAATTGATTGCAATGACGTCGCCATAAGACGTGTTAAAATATGGAAGAAGAATTCGCGGTGGTGAGCAGAGGTCGAGATGGCTTAGTTGGTCAGAGCGCCTGGAGTATCTATCCGGGAGGCGCAGGTTCGAATCCTGTTCGCGACCGTATTCTTTTTCCATTTAATATTGTAACTTTAGAGTTCGCTAAGCATGCGTTAATGCTTTTTCAAAGATATATCTTGAATTATTAAGGTAATTGCATTCTTTACGACATTGTATTAACTGCAAAGTTAGTCGTGTCGGTTCGGTCACTTGTAAGTACTGAATTGATTGCAATGACGTCGCCATAAGACGTGTTAAAATATGGAAGAAGAATTCGCGGTGGTGAGCAGAGGTCGAGATGGCTTAGTTGGTCAGAGCGCCTGGAGTATCTATCCGGGAGGCGCAGGTTCGAATCCTGTTCGCGACCGTATTCTTTTTCCATTTAATATTGTAACTTTAGAGTTCGCTTAGCATGCGTTAATGCTTTTTCAAAGACATATCTTGAAGAGAAAATAACACAAGTAATGTAAAAAATGCGTGTAAGGGTTACGTGTAAATTTTTCACCTGTGTGTGTGTGTGTGTGTGTGTGTGGTGAGTGGGTGTGTGTGTGAGTTGATGTGTAGTTCTGTGTGTGTGGGTCTGTGTGTGTGGGTTTGTGTGTGTGGGTCTGTGTGTGTGTGTGTGAGTTTGTGTTTATACGCACGGATTTCCCTGAAGTTAATAAGTCTGACATTGCTTGTGAGAGAAGACTTTCAGTTTCTTCGTACGATAGTTTTAAGAGCCAGTCTCGGATCATTATTTTGCACTTTGATAAGGAAGTCGCGTATATATCGAGGTGTTTATTTGTTTTATTATAAAGACGGGTACCCAGAACATGGAAATGTCGACTTGCTAGTGTGGTCCTATGGCATACGGGGGGACATACGTGACTTTTTCGTCGCTTCCTACTCAGTAGCTTAGGGACATAGTTGAAAGCTGTATGTTGCCGCAGAACGGCTTGAAGGACAAAGAGCTGTCTCACCGTAAGAAGTTTACATTAGCTATACAGGAGAGAGGTAGGGTACATTCGAGGTTTTTTAAGCATAACCTTCAGGACAGCTCTCTGTGCTCTTTCAACTTTTAGAAAGGCTGTGGCATAAGTACTTCCCCACACTGAAATGCAGTAAGAGAGAAGAGATTGTGCGAGGGCATAATATACAGTTATAAGTGAGTTAATTTGCAGAGTTGTTCTGAGCCTTTTAAATGTAAATATTAGCTTACGCACATGTCCCGTCAGTACTTTAAGGTGAGTATGCCAGTTTAAGTTAGATTCAAGGTAAACACCGAGATATTTCACATAATTCGCCCGCTCTATACATTGACAATTGTAGGATTGTGTGTTCGTATTAAGACAGCTATGAACTTTAAGGGAAAGTGAATCACTTGGTGGTTGGAATTGGATGGATGGTGAGAATGCGACATGCTTTGTTTTGGCAACATTAAGAGTGAGCAAGTTATTACTCAGCCAAGCCATGACAACTTTGAAAGCATTTTCTGCATCAGTTATTACATCATTCCAAGATTTGCTGCGAACAAGTATAGCAGTGTCGTCTGCGTAAGCGAATATTACACAATTTGGTATGCTCAATTGGCAAAGTTCGTTTGCATAAATAAGAAAGAGTGTAGGGCCAAGTACGCTACCTTGTGGTACCCCGAATCCACTGAGATTAGTATTGTCACTACGTGACATTTCAATTTTTAACACATTGACTTCTTCCTGTAAGGTAGTCTTTAAAAATATCTAGGACGACGCCACTTATACCTATGCACTCCATTTTCTTCAGAAGGATGGTGACAGAAACAGTGTCAAATGCTTTGGATAGATCCAGAAATATGCCAAGTGCTTTACTTTTGTCGTCTAGGGCCTTAACGATACCGTCGGTAAGGCTCAGAACTGCATCTTCGGTAGATTTATGTTTCCTGAACCCATATTGATTTTGCGCGAGTATATTATTCTTTTCTAAATAATCAGTTAACCGGGAGTGTCAAGCTTTTTCAAAGATTTTCGATAACGTGGTGAGAACCGATATGGGTCTTTAGTTGGTGACACTGCTTCTATCACCTCTCTTATAAATAGGGTTTACCAGGGCTCTTTTGAGAACGTTGGGGAACACACCTTTGTATAGATAACAGTTGATTATGTGCTTAAGTGGGGGGATAAGAAACATTTTAGAAGCTTTTACAAATGCGGTCGACATTCCGTCATTCCGTAGCGCTGTCATTGCGTAAACTTATAATAATATTGTTCAACTCGGCTTCATCAACTGGTAGTATGGCCATAGAGTTGCCTGGGGAAGTGTATTATAACATATTACATTAGTTGGCTCTCGGCTTTACACGGCGACTTAATCTTCAACTAATCTAATATATATAAATCTCGTGTCACAGTGTTTGTTATCGAACTCCTCCGAAACGGCTTGACCGATTTTTATGTTTTTTTTTCTGTATATTTGGTAGGTCTGAGAATATGTCGTAGGCTATTTTTTATACCCCTAGGTGATAAGGGTGATCCAGAAAATGTATATGGCGGGGCACAGCTAGTAAATATATAAAAATGAATATTTCTCGCTTTGTTTGTCGTTTAGTACCTTTGCCATTCATCCGATTTCAACGAGAATTTGGTGAGTTTTTATGTGCGCAACTAAAACTAACGAAGGTTTTTGACATAAATAAAACTAAAAACAAACAGCGCAACGCTTGTCAGGCACAGTTAGTTCAATATAAATTATAATAAGAATTAAAGCATTTTTTTTTTTGGATGGTATGTATTATTGCATTATATTTTATCGTATGGTAAGTAAACTACAGTAATTCCTAGTGATGGGACTCTATTTTTAGTAGTGAATAAGTACGGCTCTAGCAATCGATTGGAAGCCGGTAATTCAATAGACAATCGCGCCGTTACTGAATGGATGGTGACGTCCAATACCCGTCTGTTAACACGATTAGACTGGGTATTGATACAGGGATCAGATAGATTGGATTAAACAAGTTAAGTGACATATTTTGTCTAGGGTTAATGTGGATATTTGAGTAGAAAAAATACATTGGTGCACTTCTGAGGTTAATGTAATAGTGTTTAGACACCATCCAGAATATCTCTCAGGGCTACTCGTGATGTTTTCCTTCAACATTATGAGTAAATGATAATTAAGTATAATATGCACATGTCTATGAAAAGTCTATGATTGGGTTCGCCTTGGGTTCGAACTCAAGACCTTTCATTTGCCAGTCCAACAGTCACACTACTAGGCTCAAGGGCATCTCTGCAACAATTGGTGCTCTAATAAGCATTATCTTTTATGTCAAAACTGGAGCTGACCTTACTGGGGAACTACCTTCACCTTGTGCAAAATCACAAAAGATACCCCTGGTCTTGCAAGCGTTTATATGCTTCGGTTACTGCCTACTAACACGCAGGCTGTACGCTGGTCTGCCATAACGGCATTATAATAAAAAAAAAATTACATACACTAGGAATTTCTTCTAGGAGTATACTAGGAATTCCTTCCTGAATCGTGGGTGCGTTTACTGACATATAATCCACATGCACACACACCCAGACTCAGAACAATTATCTGTAGATCATACAAATACTACTAGAATATCTTCGTGAAGGAATCGAACCTGCGAGACGCGACGCAGCAGCAGGTCTCTCGACCACTGCGTCAACCGCGCCGTCAATCATCAACAAAACATCGTGAAGAAACCAGCACACTGGAGAGATGTTTTCGATGGTGTGTAAAGCCATGTCAGAGACCTACGGGTGGTTTAAACTCTGACACTAGGTTATTCATCAACCACACGATAAGAAGAAGAAGACTTATATATCGATCATTATTCACTATCATAAAGTGAGTTAAAACATTTAGCAGCATTCCAGTACAAGTAGAGAGTATGAATGGAAGAAGAATACATGCTGCGCCAACCCCAAATGAATTGGGATAAAGGCAGGGGGGTGATGTTAAAAGTGAGTTAAAACTTAAATCCTAATTAAATCTAGCTGTGCCTTCCAGTTTCGCGAATACAGGCGAGAAGCTATGTTTACTTTAAAATTTTAGCAAATATTTTGAAATCACAAACAGACACTACAAATTTATTTAAAGGTAGAAGAGATGTAATGAGAAACATTTAGAAGAGTGTAATTGTTAGTGATAGGACCCCATTTTCAGCTACGGCGGTAGGAATTGATGGGATGCCGGTAATTCAATAGACAATGGCGGTGCACTGATGGGTGGTGACGTCCAATACCCCGTCTGTTTAACACGATAACACGATTAGACCTAGCTTGATACAGGGATCGGATAGATGAGAATATATTGGTATTGATAGCTGTCCTTCGTTTACTGTCGAATTATTTGGGAGTCTGTTTAGCTGATGAAACTTCATGTGAACCTGTTGTGTTCAGTTACCTGTATAGGGACTGAATAGATAGTGATGATGGGATAAGACGTAATAAAATGTGGTAGAAGAATTCGGAGTAGTAGACAGCGCTCAGGATGGCTTAGTTGACAGAACGTTTAGAGTTTGTTTCCGAAAAACGCTGGTTTTTACATCTTGCTTACGACCGTATTTTTATTTCCACAAACAATTATACCATTACATGAAAATTTAAAGTTTTTATTTTAAACTTGCTAACGTCTCATTCAAATTTCAATAAACTTGGAATTTCATTTTATTCCCGGATTTTCCAATTTTCCAGACAACTTTCAAAATTTTCTTTTCCTACCAGATTCAGACTATTACGCATAATAATAAAAAAGTAACTTATTGTGCTAATCTGTCTCAATTTATGCGTTTACCAAGAAACAGCGTTTCATTTTTATTTATAACATAACATAACATAGCATCACGCCTGTATTCCCCGAAGGGGTAGGCAGAGGTGTACACAATTGTACACCCACATTTCACCAATGCTGTTATTAAGTCCCATGTAATAGGTGGTAAGCCTATTGCCATCAACCGGGCACATTTCCAAACTCCGGGCTGCTACTGAGAATTTCCTAACAGAAAAACTCAATAACACTTTGCCCGACCCGGGAATCGAACCCGAGACCTCTTGCTCAGCAGTCGCGCTACGGACCACTAAACCAACGAGGCAGTTCTTTTATTTATACAAATATGTAAACCAGATCACAAATAAATGTATGGAAAGTCAAAGCTAGGTACATATACAAATGAAATAGTGTTACTTTTTATTATTCAGTAAGTGTATAAACTACACACATAGTGGAGAATTAAACCTAAACAAAGAACAGTATCCCTACAGATTATTTTCTAGAGGTCGGAATGGTCCAAAACATCGAAAGCTGTTTTTTGCAATAGTTTAGACCCTTCAGACACAGGCAGATTGATATCCTATAGTAACAATATATATCTGCCTAGCCTTTTCCCAATTACATTGGGGTCGGCTTCCAGTCAAACCGGATGAAGCTTAATACTAGTATTTTACACGAAGTGACTGCCTATCTCACATCCACAACCCAGTTACAAGGTATCACGATATCTCATGGTATAACTGGTTGTCAGACTTTCAGGACTCTGACTACCCGTAACGACTGTCAGATATCTTAATTTTACAACCGAGACCGACGGCTTAACGTGCGCTCCGAGGCACGGAGGGGTCTCCGTATGAAACGATGGTCACCCATCCACAGACCGAGCGCAGCTTAACGACGATCGATCGATCTATGCGGCTGTTACTAAGCCACGAGCCCTTCATATTATAGTAGCAGAATTAGTTTTTTTTTTAATCTAATTTCTTATCATGTCTGTCAATAGGAATAAAGATGGTAATTCATCAAGCTCCCACAAATGATGGCCACCCATCCATAGAGGCACCTTCGCTTTTCCTCTCTAACAATATGTCTCACCAAAGTTATTATACAAAACCTAAAAAGGTTGTACACATTATTTATGAGAAATATTTATTTTGAATAATGTACGAAAATAAAAACTTTGATATACAATTGTTTAATGCTTTTGGGAACGATTTTTAATCATGATGATTAAAATGAGTACTCTGGGGTGTTCTCGGTTCTTTTGAAGGAAACAACGTATTTTGTTTATCTTTTTGTAATAAGAAAAGAAGATAATATTTTCCAATACTAAATTACCTATAATGAGAATGATATCGGAACTTCTTATACCATTCCTATTATAAATAGGTAATTTAATATTCTTCTGATTCAGAGGCAGAAATATTGCCATTAATTCTGATATCGCAAACTGAACTAAAATTTAAACATTGCTGTATTCTATTTTTAAAGTCATGTCGAAAAAAAATTAAGTTACAATTTTTTTATGGAAAGGAATTACTATCGTGAGCAGAAATCCCACTTCAAATCCTGCTCACGACCGATTTGCATGCCATAAAAATGCATAAGTTTAGAGTTCGCTACGCATGCGTTAATGCGTTTGAAATATTTATCTGTATAAAAGATTCTATACAATTTTAGTTTGACGCGACCAATTTTAGTGTCCACCGAAAATTGTGCCTACTAAAAATGTGCACAGCTTTTAATGTTGTTCAGCTTGAATTGTAGTGGCCACCGAAAATTGTGACCACTATAAATGTTCAGAGATTTTAATGTTGTCTTACTTAAATTGTAGTGGCCACGGAAAATAGTTTAAAAATGTTCAGAGATTTTAATGTTGTCTTGCTTAAATTGTAGTGGCCACCTAAATTGTGCCCACTAAAAATGTTCAGAGATTTTAATGTTGTCTTGCTTAAATTTTAGTGGCCACCGAAAATTGTGCCCACTAAAAATGTTCAGAGATTTTAATGTTGTCCTGCATAAATTCGAATTTGAAATTCCTTGATTCATCCCATCTTATTCTTGACTGTTTGTAAAAGGCAGAAATATTTTATGTTTAAATTAACTGGGTTACATCAAAATTGATAACATTATCTTCCAATACGAAGTAACGGATTCTGAAATGTGTATCTTAGTTTTCGTTACTAAAAGACGTATTAAGATAAGTATGAAGAATTCGGAGTAGTGAGAAGAGGTCGAGATGGCTTACTGATCAGAGCGCCCGGAGTATTTATCCGGGGGTGTAGGTTCAAATCCTAATCACGACCATATTTTTTCTTTCCACATAAATTTATAACTTTTGTATCATAGTCCGCAAAGTTGAAAAACTCAACCCCTCAAGATCGTGCTGTTATTTTCTTATTAACCCTGTACAAACAAAGCCAGTAATTACAAATGATTGTTTCAAAGTAAGTACCTACTCGATTTGCCAAACAGCCATAACAAACATCTGTTTGCATTTATCAAGTAATTAAACTGGTGATTTATTACGCAATTATTTTAACATTTTAACTATACCTAATAATAATCTTTGTAATTAACGCGGGTCATGTCGTCGCAATCATTTTACAGCTGTAAGACTATCATCCCCCCTTTTTTAGTATTGATAATCCATCATGGACGCTCTGCCGGACACCTACCAACTAAAAACCACACGCTCCTACTTCAACCTTTACCGAGGTCCCGGGTTCGTTGCAGCAATCACCGCGACCCTGGCAGGTTATGGTCCGTTGAATATGTTTCAACGGCCACTCCGGGATTTGTGCAGGCTGGCACAGTTAGCCTGCTCAAACACCTTCCTAAGACTATAACCCCCCTGCCCTTATACCAATTTATTTGGGGTCAGTGCAGCGCGGGATGATAGCTGAACAAGATAAAATTAATTACTATTTACCAAAGAAACATTGAAAAATAATAGACTCGAACTGGGCTTGACGCCGCCATCTCAATATCGTCAGGCGTCTCCTTAAGACGAATACAAGGAAGCTTTAAATTTAATAGTATCGTACAATGACATGGTAGCTCGGTTGGAAGAGTGATGACACGGACTGTCAAGGGTTACGTCTTCAAGCTCCGTTTGTCTATTATTTTTCAAATATTTCTTGAGAAAATAGTGATTAATATAGGCATTACATGGTCATAACATGTATTAATCATAAATACCAATATAAGATGTATTTATTATAAAAAATATTTAAAGGTTATTATTATCATCTGTGAGTTTTATTTTTTATTTCAATTCCTTTTTTGTATCATAGCCACTATATTACTATTTTTTTCAATCATAATAGCTTAAGTTACCTGGGACAACATAAAGATTCTAACAATACCCCATATATCTAAATCAGTTCAGGCGTTTAGAAGTTATAGTGGAATAAAGAAACTCATGTTTGTGAGTTTCTTTGTACATGAATCCTAACTAAAAACATAACACTCCTTTTTTGGGCAGTCGTGTAAAAAGTCTTCCATCTCTATCAGCCCTCATCTAGGTAATCACTCACTAACAGGTTGTAAGTCATAAATAACAAGTTTAATAAAACATCGGTACCTATCTAACTGTTAAAGGTAGCAGGAGGTCTCAGATTCAATTTTCAGGCCGGGCAAAGTGTTATTGAGTTTTTCTATTAGGAAATTCTCAGTAGCAGCCCGGAGTTTGGAATTGTGCCCGGTTGACGGCATTAGCCTCACCACCTATTACATGGGACTCAATAACAGCATTGATTAAATTTGGGTCTACAACTGTGTACACCTCTGCTTACCCCTTCGGGGAATACAGGCGTGATGCTATGTTATGTTATGGTACCTAAATAAAATGGTACTGCAATTTTTTTCATTCCAAATTATACCTGTTGCTAAGGCAGCGTAAAAATAATTCTAGACGAAATTATAGTCCTAAGTTCAACCAGAATGATTATTATAAACTATTCCCAAAAATTAAGAGTTTTGTCTGTATTTCACATTAAGTAAACATTTGGTATTCTTTAAGATTCAAGTAAATAGTTTTTTACTGGGTAATCGTGCACCATCGTAGACCCCACAATATCTTACCAACAGGTAAAGTTACGGTCAAACGCAAGCCCTTTGTAAATAAAATAAAAAGTCCTTCGTAAAATACTACAAAAAGACAACATAGTAATCAATTTAATCGGACGAAAGACACTCCTGAGTAATAAAAACGTCCAGACTATAAAACCTTGCTCCATTCCCTTAATTAACTTAAAAATAATTAACGTTTCATCGTAACAGCTTACGTAAAAAGTAATGATGACCCTGAAATACAAATAACGATCCACCTGAAGCTTATAAAAACGACTAAACTCATTCAAATGCATAAATTCGTATCTGAATGCTCAATTTAGATTTTCCATCGCAATCTAAATTAAATGAAAAACTGCCAAATATCGCGCGGAAATTCGATTATCGAGAGTCAATATTGAAGTAACGGTCTATAAGGCTTTGTTCCGATACTAAAATCAGTTAATCCAATCGAGAAAATTAACGTTATTTTTTTTATGAATACAAAGGCGATATGAATAAAAATGACTTACATCAGAAATCGAAAAATAACAATTGAGCGTCCAATAAGACCCAAGAATCAACAAACCCTGTTTCCACCAATAGGCGACGATCACCGATTCGAAACTCAAACTTCGACTCACCGAATTCGCCACACACAACACACGAACACTTACGCACCTCCACGGCGATAAAAAAATACAATTCAAACTTGGAACGGCCGTTGATATTTTTTTAACTCCAATTTTATTATTAAACTTTGTAAATGGAATATTGATGATGATTTTTGAATAAGGAACTTTGAAGATACGTACGCGCGCGGTCGCTGTATTGGTTGCAGATCGGACTGCGCCCGACTGGTCGGGTCGCGGTTCGGGACGCGAATGAGTGTAGAGGCGCCGCGCGAGCCCTTATACCGACGCTCTCAACCCCAAACGTGATGGCGGTGGGCGGCACTATAAAGAGCTGTTGATAATGCAAAAAGTTGAACATTTTCTGTATGACAATTTTTTTTATCATTATTTACCGCCGCCGGCTTAATTCATGATTAAGGGCTCGGTTCGAGTTCAAAACTAGGTGGGCATCACCGAAAAATGGACGTGCGTTATAACCGTGAACAATAAATAATAAAAATTTGTCTCACATAATTTATAATGCAAGTATTACATAACTTGATAGATATAGATATCCTTTTATTACGAGGTAAAATAGTAAAATCATATCATTCTCATATCGTAAAAGAGTTTTTACAATGTTTAAACAACCTTATAATTTAGGCCAGTATATCTTGTCTACAGTCACAGGCTTCACCCACAACCCTTTAATGCCTATACTACGAAAAGCGGATTCAAACCGCTCTTCACTTAATATTTAATAAAAATACTTATCAGAAAAGGCACGTTCTCTAACCACAATTATGCAGGTTGCAACCATATAGTTGCCTGGGGAACGTTATATTATAAACGTTAGGTAAGGTTAGTTAGGTAAGACATGTTTCATATTTCTATCTTTACCAACCCACTTGTCAAATACAATCATAAAAGTATTGGCACAAATCTAATTCAACAAAGTATATTGTAAAATTTGGTATTATCATCTCTGTATTGATACCGTAGAGTGCCATCCTTGTCGCACGGTGGCGGGTTGTCAACAAAATGTTATTAGTCGTCATCTGCGGACGCCGCCTAACTGGAAAAATTGTTAAGTAGCTGAGTGCAAAACTATGATATAACTTGGGAGTAGATAGCGACCTGCAAGGGGCTCGTGGCTAAGTAATAGCCGCACAAATCTATTGATCGTTTGGTTAAGCTGCTTAACACGGTCGGTCTAAGGATGGGTGAAAATCATTTCATATCGAAACTTGAGAACTAACAGTGTATAAAAATATATTTTTTTGTAGAAAGAAAAATACTTTCGTGAGCAGGAATTGAACCTGCAACTCCCGGATAAACACCAGGTGCTCTGCCAACTAAGCCATCCCGACTTCTGATTACTACTCCGAATTCTTATTTCACATTTTAATACGTCTGTGGTGTGTGGTGAGCAGAAGTCGTGATGGCTTAGTGGTCAGAGCGCCTGGAGTATTTATCCGAGAGGCGCAGGTTCGAATCCTGTTCGCGACCGTATTCTTTTTCCATTTAATATAATAACTTTAGAGTTCGCTAAGCATGCGTTAATGCTTTTCAAAGATTTATCTTGAAAAAATTATAACTTTAAGTTTCGCTAAGCATGCGTTAATGTTTCTCAAATATTTATCTGTATTTGTTAAGGGAACTTGAAATTTAATAGATGCGACCAAGTGGCACAGTAGCTTAGCTCGGAGAGTGACGTGAGGTTTCACAAGGGTTACAGGTTCGAGTCCCATTCGTGTCTATTTTCAATATATCTTAAGAATACAAAATTTATTAAAAGCACATGACCTACACATGTAAAAACAACATTTTATAATGTTTAGTCTTATTCTAATTTATTATTCTATTCTAATTGTTAGACTACTGTTTTATTAAATCCAACAAAACAACTAAAATCCGGTCTGTTATTGTAAATTTCCTCACAAAAAAACCGAAGAACACTAGAACCCGGAAATACAACCCGAGATTTCACACCCGGCAGTCGCGCTAATAACCACAAGATTAATGAGGCAGTCAGATGATAATAATTTAATTATTATTTCCTACCTCTGCTTACTATAACCTCTACGCGGACCAGAGCTCTCCACATTCGTTAAATTGGTCCTGTTCAGATATAAAATGTGGGTTAACTTGCAACCTCTTGTAAGGGTAACTAGCCCTTCAGCATATTAAGCATTATTTAGGATAAGTTTTTTGGTACACATGTAGTTGGATTGAATGTATTTTTTTATAAATAAATACTGCACCTACTACTAATACTGGTCTAGTGGTAGCAAGCGCGGCTCAATGTTAGGTCCTGGGTTCGGTTCCCAGGTCGCGCAAAATGTTAGTAGATTTTCTGTTAGAAATTTCTCAGTAGCGAGGCCTATGCTCAGTGGTGGGACAAAATAGGCTAAGAATAATAATAAATAATAACATTATTACTAAAAGTCTGGTGAATGCATTGGTTTATAATGCTACGACACCGTTGACATACCAGTCCAAAGATCATACAATTTGTTTTTTTTTATGTGGAGAATTGCCCTCGCATACCGCTCTGACACGGGGGGACAGAGCGGTTATTTGGGACTCCCCCCATCCCTCAGCTGCGGTGCCGCCCATACGACGCCACAGCCCACCTCAGTTGCGACACCCCCCATAAGGCCCGCAACCTACGCCGCTCCAACATGGGCTTGAAGGCAAAGCTCAGAGGAGCGGCCCTCCTTGGATTCCGTTAGCGTCACCGTAGGTGACCAAGCCACGGCTACTAGAGCCCCCCCACTACGACAAGGTGGAACCACTGGGGGGAATTAGAATATCTGGAATATCAAAGCTTCATAGTAATGATAATTAGTCTTATAACGACCTATGAAAGGTCAAAAATTTATAAGACTTTAGTCATAAACCTTTCATAATGATTTTTAGTTCGTGCAAAGTTTTCCTTTCTCTAACGAAGACGGGCCATAATACTACAAAGTAAAGATAGTTAAAAATAAAAATCCCAATTAAAAAGTGTGCTAAAATCTAGGTCACTTGCAACGCCGTAAAAAAATTTGATTAAATTTTAGCTAATATTTGGAGCAATAAAATAAGAATCTATTAAATTGTATTAAGGTACCAATTTTTCACGAGTGATGGAACTGAAATGGAGTTGGACGGGACACTTAGCAAGGTGCAATGATGACAGGTGGAGCAAAGCTGTGACCGAGTGGCGTCCAAGAGCAGGATGTAGCAGTGTTGGTCGTCCGGCTGCAAGATGGGCGGATGATATTACGGCTATCGCTGGAAGAACCTGGATGAGACTAGCACAAGAGCGAGGAGATTGGCACAAGCAGAGAGAGGCCTATGCCCTGCAGTGGGTGAAGGCGGGCTTTGGATGATGATGATGATGAAATTTTATGCAATACATTAGAACGACGTATAACTAAAACTGATACTTGATAGATTTGTTTGATTCAAGATAAATCTTTGAAAAGCATTAACGCATGCTTAGCGCACTCTAAAGTTATTATATTAAATGGAGAGGTTCGAATCCTGTTCGCGACCGTATTCTTTTTCCATTTAATATAATAACTTTAGAGTTCGCTAAGCATGCGTTAATGCTTTTCAAAGATTTATCTTGAATTATTAAGGTAATTGCATTCTTTACGACATTGTATTAACTGCAAAAGTTAGTCGTGTCGGTTCGGTCACTTGCATAGGGACTGAATTGATAGCAATAACATCGCCATAAGACGTGTTAAAATATGGAAGAAGAATTCGCGGTGGTGAGCAGAGGTCGAGATGGCTTAGTGGTCAGAGCGCCTCGAGTATTCATCCGGGAGGCGCAGGTTCGAAACCTGTTCGCGACCGTATTCATTTTCCATTTAATATAATAACTTTAGATTTGTTTGACAATGTAAACATGACGCCTGTATTTCCCAAATGGGGAAGACAGACAGTTGTACACCCACGTTTCACCAAAGCTGTTATTAAGTCCTATATATAAGGTGGTGAACCTATTGACCGGGCACAATTGTCCTCCTGCCTTGTTGGTGGTCCCAAGCGCGACTAATGAGCATGAGGTCTCGGGTTCGATTCCTGGGTCGGGCAGTGTTATTAAGTTTTTTTGTTAGAAAATTCTCAGTAGCAGCCCGGATTTTGGAATTGTGTCTGGTAGATGGCAATAGACTTTCTGCCTACCCCTTCGGGGAATTCAGGCGTGATGCTATGTTATGTTATGTTACAATTCTAAACTTCGAGAATATTCCTAATTGGTATTTAGATTTATTTATTTGCAGTATGAGAATTTTCTAACAGAAAACCCAATAACACTGCCCGACCTGAGAATCGAACCCAAGACATCATCGAACCAAAGATCATGCTCGGACTCAAGACTAATAGACCAAAGAAGCTGTTGACAATGTAGGTTCATAAATGTATAAATAATAAAAATCATTAGGCATTTGGACCAACAAACTTTGAGTAACATACAATCTGCCTAGCCTTTTCCCAACTACGCTGGGGTCGGCCAGTCTATGCGAACGCAACTAAATACCAGCATTTTACATGTAGCCACTGCCTATCTGGCCTCCATAACTCAGTTACTGGGTAACACGACATCTCATGGTATGACTGGTTGTCAGACTTTCAGGCCTCTCGCTACCCGTAGCGGCTGCCATAGATCTTAATTTGACAACCAGGACCGACGGCATAACGTCCTCCGAGGCACGGCGGGGTCTCTGAAATAATGGTCACAAATATATCTAAACAAAATATTCTCTTCTCTTCTCTCATCGTGTGGTTGATGAACAACCTAGTGTCAGAGTTTAAACCACCCGTAGGTCTCTGACATGGCTTTACATACCATCAAGAATATCTCTCTGGTGTGCTGGTGTCCTCACGATGTTTTTCTTCACCGTTTTAAGGAAGTGATAATTAATTTCTAATATACACATGACTTCGAAAAGTCAGTGGTGTTTACCTTGGATTCGAACTTGCGACCTTAGACTTGCCAGTCCAACGGTCATACCACTAGGCTATCACTGCTCGACGAAACGAAATACTAACAAAAATATATGACATTAGAACATAAAAATTTATAACTTTGTATCTAAATGGAATATTTATCTTTAATGACACTCGGCAGGTTTCTTGATATGTCTAGATAAGGTTTGAACTTTCATTCCTCCATTTTAGTTTGACCTTTCCTTTGTTACGTAAAATGTGAGTGGGAGTCATCGCTTGAATAATGTAAAATGCCACTGGTAAAAGTGTTATTTTATTTATATATAGGCATCTTTGAGTTCAATAGAATTTTCGTATTTGGTGGTCTATTTGTCTTTTGTCTACATGCTATTTAATAAGTATTAAATAATACAAAATAGTATAATTGTTTAAGTTCAAATAGTTTTTTTTATGTGTTGAGACTATGTCTCAAAGAAAGAAAAAAAGAAATCAATGTCTGTGTCGAAGTCTATGAAATTCAAATTAAATTTTCTTACAAAAAATCATAAAAAAACCAATGAGACACTTGGTAGTTGCTACGTGGCTACGAGATAATCGTAGCAATCATCACCGCTACGCTTGCTACGAAATTTCAGCGTAGTAGTAACTTGCGTTCGCTAGTGCTGTAGTAATTACTGCAATGTTGATTGGATTATCAAAACACGTAATTGCTGTGAAATTATCCATTTAAGGTGACATCTTTAATCGTCTACTTCTAAACAATCTATTCCTAAACATGCTTTATTGCACACCAAATGTTTGATATTGATTACAAATCCTCACCTAAAATAAAAAAGGCTATTAAACCCTCTTGCATTCACAACAAACATACAAAGTACAGATTAAATAAACCATAAAGGGTAGAACACACCATAACACAGTCCGTTAAACAAGGTGAGTAGCACAGTAATTGTTAAGCTAACCTTTAATTAAAGGGTGGAGTCTATTGATGTTTACATAATAAACAAATCTTTCGCATACATTCTTAGGAATGTTTTTGTTTTATTGAAGAATAAATATTTATTAATTAAACGTTGTTTATAGAGAAATCCTTTTTGTTCAAGAAAATTTGTCTTAAGATAGGCTTTAAAATAAAGACTTATCAATACATGATAATTGATATGATTCTTATTATTAATTTATTTATACGATTCTTTAATATTTTTAATTTTTATCATTTTAATTTCGAATTACCATATTTTATTATTAGTATTATCTTTCAATTTTTTTATCAAAAATTGTTCTACATTCGCCTTATAAAGGTAAGCGATGGTGTCCAAGGATGGAGCACGTAGATCCAGAAGAAATTCATTCACTCTAAGTAGTGTGGATAGATTTGGAGAGAACGATAGTTGGGGATTTGTTGCAACTGCCCAGACCCGTCTTCCACAATGGTTGCACCGGACTATATCACGAAACACGACTAAGTCGCTTCACGGCATGGCTTCGTCCGGTGAGTGGTAACCAGCCGCGGCCAAAGCCTTCCACCAGATTTGTGTTGCCAGTGTTGCGCCACCCAGGGGCCACGTGTAGGAATTCAATTTTAAGGGTGCATCCTTACGGACGCGGGCAATTCAGCCCTTTAATTTTCTATTTAAATTTCTATTATTAACATTTTCAACGCCAAATTATATTTTTTTCCCTCTACATTACCTGCCTGTCTACTCGACTATTTATGCACGCTGTGATTGCCTATAAATTGAATGTACATTACGTGAAATGTTAAGCGTATTATTAATGTTTATATAATTTAATGTACCTATGATTAATTGGTAATCTTTAAATAAATAAATAAATTTTACGTTGCTTCTACAACTGCCTCATTGGTATAGGGGTCGTAAGGGCGTCTGCTAAGCGTGATATCCTTGATTCAATTCTGTGATCGGGATCAATTTAAATATTTATTACACTCAAATTAATATATTTAAGCAGATATTCCCCGAAGGGGTAGATAGAGATTGTACTGAGTTGTATACCCAAATTTTAACAATGCTAATATTATCTCCCATGTGGTGAGCCTATTGCCATAAAAACTCCAGGCTGCATATATGCACATTTCGTTTATCAAAAAAACTTTATAGCACTAACTTGAGAGTTCGCTACGCATGCGACTAAAATTTAACTGTATTTGTTGAGGTGATCACATCTGTCCCCCCAGGGGTTCCGCCTTGTCGTGGTGGGGGGGCTCTAGTAGCAGTGGCTTGGTCACCCACGGTGAAGCTAGAGGAACCCGGGGAGGGCCACTCCTCTGGGCTTTGCCTGCAAGCCCATGTTGGAGCAGCGTAGGTTGCGGGCCTTATGGGGGGTGCCGCAACTGAGGTGGGCTGCGTGTCGTATGGGCGGCACCGCAGCTGAGAGATGGGGGCCGCGGCGGGAGAGTAGTGCCGGTATGCCGATGCGCCGCTCTCCCTACCTTCCGCGGCCTTGACGGAGCCGCCACCGTTAGATGGCGGACGCGGTGGGGCTCCAGGGGAAGAGGAGTGCCGGTATAGCGAGGGGCCGCTCTCCCTATCCTCTGCGGCCGTAGTGGCAGGCGGCAGGGCCACAGACCTGACCCGTCGCAGGGGAGCTTGGGCGTCCGGACATGGGGTCGTCTGGCGCCCATCGCACATGGTCTCCATGGTGGTTGCGGCACGCCATCCGTCTGGTGTGTCGTGAGAGAGAGTCCGGCAACGGACGGCTGCGAGCGGGTTCGAGGTTGTGTGCGAGAGCGTTCCCGCGTCCCGCCCTCAAGCAGCTGAGGAGTTATACTGTGGAGTTTTAGTGGGTTCGAGTCCCACATAACCGCTCTGTCTCCCCGTGTCAGAGCGGTATGCGAGGGCATGTCTCCACATAAAAAAAAAAAGGTGATCACATCTGTACGACATTGTTTTAATTGCAGTTAGTCATATCGTTTCAGTCACCTGCATAAAGACTGAATGGATAGCGATGATGTCATCAAAAGACGTGTTAAAATGTGGAAATGAATTCGGGGTAGTGAGCAGAGGTCGAGATGGCTTTGTGGTCAGAGCACCTAGAGTATTATCCGGAAGGCGCAGGTTCGAATCCTGTCCACGACCGTTATTTTTTTTCCACAAAATAATGTATATATTTATCTATAACTTGTTCCGATAACACTTACTAAATAATACCTCAGTACAGTTACGGTTGCGGGCACGTTCTAGTTTTCAATATAACTTTAGTACACATAGTTCAACTTTTACAGCTAGGTAGTGGCAATAGAAATTATTGTTATGAATGGCGTCGTACAAGCGATTTGTTAACACATTTCAAAGATATAAAGCATAGACGTAAAAGTTTTGCTATCTCATGCTATTAACTATTTATGTAATAGAAAATCTTTAGTTACGTTTGTAACTAAAGATTTTACTCAACGTATGTTTATACGTTGAGTAAAAGAACATATTTATTTACACGACTGTCCAAAAAAGGAGTGTTATGTTTTAGGGTTCGTTATGTATGTATATATCTATGTATGTTTGAGTTAGTGTTTCTATAGTAGTATTGTTGAGTTAATTTATTCTACCATATTTCTAAAGTTCTAAACCGATTTGATTTGTTCTGATGTATGAGGTTTCGTTACAATCCTTATGGTGTCCAGGGTAACATAGGACAGTAATGTTTAAAAAGATAGTAATATAGGGGCATGGTACACAAAAATAATAATTATATGGAGAGTCTCCGGTTGGTGTCCCAACTCAGTTTAGATTAAAACTCTCACAGGGGCCTCTGTGTGTTTGACCTGTGTCTCCAGACAAGCCCTCCAAAGGACCGGGGTTTCTTTCCAATGGAGGAAATGCCGACAATTTATAGAGATACAAATAATAATAATAATCTATAATTCACCTGCCTGCAGACTCCAGAGTGGCGTACTTACTGAAGCTCAGCGCGCTACTGTTTTAGGTCTTGGTACTGACGTCAGGCAGGTGGCCGGTCATAAAACATAGCAAAAACTTTAGCAGTATTCCAGTATTAGTAGAGAGCGTGTATGGAAGAAGAATACGTGTTGCGTCCAACCCCAAATACCCACCACCCAAGTTCTTCGCCCACGGGCCACAGCTCACGATAACTGGAGATCATTGAGCGCTCTCGTGTGTAGTATTGTGTTCCTAATGATGAAGTCTCTGAAAGCGTTGCGTTGGCTGTAGTGGGACTGTTATCCTCTATACCCTACTGTCGCAGTGGTTCCTCTTACAGAGTATATAGGGAGGAAATAGTAATATCCTTAGTGCTGCATGCATAAGACTACGATAGCAGATTAACATTAGGTGGGTTGTGTACTTATTTCCCGCACATAATTACCAAAACTCAAATCATTGTCCATTTTTTTTTTTATTGGGTCAAGAAACAATTACACATTTTGTCTACAGCATACAAAAAACAGTATAAAAAAGGTAAACGTGTAATCCACACCAATGTATAAAGAACGACTTTTTTTTTTTGTTACCCGCTTAACCATGACGATACAGTCTATCTATGTAAATAAGTGAACCTACAGCCAATCTCCTAAATTTAGAGTGCGAAAGAGCAAATATGTCTAGGCCAATCAGTAGGGTTAGTCTTAAAACTAATACCAATTCCAATCCAATTCCAATATTATATAAACGCTCTAAAATAACGCATAATTTTAAAATAAATTTACCTACAGTTGCCACAATTTTAAAGCATGTCGTCTTCATATTATCCCGAATCTATAATTATTATATAAACATTTTGGTATTTAAAAGTACAAACTGACATATTTCCAATGTCAATCGAGCGGAATTATTTTCAAGAGTAGGTGCGTGTTATACAATAATTAATATTTGCTGTATTAATTGTCCTTTTTTACTGAATTGAGTAAAAAATACTCTATCCTGTGACTTGACTTTGTTTGACAAGACAAATCAAGATACTGTGAGCGATTACTGCGTGCATCGGAACACCTTTTAGTTTATAATTCGATAAAATTGTAAAATTGTATCTCTAAATTTAAAACGACTGTGACCTCTGAGTTTGTTTCGGTATTTCTTTTCAGGGATAGTCTTAGGAAATACCGTCGCGATTTAGTTTAAATATGTATCAGAGACAAAAATAATTTTATGAATTTATCAATTATATGTACGGTAGACTGAAATAATTTTAAATAAACTGTTGAGACACCTGACACCTTAGTCCTCCTGCGACCACGAACGCTGCAAAGTGTTCGAAACATCAGGAAAAACAAAAAACCAATAATACACGCGATTAATCCGGTTAAAAGTTGGTTTATTATAATGTGTAGTGATCGCGCAAACCTAAGATATTACTAAATACTCTATCTTCATCATTACCAAAGTGTGTACGTAGCTAAGCTATGAATCAGATAATTAGAAGACATCTTCATGCTGTAGAAGCGTTTACTTGTAAGAATTTCTTTCATCCCTTTCCAGAGGACGATTAGTAAGCTCAACGATACGTTTCCGAACAAAAGAACGTTGGTACGAACATTCAGTCTATTAGCACTTTTTCCAGGTACTAACTATTACGTATAAAACCTGGAACTACTAAATGATCCGCTCAGGGAAAATCTACTTAGCCAGCCATTTTGAGCTCAATCCTTTAAGCCTTTATACTAAAAGCCAGTTGGTTAGCAATACCCGGAAAATACCCCTAGATATTCTGGGAAAAGTGATTAACTGACCCCTTAAAGGGGTGTAAAATAAAAGAAAAAGGGAAAATAATTCGATATTTCTGTTGTGACCTTTTAATATGTGCGAGCGTTTGGCATTTACATGTCTGGCCTTTTTGGGAAATGCGCGACAGACGGGTACAGCCAATAACAGAAATAGGTTTACATTCAGATTGTTTCGGACACATTATAGGAAAGAAAATGGTCACATTAATCTTATTTCGTGACTTTTGATAGAGTAGAAAATATAAAAACAAAAACTGTATAGTGGCTAATATAAATTAAAGAAAATGGTCACATTAATCTTATTTCGTGACTTTTTATAGAGTAGAAAATATAAAAACAAAAACTGTAATGTGGCTAATATAAATTAATTAGAAAATTACGAAATGGTAATCTACAGATCATCATCATCATCCCCCTGCCCTTATCCCAATTTATTTGGGGTCGGCGCAGCATACCTATGCTGCTAAAGTTTTGGCTATGTTTTATGACCGGCCGCCTGCCTGACGTCAACCCTCTTTGGAAATGCTGTTGTTGGTGGTAACCGCCACCGATACAGTCTCCTTCTATCTAGCTATGCCATACTAAATGTTATCCATGCGCCAGGTTCTGATGTTATCCTAATATTACACTCCACTAACCAGGCTAACACTCACTAATGGTAATCTATAGATCTAATACTAATGTTAAGTGACTTTATACAACGTGTAACAGTGTGCGTATGTACAAAAACTTTTACTATGGAACCAATCGCGAAAACGGAAAAAAAAACAGCTGCTCAATAGAATACCGTGGGAGAGCGATACCATGGGAGAGCCATGCTTCGGCACGAATTAGCCGGCTCGACCGGAGTGATACCACGGCCTCACAGAAAACCGGCGTGAAACAACGCTTGCGTTGTGTTTCGCCGAGTGAGTGAGAGTACTGGAGGCCCAAACCCTTTAAAAGGCCGGCAACACACTTGCGACTCCACTGTGGTTGCGGGTGTCGGCGGCGGTAATCGCTTACTATCAGGCGATCCTTCTACTTGGTTGCCCCAAATCCCATAAAAAGAAATTAGTAATATTCATTACTAATAAAAATGTATGGAAATGTATGTATGCTCGACCAAAATGTATGGAGCAGCAGATTTTTTCCCGCATTCGCGGTTGGTTCCAATGTTTTTCGTATGCATGCATGCATACTTCGCAACATCACGATTATTTACTGAAGAAATATGCAGAAGTGTACATAGTTATACATAAGCACTTCACTAATGCCGCTCTATGTAATCGGTGCTGAGCCTATTGCCATCTACCGGGCGCAATTCCGTACTCCAGGCTGCTAATGAGAATTCTTTAACAATAATACTTTGCTTGACTCGGGAATCGAACCTCAATAGGTCCTCATGCTCAGCAGCCGGTTGCGACTACTAGACCAACGAGGCAGAGACTCCTTTATCTGTAACACTACCATACATAAATACAAAAATAATTTATTTGCAGAAGTACATACATAAATACAAAAATAATTTATTTGCATAAGGCAATATTTCTTAAGGTACTTGTATAAACGGCTGTATGGCTACTACCCATACATGTACCCTACCAATTTCCTCTTAGGATGCCTTGGATACAATTCCCTGCAAGTCAGGCGATCAAACGACCAGTTAGTGTTTATGTGCAAGATCTTACGAGGGAAAGTTGATGCTCCGGATCTCAATGCGGAGTTATGTCGATTGTATGTTCCTAATAACTACCTTCGTTGTAGGAAACACTAGTTATTTGCAGTGCCTACATGTCGTACGGTAGCTAGATCGAGATCTCCCATACCGCGAACTCTTTCTGCGCTCAATGCTCTCCTGGATGCAAGGCCGGATTGTGATGTGTTTTCGGACGAATGGAAGGTAATCTTGTCGGAATGTTCGGTGTACTGTGAGAGGAATGCATGACTGAAGTACATACCTTGTTTTGTTTCGTATGGGATCCGAATTTATGACCTATTAGCTGTGCCCCACGGTTTCAAACGCGTATAATCACAGTATTACGCTAACCTAAGTTACTCCTTATATAGTAAAAACTTAAAAGTAAAAAAAAGTAAAATTAAATCAAGAAAAAAAAACTGAATCGATCCAGCCGGTTTGAAGATTAGCCGGAACAAACAGACAGAAAGAAAAAAATTTAATACCTGATATTTAGGCATATGTATCGTGCAAATATATGTATGAGCTTAAAAAAACTATTATTTTGACATTACAAACAGACACTTCAACATTATTTATTTGTATTAATTATTTGTATATAGTACCGCTGCCAATCTCTAGACCACTCCTCCAATCATATATTTCTCTGAACTTCATTTTTATCTTAGATTCTACGGATAACTTTTTTCTGCTAACAAATTGCCCGTTGTAAAATATAGGCAATCGGGCTGTAACTTCAGCCATTAAACACTACAAGGCAATATCAATTTGCCGTGAACAATTTATGTGTGGCTTGTCCTTGAAATTGAAATAGACATTTATTCCTAGGAACACGTGCTACAAAACTTCATAAATACACAGTACAATCTGTTCCACCTTTTTAAAGCCATGCAACTTTTTGGGTAGATAGAGTATACTTTATTGCACACCAAGAGGTGTCTCCTCTAGACCGTATAGACATAAGAAAAAAAAAACAATTATATAAATATCAATTTCTTAAATACAACCATTGGATGGACAAGAATTGTATAAGAAAAGATAGCGGGTACCTAGTATACAGTTTAATAAAAAAAAAAACATACCGAATTGACAACCTCCTCCATTTTGAAGTCGGTTAAAAATACATATAATGTATAAATATTACTTATAAACACATACATACGAGGGGCTTTCAATGTATTCTCGGTACCGGTATGAAAAAAAAACTTAATTCAAATAAAATTATTTTTATTTTTCAATATAATCCCCCATAACCTCAATGCATTTGTTACATCTCGAAATTAATTTTTAAATACCCTGTAAAAAAAAATCTCTGAAAAATGCGCATTTATGGCCGCCTTAAGCTCTTCATCGTTGGAAAATTGTTTTACCCGAAGATCTTTTTTCAAATTAGGGAACAAATAATAATCGCTAAGGGCTAAGTCTGGACTATAGGGTGGGTGGTTTATTTCTTCGAAACCACAATCTCGCACAGCAGCCTTGGCAACACGCGCCGTGTGGACTGGGGCGTTGTCGTGAAGAAGCAACACACCGGCGGTCAGTTTACGCCGTCTTTTTTCTTTAATTGCCTCCCGTAAATTTCTCAAAGTGGATGCGTAGGATGCTGCGTTTATGGTTTCACCTTTTTTTGTGTACTCAATCAACAAAATTCCCTTTGAATCCCAAAACATCGTGGCCATGACTTTTCCGGCAGACGGAACGACTTTGAATTTCTTAGGGAGGGCACTACCCTGCTTGTGCCACTGCATGGACTCCTGCTTACTTTCAGGGTCATAATGATGAACCCACGTTTTATCTCCAGTAACAAATCGATCGAAAATACTTGATGGGTCTTCACCACAGAGCTCTAAAAACTTCACCCATCTTGCACTGACTTTTGAGAGGTTAAGGAGGTCCTCCTCTCTCCTACATTTGCCGTGCCGACAAGGCCCACACATGTTTCTGTATATTATATTGTAACATCTATTTAACTTGTGGAGTGCAATAAATGAATTGAGTATTGAGGTCATGAAGAATAGTGTGTACGGTACCAACGGAGAGGTGGGTCATCTCTGCTATAATTTTGACCTTCATTCGGGCATCCTCCAGTATTACCTTCTCAACTTTTTTCACGTTTTCTTCCGTAGAGGCAGTAACCGGGCCGCCCGAGCGAGTGTCATCTTCAATACTCTCTCTGCCCCTTTTAAATTCACTTGACCACTTTTGTACTGTCGATAACGAAGGTGCAGAATCTTGGTAAACAGCCACCATCTCTTCGTGAATAGTTTTTTGACTTTTTCCTTGTTTGGTAAGGAATTTAATCACAGCGCGGTGCTCGATTTTCTTCGACATTGTCACGTTAGCCATGCCAGTTGTCGTTGACTAAGGGTAACTAGCAAACTAATGATCAGAACTATATGAAATTTCATATTTATACCCTCAGATAATGTCATTACTTAATTAATTAGTCAAATTACCCACATCATTATTAAATCACCCCCATACCGAGAATACATTGAACGCCCCTCGTAGATATAATTCAAGATAAATATAAAGTTACAATATTAAATGGAAAAAGAATACGGTCGCGAACAGGATTCGAACCTGCGCCTCCCGGATAAATTCTTCAGGCGCTCTGACCACTAAGCTAGAGGTCGAGATGGCTTGCATACCAATTTGTTTAACGCTTTATTTTCCACCAGTTAGTGCCTGCGACGCCACGAATTTGGCTGCTTGGATTTCAGAATTGAGGCCAGCCGGGATAAAAAATATCTTGTATGTTCTTTAAGTTATAAAATATCAGTGTCCTAATTTCATCCAAATACGTTCAGGAATTATTGCGAGTAAGAGTAACAAACATTCATTCATTGGGCGCTATGGTCACTAAGTGACAAAACCTTTAAAAAAAAGAATTATCCATCCATCCATCCTTCCAAACATTGTCATTTATAATATTAGTAGAATTTTGATTTCTCAAGCAATATAATACCTAATTTCCAACGTCATACCTAATGTTAAAGTTACATTAAAACATGAACTAAATTTTCTTCCTTCAATTCGTCTTCAATTTTGACTTTTGTCGTATAGTATGTAAAAAGTCCGACTCATATAAAAATCAGTGATGTAAAAGCATTACTAAACTTATACTATTTCAATCTAATCATCAAGGGAGGCGATAAGAGTAGCTTACATAATGGTATTCCCAGGTTGATTACATAAGAACAGAATATATCATACAAGTTTATACCCACACTCAGTATTATTATTATTATTTTCAAAGAAGGAATAATTTTCGGTTGGAAATGGCTTAGTGGTCAGAGCGCCTGCGATATTTATCCGGGAGGCGCAAGTTCAAATCCTGCTCGCGACCGTATTCATTTTTCACAAAAAAAATATTACTTTAAAGTTCGTTAAGCATTCGTTTCAAAGATTTATCTGTAAAGAACCCCTTTAGTAAATATTATTATACATATAATTATTGCTAAATAGATATCGCCAGGCGTCTCCGTAAAAGACGAATAGAATTAACCTTGCAATTTAATAGTAGTCAACAACGACACGGTATCTCTGTGGGAGAGTTATGACTCGGATTGTCAATGGTCACGGGTTCAAGCCCCGTTTGTGTCAATTATTTTTCAATGTTTCTTTAGAAAAATAGTTATTAATAACAGCTTCTTCAATGGAATGGTGACAACAATACATAAACAAACGATCGCAGCAATCGCGAGACATTTGCTGTTAATGTTTTTTGCTGTTAATTTTTCAAAAGTTCTATTGTCTATCTCCGAAGATCTTAATCGGATCCTAATATAATATATACTAAAACCTTTTCCAAAATATATGTATTTAAATGACAAAAACCCCATCCAAATTGGATTAGTCGTTTTTGAGAAAATCGCGGACATACCTACATATACGGTTCGAATACAGAACCTCCTTTTTTTGTTTGAGGTCGGGTAAAAATCCCAAATGAATTAGTTATCATTACGGGATAAAAGTGGTAGTATGAAATGATGGTCACCCATCCATAGACCATAGACCGCGGCAAGCGCAGCTTAACCTTAGTCTATCGATTTGTGCGGCTGTTACTTAGCCACGAGCCCCTCATAGTACTACTAGTTTAATGAAGCAGTAAAAAAACATACCTACATGTCATAATAATTTAATTAGTAAGTATTCGCAACCGGCGCGCGTGTATGACCAGATGTAAGAACGTGAACGAACCAAAAGGCATATGTATGTAGCAGGTGGCGTTCTGTAGTTTCTGCCTACCCCCATGGGAACAATATGTATGTATTCTTTTTGTTCTACACTGTTCCAAGCTATTATCATCTAATTAGGATCCTTGCTTACGTCACATATATAAACACACACTATCCTCATACAATCTAGATTAGCTGAACCTAATTATTTTTGCCCACCAAGGCCCAGATATGCCGAGGCTAATTACCGTAATCTTCGAGGTTAATTAACGGCAAATTACATAATATAACCCTTTGCAAATATCAAGGTATGTTAGAATTACGTAAAACTCGAACAACAGGTCTGGGTTCGGCCTTATTGAATAATATATGTTTACGAAGCGGAGTCTCTGTATCAAATGGGAGAAATGAAATTAGCCTGTATGCGTAAAAGTGGAATAACCGAGATATTTGTGAATTTTGAAAATTGAGGTATTACTTGTTTTTCTGTAGGTGCTAGAATTTCATAATTAGATGTGGAATGTTCTACCGGACATCTGTTAGCCTTTTCTTCGTGATTAATCAACAACCTAATATGAGAATTTCTCTATCTTGGTGATCGAAATCGAAATCGACGAAAGAATTTAGCTAAGAAACTCGCTTTTAAAGTAACGTCCATAAGGTCGTCTAACATGCATGTTAAAATAGCCTATACTTATAATAAAATCGTAACCATAAACACGAAACATTTCTAAATCGAAACGTCACGAAAATAATTAAATAATAATAGACGCGATTAATCTAGTTAAAAGTTGTGTAATTATAATGTATAGTGATCGCGAAAACCAAAAACATTACTATGCATGTCAGAATTTGAACCGTTCGTAGTTCTCTATCTTTGCTCACCATCGAGAACAATAATTCTCAGGTGTTATGGTTGCGTCTACTGTTGCACCCACAATTAGCTGATGCTGTTACACGTGGTGGTGAACCTCTTGCCATTTACGAAGACACTTCCATACTCCGTGCCACTAAGACTTTTATAACAAAAAAAAACCAATAACAATTTGCCTGACTTGTCAACTAGTTTTGATAATTCAAAAAAATATTTATATATTTATTGCACACTTAGAATTAGTTATAAATAATATTAATTTATATTATTGACCAACCTAATATGTACATGAACCTGTTACGGTGCTGCAATTAATAATTATGTAGGTATTTTTTATATTTATATAATGCAAATATCTCAATTAGTTTCCACCTGAGGTTTACATAATACTATACAATATTGTAGCAGTTGCAGTGACGACCGCGCGCGGGCATACGACTGACTCCGTGCCGCGGCGCGCTGTATTTAAATGACGTAAAGCTCTTAGGATTATTTGCTGTGTTGTGAGTACTCGTGAGTATTCGGCGAGCTTGTCTACGATTGGTGGATTGAATTTAACTACGGGGTTCAGCTACCACTTAGTCTAGTACTGATTTTTTAGATATAGCTAGTGTAAATAAATAATAAAATATCCAATCCTAATACAGTGTCTTATTTATCTACCAAGACTCACTTGGTAAATTATTTTTTTATTCTATTAAGTAATATCTACCACTTTTCATTCATACATTCTTTTACATCGTAATAAAAAAAAACTGTTAACATTCGCCTAAGTTTAGCCTTAAAAATACTGTTGGTTTTAGTGTTAATATAAATACCTTATTAATACTGGTAACTTATTATATAAATATCTCACGCTTAGCAGCCACGCCTGCCCTCACTAAAGCAATCAGACAATCTTTGTATACCTAAATGCTTACATAGGGGCATTTTTTGGTCTCGTGCAAGTGATTTTAGTAAGTATTGTATTTTTCATTTTTTTTTTTCTTTTATTGTAATAATTGTAAATTCGGCCACGTGACTGCAATAAATACTTTATTTCTTTCAAATCTGTAAAATGTTATAATTCTTCAAAAATAATTTTGTAAAGTAAAGCGTTTTTTTAACGAATTATCCAATTTTAGCACCCATTTTTGTTTTTATAATATTTTACTTGCTTTGCCGACTAGTTTTGTTGTAAGTTAATTGCTTTCAAGAACTACTTTTCACAACTACTATAGCTTTTAAAATTAGATTCGAACGGCAAAGCCATTACGTTTATACCATTTGCGAAAACCAACCGACAAATGGGTAGTGTACTTTGTTGGTTTAAGTTTTGAACAGAGCGAATGTTTACACGTACAAAGAGCCCTTAAGGTCACCTTAAAATAGGTTTAGTAAAGTTTGTACAATTTTATTACACGACTGTTCAAAAAGGAGTGTTATGTTTTTATGGTTCGTGTATGTAAATGTAATGTATGAATAGCATTTCAAGTCTGTATTCCTTGAAGGGGTAGACAGAGGTGTACACAGTTGTACACCCATATTTAACTAATGATGTTATTAGGTCCCATGTGGTGAGCCTATTGCCATCAACCGGGCACAATTCCAGACTCCGGGCTGCTACTGAGAATTTCTTAACAGAAAAGCTCAATAACACTTTGCCTACCCCGGGAATCGAACCCGAGACCACTAGACCAACGAGGCAGTTTATAATGTATGTATAATTGTTTCTTTAATCCACCATAACTTCTAAACGCCTGAACCGATTTATAATCCTTACATTGTCCCGGGTAACATAGGCTAGTAAGATTTAAACACAGTAATACAGGCTATGGTATGCAAAAAACTATGAAATTAAAAAAAAACACCTGGCAGGCGTGCTTTTTAATTCTTTGATTAATTTACTTTTTTTTTATTTATTTTTCTTTATTACCAAATTAATATGAAACTTCGTGAATAATATTAAAGTTTACATATAAATAAGGATGTCTTCCGGCAGGTCACAGTTATGGGGTCCGTCGATGCCTTTGATGGACAATAGTAAGTGGAGTGGGTTGTAGCAAATCCAGCCGCGATTAGAAAACGCCCGTAAAGGTTAGCGGAAAACTGTGAGATTTTAGTCACATCGTCCATGATTGATTTCCACGCAAAAATGGAGTAGTACCTTGGGGCAATCACGTGTACCTGTTAGATTTTCTGTCCTAAAAATTGTCCCTACATGTTGTTCGGACTTGCTCATTTCTTTCAAATTGTTCCTTAGATCCGCGCCGACGTGCAAACTCCCAACTTCATTATTTTTTCAAACCTTTACCTTTTCGCTTTCCATTGTTTCTTTCAACCATATTGAAAGACTACATTACTGTAGATTTCATTTGGTTTCATTTGATTAAATTTCCGTCTCACTAAATAAAAATAATGTATTTGTACTTTTTTTGAGATAATAGAAAACTAAGCAATTTATATTTAAGTTTATAATTTTAAATATAAATATTGATAAATGAGATAAGCTAAAACTTACGCCATTATTACCTTATTATCGAATTTGCTTAATAATATTAATCGAGATACCTGTGTTTTAAAATGTGAATCACAGCATTCTAAAATGTGAATCATAGTGTTATAAATGTGAACCACAGCATTTTTAAAATGTGAAACACAGTGTTTTAAATGTGAATCACAGCATTGTAAAATGTGAATCACAGCATTTTAAAATGTGAATCACAGAGTTTTAAAATGTGAATCACAGCATTTTAAAATGTGAATCACAGCATTTTAAAATGTGAATCACAGCGTTTTAAAATGTGAATCACAGTGTCTAGTTTTCGTTTTAATACTACTTCTACGACTATATTCCTAACCTAACCTAAAAGAGATGCGATAAAAGCCACTTTTAAAATTTGTTTGTTTTAAAAAGAATTAAATAGACGAAAATATCAGCTAGTATAAAAGAGAGGTGATATGTATGTATGTGTTGTCGCAAGTCCACCATTCCACCGTTTATGCATTGAAATGCACACTTCAGACGACAGCAAAATAAATACAAACGAGAGGAACGTGGAATACTCTCTTTGTATTTACTTGCTTAAACTGTTTTTGTTGTATGGCGCTAGTTCTTAGAAAGTCAACTTAAGATATTTTCCTGAAGGCATGGAAATGCGTCTGAAATTTACTTTGCTCCTCGAGTTTATTGAGTTCGAGAAAAATTGAGTTGACGCCTATAATTTTTTTGCATGTCTGTATTAGAGGCTATTCAAGACGTGTTTTTTGACAGGAAACGTGTTACAGAATTTATTTGTCATATTATACTAATTACACAGTACCAAATTTGGGTTATCCCCAAGATTTAGTGCAGTTAAATGTTTTTAAATTTAAAACTATATGTCATACCAAAAAGAATTTTAAATGCCCACCGTTCTAAATTTGTAATTTTCTACGGTGTTCCCTTTCTTCTGTTTTTTTTTTCATTTATTTTTTAATTGTATACTAGTACTCATCCAAAACTACACTATAATAAAAATACTGATATGCATGCCGATTATAGGTACACACAGTATTCACCATAAAGTGAGCCTATTGCCATTTACCGCGCACAATTCCAAACTCCGGATAGATCAAACCCTCTTTAATATTTTATAATAATAAAAATGTAGCCGATAATGAGACACAGTCAATTACCTCGACTCTAGCGGTCTAGTGATGCTCAATGTATTAATAAATTAAATTAAATAAAAAAGCCTTTTAATCTTAACCTAATACAATATAAGTTATTAAATTGTAAGAACCCTCCGCAGGTGAAGGCCTCCTCCAAATAATTCCAGCCCTTTCTATCTTGGGCTATTTGCATCCAGCTTGGGCCAGCCACTGATATCGTCTGACCATCGTAAGCGGTCTTCCTCTGTGGCCTTTCCCACTTAGGCCTGTCCACCGTGTCACCCTTATGGTCCACCGCTCTTCTGACTGATGAAATAAACAATGAATTAATTAATAACCGAAAGAAATAAAAGAAACTTCACTAATAAATGACTACCTTTTATAGAGATTTAGTATTGTCATTTTCAATTTATTATTCTGACACGAACAAAAACATTTCAAAGGCCATAAAACATGCCGATACAATACACTACCAGTTTATTCCAAAGACTTTGATTTCGCATAAGTATTATTTGATCCTTAACGTCACCTTACAAGAAATCAAACAAGAAACAGAAGCATATGCTATTACTAACCTTTCAATAAACAAAAATATACCGTACAATCAATACATTAAATCATATTTCGATTGAAGCAATCTTTGATGCCAGCAATTCTCTAAAAAACAAGTGACGAAACCAAGTAGATATGTGTTGTTCTTGCCCGTTTATTAAGCAATAATAATCTATAGTATTCTAATAATAAAGTCTATTTCAATTTTTTAAGATTGTATGAAATTTCTTATGGTGAAGAGAAAGCCCTGCTGACACATTATCAGAGTTTTGACGAGGGATTCGGTCGGACACCTTGTTGAATCAAAACGTTATTATGGTGTATATAAAGAGGGTTTTGTGTTTATGTGTTTATTACGATTGCAGTTATCAGGCAGTGTCATAAGAATGCCATAATTAATGTAAAATAAACTACTACAAAACTAAGGAACTTATGCATCATATTAAAAAAAAAAAAGATAGAGTTCGTTAAGCATGCGTTAATGCTATTCAAAGATTTATCTTTAACTTATGCATCGTTAATTTTCCGGAAAATATCTATAAAGTCTTAAACTTTTAATGCCCTAACTAGTTAATCTTTTTCGTTAAAAAAATTGAGTTTCATGTAAGACGGAAACATAACTGTAACAGTTTTTTTCTCGTTTTTTTACAATTCATGAACATAATTGTATAAAAGCCTAAAAGGCCGAATATTTGTATTAGGTACGAATTGATCGCTTTACAATTATAATTAACGAAACTTAATTGTACACCATTTAGTTATTAACACAACTTGTACGAACAAGTAAGCACAACTACTTTTCAAAATTGTAGCTATTAATAATTTATTAATTGTAGGTACCTACTAAAGAACCCTGATTGTAAAATTTATTTATTTATTTATTAAAGGTCCTCCCACAGCATATATATAAATAGCACACAATATAAATTACAGAGCACAGTTCTAATATATATGCCAATTACGGGATAACACAACATTGGCCAAACGAGACGTCTAATGGTTACTTAAGTACTAAATATTTTTAAACAATTACAATCGGAATAGCTACTTAGCTTAATTAATAAACTACTTTATAAACGTGCTTCATTAACATTGTTACATTAATGTCTGAAACATAAGGACTTCAAAATCATGGATTTAAAGTTAGTTTTTGAGTCATTATAAATATCGGCATCTTGTACAGTCTTTATAAATGAGTTCAAATCCATACACATTCTCACAACTGGAGAATTCAAACCTATGATAGATCTGGTCAAAGGTAAATGCATTATATTAGTTATAGGAAAAATGGTTAATATGTTTTTGTTTATTTGAAACTGTCCATATAAAATGTTTAATTGTGTTCTGGGAAGAACTGTCTCCTGAGATACAAGCAAACAACCTAGTTCTAGAGGTAGGGTTTCTATTTAACAGTGTCACTATACTACACTAGTTATAGTTATATTTTATATACTTTGTTATATAGTGTCAGTCCAGCGGTCATACCAAAAGACTATCTTTTGGTATGACCGCTGGACTGACAAGTCAAAGGTCGCAAGTTGGATTCCATGGCACGCAGCACTGCTTTTCGAAGTCATGTGCGTATTGTAAGTTAATTATCTCTTGCTTAAAACGGTGGAGGAAAACATCGTGAGGAAACCAGCACACCTGACAGATATTCTCGATGGTGTGTAAAGCTACGTCAGAGACCTACGGGTGGTTCAAATTCTGACACTATGTTGTTCATCCATCATACGATAAGAAGATTATTTATTTTACACCAAATATAATCAAAAATATGTATAAGCAAGAATAGAAGAACTAAAAATATTAATTTAAAAATTTAAAAACTCCCCTGCCATTTTTAATTTCTTACTAGCCTTTGTTACCCGGGACACTGTACGGATTCTAACGATACCCCATACATCGATATCGGTTCAGGCATTTGGAAGTTATGATGGAATAAAGAAACTCACAAACATACATGTTTACATACATACAAACATAAATACATCAACTCCAAAAAATTAACACTCCTTTTTGGCAGTAAAAACATTTTCTGTTTTTTTTACGCCATTTAACTCTATCAATATTACCGACGCAATAGAACGAAAAATTCTGTATTGTTCTGCGATGCGTTTTTTGTTTTACTACACAGTTTAATTTTAATAAAAATCCAGGTGTAATGCATACATAACGTGACCATTTATTCTTTTCATCATATCGGGACAGAGAAGGGGGGGAGCTATACAAAATAAAATAATGTTATTTATCTAGCGTATCTATATTATGTAGGTATTTAGTACATGTATTTGTAGTTGAGTTACTAAACCACATGAGTTCTAGTGTCTAAGCAGTTGTTTTGTATTTATCGGCGGATCAAAACAGTTTTATAATATTAAGTTTTTAAGAAGGAATGGAGCTCTATACGTCATGTTAGTCTTGGTAATCAAAATGGCAGTACCGTGTTTTGTCAAAAATTATAGGAAGATACAAAAAGAAAATGTTGTTTGGTCTGTTTGAGAAAGCGGGACATTTTTGGTCTCACTAGAGACGGTGGGACAGACAGTCTAAAAGTGGGACTGTCTCGCCCAAAGCGAGACGTATGGTCACGTTATGCATACAGCAAGTTGTGGAGAGTTCCATGAAAAACAATTTTAATAAAAGCTGTCGACCAGTTTATCAGGTGAACGGTTTCACTGTATTCATTTTACGTGAACAACGTAAAACTGTTGTGAGATCCGAACGAGTGTTTTATTTTTGCTTTTCTCTTATGGCTAGTAATATTAATTTTATAAAAAAATATTGTTAGTCATTGACAATATTAAAGATACATCTTTGAAAAGCATTAACGCATGCTTAGCGAACTCTAAAGTTATTATATTAAATGGAAAAAGAATACAGTCGTGAGCAGGATTCGAAACTGCGCCTCCCGGATAAATCTCCAGGCGCTCTGACCACTAAGCCATCTTGACCTCTGCTCACTACCATGAATTCTTCTTCCACATTTTAACACGTTTTTCACATTTTAACACACCATCGACAAAATCAGGTGTGCAGGTTTCCTCACGATGTTTTTCTTCACCGTTTTATGCAAGTGATAATTAGTTTATAATACGCACATAACTTCGAACAGACAGTGATGTGAGCCTTGGATTCGAACATGCGATCTTCGACTCTTTCAGTCCAATGGTCATACCACTAGGCTATCACTGCTCTTATTAACGTTCATATTAGCATATATAATGATAGACACATCTGGTTTTATTAACTTATTGGTCTAGTGGTACATCCACCACGGCTGCTGGGAATGCCGAACTCTTGGGGATTCACTCTAGGACTCTTGACTTTGATTCCCAAGTCGGGAAAACGGTGCCATTAACTAGCACAATTTTTTTTTCTCTCGTTAGTAATATTTTGAATTATTTATTTTTATTTTGTTTCTTTTTTCTTGTTTTCTTTAGTGTGTAAAACTTGTTTTTTTTAGTAAGATTTTCAGACAAGAAACTAAAATAAATATTTTTCTTTCAGCAATTCGATAAACAACTAACCTAACCAAAAGACTCAAAATCCGCAAAAATTTCCTTAGATTTGCAACTGCGGCCCAGTCCATGGAGAAAACCAGCGAAACTGTTAGAAATATGGAAAGCATAACACGCCCCACTACTTGCTTGATTTTCTTATCTGCTGCGGAACAGCCCATGGGTATGAACTTCCCTGGCCTATGTGGAAGTCCATCAACCGACTGCAAACTCATGTTGGCCGATGCAGGTGTAATTTAGCTAGATGGGGTATCATTAGTGTATCTGATATCCATTGCAACTGCGGTATTGCAAAACAAACGATGGCACATTTTTTTAATAGTGCTGCTTGTCCCTCTTTCTGCACAACATACGACCTGATAAGTGTACGGAAAATGCAGTACGTGTAGCAACTATATGAAAATGTATAACTCAGTCTCAATGTGCCTAGCCTTTTCCCAATCACATTGGGGTCGGCTTCCAGTCAAACCAGACGCAGCTTTATACCAGTATTTTACATAGAGCGACTGCCTATCTGACCTCCACAACCCAGTTGTTTCTGGGTAGCACGATATCTCGTGGTATGACTGGTTGTCAAACTTTCAGGCCTCTGACTACCCGTAACGGTTTTCATAGATCTTAATTTGACAACCGGGACCGACGGCTTAACGTACTCCCCGAGGCACGGAGGGGTCTCGGTATTGAATGATGGTCACCCATCTACAGACCGACCGCGGCAAGCGCAGCTTAACCTCGATCGATCAATCTGTGCGGTGGTTACATAGCCACGAGCCTTCATATAAGCCCGTATAACTCAGTCGGTCGACACGAACGAAGGAAAAAAAATCTATACTCTGAGCTACTGAGAATTTCCTAACAGAAAATTTTAACAATATTATACTTTGTCTTAAGGTGATTTAAACAGTATTTTTGTCCGTAAACATGGTCATAGGTTTTTTGGAAGTATTGTATTGATACCTAGATCAATACAAAACTACCAAAAATACCTAACTACCCACACTATACATTTAAAACATGTAAATAGCTCCGACACGACGGTGACACAGGAGTGACGCTCGGAATCTAATAAAGGAATTTAAAAGACGTGCCAACCCGTATTGTACGGAGATATTCGAGTTTAGGTAACTGAAACAAATAAATGTACTATCGTGTATTTGAATGGCATTTTTGTTTAATTCAAATGGAATTGTATCAATATTAAAGCTGAGGTGGACATGAATTTGGAATAGAAAAAACATTCGAAAATAATTAAAGAAAGAATCTTGTTCCATTATTGTTCAACTAAATAATTTGATTGATTAATTGTATATTTCATGTGTGTGAGAAATATTCACCAATATAACTATCGTATTTCTGTGTGCTGTGCATGCACGCACGCACGCACGCACGCACGCACTCACGGACTCACGCACGCACGCACGCACGCACGCACGAACGCACGAACGCACGCACGCTCGCACGCGCACACGCACGCTTCACTCAACCATTTCGCACAGGCACAGCAATAGAAAAAATATTTTAATTATCTGTGGGACATACAATTATTTGTTCCGTGATAAAATCTAACTGGGAAACGCAATATCAGCGGCCGCCCCTCCACCAATAAGTCAATTATGGCAACTTTTTTTTTGTTTATATGAGAAGTTATATTCAGAACTTTTTAGGCACCGAATTTATTAATATTTTATATTTTATAAAATGTTTGATGTCAGAATTTTAATTGGTTTTTTTAAAATGAAGATTAATTTCTAGTAGAGAAAAATATTAGACAGCTTAAAAATATATTTATTTTTAATACGATTTTCGGAGTAGTACTACCTGGGACTTGATGTTAATATCGGTATATTGGATATGGATAAAAAATATAATATATACAATAAAGTGGACAAGTGCGACTCTCACACCAAGGGTTCCGTTTATTTAACATTACTGAAGTTCAAACACTACGAAACTACCGAACATATCAATATCGCATTGAAGGGCAAACATATCTTTTCAAACATAACATAGCGTCACGCCTGTATTCCCCGAAGGGGTAGGCCAAGGTCAAGGCCACCCACATTTCACCAATGCTGTTATTAAGTCCCATGTAATAGGTGGTGAGCCTATTGCCATCAACCGAGCACAATTCCAAACTTCGAGATGCTACTGAGAATTTCCTAACAGATAAACTCAATAACACTTTGCTCGACCCGGGAATCGAACCCGAGACCTCATGTTGAGCAGTCGCACTTAGAACCACTTAAAAAAATATACCTCCATCTATGTCAAGGTCGATTCTGTAACAACGTAAGCATGCAATCGAAAAAAATAAATCTTTTTATATATTATTTAACTACAAATTTAAAATATTCGGATTATCCCTTTACTTGTGCTGTGAGACATGACCTGAATCCACGAGAAGTATTTAATAAATTTTATTGGCGAGTGTCAATAAACGTGGCATATTTTTTTAATTACGTTGATCTAGAGGCTTTATATTTTACAGCCTCAATGGACTGTAGATCTCAATTTAGATACTTACTTTCATATTTATACCTCTACGTATTTCTAAGCAAAAACGGTCTTGACAGATAGCGTTTTTATGTCTTTAGGGTTCATAATATGTATGTAACTTCTAAACGGCTGAACCGATTTAGGGTATCGTTAGAATACTTACACTATTCCGGGTAACATAGGCTAGTATGATTTAAAATAATTATGATAATAAGAGATAAGGCTATGGTACACTAAAATAACAGTTGAACAATAATAAATATGCCATATATGAAAAAAAAACACATAGCAGAAGTGAGTTATATTTTTTTTATTAATTTCTTATTGTTCTTTTCGAGGAAATGGCCCCTAAAAATGAAAATATTTCGTATATTAATATTTGAGCAAAATAAATCATCTTTTATCGTTTCAGAAATGTAATAAGTGAAAATCCAATTTTATTTCTTTAGGCAAAATAAACAATAATAAATCACCTATCTTTATTAAAAAGCAAAACAGAATTCCGCAGAAGCACCAAAGACAATATTCTGTACATGATTACTGCCTTATTGGTTTAGTGATAACAAATGCGACCACTGAGGGTAATGTCCTAAGTTCGGTTTCCAAGCCAGACTGTATTTGGTAGAAAATTCCTAACGGCTGGGACTTTGGAATTATTACGAGTACAACTTAATTTTTTCCTTTATTGATTTGCCAAAGTTAGTATAAGAGATTTGCGTTAGATCGCCACCTCACCTGTTGTTAAGTGATGGTGTGGTTAACGATGGAACCCGCTTACCTAGCTGAAACCAGTTCACTCGAGCCTTGAACACCATCACATTATATATACATACATACATAGCATCACGCCTGTATTCCCCGTGGGGGTAGGCAGTGGTGTACACAGTTGTACACTCACATTTCACCAGTGCTGTAATTAAGTCTCATGTTAGCAGTGATAGCCTAGTGGTATGACCATTGGATTGGCAAGTAGCAGGTCGTAAGTTCGAATCCAAGGCTCGCACCACTGACTTTTCGAGTCATGTGCGTATTAAAAAATTATTATCACTTGCTTAAAACGGTGAAGTAACCAGCACACCTGAGAGATTTTCTCGATGGTGTGTAAAGCGATGTCAGAGGCCTACGGGCGGTTTAAACTCTTACACTAGGTTGTTCATCAACCATACGACGCAGAAGAAGTCCCATGTAATAGGGCTCACCACCTGTTACATGTCACATATCATATAGTATTATCTGATGCCTACGTTGCCTAGTTCTAATTCGGGTCTAATGGTCCACAGCGCGACTGCTAAACATGAGTTATCGAGTTCGATTCCCGGGTCGTACAAAGTGTTATTGAGATTTTTTTAAATTCTCTGTAGCAGCCCGGAGCTTGGAATTGTGCTCGGTAGAATGCAACAGGCTCAGCACCAATTACATGGGACTTAATAACAGCATTCGTGAACTGAGTATACAACAACCTCTAACTACTCTTTCGGCAAATGTAAGCGTGATGCTATGTTCAATACAATATTACTTTGCATGATAAACAGTCACGTTCACCAAAAAGAACTCATTTACGCATCACATTCAAGAATTCCATCTTAACGATACGCTGGGGAAGAATAATGCTTCCCACGTGATCAGACTTGGTAATAACTGTATATATATAATAGAGGGTGTTCCCAAACAATTGTTGTGCGAGAGTAACTTAGTGACGTTTCAAGTTGTTAGCCGTGTGTATTTTATTCCAAGCTGTGCCCTCCGGTTTCAAACGGCGTATAATTATATTATAATTACCTACTTAGTACTAACCAACAAATATAGAAAATAATTCACAGATTGTCTCTTCTCTCAGGGTTAGGCCGTTATGCGTCACAGGACTCGTTCGCGCGAGTGTTGAAATATTTTCATTTTACATTTTCTCCTAAACTATGCATCCAAATAACATGCAGTAAAAGGCAAAGTTTATAATATTCATATATATATAATTTTCATTAAATTGTCTTGATGGTGAAGTAACTTTCGTTCGTAAGGATATAAATATGCAATAAATAAATAAAATAAAATAAAATAATCTTTATTTCAGACAGTGTATCCATAGTGGGTTAGTAAACAATCAATCTTATATCTATGTTAGTAATATTATTTTTAGTATTTATTGACTATGTTATTGTTCGTGATACACCTACGAACAATATCACCTAATATGGGATGGCAATGCCAAATAATAAAGCTCATGAATAATTTAAAAGATTTCATAACATTTTTGGCACTAAATATCTTATTGTGCCTTATGTATAAGAGATAGGCATATGCCAACGCGGACATTTTTTAGAATTACTAAGGACCAATATTGTTTTAGAACATTGTTTTAACGTATCACTAACCATTACGCCAACGCACGCGGATAAATCAGTTCGGCAGCACTTTTTCTTCCGACTTTCTAAACAAAAATCAATATTTAGCTTTGGCTAGTGGAGAGATGTTACCTAATATGTATACATAGCCTGTACTATTTCCTCAAGAACCTGGCTACCATATACATTTTTTTTTTCTAATCCTACTTTACGGAGATTGGCCCGTTTAACGAAACAAACAATCAAAAAAATCTTCCGCTTTATAATATATAGTATAGTAGTAATAGTAGATACTACTATTTATATACTATGCCCGCGACTCTACCTACTATCGGAAAATAACATCATGTCATAATAACTCAAAATGTTAACTCTCACTCAGCTCGCGGAAGTCTATATCTTCTTACAAAATAAAAGTAGCTTATTTTATAACATCACCTATCTTTCAGTGAAAGGTCCGTCAAAATTGGGCCAACTGTTTCGGAGATTAGCCGGAACAAAAAGTCAGACAAACAAAAACAAAGTTTTTTTTTTATATGTACCGTATATACTTTTTGATATTATTACATTATGTATTTTCATAATTCTGCATTTTGTAACAAGTAGATATTTTGACATTTGAAACACACTTCAATTTCAGTTATTTGTAGTGAATGTGTGTATAGATCGTTTATTGTTTTGTAATGAACAATGGGCGAAAGAAAGACCTTAAGACAAATCTAAATAAGTTATAGCATAGTAATATCTTAGGTTTTCGAGAACAAAAACCAATAATACACACGATTAATCCGGTTAAAAGTTATTTTATTATAAAGTTACAGTGTACATCCACCCTTTGTATTATTGGTTTTTGTTTTTCCTGACATTTCGAATGTTGAGTTTGTACAGTGCTAAAGAAGTGCTATAAAAGCAGTGATCGCCTGTTAGTGTGACTGTTAGGCTAGCAAGACAAAGGTTGCAAAGACGAACTCTTCGGACTAACTTCGCACTTAACGATCTTCAGCCACCCTAACCCTGCGGGCGGACTTGGGTAGTTCGTTTCCCGAACAGTGATAGACCCGAGACGGTAGGGTGACGCATTTCGACGTACTAGCCTCTTTTATGGTGAAGAGTATCACGGTAGATATGGTCCGGCGATTCCTCTGACGAACCTACGGGGGTTACGGTTGTAGGGGTATGAATAAATGAAGGTCCATTTGGGATAGATAATAAACTTTACTGGTACCAGTTAAATATACAGATATAAAATATAGAATATACTAAGCTACGACCTAACTCAGTGGTTGCAGGGAGACGACTGCTGCGCCGCGCTAATGCAATGCGCATCGGTATATAAAACTAATGCGTCAGCAGTGTCCCTACACGGTGTTACGGGGTTACGGTGAATGCAGTTGCGATATCAAAGCACTGGCGAGGATTAATGGAGAACAGTGTGGTTTCGGTAGGATTCCGAAACAGCCTCAATTATGGATTTTCCACACGCACAGGGTTCTTCAAGCCAAGGCACGCACCACTCATACCCTTGCCCTTCTCCATGCCCTACCCATATGAATTATTGTTCAACGGTTATTACTTACTTGCATTCTTCGAGATTGCCCGACTAGTTTCGAGCTCGAACGGAACCCTTAGTCATGAGCTGAGTCCGCGGCGATGTCGCGAGTATAACTAGAACAATAATTAATATGAATGTATCTCACGACAGTTATTATACTTACCCATATGTTTACTGGTAATTATGGTTATAACTTGACCGCCTCGTTGGTCTAGTGGTCGCTAGTGCGGCTGCTGAGCGTGAGGTCCTGGGTTCGATTCCCAGGTCGGGCAAAGTGTTATTGAATTTTTCTGTTAGGAAATTCACAGTAGCAGTCCGGAGTCAGGAAGTTGGTGGTGTAACACCCCCGTGCTTCGGAGAGCACGTAAAGCCGTCGGACCTGCGCCTGATCTCTCTCTGGTCGTGTCGAATTTCCATCCCATCAGAATATGAGAGTGAAGGAAGAGGGAGTGCACCTGTGTTTGCGCATACACTTGTGCATTATAATATCTCCTGCGTACTTGACTAATCTCCGTGGAGATAGGCCGCCGTAACCAAAATACGGTCGGAAGGAGTTTCTTTTTTTATATGGTAATAATAATTATCTTATCTAATCCTAATTGATTTGTGGTGCACAGCATGTCTTTTTCTTCCATACATCTCTATCAGTCATCTTCCATCATATCAAGATACACACGAAAATTTCTTGAGAAGTCAAGCACATCCGAGAGATACTCGCGATGGTGTGTAAAACTATTTCAAAGATCTTCAGGCAGTTTAAACTCTGACATTAGGTTATTAATCAACCATATGATAAGAAGGAGACGTGTATATTTTTCCCATATTATCTAATATAACTGTATTATATTAGATAATATGGGAAAAATATAATACTTCATGGGAAAAATGCGTCATAAGTAAAATGAGGGTGTATATTTGTACAACAATGTACAGGTATTACTTCTGCCTGCCCCTTTGGATAATAGAGGCGTCATACTAAACGAACGAGGCCTAAGTTGGTCAAAAATCCGTTGAATTGTTATTATCCTAAAGCCTTGGACATTTCAATTGTGGTTTTCTGTTACAAATTCAGCTGTTAATGGCAATCCTACAATAATTGTTAATTGTGAAATGTCTGTTAGCGCTGATAGAGTAGCAGTGTTTGCTTTTGTATAATTAATTTATATCTTTGTATACAAAGTAAAGTAAAAGTCCCATGTAATAGGTGGTAAGCATATTGCCAACTACCGGGGCACAATTCCAACATCCAGGCTACTACTGAGAATTTTCTAACAGAAAAGCCCAATAACAATTTGCCCGACCTGAGAATCGAACCTCAGACCTCATGCTCAGTAGTTACACTTGAGAGCACTAGACCAACGAGGCAGTCTTAATCTCACATGCGCATACACCCAGACCGGTTATGCAGACGACCGGTTTAGGAGGTATATATAGGTTATCATGCGAGATGCCCTAAACAAAAAAAAAAACACATACACACACACACACACAACCTGACCTAGAACAGTTATCGGTAAATCATACAAATATGTTCTACGTGCCAGAATTGAAACCACGATACGCGGTGCAGAAACCGGTCTCTCGACCTCAACTGTGCCATCATTCAAAATGCCAGTTTAATAAAAAAAAAGAATCCCTAAATTACAGAACTTTTCCTTAAGTAATTACTTGGTTTAGCGTTAGTGTTAATAATAAATTAATGAAGAGTATAAAAATAAAATACCTACAATAAACATAACTATACAAACAACCTTAACATAATTCTAAAACAAACATATAAAAAAATAACTCTAAAATGTAACCCACACAATGCCACCATTAAACATTGTAAGGCATTTATTCAACAGCGGCATTATACAAATGCCTTTATACCGCCTAATGCACCCGCGGGTTATGCACGCAAACGGTTGTAAAACGGTCATGTATGTTGGTTTAGGTTAAAAGACGCGTTTTGTTAACCACAGCAGTCTTACCAAATTCTCGTTGAGATTTGATTGTGAAGACAGAACGAGATAGAGCTCTAGCAGTTGAATAACGCTATCTCTTTCTCGCGACCTAAAAGCGGTCACATTAACTCGGTTTGAGTCTTTTGAATATAGCTGTGTTAGGTATTCATTACGACACATGAAGAAAGGGCACGTTTTAGGAAAGTGTGAAATGTATTTTTTTATATTATATTTTTCCTGTTTTTTGTTGGCTTTATGAGCGGTTGAGCTTTTACGTTAGGCACGCGGGATGTTATATGAGGTGCAAAGAGTGTAAAAAATGAGTGACGCAAATATTTTTATACTTGCGTTTAATTATATTTTACATCACGTAGTATACTTGGTTTTTCCTTAGTTGTCCTAAGTAGTAAACAAATATGGCGTGCTAGTAGTAAGAGAGAGATGATAATGTTTTTTCTTAAATTATTCTTAGGGTTGGAAATAACCGAATGAATGAATTATAGGAATGAATTAGGGAAACAAACTGAATGACTTCATTATTTTAGATCAACAGAGAATTAATAAAAGTCTTAATATGAAGTGTTGTGAAAGTAATGCATATTTTTTGTCACCGATTTGCTTTAAATGTTGCCCAATATCATGTAGATAACCGGTTTTTTCAGACGTTCTCCCCATCTACAAAGATTCGCGACATAGTTATAATCAAACCATTCCAATAATCAAAACACACAGATTAATACATTAGTTTTGACAAGCTTAAGATCATATTTCATCATCGTTTTTTTTTTTTTTGTGAGATAACCTAAGTATAAGTTACGATGGAACTGACATGAACTGTGTTCAAAATTTCCTAATAAATAAAGATTAAAAAAAAAAAAAAACATCGTTTTTCCTTTTAACTGGGATACAACATGAAAACTATTTAATAATAATAAATTTGACAAAAACAAATAATATGAAAGAAACATAAAAACTATTTTTATGATTTAGTTACTTCAAATTTTCCAACGCTGGACAACCCTTTTAAACAATTCAAACACAATTTTAGCCAATTCTCCCACTACTTAATTTCTAAGAATTTACACGTATTGAAAAACAATTATTGGTAATATGATATTAGATGAAAACTCGAAAGGATTTATTTAGTCAAGTGAAAATGTGTGATTTAGGCGAAATCTGGTGATTTCCGACCGAGTGCTGTTTGTTTACTACTTAGGACAACATAGGAAAAACGAGATTACTTGAACAAGCTGTTGATCTGAACCCGTGCCATATTTATAGAGCAAAAAAAATGCTTGATCATCATAAATTACTTTAAAAATTCTACGGTTATTAAATAGCCAAATTTTTATTTCGAAAGACTAAGTGAATAAACCACATAATGCCCCGAACGGCTTTAAAAATGTTGTTGGCATTATTAAACGAGGGCGAATTCCCATTTATACCTATATGCCAATTTTTTCTGGTGGTATTGCAAGGGTTGGTTTTACGTCACGCGCAGCGCAGCAGCAGTTTGTTAACAAGTATCAATCATAAAAACAACTGTCGTAAGTACCGTAACATAGCATCACGCCTGTAAACCTGTAAACCTGTAGGCCTGTATTATTGTAACACAACATTTTAAAAGAGTAACCATGGAGTTTCTTGCCCGTTCTTCTCCATAGGAATCTACATTTTGGAACGTGGCATTTCTTGACTTTCAAAAGTACCTTTATATGGTCTAATTGGAATAAATGATTTTGACTTTGACTTTGAAACCCCGGGCTAAGCAGAGATATACTATTGCACACTCATATTACACCCATGCTGTTATTCGAAAATTTCCTAACAGAAAAACTCAATAAATAAGCTTGACCCAGAAATCATATCCAAGCCCTCAAACTCAGCACCCGCACCTGCAACCACTACTTGATAACGCAGTTTACATTATTCGAATGTTTTCCTTTTCCGTATTACCAAAATTTCATGTGAAAGTACTACATACTCATTAATATATCTCCCAGCAACAACCTGTGACATTTACGTAGCTTAGACGTGTATTTATGGTCGGTCCTCTGTTAGCAAGGTTGGTACTACATTGTTTTAGTTTGAGTTTGACTAAAGCTAAATATTTGGTTGCTTTTGTATAGGGTTTAGCTCTGCATAGCAATTCAAACAAAACTTTGATTAAATTTTAGTAAGTACTAGCAACCCGCTCCCGCTTCGCATAGGTATAAAATAGAAAAAAAGATTGTGGTTACGTTTGGCCTACGTAATCCATATAATAAAAATATTCCTTTTTTACACTTACATAAAAATAGTAATATCTTAGGTTTGCGCGATCACTACACATTATAATAAAACAACTTTTAACCGGATTAATCGCGTGTATTATTGGTTTTCGTTTTTCCTGACGTTTCGAACACTTTGCAGCGTTCGTGGTCGCAGGAGGACTGCGACCACGAACCATCCGGTTAAAAGTTGTCTTACATAAAAACTTAATTAGGATTTATTATATTTATACACCATCTGTGAAAAATTATCTAAACGATTGTGAAAACCGCATCAAAATCAATTGTGTGGTTTAGGTGGAGTTAGCGGATAAACAGATAGGCAGACGCGGAAAGCGACTTTGTTTTATACTATGTAGAAATATATTATAATAAACATTTAATGTAAAAAGTTAAATACTGGTATTCATCTTTATCTGGTTAGACTAAAAATCGACCCCAACGTAGTTAGGAAAATGTTAGGCAGATTGATCGAATAAACTTTCAAAGATTTTTAATATCAGTTTTGCATGAGTCTAAAATTAAATCAACTTGATCGTTTATTTGTCACTTTTTATATCTATAGTGGCTCCTTAAATCCCTGTAAATTATCCAATATGTATTTTCCAAGTACAACGACTCGATATAAAGTTAAACATTTGTGTTCTTAACATACACAAATAAATCTTTGAAAAGCATTAACGCATGCTTAGCGATTTACAGATACAGGTGACCGAACATGTGTATAGGAACTGAATAGATAGCAATGATATCACCAAAAGACGTGTTAAAAATGTAGGAGAAGAATTCGCGGTGATGAGCAGAGTTCGAGATGGCTTAGTGTATATAGAGTATTTATCCGGGAGGCGCAGGTTCGAATCCCGCTCGCGACCGTATTCCTTTTCCACAAATGTATAACTTTAAAGTTCGCTAAGCATGCGTTAGTGCTTTTCAAAGATTTATCTGTATCGATATAACTACTAAACTACTAACAAGTTGCGGTTGCAAAACATCGAACTACCAACTTATGTACTTACATAACCTGTACCTATTAAAGTCTTGAAAGCTAAGTATTAACAATGTCACCTTATCAATACAATTTTTTATTTCAAAAGATGCTGTTTCAAATCTTATCTTAGAGCAATGGTAATTGCTTTCCGGTGAAGGAAAATATCACGGGGAAATCAGGAATGAATGGTCTGGAACGCAAGCGTCCACTGAGTTAGCACTGTACTGTGATAAATCCTTATTCCTTTTTTGTTTGAGAAGTGCAGCAATAATTGAATACTAATGAACATAGATGGTTCCATCTATGTTATTTGCCTTGACATGCAAAAATAATCGTTAATCCTAAAGTGCTCCATTTTGAATTGTTATTCTTTTAATTTACTACTTGATTGTGCTATGTTTATGTTATAAAATGTCACTGACCTACTTAAAAATTATTGTATGTCATTATGGCGGGTCATAGCTGTGTACAATCTAAACATTTAACAACTATTTGCTTACCTATGTACCACAATAAAGAATTTTGTATTTGTATCTACATAGATATTACATTATTAACTTGTATTTTGTATTTGTATTTGTATCTACATAGATATTACATTATTAACTTGTATTTTGTATTTGTATTTGTATCTACATAGATATTACATTATTAACTTGTATTTTGTATTTGTATTTGTATCTACATAGATATTACATTATTAACTTGTATTTTGTATTTGTATTTGTATCTACATAGATATTACATTATTAACTTGTATTTGTATTTGTATCTACATAGATATTACATTATTAACTTGTATTTTTTTTTTATATCTGCTTCGTTGGCCCAGTGGTTCCAATTACGACTAACAAGCATGAGGTCTTAGGTTAGATTTCCAGGCAGTATTATTGGATTTTTCTGTTAGGAAATTCTCAGTAGCGGCCCGTAGTTTGGAATGGTGCCCGGGAAATGGCAATATGCTCAGCAGCTATTACATGGGACCTAATAATAGCATTGGTGAAATGTGGGAGTCTGTGTACACCCCTGCCTACCTCTTCAGAGAATACGAGCGTAGTGCTATGTATGTAGTTTGCAGTCATGAAGATGTTAAGAATTAATGTAATGAACAAAAGAGGTGTGTCAGAATGGTAAAATCAGAGTCTCTGCCAACCCAAGAGGACACTGGCGTGATTGTACGTAAGTTTGTAAATTTACGGTGTGTGATAACCCTACTAAAACGGTTACATGGAAATGCCTAGTATTTGACACTGAGCGTGATTTACGGTTTACGAGAAGTAATTCGCTCGAGTTACTACTGGTATAATATTATTAACTAGCTGTGTCCCGCGGTGTCACCCGCCTCCTTCAAAACTTTACTATATGATTAAAAAAAAATCTTATGTAAAAAACTTATCTTGACAATGACGAACACAACAAAAAAAGAATTATCTAATTTGGTGCAGTCGTTCCTAAGTTATGGCGTGACCAAGGAAAATAGGGATTCATTTTTATATATATAGATTGTATAGGTATAGAGAGACACATCACAAAGACAAAAGCATTATACACTGGAAAAGATATAAATAACAAAGATAATAAAAAGTTAAAATAATGTTAACAATATTTTAATAGAAGCGACAATAAATCCAGGACTCACGTTAAGCAAAAAGCTACAAGCTACATAAGAGCTAGAGAATGGTCCTCGGTTCCACGTTCCGCATAGAAAGTGGACGGCGCTGAGTAGCGGTTGAGAGGTAGGAGATACTTGAGATGAATTTCAAGCGGATGAATTGCATTTCCTTTCGCAAGCGCATTAATAATCTTCAGGAATTCATTTTCGGGCACAGTGGTGAATGTTTTTATTTTTTTCATCCAATACTGAAAAAACTTCGGAAAACATTAACGCATGCATAGCGAATTAAAAGTTATAAAATTTTGTGGAAAATGAATACGGTCGCGAACCTGCGCCTCCCGGATAAATACTGCGATCTGACCGCTAAGCCATCTTGACCTCTACCGCGAATACTTCTTCCACATTTTTTAATGCGTCTTTTGATGACGTTATTGTTATCTATTCAGTCCCTACACAGGTGACCCAACGACACGACTAACTTTGCAGTTAATACAATGTCGTACAGATGCAATTACCTTAACAAATACAGATAAATCTTTGAAAAGCATTAACGCATGCTTACCGAACTTTAAAGTTACAATTTTATTTCACTTTATTTTGTTCCTTTTAGACGCGTTTGTTATAAATACTAGTATAGTGTATTCCCGATAATGATTGGTGCTAGCCCAAAAACGTGCACGCAGGCAAAATGGAGCCAATATATCGCCTCCTTCGAACTCTCAAAACTTTATATGCCAGCATATAAAGCAAATCGTGCTGCAGTTCCCGTATCGGCTTATTTTGGCACAAAAGTGTTTAAATTCCTTAATCGCTGTTTAAATCATCTGATTAAGATGTCAAAAGGCCCATAATGATGATAGTGTATGAAACTTTCCTAGAGTATCTCGTTAAATTATCCAAACTATTTTGGAAAATAACCAAACAATTATATGACATTATTTTTATACTTTTGTTGTTTTTACTAGAAGAAAAGTATTGATTGAGTATTTCTCTTGGATTGCCACGGACACGAAGTTCGAAGGAATGATAAATATTAAACGTACAAACAACTCAGTTTCCTTTTAATTACAAAACCTTCAAACAATTACCTCGATAGCCCTCCATAAATGAGGCCCATTTGTTAAAATTCTTGGCCCAATAAAATGTAATTCCTTCAAGTGTTTTGAAAAGAAATTAAGGCATTCCTTTTTATCTCGTTAGAATTTTCGTAGTGAAAAGAAATGTCTGGCGATTCCCCGAAAACATAAAATGAAAAATAATTATGTAGATTTTTTGAAGTCCTTTCCTCTCGTCTTTATACATTTATAATGAGAAGATGCGTATAAATAACATTATTAATCAAATAATGGACGAATAATGTTTATTAAGCACATTTTTCACTCTCGAAGAAAATACCTAAAAATATTATTGTGCTGAATTTACTGTGCTTACCTTCTACCATTTTACTTCAAACTTACAGTTGTGTGATTAAAAAACTCAATTTCAGTTGATTAGGAGTACAAGACCCAAACAGCCTGTAACACTAGAAAACCGTACCTTAGCAATTTACTACGGCGTAGCACAATGATACTACGTTACACTACGTCGTAGCGTACTAGTGGCTTGCCAAGGCGTGCCACGTTCACCGCATTGTAAATTAGTAGTGAAGTTTGTGTTCAATATAAATTGTTCAAACACCGCATTCACGAGAATGGTCTATTGGAAGTTTTGTAGTAGTAGGTATATTTATTATACTTTATGGAGATATTTGTCCTTAGGATTCCTTGAGGTTTGTGGCTATATAAAAATTAAAAACAAAATGTTCCCTCATTGTGCGCAGATAAGGTAAACAGAAAATTTCTTAAATATATAAATATCCTCGTTCTCGTTCGAACTGCCTCGTTGGTCTAGTGGTCCCAAGCGCGACTGCTGAGCAGGAGGTCTCGGGTTCGATTCCCGGGTCGGGCAAAGTGTTATTGAGTTTTTCTGTTAGGAAATTCTCAGTAGCATCCCGAAGTTTGGAATTGTGCTCGGTTGATGGCAATAGGCTCACCACCTATTAGATGAGACTTAATAATAGCATCGGTGAAATGTGGGTGTACAATTGTGTACACCTCTGCCTACCCCTTCGGGGAATTGTTGTGTTTATGTTATGTTATTTAAATAGGCTAGACTTTACTTATAAGGATAAGTAAAATAGTTGCTTATATCAAAAACATGACATAGGTTGCATTAAAAACAGTTTCCTTTCGTCGGATCACAGGCGAGATCGCATTCCAAACCGATATTAAAATTCGACACGACACGAAATGACGAAACCAATATATTTTCATCCCACTAGATATTTCGCCAAACCCGTATCTGATGTCAATAAACGGAAATATTGTGACAGGAAACATGTATAAGGTACTTATATTAATAGATATATATATATAAACTGTATAGGGACTTAATAGGTAGCAATGACGTCACCAAAAGACGTGTTAAAATGTGGAAGCCATCTCGACCTTTGCTAACCACCGCGAATTCTCGCGGTGGTTAGCAAAGGTCGAGATGGCTTAGTGGTCAGAGCCCCTGGAGTATTTATCCGGGAGGCCAGGTTCGAATCCTGTTCGCGACCGTATTATTTTTCAATTTAATATTGTAACTTTAGAGTTCGCTAAGCATGTGTTAATTCTTTTCAAAGATTTATCTTTCATACATATGTCGGTGAAAGGTTTGAAGAATAGGGTCCGAGGTCTCTCTGTCTGTCAGGATTATAAAGGTAATCGTAAATAGAACCAACATTAAGGCTCTCCGCCACTGAGAGCACATTTACTTTTGGGTTAGTGATTAGTAGTGAGTCACTTTATATTACGATGTACAATGAAGGTATTCAAATATCATTAAATCAGAGGTCTAGACAAGTCAGGGTGTAGAGGTCCGTTCGCCACGGCGGCTCGCAGTGAACTAACGTAGTAACGTCCTCCCTCCTCTCGCTGTAGTCACCGACGGCCCATAGCGCTCGGTGTTGCAACATCAATAATGTAAAATAGTGTTGCCATCTCCGACACATATATTAACTAATACTTTTTGTTTTGTACTAGACTTTTAAATTTTTCACCTTTTTTGTAAATAGCACAGGAGAGTGGAGATTGATACAAACAGAGAAATGCCTACACCCTGCAGTGGGTGAAGTCGGGCTGTGGATGATGATGGTGATGATGATGTGACCCAACAGACTGCTCAAAGCAATTTCAGTTTTTTTTTTTTTTTTTCAAATCTTCAAATTGACCTTATTATCTTTTCAATATTTTCACATAATATAACATAGCATCACACCTGTATTTCCGGATGAGATAGTCAGAGGTTTCCGCAATTATAAAACCACATTTCACCAATGCTGTTATTAAGCACCATGTGGTGGTGAGCCTATTGCCATCTACCGAGCACGATTCCAAACTCCGAGCTTCTATTCAGAATTCCCTAACAAAAACCCAATACCACTTGCCTGACCTTGGAATTGAATCCAAGACGTCATGCTTAGCAGTCGCGCTTGGGACCACTAGACCAATAAGGCAATTTACCTCACCTCCTAAAAACTTGATTCGGACTATTATAAACATAAGAATTAGCCGAATCGGTCCAACCGTTCTCAAGTTTTGCGCTTACCAACGAACAGCATTTATCATATGTTAACCTATATATAGATACTAGCTGTGCCCCGCGGTTTGACCCGCATTAATTTGAGGAAAAAACCTACAAAGATATATTCGACCTTGCACATCATAATACGTACAAGATAATTATTTTGTTGCGGAGTTATTTTAAAATTATGATATCTCCTAAGATATTCATTGAAATCAAATGATGTTAAGAGAAATTTTGTTCAAAATTAAATAAGTGTGGTTAATAACGTATTAATTGGATGAGGATTAATATCATGTTTATAAAAACGCCTTCGCAACAAATTTAGAACAAATTTGATTACCATAAAAATAGTTATAGTGGGTCAACCTTAAAAGATCGACATATGCAGTCGCGGACTTTTGTTAGAACTTTTATAGGGGTACAATTCCGTCATACATGAATTTTATTTAACTTTAACCGTTTGCGCAGCGCATGCAACGGAAGCTCTCGAAAGGAATATTTTTTCCCGTTTTTGCAATATTTTTCATTGGTGCTCCACTCCTATTAATCGCAGCGTGATGTTATATAGCCTTTCTCAATAAATGGAATTACCAACGCAAAAAATATTTTTTAGATTCGAACCTTGTTTGTTCCTGAGATTAGGGCGTTCAACCAAACGAACAAACTCTTCAGCTTTATAATATTAGTATAGATATATATTATACTATAGATAAATAGGACAGAAGAAAAGGATAGGACAGGTCAAGTGATACACATTAATCCTGTTCGCCCATAATTTTTTCCCTACACCCATCTCTCCATATTTCTTACAAATTATTTTCGGCGACCGATCTGAGTTTACTTAGCCAAGTATTATAATAATAATAAGACATTTATACATTTAATTTCACATTGTACTGGGATCAATCTATCATCACTGACAGAACTATTGTTGCCAATAAGCCTGATATAGTGGTGATAGATCGATCAGAGCGTCACACAATGATTATTGATATCACTATCCCTCATAACGAGAACCTCGTGAAAGCCGAGAAAGATAAAGAATTCAAATATCTTGACTTAGCACACGAGGTTGTCGATATGTGGGATGTTGACTCAGCAATCATTGTGCCGATAGTCGTCTCAGCCAATGGGTTAATACCCAAGAGCCTCGACAAACATCTTAGGAGGCTCTCGTTAGGCAGCTGGGTCAAGAGCTTGATGCAGAGAGCAGTACTCCTTGACACGGCACGAATTGTCCCCTAACCACCGGTGGCTTGGACCCTGTTCCCGACACCGGTGGCATACTGTTTTTTATATTTTTAAATATATATTTCATTTTTTAATATGTATTTAAAATTATATTTAATATGAATTTTTTATACAAATAAAGAAAAATAAGACATTTATTTCAGACGTAGTCCATATACTGTTAGTAACACAACAAACCTTATAAAACTATTGTTAGTACATACAAAAACAAAGCCACAGAATTCACAAAGTGGCACCGCATAGGAGTGCCAGTTTATGCCAAACCCTGGACGCGACCACCCGCAGTGTGTAGTCGCATCCAGTGTCACCACATCGGCGAGTTCCAGCGGCCCTCGGACATGCTCAGAAAGCTGTTCGAGCTGGCCCGCATACGATGGCATGAAAACCATCCACGTTCTTCACCGCAAACATTTCACATTAATACACACATAATAGTCCACCATTTGCTATATATATATAGATAAATGATTGATTGTCCATTGACCCATTATATTTAGTGGAATAGAAATATAAGAGCTTGGTCAAATTTCAGTATGTGAATAATAATATTGTATTTTTATTTTAAATACAAGTTTAATGGGAATAACAAACCAAAACTGTCAGTTAGCCGCAACCGAAGCAGCTGAATGTGAGTTACTGAGTTCAGTTCCCGGGTAGAGCAAAGTGTTATTGGATTTTCTGTTAGACAATTCTCAGTAGCAGCCCAGAGTTTGGAATTTTGTCCACTAGATAGCATTTAGCTCACTACCCGTGGAAAATGGGTATACTACAGGACCTCTACCTAACCCTTAAAAAATACGGGCGTGGCACTATATTGGAATATTAAAATAAATTCTATATACAGTGCTTATTTCACATTATGTATTAAAACCATTCATCAATTTAAATTAAATTATAACTCAAAATAACGGGTTAAAAGCAATCATAAGTCACCAATCTAATGGACAAATTATCAACGAATAATTTAATTAATGTCAAAGCCAGAACTCATTAGCGCTTCACTATAGTCTTAATTAGATGTATGTGACAATGTGACGTGGAATTTAGGCCACGTACGCACCAGCGGTTGGCCGCCTAGGCGGCCTGCCAGCGGTGACGGCAATGGCGGCTAACCGCGATGTTGAACCGAGTATAAACAAAACCGGTCCAAAAATAAAATTTCCGCTGTCGAGGTAGCTTATGTTATTTGTTATTACTCCCGAAAACAACGAAAGAAAAATACTGGACTCACAGGTGGCTCGCCGCAAACTAAACGTCCATGAACAATCTAGTGTGTATGGAGAAGACGGCGGCTAGCCCCGCTTCCTCCATTCAATCAACTGCCTCGTTGGTCTAGTGATCACAAGCGCGACTGCTGAGCATGAAGTCTCGGTTTCGATTGCCGGAACGGGCAAAGAGTTATTGAGTTTTTCTGTAAGGAAATTCTCAGTAGCAGCCCGGAGTTTGGAATTTTGCCCAGTAAATTGCAATAGGCTCACCTCCTATTACATGGGACTTAATAAAAGCATTGGTGAAATGTGGGTGTACAACTGTGTACACCTCTGCCTACCCCTTCGGGGAATACAGGAGCGATGCTATGTTACGTTTACAATTTGTGGCGGTTAAGTACGTACAATCATAAGCAGTTGCATGTTAAAGTGAAAAAGTGGCTAGCCGCGCAGTTAGCCGCTGCGGTTAACCGTTAGTGCGTATGAAGCCTTATGTATTATAATATATTGGTGAACGCCAACTGGCCGAAATTCGACCCCAATTAATTAAAATTTTACTATATTTTATTTATATAATTTATTATTAAGGTTCTAATGTCAAAGATGTGTGGGTGTTGGTTTGTTTCAAACGCATGGTATTATGTGCTATGTTTTTTTTTTGTAATTTAATGTAATTCTAATGTATTAAAAAATTGCTTCATGCACCCCTTCTCCATATAAACTTTAACTGTGCCAAATTTACTCCGTCCGCGTAAATTTCGGGGTTAGGGAAAGGAAGGCAAGACGGGGTACTACGTTTGAAGCTCCATAAATAAAAAAAAATAACTTGATATTATGTTTTTTATTTTAATAATCATCTTTTGTAATCAGTCCTTCATAATTCAGACTAATTAGGAACATACGTCACTCAATTAAATAAAAAATATCAAAAAGTCAGATCTGCCCATTTTGCCCCTCCCTCGGGTAAGACCCTACATTTTTTTGGAAACATTAAGGTTACAAGGCCAAAGGCCAAAGCCAAAAACCTTTTGTTTTTTTTTCAATTTTTCAACTATAAAACGCGTTGTTGTCGTCGTGTGGTTTCACTAACTAATAACTGTCACGGTGGCGCTGTGTCATGTGCAAAAACACCGTGATTGGTCAATTGGTTTCTGACTTAACACGGGTAGCCCGTCTTGCCCGCTACCCCGTCTTGCCTTCCACCTACAAAGTTTTCGCTTTACATATTCATATAATGATTACTCCCGACAGACTTTTTCTTCACAGTGGCCCATCTCCTCGGAGATGAGCCAAGTACGCAGAAGATTTTATAGTGCAGAAATATATGCGCAAACACAAGTGCACTACCTTTACCTTTGCTCTCACACTAGTCCGATAGCACGCCGATCCGACACGACCGGACAGAGATTAGGGGCAGGACTGACGGCTTTACGTGCTCTTGGTAAAAATCACTAGTGTAGTAGTGTGATATATTATTGTGAAAAGGAATCTGCCTAATTGACCTAGTAGTTACAAACGCGCCTACTGAGCGCAAGGTCCTGAGTTCAATTCCTGACTTTAGCACTGTTATTGAGGTCTTTGGAAATTCTGGGGTTTGGATTTGTGCTCGGTTAATAAAAATAAGCTCAGAACTTATTTCATGAGACTTAATAACTGATTGGAGAAATGTATGCAATGATGAGTGCTATCCACAAAAAAATATGAAGAGATTGATATATGATATATATTGAAGATGATGATTATCATTTCTTTTTTTTTATATGTATGTCCGTCGATATCTCCGCCAGTTGTGAACCGATTTCACTGAAACTTTTTTGTTTGAAAGAATAGTCTCTAGAGGTAGTTTCATTTAAATTTGGTGAAGATCCAATGAAGAACTTTGAAGATAGACAATGGAACTCTTCAATGAATTACAGCAAATCACTCGCAATTGCTGTAATCGCATATTCAATTGTTCATGTATAGTTCATGCCACTCAATACATACATAGCATCATGCCCGATGGGGTAAGCAGAAGTGTACACTGTTGTACACAAACATTTCACCGATATATAATATTAAAAAGGGCAACTCAACAACTATGTATAGAGTTCCAGTGCCTCACGACAAGGCATTCGAATCTCCCTAAAATGGTATTCCTGTCTCGCACGCGACGCATCAGGGAGGCCACTCTTTTCCTAACTATTGCCCTAAAGTAGGCTTACTGGTAAGGCTCTAACGACACGTGTAAGAGAGACCAACAAAAATTTATTTCGTAATTTAAACTGTAATTAATACAAAATACACTCAGCGAAGCCAAAGTTGAACAACAACGCAAATATTTTTGTTTCCAAAAAGTATTTGTTAATCAAAGTTCAAGGATATTTCGTCAGAAAGTATGTACAGGCAGCCTCAAAATAATATCATAACATAGATTCAAAATTATTAATTGCTAGCAGGTATCCGCGACTTTGTCTGTACAACAAAAGGTAGCCTATGTCCTTCTCCAAAGTACAATGTATCACTTAATTTTTTTTTATAAGAAATTATTTTATATTACTGTTTAGGCGAAAAAACCTATAACACAAACAGACAGGCAGAGTTACATTTTTTCTTTCGCTTTTATAATATTATTTTTGGTTGTACATACTTACATAAACTCACGCCTACATAACGACACCTGCTATGATCCTTACATAATTATTTTGTTTCGGTTCGTCCACGATCATACACACGGACCAATTTTGAGTATTACGCACTTGACAATTTTACTTTCAACATAGACCTCTCTCAAAATTCATATTTTCGGTCACCTGTATAGGGGTTGAAAGCAATGACGTCACCAGAAGACGTATTAAAAATGTGTACGAAGAATTTGCGGTGGTGAGCAGAGGTCGAGATGGCTTATATATATGGTCAGAGTGCCTGGATTATTTATACGGGAGGCGCAGATTCGAATCCTGGTCGCGACAGTATTCTTTTACCTCAAAAATTTATAATTTTAAGGTTCGCTAAACATGCGATAATACTTTTTAAAGATTTATCTGTATTCATATATAAATTTAAAAAAATCTCTAAAAGTGCATACATATTTTTGAGGCCGACTGTACCACATTTAACCTTTAAACGTGTTTTGAAATCGAATCGAAGCCTTTGAAAAGTCAATTAGTGACGTCAACTGGCTCCCGTAATATTTAAGTAAAGGTAATGTTGATTTAAATTTAATTATTGTGAATAAATAATTGTTTTGTTTGGATTGACGTAAAATAATTAGCAACAGAAAACAGTGTCTCAGTTTATTCTAGGTTTAATCCAGTGAAAAAAGGAGAGTTACATTTTTAGAGTTTATGTATGTTTGTGAGTTTAGTTAGATAGCATAGCACCACCATAACTTCTAAATGCCTGAACCGATTGAAATGAATGCGGTATCGTTGGAAGCCTTGAATTTTCCGGGTAATACAGGGAAAATGCAAATTTCGATATGAAATGATAGTAACCCATCAACAGACCAGCCGCGGCAAGCACAGGTTAACCTCGATCAATCGATCTTAATGCTACATAGCCACGAGACCCTTGCCAGGCAACTTAGTATTCTTATTTTACAGTCAATTTAGTATACACTTTTACAAGTAAGCTTTTGTAAGCCTTTTTTTTAATGAGGAACAATGTTCCGCATACCGCTTTGACAAGGGGAGACAGAGCGGTTATGTGGGACTCGAACCCATTGAAACTCCACGGTGTACCTCCTCAGCTGCTTGAGGGCGGGACGCGGAAACGCTCTCGCAAACGACCGCGAACCCGACCGCAGCCGTCCCTTGCCTGACTCCCTCTCACGGGGTAGTATATTGCACCCTCCCGTACACCAGACACCAGCCGCAACCACCTTGGACGGTCTCCAAGGTGGTTGCGGCACGCCTAAATCTGCTGTGTGCAATTGGCGCCAGACGACCCCGTGTCCGAACACCCAAGGTATGTTTGTAAGCCTAGACCAAGCTCTGTTAATAAATATTCTATCTATTTTCCATATCGACCACTCTATATCCATCCACTTATTCCAGGTCAACTTTCTGACGGAACTATAAATAGTTAACAAGTAAAAACACCCTCCTTTGATGCAAGCTCAATTAGATGCTAATAAAATGGCACAGGAACTGTCTTTTTATGGCTTCGAGCTACCTTTGATGCAGTTTCTAGAATGAAGACTTTTGAAATTTCTTTTCTAGTGTAAAAGGTTTATTATTGCCTATTTTTAATATTATGCTAATTAAAATCTAAGTATACAAGCAAGAGTTTTATGTAGCGTAAATATTTGTCGTTATGAATGTGATTGGTACTTGTCGCCGTTTATATAACATCACGCCTGTATTTTCTGAAGGGGTAGACAGAGGTGTACACATTTGGGCACCCACATTTCACCAATGCTGTTATTAAGCCTGTGTAAGTGAGCCTGTTCCCATTTACCGAGCACAATTCCATAACACTTTGGCCGAGTTTCACCGCAGGCTCATCAGTGGCGCTTGGGACCATTAGACCAACAAGGCAATCTATAGAGGCATTTGGAGTTTCTTGCCGATTCTTCTACATAAGAACAACTTTTTAAAACGGTATAACATAAACAATGAACTTTAACGTTAACTACGGTAAATAAATAAAAATAAAATTATAATAAAACAACTTTTAACCGGATTAGATTTTCGCTAAAACCTAACCTGGGCACTTTTCCAGAAGATAGCGACGCGGAGGAATACTTTGACGCATGAGTAAATTTTCTTATTTTATTTTAAGACTTAGAATAGTATTTATTTTATAGTTATATAGTGTTTATTTGTAAATATTATCTAACTACTACTCCAATTATTCTTTTGTTTCGTTGCGCGATACGAATTTTCGCGTCTAAATGTGTATGTGAATCAATAAAAATTTAGTTCACTACCGTTATTTATTACCTATCCACGATATAATATTCCATATATACAAGGTATCGCAATCAGTTTTAAAAAGAAAAGGCCTAAGTCTTAAAAATTGAGACTACGCGTAATAATGACAAGGAATATTATTCGTGCTCTTTCAGAATTCAAATTTTTATTTCTACACATAACCATTCGTATCAAATCCTCTCGCCACAATCCTCTTAATATCTGATAATTTTCACCTTTGTAAGTCGAGCTCATGAATAATTTACGACTCCAAATCAGACCCAAAATTAGGCAATTTGTTCGGGATCCTACTCAGGAATGTCTATAAAATGTCTGAGCCTAGCGTTTGATGTAAACTTAGTGATCATTCTAGTAACTTCACTGGGTTTTGGAATTTGAAATGAACGCTGACATCCTTTGAGTCTGGCAAACAATTTAGTAGAAACTGAAGTACAAATAGGGTGACCAGGTGTCCTGTATTGTACGAGATGTCCCATTTTACAGTAATGAATTTGTCCGTGTCCCTGAATTTGGTGAATCCAATACGAGACAATAATTAATGGCCAATATTTTTTTATGTTTAAAAGGTATATTCAAATTTATCGTACATTACGATGTATACGTTAATACATACTCGAACAAATGATATATTCATGATTAGTAAAAAATTAAAAGGCTGTTTTTTTTTAATTCTCTCGACTGTCTCGATAGCCTAGTGGTTGATAACATGGCTATGCAAAGAGTCATTGTATTTCTTTGTTAGGAAATTCTTAGTAGCATCCTGGAGTTTGGAATTATTCTACAACCGGGTACAATTTAATGGCGATTTTAATCTTAATTATTATTAAGTCACTTAATGAGGTGGCGAGCCTATTGGCTCATCACCTCAATATGGGACTTAATAATAACGCATTTCTTCCACGTTTTAATACGTCTTATGATGATGTTATCGTGGAAGAAGAATTCGATATAGTGAGCAGAGGTTGAGATAACTCAGTTTGCAGGCGACTGGAGTACTTATTTAGGAGGTGCAAATTCAAATCCTGTGACCAAATTTTTCATTAGTTTTCTTTTTTACTTTTGAATTCGGATTCATACATTAATGCGTTTGTAAAATGTACATAAAAAATTACTTTAAATTCAATATTATTGCCCCATAAAATAAGAAAGCCGATCTGGTGACCCTATGTACAAACAAGCAATAGGGTTGGTACTCGGTACATTATGTATTCAAATGTCGAGTGTTTGAGGGTTGTCGCTTCCGGATGCCGCTGCTACAACAATTTGCGGTAATGACGAGTTTGCGTTGGCATCTACCGGTACTAGAATCGCTTTGACAACGTTTGAACTTTACTAATTGCAATACAGTTTGATGAAATTGAAGTGTAAATGTTGGAGTGTATTTTTTAGACATTTTAATTAAGTACACATACATATTAGCCCGGTTAGTGGAATGTGATATTAGTATAACATCAGAACCTGACGCATGGATAACATTTGGTGTGACATAGCTAGGTAGAAGGAGACCGTATCGGTGACGGTTATCGCCAACAACAGCATTCCCAAAGAGGGTTGCCGTCAGGCAGGCGGCCGGTCATAAAACATAGCCAAAACTTTAGCAGCATGCCAGATATAGGTATGCTGCGCCGACCCCAAATAAATTGGGATAAGGGTATGGGGATGATGAATTAACTACATATATTTCTCGAAGATGTTCTTGTTTTAAAAACAGCGGACTGACTTAAAATAGTTTTCTTTTTGACATTGACTGTCCGACATACATTGCGTCGATCAGTGGGCTTACTCTTGAAAATAATTCCGCTCGATTGACATTGGAAATATGTCACATCGTACTTTTAAATGCCAAAATATCTAAAAAATAATTATAGATTCGAGTTAATATGAAGACAATGTGCTTTAAAATTGAGGCAACTGTAATGTAGGTAAATTTATTTTAATATTACGCGTTGTTTTAACGCGTCTATTTAATATTAGAATTAGATTGAAATTGGTATTAGTTTCAAGAGTACTGATTAGTCGAGGCTGTGATATAGGATTTTTACTTTTTAGACTATACGGCACAATGTATGGCAAATTAAATGTATTGTCATTACAAGGCAGTTGTGCAATCGCAACTACCTCACTGCTCTTCATGTATTAGAGGATGATGGTCTTACAATCTTTCGTTTGTATTATTAACTTCAAGGCCTTTTCACAACGAATATGATTTATTTATGGAGGAACGAGGTGTGGTGTTCCTCCGTTGAAAAGGGATCCGGCCAGGTGGGTGATGTTCCCTGGCGGGCCACGGCCCAACGGTTAGAGTCGGGTCTTCGTATATATGTAGGTTTGTCGCCAAACTCTGCGCACGCAATGCAGGATTCTAGACGTCATCTGTTACACTTTGCACGTAGTATTCATGTAGCGAGATAGATGTCGCTACAGATTTTCGATATAAAAATGGCCTCTTAAGCTTTAAGTTCAGGAGGTATAATATTTTAAAGATACAGACAAAGTTTCTGGTTGTTATACAAACACATGACTAAATAAATAGATGACGATGACGTCACCCCAAAACATAAACTTTAGTCTAAAAATTGGATACAAAAAGTGGTGACTCCAATAGCTTGGTTGACAAGAGCGACTGGTGTACTTAGTCAGAGGATCACGGGTTCAAGTCCCGCACGAAAATTTTCTAATTATAAAATATGAATAACCTTAGTGGTCAGTTCGCATGTCTTAATGCGTTATAAAAATAAATTAAACAAACACCATTAAAGCGCTTAAAAGCTAAATTCCGTCCCCATTCGAGTTCACTCTAAGTGATTTACAGCAGCTGTAAGAGTTGCCTGGACAAGAAATAATGTCTAGTTTTAGTGCTAAGGCGGTTGGCAACCCTACTCCATAGTTTCATCAATTTGTCGTGTTTAGTACTGTTTCTATTTACAAGCAGTTTGGTGCTTTCTATGTTAATATTTGTAAAGATTGCTAAGGGATGTTTCCCAAAACCCAAGGGGAAGGGGTAATCAACCTGCAAATCTTGGAATCTTGGTAGGGGTTTTTGTAAAAACACAGAGTTATTTTAGCAGTAAATACACCCTGTATTTAAGGCATGTATGAAACCATGACTTAAGAGTGAAAAAGTGATTTAGGGTCTGAATAGATGGTGATGACGTCACCAAAAACGTATTAAAATGTGGAAGAACAATTCGGAGTAGTGAGCAAAGGTCGAGATGGCTTAAGGGTCATAGCACCTGGAGTATTTATCCAAGAGGTACAAGCTCGAATACTGCCCACGACCGTATGTTTCTTCATACAAGAAATTGTAAACGTAAGAGTTTAATTAAACCTATTTTATTTTTGCTTTCCTTATTCATTCTTTCATTTCCGAAAACAAAGGATTAGAAGCGACTGTAAGCGCCAATCAATTGTGGACATGCAAGCTACTTAATTTATCCTCAAGGGGGCTTAGCAAGGTTACATATGCAATCGGTTACGGGTGAACCGAAATAAATATAAGATGAGCAAAAATAAAGGTTAAATCTCACAGTTAGCTTTATATGAAGTTTATAAAATCTTTTTATATGTTTGACATGTAAATAGTTTTTGTATAATAACTTTCGTAAGACACATTCATATTAGTTATAGTTTAACGGTTATTACTCACGCGCATACTTCGGGATTGCCCGACTAGTTTCGGACTCGAACGGAGCTCTTATTCATGAGCTGAGCCCGCGGCGATGTCGCGAGTCAAACTGTTTAAATAGTTTGTTAAAATAAACTTTAAGAAATTTCAAAACAAAGATTTTGGTCCAATTTATAACCTTTCCAGAAGATAAAATAATTATCCAAACTATTCCGGTACTTACATGCCATATTTCAAATTGAGTAGCAGTAAAAGCCTAGTGGTATGACCGTTGGACTGTCAAGACGGTCTTTTCGAAGTCATGTGCGTATTATAAATTAATTATCACTTGCTTATAACGGTGAAGCAAACATCGTGAGGAAACTAGCACACCTGAGAGATATTCTTGATGGTGTGTAAAGCTTATCAGAGACCTACGGGTGGTTTAAACTCTGGCACTAGGTTGTTCATCAAACACACGATAAGAAGAAAGGAAAATACAGGTACATCGTACGAAACTATTTCACATTCGATGAGGTCACTGAAAACGTATGAGGCTCTAGTTTAACGAGGCTTGAATCGGGCACAGTTCCAAATTTCCAATCAAGGTCCCAATTGGGTTTAATCATTTGAAAACCAATCAAAATTTTGTGGTAACCTAAAAATCTAATCAAAAATACTAGCCATAATGGTTTATGGAATTAATACCACGTCGTGTTTCTATACGCTTGCTATAATCAATATAAGAAGTATACTGAAAAAAATAATGGAAAACTACGTTATAAAGCAACATACAGTCCATCCATTAAACTATCGTTTCTTAACCTCGGGTCGCGGGCCATATCGAGATGGGTCGCGAGACCCGCGGGGCTTTTTGACAAAGCGCACCGTAATCACTGCAGCACTGGTTCAGCACCAGTCGGCTGCAAAAAGCGCATACGTTCTCGGGGTCTCCGCCCTAAGGTACGAGGCTACACTGTGGTCTAACAGACCCCTCCACCTACACCAAAGTCGAAGACATCCATTAGAAATTCTACCCCTGCAACAGAAATACGGTCCTTTACTCGGCACGATGATTTGCTTTCTCCTGCCATTTTTTATTGAATTTTATAATAATACCAAAATGAGATCAAATCTCTCACAAATCCAATATTTAACCGGTATTTACGCGGTCCCGATTACATTACAGCCGAAGAGCCGACTGCTTACATGTGCTTGTAGGATTTTCACTTTATATGATAATTTTTTATCCCTTTCTTTCCTTTTCAACTTCAGTGGGAACCCAACCAATTTCTCAATGATAATTGTAGGGCCCTGTCGAGATTTCATTGTCAATTCAGAATTAATTAGGTACCCACTACTATAGTGGTTTATGTTTTTTATTTTTTTCAAATAATTGCAATATTTTTAGTATAAAATCGCTAATATCGACTATTTTGACAAATATACACTTTAAAATTGAACGTTTTATGTAATATTATGTTAATTAGGGCATAAGCGACGATTTATTAATTAATGTTAAGCTGCACTTATCGTAGTTGGTCAGTGAAGGTCATATTTTGATTCACGAAACCCTACCAAACCTCCCCTTATATGCCTCAAGAGCACGTTACGGTAAGCAAATGCCTAAAAGTCTGACAACCAGTAATCACCACAAAATATCGAGTTACCCAAACTGGTTAGACTGGAAGCCAATCCCGATGTATTTTGGAAAAGGTTAGGAAGAATCATGCTTAAACGTATAAGTCGTGGGAACCATGCCTTTATTTATCTTTTTGAAATTGATTTGATAAATTGTCATCTCTTTTTTAAATAATATATCTCGGACAGGAAACGAACGGCCAGTAAAAGAGGTTTATTTATATGTCTAATTTTAATCAAATGGAGTATATTATAATTTAAATGAGGTTTTAAGTACGTCAGTTTTATAAATATGATTCATAAGAAATTGGTTAACTTAAACATTGAAATCACTACGCTAAGTGTGATTCTTCTTATCGTGTGGTTGATGAACAACCTAGTGTCAGAGTTTAAACCACCCGTAGGTCTGACATGGTTTTACACACCGTCGAGAAAATCTCTCAGGTGTGCTGGTTTCCTCACGATGTTTTCCTTCACCGTTTTAAGTAAGTGATCATTGATTTATTAATTATTATTAAAGCAATAATATACTTACTTAAATTAGCTCGGGAATTAAGCAGAACATAATCTTAGATTAACTTAAGTATGGTGAGACGGAAATCGCTTGAAAGGAAATTCACTCAGCTACTTAACAGAATTAATTAGAGGGTCGGGAAATTTGGTTGGCTGGTTTATATTAAGTAACATAGCATCACGCTAGTAATTCCCCAAGATGTAAGCAGAGATGTACTATTTTATGTCTACATTATAAGAATGTCGTTAAAAAGTTCCATTAACATAAGTCTTGAGCAATTAACCATCTATCGGGCAGAAGTCTAATCCCCAAGAATGAGAATTTCATAACAAGAAAACCCAATAACATCTTCTACATCCTACTAATAATATACACGCGAAAGTTTGTATGTGTGTTTGGATGTTTGTTACTCTTTTACGCAAAAACTACTGAACGGATTTGGATGAAATTGGGCATACAGATAGTTTATAGTCGGGATTAATTTATAGGGTACTTTTTAGCCCGGCTGGACCCAAATCTGAAATCACGGATCACGCAAATGGATTTAAAATTCACGTATTTTTCCCGTCGGGGTAGCCAGAAACTAGGGAAAATCACCTCCACAATCCTTACATAGTTCTTGCCCGTTCTTCTCCATAGGAATCTACACTTTGGAACGTGGCAACTAACTTCTGAGAATTCAAAAGTGCGTGTAAATGGTTTATTTGAAATAAATTATTTTGATTTGAACCTAGAACCTAACGCTCAACAAACGCGTTTATCAATGAGGCATTCTAAAATCATGAAAATAATTCATACACGTAAAACATAACATAACATATAACATAGCATCACGCCTGTATTCCCCGAAGGGGTAGGCAGAGATGCACACAGTTGTGCACCCACATTTCACCAATGCTATTATTAAGTCCCATGTAATAGGTGGTGAGCCTATTGCCATCAACCGGGCACAATTCCGAACTCCGAGCTGCTACTGAGAATTTCCTAACAGATATTTCCAATAACACTTTGCCCGACCTGGAAATGAAACCCAAAACCTTTTGCTCAGCAGTCACGCTTAGAACCACTAGACCAACGAGCAGACACGTAAAACATTATTTTGTTAACATAATTTTCTCTTTAAAATGCACTCTCGTGTAACAAACTTGTACCACCTTCATGCTTCCTTTAGCTCTGTAACTAGTTAAAACGAAGCATGAACGTTAATACAACCTTTAATCGATTTTCTAATGCCAATACCGATCATCTTATCGGGTGTCATGAATATATTGGGGGCATCCACCACAGAGTCTGTGTCTACAACTTTTCCCATCACAACATCAACAGGTATTTTACTTAAGGTGAGGTAACTTCGCATTTTTTTATAAAAAAATATGGTTTTACGTCGCGAAGTTAGCCATATTTACATAATTATAAATATAAATGAACTCCCAAAAAAACGGACTTAATGCCGAAGGCATTTTCAACAAGTCAACCTTACGATGATGCATAGATAACGCGGCGGCGTAGTGAATTAAGAGATTTATTAAAGCACAATACTATTCAATTTACATAGGCACTTATATTTACTTAAATAAGTTGAAAATAAACAATATTTTTTTTCAAGATAAATCTTTGAAAAGCATTAACGCATGCTTAGCGTACTATAAAGTTACACTATTAAATGGAAAAAGAATACGGTCGCGAACAGGATTCGAACCTGCGCCTCCCGGATGAATACTCCAGGCGCTCTGACCACTAATGGTATAGGTACTGAATAGATAGCAATGACGTCGCCAAAAAGACGTGTTAAAAATATGGATGAAGAATTCGCGGTGGTGAGCAGAGGTCGAAATGGCTTAGTGGTCAGAACGCCTAGAGTATTCATTCGGGAGGCGCAGGTTCGAATCCTGTTCGCGACCGTATTCTTTTTCCATTTTTTTTTTATTAATTAATAAATAAACTCTTTTAATTGAAGCATAGTATCCCATATAAACACATTTTTAAAATACATAAGACGTAAAATTCATTCATTATGTGATAGGAGTAAACCAGCAGACGGATCGCCTGATGGTAAGCGATTTCCGCCGCCCATGGACACCCGCAACACCAGAGGAGTCACAAGTGCATTGCTGGCCTTTAAAAAAGGAGTACGCTCTTAGAATCGAAGAATAAAAGCTTACTGATGAGATGATACTGCCAATCTATTAATATGAACAATAAAAAAACTTAGTTTCCACCATTTATACTCGAACTTAAATGGGCCAAGCCTACCTAAACCTTCAAAGAAGGCTTGATGCTATAATCAAAGACTATTAAGCACAGCGCCTTAACTACTGTGTTTTCAATATATTCATGTCTGTCCCTATAATATATTCGCACGCATATTTGCTTGAGCGCGTTTTTTTGCTGAATATATGTTATTTATACGTTGTATGCTAATACGCGTGAGTAGGAATAAATGTTTCGAATGTAATAGTGTTTGGGTACTAGGAAAATAGTGATAAAATGTTTTTTTTTGAGCTGAATCATACCTCTTATTTTTTTTAACTCGTTTCGTCATAGTCGTTTATTTATTTCTAGATTATCCTTATTACAGCACCGTAGCATCACGCATGTATTCCCTGAATGGGTAGGCAGAGGTGTACCTACACAGTTGTACACCCACATTTCACAAATTCTGTTATTAAGTAATATCTTAGGTTTGCGCGAACACTACACATTATAATAAAACAACTTTTAACCGGATTAAACGTTGCAGCGTTCGTGGTCGCAGGAGGACTGTCCTCCTGCGACCACGAACGCTGCGAAGTGTTCGAAACGTCAGGAAAAACAAAAAACCAATAATACACGCGATTAATCCGGTTAAAAGTTGTTTTATTATAATCTGTTATTAAGTCTCATATCGTAATATAGGTGGTGAGCGTATTTTTATCAACCGGGCACAGTTCTAAACTCCGGGCTGCTATTGAGTATTTTCTAACAAAAATTCTATAATACTATGCCCGATCCGGAATCGAACCCAGGATCCTCCCCCCCCAGGGGTTCCGCCTTGTCGTGGTAAGGGGGTTTAGTAGCCGTGGCTTGATCGCCCACGGTGAAGCCAGAGGATAAGAATTAATTTATTTGTAATTAACATAGTACTAGCAAGATAAAAACTGCTCCTTGAACCGTGAACATTAAGAAAAAAATTTAATTGTTGTAAAAACTTGTATTATGGCTTAAATGAAATCTTATCACTTACACATTGACCCCTTAAAAGGAAATTACCTAATAAATTAAGACCTTATATAGCCGGTGTGTCGATGCGCCGCTCTCCCTACCTTCCACGGCCTTAACGGTGCCGCCACCGTTAGATGGCGGACGCGGTAAGGTTCTTCTCCCTTGCGGCCCCGCAAGGGAGGAGAAGTGCCGGTATGGAGAGGCGCCGCTCTTCCTATCCTCTGCGGTCGTAGTGGCAGGCGGCGGGGCCACTGACCTGTCCCGTCCGGACACGGGGTCGTCTGGCGCCCATTGCACATGGTCTCCGAGGTGGTTGCGGGACGCCATCCGTCCGGTGTGTCGTAGCAGGAGGTGCAATACCCAACGGACGGCTGCGGGCGGGTTCGCAGTTGTGTGCGAGAGCGTTCCCGCGTCCCGCCCTCAAGCAACCGAGGAGGTATACTGTGGAGTTTTAGTGGGTTCGAGTCCTGCATAACAGCGCTGTCTGTTAGAGCTGTGTCAGAGCGGTATGAAAAGGCATTTCTCCTCATAAAAAAGTACCTGAAGCTCGGCAGTCGCCCTACCACTAGACCAATTATTATATATAGGGCCTGATAAACCTATTACTATTTATCATATACAATTTTTATTTTATTTTATTTATTTCATAGTTGCAAGTGAGTATAAGCGTCGGTAAGTCTTGGGTTTGATCACCAGGTCGAAAAAAGTGTTGTTGAGTTCCATAATGGGGTTTTCAGTAGAGCTTGGGTCTGGCTTGTTGTTTATTTTTCCAACATGTAATACCCGATCTATAAAACGAATGCCCAAGATGCAGGTACTGATAGTCTGTTCCAATCTCCGCTTAGTAAACATTCGTTGAGGTTAAGCAATGTTTTACACGGTATTTTATTGGATAGGGTAATGATGACGCTAAATGCAGCATTTTCATTAAACCCTTTCGTGTATCAGATGGCCCATTAATTTTTCAGTCCCATTTGTTGATAATAGACATCGATCGACTTCAACTTTTGAAGGTTCTAGAACATCGTAAAAGAGAAATTTTTAATGCCAAGTATAGAACACGCCATGGCTCTTGTAGGACTTTTATTTTTGGTGAAGCTTCAGTTCAAAAGAAATTTTAGTACCATAATTGTTAGGGTGAGTACAACGTTCTTAGTTATTACCTTATTCTTAGTTATTATAAAAACTTTAAATTTTAATCGAATTCACAAAGGATGATAAAATAAATAATTCAAAATATCATCGAGAATGTACTCTCCAACCACCTCGATAGCTGGACAGCCTCTAACAAAATCGTCAGTAATGCTTATTTGGTGTTTCGCTATTACCTACTTATGGATTGGATGGCAATTAAATTAATCCTAAGGCCAGGCTGACGGAATGTGTAGTTTTGTTACTAAATAGGTATTGGGCGGTGAGTTGTCCGCGTCCGTAGGAGTGCACCCTTAAAATGGAATCCCTACACGTAGCCCCTGGGTGGTGCAAAACAGGCAACACAACACTGGTTGGAGGCTTCGACCACGGCTGTTTACCATCCACCGGACGAAGCCGTTGTGGTAGTGGGCAGTTGCATCAACTCCCCAACTATCGTTCTCCCAAAATCTATCCACTCTACTTAAGAGTGAATAGATATATTCTGGATATACGTGCTCCATCCTCGGCCACACCGTCGCTTGCCATCAGGCGAGTTGGTGGCCAAACGTAGATCCATTTGATCATATTTTTTTTTATATAATTTATGACAGAGTTTAAAAATTACTTTTCTATGGAAAGCAGTACCCGGATTAATGATGAGATCTGATTGTGTAACATGTTCACTGTGCTTCACCATATTGATATGAGACAGCAACAGAAACACATAAAAAGTGGGTTTATATTACAAAAGGACACGAAAAACTAAAATAACGTTGTTTTTCTGCGAAATAACAGATAAACCTTGTATTATCAAAATTAAAAAAAAATATGCAAAAATAATTTCCTGTACCGGGATTCGATCGTCATACTTAAACTGTGCCAGTCACCTATGTACCGGTTTGCAACTAATTACTCAGTTGACATTGTCGCTAAAATAGGCATTCACAATCTACTAATCAAAATACAAAACCGGTAAATGCTTGGTCCCCATGTGATAAAGCGCAATGATACCTTTTGCAGTGTTTATCATTTTTGATAAGCTATACAACAGTGCCATTTTGATTGAAATTCGTCCTATTTAGATTCTGAGTGTCAGATGTTTAACATCACTGCTCAGCTCCCTTGAGGAAAGTCGCAATTTTGAATAGCCTATAAGTTGACCCGGCTTTTGACGATATTTTTTTCAAATTTTCAGTTGTTTCTTTTTCTTGGTTTGGACGCCAACCTCGGACATACAAACAGACAAAAATACTCAAATTTTGAAAACAACAGATTTGGCAGTAGAATCTATTGAATAACACATTACGAAAGAAAAAAAATCCAAAAAACGAATTTGAAATTTTCGGGCTTTCGAGTTACGATTTTATTATAAGTATAGATAATAACTTTAGTATTTTTGTCTCACGAAGTCTCGTGATGTAACTTTTATCGCATTTAACATAAGGTTCGTGAAATAGAGAGGCTATAAGATAATTTAATATAGCATCAGCCTCAAAGGTCGCAAGTTCGAATCCAAGGCACGCACCACTGTCTTTTCGAAGTCACGTGCGTATTATAAATTAATTATCACTTACTTAAAACGGTGAAAGAAAAAATCGTGAGGAAATCAGCACACTTGAAAGATGTTTCTCTATGGTGTGTAAAGCCATGTCAGATACCTACGGGTTGTTTAAACTCTGACACTAGGTTGTTCTTCAACCACACGATAAGAAGAAGAAGCCTATATTTCCCGTAGGATTAGGCAGAGATTAACTGTACAGTCAGCGATAGAATTCGATTAACACACATCAAAACTGCACCGACTGTAGTACTGATTATTGTGATATGATGATATCACCTTTTGCATTTTCTGTACTTTTAAGATGGTGAAATCGTAATGTTTTGTAGTGCTGACAGTTTATAAATAGTTTATGAACTCAGGCATTTCATTAATTTATATTTGTTCAATGACTTTTGTCGGTAACTGTACACCCACATTGCTTCGATGTCATCATTAAGTAAAATTTAACAGATGGTAATCTTATTGCCATTAAGCGGGAACAGTTCCAAACTCCGGAAAACCTCAATAACACTTTGCCCGACCCGGGAATTGAACCAAGGACTTCATATTCACATCCGGATATAGCTCCAAACTCCGCGCTACTACTGAAAAAGCTTAATTTTTTTTTTTTAAACCCAGTATTTCACGATCAATGAGCAGAGCATTTGAAGATTCTCATATTTCTCGAGGCAGTTATTTTAATTTTATAGGCTTTAAATTAACGATATAGAAAAGTTTTATTCAAAGAAGTTGAGCCAAAGTAAATATCCCGCGACACGTGTCTTCAGGAACACCGCGCTACTTCAGGCGATATCGCCCGATGCCACGCAACGTCGCCAGTATTTTTATCTCGCTACTTTTTTCGTCCACAGTATACAATTGATTCTGCCCAAAGAGGTCGTGTTGTTGACTGCCACATACAGAAGTCTTTAAAACAAAAATCATAAGAAAACCAAAAGCCGTGCGATGTCGCTAGACATCTCGTGTGAAGTCCAACATCGTTGTTTGTGTCCTTAGTGACACGTGTCGTGTTACATTGGTCCTTCGGTGAAATTCGGTAAAAACTAAACTTCTTCTAGTTTATCACAAAGCTATCTATCAATTAAACACTTCATTATGGCAAATAAAACTCATATATTACCTACCCAATAAGCCTCCACAAGCTATTCCTAAACAGTAATATCGAACCGATCGTGTACTTAAACCCACATAATCGCAGTTAATACTTATAGTACAGGCGATTATTATCTACCCACTGCCGCGACAGAACAATACAATGCGATACAAGCTGTTAGACACTCCCAACTTTCACAATAAAATAGATATTGATTCTCTTCGAGTGCACTCAACCGTGAACGGGGTGAATGCGAAGCGAGAAATAAAATAAATGTGCTGAGTGAGAAATGGTAATGACAGTGTCAGAAGAACTTTAGAAAAATAGTAGCAAAAGGGTAGGAGATATTGACATAAAAACCTGTGGCAATTGTGACGATATAGCTTAACTATTGCACCGATCTCGGTGCAGTGGTCATGCTATGTATGTTGGTACGGAAAAAATATTAATTTCGTATGATAGCAGAAGAATGTTCCAGGTCTGAGTGTGTGTGCATATGAGATTAGTTCTTTGTGTATGTAATCGCTTCTACGATACAGAGAAAATTAATAGTCTGGGACAAAACCAAATTAATGCTCTCTATTTTTTACACTACCTTTGGAACATATTGATAATGGAATGGCAATGACAATAGGGAATGTGCATATGATTCAAATGTGTCAAATTCAACTCAATTGTGAGTGCTGTAGAGTGACACCTATTCAATTACTTTTTTAATGAATCGTGTTTTAACTATGAAATATTATAGTTGAAAACTGAAAATAGAATTTTTCACGGTAATGTACAACGTATAAAAATATAAAAACATACCTATGAAAAATACATGCATATACCCTATTACAAGAAGCATTGATTTTGCATCGCGTTCAGCTAGAACTATCATTCATGACAAAGTTTCACCTATTACATGAAACTTAATAACAGAGTCGAGGAAATCTACACCTCTGCCGAACTGTATACTTTTAAGATCATATTATTTTTGTTAGCGATCGTTTGTTCCTCAATATTGGTAGGCATTGATCGCAGTAATGTCTTCTAAAAAATACTATTCAACAATATGCCAACGGATGATTGTAGTTTGCACAGCCTGCCAAAAAAAAAGAAAAGAATATGAAAAAATATATCTTTTAACGGGTTATTTTAAAAAATCGGTACATTATTATTGCACATAAATGTGTAAAAAAGACAAAATTATCTCAGACTACTCTCAGACCCGTAATGACTGACGACCTGGAGCACGTCAGCCGCTGAAATTCCGACCAAGTCAAAAATGCAAAACTATACAATACAATTCTTCTTCTACTCATAAGCGACCTAATTATTAAACTTAAATAACAATGCCAAAAAAACACGATGAATTTAATTATAAAAATAATAAAACGCACGACCGCCATATCTGATTTATTTTTCGCACCTTTTTAGGTACTACATTACTTTTTTAAATATTACTAACCTATGCTACCCATGTTAATGTAAGCATTTTTTTTTATGTGATAGAGAACATCCAAGCAGACGGATCGCCTGATGGTAAGCGATTACCGCCGCCCATGGTCACCCGTAACCCCAGAGGAGTCGCAAGTGCGTTGCCGGCCTTTTAAAGGGTTTTGGCCTCAGGTACCATCACTCACTCGGCGAAACACAACGTAAACGTGTGTCACGCCGGTTTTCTGTGAGGCCGTGTCGCGACGGCCCATTCGTGCCGAAGCATGGTAAATTAAATAAGATATTATAATTTAATAGGCATTCTTGATACCCCATACATCTAAATCGGTTCAGACATTTAGAAATTATGGTGGAACCTACATACACTTACGTACATACTTATATACTATGCTTACAGACATATATAATCCCTAAAAACGTAACATTCCTTTTTTTTGCAGTCGTGTAATAAACTACATGACGCTACAAAATATTTCCACTTGTACAACACAGTACCTCGTAAAATTTACGAGCAATGACAAGCACCCAGGTGCCTCTATTTTTCTTACATCTCGAGACGACGTGAAAAATTACTAAAAAGCATTTTCTTCACACGCTTTGTAGAGAAAAGATATCTAATTGCGTGTCATTCGTAGCAAATGCATGGAGTGCAATACATTTGTGAAGGTGTACCTGCAATTTATTACTAAATAAGCGTTCCTGCCACAATTTATTTATGTTGTCGGAGTTGATCAGATCACGTATTTATTTGCACGATATAATGTACCGCTTAAACGCACCAGAAACACTATCAGGTGTACCGTCGGCGTGTCACCATTCATACGCATTCCAGCCTTGTTCAATAAAACATTTTCATCATCATACTCCTTCAAGGAACGTTTGGAGTTTTTGTGATCACTACACATTATAATAAAACAACTTTTAGGTCCTCCTGCGACCACGAACGCTGCAAAGTGTTCGAAACGTCAGGAAAAAAAAAACAATAATACACGCGATTAATCCGGTTAAAAGTTGTTTTATTATAATGTATGAATAGATACTACTGACACTATTTTGATTTTCTGAGACATTATTAGGTCGTTATTTTATATTTAATTATAATTTTTTGTATGCATAATTATAATTCACTCATTGATATTTGCATGCCAGTTTCGCGATACATGTGTTCCAAATTTAATCTATCTTCGACGATCTATATTACCGAGTTTCATATGAATGTGAATAAATAAATAAATATTAAACCGCTCCCCTCCCCCCCTCTTAATGATACGGTGAGGGAAAACATCGTGAGGAAACCAACGGTGATCAAAGCTAGTGCCTTCTCTGTATAAGGATAGACCCAATGCAGGCCCATGCTGGTTATGTTATACAATTACCTATACCTCGCGAAATCAAGCAAAACGACTCAACATTTAATTTGTTGATTTACTTGGCACCTTTGAGCTCTGTTTAATCCCCTTTGAAAGCAGTATTTTGCGCCTCTTTCACCTCTCAAAGATCAATTTATGGGAGCTTTTTCCCTTTTTAATCGAATTTCCTTTTAAAAGCAAACATCGTTATCATGTCGTTCTATCCGTGAGTGTTGCCAGCCGTTTCAAATTAAACTTCCTTGTTTTTATTTCACTAAGTGCTATATTTGTTTAGGAGGGTAATGTTTCCCTATTTTAGGCGTAAGAGCATCGGCGTTCTGGCAGAAAACTTATTTTTATTCACATTTAAAAGTAAAAGTAACAATATTTTGTATTACATTGCCAAATTTTATTGTATTTTATTAAAGATACATTTTTGAAAACCATTTATGCATGCTTAGCGAACTCTAAAGTTATAATATGTAGTACAGTACAGTCCTGGAGTATTTATCCGCGAGGCACAGGTTCGAATCCTGCTCACGACCGTATTCTTTCTCCATTGAATATTCTATTTTATTAATTCGCCATTGTCCAGTTTTTAATGCATAGATATTAAATAATATGATTCAAATCCTTTTATTTTGCAAAGTTATTGCATTTTAAAGTTGTAATTTACTTTTATTTTCACCGATGCATTAATAAGTTCCCATGTTGTGAGGCAATGTTCAGTTTATCTACTGGGGATACTTTCAAACTCCGAGCTGCTGCTGAGAATTTCCTAACAGAAAATCCCAATAACAATGGAGGGCAAGGGTGCAACTTGGCTGTTAGTTTGGTATATAGGAAAAGCCATCGATTGGGTTTGCCACGGTGCGCTTCTGTCAAAGCTTGCCAAACTCCCCGAAAGATTGTGCTTATGGTTAACCAGTTTTCTCGAAAGGCAAAGCCTTAAGGTCGAGTGACGTTCAGTTCCTCGGTCATTTGGAGAATACAGCCGAACTGGTTTTGAAAAACTGGGGTTTCCCAGTAGAGCGATACGGCACTTCAGGCTGGACTACCGCCTTCAACTTTATAAGGCTTCGTGCCTTTCACCACATATGTAATACTGTTCTCATCTGGACTGAGGCTCTCAGTACTAGCGCCTTCCATTTCATCGCCATCAACGCTGAGTGCCCCGAATCCATGGCAAGCCGGAGATCTCCAAACGGCTCCTCCGAACTTGCGAGAAGATGTTGCCTCTGTATGCATTCTCTGCCACATTTACAACGGGTAGTATTCGAACGAACTATTCAACCTATTACCAGCCTGATTCCATAACCGTAACACCCGCCATCAATTAAAATTCATCAACACCATTTTGAAAGTTGGCGGTCTACCACAGCACGTTTCACACGGCATTTTGTTCCTCGCACCACCAAATTGAGAAATCAACTTCCATCACCAGCATTTCAAAATAGATATGAGATGGAGGCCTTCAAGATAAGAAGGTATGTCTTTTTAAAAGACCGCCAACATATCAGTGACTCCCTTGGGGTTGCAGATGTGCATTGGCGGCATTGATCGCTTACCATCAGGTAACACGCAAGCTCGTTTTCTTACTATACCATAAAAAAGACACTTCCCGATCTCGGAATCCATCTCAAGACCCAGCGACCGCAATTGCGACAACTAGACCATTCAAGCAGGTTTCATCTTTTCACGGCAATATTAAGATTACATATTTCTATAAAGGTCAAAATCAACCTAAAGGTCACATTTAATTTATCAATCTAGAGAAACATGGTGACCTTATATGAATGCAAATTACCCAATTCATAATACAGTCCCAACCAATTTGAATTTTACAATTATTTCCATGGCCTTCGGATGTAGTTAATGGAAATGGATTAGGGGAGCTCTTTGGATGAACCCTTTGATTATTGAAGCAATCCTATTAAGGGTCAGTTTACACAAAGTTTTGGTTTGACAACTAAGTACCTGCTGTCCGGTGACCGTGTATTCTCAATATTTGGGTCCCAAACGAATTTGAATAAAATGATATACGATTTCTATAATCATGTGAACTGGTGTTTGATGGGCAAGCGTGTTTCACCGTCGACCAACACATCGCTTAATATCAGATGAGGTGGCGGTCAACCGTGGCACATTAAGAATAAATAAAAATGGTAAGTATGTATATTAATTAGCTTAGTTATTCTATTTGACTGCCTCGTTGGTCTAGTGGCCCTGGGTTGGATTCCCGGGTTGGGCAGTGTAATTGTGTTTTTCTAAGGACATTCTCAATAGCAGCCCTGAGTGTATATTTGTGCCCGGTACATGGCCATAGGCTCACCACCTATTACATGTAATAATCCCATGGGACTTAATAACAACATTGGTGAAAATTAGGTGTAAAATTGTGTACACCTCGGCGTACCCCTTCGGGAATTACAGGCGTGATGCCTATTATATGTTATCTCTCATTTTGACCTCATCATAAGTATGCTATGCTATGTAGTTATTCTAATTTTAGGCTTTGTATTTCTATCATAATAAAACTACAAAGAACATGAGTTTACTAAGTAAGAAAAATACTGAATAAAATAGCCTGTCTCGACTATGGGTAAAAAAATATGGTTAGGCTCATTACTTTTGTTTCATCTTTGTTACATACATACATACAATCACGCCTGTATCCCATTGGGGTAGGCAGAGACTATCGATTTCCATTTGCTTCGATTCTGACACACCTCTTTCGCTTCATGTATGTTCATTAACCTCTTCATACATGCTCGCCGACTTAGGTTGCTCCTGACCTGTCCTTTATTGAGAACGTCCGCAATTTGATTGCGGTACGTTCGTCGAGGTCGACCTGCTCCGACTCTTCCATCCACTTTCGCCTCATGTACTAGTTTAGTCAATCGCCTTTCATCCATCCTTTCTACATGCCCAAACCATCTTAGCATACCCATCTCAATCTTTGTCACTACATCCTGTTTCACTACACAACGTTCCCTTATCACACTGTTCCTCACTTTATCTTTTAAAGTTACGCCAGACATACTTTTAAGAGCCCTCATCTCTACTGCATTAATTCTGCTTTCATGTTTCTTCTGCCACACCCAACTTTCACTACCATACCATCTTTGTTATCCGATAATTACTAGTTATTCTAGATAATCACGAAAACTCTCTAATACAAAATACTTATTTAATAACTCCAATAAATTGCCAACGTTTAAAAACTCACGAATTCCAAATATTATTCGAAGATGATAATTAAAATATCAATAACGCCGACCGGATTTTCATGGAATTCCTATTATTGGATATTATTATTAACAAAGGTATAAAGCTATTACCAAACTGAAATCTGAACGTATCTGTGCTTCGGAGGGCACTGAACCGTCGGTGGCAGTAGCAGCAGATGGTAGCAGTCGCTATACCAAGCCAGTTGCCTATAGGTGGGGCGTGGAGAACTCGGCCACTAAGTTGATTTCTAATCTATAGAAAATAAAGAGGGGCTTCTTTCATCTTATTATTTTTTAGCATTTCTCCTAAAAATGAATCGTTATTTGAATTGAGTAACTTCTTAAGATTCTGCGCTTTGACACATTAGCAATTTCTATTATGTGAGCCATTTTACGAATGTCGATAGAAAAACGTCAAACAGGTGAATTACTGTGTATGAATTGCACACAAATCATAATATGATTTTGTCTATGAAGTGACCATTTTACGATTTGTGAAATGAATCATATTAGGATCCTATAATGATTCAGCTAAAATGGCCTTTTTAGACCTCCAGTTCTGTACATAATATGACCAGATGCGCTTCAGGTACAGAAAGAAACCTTCCAGAAGAACAGTCGTAATACTGTATTTGTGTAGCTTCGCCGCTGTTAATTTCTTTAACGTAGAATTTATTTTTATTTTATTAGATACGACCAGGAATCTATATCGTCGGTGATATTCCAATACCGCGTAAATAACAACTTTAAATATGGCGTAATTTTCTAAGTAAGACGTAAGTTTGACATGACAAGAATAAAAACACAATTATTTTAAAAAACAATCCTAGTCCTTTAATTCTATACGTACCGTTTAATTTAGACTTTATATAAAAAAAAAGTTGTGGACGTCTACTCAAATTTTGCTATTTAAGTGGATGTTTAGCTATGAATAAAAATTGTAAGGTTTATTTTCCGTTAAGTAATTTTTCTCGAAGTCAGTCACCGGCGATATAATATTATAGTGTAGCTGTTTAATATTACACTATACTCAAACGTATTAAACAATAATATAGTCCACAGCACTGTTCACATATTTAATTATAGTTTTATTATACATGAGTCACAATAGGAAAAGAGAATATTTCGTGTACACATTACAGTAAACAATAGTAAAAATATTTATGAGTTAAATGCAAGTTTTCCAGATCTAAAACATACAAACTTTTCTAAATCTAAGTGCCACATAAGCCCCCAAAAATAACTCAGAAGACAATTTAACCAACTGCAAGCAAGAAAAATTCTCAACCCCAAAACTCCAACATTAAACCTGATGAAGAAGAATGTTGATGGTCACAATTTTTCTATCTTCCTTCGTACCACTTAAATGTTGTTAAGTTAATGCTTGACAAGTTACTTCCGTTGTGGCCACGAAACAGATCATTCCGCTCACTGAGTTACGAAATTACGTCATTGACAATCAAACCATCTCGCTGGTGACGAACACCCTCTATTTGCCTTCCGAATGTTAATTGAATTGTTAGATTTACGTTGTATTAATTACCCCTTTCACTCTGTTACAATAAACTTAATTGTCCTCGAACCGTACTGCTTAACTATTGTTATTGTCTTGAGAATATAGACTCAATTCATTTTATCATTCATTTGAGTGTTGTCTTTTGTTTTATTTGCTAAGAGCTTTTGCTTCAGTTGTTTTCCACAGTTTTGGTCATTATTTTAATGGTTATGTTCGTTGTCGTTTATATTTAGGAATGAATTTTTTATGTGATGGGGAGGTGGACAGGTAAGCTGCTGGCCTGATAGGAATCATCAACAGTATATTTACTAAAGATACTTGAAACAGGTACTAAAGATGTTGTAAAAGCTTTGGCTACGTTGTGGTGGGCCATTTAATAATAATGAGGTACAATGTTCTCATCAAAGAAATTTTGTGTAAATGTCGGTTCCTCAAGTTCTGATAATGTCCGTGAACACTTTAAACTTCAGTACTGAACATTGAGAAGTGTGAAGAGTAGGGTAGTATTTACTCTTTAGTGGACATATCGGACTAAAATTATTAATAAAAAGTGAACACTAGCTTATTCTCGAGGACGAAACGCTTTTAAGAAATTTATGGAAATAATTAAGAGATCTGGATCAACAGCATTTGGATGGGGAGTCTAGCAAGTCGACATTGACGACCGTACCGCAATCGAATTGTGGGCGTCTCAAAAAAGAACAGGTCAGGAGCAACTTAAACCGACAAGTATGCATAAAGAGGATAGATGAAGCGAAAGACGTGTGTCAGTATAATAGCAAGTTGAAATCGATAGTCTCTCATCTCTGCCTACCCCAAAGGGAAACAGGTGTGATTGTATTTGTATGTATGCAGGGATGGACTCACCGGCTTGAAGATGGTTGTTAGCCAGACATTTTCGATACTTCACAGTATCATCAAGCTATGCTATGCCATGAGGCGCTTATACGATCGACTGCCTCATTGGTCTGGCGGTTGCAAGCGGCGCTGTTGAGCGTGAGGTCCTGGGTTCGATTTCCACGTCGGGCAAAGTGTTGTTGGGTTTTTCAGTTGGGAATTTCTCAGTAGCAGCCCGGAGTCAGGAAATTGGTGGTGTGACACCCCCGTGCATCAGAGAGCACGTAAAGCCGTCGGTCCTGCGCCTGATCTCTCTCAGGCGGTCGTGTCGGATTGCTGCCCCATCGGAATATGAGATTGAAGGAAGAGGGAGTGCACCTGTGTTTGCCCATACACTTGTGCACTATAATATCTCCTGCGTACTTGACTAATCTCTGTGAAGATAGGCCGCCACGATCAAAATACGGCCGAATATTATATCGTTGAGGTTAAGTAACACTTGTTGACAGTCTGTAGATAGGTGAAGGCTGGGAGTATTTCCATCTGAGCGTCTCCATGCTCTCCGTTGGTCCCAGCTGGTATTAATTAATAACAGTCACTATGCCAAAATCAGATGTCTACGAACGGTTTATGTTTGGCAATCATGGTCAAATATCACCAGACAATGGACCTTATTTTATCATCAGTAGGGAATTGTATTGTAGTCTTCCCTTTTTCGTTCTTTTGTTGTCATAGCACCACGCCTGTATTCCCCGAAGAGGTAGGCAGAGGTGTACACAATTGTTAACCCACATTTCACCAATGCCGTTATTAAGTCCCATGTAATAGGTGATGAGCCTACCGGGCGTCAATTTCAAACTCCGGGCTGCTACTGAGAATTGCTTAACAGAAAAACCCAATAACACTTTGCTCAACCTGGGAATCGAACCCAAGACCTCATGCTCAGCAGTCGCTCTTGGGACCACTAGACCAATGAGGCAGTTCTTCTAGTTTTTCCCTTCGTTTAATATTTACTCTCCGATTTAAGATCTATTTATTATTAGATGCATATAATGCAAAACGTGCTGCACTGCAATCCACAAGGATACTTCGAGACCACGGCCGACATATAAATAAACTACTTCATTGAGATTTAAACGCTTTCAATAAACTAAAAAATGTTTTTTTTCGTGATCAAAATATCGAAAATTTTTGTTGTAGCCGAGTGATCCAGACCCGCCTCTTGAGCTGCAGGTTGTCGATTCAAACCTGGCATGTACCAATGTGACTTTTTCAATGTCATATGTTCTTTCTTAATAAATCTAAGACATTACAGACATACGGTAAGGAAAACATCACGAGGAAACCTGGACTTAATGGTCTGAAATCGCTAATCCGCAGGGAGCTAGGGTGGTGATCAATACTCGTGCCTTCTCTGTATGAGAAGAGGCCGTTGCCCTGTAGTGGAACAGTTATGGGCTAGTTATGTTAAGTTACGTTCGAAAATAATCCCTTATAAAAATAAATAGAAGGAAGTTTAGGTATAGGGTAGTATTCTCCAACCCTGCCGGAATAGACGCCTGCAGGTTTGGAGAATACGGGTAGTATTCTCTAAACGAAAAAAGCGTACATAAAAATTTATAAGAATTCGGTAGTGAGCAGAGGTCGATATGGCTTTATGATCAGAGCGCCTGGAGTGTTAATCCGGGAGGCGCAGGTTCGAATTCTGCGCACGGCCGTGTTTTTCTTTCAACTAATCTTAAAAAAATTATAGAAGAATTCTCTGGAAAGACCTCTATAAACAATGATAAAAATGCAATATATGATACAATAGAACAAACAAAAAGATAATAAACGATGACAAAATAAATACTAAGTAGTTAGTATCTAAGCGCTGGTTTCCTGGCCGCAAAATGACGCGTTAAGTCTCGTGGATTTAGTAACAGCCTCGTATGTAAGGAAACACCTGGGGTCATATAAAGACACACATGCCAACTAATTGAGCAAGATTATTTTATGCTCTCCCTGAACTCATAAAATGTAATCATGCGAAAAATATACATAAATGACGGTTGCGGTATGCGGTTAACAAAAGGTAGCAAGGCAGGTATAAGTGGAAATGCCGGAAGGGGACGCCCTAGAAGGATATACACTGACCTTATTAGTGATATCCTCCAAAAAGGTAAAGTGCGTAGTACTCGTGCATGTATGACCTGTGGGCTTACTCTTGAAAATAATTCTCGTGGATTGACATTGGAAATATGTCAGTTCGTACTTTTAAATCCCAAAATGTCTAAAAACAATTAATTATATAAGTAGATTCGGGATAAAATGAAAACAAAGTGCTTTAAAATTGAGGTAACTGTAATGTAGGTAAATTTATTTTAAATTTACGCGTTGTTTGTAATGCGTCTATTTAATATTGGAATTGGATTGGAATTGGTATTAGTTTCAAGAGTAACCCCACAGATGTATGAAAATTCTGTAGTTTCTGCCTACCGCATGGGAAAAAGGCGTGAGTTTATGTATGTATACATAATATTTGTAGGACATTGTAGGTAGTGAAATAATAACTAATATAAATGTCAAATTAAAAAAATATTCTATAAATAAAGAAGTGGAAAAATCCATTTCTAAAAAGGATTTAATGATATTTAACATATAACACGACATAGAATCTCGCATGTATTCCACCAAGGGGTAGGCAGAGATATGCACAATTGTACACCCACATTTAACCATGCAATATGTGATGAGACCATCTATCGGGCACAATTCCAAACTCCGGGCTGGTACTGAGAATTTCCTAATAGAAAAACCCAATACCTGAGTTCTGAGGTGAAAGATTCTTGGAAATATAACCAGAGACCACATGCTCAGCAGTCGCGCTTGGGACCACTAGACCAACGAGGCAGTTATTATACATTAAATTCAAATTCAAATTCAAACATTTATTGCGAATATAGGTAGGTAGTACATACATAGTTGTTACATAAATCATTTTGAGCAGCTATATTCAGCCATTACAGCATGCAATGTCATACAAGGGTTAATAAACAATCATAAATCATAATGCATGTCAGGAATATAAAATGTCAAAATATTTAAATCTAATTTATATAAAATTTATCATGAAGGTATTTATTAACAGTATAGTAAGCTTTAACAATAAGGAATTGCTTTAGATTATGTTTAAAGGAATTTATATGAGAACAATTTAAAACGTTATAAGGTAAATGATTGTAAATACGGGGTGCCATACAAAGTATACTAGTACTAAATTGAGCTGTGTTGTTCGACGGAAAACTAATTTTTTTATTATGTCGTTTACTTTTCAATTGCTGGAACATATGTATATGTAACCTCACGAACACTGCCACCTCATAAATGTAAATACATGGCAACGTTAATAATTTTAAATTTACGAAGTGTGGTTGACAGCTTTCCGTGGATTTAATCTTACAGATGGCTCTTAAGCATCTTTTCTGAGCTTTAAATATAATTTCCTTGTTCACCGAGTTACCCCAGAAAATAATACCGTATCTTAATGTCGATTCAACATATCCGTGATATGCGGTGATTACTGCAGATTGGTTCACGACTTTCCCAAGCATATGTAGAGCGTAGGAAAATTTGTTTAGTTTGGTGCAGATACTATCAGAATGGCATATCCAATTCAAATTAGAGTCAAGATGGAGACCCAGAAATTTCGCTTGTTCCACTTCACAAATCCTTTGTCCATTGCATTTAATGTCAAGATCTGGTAGGTAATTTTTCCTATTTCGAAATGTCATAAAATTGGTTTTATTTATATTTATTAATAAATTATTGTTTGTCAACCAGTTAATTATAATGTTAAATGTATTATTCATGTCAGATTCTAAGCTACTCTTATATTTATTGGTGAACATGACTGTACTGTCGTCTGCAAACAAAACCATATCATGATCGACGGTACTAGGTAGATCATTAATGTAAATGATAAACAACAAAGGACCGAGGATACTACCTTGTGGTACACCTTGAGTAATTAATATACATCCAGTAAAATTATTTTACAATTTTAAGTTTCTCTTTCTGTTGAATATACGAACGCGCTGTGGAAAGTGGTGGCAGCAACGTAACATAACAAATGAAAGACTGCACGAAACGTGAATATGATGATAATAAAACAACTTTTAACCGGATTAATCGCGTGTATTATTGGTTTTTTGTTTTTCCTGACGTTTCGAACACTTTGCAGCGTTCGTGGTCGCAGGAGGACTAATAATACACGCGATTAATCCGGTTAAAAGTTGTTTTATTATAATGTGTAGTGATCGCGCAAACCTAAGATATTACTATGTGAATATGATGACTTTCCTCTGTGTGCGTTTAGAACACTACTTCTTAATCGATTAACATATATTGCGTCAGTAAGTGCGATGATTCGATATTAATCATAATCGAGAATGAGACAACATTGTGGTATCCATTGAGCAGATTTCCTTTTCATCTAGTACTCCAAGATTTATTTTTATTAAAATGTCATATATCACAACATAGTATAAAACAAAGTCGCTTTCTCTGTCCCTATGTCCCTTTGTATGCTTAAATCTTTGAAACTACGCAACGGATTTTGATGCGGTTTTTTTTAATAGATACAGTGATTCAAGAGGAAGGTTTATATGTATAATAACATCCATTAAATAGTGGAGAAGTACTGTTATTTTTGAGGTTTCTAATGTGATGTCGTAAATAATTTATTTTTTTCCGCTTACATTGCAAACGCAGGCTGAACCCTACGAGTTTTATCAAAATAATGTACTAAGTATTGTACACATTAAAAAGGTCTACAGAAAAGTCCGTGATGGTGTATGTCTATCTCTTATGGATAACCCACAATAACTTTTTTACGTCATTTACTTTTTACGACAAATAATGGCTAATTTTCGAAGCGATTTTAACCAATACAGCATTAATCCTTAACCAATTAAATACCTTAAATACATTGTTCATTTAATATAGATCTATATGGCCCTTTACACCGTATGATTTAAGTGAATATTTTCGAAGATATTACAGATTTAAAAATTGCGGGACATAGCGTTTGTTATAAAAAAGGTCTACAGAAAAGTCAGAAATCTTCATGGTATAGGGAAAGGGGGATTGTTTTACTCCAAATTTAACGCGTGCGGGCCACGGGCAGTAATGAATAAATCAAAACTACTGGATCGATTTTAATCACATAGGCTATATATTTTGTACCCGTGCGAAGCCGGAGCGGGCCGCTATGTTTTTATATACAACGTTCACAGTTTTTCTGTAGTGTATTTAGTATCAGCATTGCACCCGTGCGAAGCCGGGGCGGGTCGCTAGTATATACTATTCTTCTGTCTATATGTATATCTCTGTCTTTCCTCTTGGTGTGCAATAAAGTATACTCTATCTATCTATCTATCTACATATAATGATATTTTTAATACATGTTGAGGCCATGTAATGCCTATATTAATTACTATTTTTCAAGGAAACATTGAATAAATAATAGATAAGAACGGGGCTTGAATCCTCGGCCCTTGACATTCCGTATCATCACTCTACAAACTGAGCTACCTTGTCTTTGTTTGAATCTATTGAATATTCAAGCCTCCTTGTATTCGTCTTAAAGGAGACGCTTGGCAATATTTATTTAGCAATCATTTTCATTTTATGACAAAGAATATCAAGGGTCGCGGGTTCAAGCCCCGTATAGATAAGTAATATACAAATTACTAATGTTATCCACAATAAAAATAACATACAAATTGATAAAACAAAATAACGCAAAGGAATTACTAAAAACAGATGAAAAGCACTCTTATTGTGTATTATATTATGGCACATAAAAATAGGGGTACGATAAACGAGGATTACGTTTTATGTTATTTCATAAAACCTCTGGTAGATAACAGTGAGACGTTTATAGGACCCCCGAGGTATCGATGCCTTGCAATTAAATTACTAGCAATTGTCGAAGAAAAGTTAGTTTAAACCAGTGCTTGGAAAGTTATTTTAATAATAACATCAAGTTAGCGTAAAAAATGGGGGCTCTAGAATTTGTTGATTCCGAAAATGGACGGTAGGTGAAATAAGTTTGAGACCCAGTGTATAAACACAAAAAAAAATTATGTCCACAATATGGTTGTTTCGATAGACGAACGGTTAAGGAGCTAAGAATGATTTATGCAATGCCAAGTAGAGTAATTTTGCCCGCTCCGTCCAGCAGTCCAACAAAACTAACCCCTACGTGATTGCTAAATAAATATCGCCAGGCGTCGCCTTAAGACGTATACAAGAGGCCTTGAAATTTAATACACACGAACAACGACACGGCAGCTCGGTTGATAGACTGATGACACGGAATTTCAAGTGTCGCAAGTTCAAGCTCCGTCCCTGTCTATTAAGTTTCAATGTTTCCTTGAAAAATTGTAATTAAAGACAGTATTTCCTAATCTCAGATAACAAAGCTTAAAGTACCAAACATAATTAAATTTCTAAACTTAATTACGACACAATTTTCCATAATGGTTCTCAATTAAAATACTTTATTTACCCAAACAACACAACCGAAATACTTACGACGTTAAAATTCAATTTCAATGTACCATCGCGCACAGTTTACTCGGTAAAGATGTCAAAACCTCAAAGAAGGATTAAATGGGAGCTCTTGTAGTACAGCCGCGAACACAGAGCAATACCTACGTGATTTTATCGACATTCTTAGGCTTTACCCATATCTACCGATATTTCCGAGATGTTTACGCTCGATAAGTACTTATTGAGCTTTGTAGTAAGCCCTTTAGAGTAATATTAAGGGTTATTATTTACTTACGTCGACGGTTTGGCCTTGAGCGCGCCTAATTTGGGTATCCGAAAAGTGGGTAGTAATCTTTTTATTTGTATTATACATATTCTATTAGAGCATATCCCTTTATTCCATTATTGGAACTCAATATCTCGATGCAGGATTTTATTTGACAAAAATATGACGGCTTAATGATGACGGTGGTTCTGCTGTTTCAATTTATATAACATAACATAGCATCACGCCTGTATTCCCCGAAGGGGTAGGCAGAGGTGTACACAATTGTACACCCACATTTCACCAATGCTGTTATTAAGTCCCATGTAATAGGTGGTGAGCCTATTGCCATCTACCGGGCACAATTCCAAACCACGGGCTGCTACTAAGAATTTCCTAACAGAAAAACTCAATAACATTTTGCCCGACCGGGAAATCGAACCCGAGACCCCATGCTCAGCAGTCGCGTTTGGGACCACTAGACCAACGAGGCAGCTGTTTCATTTTTCTATTATATATTGGTATTTCTCATTGTACCACGCCTTGCATTCTTCAAGAGGCTAGGCAGAGATGTATTTTTGTACACCCAATTCCACCAAGTCCCATGATATCATGCGCCGTAAATTGCGCAGGTAGATAACATATTATGTCATCTACCAGGCGCAATTTTAACACCGGGTTGCTATCGAGAATTACCCAACAGAAAAACTCACTAACACTTCGCACGATTCGGGAATCGAAACAGTGTCCTCACGCTCAGCAACCATGTCTACGGGCACTAGACCAATGCGGCGGTAACAAAATTAGATAGGTACATTTCTTAAAATACAGCATCTACTTTTATATATTACTTTTTAAGTAGTTTTAAGCACTGTTTTTTTCCCTCTAAATAAACCATCGCATTTTACATAAAAAGGCGACTTCATCAAGTTTCTCTTACGTCATAAATTTTCTTATCAATTGCCGAGTGTCGGGGACTGTACCACTCATTGTTCATCAGCTATTGTGTGGCAAACAAAAACTTGGCTTTTGGCCCCAGACGTTCATTATAACCGTTCTCGAGAAAACATTGTATAAAACGTATTTTGATGGTTGCTACAGTAAAATGAAATGTTCATACTTTGTGGCGGTCATTTTCAAGTACTTTAGTCTGTGACAATGGCTTTTTTACACGACTGCCCAAAATAGGAGGGTTGGTTTTAGGTTTCATGTACGTATGTAAGTGCCTGAACCGATTTAGAATGAATGAATGAATTTATTATATTAAATGGAAAAAGAACACGGTCGCGAACAGGATTCGAACCTGCGCCTCCCGGATAGATACTCCAAGCGCTCTGACCACTAAGCCATCTCGAACTCTGCTCACCACCGCGAATTCTTCTTCCATATTTTAACACGTCTTATGGCGACGTCATTGCAATCAATTCAGTCCCTATACAATTAATATAATAACTTTAGAGTTCGCTAAGCATGCATTTGTCCAAAAATGTATAATCATTAAGTATGATGTATTATAAAATGTCACACGTGTTAAGAAAACCAATGGTCAGTGAAACTAAGATTAGCAAATTAAACATGTCAATATGATAAAATTCATTTAAACAATAAATAGTTTTATCATGTAACTATTCCAACAGTTCCGTTCTATATTACATTGTTTCTTAACCTCGAGTCGCGACTCAAATCTGGGTCGCGGGCCATATCGAGATGGGTCGCGAGACCCGCGGGACTTTTTGACAAAACGCGCCGTAATCACTGCATCCTGACTTGAAATGCACCGTGCCATGCGAGGGGCGGGGGAGGTATGACCTAGGTATCGAATTCGCGCGGCAATGACCGATAAGTAAGTTGATTCCTAAAAAAATGTTTAACTTACTTTGAATAAAGAAAATGTAGATAATTGATGTTTTAATTTTTTATCGGACCGCGGGCTTCTAATATTTTTGAAATGTGGGTCGCCAGCCAAAAAGGTTAAGAACCGCTGCTATGGTATTTGAGAGGTTGTTCTTTTATTTTAATTGGTATTGCGTTACACATCTGAACGAACATTGAGTCATTTTTTTTTTGAGATAATTACTATTCATAAATGAATAATAGTTAGAATCCTTGCATTTTTCCGGGTATCATAGGCTAGTAAGATTTAATAAAATGTAAAATGTATTAAAGCAGCTGTAGTACACAAATATGTATGAAATCAAAAAAATAAAGAGCGCGTCTGCCATTTGTGAACTAAAAAGTGAATAACAAGGTAGGTGAAGTAATTTCATTTTTTAATTTCTGACAGCGCGGTTGGCGCAGTGGTCGAGAGACCGACTGCTGCGCTTCGTGTTGCAGGTTTGATTCCTGCACGGAGCAAATATTTGTACGATCTATAGATAATTGCTCCGGGTCTGGGTGTGTTTGTGCTTGTGAGATTATATGTCTGTAAACGCACCCACGATACAGGAAGAAATTTCTAGTGTGGGGCAACGTTTTTAACATAAAAAGTAATAATTAATTATTTAAACGTGGGTGCAGCTCAGCAGGGCTTGTGACCACTTCACCAACGAGGCAGTCTGAACTTAGAGTAGGTACCTTAAGAGAGAGGAAAGCGCTATTTCCCTTAACACTTTATTCTGTAACATTTTGCGGGACACATGTCATGTTCCTGAATAGGCGCCATCAGTCAGTTAGGACTGGTCATCTCTAAACTGGCATAGCCACATTTTTAATTGTTAAACTCTTTTATCGGCATCCTTTTTCATTGTTTTCATAAAATACTTTGCAACGGAAACTATATAACTAGTACCTGCTATTGTCAGTATAACTATTTGTTGAAAATGAGTTTCTTGCCCGTTCTTCTCCATAGGAATCTACACTTTGGAACGTGGCAACTAGCTTCTGAAAATTCAAAAGTGCCTGTAAATGGTCTAATTGAAATTAATTTACGTAATTCACGTCCGTAGGAGTGCACCCTTAAAGTGGAACCCCTACACGTGTTCCCTGGGTGGTGCAAAATAGGCAACACAATTCTGGTGGGAGGCCGTGAAGCGACCTAGTCGTGTTTCGGGATGTAGTCCGGTGCAACCGCTGCGGGAGACGGGTCTGGCAGTTGAATCTACTCCCCAACTATCATTCTCCCCAAATCTATTCACTCCACTTCAGTGTGAATAGATTTATTATGGATATACGTCCTCCATTCTCGGCCTCACCGTCGCTTACCATCTGGCGCGTTGGTGGCCAAATGTAGATCCATTTTAGATACAAAAAAAATTATTTCGATTGGTTTGGTTTTGATAATGATGACATTTCTAAATATAGGATCACGCCTGTATACAGAAGTATATGTATATACCATTAGTTGTACCATATTTCACCAATACCGTTATTAAGTACCATGTGGTACGCCTACTGCCATAAACCAGACACGATTCTAACCTCTACACTGATACTGTAAATTTCTTTACAGAAAAATCAATACTTCGATCGACAGGGAATCAAATCCAAGATCGCTCTCATGCTCGGCAGTCGCCCTTCCAACCACTAGAACAATTAGATATTTCTAAATATATTTAAGCCAATTTCAGTCCATTCCCAAAGGTAATTACGAAGGGTCATTTGATGGGTTTTTTGTCTTCATAGGACTAAACGTTTTCCCTTAATCAAGTTACAAATGCAGATAGCCCTATTTCCATAAGGTTTACATAAATTAGGCCATTCCCAACAGCAGAGCGATGGACTAAGTTGATAACATAAATTATCCCAAAGTAGAATACATTCGTAATAGTTAGTATATGCTTTGTTTTAAATTAAAGAAGGAGAAATGTTATATACTATTAAAGCCTTTCTTGATTTAATTACCCGACTGCCCTAAAAAGGGGTGTTATGTTTTTAGGGTAGGGTTCATGTGTGTATGTTTGTTTGTGAGTTTCTTTAATCTACCATAATTTCTAAATGCCAGCACCGATTTAGATGTATGGGGTATCGTTAGAATACTTGCATTTTCCCAGGTAACATAGTATCATAGTACAAGCGTCACACAAAAAGTGATTAAAATGTATAAAAAATAAATAAATACTCCTCCCGACCGTATTTCGGTCACGGTGCCAAGTACGCAGGAGATATTATAGTGTGCACTACTTGTGCACTTGTTAACGCACAAGTGTTAGCTCCCTCTTTCTTCACTCTCATATCCCGATGGGACGGCAATCGGACACGACCGGAGAGAGATTAAGCGCAGGACCGACGGCTTTACGTGCTCTCCGAAGCACGGGGGTTTCACACCACCAACTTCCTGACTCCGGGCTTCTACTGAGAATTTCCTAATAGAAAAACCCAATAACACTTTTCCCGACCTGGGAATGGAACCCAGGACCTCACGCTCAGCAGCCGCGCATGCGACCACGAGACCAATGAGGCAGTCAAAAAAAATTTATACTAGTTAGTAAATACCCAATAACCTTTTAATTCTAGACTTTATTTCTCGCCCACTAATCAACCATTCAATGTATCATTAAGAATTATAACGATATATATTTAAGACGAGCAAGCATGGAGTTTTGGTCGATGTCTTCTGTACAGGAAACGACCACTTTCGAACCTACATTTTGCCGTTCATAAGTGCCTGTGTAATTTACGGTTATAAGACCCTAACCTAAACATCATCAGTCTCGTCCGTGATTCCGAAATAAATGCCAACCTGAAGTAAAAACTGCTATTTACTCGAGATTTAGGTAATCATAAAAGCCCGTTTTTAGATTTTTATCTCACTATCTCAACGGAATTACGTTGTGGGAGACGGTTATCAACTATCGTTCTCCCAAAATCTATCCACTCTACTTAATAATGAATAGATTTATTCTAGATATACGTGCTATATCCTCGGCCACACCGTCGCTTACCATCCGGCGACTTGGTGGCCAAACGTAGATAATTTTTGATAAAATACAAAAAATAATATGAAAATTTTAGAACTTCATGCAAGAACGTAGTCAGTTCCATTTCGATATCAGAAGATAAGTGTATAAATGTAAAGTGCTATTTTTCTGAGCGTGAACAAATTCGTTAGCACAGCAAGTATGAAATTAACTTATAAATTAGTATAGATTAAATTGAAAAAGATAAGAAATGTGGCAGTGTTTACATTACAGTTTCGTATACTTTTTATTGGGTAGGGGGCTAATGAGCAGACGGACTTTCAAACTTTCGTGACACGTGTCGTTATTTTATTATGTACATAACATTGTATCGAAACTTTCATTCCCCGAAGGCTTAGGTTCGAATAAAGATTAATTTGTAATATATTAATCATCATAATAAATATCTGCATACCTGCACTGCCTACCCCTTCGGGAAATAAAGGCATTAAATATGTTTGTTCTGTATGAATATAAATTGACGATCTTATTTGACGTCACTGACACAATAAAGATGTTAAGTTGGTTGTTAAAGCAACATAACAGAATACAAGGTAAATAACAAATCGAAGTTATAATAATAAATGTTTACAACCTTCTACAAACCCAGCCTTAACTTTAAAGCCTCATTTTGTCCTCTCACTTCGCTCATCTTCATTCATTTTCCGATACAACCTTGCTCATAAAATGATGAGAGCTTAGTGTTGAATGTTTCCTCAAAATTCCTGACAGCTCATTGTTCGAACAAGTTCCCTAATTGGAAAGACTTAGCACAAATACGTTGAGCCACGAAAACGAAGATTAAGGGTTTGTGGTGTCGAACAAAATATGTAGGTCTAGGATATGCGTCAGGAGGGCAGGTTGGCTGGCTGGTAGTTAAAAACATGTTTATGTAATTGCAGCCAGCAATACTAAAGCTTTATAAATTTGTTAGACAACCTGATTTTTTTTAAGTCAGTATTATTTTGGATACTGAGGTCTCAGAGAATTTTTCGTGTGCGGGAAATCCATCAAACAAAAATAAACACACGGTTCTACACTCACCTTTACCCGGGTCACCTTTGCAACTTATCCTATAGAATGTCTTGTAATGTCTCATATAAGTATCCTAACTCGTAGGGGCTCGTGGCTAAGTCACAGCCACACAGATCGATGGATCCAGGTGAAGCTGCGCTTGCCGGGATCGGTCTGCGGATGGGTGATCATAACTTTATACCGAGATCTCTCCATGCCTCGGAATGCATGGTAAGCCGTTGGTTCCGGTGGTCAAATCTATGACAGTCGTTAGGGGAAGTCAACCACGAGATATTCGTGTTACCCAATAACTGGTGTATGGAGGTCAGATAGGCAGTCGCTCCATTTAACATACTGGTATTAAGCTGCATCCGGTTTGACTGGAAGCCGACCCCAAAGTAATTGGGAAAAGGCTAGGCAGGCAGATAAGTATTAAAACTCATGAATGTCTACTACTTCTATTGCTGGCTAAGGAGGATGGTGACTAACAAAACACTACAGAATAAATAAAATTATTCAGGTTGGTACCTTCCGTCCTGACGCAAATACTATAAAGTATTAACTAAGGGTTTCGACCATACACTGTTAGGCCCATTAGGATTCTATTAATTTGCAATGTCTGTAGATATCTGGGATTAGGTTTGATTAATCGTATATCGTAGGTATGTGAGAATGAGATAGACATTTGAGATGCTCTGAACGGATTTGTTTGTATCTTGATAAATTTTGTTCAAAGTTATTCAGGTCACTTTCAGCGGACCATAACCTACTGGGGCTGCGAAAAGTGCAACTGAGAAGTTGCAATATTAAATGGAAAAAGAATACGGTCGCAAACAGCATTCGAACCTGCGCCTCCCGGATAAATACTCCAGGCGCTCTGACCACTAAGCCATCTCGACCTCTGCTCACCACCGCGAATTCTTCTTCCATATTTTAAAACGTCTTATGGCGACGTCATTGCAATCAATTCAGTACCTATACAGGTGACCGAACCAACACGACCAACTTTGCAGCTAATACAATGTCGTAAAGAATGCAATTACCTTAATAATTATTTACGACATTGCAGGCTCGAATCCTGTTCGCGACCGTATTCTTTTTCCATTTAATATTGTAACTTTAGAGTTCGCTAAGCACGCGTTAATGCTTTTCAAAGATTTATCTTGAATTATTAAGGTAATTGCATTCTTTACGACATTGTATTAGCTGCAAAGTTGGTCGTGTCGGTTCGGTCACCTGTATAGGTACTGAATTGATTGCAATGACGTCGCTATAAGACGTATTAAAATATGGAAGAAGAATTCGCGGTGGTGAGCAGAGGTCGAGATGGCTTAGTGGTCAGAGCGCCTGGAGTATAAATCCGGGAGGCGCAGGTTCGAATCCTGTTCGCGACCGTATTCTTTTTCCATTTAATATTGTAACTTTAGAGTTCGCTAAGCATGCGTTAATGCTTTTCAAAGATTTATCTTGGAGTGCAACTGCTATTACAGAATCCCAGCAAAAACTCCTGGAGGACCGAGTGGATTTAGTCGGCAGGAGTCTGGCATGACAAGCATGCCATCCATGCCATGCCTGAGTGTTAATATGGAATTTGGCACGACATCCATATTTACACTCAGCACATGAAGAGGAGTTTCTGGGATCTGTGACGGGACGGAACGCCCAGGTGATCATTGCACTATATTTTTCCTTCCTTTTCTTCCTCCACCTGCTAATGAAGTATATCAGACTCTACCGAGTGAAACGAGACGGCCGTCTTAGTAGATGGTAGGAGACACCATCAATTCCAGTAGATTTTATCAATCCTTGACACGTGCCTCGGGAATTTCTCCAAAGCCACGCGGTGTATGGTAACACATGAAAACTTACTCTGATGCGTGCACAAAGTTCTACTCTTAACGCTCGTGAGCCGAATTGTCTCGTACCAATGTTAGTGGAAATGCGGTTTTCCTTCGAAAGGTCACGCCGATCTGATTGCCTCACCGGAAAACAGCGCGTTCATTTTCGAGTAGATATGCACCACGTTTTAAATAAGTTCATAAAGTTTTATCACTATAAACATTCAAACATTTATACTGAAATAACATTCAAATTCCACATATTTATATTCTTCAATGTTCTTTAAACAATTCTCCAATGAACACGTACATTCTGTCCACCTCGAACCTAGTTAAATATGTATGTATTGGAAATAGGTACGCCGCCAGTTCAGCGAAGCTTCGAGAACCTTTCAATCTGAAGCACTCTTGCGCTGTGCCGCAAGATTGAATTTGCGAACAAGCTTGTCAATTTTAACATTATTGGACGAGTATTTGCTTTGAAAATAGAAAATCTGCTCTTGTTAACCATATTGGTGTTGAAATCATTATTTGACAAGAGCGAAGGTTTTACTTTTATTTTATTTAAAAATGTCCTTGTCCTCGTATTAGACACTATAGTTAATCTTCGTGTATCATATTATTTTATTTCTTTCAAAAAACGACAGTATGTGTGACTTATTACATCAATGTGGTCTCGACACTTGAATTCGGACATCCTAGTCGTTAACAAGAGTCGAGCTTCCTCCGGTTACAAAGAGCAGATTTGCAGATGGAGACCAGTTTACTTAAATAATTTAATAACTACGAATTGAATAAGTTTGATAATTATAATGGTTTAGCTGGATAATATTAATAATACGTTAATGAAAAAGTTAAAAAGCACGCCTGCATTTTGTAGTTTATTTTTATTTTACACCTTTTTGTGTACTTTAGCCACTATATTAATCTTGCTAACCTATGTTACCCGGGACAATGTAAGGATTCTAACGATACCCCATACATATAAATCGGTTCAGGCTTTTAGAAGTTATGGTGGAGTAGACTACCTCACAAATATACATACTTAAATAACCCTAAAACACATGACACTCTTTTTTTGGGCAGTCGTCCATCAGTGTTGAGTCAGACTTCAGAGTTAAGCTCAGCCCTGATACTGCCTAATGATTCATTGCATGCTGTCTAGTACGTACATGTCAGAAGCAAGATCACCAATCCGATAAAGGAATTCCATTTTCGCCACGATGACACAGTGAGAACACAGAATCACAACATATTTCCCGAAGCGCTAGGCAAAGTGTACACCCGTATTTCACCTATGCTGTTATTAATGAAGTCCCATGTAACAGGTGGTGAACCTTTTGCCATCTACCGGCCACAATTCCGAACTTCAAGCTGCTACTGACAATTTCCTAACAGAAAAACTTGATAAAGCTCTGCCCGACGCAGGAATTGATCCCCGGACCTCATGCTCAGCAGTTGCACTTGGGACCACTAGACCAACGAAACAGTTATCAATACAATGATATTTTAATAATTATGATAAGTGGTCCTTTGTGATTTGTCCCAATACTTACCATATACTGACTACTTATTATTTATTATGTGTTACTTGTTCTTTTGGAACCTCAGCTTGATACTGGAAGTTTGTCGAACCATTCACGAGTTTGTGTGAACTAAGTGGGATGGTTCGTTGCTTATTGATGTAGGTGTTTGTGTAGTTGATGTTAGGAATCGCCGAACTATGGAACATGTGTCAATTATAACTGATTTCTGTAGTGGTATGTATGTAGTTTTGTGTAACTCTAGCTCTTTTAATGATGTGTGTAGTGATTTAGGGATGAGTCCTGTAGATGAAATTATTATAGGTATTATTTTGACTGTGTTTTGTTGCCACATTATTTATTATTATTATTATATTATTATTTCATTACGATCCGTTCAGCCGTTTAGTCGTGAAAAGGTAATAAATAACTAAACAAACAGCTGTTAGCACTTTATTTACGCTAACACAGTGTTACTTTCGCATTTATAATATTAAGTATGGATTTTATATCTCTCTAAACAGTAAAGTAATACAAGTGATAATAAATAAATCGAGGATAAACGTCTGGAACTGGATCGCAAATGAAGCCAACGAAAGCCTTAATTAAAATATAAACTTCGGTCTACTTCACCAACATTTAAACGGCAAATCGTTAGGTAGCTAATTCGCATAATCAAATTTTCTAGTTAGTTGACTTAACTTTAATAAAATTGGTTAAATTAGCTACCTGGCTTAAGTATTTTAGTCTAATTCAAATAATTTTAAAGCTTAGCTAGTTGATTTTGCAATGGTATGACCGTTGGACTGACAAATCAAAGGTCGCAAGTTCGAATCCAAGGCTACCACTAAGTTTTCGAAGTCCCTGACCTGAACCTGACCGTGTCTCTTGTAAATGAATAAATGAAACATAATTGAGTATAATTGTCTCTTGAAAAAGATGAGTCGCTTCATATCCTAGTTGCTCTCCACGCTTCATAGAACTTGCTCGAAGAGATGGCTTCTTTCAATTGGTCAGACCATCGTGTTAGTGATCAACCACGTGGTCTTTCACCACCGGTATTGCCAACAATTTATTGACAACAATGACTTTTTATGACTGCCATCTCTTCCGTGGTCTCAGTGGCGCAACTTGGGACAGACCTATTTCCAGCAGTGGACTGCTATAAGTTTATGATTAAAGATGATCTCGAAAATGTTAGGTAACAGTCTTACAAAAATTATGTAAGCAAATAAAGATTCATGGTTATTTTATATTTCTTGTTTTATCAACACGCGACACATTTTACCTACATTGGACATTGTGAAAAATTGCCCTTTATTAACTGAAGCGCGTATGAATTTTTCAGCTCGTTGACAACAGGTGATAGACCTTCATTTTTTGTGAATAAAATATGGTTACTGTCTGGATTGTTTATATCAAACTAAGTTGGAAAAGATTTTGACAAATCACGATCTACTATAGCTATGCTGGAAATATTTTATTTTATTTATTTAGCACACCAACAGCGTAACTACTACAAACACTGAAGATAAATCTTTGAAAAGCATTAACGAACTCTAAAGTTATTATATTAAATGGAAAAAATACGGTCGTAAGCAGGATTCGAACCTGCGACTCCCGGATAAATACTCCAAGCGCTCTATCCATTAAGCCATCTCGACCTCCTCTCACCACCGTGAATTCTTCATCCATATTTTAACACGTCTTTTGGCGATGTCATTGGTATCTATGCAGTCCCTATACAGGTGACCAAACCGGAGAGCACGTTAAGCCGTCGGTCCCGGTTGTCAAATTAAAATCTATCGCAACCGTTACGGGTAGTCAGAGGCCTGAAAGTCTGACAACCAGTCATACCACGAGATATCGTTTTTGTATAGTAACTTTCGTGAGACACATTCATATTAATTATAGTTTCATATTAATTACGGTTACTACTCACGCGCATACTTCGGGATTGCCCGACTAGTTTCGAACTCGAACGGAGCTCTTATTCATGAGCTGAGCCCGAATTCGGAACACGGAATTTCCTAACAGAAAAACTCAATAACACTTTGCCCGACCTGGGAATTGAATCTGGGACCTCATGTTCATGTTGGAACCACTAGACCAAAGAGGCAGAAACTGAGTATTGTTCTTTATTTCAATATAAGTCTGAAACATTGTGAATTTGAGATCAATAAATTGAAATTCTTAGATCTAACGTTTGCCTGGCGTTGCATCCTGCAAGCAAAAAAAGCGCTTGATTTTGTTGGATTTATGTTGTAGTTTATATGTATCTTCGGAGAGACTCAGCTAGTACTTTACTAAAATAGAGTTTCTATAAACCCAAAAACCGGTAGCTATATAATTTAACAATCTATTCCAACAGACAGACAAACTTAATGATCCTTCTAAGATGCAAACAGCGAGAAACTGTGATAAGTACATTAATATTATATTAAGGCGAAGAACTAATCGATACCAATTTGTAGTACCTACTTGCTAAATTATTCCACAATTTATACTTGAATAATGTCACTCGGATGTAGTGTTTCATCGTAATGCCTTGTTCAGAAGAGAAGATTTATACGTGTTTTTTTTTTCTTAACGTGTCTTTAAGGTTTATATTCTCAAACGTCGAAATCCTACTCTTATTAATATTATAAATGTAAAAATTTGTGGTTTGGACGTTTAAAAAAGAAAAGAAAGAAATAAAGTATTTATTTCAGTCTCGTGGCCAAACTTTACTTACTATTTCAATACCAGAAAAAGACAAGAAAGATTAAAAATACATGTTTAGATGTTTGTTAATCGATCATGCAAAACGGCTCAATAAATTTGGATGAATTTTGGTACAAAAATGGATTGAACCTCGGAGAAGGATATAGGTTACCTTTTGTTACAGATGAAGTCGCAGGCACCAGCTGGTCGTATATAAAAGTTTAGTGATTGCTAACTTAGCTTTTGCTACAACGCGCCAAGACGCATTGGTACAGTCAGCGTTTCCCGACTTTTGACATCACATAACCCCGGTCAAACAAAGCATAATGAAAGCCAATTTTCTATCACTAAAAGCGAAATATGTCTCTGTACTTATTCATCTTCAAACTAGTGAATAAATAATATCTTTAGTAATTGTTCAATTGTGATGCTGCGTGGGATTAAGGAAACCAAGATTCTCACAAAATTGTACGCGAAGATAATATATTTCAATTTTCCAAGAATAAGGGCGTAAATTGTTAATACATGTTCGTTGGTACTTAGAATACATTACCACTTAATATATTTATTGCATGTCTTACAAGCTGAGGGTAATTGGAAAGCAATTTGTTTTTGTTGAATCCCTAGGTATTTCCCTCTATTACTGAGGCTACAAATCTCTGAACCAATTACGAATACGTGGAATATTTCGTAACAAAAAGTTATAGAATACTATTTTAATTAAAATAACTCAGTGAATTCAGTAACTGGCCATTTAATTATGTTTACACTACAAAACAGACATAGCACCACGCCTGTATTCTCCGAAGAGGTAGGCAGAGGTGTACACAGTTACACACCAACACGTTAACAAGTTAAACCAATGCTGAGACACATTCATAATTAATATGAATGAAAGAAAGAAAGAAAGAAAAATAATTTATTTGATCACAATACCACGAGACACACAGACAAACAACTATAGTTTTAACACAAAAATAAAACGAAGAGAGTTAACAAGTTATTATTTTAAGTACAATAACGTAAATAAAAAAAAACTATCAATTCAGTCACAATTGTATGGCATTTTATTTAAATTAGCAGGTTCTGGCTCTAGCACATGTCACATTTTAATATCTTTCAACCTACGGGCAGCTTAGGTCACTTTGACATTTTATTTCTCAACACAAACAAATGAAATCCGAAATTTCTTATGAAGATGTCCACTCCATATGAGCTGCGATGACCCGATAATAATACTGATAGCAAAATCGATATCGACGGTTGAACGGCTATTTGTTTCATGCGACATTTTTGGGAAATATTAGTGTAAAAATAAATCTTTGAAAACATTAACGCATGCTTAGCGTACTCTTTAAGTTATAATTTGTTGTGGAAAAAGAATACGGTCGCGAGCAGGATTTGAACTCCCTTGTAAACTGCGCCTCCCGGAACACTCCAGGCGCTCTGACCGCTAAGCAATCTCGAACTCTGCTCACTACCGCGAATTCTTCTTCCATATTTTAATACGTCTTTGGGCGACGTCATTGTCATCTATTCATTCCCTTTACAGGAAACTGAACCAACACGCCTAACTTTGCAGTTAATACAATGTCGTACAGATGCAATTACCTTAACAAATACAGATAAATCTTTGAAAAGTATTAACGGATGCTTAGCGCACTCTTAGCGCACTCTAAAGTTATAATAAGTATAGGGACTGAATAGATAGCAATGACGTCACCAAAAGACGTGTTAAAATATGGATGAAGAATTCGCGGTGGTCAGCAGAGGTAGAGGCTTAGTGGTCAGAGCGCCTGGAGTATGTATCCGGAAAGCGCAGGTTCGAATCCTGCTCACGACCGTATTTCTTTTTCCATTTAATATTATAACTTTATTCCTAACAACTTGCTTTTTAATGTATAATTTTTAAAAGCACAAAAATGTCACTTACACCAAATAGCCGTCGATATTAATGCTAAAAGAAACTTAAATTAAAGCATTGTACACACAGCAACTAGTAACTACGTAACTTCAAAAACAATTAACAAGCTTTAAGCAAATAGTCGCCCAACTATCTTCGTGTTAGTCTAAGATTGTCCTTGAAACTGCTTCCAGACCTAGACATTACTTTGTCTCAAAATGTTCCTAGAAATATGTTTCCACACATGTCTATTAACTAGACTTTGAGTCTGAAACTAAATTAGTTTGAAACCTAGATTTGATTACTCAAAGTTACTTGGACCAAATTTGATTGAAGCAATTTAATTAATTATTCTGTCAGATCTTAGATACCGTATTAGATACCTGTACCGACCTGTAGGGTTGGTAACTCACGAAATAACGTGATGCTATCTATCTGCCTGGTCTTTTCCCAACTACATTGGGGTCGGTTTCTGGTCTAACCAGGTGCAACTTAATTACCAATATTTTACATAGAACGGACTTATCCGATCTTCACAAATCGAACCGAATCTCGTGGTAATATGGAACTATTGTTATATCTCTTTCGATAAGTATATGTATAGTACTATGCTCATAAGTGAACTGTAATGTTCTTGAGAAATAAAGTTCTTTAAACCTATAGTGGTTATCAGACTTTTAACTGTTTTCAGCCCTCTCAGTACCCGTATCGGCTGTCATTGATCTTCATTAGACGACCCGGACCGGCCGCAATTTAACGTGCTCTCTAAGGCACAGATTACCTATAAATAAAAAAAGAAGATAGAAAATATATTTATTAATTCCGACAATCCAACACAAGCAGGTACAGAAAAAAAACAATAGGATTTTTATGATGGAGGGTTGGACTTCTTCCCAAAATCCACTTTTCTCCATATTTCCATTATCTTAATCCATATTACCGAGGTAAAAATTCAATCTAATCATATCTAACATTATTATTCTTTTAAAATTTCAACAACATAATATATTTTTTTTAAAAGTAATCACAATCGCAACTGGGAGAAAAATGGTCGCCACTACTAATGCTGATGCTTTTCATAAAAAGCAACGCAACAACACAGATACTCTGTGGTAATCTCTTCAACGTATGGGTGTTGCACCAAATATCTCGTATTACATATTGGCTCCGGAAGAAGGCTCCAAGTGCACTCTCTTGCACCCCTTTGTTTTAGAATTGAACACAAAAAAGTAGTTGACTCCGAAATTGTTTAACACATTAACAATGAATTAAATGAGCTTCTTTAGGTTTTTCCTGTGATAACTATTAGTTGATGTAGACTCCCTAAAAATGATTCTGCCGTTGCTAATAAATATTTAGCGGAGGAGCGTGTATTTAAACATTAGACGGACTCCACACCTAATGCTTAAAACTCCACAACTCAAATTAGAAAATCCAATAATGTAGTACTAACATTAATCAATTGCAAAGTGCACATTATTATTCGAGCATGCTGAGAGCAATAACTTCAAGTTGCTAACCGTTGCTACTACAAATTTGTATGGAAACCTTGTAACTGGGACGCCTTCGACGAGCTTAATTAACTAAATGAAACAAGTTTTTAATTGTTTCTTCAGCCGGGGGCTATTTATCTTCAAACCGTGGCCTCGACTGCGGCGACACTCGATAGATTAGGAGGAAACAAGAAAGGCGACCGAAATAATGGACCTTTTTGATTGAAGACTTTGTCGATATAAATATGTAGCTACGAGATGAAGAAAATGGTGCTAATTAAGGTAAGGATAGATTCTGCGGGTACAGCAAGTAATAATATATACGAAGGACAATGGACCTAGTACTGAGCCCTGAGGCACGCCTAATTTATTATCCTGTTGTCATATAAAACAGTGTAGATTTCCGTAAAGAAAAGCGTTCCTTCTAGATCCATGAAATTAGAATTCTTATGGATAAAGTCATAATGTCGGTAAGAAGATGATTATAATATTTTTTATACATGTCAAGTCCATGTAACGTGTGAGAGAAAATATCGTTATTAACCTAGGGGAGTTAATCTCAACTCCAAGTGTTAGGAAAAGTGGTATGCTGTCCCCATAGTATAGCTGTCAGATATGACAAATGATGTCATGAACACATGAGTTGCAGTGTTCTACTGTCAGTTGACAACTGGCTGTGACATCTCTTCCTTCTTTCCGCCAAGTAATAAATAGTGCTCCCAGGCTATATTTACGATATTTTACTGGAAGTAAAGCGACGCTTTTATCTATACTATTAAGCTAAGCTGCTGATTAGTAATCCTTAATCTGCGCTTTATATTGCTTTTGTCTGGGTATCATGTTCGACTTTTTAATATATTTCTCTTTCAGATCTTTATATATACTCGTACATGTGTATAAAGGCATATTAAGCACAAATTAAGAGAGACCAATTAGCAGCTTAGCGTAGTAGATATTCTGCGCTGTGCTGTGCTGTTTTTAACCGATTTCATTGCGCTGTGCTATTTTAACCGACTTCATTGCGCTGTGCTGTGCTGTTCTTGTTACAATTTTTAACCAATATTAAAAAAAAAATGTGTAGACGTATTTTCGCTCTTTTAGTAGCCTCAGCTTACTTACAAGACTTCAAGTTGTTCAGTTAGAAACTCTTAGATGCCGTGTAATTAACTACTTATCTATATTCAAAAGTTTATTGAAATTTCCACTTTATAATGTGCTAAAGACCAAACTTTACCGTAATTTGGTTTTGTGTATCAGAATTTTAATCGAAAAATAAAATTGTTTGACTTTTAGTTGGTTAGTTACACTTTGTAATCAGTTCTTGATAAGTTCTTGCTAAAGTTGTTATTGCCTTAATATTTAATATCTTCGAAATAACACGAAAAAAACAAGAAATACCTAAAGTGAGCCGTGCGTACCTTGGATTCGAACTTGCGCGCTTTGACTTAACAGCCCAACGGTCATACCACTAGCCTATCACTGCTTTCATCCTTATAGTATATTAGAGACGTAATAGTAATGTTTGAAATAATAGTTCTATATAGTAAATGACATTCAGTCTACCGTACTTATCCGGGGGGCGCAGGTTCGAATCCTCAGCTCATGACCGTATTTTCTGCACATTTATTTATTTTATAGTCCGTTTCTTTAAGACTTTTGAAAGATTTCCTTGTAATGGAAAATAAATCATACATGAACCTCATAAAAAATTTGGTATAATTATGTTTGAATATTATATTGGTACTGAGACATATATACAAAATAAAAAGTGATTAAAAATTAAACAAACAAATTCAATTACTTAACTATGTACAAGAAAATGTTAATAAAAGTAAAATATATAATATAAAAACCAAGCTATGTTTAGGCGTCGAAGTATTCCTCCGCATCGCTGTCATCCGGTAATGTGCCCAGAAGACTGGCAGCATTGCCACGTTGAATGGCAATGCTAATTCTCTGACCAAGAAACAGGCCAGCCATCTGGTCACCTCATAAAATAACTTATTTTAATTTTATTTATTCTTAATTAAGGTTACATACACTAATAATGATTACCCTAACATCTCTATTACAATAACCCGATTTCGAAACAAGATCATTATCCGATTTACCTCTATCAAACACTATGCAATATTACACAAACTGTCACGGACATATGGACAATTTAACTGATGTAACATCATTTCAAAGTTGTAATGCAATGATAGTTTTCATCCGCGGCTCCGCTCGATTATTTCGTGTTTTTAATCTACACCTGACCTCCAACTGAAACTTTATTGTTTGAAATGTATACCAGCGCTATGTAGTGACACTTAACTATAATTAAAATTAAAGTCTCACTGGAAAACTCAACAAATTTTCTGAATATAGAGTAATGTCTTTTTCAGACCGTCGGAGGCTGTTCGTCGTCATATGCGCATTATAATGTATCACTTGATAAACTAATTTCCACTTAAAACGGTGACGAAAAACATTGTGAAGAAACTAGCACAGCTGAGAGCTCGGTGGTGTGTAAAGCCATTTTCTTCTTATCGTGTGGTTGAAGAACAACGTAAAGTCAAAGTTTAAGCCACCTTGAGGCCTCTAAAATGGCCTTACACACCACCGAGAACATCTCTTTACAGTGTTGGTTTCCTTACGATATTTTCCGGAATCGCACGAAAAAAATTGAGTTTTTTTTTTAATTTTACATTTCCATTGAAATTCTATTATTATACTTTTTAGTTTAAAAAAGGTTCTAACAACTTAATCCAATTTTATGTCTTTTGCTTGACTAAAGTCAGTTTAATTTGCATTCAATTTCATTTGATTTGTTTTGTATAGCTTCTTAACTTCAATGTTTTGTTAATGTGAGAACTCAGTAAACTTGCCAAATTCGTTGTGTTTATTACAATATAGCTAAATATTTTTAATATTAATTACTTTGTTTCGAAGATTACACTGTTCTTGCATTCCTCTTTCTAAATTGTATATACAAATATTGTAAAAATAAAGTTTAAAAGAGTAACCATGGAAGTTCTTACCGATTCTTCACTATAGGAATCGACTATATTCGAACCGTGCAACTAAATTCTAACGTTTTATAAGTGCCTTTTAAATTGATTTTATGAAATAAAAACTTTTGACTTTGACTTCACAGCTTTAAGCAAGTGATGATTAATTTCTAATACGCACATGCCTTCGAAAAGTCAATAGTGCGTGCCTTTGTTTCAACCATTGCTACCTTTGAGTTGCCAGTCCAATGGTTCATTTCGATGGAGTAGCTTATGCTGAGATAGGGGCTTTTTTTGGTCTCGTGCAGGTCCTTTATTCGTCCTGTATTCTTAATTTTTTTTTTATGATTTGTGTATTTTCTGTATGTTTAACCTGCTTACGAGGTCAAAATAAATAATTTCTTTCTTTCTTTCTTTCTTTCTAATGGCCACTAGGCTATTACTCCTTTGTAAAGCCATGTTGAATGCTAAATCGGATACCCGGTTGTTAATTAACCGCACAATAAGAATAATAACCCTCCCTACAAATTTAATTAAACAAATATTCTTCTTATAATAAAACAACTTTTAACCGGATTGACACGTTAGTCAAGGCTTGCGGATTCAAAGCTCCGTTCTTGTCTATTATTTTTCAACGTTTCCTTGAAAAATAGCATCATCACAAACAAACGAACAGACCGTCTGACTTTTAATATTACTAGTAAGTATGATAGGTACTAAAATACAATGACAAAGATAGATAGTCGATGCTGTAGAACGAACCAGACTTGACGCAGGAAATTGGACAACCAGTTGGAAAGGAATTTCAATACACACAAGGCCAAGTGCACTCGATAGAGTTTATTGGATAACCTGATAACTTTGGTCTGAGGTTGTGGATATTACTTTGTAAGTACATATTTTAAGTATGTTTGTACTTTGGAGGTAAGAGGACTTGTGTTGTGAGTTTTATTGAAAACTAGGAATTCATATTAAACTTTGATGGTCGTTTGACGTAAAAGACACAGAAACTGAGAATATTTTCGAATATTGCAATAAAGAGAGGTGCTTTTAGTTTTGGTATTAGGTTGTACAAAGACTGTTAATGATGTGACTATGAATTTTGTGTATTATCGTGTAACATCTACAGATACTGTAAATCTATATGCACAGATACTTGAATATAAATTATTACATTGTCTAACCGTGCATGCCAACGTTACTTTTTATTTAAACGATTAATTTGTATGTGTTATATTATTGTTATATAGGAGACACATTCATATTAATTATTGTTCAACGATCAAAGTTTCGAACTCGATCGGAGCCCTTATTCATGAGCTGAGCCTGCGGCGCTGTCGCGAGACAGAATTGACTCCCGACATCGCCGCGAGCGCAATCGGGCAAACCCGAAGAATGCGCGTGAGTAATAACCGCTGAACATTTATTATGATGATGACAAGTATTAACAAAATAAAAATTATTTCAGAAAATTTCATAATTTTAGCTCCCAAGTTATTAATCAAAGCTAAACTTTTTTACAAGAAATATTCGGATGTTGATTTATGAAACGCGAATTTATAATCCGATGAAAATTGATGGTACCAGGAAAACATAGTATTAAGGATTATGAGCATCACTTAAGCTAAAACAATGCTCCATTATAAGCTTTATACACTAACAAATACTGTAACGAATTAACTCATCTGGTTCAGTGATCCAAAGTGAGATTTGGCCTTTGAAATGAGAACTCTCTACCTTTCACGGACTTGCTCGATTTCTCGCCAATTACTGGCTTGAATATTGAAACAAATACTGAAGTTAAAGTAAAATACATCAAATAAGAAGAACTTACACGACTATCTTGAAATATTGAAGTACTTTGAGTATAATCAGAAGAAAGTTATGTCAAAAGCGACTTAAGAGGAAGTTTAGAGACTTTAGTCGACTATTGAACGACTTGGAAACTATTAGCATAATTAACAGTGAATTATTATGATATAAAGCCTCTTGTACCAAAAACAAGTAATAAGTATAACATAGGACTCTGTATTTGGGAAGACTTGGCAGAGGTATACATTCACATTTCAACGAAGACTAATAAGTGGTGAGCAATCAAACAGACACAATTTCAAACATCGAGCTACTACAGAGAATTTGTTTACAGAAACATTCAATAACACTTTGCTTAACACGGGAGTCGTACCCAGAACTCAGCGCTCACCAATGAGACTGACAAATAATAAGTACAGGCTTGAAAAGTCAGCAAAATTATTCTTAAGAAATTTTGATAGAACAATATTGAGACACTGAATAAAATTATACCCAAAATTCATTAACTCAACACTTACATACAAAAGAAGGAAATCTTAAACATGATGAAGAAATTCAAGATATTAATCCAAACAGCATTTATTTCACTTCTCTTTATATACCAAACGGTGGCCTGTCACTATTACTACCCGCAAGAACACATGGGGTATTATTACTACCCAAGCTACTACGAGCTTGAAGACCCTGGCCTTTATAATGGTACTATGAACATCACTACGTATCCCGCTCAAGGTGTTGGGCCGCCAGAAGGTGAACCAGCTGAAGATAAGTCTACCAGGAGAACTTGCAATATCTGGTGTTGGATTCGAAGAGTGGGTCTGTTTATAGTACAACAATTGTTGGCTGATAACACATAGGTATTTTTCTTCCAAGTTCCAAAACAATTTTGTAAGATTTATTTTTCTATTCCATCATTTAAGGCCATTATTTTAGTGATCTCTGCCTTTTTAGCCATATCATCTTTCTGGCATTATTTAAATATGATAGATTATACTTAATTTTTTTTAATAAATGTTTCTGACAATATGTATTAGTTAATACCGACTTCAAAATGAAGGACTCAATGTTCTCAATTCGACTGTATTTTTTTTGTTTTGTATGTTTGTTACGCGATTACTCCACCAATTATGAATTGGTTTTGAGGATTCTTTTTTGTTTGATGGGTCATACTTCAAAGGTAGTCGCTTAAATTTTTTATCGAAATCTATTCGGTGCTTTTTGAAAATATCAACAGAAACAAAAAATATATACACAGATGTCGTTTTGGTTTGTGGTTTCCTTCAGCAAAGTTTTGATGTTAATATTTATGTTGAAGTTTGTACATGTAGGAAACAGCCTTAAAGTCGGATTTCGTTTTTTTTTTTCACCCTACCGACTTCTTTTTAGACGATTGTCATTTTGGTAATCTCTCTTTTCTAGCCATATCATCTTTCTGGCATAAGTTTCAGTTTAGATTAATTATAGTTCATATTCTGGAATAAATGTTTTTGAAAATATGTCTTCTTTTTTAATTTTAATATGAATGAATATGAAAATATTTTTTCTCGTGGGGTCACATATGGCGACCTAATAACATCTTATTAATTTGACAGCTGTAGTAGCTGGAATGAGCTTACTGAGCTTTGCAGAATAAATAGTTCATTGCGTTATAAAATCGATCCTTAAGACAGATCTTTTTATTTCAGATTTTTTATTCAAACCGGAGTCCTTCATCCTGATAAGTAAGTGATGCGGTAACTCCACTACTTTATCCGATAGAAATGTATGGCTGCATGAAATCCTAGACATGAATATTATTTCATCATCATCATCCACAGCCTTTCTCTTTGTCAACCCGTATCCACCCAATGCTGGGTGTAGGTCTCCTCCATAGCACGCCACTTTTTACGTTCTCTTTCCTTATCCAGTTTCTTCGGCTACATTGACCAGGTCGTCAGTCCACCTCGTGCAAAGCCTGCCCACACTTCTACTACTCTCGTACTTCATTTTTTTTTTTTATCAAAAATGGTTCAACCTCCAACTCGCCTGATGGTAAGCGACGGTGTGGCCGAGGATGGAGCACGAAGATCCAGTATAAATCTATTCACTCTAAGTTGAGTGGATAGATTTGCAGAGAACGATAGTTGGAGAGATGATGCAACTGCCCAGACCTGTCTCCCACAACGGTTGCACCGGACTAGATCCACCGGACGAAGCCAAAATTATGTTGCCTGTTTAGAACCATAATAGCTTAGCAACAAAATCTTTACAACCAATGTTTGCGTGCAAAACTAAGAAAGTCTTTAATTCCGAAAGTTCCCAACCATTTCTTAATCTAACTTAGTCCCTGTTTACAAAGTTGGGTCAAGTGTTCCGAAACTCTTGGGCAACTAAGTGTTGATTTAAGATTATTCTCGTTTAGACTGTCTCAGTAAATATTTATCCATTATCTTAAATTTTACTATGTTTACGTTCCATAACGCTTGTTGTTGTTGAGTCGTAATCATTGTGAAACTGAATTAATTAATCGGAAATGTTGTTTGTTTGCTTTTAAGTATTCATCAGTTCCCCTATATTTACCTACTACTAAGTATAGATAGATATATTCTCAACTAGTGGTGCCCGCGACTCCGTCCGCATGTATGTCGGAAAAATGTACCCTTCCCGACCGTATTTCAGTCACGGCGGCCTATCTCCATGGAGATTAGCCAAGTACGCAAATACAAGTGTACGAAATAATATCATAAAGTATATGAATACAGCGTCGTTATAACTAAAAGAAATAAAAACAAAAATGTAGAATATTAATGCGTGAAATAAAGTGAATAGTGTTATACATACAGGTGTAAGTAAACATCGGAAGGGGACGCCCTAGAAGGATATATCAATATAATATTGACCTTATCGGGTGCGTCGCATTTCATATAAAGTTATTTGGTATAATTTCCTTTCAAATAAGTTCACGGGACATAATAAACGTGAGATATACCAAACTCTTGATGTCATTTCATGACGTATAACTTACATTAACTCGAAAACTTGTTTTATGTAAACATTGTATATAAAGTTTCATTTGTTCTAAAATGATTTTATATAATAATCGTTTGATCTAATATGTAATAAGTATTCATATAATTTAATTGATACCTACTATCAGGGTCAACATCCCCACTCAGAGCACTCTGACTCGGACAGGTTAGGTTAGAAGTAGTAGCTTTTTTTTTTGAACCCACTGATATCGGAGCCACTCATAGCCGGGCTCCGTCGCTTTGTTTAATGCAGTGATAGATCTTTTCGTTGCTTTATTAGGCAAAATAAGCGTTATACCTTTTGATTGATACATCAAACGATTTTATTTTAAATGTATATTCTGTCTATAAAAAATATTTCTTTTAAATTTATATATTTCGTTCATTATAAGAAATGTTTGTTATATCAAATAAAATTATAGATTTAGTTGTTGTCTTGTAAATATTATTAATTTTATAGTTATATCAAATATTACTTACCCGACCTTATTAGTGATATCCTCCAAACAGGCAACCGTACCGTACCGTACCGGTATAGGCAACCGGCGCGCGTGTATGACCAGATGTATGAACGTGGACGACGCAAAATACATTAGTAAGAGTCGTAACAGGTGGCCTTCTATACTTTCTGCCTCATCCAATGGGAAAGGCGTGAAATTATGTATATATGTAAAAAAAAAACAAAAGTTTAAGTGTTTGCTGGATTCGAACACCAACTTTTTATTTCATACTTCTTGGTGAGTAGCCGTTGATAATGTTGAAATATAAACTTAGCACTGTCCAGCTCCCTTGAGCGATAGCGTGATTATACATATTTACTTTAAAAGCTTGCCCCTTTATTCGTGTATTAAGTCCCTGTGTCATCTAAATCACTCGACTCTTCAACTGTATTTATCCATTAAAATATGTACACTAAGATATATTGCACTGCTCAGCTCCTTTAAGTGATAGCCGACGTATTAGTGTAGTTTCATAATAGTGAGCAGAGGTCAGAATAGCTTAGTTGACAGAACGCCTGCAATATCCATTTGGAAATGCAGGTTCAAGTCCTGCTCACGAACGTATTTTTATTTAAGTAAAAATTTATAACTTAATTACATAATTACACATATACATACATGTTACTTTATGTTGAATATAACATTAATAATCACTTTCTACAACAGCATAAAGTTTGTTAATTCAAGGCTAGCATAATACGGGGAATTTAAGCGTGGTGAGTACGTAATTTTAATCAAAACGTTACGCTTTCCAAGAAAACATTTCCATGTAATTCAACCACAAAGCCGCAATCCTTAAGATAAATCAAGTGTTAATTATAGTTCCGGGAACGCCAAGCATTCCCTGACAACACATTAAATGTATTCGCTTTATCTTAAACAATAAATTAAGAGCTATCGCACAACGAAGAGAATCCTTTAAAATACACTAAAGAAACGAATTACGTGGCAACATCAACGAGTTAATTTTTGTGGCAACACGCGCTTTAAAAAAATTTGGAGAATAGCCATTGTGTGTGATAGAATATATATGTGGTTCTAAATGTCAACAAATAACTTTATACATAAAGCTGGTAACTTTTTCAAACAAAATCATAATCAAAAATATCTTTATTCAAATTAGACCATTTTAAATGGTACTTTTTGTACGTCATACATTACAATAAGACAGTCCCCAAAAACGCCCACCCTTCACCGCTTCCTAGTGTTTCACAGGAGAGAAGAAGCGGCGCAACAATCTCCCCAGCTACAAATCATTGATCTAGTGGTCCCAAGCGCGACTGTTGACCATGAGCTCTCGGGTTCGATGCTCTGTTCGGGTAGTGTTATTAAATAAAATAAAATAAAATATTTTTTATTAGCAACCAAATATGTCTCGATATAAAGGAGCTCTGTCTCCTGAAGGTAATAACCTGTGTCTCAGGAAACAGTGCCTTCCCTAATACTTAGTCCTAAGTTTTATATTCGGTAAGTACATTGCTTTTCAATAATTCTAGTTTTAATGGTAGTGGGTTAGTTAGGTATATAAATGAAGGCGGTTACTGGATACACTTGGGTTGGTGGTGTTTGTGTTTATGTTAGTAATAGCTTAGGTTTGCGCGACCACTACACATTATAATAAAACAACTTTTAACCGGAAAACGTCAGGAAAACAAAAAACCAATAATACACGCGATTAATCCGGTTAAAAGTTGTTTTATTATAATGTGTTTACGTTTTTTGTGTGTGTGTAGGGTTGAATGAGTTGAGTGTGTTTTAGTTTAATGTTTTTATTACTATTAATTTTTTAGTTATTGGACGGTTTTAAGAAGCATTTCAGTTTCAATATAATCGAGGATTAGAATCCAATCTAGTATATATTTTTGGAATGTATTGGTGTTTAAATTAATGAGTGTACAAATATTTTCGGTGGGTATTTTATTGTAAACCTGCGGCGCTATGAAATTGTAGTGCCGTTGAGCAAAGGCGGTTTTATTTTAGGGTACAGGACACCTGAACCGTCTTTTTCCAGAGCTAGGTAGTGTATGTGGAGTTACATTGTGTATTGAGTTAAAATTCTTAGTAGCAGCCCGGAGTTTGTAATTGTGCCCGGTAGATGGCAATAGGCTCACCACCTATTAAATGGGACTTAATAAAAGCATTGGTGAAATGTGGATGTACAACTGTGTATACCTCGGCCTACCCCTTCGTGGAATACAGGCGTGATGCTATGTTATTGTTCGTGGTTACATGAATATAACGAACTAACTGTGCCTGCGGCTAAAACCGCGTGGAATTTAGATTGCGACTACAGGAGTATATTCATTCATAGCATCACGCTTTTTCCCCTGAAGGGGTTGGCAGATGTGCATCACAACCACATTTCGCCAGTAGAAGTGAGTTAATAAGCTTGCTTTACAAATGTCATTATTTCTGGCGGTAATCGTTTTCTTACTTTAAAAAATATAGTTTATGTTACTCTTAGACAAATTAGCTTACTAATGGTGAAGATTTATTAACTTCAGTTCAATAGTTTTAGCATTTATCGATTACATACAAACAAAACATACAATAGTAATGATTATTATACAATAGTAATGATTGGCTAAGGAAAATCACAAATAAAACAAGTAAAATAACCTTAAAAAATAAGTTAAAAAATATGTTACTTATCAATTCCAGTATAAATTTAAATTGATAACGACTGTAGATTTACCTTTTATGTTGCTACCAATTAAACTATGTTCTATGTTATGTTAACCTAAACCAGATGTATATTGAGCGCTATTCCCGCCGACAAACTGACACACAGTTTGGTGGGTTTAATTATTTTGTATGATGTGTTAAAACCAATAAAAGCTTTAATTCTTCTTCTAAAAAAAAAATATTTCTTCCTTATAATATTATATTAGTATAGATATGCTACCGGCATACAAAAACAGTAACAACATACGAAGTTTACCAAATAAATCAGTCACGTAACAAATAAATATAACTTATTACTACTTATACTCAACACAGAAAAAAGATTCCCATAAACTTTTCCCGATTCCCATGTATGAAGATAGTTTATCTGTTAATAAAAAAAAAGAAAAGTTCTCAGTAGAATAAGAAAAATCACTCATTTTCTATGAAATATATATATAACCACGTTAGTCTACTGGTCCCAACCGCGACTGCTGAGCATGAGGTATTGGGTTCGATTCTTAGGTCGGGAAAAGTGTTATTGGGTTTTTCTGTTAGGAAATTCTCAGTAGCAGCCCGGAGTTTTGAATTGTGCCTGGTAGATGGCAATAGGCTCAACACCTATTACATGGGTCTGAATAACAGCATTGGTGAAATATGGGTGTACAACTGCTGCATAAGTTTATTTTTCTGACGATTGTGGTACAGTCAGCTACAAAGTCGTAGTAGCTTTCAAAATGTTCAAAACAAAAAAATACTTAATTGTTATACATTTTTGTGGAAAGAAAATATGGTCGTGAACAGGATTTGAACCTAGGCCTCCTGGATATATACCTACTCCTGACCATATTTTCTTAGTAAATACCACAACGGTCCAGGTGGTTGCAAGTTCGGTGATAGGGGGTGATTAATAGATACCCGGGACGTGCGAAATATTATTGGGTTTTCTGTAGCCCGGAGTTGGAAATCGTGCACGGTTGATGGCAATAGACTCACAACTTATAACATGGGAAATATGGGTGAACAATACTACACGTCTGCCTACTCTTTCGGGGAAAACAGTAGAACATTTTTGATAGTGATTGTACACTTACTAACTTGCTTAAGAATAATCAATCATTTCCCCTGAAGACCGATTGATAACAAACTTTTGTAGTATACTGAACTACGCGTGCGCTTACCTAGTTATAATCAATCAGTCAGATTAATGAAAGAAGAGAGAAAATATTTACCTAAGTATAATATAAGAATTTAAGTTCTCACTGTTGGCAACACCGGCATAGTAAAAAATACTTTGTTGTTATTGCAACACAGTTTACACAAGTATAACCTACCACCCATGTACAATTGGAACTACATTAGTTTAAACAAATGTACTAATGTACTTTCCTCCATTACCTGCACTTGTGAAATGTTAATTGATTTTAGTTGCAAGGTTCCAAAATTTGGTCTTATGGAGAAGAACCAGCAAGAAACTCCATAGTCACTGTTTCAAAGTAAAATAATACAATCTCGCATATTTTCATTGTTATGATCATAGTTGTGCAAGAACATCACTTGGCTTGTTAAAGTAAAAAATATACTTTATAACAATCCTATTTTTTTAAAGAAACGTTGCCCCACACTAGGAATTTCTTCCTGTATCGTTGGTGCGTTTACAGACATATAATCTCACAAGCACACACATACCCAGACCCGGAGCAATTATCTATAGATCGTACAAATATTTGCTCCGTGCGAAACGATGTTTGATGGGCTATGAATTAAAATATAATATATAATTACCACCATTTTACCGTAAAAGGTACCGTACTGAATTTCTACAAGAATATGACCACCACCAGGTATCAAGATTATTCAAGGCGCCTGTAAGCTTTTAACCTCGCCTATCAACTGCTATATTTTAACAAATCATCAGTAGAAATGGGGTATCGTGCCCTCCAAAACTTACAAACTGGTTTTGCATACGTTCACAGCCAACTGCTTACCATTAGGTCGTACGGTTGCTTGAAACCTACCCTTCCGCTCAGTCACGTACAGAATTATACTTTATAACAATAAAAATCTATTGTGTCTGCTAATTAGCGAGCCAACGGCTTTATGACATATAAAAAAGAATTATAACAATGCCCACATAAATCAATAACAAATCAGACCCAGGTAATTTGCTGTCCAGCCTTCCGCAACATAGACCCTCGTCTAACCTTTACACGTTGTCACTGGCAACACAGTTTTAAGTGACAGCGTAATACATTTATCTTCTCTTAACGTCAACTGTGGGGGATTAACATGGGACAATTTCCGCTGCGCTCCAAGTCACCCATCGGAATCCCATGACTCGTCAAAAAGCCGCCAAAATATTTTTAGGGTTAGAAATTTATTGGATTTAATTTTGTTATGAGATAAATACTGCAGGAGAAGATTACGACTGGAGCATTTATCCGGGAGGCGCAGTTTCGAATTCCTCTCACGACCGTATTCTCTTTCCATTTAAAATTATAACTTTATAGTTCGCTAAGCATGCTGATCTTCAAAGATTTATGTGTAAAAATATGGAATTTAAGCCTCCCTGTACGAATACTCACGGATTGCTTCTGTCAGTACATAATAGATGTCCTTATCTTAGCCTTTATTATATAGAATAAGTGAACTTTGTAAGAGAGAATAATCGTAAAAAATATATTTATAGATACTACTTAAATGAGAATGACGTCACCATAAGACGTATTGGAGAAGATATTGGATAGTATCTATATATTTACGCAATAATTACTGAAAGTAACTTTGTCAGATTAGTTTGCATATTGCGTACGCCGCGCCGTGCCGTGACTTCACTACCTTGGAGCCTATGTGAAACTCAGCGCGGCCATACTTGATTTCTACAACTAAAACATCACGCTTGTATTTCCCTAAGGGGTAGGCAGAAGGTGTACACAACGTTATTAAGTCCCAAGTAATAGGTGGTGAGACTATTGCCATCTACCGGGCACAATTCCAAACTCCGGGCTGCAACTGAGAATTACTTAACCGAAAAACTCGTTAACACTTTGCCCGACCCGGGAATCGAACCGTATCGGGTTCGATTCGCAACTCACAAACATACATGACCCCTAAAACACAACACTCCTTTTATGGTCAGTCGCATAAAAACTAACCTTTATTGGACTTTTTGACTTTATTAGACTACAACAAAACACAGAAATAAGTTGCTATAAGTTTGTCCATTTTAAAGTAACTTCTAACTGAAGATGTATATATGTCGCAGATGGATTTTAGAATCCGCTGTTTTACAAAACTGCTAGCTGATTTACAAAACAGTACTGTTTTATTTACATGGATTGCCATTGCGATGATCGTCTCGTCAGGTGTGCGCCCGCGCCGCCATTCAACTACGTTAAAAAAAAAATCTAAAAATAGTAATAGTGTGTAAAAGTGAATAAAAACCTTTTGAACTTATAAAATATTGACTAATAACTAAGTGACAGTGTTATCTAAAAATTTTACATAAAAACTGTGAAAATAAGACTAAAAAACTTAAAATTCTTCAAGTGTTCCAAAACAATAACACAAAAGTGACTTAATCAGCAATAAATAAACAAAAACAAACCTCACTAAGTTATTTTATCCCAACATCTCAAAAAACGTTAAATAAACAATAACAATTAAAACGAAGTGAAAAAGTGACTCATACAGTGATTTAAATTCTCAACGGTCACATACAAAAGTAATTTTGTACAGTAATTATTATTCTATCCAGTGATATTTGATTTGCGGCAACCAGTCAATAAATTTGACATAACTATTAACTGTTCAAGTGGCGCAGAGGTTTAAGGCGCTATCTACTTTTGCCGTTCAAGCACCGCCCGATCGAGTCGAGGTCGCGAGTTCAAACCTCAGCTAGCTAACTTGTACTTTTCGGAGGTCTCCAATATTAATATTTGGAATTAAATATTGATTTTTCTGGTTCCGGCGAGTGAGAGTTGGCTGTCTACTTGTAAGTTTGCAATAATAGCAAAACCGTCCGCAAGATGGCATCACTGGTAAGATGTCATAAATGTAAAAAAGATGTGAACATAAAAAGTACAGCTTTGTGTTCCGCCTGTGATAACAGATATGAGTTTGATTGCGACGGTTATCCGGAACCTACATATCGACTAAAAGATGCAGAAGCGAAAAAAAAATGGAGATGTAAGGTGTGTATTAGAAATAAAAAATATTCTAATACCGACGGAGCTTCCAATATTACCATACGAAAGAAGCACAATTATATTAAAACACCTTCGCCAATAAAACAAACATCGAAGACAAAGAAAGATCTAGTTGATGATTCGTCGAAACGTCTGTCTTCAATTCAAAGTAATACAAAATTATTTGACTCTCACATACTTACCGACTGTGAATCGCCTGATGAGTCATATACTACTCCCGATAAACTATCAAGGAGTGTTGACAGAACTGTAACTGACTTAGTATCAGTCTCAGAAATGAAGGATACTATAGCTCAACTTACACTTCAGTTAGAAAACACAGAAAATGAACTGGGAAATATATTGCTAGAAAATACCGAACTACACCAACAAATAAAAAAGTTATGTAAATTATAGTTTAAAAAACTAATAAACTCTTACGACACCTCTCAAGCTAACATTCATCAACCTATTTAGGCTACAGAGCGTGCCAAACAAATATACATACGTACACCTGAAAAACATATAACCCTCCTTCTAGCGCAGTCGGGTAAAAACTCAGTTCAGTTCGTGACTGATGTGTGTATAAAAATTCAGACCAATAATAAAATGTGATCAAAAAAATCATGTACGCACGTACAAGGTTTAGTCTTCGACCTATAAAACGCAAAACTCACGTAGTTCGTATGAGTTATGACAGATGGCGCTACTTTTGCTTGTATGAAGAAGTTTTATGTAAAATATTAAGATGGGCGTATCCTTTCTTTTGAAATCATTACAGTAAGGTTAGAAAAAACCTAAACACGAAGAGGATGACGGGGGCCAGTGAGCGAGCGTAGCGAGCGAACTACCCCCGTCCGAACCTAACCTGTCCGTGTCGGGATACACGAAATTCCCGAGCTCGCTTCGCTCACTCATGGATCAATATCGTTTATTTTCTTTCATAATCCCGATATGTTGTCGACTATTATAGTGGTTTAGTATTTACGTCATTCAAAATTTTCATCATTTTTGTGCTATTGACAAGTAAAATAAAGTTAGGTTATTATTGTTAAGACATACAGAGCCATATGCGACAAAATTTTGAACTATATCAACAATCTGACAGTTCATATCACACTGTTTTACATAATATCTGATCGTTGACCCGCTGCATTGATAAACGCAAAAAGTTCATTCAATTCTACGTGTTATAGTTCAGTAATTATGTAAAACCGCTAAAGGACGTTCAGCTGTTTTTCATAACTTTGTAAAACAGCTGATTCTACAATCCATCTACGACATATATACTATGTAAAGCCATATACTTTTGGGCTTTCTAATAATTTACTCACTTTGAGACGGTGAAACCTGTCAGTGAATGACAGACGAAAGTTCAAATGTCTGTGAAAATAAGAATCCGAAAACCAATCTTGAATTAACAATGATATTTATTATATTATGTAAGAAAGAGCCTGTTAACCACACTTGAAGAATGTTAATGGACTCTGATTGCCAATAAAACTCTATAGATTAAAATTATTGTTGTGATTATGCCAAAATCCCGTACTGATATAGCATGAAATGCAGATAAAAAAACATGTATGACATTTTTGATGATGGTTACGATTTTGACAGTTCTAAGTAGAAGCCATTTTGATAGAAGAACCTCTCAAATGAGTTTATCAGTCATAGTGTGGGTGCAGAGCTAATAAATTACTCACCATTTCTTCGATCGACTGCCTCATTGGTCTGGTGGTCCCAAGTGGGAGTGCTGAGCATGAGGACTTGTGTTCGATTCCCGGTCGGATAAAGTGTTATTAGGACAAAGAGCACAGGACCTCGTGCTTAGCACTCGCGCTTGGGACCACCGGACCATTTTTCCTTTAGAAAATTCTCAATAGCAGCCCTGAGTTTGGAATTGTGACCAGTACCACATGGGACTTAATACCAGCATTGATGAAATGTGAGTGTACAATTGTGTATTTCTCTGCCTACCCCTTCGATGAATAGTGGCGTAATGCTATACTATGATTTCTTCGATCGCACGCAATCCTCACGCTTAATACTTTATCTAATTTAAACCAATAACTTTTTCCTTTTAATTGACTAAAATTGATCTCCCGGCGAAGCACTTTTGCAACCTCAAGAAGTGTTCAGGTGTCCGAAGACGGATCTGTGTCGATAAAAGATTAAATGTTTTGAATTTTATTTACAACTTATGTCGAATTTGATGTTTATAATCGTCGTGTGTCGACAAAAAGAACCATGCTCGCACCGCAGGTCGACGTTCTTATTGTTTTTTTTTATATCTTATTATTTAACATAACCCAGACTATCTCTCGTGTAGCGTGGTCCGTAACACAACTGAAACAAAACATTGCCTTTTATACTGTTTTATGAACATACATAATAATATATTATATGGAGTTCGGTCACCTGTATAGGGAGTGAATAGACAGCAATGACGTCGCCAAAAGTAGGGTGAAGAATTCGCGGTGGTGAGCAGAGGTCGAGATGACTTAGTGGTCAGAGCGCCTGGATTATTTATTTATCCGGGAGGCTCGAAAGAGGAGGTTCGAATCCTGTTCGCGACCGTATTCTTTTTCCATTTAATATAATAACTTTAGAGTTCGCTAAGCATACGTTAATGCTTTTCAAAGATTTATCTTTAATACATAATATTATTAAAATTCAACACAATATGCAAGGAAGCAATAAATCTAACAATTCACGAACGACATTAAAAATACGGCAAATTTACGTAACAATATTTCCTGCGTTTATTGCTCAATTTCAATAAATAAATTTAATGTCAATATTAATGAACGGTGACATTTCAATCAAAGGCCAGACTATAAAAATAATGAATAAAATGTGCCACCAGGAAATCAAGTCGCAAGATACAAGGAAAATCTATTTCTATTCAGGGGTATTGAAGTACCCGGAAGAATCGAATTTGAATTAACTGGGGCCGCCCGGACCCAAAAAACGTTAGCTTCAAATTTTTAATTGTCCCCGTGGGCTTTCAATCATTAACCAATCGTAATGGGACAGTAAAAAGAACATTCATCTTCGTCGGAAATCCCCTTTTAATGCAACACAAAGAAGTAAAGAAAATCTATAATTAAAGAATAAAAAAATGTTATACAAAGAAAATAAAATTCAGTGAAGCCAATATCGAATAACCAGAGCCAAATGTATTATAATAGCATCCGAAGACGAGAAGTGTGCATGAGTTTGAATAGAAATAAAAATGTATTGTGCGCCATAAAAACATAATCCGATTTTGAAGAGTATTGCCAATCGTGGAAGCCTTAAAAATATAATGCGTGCGCCTATAACGCCAATTTCATTGAACGCTTCGGCATTCACAATTTTATTCGGTACTTAACGAAATATAAAACAACATTTTTTTATGGACCACACACCTGGCGACTTAGGTTATTTTTTAAGTTACGTCGCTGCGCGTACATTTTTCACTCTTATCGAAGCATCCTGAACAATAGCCGATTGTTTTGCAGAAATTCAACTAGTATATAAAACATAAGCCTGCAAATTTTCGAAACAATACATTTCCTGGCGTTAAGAAAGGAAAATATCCGATTTCTTCTGTTTCAGCTTTCAGTAATTTTGTTGGGCTTGAGTAATGATGTCCGATCGTTGTACCGCGTGACGTAAAAGTGATATTTTCTAAAAAATCTCCAGCGATGGAAAGTAAGTGCTATTTTTATTCTATTGACAGTCGATAACACCATTTTTCAAACCCGCTCGTGCCTCTTATGTTCATGAAAGCATAACGATAAGACGTAATGAAGATTCACTTTGACTGCGTTGTATAAAAGCGGGGAAAGGGAGATATCTGCCAGCGGACTAACAAACGAGTTAAACTTTAGATTCATTCTTTTGAAGAAGAATAAGAAATTCTTTTAATAGCTGCAGAAATTTCATTTGTAGATATAACGTTCGCGTCTCGCTAAAGTTTCTTCTAAACTTCGTTTCAGTGAAATCATATTACATTTTCATGCTCTATCCTGTAAACCGCTGCATTGTTGAAAGTTTTCCTTGACAATTTTGATCACAACACCGTCATTGAACAGTTTGCAACATTTTGTGCATTTAGTGCTTTAGTAGTGTAATCGTGTGTTGAAATAATTTCAGAAATGATCACCTTCACGACTTTCTTATCAATTGCTGTAATAGTGAACAGCTACAAAACAAAGTTTTTCTCACAAAGCTTGGAATCGGAACCACCCATCTCGATCCTCTACGCGCGTGACAAGAAAAGTGATAAAGTAACGGATGATTGTTTAACAGAAATGTATCCACGAAACTTATACAAATACCCTCTTAGAATTGATAGAAACGACATTCCTTGTATAATACATTGTGTGCTCAAAAAATTTGGTATAATGACAAACGATGGTTATATCAATATAAAGAATTACTACAGAAGAGTGCAAGCGATCCACAGGTACGATCCGAGAATATTAATATCGGACGTTGGGGAGACGTGTGCGCAGAACATCAATGGGATGAACCTGGACCATGATGTGTGCAAAAAGGCGAAAGTGTTTAATGATTGCACACAACTATACGCTGTGTCGTACAGAGACCCTGACGAATGGAAATAGCCCGTAGAACTGATAGATGTACACATTTTTTTATATTTATAACGTTACTAATAAAACCGATAACCTCCGCCGCTGCTTTTATTGCTGGGACTACCCCGAAGAATCGAGTCTTCTTAGCATTTTTATACGTAGTCGATGGATATTACACTATATTTCTTTCTTTACGTTTTGTCCCGCTTTCGTTCAGGGATTTTGATTACAAGATTCCTGCATAATATTATTAAGATTCTCTCTCTTTGCATATCAAAGCTTTTGGAGTTTCATTAGACCGTACAAGACTGCTCAGATATTTTATTTAGAAAAATGTAAGTTCGATACTGTGTAGTGATGTGACTTATTCAATGTCATAGTGACGTGTCAATGTGTTAGACAGGGGCTAGTGTGATAGACACACACACAGTCATCGTGAAGTGACAACACTTATATTTTTTGATGATCAAATTCTCGTGGATGTCGTATCAGACACTTACAGGTGTCGTACTGTGATAGTGGAAGGAGCAGGACTTATAATACACGAAAAGAATGACCAATAGGCGTTAGAGAATCGTAGTTATTAGTGATCATCATTGTTTTAAAAAAAAAAAAAGGCTTTCTCCTATATTGCATACAAGCCTGATACAGGCTGTTATGATGAATCTTATCTTCCTGCTCTGCCGATTGAGAGACAGACATACATACACGCTGAAATTTTAATGACTGTTCCTGGCAGTGAAATGATTTAGTCTTGGTAGTTTTATTAGAATAAAAAATGACAGAATAATTATAAAAAACATAACTCAAAAGTGACTTCGATCCAATAGTAATATCGAGATTCGTGCAGCGCCGAGGACCCGCCTGGCCGCACGGTCGTTGCTCCTCGCATGCGGTTCTAGTAGCAGCTGCTGCGTTACGTATTAGTGAATCACTATTGTTCCTAATGCTTTTTTTATCGTTCAAGTTCTACTCGTTCTACTACTGAAATAAACCAATAAAATTTCAGCGTGTATAAAACATAGCATCATACATGTTTCACTGACAGAGTAGACAGAGACAGAGGTGTAGACTTTTGTACACCCACTTTTCGCCCCAAATCTCACGTAACAGGCGATAAGCCTATTGCCATCATATGTGCACAACTTCAAACTCCGGGCTACTACTGTGAATTTGCTAACAGAAAAATCCAACAACATCTCGCCCAACCCGGAAATCAAACCAAGGAATTTCCATTCGACAGCCGGCCTAACGACAACTTAATGAGGCTGTTAGTAAGAAAAGAAGTTAGTAAAATATTCATACGATAGAAACGTATAAACAACAGCCTCTTGATTCGATGTTTACGACTATGTGAACCTTTATGACTTTAGTCACGTGTATTTTATCACGGTTTTTCCACGTGTTTTTTATCGAATTGTTTACAAACTATGTTACTTCATTACAATTGAAGTAGACGTGGTTTTCTTTTTCTATTAGGATTTAAGCAGGAATTTATTTAAACAACCACAACTTCGTGGGGCACAAAGACTTCTCGAGACGGCAGCGCGATGCGCTTTGGTGCGCGCAGCTCCTAGGAGTGTCTGTGCAGGCCATCTGTGGCCGACTTGCACTGGTGAAGGGGTACGTCGTTACATTCGATGGGCCATAACCTGGGTTGAACCCGGGATCCCGGTAAAGATTAAAGAAGGCGTGGTTGTGGGAAGCAACCATGTGGTTTTTAGTAGGTAGGAGACCGGCACAATTACCGTGAATTTCCCCAAAAATTGGGATAAGGCCTTGTTCAATCATGAGTTCAACAGAATTCTAAAGACTTCTGATAGGAAGCCCAGAGTTGCTTTGGATTTAGATGCAAATGTATCTTAAAATAGTACTTTACTTATTTTCGAAAACCTCGTCTATCGGAAACATATACCTGCCAGAGTTGCAGCGAATAAAAAAGATTAGTGGAGTGGGGAGGACTGTGTAGTTTTATTGTGCTTGGGGGTCCCAATAAAACCAATCAAGGATTTCCACACGCTAAAAATGGATGATATCCTAATGTCGACTTTCCTCCCATGTTCATCATAGACCAGAACACTTCTCAATGTCGGATGTAGTAAAAACAAATTGTGATATACCAACCGATTAACTTTCAGGGATATTGAGGTAGAACCAAAGTTTCTCGTCAGTATAGAACCTGGCATAAAGCCAAAATGTATCCCACATTCGTATTTGAATTTACAACTAGTACCTTCGGGTATTGGCCCGGTTAGTGGACTTTGACAGTAGGATAACATCAGAACCTGGCGCATGGATAAAATTTGGTATGAGATAGAAGGACACCGTATTGGTGGCGATGGTCATAAAACATAGCCAAAACTTTAGCCGCATTATACATATATATAGTATGTATGGAAGAAGAATACATGCTGCACCGACCCTAAATATATTGTGATGAGAGCAGGGGGATGGTGATGACAGGAAAAAATCATAATGTGCGGACGAAACCACAAGCACAGGCACATGCGAGTAGAATTAAACTTTAGAAAATTTGTTTGTTTTACATTCTATTTCCGAGTCAAAAAAAGTTTGATTGGGGTGTTCTGTTCAAATTATCAGTAGCAGCCTGAAGACTGGAGTTGTGATGTATTGATTGGTGAGCCTCACCACAAACGCCATATCGTTTTTTCATAAAAAATCATCGGTAAAATATGGATGTACTCGTACCTGTAGAACAATATTACAAAGCCCTTACCTTCTTCTGTTTTTATCATGTGATTGTATCCGAATTTAAACCACTCGAAAATCATGGCTTTACTCACCATCGAGAACATCTCCCAGGTGTGCTGGTTTCTTCACGTAGTTTCCCTTTATTTCTTAAGTAAGAGACAATCATTATATAAATACGTGAAGCAAAAACCCCCTTCTTCTTGTACCCCTTTCTACGAAAATTACGCGGACAGAGGAGTATGAAATTTGGCAAACTTAAAGTTTATATAGACAAATAATGTAGAAAGCTAATATTTTAATATAATATGCAGTAGGAATACATAAAATTAATAAAAATAAAACATTACACACATTGCCATGCGGTTGACACACAGACACACACACACACACACACACACATACACACACACACGCATACACACACACACACACATATATATCTTTGACAATAGAACCTTAACAACGTTCAAATTTTGGATTTAAAATGAATTATGGTCGAATTTTGGCTAGTGGATGACCACTACCTAATGTTTATTTATTTTATTTTATTTGTTAACACTTAATGCACAAAAATTAAATTGTACAAGGGCGGACTTAATACCACGGGTATTTTCTACCAGTCAACCTTAGGGTGAATAAACTAAGGGATAACAAAGTATTATTTAATATACGTACATAAACTTACATAATTAAATTGTAATATAAATACATAAAATATTAATATTATATTCAATAAATAAATTCAATGATGAGATGATTCTATCAATTTATTATGAAGTTGTATCCGAACTTTTTTTAATTTTAAAGTTATAACGACTTGTGATCAACCTGATATCCTTGGGGAGCGCATCCATCCTGTTTGATACGCGCACTACAAATCCCAAGCGAGAAAATACAACTTCTAAAATATTTGTTACAGAATTTCTTCTTTTCTCCTTACTTATGCTGTTCGGGTTTGCTTACGCGCGCATATCTGTCATGTATGCTCACGACAAGCTCAGCGACATGATTGCCGAGCAGTGCCTCAGCGAGATGTATCCCAAGAATAAGCGGATCGAGATCCAGGAGTCCGATGAACCGTGCATCATCTTCTGTGTCCTCAAGAAGTTTGGCATCATGAGTACGACTGGCGTCATTAATTTGGAGATTTATAGGTGAGGGACGCCGTCATAAAATTTAAAAAAAAATAGGTGCGGCCGCGTGCTGATATTGAAACTATGAATACTTCGCTTTTACTTTAATTTCAACATAATCTTTTAAAGTTATACATTTTTGTGGAAAGAAAAATACGGTCGTGAGCAGGTTTCGAACCTGCGCCTCTCGGTAAATACTCCAGGAGCTCTGATCGCTAAGCCATCTCGACCTCTGCTCACTACCGCATTTTAATACATCTTTTGGTGACGTCATTGCTATCTATTCAGGCCCTATACAGATGACCGAGCCGACACGACTTACTTTGCAATTAATACAATATCGTACAGATGCAATTACCTTACCAACAAATACAGATTAATCTTCTAACGCATACATAGCGAACTCCAAAGTTATAATTTATTTTATTTTCCACAAAAAATTATAACTTTAGAGTATAATCTTTTAATTTAAAATATAAAGGTACTCTTTGTACAAAATTGTAAACATAACAATAATATTTCTATGAATTTTATAAATTATATGTACGGTAGACTGAAATAATTTTAAATAAACTATTGAGACGCCTGACACCTTAGTCCTCCTGCGACCACAAACGCTGCAAAGTGTTCGAAACGTCATGAAAAACAAACCAATAATACACGCGATTAATCCGGTTAAAATTGTTTTATTATAATAAAATTTCTATTGTGTCTGGTAATTATCAACTTAACAATATTAAAAAGGTAAAATATATTACACAACTCGAACTTGCCCTTAAAATTTACGAGTATTTCGTTTATTAGTCACAATGGGCTTTCGTTTAACCACTACTTCCATTATTGATAAGCGATTGAACGGTCTACAATTATAGTGAACACTTACCCAGAAAAAACATAGGCAGTTTATTATTAGGTATTTACTGTTTGATCCAAAAACAGTACCTGACAAACAGTATAGACTAGGCAGCCTCCGTTTGCATTAATTAGATAAAACAATAAATGTGTCACAAATACTTGAGAAGAATTGGATATCGATAAAGGTCACTATTGTTAAGGAAACATTGAAAAATAATAGACACGAACGGGGCTTGAACCCGCGACCCTTGACAGTCCGTGCCATCACTCTTCCAAATGAGCTACCGTGTCGTTGTTCAATTAAATTTCAAGTTTCCTTGTATTCGTCTTAAGGAGATGCCTGGCGATATTTATTTAGCAATCATTTAGAGATTTACTAAACAGTGGAAGAGTGACACGGACTGTCAAGGGTCGCGGGTTCAAGCCCCGTTCGTATTTTTCAATATGTCCTTGAAAAATAGTAATTTATTGCATTACATGGCCTTAACATGTATAAAAAAATATAATTATGTATCGACAAAGGTGTTAATTAGTGTTAACAGTGCATCTTTTTATTTTCCTTCCTGGCATGGTCTCATGTTACTCGGAGTCGACGTAATATGGTTTTCTCTTCCATTCTCCTGTCCCACCATTCACACCGTAATCCATTCATGTTTTCCTTAGTCTCCGTCTTCTCCTCCATCAATATTCATCACTCTCTTAGTCGCATGTGTTTCATCCCTCCTCATGACGTGTTCAATAAATACCTCCATACTAATGTAGGGTAATAATATTGAAGGGGATTTTATACAAGTATTAAACTGATCCTTAAAAATGAAAGAACATGCTTTCCACGACCGTATTATAAATCGTTTTTCGCCTACCATGTGTCAGTAAGTTGTCAGAGGACAATGTTGTGTGGAAATCTAGATAAATGATAAAAGTAACCTTCGCACGTGTACGAATACGAGCCAGTTTGAGCCAGTAAATCGAGATAATGCGTGATTTTTCTCCACTTGTTTTTTAAGGTATTCCTTGAGGAGTAGATAGATAGATAGAATAATCTTTATTTTATACCATTAGAGTGACATTTATAAAATTCAATTATTAATTAAGGGTACAATGGCGGTCTTATCGCTAACAGCGATATCTACCAGACAACCTTTGGATGGACAGAGGGACTACATATTTTACAAGAAATAAATACAATTACTAAATAAATAATTATGTTCAGATATAGGAATAGGAGGGTAATAACTAATCTTAGGAAGAAAGGAAATGCTGTTTTACTAACTTTTTAAAAGTATCAGGTGTCTGAGCTCGCCTTACGGCTACAGGCAACACATTCCACAAACGTACAGCTTGGACTGTAAAAGATTTGTCATAAAACTTTGTAGAATGCGTTGGCATCTCAAGCTTCAAGTCTGTCGATACGTGATAATAACTGTTATATTTCTACAACTAATAAATTCAGATATCCCGTCTTGCTCCTTTAAGAATAATTGTAAAATATAGTAATTCGTTTGTATAATTAAGCTGCATCAAAGTTGACGTCGATGTTTTGTACATGTGATTGCAGAAAACGAGTCCAAATAGCGCATCAGTTAGATCAAAGGAACGGAATCAGTGACTACGGCGGCACCTGCATAGAGAGCGCAGAGGCGACGCAGCACAAACAAGACGTTTGTAAAAAAGCCAAAGTATTCAACGACTGCACTCATTTATATAGAATCTTACTAAAATAACTTTTCTTATCTACCGAATCCATAATTTCTTCAGAAAATACGAGCCATTTATTATTTCTGTCCGAGATTTTGTGTCCTTTAATTAATTGGAACGCCCGTCTTCCGGTCATCTCTAGACGCCCCAAGCAAAAACTGTGGTGAATTAGGTGTTCCCCCTAATTCACTTGATCCAAAGTTTCGTTGATAAAATATTAAGCCTGGCTCTCATTTCTTGTGAAATATTTCTTCTAATAAAATGAATTTTATATGAAACTGTTACAAGTGGAAGACGTGTTTTATTTCCCTTCATTGCTTTGCCTTGACTTGGTTCACTGAATAAACAAATAACAAGTTGAGAGCGACCTTTCAAAGAACATGTCACACAAATTCAATTGGAGTTTCCACACGAATGGTTTCACATTGGCCTCTCAAAAGAGCAAGGTTGATCTGCAACTAATTCGAGAGAATCACATTAAATGGATTCCTTCGTGAGCCTCTACGGAATTACATACTTTACGTTCACGTAATAAGTTATTGCCTCGTTGGTTTAGTGGTCGCAAGCGCTGCTGCTGAGCGTACCTCACGCCTGGGTTCGATTCCCAAGTTGGGCAAAGTGTTATTGTTTTTTTTCTCTCTTAGGAAATTCCCAGTAGTAGCTCGGAGTTAAGAAGTTGGTGCTGTGATACCCCCAAGCTTCGGAGGGCACGTAAAGCCGTCGGGCCTGCACCTAATGTCTCTCGGTCGTGTCGGATTGCCGTCCCATCGGACTATGAGAGTGCACTTGTGTTTGCGCTTACACTTTTGCACTATAATCTCCCGCGTACTTGGCTAATCTACGGTATAGAGGAGTGTTATAAGTATTTTAATGTTCACTTTTGTATAAAGAGGACATATTACATGATGATAATATATTCTGATGTGGAAAATGGCCAACGAGACGTAACGGGGAAACTATTTTGTTTTTATAAACAGAAAAATGTAGTTGGTCATTTTCTTAACGTTTTCCCTGAGTCACCTTTTGCAACACTCACAGTTGTGGAATGCAACAGAATAGGAGTGTTATGTTTTTAAGGTTCATGTATGTATGTAAGTATGTATGCATGTTTGTGAGTTTATTTATTCCATAACTTGTAAACAACTGATCCGATTTAGATGTATGGGGTATCTTTGGAATCCTTACATTGTCTGGGGTAACATAGTCTAGTAATATTTAAAAAATAAAAGTGTAAATAAAAATATTTTCTGTTGTGAACTGAGGCCAATTTCTAATACGCACATGACGCGAAAAGTGAGAGGTGCGTGCCTTGGATTCGAAATTGCGAACTTCGAGTTGCCAGTCCACCGGTCATACCACTATCAATCCCAATCAAACTACCAATCCCTGCGACTTCTCGAAGTGGCTGTACTGTTTTAATAGAGCATCGCAGACTATTGTATTATATTTAAAATAATATTCATAATGACCAGTTAAAAATAATACATAACAATGTACACATGTACTCATCAAGTATGTACTCTCATTCAAACAAATTGCTCGTACCTAATCGACCGTCATTGAACAGATTACAATCTATTTAATTATTTCCTTGGAATTTTATTACGAGGCACCCACGCTGGCAACACAAGTTCCTTTAATAGGAATAAAGCTTGTTCAATTACGTGCTCCCAAATAAGTTGGAAAAGAGCCGACATGCGGAAAGATACTGATTAATTTGTATTTATAGACCAGTATCTTTTTTTACTGCCTCTTTTTTTGTCTTTGTCTTGGGTTCGATTCCCAGCTCAGGTATTAATTGAGTTTTTCTGTTAGGAAATTCTCAGTAGCACTGTTGTTTAGAATTGTGCCAATTTCAATAGGCTCGCCCTATTACATGGGAACTAAAAACAGTAAAAAAATGTGGATGTACAATTGTGTACACCTCTGCCTTCGGGGTATACAGGTGTGATGCCGTGCTCTTCTAACGTGGCTCTTCCCAACTTGGAAAGGCTCTGTTATTTTTATAAATTTTGTTCACAACTAATTTTCATGGTAGTTTAAAAGCCAGTCAGAGTCATTCAAGCAAGCCCCTAAACTAAACCTCTGACTTGGCTTCGTGACTTCTATCAACTCTCGAACGTACAGAATTGTACGCGATAATAATAATATTCTACTGTGGTATGTGGTATTGGCGAGTCAATAGGTTAATTAACAACGGCTGGGACTGACGATTTACCATGCCGCTGTAGCTCCGCATTATGGTTCAAATGGTCGTAATGGTCACCCATCTACAGGCTAACCGTACTGAGCGTTGTTCGTTTAGTGATCACAGTTTACAACGAGCTACGAGCAGCCCAAAGATTAGGTCCAAAAATTAGGAATACTGCAAATTGCAATTATAAAAATAAATCAAAAAACTTTACAGGAATAGCGATGGAAAACGGGTAAGCGTACGTCCCGAGCTGTGGTACAGCAACTCGGGACACTACATTTGTACAGGTGGGCGTTTTGATATTTAAGAAATTAATATTTTCTGTCTCAATAAAGGTATAATTAAAGTTTAAAAAAAATATGTCACATACCTGACAATAACTTATATCTTGCTTGCCACTTTTTAAGACAAAGTAAAAAACCCTTGGAATTATTAAAAACTTACCGTTAAAATTCCTTTATGAGTCCGGTTTTCAAAATTGATAGCATTATTGTTCTTGCCGGCTTGCGGCTCACAGCTGTATTCTCCACAACCCTGGCAGGTCATGGTCCACCGTAAGTTCCGATGCTCACCCAAGTGAAGAACCCATCATCTCTCTCTATTGATATTTAAGTGACAGAGACAGGTATATTTTGAAAACGTCAGTTTTTATGAATGGCGCCATTTCAAAATAGCAAAATTCTGTGAAACTTTTTCCGCGAATTATAGCTGCTTACTTTTATTTCACTGTTTTGCAAGCGACAAAAACGTTAGCGTCCTCATTATCTCTTCATTTTCAACATTTTTTATAAATAATTTACAAATTTTTCAAATAAATAATTCAACATAAATGGGTAGCTCCAGGCACCATTTTATTTTATCACTGAACACAATGTATTTTCTTAAAAATCAGAAAATTCGACACGGCGAACACATAATTGAAATGCTTCTAGAAAATAAGCTTAACGAAATCTGAAAAGCTATTTGCAATTCAAATTGGGAATCCTTTGAAGGCAATGTAGAAACGATTTTTAAATTGACTCTTCTATCTTACACACGCTAGTGTTTTTGTGTCTAGCAATATATTAAGCAAGTAGATTGCTTGCATTTTATACCTTTGATGTGAAAGTTAAATTATATTATGGCTTTATGATATGGTGATCAATAGTGCTTACCAAACAAGACAAAAAAAAAAGGAGCTGGTAAAATAACGTACGCATGGATTAATGGTCATAACCGTGAATCGAAAAATGATGACAATTTTTTTATAAAAGTTGCAAAACAAATAGAAAAACCGATTAAAATAATTGTAAAACCAAATAAAAGAAATGATAATAATAGAGTCGTGGAACTTATAAGAATAATTTTCGTTTAAAGTAATTTTATTATCATTATAATAAAACAACTTTTAACCGGATTAATCGTGTGTATTATTGTTTTTTTGTTTTTCCTGACGTTTCGAACGCTTTGCAGCGTTCGTGGTCGCAGGAGGACTCAGGATAAACAAAAAACCAATAATACACGCGATGAATCCGGTTAAAATTTGTTTTATTATAATGTGTAGTGATCGCGCAAACCTAAGATATTTCTATAATTTTATTATCCTTTATTATTATGGGCCTATCCCACTGCTGCGCAAAAGCCTCCCTATCTCTGTCTAAAGCAATGAGAGACCCGTCTTTTTGAAGGAGTCTCATCCCTGTCTGGGCCTACCGCATTGTCACTTTAGATTATCCTTCAACAATATTTTTTTTTCTACTTACACTGATTCAATGGTAACTATAAAATAAATGAAAAGTTTATTGGGGTCTCATTTATTTATACGAAACTAATGAATACGAAAGAAATATTGAACTTCACTAGAAGGCCGATTACCGTAAGTAATTGTATCTCATTATCGGCGCTTGAAATATAGCAGCATCACGTCTGTATTCCCCATAGGGTTAGGCAGAGGTGTACACCCACATTTCACCAATGCTGTTATTAAGTCCCTTGTAATAGGTGGTGAGCCTATTGCCATCTACCGGGCACAATTCCAAACTCCGAACTGCTACTGAGAATTTCCTAACAGACTATAAAAAAACTCAATAACCCGACCCGGGAATTGAACCCGAGACTTCATTCTAAGCAGTCGCGGTTGAAACCATTAGACCAAGGAGGCAGTTTGGGCCTTGAAAGGTTAAACAAAAGTTAAATGAACTAAACATTTCGTTAATCTACGCAACACCTAAGATGTACATAAATAAAAATACCTTCCCCGTTAAATAATTTATTAAAGAAACCAAAAGCTGTTCAGTTACCGCTGAGCAGTTGAGAGATGACAAACATAGCTATCTTCTGAATCCAACACCAAATAGAACAGCCCTTCTTCGGTTCCTCCTCCTCTTCTTCATCGCCCTTTGTGGTGGCAGCCATCGTGGTTGCTTCCTCTTGACACACGGCAAAGGTGATCAGGAAAGTCAAATAAATAGCTGCGACCAGAAGAATCCTTTTGGACATCATTTTGTTCACCTTTTCTGTTTTTATTTTGGTTTATATATAATATATACACATGCATCCACGACGAATTTTGGAACAAAATGTACGAATTTCAGTTGTTTTGAAACCATGCTGTAATCTAGATATACATCAATTTCGATTGCGATCTATATCGCTTTGTATGAACACAAATTATTTGAGTTAAATACCATAAATTCGATTGCGAACAGAAAACTAATGTGTTTTTGGTAGGTATTATGGTACCATTAGATAAATGGAGTATATTTCGAGTGATTATGAGTGTATGTAATTACGTTGAAATTATAATGGTCAAGGGCACAACAAGCTAATTATAAATTAATTAATTTTGTTTGTACGTGTTATTAAAATTGACTAGACTAGTAATAATAATACTCCAGCCGACCGTATCTCTGTCACGGGGATGAGCCAAGTACGCAGGAGATATTAAAGTGCAAAAGTGTATACGCAAACACAGGTGCACCCCTCTTTCTTCACTCACATAGTACGATGGAACGGCAATCCAACACGACTGGAGAGAGATCAGGCGCAAGACCAACGGCTTTAAGTGCTCTCCGAAGCACGGGGGTGTCACTCCACCAACTTCCTAACTCCGAGCTGCTACTAAGAATTTCTTAACTGAAAAACCAAATAAAGAAACGAAGAAAGAAAGAAAACATTTATTACCAAACCATATACCTACACTATATATATATAAACGATATACATAAATTTTGTTGTATAAAATTATAAAACAGAAACAAAAAGACTTGAGAGGTGTCAACGGACACCCGGATGGAACGAAGTTAAAGAGAAAAAAAAAAAAAAAAAAATAATAAAAAATAAAAATATATCTAGCTTGCTTTCTATAAGAGAGAGAGAGAGAGAGAGACAGACAGAGAAACATGCGCGCCGCACGGCTTACAATAGCTTACTATAGCAAAAAGTGTCGTTACAACTTTTCGTCTTAATTTTTTCCGTCTAGCCCCCTTTCCCAACGCGCGATAAGGAACTCCGTTCCAACAAGACAAACAGGTATATACAACAAAAGCGGCTTGGCAATAGGAGCGGACTCAGCAGATGTTGGCAGTGCACGGACAACCGCGTTGCCGAGCACTTGTCAACGCTGATTTTCAGTCCGCCCCTTGCTACTGTTAAAATAAAAACATCTGCGGGTTTCCCGATTTACAAAAAACGGTCAGATAACACTTTACCCGACCTGGGAACAACGAGGCAGTCAACTAAACTAGTATCAGAGGGTAGCGAACTAGTATAGGGACCTCACATTAAAAGTTCATGCGAAAAAATGTATACACGTTTCCAATAATAAAGAACATTAATAAGAACTGCTTCTTTGATCTAGTGGCCCCAAGCGTGACTTCTGAGCATGAGGTCTCGGGTTCTATTCCCGAGCAGTGGTATTGAGTTTATCTCTTACGAAATTCTCAATAGTAGCCCGGAGTTCGGAATTTTGCCCGGTAGATGGCAGTAGGCTAACCACAATTTTTTGACGCATTATAATGGCATTAACGCATGCGTAGCGAACTCTTAAGTTATACATTTTGTGGATAGAGAAATACGGTCGTGAGCGGTATTCGAACCTGCTGGATAAAGCTTCAGGTGCTCTTATTTATGCGAAAGGCGCAGGTTCGAAACCCGCGTCCGTATTTTTCTTTCCAGATAAATTTATATCCTCAATAGTTGTGTAATATACCTAAGTAATGTATTATATTGGTAAGCCAATAAAATGTGTAATTCTATAGAATTACACATTTCTAGAACCGTTGGCTGTTTCTTTCTTAGAATTTTCATCACGTAATTCTAACATGAAACGTCTTGTTCTTTCTTGTACATTACAATGGAATATTTTCATTCATTCTCAATTACGTCTAAAAAACGAAGGTAAATTTCGGAGTTCTAGATAGATACAGTTAAATAAAGGTCTTGAAAATTTGCGCTTGTTTCTCATTGGGGTAGGCAGAGCCTATCAATTTACTGTTTCTCTTCTGCTCTAGTGTTTGAAAAACAAAACTATCGTGTATTGCACTCCCAAGAGACAGGTTTGACTCTTGGGTGTGCAACATGCTAGACATTCAGATCAGCATCAATAATCTGAAATAAGTAGGTATAATGTTTATTATGGTTTAACTGCCTCGTTGGTCTAGTGGTCCTAAGCGCGACTGCTGAGCATGAGGTCCTGGGTTTGATTCCTGGGTCGGGCAAAGTGTTATTGGGTTTTTCTATTCTCTATAGCAGCCCGGAGTTTAGAAATGTGCCCGGTAGATGGCAATAGGCTCACCTCCTATTACATGGGACTTAATCACTGCATTGGGGAAATGTGGGTATACAACTATGTATACTTCTGCCTACCCCTTCGGGAAATACAGGCGTGATGCTATGTTATGTTATTATGGTTTCTTTATAAAACTAAACGACATTATAAAAGTCCTCTTCACCGTATCCGCTGAGAGGTGTGACAGCGACCCTGACTAGTCTTGTCTTCAATCATGAGCTCTCTGGTGACTAGCAAAACCAAACCTAGTATTTACTACATTAATATACATTATTGTTCAACGGTTATTACTAACTTGCATTCTTCGGGATTGCCCGACTAGTTTAGAACTCGAACGGAACCCTTATTCATTAGCTGAGCCCGCGGCGATGCCGCGAGTCAAACAACAGTACAATGTGCTGATTTCCTCACGATGTTTTGGTATACCATTTGAAGTGATAATTAATTTATAATACTCACGTGACCATTTGATTGAATAATCAAAAGCCGCAGGTGAGAATCTGACCACTGACTTTTCGAAATTATGGGCGTATTATAAATTAATCACTGATTGCGGTGTGGAAACGCACCCGTGAGATGTTCTCGATGGTGTGTAAAGCCATATCAGAGACCTACGGGCGGTTTAAACTCTGAAGATAATAAATAATTTTATTTCTTTCACAAAAAGTACTTAGTAAAATTTACAAATAAATGGTATGAACTGTGTTATGTACATAAAAGTTTTAGCATCTGGAGCCGAACTAGGAGGAACCTGTATTTCGGCTTACAGCGCCAACCCCCTCGAGTTACATTAAATAAGTTACTTACATGCTTGCATTTTACAATACCATTGAATATTAAGTAATCTTATATAAGGCTTTATAACAGTGGTTTGATCCCCTTGTGTGTTATGCTAGATTGTATAACAAAACGAAAAAAAGAAAACCAGTCTAATATTGATATTAACTTTTAAACTATCGCGTTGCATGATATTACTATATACTAACAGGAATTAACGTTAATTCCTGTTAGTATATAGTAACAGTCTAATATTGATTTGTACGTACATACTGTAATCAGTAAAAAGCCTGAACGAATAAAAAAACAACACAATGCCACGATTCCACTGAATGATCAAAGCTTCCTTTCAAACAGTCGATAAAAGCAATTTGTGCTTTGTTTCTTTAATCCAATTGTTTTTTTTTTATCTCTCAACGGCGGTACTAGACGTCAATTAAATAAATACTCGAATATAATTAACCTTTTTACCATGGGCGTTGGCAGAAACTACAGAAAGCCACCTCCTACGATTCCTAGATGCTCCTTTTACGTCGTCCACGTTCAAACACCTAGTAACGCTCGCCGGTTGCGAGTTCTAGAGTGCACCTAATGTTTTTATTTTGTGTGTAGGGCGTCTCGCAAGTCAACCTAGGACGTTGTCGATTGCTTAACCAGGCTTTCTTGCGGTTGCCTTAATGATTTTAAGGAAGAATAATACTACCTCAACCATAGTAGCTGTATTTTCTGTGTAAATAACAATACGGTCGTGAGCGGGATTCAAACCCCCCGGATAAATACTCCAGGCGCTCTGACTACTAAGTCATCTCTACCTCTGACTCCATAGGATCTGCCACTCTGCTCCCCACCAAAAGTACAAACTACAATACTTTGCACAACAACTCTTTGTTAACAGTCATTATATATACAACATAATTAACAAAAAAGAAAACGTAATATTTAGCATTCCCTATAAAGAGATCGCAAGACGATAGGTCGACACTTCACGTAACCCAAGGGCTGGTGTCCATTTTGCATACAGAATTAGTATTGCTATTCAACGTGGCAATGCTGCCAGCCTTTTGGGTACGCTCCCAGTTTACAGCGACGTGGATGAATTTTTCGATGCTCTCTTATAGTTTTAATTTAGATAATAGTTTTTTCTTGTTATTATAATAGTTTTAGTTTCTAGTTGAATTAAAGTAAAACTTAGAATAATTATCAATACAAATAAATAAAACTTAATATATAGCCCGTTTCATGTTTGAATTAATTGGACTATGTTTATAGATTGATTGATTATAGATTAGACGGCGCGGTTAGCGCAGTGGTTGAGAGACCTGAGAGGCCGTGCCACGTACCGCAGGTTCAATTGCTACACGGAGCAAATATTTGAAATGAAATGAAATTGTTTATTCTGTAAGTAGGTCTTTTAAAAACTCTTTTACATGTCATTATAATCTAGATGGTGACGGCGTTTCCTATCTGACTACCTCTGAGAAGAAACGCCGAAACAAACTCAAAGGTCAAGGTCTCTTTTAAATCTTTTCTTTAAATTTGTTTGATCTACAAATAATTGTTCCGTGTTTGAGTGTGTTTGTGCTTGCGAGATTATGTCTGTAAACGCACCCACGATACAGGAAGAAATTACTAGATTGCTTTAAAAAAAACTGTATTCTATCATTATCAAGGTCACAAATTGTACTGATGGCAAACCAACCGTGTAGCTTTCGTCTTATACAATTTCAATTTCTTTAATAAAAATTTCTTCCCTTCCGTCATATCCCAGAAGCAGCAGACCACGAAATCTAATAAACTCCCATTAGAAAAAACGACCAGCATAACAAGACCCCTATTTTCCCCCGCCTCCGCTCAAAAGTAATCAGTAATCAAGAGCAATGTACAGGTACGCGTATCTCGTTAAACTGGTGAGTTAAACGCTGAGAACAATTTGGAATTCAGTCAGAAGTTTTAGTGTTTTTTTTTTCATTATTTAAGGATTTACCGCCATTTTTTTTAGATTGTTTTTTTATTGCTTGTTTGTTTATTTTAATCGGGTGTTGCCGGGAATTTTTATAAGATTTCCGTCTATATGTATCCGTTTAATAGAATTAGTTGAGGCCTGGTTGGGTCTACATGCCAAAACTTGCTGGGGTTACGATGAGTACAACTGCGATCCCGAGTAAATGTTGGTGGTTTTAGTCACTAGTCTATGACATACAACTTGAAAAAAATAGTTTAAAAAAAAAAAAAATACAAAACGTTTTTACAACTAGCCGAATTAAAAAGGAGAAAATAATTTACGATAATTAAAAAAAATATTTGTTAAGATAAAAATAATTTTAAGCTACTATTTATTTTTGCCCTTTTGTCCTAAAATTGTGAATCCTGAGGATCCTGATCAGGATAATCGGTCAAATTCAAATTATTGTATTGTCATAGGTCCTTGATAAGTGTGCGAAGTTTCAATGCAATTCGACGTTTTATAGTGGGTGAAAATCACGTTCAAAGATTCCGTTACATAGTCTAAGTCAGCTGGGATAAAGCAGTGCTAGCCTTGGGGTATGACCGTTGGACTGGCAAGTCAAAGGTCGCAAGTTCGATTCCAAGGCATGCGGCACAGATTTTTCGAACTCATGTATTATTAATTATTTATAACTTTCTTAAAACGGTGAAGGAAAACATCGTGAGGTCACCAGCACATCTATAAGATGTTCTCAATGGTGTATAAAGCCATGTCAGAGACCTACGGGCGGTTTAAATTCTGACACTAGATTGTTCATCAACCATTCGATAAGACGAGGAACTGGGAGTAAGTTGGGTGTGGAGTGTAAGTATTCTAACTTCTAAATTTGGATGGGGTGGCAAGATTAAACGTGAAAGACGTTGGCCTACCTTGAAGGACAAGTACTTTAACTGCTTCAGGTTGAAAAGCATAAAGAAAATCTATAGTAATACGATAGGTATTGGAAGAAACCAGATCAAAGGTTTCAATTTTAGTCCTCATGTGTAAAATATTATTTGATACGGATATATTTTTGAAAAGCATTAACGCATTCTTAGCGAACCTTAAAGTTATAATTTTTTGAGGAAAAAGAATACGGTCGCGAGCAGGAGGCGCTCTGACCACTAAGCCATCTCGACCTCTGCTCACCACCGTTTCTTCGTCCACATTTCATACGTCTTTTGGCGACGTTATTGCTAACTATTCATTCCCTATACAGGTGACCGAACCGACACGACTAACTTTGCAGTTAATACAATGTAGTATAGATGCAATTTCCTTAACAAATACAGATATATTTTTGAAAAGCATTAACGCATGCTTAGCTAACCTTAAAGTTATAATTTTTTGAGGAAAAAGATGGCTTAGAGGTCAGAGCGCCTGGAGTGAGTGGAGGATTTATCTGGGAGGCGCAGGTCCGAATCCTGCTCGCGACAGTATTATTTTTCCACAAAAAAATTATAACTTAAATATTATTTGGTTGACAAATTCGCTGCTAAGCCGCGTGTAACAACGACTGTAATAAATATTCGCATGATCTACCGATAGTTATTTCTAATCTGAATTTATCGTATTTGTGTCTGTAATTTGACTAAGGATACAGGTCCTTATATAAATATAAAAATAAATCCTTGTGTGATATCGATTGTCGATAGCTGCAGCCGCACCACAGTAGAAAATCAATCTGCCTAGCTTTTTCCTGATTACATTGGGGTCGGCTTCCAGTCATACTGGATGCAGCTTAATACCAGTATTTCACATGGAGCGACTGCCTATCTGACCTCCACAACCCAGTTACTGGATAACACGATATCTCGTGGTATAACTGGTTGTCGGACTTTCAAGCCTCTGCCTACTCGTAACGGCTTTCATAAATCTTAACTTGACCACCGGGACCAACGGCTTAACATGCATTCCGAGGCATGAAGTGGTCTCGGTGTGAAGCGATGGTCCATCAACAGACCGACCGTGGCAAGTGCAGCTTAACCTCTATCGATTGACCTGTGCGGCTGTTACGTAGCCACGAGCCCTTCCACAGTAAAAAATAAGAATGGAAATAGATTAGATAGACTATTCAACATGAAAATATTTTGAAGTGGAAATCAAGAAAATTTGAACCCGCGCCTCCCAGATAAATACTCCAGGCACTCTTTTTCTTTGTGTATCCAGAAGGCGCAGGTACAAATCTTGCTCATGACCGTATTTTCCTTTTTCACAAAGAAATAATACTTTAGAGTTCGCTACGCATGCGTTAGTGCTTTGAAAGATTTATCTGTATTTGTCAAGGAAATATTCATAAAAATTTCAAGTCGCGTAATACAACGCAGTAATAAACAGACATAAAGAAAACGTTCCATTTCTAGCAAAAGCTAGAAGATAATTATGGTTGCGATAGGTACCTACAAATAAAATGTAACTTTAACTTTACGTCTATTAAGAGCGGAATAACTTAAGTTAAACCGGTTCAAAAGGAGTTGGTACAAAGCAATTTCTCTGTAGCATGTCATACAATTGCACTTTAATTACTGCCTTGCTTTCTAAGTTTATTAAGTTAGCATTTAAGTTTGTTGCTTATTCTGCGTCTGCTATTAAAATTATAAATTGTTTACTTGAAGTTTGCTTACTTGAATTTGAATTGAAGTTTCATTTTAGAATGTTTAAACCACGGATCTTAAAAAATACGGACGGAGCGTTGCGTACAACATGTTAGAAGCATGCCTGGTCGTCTAATTTCGCTTGTCATACACGAGCATAAAAATACTTAAAACTCACCCACTTGGCGCCAGTACGCTGCGTGTGTGTGTGCCTTACCTATGCTTCGCTTATGACAAGGCAAGGTGACATCCGTATTTTTATCAGATCCGTGGTTTAGACATAGACAATTCTGTATTATTTACTAGACATCTCGTGTTAACGCTGGAAGATGTAATCCCAAACAGTCAGGTGCACAGTAACCGGCGCGCGTGTTTGACCAATCATATGAATGTTGGGAAAGCAAAATTAGTATGTAAGTATCGAAGCAGATGGCGCGAATTGTATATATATGTAATTTGTTACCCAGTAACTGGGTTGTAGAAGTCAGTAAGACAATTGCTCCATATCAATCTGCCGTGGTGACCGAGCAATTACGGGCACACCTTTTGGGTTGCAGGTTTTGGCTTCCAACTTGGTATGTACCAAAGTGACTTTTTTATGGTCAATTATGTGCTTTCTTTGTTAAAATACGACATACGGTGAAAAAAACATCGTGAGGAAACCTAGACTTAATATCTGAAATCGCCAACATAGTCAGCTAGTGGTGATCAATGCTCATGCCTTCTCTGTATGAGAAGAGGCTCTTGCCATGCAGTGGGACAGGTTTAATATTAACTAGAAATTTTATATGTAGCTTTAAAAAAATACTGCCTCGTTGGTCCCAAGCGCGACTGCTGCGCATGAGGTCCCGGTTTCAATTCCCAGGTTGGCTAGTCTTATTGGGTTTTTCTGTTAGGAAATTCAGTAGCAGCTCGGAGTTTGGACTCGTGCCCAATAGATGGCAATAGGCTCACCGTCTATTAGGTGGGACTTAATTTGTGAAATCAGATGTACAACTGTGTCTACCTCTGCATACTCCTTTGGAGAAAACAGGCGTGATGCTATGTTCAAAAAAATACGTCGAACCAGTAAGACGATCTAGAGTAGACCGAGTATTACGTATGCTCCGGCCACCTGGCCAAAATCAAAAAGGAACACAAAAGGTTTTGCAACAATGTCAATTGTTCACACAATCATCTTTTTCTCGAACGTTTTATAAGCTCAGCTTGTCACCTCCTCAAAAATCCATTGGATCACGTGCCTTTGAACCGTATACTTGGTGAGTTAGACTTTTTTCTATACTTATTAAACTCGTACCGCGAAGTTAGCTACTTTTTTTTTAAAGTCTAGTAGGCAGATATGTTGATGCAAACGAAAGGAATTTCTATGTCAAAGCATTGATGAATATCGTCATAAAATTTTGTTTTTTGTCCAGTTTTCATTTTCTATTTTAATGGTGGCAAAAACATGTCATACCATAATAAAACAATATAATGAAAAAAAAAACTTCAAATAGCTTTGACTTTAATCCGCCTTTATGTCGAGCATAATAATTGGATTACTGATTTTCATAATGAATAAAATTGTGGTTTTCAATACAATGCCGTTGACGCCTAATAATTGAAAATTCGATACACTTAACCATATTCCAATATCCTAAAATCATACCCCAGAAACAATATACACACCGCTTACCAAAAACACTAATTAAATAGCATATAACAATATTTTCCATGACCTTTACCATTACCTTTTTATCTACAAAAATCACATAGTTAATGATAGGTAAACTTTAAATGGCTTATATAATGCTCCAATCATTTCCATTGATAAATTAATATAACTACAGCATGATATCAATCAATACCAAAGCTGTTTTGAATACGACACACATGCAATTTTTGGGAATAAAATATGTAAAGAGTTTTTGCATAACTAATTAATCAAGTTATTAATTAACAACTCAATGAAATAAAAATCCTTTTACGTGTTCTTAAATTAATTTAATTTTATAATTAGTTAATCAAAAACTTACATATTTTTTTCTAGTTATATAAATTAATTACTTATTAATTTCTGAAGTTATTGTTACGATTGTGTGTTACAATTATATACAAAAATATTGCAATAAACTTGAAAAATGACAATATTATGTCATAGATCAACTTAATCAAAATTTGTTTAGTGTTCGCATAGCATAATCGTCATGACAAATTTCGCTATGGGGTATTTCTGTATTTGCCACAACGTGTTGTGAGTAGTTTTTCTGATCAATGAGCGTTTTCATTCTTTGAACATAATATATATGTCGCAGATGGATAGTGGAATCCGCTGTTTTACATAACTGCTAGCTGATTTACAAAACAGTACTGTTTTATAAAACAGCGAAACAACGTTCAGCTGGATTGCCAGTGCGATACGTTTAAGAAAACTGCTACCCACGTTTAGACGTTATGCAGAATGACATATCTACAGTGGGACAGATTTGTTTGTTGTTTATGCATATTAAATGGATAGTCACCACTCAATAAAAAAAAAGATACTGTATTCCGATTTGCCTTTCGGTGGCAGGGACGACGACCTATTTTTGTGTCTGTAAGGTCAGAAAACTCCTAAATACGAAGAAGATGACGGGGTGGTTCCCTCGCTACGCTCGGTCACTGGCCCCTGTTATCCTCTTCGAACCTAACCTGTCCGTGTCGGGGTACACGAAACTCCCGAGCTCGTTTCGCTGACTCATGGATCAATTTAATTTATTTTGTTTCATAATCCCGATATATTGTCGACTATTATAGTGGTTTAGTATTTACGTCATTCAACATTTTCATCTTATTTTTTGCTTCTAACTTAAATGTAAAATTAAGTTATTGTTGTTAAAAGACACACAGAGTCATATGCGACAAAATGTAGAACTTAAATCATTCATTTCACACTGTTTTACATAATATCTGATCGTTGACCCGCTGCATTGAACGCAAAACGTTCATACAATTCTGCGTGTAGTTCAGTAATTATGTAAAACCGCTAAACGTCGTTCAGCTGTTTTTCAAAACAGTACTGTTTTGTAAATCAGCTAGCAGTTTCGTAAAATAGCGGATTCTACAATCCATCTGCGACATATATTACATTTCTTTCATCAAATACCATTTCATGATAGCTCATTCATCTTGAAGCTTATTTCTTCCGTATATTTGTACTGTTGAGAACATTTTGTTTGCTCAATGAATCGGAACACTTGAGATTTGTTTTTCCTATACAACTGAAGATTGGAACGCATTGAAGTGACACGATGCGTGGAGTCAATGTTATCTGTAGCTATTGTACGCATGCTGATGCTATTTATATTGACAGTGGAAAACGAAAATATATGACGAACCACTTTTAACAAAATGAGTTGTATCAGATGTACAGTCAGCGACAAAAGTAGCTGAATTATCCAATTTTAAAAAATATCTGCTATCTTAAAACTGTGCTAACAGATAACTATTCGGAGTAAAAAATATAGAAAGAATCATTTCATCCTCAGAATAATCAGCCCTACGTTTTGATTCAGTTTTGATGTGTAAATGGCTTCCGTTTCTAATTGTACATATATATTAGATGCAAATAAATACGTTGACATAAATTTTTATGTAGCAAATTAAACTAAAATTAAGGCATTGCTTTATTTACTAATAGTTACTATAAGAACGGGACGGAATAAACTAAGAGACGTCAATATATTTACAGATGTCGACTTAAAATTTTAGGATGACATGATTAAAATTAATGAGTAAAAGTTTCCATATAGTAAATTTCCTTGAAATTTTAGTTCGACGTCTCTTATTTTAATGGCCACTGAAACTAGTGCTTACTAAAAACGATCGGAGATTTTAATTTGACGTGTCTAAATTGGAATTTGACGTCTCTTAAGTCGTCCCGTCTTGCTCTTAGAGTAACTGTTGATAACAGACAGCAAACTCTAAATTTAGTTTATTTTGCGACATCAGAATTGACCCCAATAACTCTAAAAATAAATCTACTTTCTTTTGTTTTACTAAAATCTACTTTCTTTTGTTTTCAGAAAAAAAATGTTACTATTTCAAATCGTAGGATGTATTTTACCTTTGGTGATTGGATTAAGAACACAACGTTCCTCGGGCACATTAGTCGATTTCACAGATCCTAAAGTAAGATGTACTGAATTACCCCTACTATGTGCGTTACAGATATTTCGGGTACATACTTTAGAAATCAGAAGAGATGAGGTAAGCTACCTTTTCTCTTCTGCATCTCACATTAACATAGCTTTCGTAAAGAGTGGTCAAAATTAATATGAATGAATTAAATCGATCTCTAATACTGTCATATTACTTTATATAACGAAGCGAAAGAGGTGTCAGAGTCTCTGCCTACCACAGTTAGACACAGGCGTGATTGTATGTATGTTTGTGACCAACTAGCCCATGACCATTCCCACTGTAGAGCATTGATCAAACTTAGCCTATTAAAGTCCTGCGGGGTTATTCTTGAAATTAATACCAATCCCTATGTTAAATCAACGCCTTAAAACAATGTGTAATGTTAAAATAAATTTACCTAAATTACAGTTACCTCAATTTTAAAGCATGTTGGCTTATTAGTATCCCGGTTCTTTAATTATTTTCAAAGTATGAGTTGACATATCTCCGATATTAATCGAATGGATTTCTTTTCAAGAGTAACCCTACGGTTTCTTCGCAATGTTTTCCTTAACCGTATGTCTGTAATGTCTTAGGTTAACTAAGAACTACATAAAACACTTAATAAGTCAGTAATATTGGTACATGCCAGGTTTGAACTCACAACCTGTGACTCAAGAAACGGGTCTGTAACCACTCAGCCACTAAGACATTCCATTCTGATACTGTTGCTTTTGATTTATTGCCTTCATCTCATTTTAAATAAACCCATGCAATTAATAAAATGAAGATGATCCGAACTAGAAATTTTACACTTAACCTCTGGTATGCCGCATTTTCACACACAATTAAAATGCCATTGTCTTTCGCGTGGATCCATATTCCGGCAGACTGGAAGTTAAGTAGTGTAAGGCAACTCCAAAACCCCCCATTCCCTGTGTATGTATTTAGTACAAAAGAAGCGACTATTCTCAATAAATCTAAAGTATCCTTACCACATTTTAGGTTCAAGGCCATTTAGATGCCCTAGTCCGAATGGCACAATCCTGCGTCATCAAAGTGAGAGCCACGCCAAAGGACGTCAGAGCATACTTTACAAACTCCTCACCGGTATCTAGGTCTGGACAATGTTTTGCCGCTTGCATGCTGGAACAGAGTGACGTCATCAATCATGGCAAGGTAAATTGCGATTTTCTTAGTCTTATACGAGGAGACAATATTCTGTTAAAGTTGTTCAGACCGCTCGTGGGCATTAAACTCTGACCCTAGGTTGCTCATCAACCACACGATGAGAAAAAGCAAAATTACTTAAGCGCAGGCGTAAATAAAAAGATAAGGTGCAAATAAAATATTAAATTGAGTAAGCGCAGGTATCTCGAGTTCTATACACAGAACGGGAATAGTATTGTATAATGTTTATCATTCAATCCGGAGTTTTGAGTTATGGCTAGAAGATGGCAATATTCTCACCACCTATTATTAAACGAAATATGGGCATAAAACATCGCTGGCCAATCCTCCAGGGAAATACAAGCGTTCTTCTTATCGTGTGGTTGGTGAACAACCTAGTTTCAGAGTTTAAACCACCCGTAGGTCTCTGATATGGTTTTACACACCATAGAGAATATCTCTGATGTGTGCTGGTTTCCTCACGATGTTTTCCGTGACTGTTATAAGCAAGTGATAACTTATTCGTAATTCGCAAGCAATTGATTACTGTTCTCAAAGTTTTACTATATTTAATGGCCTACAAAGTATTCCACACACACATTTATAATCATTAACCAAAAATTATTTCAACTACAGGTAAACAGAGAACTTCTGGTCCACCTCGCCAGTCTGGTTAACGGAAAGAACTCTCGTGTAGTTCGCAAGCTTAACACCGTCTCCCGACTCTGCCTGGACAGTATCGAAGGGATGTCTGACAGGTGCCAACTCGCATCGACCTACAACGACTGCCTGAATGAAAATATGATCGAGTTTGCCTTCCCTCTTGATATAGCTGAGGAGGCTGTGAGGAAGATGCCTTTCCATTTAATACAGCCGAAGTAAGTAGTCCTTTGTTGTGGTAATTTGTTTCTAAGAAAAGATTTCCAAAACCGATTTATGCTTAATTTTTTCTAGTAAATCTACTAGCAGTAATGTCTAATAACTGCTATGCTAGTAGACATTACTATGGCTATTTAAGAAATTGAGCAGCAGTTGCAAGTTAAAGGATAGTTTACGCTAGGCCGAGTCGAGCCCGAGTTGAGCCCGAGCCGAGTCCGAGCCGTGCCACTTACGGGACACAAGCGAGGCACGTATTCCAATGAGTATGAAAATTTTATATGAAGCATTTCACGTTACACCGTGAGGCGATCGCATATCGTCCGAAACTTGATCGTGCGCAATTGACACGGATTGGACACGGCTTGTTCTAGCATAAATCATTCTTTATATTACTCCTTTGCAAATAACAAAATAAATACGATGAATAAAGCAATATAAATGAAATTAATAGCGATGGCTAAGTATTTAAGAGTGAAAATTAAGTAAAATTAAATTAATTTAATTCCATAAAATCAATCTGCATACTGTAAGTTTTATATAGTATAGATTTTATGGATAAGTATTTCAATAAATTGAGAACATAAACCTAGAAAACGATTCTCAGAAACTAGTTCAGGCGTTAGATAGGATAAATACAATAGAATTAGAATCATATAGATATTAATCAGCTTAGAAGTAGTAACCTTTCTGCTTATCGAGCAAGAATTTGAAAGCCCCCTGAAAATTGTTCCCCTAGTAATACTTAAAAAGATCACAATAATAATATATAAATCCAAAAGAATGTTAAACGACCTCTCCCTTACTCTCTCCAAAACTTGATGTTTTCATTCTCTGAAACTTGGCAATGAATCACGAAGATCAATGCTTCTTGTTTTATTTTCAGTTTGCCCAACATGAAAGAAATAAAAACAAGAATGCGCTAATATTCCTTGCAAGGTGAGCAGATGACAATGAAATACTATAGAATAGAGTACACGAGACAGCACAGAATCTATGTAGGTATCTTGATGCATTTTGTCATCATAATCATTACAGATAAATCTTTGAAAAGCATTAAGGCATGCATATCGAACTCTAAAGTTATTATTTTTTGTGGAATAAGAATACGGTATTCTTTTTCCACAAAAGATTATAACTTTATAATAACCATTTTTTATACGACTGCCCAAAAAATAAGTTGTTTTTTGGGTGTATGTGTGTATATACGTATGTATGTGAGTTTCTTTATTGCACCATAACTTCCAAATGCCTGAACCGATTTAGATGTATGGCGTATGATTAAAATCCTTGCGTATTCCGGATAACATAAAATATTATAGTAATTGTTACACACAAAAAATAAACACATCAACACGGTCTAGGGATATTTTTAAAAAAGCGAATTACTATCAATATGTTAATTATTTGTATGACATGTATATATTTAAAAGATACGTTATTTAATATTCTACCATTTTCTAGTAATGGTTAAGGTAGTTCGATTAAAATTTCAGGATTTTATGGAAAAAAAATGAAGCATAGACGGAAACCGTATATGAATTAACTTTTAATTTATGAGTAAAACCTGAAAAAAATAGAAAAATCATTTAATTTGTGTTTATAAACTTGAAGTTAGTAGTCTGAGAAAGCGCCCATGATGTTCATAACACATCGGCAACGATTCGGCATGCTCAGAACAAGGTTATCAATGTCTTGCTGCGGAATATTGTCCCATGTCCTTCTGAGGTGCGCAAAAAGTTGATCTTCTGTAGCCAGATTTTCAGGAACTTCCTTCAGAGCTCTTCTTTGCAGCATATCCCACGCATGCTCAATGGGATTTAGATCTGGCGATTGAGCAGGCCAGTCTAAGGCCCTAACATTGTGTGTATGTAACCAAGCTGCTACCGTTCTCGCCGTGTGTGCCCGGGCATTGTCGTGCATGAGCAGGAAATCTTGCCCCATTTGTGTTCTGTGGGGCAAGATTACGGGCCCCAGCACCTGTTGGACGTATCGTTCTGCCGTCATATTGCCCCGCACCCAAACGAGATCCGTCCGTCCTCCAAGACGAATTCCTGCCCAAACCATAATTGTTCCTCCTTGGTATGGGTGAACTTCCTGAGGGTTCTGAAGACGGCTCCATCGTCCAGGAACTCGCCAAACACGCGTCCTTCGTGAATCTGGATGGAAGCCGAACCTGGATTCATCCGTGAACAGCTCATTGGACCATTGTTCACGGCCCCAGTCCACGTGGTTCCGAACCCATTCTAATCGTCGTCCACGATTGCCTCTCCGTAAAGGTGGGACCCGGAGTGGTCTACGAGAGCGTAGATTGCTTTCATGCAGTCGCCTTCTTACAGTTTGGTCACTCACAAGCACTTGGTGTTCCACTCGCAGCCTTTGGACCAATTGAGTCGCCGTTGCATTTGGTTGAGCTCGCGCAGTAATTTGCAAAAATCGGTCTTGTCTGGGGGTAGTGATGCGACTTGGCCCCCGGTGCCTCTCCGCTACTTCACCTGTGGCACGATAGCGTGTCCACAATCTTGAAATTACATTTTGGTGGGTCCCTATGGCCTCAGCAACATTACGCTGAACAGACCCAGCTTCCAGCATTCCCACAGCTCGTAACATCTTCGCCCTCGTCAAATGTTGGCGTTGCATGGCTACAATACCTCAATTTTAACTTTATCTTTCGTTTAAAAATGAAAAAAAAACTGTAACTAAATGTAATTCGTATTGTTTTCTAAATTTCGCACAAATGAAAATTCCCTCTCCTACACATCAAGACATTTTTATGCCACCGAAACAAAAGAATTTTCAAAAATTTGAATTTGGAATTAGTCTGAGATAAATTACAAACAAATCGGTGTATAAAAGATTCCAATGCGGCCAGTAGTTCGAGTTATTTAATTGAGTATGAAATATCCCTAGACCGTGTTGATGTGTGTATATTAAAAAGCGCGCCTGCCATATGTGGACTAAGCCGGGTAACCTATAAGAATATGTTTTCCACTCTTCTTCTTATCGTGTGGTTGATGAACAACCTAGTGTCAGAGTTTCAAACCACCCGTAGGTCTCTGACATGGCCCTACACACCATCGAGAAAATCTCTCAGGCGTGTTGGTTTCCTCACGATGTTTTCCTTCACCATTATAAGCTAGTGATAATTTTATATATAGAATAGATAGCCATGATGTCACCAAAACACGCTTTAAAATGTGGAAGAAGAATTCACGGTAGGAAGCAGAGGTCGAGATGTCTTAGTGATCAGAGCGCCTGGAGTATTTATCCGGGAGGCGCAGGTTTGAATCCTGCTCGCAACCGTATTCTTTTTCCATTTAATATTATAACTTTAGATTTCGCTAAGCATGCATGTGCTTTTCAAAGATTTATCTTTAAGTGATAATTAGTTTTATTATAAACGCAAATGACTTCGAAAAGACAGTGGTGTGTGCCTTGGATTCAAACTTGCGAACTTTACTTATCAGTCCAACGGTCATAGCACTAGGCTATCACTGCTTGTATCCCAGTACTGTCCCCTGACTGCGGTGAAAATTCTTCATCTACCTTGATTTTCACGTTTAGTTCATACGTGGTGTTCACACGTGCTTTATCTTATTTTTTTTTCTATTTGCTTATGGCTGGGAGCCAACCTCTTGAACGAGTCTTGGAGCTGTTCAAGCCACCCGTGGGTCTCTGAGTGGGCTTAGGAATTAATTAACAACAGCTGGGACTGACGGCTTTACGAAGACTATATATTGTATATTTAATACTCTAATTTATAACATAAATATTTTAAAAGTAAAAAAAAATTGTGCAAAGTAAAATACAGTTGTGTGCAGAATTTGCACCTGCTTATCCCGGATAAATACTCCAGGCGCTCTGATTATTAAGCCATCTCGACCTCTGTTCACTACCCCGAATTCGTCTTCCACATTTTAAACGTCTTATTGTCAACGTCATTGCTATCTAGTAATATCTTAGTTTTTCGCTGTTAACTTTTAACCGGATTAATCGCGTGTATTAGGCGTACGTTGTAGACCACGAACGCTGCAAAGTGTTCAAAACGTCAGGAAAAACAAAAACCAATAATACACGCGATTAATCCAGTTAAAAGTTGTTTTATTATACTGTCATTGTTATTTATTCAGTCCATTAACAGGTGACTAAATATTTTAACTTGAGGTAAAACTTTAACTCGCTCATTATACACCTTCATACGAAATCCGATTATTAAAACGCCACGCGAGGCGCAATTGTTACAAAACTCAAAGTAACATTGTAACATACATTTTAATACACAATGAATTCGTGTTCGTATTCGTACAATTTTCGAGTTTTACTGTCTACATCAGAGATTATGGGACTTTTCAAATTAGATTAAAGAACTCCTAGAAAGTTCAAGCGTTCACAAAATTTGATTAAAGAGTTTCGGAATCTATAATCAGTATGCAGATTGATTTCGGAATATTTTACTTACCTGACTTAGTCCTAGTTAGCATATAAAAATGTATAAGAGACGTTTTTTGAGTCGGAGGAATTTAGAGCCAATAAAATGATATTTGAAACGGACCAGCTTCTAATATCTATATAGTAGAAAACAAAGTCGCTGTATGCGTCTGTCGGTCTGTTTAACCGCTTACTCCTCCTAAACCAACGGGTTTTTGATGCGGTTTTCACCATCGTTTAGATCATTTTTCACAGATATTTTATATATATTATAATAACTAGCGGTCCGTCCCGACTTCGCACGCGACTATAATTTGAGATTTAAACTATCCTATCTCTCAAGTTGGATCGAACTGCACATGGTGTGCGAATTTTATTATAATCGGTTAAGTGGTTTAGGAGTCCATTGAGGACAAACATTGTGACACGAGATTTATATATATTAAGATAAAGCCTAATTAATAACAAAAGACAAACCTGCGCCTCCCGGATAAATACTCCAGGCGCTCTGACCAATAAGCCATCTCGACCTATACCGAAAGACGTATTAAAAATGTGGACGAAGAATTCGCGGTGGTGAGCAGAGGTCGAAATGGCTTAGTGGTCAGAGCGCCTGGAGTATTTATCCGGGAGGCGCAGGTTCAAATCCTTGCTCGCGACCGTATTCTATTTCCACAAAAAAATATAACTTTAAGGTTCGCTAAGCATGCGTTAATGCTTTTCAAAGATTTATCTGTATTATATTATATTTCAAAATTTTATAAAAATTTGCCACCGAGCGCGGCGGCATCTAAAACAGGCTCCAAGCAACCGGTGGTTTAATTTGCCTATCTGAACAAAAACATTTTTCTTCTTTTTTCTTCTTCTAAAATGTTGTGTCTATGTTACACAACATATACATATACACTATGTAGAAATTGAAAATCCTATCCTTTCCACAAAAATTTTTATTTGTGGACTTGCCTACGCAAGAGTCAATGCCTTTTAAAAATATAACTCATAGAACTAACATTTTACTTCATATGTAAATTGTTAAAACATAAATATATATACATAAATATATAAATCACAAATAAATCAGGTCCCAATATCTGATGATCGCGTAGTCTCAAGGGACATGGCCTCAAATTAGGACGTTTAACCCAAATAAGTATCTATTTTCTGTTACACTGTATTTTTATTCATTTACGGTGATTATGTGTGCGTAAGAAATATTTTAAGATCTCACGCACACATAACTACGAGCACAAATAAGTAAATATGTATGTTAAATGTAAATCATAAACATATACCTACTAATATGTTTTAAGCGCAACAACGCATCCAAAACTGCCATTGAACTTAGATAAATAGGGATAGATCAGTTGGTGTACCTGCCCATGTGTTGCGGGTTCAAAACTTGCTATGCACAATGGTATTTTTCCATCCACAAGAATTATAACATCAGTCTATCTAGCCCTGTTTTTCTATTAAAACAATGAAAATAGTTTATTCTTGATTATACCTAAAACATGTACTCATAATTCCTCTCTGTTTTGTTACAGCTTGCCCCAGGAGATCAGATCAAGTCCCTACTAAATAAGTGAGGTGCCGTTAAGTATTGTACAATAACATATTTTCCAATTTTATATTTTTAATATTGTAACAATGTATTAAACGTTTTAATCATATTGTATTATTTTTAAACTCTTACCTTTTTTTGGTGATAATGCATTAAAGGCAGCTTGATTTTTTAAATTATTGTCATTATGATAAAAGTACTGGCCGTACTTTTATCATAATGACGAGACTGCCTTAGAAATGCTATGATATAATAGACCGAGTCGGGTCCGAGTCGGGTTCGAACCGGGTCTGAGCCGGGTCCGAGCTGGGTCCGAGCCATGCCACGTTCAGAATACGGGTGGGGCACATATTATAAAGGCAGTTTATGCACATCGTGCAGCGTCCACGCCCCGTCTGAAGCACTGTATACGTACGCGTGGCACGACTCGGGCTTGGACCGGTCTAGCATAATTATCCTACATGCTTACATACTCTCTGAAAACGCACGCCACGTTAGGAAACAACTGACCAAAGTATCAAAATGTATGTCTATTTCTAATATACAATATTGACAGACTCAAGTCGTCACCACAACCTGTCCTCCCATCCCAACAGAACATGGACCATTCATATTTTCAAATTTAAACAATTAAGAGATAAACTTCAACAACGTGTACAACAACTTCAACAATTGAGATTTTAGTGTTATACATTTTTGTGGAAAGGAATAAAACGATTGTAACCAGAATTTGAACCTGTACCCCAGCTTAATACTCCAGGAACTTTGCAAATTATCTCTGCACTATACCGTTTTTCTTTTTTTCCACATTAATACGTCTTACGGTGACGTCAGCTTCATCCATTCAATGTCTATGTCAAAATTTTACTTTTTCTCTCCCATGCGAATATAACAAAATATGGATATACTCCTGTCACAAAAGCAAAAGTCAAATCCCGACCTTTAACCGTAAAATAATTCCCGATTTTCTTCAATTCACGCGATCTTTTTCCCCTAATGGCCAAAACAAACCGTTTGACCCACTAAAAGTGTCATTATAAGGTACGGTTTACGAGTCCATACGATTCCCTTTCATGTGACAAACACCCCATGAGGAAAATTCCTATACTTTCGCAACATCTTCAGAATAAAGATTTATGTTATTAGTTTTAAGTTATAATTTCAACTGTACTAACTTTTGTTTTTGTTTTTCGCAAACTTGGCTGATCTGCATTCAGTTTTGGGTTCAATTCCCGGGTTGGGCAGTCTTATAAGGGTTGCCTGGTACGAAATTCTTAGTAGAATGCTGGAGATTAGAATTATGTCCGGTACATTGGTAGTAGGCTCACAATTTGTTATACGTACTTATTAAGGCTTTTTTTGAAATGTGGTTGTACAGCTGCGTACACCTTATCCTCTTATATTCCGCATTTCCAGACACCATTCAATTATATTATGTCTCGCGTGGATCCAAATTCGCGGCATACAGGAGGTTAACCCACATACAGGCGTGATGCGATACAACAGAGCTTCCTAACATGGGGCTCGCGGACCCGCGGGGGTCCTAAGGGATCCGCAATCAAATGACTCGTACTTATAAATTTTTTTTCAAGGAGCTCGAGAAGATAATTGTTGTTGTAAACAAAATGAGGAGACGGTGCTTTACTACACCGTCCCCTATTTATATATATCTGCATAGCTTTTTCCAAATTACATTGGGGTCGGCTACCAGGCAAGCCGGATACAGCTTAATACCAGTATTTTATATGGAGCGACTGCCTGTCTGATCTCCACAACCCAGTTACTGGGTAACACGATATCTCGTGGTGTGACTGGTTGTCAGACTTTCAGACCTCGGACTACCCGTAACGGCTGTCATAGATCTTAATTTGACAACCGAGACCGACGGCTTAACGTGCTCTCCGAGGCACGAAGGTGTCTCGTTATGAAATGATGGTATATATCCACAGACCGACCGCGGCAAGCGCAGCTTAACCTCGATCAATCGATCTGTGCGGCTGTTACTTAGCCACGAGCCCCTATTTGTAACAATATAAATGACAATTCAAATGTCTACTAGCTCTCAAACGTCTCTAATTCCAGGCCACCTTTTTCTGTTAATATTGAATTGACAGGGACCAGATAATTAAAATTTGAGCTTTAATTAACACTGCTTCTGAAATCTTAGACATAGAAAATGTAACACTTAAACAAGACCCTACACCTCGAAAAATATATCATACTTTGGATCGCTAAACACCTACATATGACACGACTTTATACGGAGATGAAATAATCCACGGCTGATTGGATGCCTCATACCTTCGTGACGTGCCTGTTAATCCATCCCTGAGGAGGGCAAATAACGCTGTTTGTTGAGGACAAACTGAGGGACAAATATAATAATAATGAGCATAATGAGGCGGAAGACTGTTTGTGAAGTTAGGTGGGTCTCTGGATTATGTGGCTTCGATGATAATTGTGTTCTAATTAGTCTGGTAGAACTTATGCCTTCTTGTAGCGTTGATAAACTAAACTAAAATTACAGTATTAGTAAAATTATATTAATAAACAACAACTGTAAAAGGGAGACAGAAAGGCTAAAGAAATGTCAACATCAAATTAAGAGGCGTCAAATTTAATGTTCTATTGTAGGTATATAATTTTGGTTTGGCGTCGCTAATGTTAGTAACTATGTACAAGTGTGCCGATCCAGTATACATATAATACTCTTCGGTGCCGACGAAAACTGTTTGGATATTTTAGTTTGACGTCTACTATTTATTTTATTTCGTCCCGTCTCACTTTTATAGTAGCTGTTAGTAACATGAAAATAATCTACCTTTACTACTTTTTACTCGATTAAACGCGTATATGAAGATTTTTACCTGGCGCTTATTAGCGTCCGTGGTCGCAGGATTAGGTGATTAATCCGATTAAACATTGTTTATTCTCATATAGATCTCAAAAACCTAAGATATAATTTAAACAGACTCATTCATCTCAAATCTAAATATGTAGAATTAAAAACTGCCTCGTTGGTTTAGTGGTCCGTAGCGCGACTGCTGAGCAGGAGGTCTCGGGTTCGATTCCCGGGTCGGGCAAAGTGTTATTGAGTATTTCTGTTAGGAAATTCTCAGTAGCAGCCCGGAGTTTGGAAATGTGCCCGGTTGATGGCAATAGGCTCACCACCTATTACATGGGACTTAATAACAGCATTGGTGAAATGTGGGTGTACAATTGTGTACACCTCTGCCTACCCCTTCGGGGAATACAGGCGTGATGCTATGTTATGTTATGTTAGAATTAAAAACCCATCTTTCCCGTTTGATATCACATTTCGTAACACAAAACTTCAGTATTAAATCCACCATGCATGGTCATAATGTATGATGATTTGTGACATGTCGGATGCGACACCGGAACACTGTGGGTGGGTGGCCGCCCACTCGCAAACTACTTACAGTTCTGATACTGAACACAAATCAAATATACTAGAGGTCAGTACGAAGCTAATTGAAGTAATAAATAATTTAACGGGATTCATGCAGAATACAAAATATCATCTTATAGGCTTCGTGATGGCGTGGCTCGGAGAGCATGTTAAGTCAGATCCTGGTTACCAAAATAGGATTGACAGCCATTATAATACACTTCCAAACAGTATTTCGGACACGGTGGCCTATCTCCACGGAGATTAGCCAAGTACGCAGGAGATATTATAGTGCACAAGTGTATGCGCAAACACAGGTGCACTCCCTCTTCCTTCACTCTCATATTCAGATGCGACGACAATCAGATGCGACGACAATCCGACACGACTGGAAAGAGATTAGGCGCAAGACCGGCTTTACATGCTCTCCGAAGCACGAGGGTGCCACACCACCAACTTCCTAACTCCGGGCTGCTACTGAGAATTTCCTAACAGAAAAAGTTAATAACACTTTGCCTGATCTGGCAATTGAACCCAGGACCTCACCCCCAGCAGCCGTGCTTGCGACCACTAGACCAACGAGGCAGTCAATACGTTGCAAGTAGTCAGGTATTTGATAGTCTGACAACAAGTCTTATCACGAGATGTCGAACTAACGAAGAACTGGTCCACAGCCCAGTTACCCAGTAACTGGGCTGTGGACCTCAATTATACGTAAAATGCAACCGTTTAAACTGGAAGCCGACCTCAACATAGTTGGGAAAGGTTAGGCAGGGAGTACATTATAGTCTTACTTACTTAAAAAAAATTGACATCTTCGTATGCAATTCTTTAACAGTGATAGCCTAGTGACGTGACCATTCGATATTTCTAACCCGAGGCACCACAGAGTTTTCGTAATAATAACGGTATTATAAATTAAAAATGATATTTTTTTTAATAAAAATGGCATAAGAAAATATCGTGTTCTAACTAGTACCTTTGAGACATTCTTAATAGTATAATGTCTTATCAGAGGCGGAAGCTTACTATAATATATAAGTGAAAACCACATCTAAATCTGATAAACCGTTTCTGAGATTAGCGTGCACAAACGCACAGACAAACAGATAAACAGACAAAAATTCTAACAATCATTGTTTTGCCTGCTATTTGCGTTAATAAAGGTCCCGATAATATTTTTTGTCATATATCTTATGGAAGATATATGACAAAAAATATTATTTACAGATTGCTGTCTGTATATGGATACAGACAGCAATCTGTTACACTTTTATTATATGTATTGATTTTCCACATAAAAACAATAGTTCTTATTTCTATCCGGCTTCTGAAAATTTTTAGTACTAAAATAATTCGAAACCTAACCTTAAATATTCTTTTGAAAAGCGTTATATAAAATGCATAATTTAACTGCTTGAAGCTTCTTGCAACAGAACGTACCAGTTTCAAAAGATGTAAATTCTGATATGAATTCAATTTCGCATCCTTACAATACTTTCATATGCGAATAGAAAACTTAATGTCCTTAAAGAAAATACAATAGGTAGCACGTTTCGCGTCACTTTCTTTACGTCACTATTTCTAGAAGCGACAGCTTGTTAACTTGGAAAACATAAAATAACATTTTCGTTTAAATAAACTGTTTAGCGAAGTTCTCCAGAAAATGGAATGGAATAACTTGATTGAATGCTATGTCTCTTGTATGGTGTTCATTCACCCACTTGGATGTGTTTTCGACAAACAAGTAAGTGACTGGTTTGGTGTACAAAACGCAGTCAGTTACACGCTACGGTGAAAGTCATTACGGGACTTCAAACGTCTCAATAAAACAGATTAGATACGCCATTTATTTTAAGAATAGACTCTCTAATTCACTTTGACACTGAAGGAAAGCCTCGTTGGTCTAGTGGTCCCAAACGCGACTGCTGAGCTCGTGCTCAGAACCCGAGACCTCGTGGTCTCGGGTTCGATCTCCGGGTCGGGCAAAATTGTTATTGAGTTTTTCTGTTAGGATATTTTCAGTAGCAGCCCGGAATTTGGAATTGTGTCGGCTAGATAGCAATTGTCTCACCTCTTCTATTACATAGGACTTAACAGTATTGGTGAAATGTGATTGTACAACTGTGTACACCTCTGCCTTTCCCTTGGGGGAACATAGGCGTGGGAAGGCCATGGTATGCCGGTTCGAGTCCCGTTCGTGTCTATTATTATTCAATGCTTCATTAAGAAATAAAAATTAATATAGGCATTACATGACCTTATGATGTATAAAAAAACATTTAAAAAAATCGATTTACCTAACATAGAAGAATACACATTTATTCTAGCGCCTATACTTATATTTTAATTTTTTTATAATGTCATCACGCAGCGCCTGTTACCTTCCTTTCCGCAAATGCCATCTCATTGAGATTTCCACCACTTTTCCCCGAGTCGTGGTTCTCAATGTTTTGCCACTCAACGCTCCCCTTTTCCAAGACATTCCTGCCTCTAGGGAAATCTCTGGCACACATTACATATAATGAAAACCAATGTTGTATATTATGTCGCATTATACATACGGGAGGTGAAATTCTTATCGAAATAGTTATCCTAAAATATTTTTGCTTACTATGGGGATATAGTCTAGTACAGGGGTCAGCAACCTCGGCTCGCGAGCCACATGCGTATCTTTGGACGTGAAGCTGCGACTCTTTAGTTCCATACGCAAATATTATTTATTTTATAAAAAGAAACATTAAAAAAATCGTTCTGGATCAATTAGGCACCATTTCTATGTCTCAGTGAGTCCGTTGGAAGCTCTCGAATGACGCCGTCGTCGGATGTTTTTTTTATTTGGCCTCATTTTGATGGACGTAATGCAAAAAAAGAGAACGCGTCTCTATTTAAAGGCTAAAAAAATAATGATGTGTAAGTTAAATAGATAGTTATTGTTTATTTATATAGTATCTAAATTGTAAAAACAGCGTCAACGTTACCAACAATGCAAAAAAAGTGTTGTAAAATGTGTTGTGACACTTCTTATCTATGAATAAATATATATTTTACTTATGAATAGATTAGTTTCTTTTAACAAAAAACTATTTATGCAAGTACTATTTAAGGTTAGCAAGAATTTTTTTGTGGCTGTTTAAAAACTTTGAATATTGTAAATTGTAATTTTTGACTCTTCCGACTCATAAAGTTGCCGACCCCTGGTCTAGTATGTTGAAAATTTCAGAAATTAAAAGCATTTTAAACACACTTGTTCGTAAAATGGCTCTTATTAAACCGCTTTTAGGTTCATAATGAAGCTTATTATGTATTATAATAAAACAACTTTTAACCGGATTAATCGCGTGTATTATTGGTTTTTTGTTTTTCCTGACGTTTCGAACACTTTGCAGCGTTCGTGGTCGCAGGAGGACTAAGGTGTCAGGTGTCTCAAGAATAGACGCTCAACAAAATCTGCAGTCTGTGAACATACAACAGACAAACCCAACCATTTTCTACGTTTTGACCAACCCCAAATCCTCGCGAAAGAAAACCGATATATACCGAGAATGCTCCGCGAGGCTATTGAAATTAAAAAACACCCAAATTTCAATAGAGAAGATGGTTGGCAATTACCACCTGTTTGGAACCCTGTACTGAAAATAATCAAGTCCCAAACAAAGTCAAGTCACAAGAAAAATCAAGATACTGTGAGCGATTACTGCGTGCATCGGAACACCTTTTAGTTTATAATTCGATAAAATTGTAAAATTGTATCTCTAAATTTAAAACGACTGTGACCCCTGAGTTTGTTTCGGTATTTCTTCTCAGGGATAGTCTTAGGAAATACCGTCGCGATTTAGTTTAAAACATGTATCAGAGACAAAAAATATTTTATGAATTTATCAATTATATGTACGGTAGACTGAAATAATTTTAAATAAACTGTTGAGACACCTGACACCTTAGTCCTCCTGCGACCACGAACGCTGCAAAGTGTTCGAAACGTCAGGAAAAACAAAAAACCAATAATACACGCGATTAATCCGGTTAAAAGTTGTTTTATTATAATGTGTAGTGATCGCGCAAACCTAAGAGCTTATTATGTACTTGTGCTTTTTCTTCATATGACATCATTCACGTGACACCTTCACATTTACTTTTAAATCACAGCAAAGAGTTTTGATGTTTAAAAACTTCTCGATGAGATTTCACATATACTTCAGATAAATCTTTCAAAAGCATTAACACATGCGGAGCGAACTTTAAAATTACAAATTATTATGGGTAGAAAAAAATTCGGTGTAGTGAGCAGAGGTCGAGGATGGTTGGCTAAGTGCGCCTGGAGGATTTATCCGGGAGGCGCAGGTTCGAATCTTACTCACGCCCGTATTTTTCTTTCCACGAAAATTCATAATCTCTTGTGATTTTTAGTCGGTAAGAACCGGCACAGCATCCAAGCTGGATTTCCAAAAAAGAAATGCCCGATTCCCCGGTCGGACAAAAGTATTATTAGGAGTTTGGAGGTTGTAATTATGCTCGTCAGATAGCAAAGACTCATCACTCATTGAATAGATTCAGGCGTTACTTTGCGGAAGGCCAATACAATGGATGCCCACGGGACATCATCTGGAGCTCGGTGGCGGACACTGCACGGTCTAACAGCTCCTGATGATGCTCGTGGGGGGACGAAACACGTGTAGAGTAGTTGGTGGTAGTTGCAATTTTCACCGCTTGCGTATGAGCATATATTTGCGGGCGGCCGGGCAGTGTACAGGTATTTGCATGATTACCCTCAATATTGAGGAAGTAGCTAGATATTGTTATTATTTGCATCCACTCATCACTCATATTGGACTTATTAAATGGCATCGACCATGGCTCGAGTGAACCGGATTCTGCGGGACAAGCGTGTTCCATCGTTGACCACAACATTGCTTAACAGTTGGTGAGGTACTGGACAAACGCCAGCCCATTAAAACTACCTAGCATCACGCCTGTATTCCCCGAAGGAGGGTAGGCAGAGGCGTACACAGTTGCACACTCACATTTCACCAATGCTGTTATTAAGTCCCATGTAATAGGTGGTGAGCTTATTGCAATCTACCGAGCACAATTGAAAACAAACTCCACCTGAGAATTTCCTAAAAGGTAAAATATGGGTATACAAGAATACTCCTCTGCCTACACCTTTCGGGGAATAAGCGTGATGCTATGTTATATACCTATATTGCGTATTTATAGATCTTAGCTCGTTCCTGCTTACTATCATGTCAACCGTCTTCACCCAAACTTTTCCATTGTCTAGACCAACACAAGTTATGCCTAAGTAGTACACGTCTAGTTTACCTGAAACCCTTGTTTTCAGTGCTTACGCCCACACAACTAAAGCGATTGTATGCTGGCACCAAAGCTGTTGTTTGTGGGACTACGTGGGACGCTTCCATTGAGGTGTAGGCGTCCCTTTCTTGTTATGATACCACAGCGCAAATAAAACTGTGTGCTCTACAATGTGTGCTCAAATACTTAATGGAAGAGACCTTTGGTTTATTGTAGTTTGACGAGCAAAATTACGTCATATTTTGAAATCACAGTCTTTAGTAACATAAAACAACCAGCCAAGTGGCATGACCGTTGTATTGACAAGTCATAGGTCGAAAGTTCAAATCCAATTAATTATCACTTGCTTATGAAGGAAAACATCGTGAGGAAACTAGCTCACCTGAGAGATATTCTGGATGGTGTGTAAAGCCATGTCAGAGACCTACGGGTGGTTTAAACTATACACTAGGTTGTTCATCAACCATAGGCACGGTGGTTTTTTACACAACAACCCAAAAAAAGGAGCGTTCTATTTTTAGGTGTGATTTTTTATGTATGTTTGTGAGTTTCTTTATTCCATCATAACTTCTAAACGCCTGAACCGATTATAGATGATTTTTCTTTGATTAGATGTATGGGGTATCGTTAGAATCCTTACAATGCCCCGCGTGAAATATGCTAGATTAGGATTTAAAATAATAATAATTTAGTAGCTCTGGTATACAAAAAGATGTGAAATAAAAATATATAATCTTAATTCTAAACTCCGAGATGCTACCGAGAATTTCCTAGCTGAAAAACCCAATAGCACTTTTGGCTGACCTAGAAATGGAACCCAAGACCTCATGCACAACAGTCGCACATGAGGTTACTAGACCTACGAGGCCATCTATTACGTCAATATCATCCTCATCATCATCCTCCCCAATTTATTAGGGGTCGGAGCAGCATGTATTCTTCCTCCATACATACTCTATATTACGTCAATAGATTACAATGAATACATCCAGTATTTCATCAAACATATCAACTGTACACAGTAAGTTTCCTATTACTTCCCACCCAAAGTAAATATCTATAAAAAGGCTATAAGGAGGCCAAATCAAACAATGGCGTCTTATTGGACGAGCCGGGTAAATACAGCCACTAGATGAAACAAAACAAATAAAAAACAGAGGTAGGTCAGGGAGGTTTAAAAGCTGTGTACGCACTTTTGTGGACTTTTAAAAGGACCATTGTGTAACATAACATAGCATCACGCTTGTATTCCTAGAAGGGGTAGTCAGAGTTGTACACAGTTGTACACCCATATTTCACCAACGCTGTTATTAAATCTCACGTGGTAGCGAACCTATTGGCATCTACCGGGCACAATTCCAAACTGCAGACCGCTACTGAGAATTCTGAATAGAAAAACTCAATAATACTCTGTCTGACCTGGGAATTGAACCCAGGACCTCATGCTACGCAGTCGCGCTTGGCAAAGTTAGTCGTGTCGGTTCGGTCAACTTTATAGGGACTGAATAGATAACAATGACATCACCAAAAGACGTATTATAATGTGGAAGAATAATTCGCGGTGGTGAGCGGAGGTCGAGAGGGCTTAGCGACTAGAGCACCTGGAGTGTTTATCCGAGAGGCGCAGGTTCAAACTCTGCTCACAACCATGTTCTTTTTCCCACAACAAATTATAACTTTATTATTAATTTTGATAGTAGGTATCTAATAATTAATATGATAAAGATTATTTCTAAAGTCTACTGTAGTGTGATGATTAAAGCGAGAGGAAAATCAAATAAAGACCCTAGACTTAATATATTTTTTCAACTTAAAAGTCACACTGTATATGTTTTAACAGAATATCCAAAGACACCTGCCTCACCCAGGAATAGATGTAAGTACACGTCTACTATATCCTAAAAACACATTTTTCAGCAATAAACTAAGTTTCAACGCATTTTAATCTATCTATTTTGATTTAACCGCGAAAATGCTGCTGGGTGTCATAGCGCCGTTTTGACGTCATGCCTCAGCATATTTGACATAAGTTGAAGCCTGTACGGCAATGATTGACATTTGACTGAGGCGTGATGTCATTCGCTGAGATTGAAATTTCAGTTAACATGGCCTATTGCAGCATTTTATATTTTTATTTTATTGAAAAACTTATTCATCTTAATGTTTTTAATAAAACTAGGTATTTTTTTAGAATCCTTTGTGCCTATATTTACCTCTAAAACCATTTTTTCTTTGGTTCTTTAATACTGTCATCATACCTATTGAACACAAGACCCGAGCTTGTGATCTCTAGAACAAAATGGCAGTATTCCTGTTCAATAATGCGTACACAGCTTTAGCCTATACAGAATTTTGTTTACTCAGTCCGCAATGTAGGCGTTTCTTTTCTTTCATCCATTTTATATTACGTTAGTTGCGAAAATCTTGTTAGTTTGTTCTCAGAAACATGAAAGGGGAGATCCATCAATCATTTAGTGTCTATTATATCTTTAGACGAGTCTTGATGTTCCAGCAAGGACGTTCGAAGACAGATGCTTGGCAAAACTTTAGTACCGATTTTTGTTTACGAATTTATTCGGATTTTTTGTACTCAATCTTAACAATAAACGTTGTATGTCATTCATGATGATAGATTTTCATGAAGAACAGATATATCTTTGTCTCTAAAGAGCATTTTTAGGTGGAAGCTTTTCACGTCTAGAAAATGCTAGGAACGAAGCGGGAAATTGCTTTTAAAATGCAACAAAGGAGAGATCCCATTTTTCAATATACTGCACTTGTAAGATATTCTGAAGTAAGGAGGTACTTTGGAGGCTTCTGTCTCGTATTCTATATAAAATTAATTTATGTATTCCGGTTATAGCAACTTTCTACATTAGGTACTAAAAGCTACGCGGCGCAATGCAGCTCCAGTTTTACTCGCGACATCGCCGCGGGCTCAGCTCGTGACTAAGGGCTCCATTCGAGTTCGAAACTAGGCGGGAAATCCTGAAAAATGCACGTGAGTAGTAACCGTTGAATATTCATTGATATGAATATGTCTCACGAAAGTTATTATACAAAAAAAAGGTACTATACTCTTCTTCCTCTCTTAGACTATGCAGATGTCTGTTTCCTGGATGCCATAGAAGAAAACTTAAACAAACTCGAACGCTTACAGAATCTTTGTATCCGCTTCATATTTGGCCTTCAAAAGTACGATCATGTATCGGAATTTCGGGCTAGATTGAAGTGGCTACCTATTCGGCGGCGGCGAGACTCTCATATCCTTCATCTTCTATTTTCTATTCTCCACAATCCTGATTCTCCTATATATCTGCGTGAACGAGTTGAGTATCTCATTCCTAGAGGTCAGCCCTGTCGCTTAATTTCCTCACTTTTGTTACGAACTCCTCGTCACAACTCTAGCCGTTACGATGGCTCTTTTACAATTCGTGCTGTGCGTCTATGGAACTCTCTCCCTCATTCAATTCGTGCCAGTCCTTCTCCTTTTGTCTTTAAGAAAAGAGTTAAGGAACATTTCCTGTCTTTATAATTTGTATTTATCATTGGTAGGTATGTATATATATTATATGTATATAAATATAAACATATAAGTATGTGTAATTATTGTTATTTTTGTATTTAAGTATTTATATTTTATTATGGTTAGTCCTTTAGATTTAACATTTGTTTATTTATGTGTTGTGCACTACAATGATTTTCCCACCCGAGTACTTTTTCTGTTTTTTTTTTAAATTCTTTCACACAAAAGGTTTGCTGGAAGAAAACTCATTCTGAGTTAAGCTCGCCTTTGTACATGTTTCTTTTTATTTATTGTTTTGTATGTTCCTTGATTTTGTGTACAATAAAGAATAAGAAAATACTAAAAGATATTTTTTATTATAGCAGCAGTGATATCCTAGTGGTATAACCGTTGGACTGACACGTCAAAGGTCGCAAGTTTGAATCCAATGCACGCACCACTGGCTTCTCGCAGTCATGTGCGTATTATAAATTATTTATCACTTGCTTAAAACGGTGAAGGAAAACATCGTGAGGAAACCAGCACACCTGAGAGATATTCTCGATGGCATCTAAACCCATGTCGAGAGTCCCACGGGTGGTGAAAACTCTGACACTAGGTTGTTCATCAACCACATGATAAGAAGAAGAAGATTATAGCCAGGTAAATTATCTGTCAATACAATCTGCGCTAGCTAAATTATAGTAGAAGTACTTATCGTATATCTTATATGTACAACCTATCGTATTGCAATACTAATACTCGTATTCTCACACGTACAGATACATGATAGAAGATTAAAAAGTAATATATTATTTGTACGAGCCAATAATGCTCATACAGCGAATTGCGGTTATGCGTTCGTAAACAATTAACTTTAGTCGTTTCTTAACCTCCGTCACGCGCTAATGTGTCAATATAAACAAACGTAGTATCGGATACGTAAAGGGCGACTTAGACCACTAAACACACGCGTAGCCAGAACCTTATAACTAATAAAACTTTTGAACGAAATAGTGTTGACAGTGTGAATTATTTACTTCTCCAACAACTACCTACAACCAGGGAAATGCCAACGACGGGAACCCCAACATTATTTAATGATAACCTTAATTGCTTTCGTCTACATTATTGCGATTAAAAGATCTTGATAAATCCTTTAAACTAATGCAAGCGTTGCGAACTATTGTATAAAGTTATATTCGGAGTAGTGAGCAGAGGTCGAGATAGCATAGTTGATCTTTATTTTTTATTTATTTATTTATTTGATTCAGGCATCAATGGCCTTTATTTATTTTAGATGTGGCCTCTTGCAGTTTAGACCCGTAGGGGTTTGATCTGCGTAACCGAACAATAGCTATGGTGAGGCAATTTGATACCTCCAGCCAGAGGTAGTTGATCAGAGTGCCTTGAGTATTTATCCAGAAGGGCGCAGGTTCAAATCCTGCTCATAACCGTATTTTTCTTTGCACAAAAATGTATACCTTTATAAAAGGATCTTATCCAAAAATAAATCATTATTATGTACAAAGTGGTCCCTCTTGTAACAATACTCGACATAACAAACAAAGAGGTGGCCACTCGCCAGGCTCTCGAGTGGCCACATTGATGAAATTTACTCGACCACCACTTAATATTACTCATAAAGGGCTCTGATGAAACAAAGTAACAGATAATGTTGTAGATTGAAATATATTTTCTTTAATACTTCGTTTCGCTATTTTATGTTGTTCTTTTTTTTTTTCCTACTGTACCCATCAGGAACGATACGCCTGCTAAACCGAGGCTCGCAACCCATAAGGGGTGCCCTTAGGCCTTAGTCACTTCATTGATAAGTTTTATCGATTTCCACTTGCTACGATTCTGACAGACCTCTTTCTATTCATCTATGTTCATTAATCTTTTTATGCATGCTCGTCGGTTTAGGTCGTTCTTAACCTGCCATTTTTTAAAAGTCATAGCTAGAGGCTTTTATTTCATTACGGTAGGGGAATTCTGGCTGCAGCCAACAAGAACTAGAACGATGCCATTTAAAAAAATTATTAAGGCTTATACCATCTCGGATCTCTGAACTATAATGATTTGTCATCATCGTATAATATTTTTTCAATCCATGAGGCCATGTAATGCCTATATTAATTACTATTTTTCAAGGAAACATTGAAAAATAATAGACAATAACGGGGCTTGAACCCGCGATCCATTCCGTGTCATCTTTCTACCAACTGAGCTACCTTGTCGGTGTCCGAATCTATTGAATTTCAAGTATCCTTGTACTCATCTGAAGGAGACGCCTGGCGATATTTATTTAGCAATAATTTACAGCAATAAACTCAGCGTTACCACTTTGCAATTGTAAAGCGCCGAACAACATCCCAATCCTACATAAATCCTTTATAAATCATATATATCAAAAAAATTATACATGTTGCGGCCATGTAATGGTATATTAATTACTATTTTCGAGGAACCATAGACATACTTCGATATGAAATATCAACTGGACATGGAACAGCAAAAAGTTCAGGGAAAATAACAAAACAAATGCTAATTATATTAAAATCTTTATTTAGGACGAAACTTTCCACATGAGAAGACCATGATTTATATGTAAACTAGGGGTCCACCACTCTACAACGGCGTCTCACTTTAAAATATCCTAACACTTCCGTAACTGTATAAATTATCATAATTTGTATCGAACATGAATAAAATATTATAAAAGCCTGTTAAACAATTTCAGTGGGAAAGAACATTTTATCACAAGCCTAAAATCATCTATGAATTAAGCCGTATTTACATAAACCCGCTAATAAATATTTCATATAGTTCAAACGGAATGTTTAACATCTCTGGTATTTACAGTGTTATGTTTAGGAACGTAACGTGGTATTAAGGTACATTTAGGAGTAATTTTTTTATTCCAATAATTTTTAACATACGTGCTAGTTTTTCTACGATATGGTGGAGGTGGATCTTCGGAAGCTTTTGGCTTGAACCATATAGCGTTCTTTCGTATTGAAAGACAATACTCATTTTGGATCACTCAACCAACAGAGTAAGTATTTTGGACCCAAAATATTTAACTTATTTTTGAAATGTAGATTATTTATTTATCTTTTATGTCCATACAAATTTGGTTTCTTAAATACGTTTAAACTATTCATGAAATAAATAATACCCTAACTGGATACTAAAATAGTTTTACTTTATTATTTGTCTTCTATAATCGTAGGAAAATCTAGCACGTTCTTACAACCTTGAACTTTACTAGTCCCGACTCAGAAGTAGTTGAGGTACGTCTTTGTACAGCATTTTAGATAAAACACTATCGTGTCCTGAATCTATTAGCATATCAAAAGGGCTTGGAATACAAAATCAAAATCTGCGTAGGTTTCATAAGCTCATTAACATTTCAAAGTTTGGTTGTAGACTATATTCAAATATTATCGTTATACCTCCGATCCGCGTTCATTTAATGGTCCTTAATCCTTATAATCGTATATTCCTCTATATTGGTATACTTTGTATAATATCAACATTACCGTATTACATTTACATATTCGCCGAAGTCGGCCTTAATTTTCACTGTCGCCTCAATATCATCAAAATTATGATTTCTGATCTGAATCCGATCACATTAACAGCAATCTGTCTCGTATTTTTGTGTCCCGTCGTTTGGAACATATACAAGATGCAAATACTAATTATAAATCGTAAATGGGTTCAGCTTATTGGATTATTAAATATCTAGTGTCAAATAAACTGTAAGCTCTTATTAGAATTAAATTATTTGTTGTATGTCGTAAAGTTTGCAAGGGACCAAGTATATCTCCTTGAGGAACCCAAAATTTTTGTTATTAAACACTGATGGATGGGCAGCCCCATAAAAGTTTACATTCCGATCTTTCCTCGTACTTCTTCTTGAACCACCTGATTATACTTAAATACTTCTTTGTGTTTATGGTCTCAGCTCTTTTTCTCTGACGTTTGGATCTTGGTATGGCTGCGTGGCAGAGGAACCCTCCGTCAAGTATAACCATCCGGTATTGTTGGAGGCACATCTCCAACATCTAGTAGAAAACATATAATACATGGTTAATGACTTTAAAGGATTCACTGACGATGATAATTTATATATAATATAGATTTCCCTATAATATTGTTTCTGAAAAAAGCTATTCATGCTAATATTTCTTCACCTGCGTCATTTTGTCCTGCCGCCCCTCCCAGGATAACATCTCGCTGTACCACGGTTCCTTGTTGGTGCCGAAGTATAGAGGCTCCCATCTGTGGTACGGGTACTCTCGCTTCGCTATCAGCATTGGCTGGAACAAAATCTTTCGTTAGCTACACGATACTGGTTGTATATTATTAATGGATGACAGCTGTTTCTTTAGAATACGAGTAAAAACTTGAAATTCTCGTCTAATTTCAAGTTTTTACTCGTATGGTGCTATCGTAGGTGCTGGAAGATAAACGGTACTTCTGTTGGTTAGAGCATGGTCATAAATCGATTCGTGTCTCGGGTTCAAGGTTTGCGAATCTATAATATTCTTTCTTAGTTTCAGTGTATCTCTTACAAAAAAGTAATAGACTATGATTATGTAATTATGATTTAAATTGCCTCGTTGGTCTAGTGGTCGCCAGCGCGGCTGCTGAGCGTGAGGTCCTGGTTTAGATTCCCAGTTCGGAAAAAGTGTTGTGTGTTTTTCTATTAAGAAATTCTCTTTAGTAGCCCGGAGTTAGGAAGTTGGTGGTGTGACATCCCCGTGCGTCGGAAAGCACGGGGCAGCCTGTGGTCCTGCGGCTGATCTCTCTCCGGTCATGTCGGATTTCCGTCCCATCAGACTATGTGAGTGAAGTAAGAGGGAGTGCACTTGTGTTTGCGGGTACACTTGTGCACTATAATATCTCCTGTGTACTTGGCTAATCTCTGTGGAGACTGGAGAGACCGAAATGCGATCGGGAGTATATGTATAGTTTGGTGCTGGTCTAATAAATATTTCTTTCTATCTTTTTTCCATAAAAAATATAAGAAGCTTTAATACACAACGGCTATAAAATATCAACCCTTTCAAAAGTCTAGCATACAGATTACAACTTATAATAGGGATTTAGTATGAGTACCGAAACTGATTTCCAACTTGAAACAAGCAAAGTTTTAATGTAAAACATCGCCAACAGAAAATTATAGTTTAATATAAAATACATATTAAATAGATTAGTCTTTATCCCCGACAACATCTACATAGATATTTCCATAAATAATATCGTTTTTAGTACATCTCATTCCTTTATCTTCAAGCAAAATAACAAACTGTATTACAAATTCTTTCTAAAGTTAAATTACTTATAAACCTGTTGCTTAAGTTTTGAATTCCAAGAATAAGTTATACTGATTAAGAAGTTTTTTATTGAAATACTAGCTGTGCCCGCGACTTGGTTCGCGCGGGACTTGGACAAATAGAATTTTATATCTTATAAAAACCTAAATTACTCCTTATAACATCTGCCATCTGCCAGTAAATGTCCTGTCAAAATAGGTCCAGCCGTTTCGGAGATTAGCCGGAACAAACAGACAGACAGATATTAAAATATTTTTTGTTATAGATACCTTATATAGTTTCGAAGGATTTCGTAAAAAAGCTGTTATTTTGACATTAGGAACAGACACTTCAATTTAATTTTTTTTTTTTTTTTTTTTATAAGCTTTAATAAAATCATAGTTACATTATCTGCCTAGCCTTTTCCCAATTACATTGGGGTCGGCTTCCAGCCAAACCGGATGCAGCTTAATACCAGTGTTTTACATGGAGCGACTGCCTATCTGACCTCCACAACCCAGTAACTGGGTAACACGATATCTCGTGGTATGACTGGTTGTCAGATTTTCAGGCCTCTGACTACCTGTAACGGCTGTCATGGATCTTAATTTGACAACCGGGACCGACGGCTTAACGTGCTCTCCGAGACACGGAGGGGTCTCGGTATGAAATGATGGTCACCCATCCACAGACCGACCGCGGCAAGCGCAGCTTAACCTCGATCGATCGATCCGTGCGGCTGTTACTTAGCCACGAGCCCCTCTTGTAAAATCATAGTTACATTAATTAATAATTAATTAATAACGTGTATAAATATGTACCTATACGTACTAATAGATTCAGGCATTACCTTGCGGAAGTCCATTACAATGAATGCAAATAAATACAATGTCCAGCTACTTCCACAATATTAAGAGTAGTCATGCAATAACTGTTAACCGCCCGCCAGCAAATATATGCACATACGCAAGCGGTGAAAAACGACTATGCCCAAGGATTTTTACAGAGAAACTCACAGTCTCACGCACCTTTAAAATATTTTTGGGCTTTTATATTAGCTCCACGATTCGTAACCGTGCTATATAAAAAGTCTCAGAAGTACCTTGATTATTTTCAACTAGCTTCTGCCCGTGACCTCGTCTACGTGGACTGTACAATTTGGTCCAACTCTTGGCTAAAAATGCTATGTGTTATAACAAGTTATAAACTATCTGTGTGCCAAATCTCATTAAAATCCGTTCAGGAGTTATTGCATAAAAGAGTAACAAGCCACTCAGCCTCACAGTCAAAATTCCGTTTTGTACTCAACACATAAATATTTGAAATATCATTTTATATAGATATCATAACATGGCATCACGCGTGTATTACATGAAGGGGTTGACAGAGTTGTACATAGTTGTAGACTCACATTTCACCGATTTGAAGTCCGGAAGTGACCTTAGTTCCATCAACCAGGTACAATCGCAAACTCCTGCTGCTGGACTTAACTATCAATAATCCTAATCACACTTTCTTCCCAGCAATCCAACCCAGGGCCTCACGCTCAGCAGCCGAGCTGGCGACCTCTAGACAGTATACAGACATTATTTAAAATAGAAACTGAAACCGTTCTTCTAAACGCTGGTGGTGAAGAAGGTGCAAAACTCGAAGGTCAATCGAATCGTATATATCGACTACGTCCGATTGAATGTTGTTCCGAATAATCGAACGTATTGCAAAGGTTTTCAATAAGTCGCAAACGATTCCCCTGACCTCCGACGGTTGTCAATTTGCAAAATTGGTACGTGTCCTGTTTACCCCTGTCACTCTACAGTTGTCATCGAATATAACCGAATTTTTTAGAGAGGTAAAAAATTCTAGGATAATGTAGGCGTTTAATTGATTTGCTTGTATGTGGGACTAATGAGCACAGGAGAGGACAGTCTGTTCTATTCCATGCCAACTGATAAAATATTATTACAAATAGATATGCAAAGATGATGGTTAATAGGCGTGTATTGATTTGATAATATATAATTTATACGGATAAATCTTCGAAAAGAATTAACGCATGTTTAGCGAACTCTAAAGTTATACGTTTTAGTGATTTGACGTCACCAAAAACGACGTATTAAAATAAGAAGAAGAAAATTTGTGGTAGTAAGCAGAGGTGGCAAATACATATTTTGTATTATCAGATAATGATATTTAATTTAAAACTAAATAACGGTCGTGAGCAGGATTGGAACTTGCTTCCCCGATAAATACTCCAGGCTTAAGACCGCTAAGCCATCTCGACCTCTATTCTCCGTATTTTTATTTGCACGAAAAAAAATAGCTTTAGAGTTCGCTAAGCATGGGTTAATGCTTTTCAAAGATTTATCTGTACTCTACCCATGATTTGATGATGGACGCTGCAAGGTCTAACATCTCCTGATGATGCTCTATAGGGCGTCGAAACACGTCTAGAGTACTTGCTAATTACTTAACTACTCTCAATATTGTGGAAATAAGGTAAGGTAACCCCTAAATCTATTTAAATGTTATCAATCCATTCAGTTATTCGTAAAGATAAATTGGCCCAGGAGAAAACAGGGTGAATTACTTTACGGTAATTATTGTTCAATGGTTAATACTCACGTGCATTTTTCGACTAGTTTCGAACTCCTGAGCCCGTGACAATGTCGCAAATCAAACAGTGTAGTCGGGTAATCCCGAAAATGCACGTGACCCGTGAACAATAATTAATATGAACATGCTTCACGAAAGTTACTATACAAGAATATTGAATTACTTTGGTGCCTGTTATTACTGCGAACTTATTTTGGTTGTCTATCAAGCCGTCAAGAAATCAATACCATCTATTGATTAATCCAGAAAATGTAATATTAAACTAGCGCCCTCTACAATGCAGAGTCCGACGGCACACTAAGAAAAACAAGCGCGACAAATTCTTACTTCTCCAAAAGACAAATGGCTTTTACAGTATTATTCAGTAAAATGGGGAACGCTCGCGAAGCTTAACAAAATGAACTCAAGGATGTTTGAGAAACTTGTTCACTGCTTGAGCCGAGCAGAGATGGATTGGACAAAAACGTATTGGCTTAACCAACACCGTGTTTAAATATAAGAAAGTCCACAGACTTGCTACATGCATCAGAAATCAGCGATTTAGCCGCTTTTTCAACAGACGATAAAAGGAGAAGGTTCTTAAATCGACGCTTATATGTTTATTTTTACCAACTTTTTACGAACTTTGAGTACCGCTATACTTTGATTCTGACTCGATATTCCATACCCGGACTAATTTCCAAAGCGTTAAGGAACTCCGAGGGGCTTGTTAACTCGTAGAACAAAGAACAGAACAGAACTATTAAAGTGTCTGTTGAAAAGTTAACCTGACTATTATTACTAATCAACATACTAACCAATAAAACTTTCAAACAACTTCAAAATACGATCCCAATAATCGCTACAATTAAAGTTCTACGTTAAGGTAGGCATCCACAGGCTCGTATTTATGCATCAGACAAATTGTTTTATATTTTAGAATTCTTTGTAAAGATAAGTGCCCTTTTCACTAACAATAGGTATATCTAAAATGAAAACGAATGTATATTGATTTTTATACATGTTAACACGTATGATAATTTTTGTTTGTATAAGGAACATTGACATCCTTCGCTACCAGGGGGAGACACTGTTAAGACGAAAGAACTTGAAATTTAATAGATGCGAAAAAGCAACCAGACGACAGTAGAACTGGAGAGCTTTGTCAGGGCACAACATGGGTTGTGGATTCGAGTCCCATTCGTGCCTAAACATATGATTTTGTCATTAATTTTCTATTGTTTGTGATGAAAATGGGCTAAGTCATAAAAGTGCGTCCAGTATTCCGCAGCGGATGGACCAAATGCACCGGTTAGTAATGCCGATGACGTCACACGAACGCTGATTTCAAAACTTCGATGGCAAATAGGTGTTGCGATGGCAATTCGATGGCTGAATGAACGCACTAAGTACCAATAAATTTTAAACGACTTGCCAAAAGTGACAAATCGTCACATGTCACTATTTGTTGACGATAGTACAGCGACCATCGCCGCTGACGGTCTTAATAGACAAAATTATGAAAATGACATTACTAATACAATTGACCAAATGCACCAGTTAGTAATGCCGATGACGTCACACGAACGCTGATTTCCAAACTTCTATAGTAAATAGGTGTTGCGATGGCAATTCAATTGCTGAATGAACGCACTAAGTACCAATAAATTTTCCTTTTGAGAAGATCCGAGCGACGTGTACGATGCGCGCCTGTAGACACCTACCTTTAACCGGCTACCAGGCTGTTAGTGTTCTATTACGGTAAAGTGGCCCGGTTAGGACGCGAAGCTCTCGATAATTAGTTGGCAATTAGAACAGGGTGCGGGCTATAAGACGGGCAAGAGGGGGGAGGTAAGTGTGTTAGGACTGCCTGTCACTCGGCAAGATTGAACCGCCATGATTGTGCCAGATTGCGAATGCTGCAATCCCATTGGTAGGAAGCGGGTGTTGATTGACTGCTGACTACGGTCTGACAGTATGCTTATGTATGAGATGAATTGGGATTCAACGCGTTGCCCGATGATTGATGTCCGGAAGGGCGTTTGCGTCGGCATTGAGTAGATTACATTGTTAGAATAAATTAACATGATTGGGTATTAGGACTGAAACGGGAATCAGACTTAATTTGTAAACGTGATTCAAGCAAAATTTATGAATAAATAGCGGTGTTGTAATGCTGCATAGTTATTGGTCCGCAACCTGTTCCAGAGATTGTGGTGTACTTTATTTTTTCTAAGACATCACATATACGATGTAGGAAACATCGTGAGGACTTAATGGTTTGAAATCGCCAACCCGCAGTGAACTAGCATGGTGATCAATGCTCGTGCTTTCTCTGAATGAGAAGACGACCTTGTTTTTTTTTTTCTATATTTGTGGAAAATCCATTATGGACGCTGTGCCGGAGTACCTACCGACTAAAAACCATGCTTACCTTTATCGGAGTCGCTAAATCGCTTCTTTAACGGCAATCAATCTGCCTAGCCTTTTCGCAACTACGTCGAGGTCGGCTTCCATTCTAACCGGATGCAGCTAAATACCAGTATCATTCATGAAGTGACTTCCTATCTCACCTCCACAACCCAGTTACTAGGTAACACGATATCTCGTGGTAAGACTAGTTGTCGAACTTTGAACTACCAGGCCACTCAGACTAACGGCTGTCATAGATCTTTATTGCACAACCAGGACCGACGGTTTAACGTGCATTTCGTAGCATGGGGAGGTCTCTATATGAAAAGCTGTACACAATATTTAACAAAACTATTAAATTGATGAATAATCACAACTTGGAAATTAACTATATGAAAACCAAACTCATGACTTTTTACCCTTACCAAAAATCACCATTAACAGTAAATTTCACCATCAACGGTATGAAAAATAGATGTTTTAAACGACTTTACATTACTAGGACTTACTTTAGATACACACATAAATTGGAAATGCCACATAAATAATATAAAAACATAGCATCACGCCTGTATTCCCCGAAGGGGTAGGCAGAGGTGTACACAATTGTACACCCACATTTCACCAATGCTGTTATTAAGTCCCATGTAATAGGTGGTGAGCCTATTGCCATCAACCGGGCACAATTCCAAACTCCGGGCTGCTACTGAGAATTTCCTAACAGAAAAACTCAATAACACTTTGACCGACCTGGGAATCGAACCCAAGACCTCATGCTCAGCAGTCGCGCTTGAGACCACTAGACCAACGAGGCAGTCTTTACCCTTACCAAAAATCACCATTAACAGTAAATTTCACCATCAACGGTATAAAAATAGATGTTTTAAACGACTTTACATTACTAGGACTTACTTTAGATACACACATAAATTGGAAATGCCACATAAATAATATACGATCCAAAATATCAAGATTCACATACGCAATCCGAGAAATTAAAAAAAACCACGGACTTTATAACTGCACTAACCACATACTATGCCTACTCATATGCGTGGCTTAGCTACGGTATAATCATATGGGGAAATAGTACAGACGCACCTACCCTTTTCATTCTACAGAAAAAAAAAACGCATAATTACAAATATCGAACAGACAGACAGTTGCCAACCCTTATTTATTAAGCATAAAATTCTAACTCTACCATGTATATACATTTTAGAAATAATTATGTAAATTTGTGAGAAGATATAATTCATTTTTTACGAAACGTTCAGATAAACATATTGACCGAACATAGAACATAGTCATTAAGACATAAGAACAGACTAATGCTACCAAACTCCCGCAAAACAATGCACTCCAGTAGTCCATATGTTATGTGCATAAATAAATTTAATAAATTACCAGACTCAATAAAAACCGAAACTAGTGACATACAATTTATAAGCAAATTAAAGCAAATACTTATAAATAAAGCATACTATTCAATCAATGACTACAGTCATAAACGATACACAAATAAAATTAGCAAAAAAATTGATAAACAATAAGTAAATAAAAATCATTCGATATGAATAACATATACCTTTGTGCAATATAACAAAAATATAAGCAATATATAAATTAAATAAATACACAATTTCACAATACTGATACAATATTATAATAATAGCTCGTACAAAATAATATAGACATACCTAACTATAAATAAAATCATATATATCCAACTCATTACAATTATATACAAAATTAGACATCTTAAATTATTTTCACATATAATAGTACTTCAATAACAATATTGTTTATTAATGGAATTTTCTAATAAATAATTATTTTTATTTCTAATAAAAGTCACAATAATTTCTATAATAATATGATTTATAATAATTTCTAATAAAAGCTAATATATAAATAATTTCATAAATTAAATTTTGAATGTAATTACATAAATTTAAGTCTATAAATATTAATATAATAAAAATACGTCTTCCTCTCTCCTAATTTTTGTTGTGTCCTACAGGGTCCATAATGATTCTTGTTTCTTTACAACGTCTTATGTAAATTATGGAATGCAAATAAAGAATATGAATATGAAATGGGGGTCATTAGATTGAACGCAGCAAACGCAGCCTAGATCGATCGATCTGTGTAGCTGTTACTTAGCCACGAACCCCTCACAAAACTTATTTAAGCTTGTATCGTAAAATGCCACCTCGAACAAAATCAAAAGCCTATGTCAAAGGCAATAACTCCTTCATATCAACTCCTTGTCTATTCCTCGAGAATCCCCAGAAGTTTCTTTAAAAACGGACTTCCGGAACAAAACGCTTTGATTCCAACAAAACGTTGGCAACAAACGCCATTCGTTTGTCAAAGTCAATGGCATTCACGCAAATATCTCTTACAGGAAATAGTAGTGTTTGTAATGGGATACAAGGGTTGCGGAGATTACGACCCTGTGTCTGACAGCATTGTGTGAGATATACCAATTTCATGTAGAGATTGTATGTGAACGATTGTTGTTGTAGGGCAAATCTGAGTAAATTATTTTTATTAATTTATTATTGACTTTACCAACGCCAAATGATGTAACCCGAGGGGTAAATTAAAATTCGGCCGAGCACGGATCTTTGTTGAAAAACTTATCCGAGTCGATAAAAATATATATAAATGTGTTAAATGTTATCGTTTTATAGTAAACGGTTTTCGCGATGACTCCACGTTAGCATAAAACACGTTTGAACTGGATTGGAACTAACATTTGAACTATCGCAGTCCATGATATTATTTACTGTATACTAACAGGAATCAACGCGCAATAAGTATCTTTTAATGCTGCCTCGTTGGTGTACTGGTCCAAAGCACGACTGCTAAGCATGTGGTGTTGGGTTCGATTCCCAGGTCGAGCAAAGCGTTATTGGGTGTTTCTGATAAGAAATTCTCAGCAGCAGACAGGAGTTTGGATTTGTGCCTTGTAGATGGCAATAGGCTTACCACCACATGGGACTTAATAACAGCTTTAAGTTGTTTTTTAATATTCATTTATTTATTGAAACGGCATGAGATGTTAACACTGTGAAAGGTCTAGATATAATAAGGCTAAATATAAAATAAAATATTGATAGGCGTTACGGAAAGAATCAAGATTTATGACGGATTATATGACGTGCTGCCAAAAATCCATTTACCTGGCATTGATGAACGAACAAAATGATGGATGCCTAAACGCATTATGTAAAGATAAATTGATTTACTTTTTTTGTGGAATAATATATTTTATAACGTAGGTTATGTTCCTTATAGCAACAAATGAAAAACTTCATTACACGACTGGCCAAAAAAGGAGTGTAATGTTTTGAGTGTTTATGTATATATGTATGTGAGTTTCTTAATTCCACCATAGCCTCTAAATGCCAGAACCGATTTAGATGTATGGGGTATCGTTAGAATCTTTGCATTTTCTCTGGTAACATAGATTAGTAAGATTAAAAAAAAGAAATATAATAGCTATAGTGCACAAAAAAGAACAAAACATAAACCAAAAAAACACACGCCTGCCATGCATAAACTAAAAAGTGAAATACATGGTAGGTGAACAGTTGTCAACGCAGTTGGGAACAGTACTGGGACACATTTTCAACGCAGTCGGGGGACGATACTGGGACACAGTTTCTTATAGACTGCGGTGAACTTTCTAATTATTTTCAAACAATGTTATTTGTTTTACTAAGTATATAATAACTTTCGTGAGACACATTCATATTAATTATTGTTGAACGGTTATTACTCACTCGCATTCTTCGGGATTGCCCGACTAGTTTCGAATTCAAACGGAGCCCTTAGTCATGAGCTGAACCCGCGGCGATGTCGCGAGTCAAACTAAAGTTTGACTTGAAGAATGCAAGTGAGTAATAACCGTTGAGCAATAATTAATAAGTATGTTTATTTTTAAGTTAGAAGTCCTTATTTTCTCAAAATACATTTGCTAGATCAAATGCATGTCCTACAGGGTACAAAATGACTATGACATGAAAACCAAAGTATATGAGAATAATGTAAACTTTTGAGGATAGATTGACATTTAAAACTTAAAAATAAATACCGCACTAATTTGCTAGTAAAATATCGTAGGCAATGATAGCCTAGTATAACCGTTAGACTGGCAAGTCAAGGCTCGCAGGTTCGAATCTAAGACACGCACAACTGACTTTTCGAAATCATTAGCGTGTTATAATTAAATTATCACTAAATCTTTGAAAAGCATTAGCGCATACTTAGCGAGCTCTTAAGTTATAGTAGTAAGTTTTCCATTTACTATTATATATTATGACTTGCTTTAAGTGGTTAAGCAAGACATTGTGAGTAAACCAGCATACCTGAAAGATGTTCTCAATGGTGACTAAAGCCATGTTAGAGGCCTACGGGTGGTTTAGTCTGATGCTAGATTTTTCTCACCCTACTTCAAAAGGAAGAAATAGAATATGATCAACAAAGTAGGCTTTATTTGAAAGTCTTTGTAAATAAAATTATCCAGCCGACGTAACCCAGGTGTAACACAATACACTCTCCAAGAAATGGAATTGACATCGAAACTGTAGCGAGAATCCCTAGTGCTACATCTCTTACACTTTACAAAGAACACTAAATTGATTCAGACGTCTCAGTACTTTTATATACGGTATTAAACCTATTTCCAATAGTAGTTCCAAATAACGAAATATATTAACATCTTTATTATAAAAGTTGGGTGTATGTTGGTATGTTCGTAATTCTTTATCTCCTAAACGGATTGACCGATTTTGATGTTTTTGTTTGCAGTCATGTGCGTCACCTGAATGGTTCCAAACTATAGATAGACCACATAGGTAGTGCTGTTGTCCAGATCCGGAAAATGTGGCAACGTCAGCTTACCTGGCCTGCTAGTAGGTATTTAAATGCTGGCAAATTGAGAAATTTCGATTTTTCTTAATAGTGTTATAAAAGCAAACCTAAATGTTCATCATAGCGGCAGGGTTTAGGGATGAACTCTAATTTAAACGCAGAAATCACAATAATAATAATAATAATAATAAAATAAAGCTGAAAAGCTTCCGAAGTAAAAGAACACTTAAAAACTGAAAACATTAACCATTCACCTATACACAATTACACTGATCCCGTAACACGCCAGCCCTCACAAACGAATGCTGTAAACAATACTAGGATGAAATGGACAAATGCGATGAATGAAGATATAATCAGATTTTATTTTGAAGTAACTGAATTAGAGATAAATAAAACTGCGTACCGTAGGAAGTTGTATGAGTTATTCATAGAAAAACACCCAAACCTATCCAACCTCACTGAACAGAGAATTGCAGACCAAAGAAGACTAATATTCAGCAATAAGATGTACAACAATAGAATAACTGAATTGAAAAGGGAAGTTGAATTAAAACTGATAGAATTGAATAACCAACCACGACCTGAGGAAGAGCTAAATCACTCTATGACAGAACAGACACAACAAAACCAATATGAAAATACAACAGACAGTACATTCACACTCACAGAAACATTGCCAATAACTAATGCAGAAAATGAAAACAATTTAATCCATAGTAGCATAGAAACTAACCTAACAAACATTGAAACAGAATTTAACAACGCTCTTATACGATTTAGTACCCTTAATCCCGAAGCAAGACCATACATCCCAAAACAGAAATCGTCACGTAAATTTGCTCAAATTATCCACTGCTTGAATACTGAAATTATGCCGAAACATTTGAACCACGAATTAGAATTCACTTCACTACATACTTTAATATACTCAGCAGCCTTTACAGCTGCCATTTGCAATGGTACTAAATTCAACACAGAAGAAAATATAGCCAGAAATAGAAGAAATAGAAAACCTACTTGGCAAAGAAGAATTGAAAGTAGAATAGAAAAATATAGATTAGAAATAGGAAGATTAACACAATACATAGTAGGAAATAGAAATCAGAGAATCCTAAAGACCGTAGAGGAAATAAAGAATAAATATAAAACACATTCACAGCACGAGGAACCCAACAGAGAGCCACAACATTTTCTTGATACACTGAAACAAAAACTAAATGCGATTTCAAATAGACTTAAAAGATATTTAACTTGTACTAAACGCAAACAACAAAATGCAACCTTTATAAATAATGAAAAACTATTTTATAGAACTCTAGGCCATAATCATCAATTGAACACTTCACAATCTGCTGAACATGCATCACCACAACACTTACATCAATTTTGGGCAGGCATTTGGGAAAACCCAGTGCAACATAACACTCATGCTGACTGGTTACAAAAAATAACAGATACAACAAATATAAACCAAATGATATTTGAAAACATCCCAGTTGACACATTCATACAGATCATCAAACGCACTCATAACTGGAAGGCACCGGGTACCGATAATATACACAATTATTGGTATAAAAAGTTCACCTGTACATACCCTTACATCCATAATCACATTTGCAAATTCATACAATCACCAGACACTATACCACCATTCATAACACATGGAATTACATATATGCTACCAAAAGGATCAGACCTTAAAAATCCCGCAAATTACAGACCTATCACATGCCTACAAACTATATACAAGATTATCACGGGATGTATTAGTGAAATAATTTACAGACACTTAGATCAATACAATATTTTAGCAGAACAACAGAAAGGTAGTAAGAAAAATAGCCAAGGATGTAAAGAGCAGTTAACTATAGATGCAATAGTGATGAAACAAGCGCAAACTAGAAGCAGAAACATTCATACTATGTATATTGACTACAAAAAAGCCTTTGATCCCCCATAGTTGGCTTATTTATGTATTACAACATTACAAAATTCATCCCAGTCTCATTTCATTTTTAAACACAGTTATGCTCCAGTGGAAGACTAAATTAAAATTAATTAATAATAGCTCATCATCTACAGAACCAATAAAAATACAAAGAGGCATATTTCAGGGAGACGCGCTTAGCCCACTATGGTTTTGTATAGCACTTAACCCATTATCTGAACTCCTTAATAGTACTAATATCGGATTTAAATTAAAATGTAATAATTCATTCCAAATTCTCTCACATTTACTATACATGGATGACATTAAAATTTATGCAACAAATAACACCGAGCTTACAAAATTAGCTGACATCACCCAAACATTTTCAACAGATATCCAAATGGAATTTGGGGTAGATAAGTGCAAAATACACTCTATCAATCGTGGTAAAACAGAAAAAAATGCATATATACTCGATACAGGTGAACAAATAGAGCCCATGGATGAACACAGCACTTACAAATATTTAGGTTTTCACCAGTCTAAACAAATTCAGCAAAAACAAACAAAATTAGAGTTAACTAAAAAATTCAAAGCAAGAATAAATCAGATTTTAAGAACCCAACTAAATTCACGAAATAGCATTAAAGCCATAAACACGTATGCAATACCGGTCCTTATTTATTCCTTTGGAATAATAAATTGGTCCCAAAGCGATTTAATTAAATTACAGCGCACAATCAACACACACATGACAGCCAACAGAAAACACCACCCCAGATCATGCACACAGCGTCTCACACTACCACGCCAAGATGGAGGGAGAGGCCTCATCGACGTACAGAACTTACACAATAACCTCATAGATAAACTTCGCAAATATTTCTACGCCAAAGCCGAACAATCGCAACTTCACAAATACTTAACAGATATAGATAAAAAATTAACTCCTCTTAACCTATGTGACAGAACTATTCAACCGAAATTGTTAAGTAAACAGCAGAAAATAGATTTGTGGTCACAAAAATCTCTACACGGAAGACATCTCGCCGATCTCAGCCAAACACACGTCGACAGAGAAAAGTCGAACGAGTGGCTGCGGCGCGGAGAGCTCTTCCCGGAGACAGAGGCTTTTGTGATTGCTATTCAGGATCAAATCATTGATACCCGTAATTATCAAAAATACATAATCCGTAGCCCTAACCTTCCCACTGACTTATGTAGACGATGCCATAGTAGTTCTGAAACGATCCAACACATCACCGGGTCTTGTAAATCTATAGTACAAACAGACTATAAGCACAGACATGACCAAGTTGCAGCAATAATTCATCAAAACCTAGCGTTCAAATATTCATTTATTCCGAAAAAAATTGCCTATTACAAATATAAGCCAAATACCGTTTTGGAAAATAATTTATTTAAAATCTATTGGGATAGGACAATCATTACAGACAAAACCACACATCACAATAGACCAGACATAACGATATTAGATAAAATTAAAAAAACTGTTTTTATAATTGACATAGCGGTATGTAACACACACAATCTCCTCACTACGCACACAGAAAAAATGACAAAATACATAGACTTGGCTACCGAAATAAAACGGCAATGGCAAGTAGATACAGTAAAAATCATACCCATCGTCATGTCCACAACTGGCGTAGTCCCGAAAACACTTCCGAATAGTCTTAACACACTTGAGATGCCGAAATCCACCATCACACTCTTACAAAAAGCCGTTCTACTCAACACATGTCGTCTCACACGCAAATTTCTCGCTTCATCTTCCTCATAATTTTTATCCCACTGGCACACTTGGCTATGGCCCGTGTGTCAGTTCCTACCCCTTTCTTTACTTTAAAATAAAAGGGAGGCAAAAAAAGCAAAAAGCAAAAATAATAATAATATTCCACAACTATCACACACCGCCGTCTAGTCTCAAGGTAAGCAGAGCTTGTGTTATGAGTACTAGACAACTGATAAACATACTTATATATTTCTAAATGCATACATATTATAGATAAATTACACCCAGACACAGAACAAATGATCGTGCTCATCACACAAACATTTGTCCTGGGTGGGAATCGAACCCACGACCTCCGGCATAGCAGTCAGGGCTACTAACCACTAGACCAACAGGTCAATCCTTTTATGGTCTATGTGACACTATAGCCACAAATAACTACATGTCAAAGTTGTTTAAGCTAACCGCAGGCCTCTGATTTGGCTTAGCTAGTAACCCCCCCCCCCCCCCCGTGGAAATTGTTAGCGGTCACCCATCTACAGACTACTGTACTAAATGTAACTTAAATTACTCCTTATCGAATTATTGGAACCGGCTTTGAGTGTATCAGAGATTCAGGTGACGTTTACATTTAGCAGGTCATTTTGAAATCTCAGCTATGCTATGAGCGGATTAGAAGTACGGAACTACGCCATCGTACTCATGGTATTAAGGAAGATGACGCCAATTTTGATCGACTTATCTTAGTTAGCGTATTTTGCGACGAATCTGACGTACTATTGACACTTTGAACTAGCTGAGGGTGCACTATGGCGATCAAAATCAAAATCAAAATCAAAATTTCTTTATTCAAATTAGGCAAAAAATTAGCGCTTTTTGAACGTCAAACATTAAGACAGCCCCCAAAAAAGCCCACGCTTCACCGCTTCCTAGTGTTTTAGCTGGAAAGAAGAAGCGGCGCAACAAACTTCCCAGCAACACGTCTGTCTGTATCAAAATTATTTATAGATTCTATACAAATCTAAAATTGAATTTATATAAAATAATTGTATCTAGTGAGATAAAATATCTTGGGCACAGTTAGCTAGCACGAGCCAATGCATAAAAATATTAAATGAATCGAGAAACAATGTAAAATTACCGAAAGCGTCCGTTGACAACATTGCGTTCTTAAGGGTATTAGGGTACTGGTTACTACTACAAAATTTCTAAGCTACACAAAGGCAATTTCAATTTGAACGCTCCCTGGAAACAATACCTACGTTACACATTCTAACCTCTTTCAATAACTTGCCTAGGAAATAAGCCGTAACCATCGGCTTATTAGAAAAATCTAAAATGTGATCATTCAAATTTAGCAAACTAGTTGCAAATTTCACATGTGCCAGTCTTACAGACAGAATAGGTGTCAGATTGAGAAGAACAGTCTATAGTGCATATTCAATTCAATACATAAGAGAATTTAAAAAAATTGTTTTTTTCTGACCTCGCCTCTTGCCGTTAACCCGTAGGGGTGTGATCTGCTGCGTAACCGAACAATAGCTATGATGAGACCATTTGATGCCTCCAGCCAAAGCATATTTTAAAAAACTACAAAAGTAACACAGCACTAAGGGTATCCTCTGCGAGACACGAGCCTCGGCTTAGGGCGTTGCTGGGGGGACAACTAGGGACTAGCTGGATCATATCAGTTTTCTTAATATTAAGGGACGAATTCAAAGATACTGGCTCGGCGCGGGCCGGCTTGAGCAAGGGTCGGGGCGGAGATGATGAGACATTACACGACGGACGTGAAAAAAATAATTAGATTCAAGGGTTCATATATACAGTATCAAGATGCCACAAGATTCAAAACTTACATGCAACATGAAACAAGTCCGTAGATATACTTTGAGAGGTCGATGTACCCGTGTATATGAACAGGTTTTACTATGGCACCAACTACATCATAGAAATCAACTTTGAAAGCGCGAAAAAAATCACCTGCTTCATATATTTTGGTTGAGTAAGTTTCTAAGGACCGCTTATTTTTCTTCGCACTTTCGAAGTTGTGCTCTAGTAAAAGTTGCTCTCAAAGATATTAGAAGGAAGGAGATATGTTGTGTTTCAAAATGTACGAGAACCTAGCGATCCACTTTTGCCCCTCCATACAATGAGCACAACGTTATAATTGGCTACTTACGCTAAATAAACCAAATCCACAATGTAAGTAGCCAATCATGCCGATCGTAGGCACTGCCAACGTAAAAATATTTAATTCAAATAGACCATGTAATTGTCGATAATTTTTATCGATATTCTATATAACATTATTGAAATATATAGTGTGCTTGATTCACAATAGTTTCCGTTTTCAGTTTCAATCATAATTTAAAAGTTTAAAATGATAGAGGATATAAATTAACTTAATAAAACGACTATGTAATTACTAAAAAGAATTACAAATCAAATAAAAATAATACCTATTGAAAAATATCCATCTTGTAAACCATTTTACAATTAAGTAGAGTCATTTTAAAAAGATACGTCAATATAATATGTACAATAGGCGATGTTATCGCTAGTAACGTTCTCTGAAGGACAACTTTTGGATGAACAAAACTAAGAATCATGGAAGACAAACAAGGGGACATGGACTGCCATGGTATGCTTTATGTTTATTAATAATAATTAAAGAAATATACGTTAGTACGTAATATAGGTATTTCTTTAAGCGACGAAGTGGCGGTCCCGGTGGTGACCGCGTCTGCTTAACAGATTTTTTGGCGTTCAACCATAATTCGTTTTATAAAATAAATGTAGCTTAAGTTACTCCTTATAACATGAGCTATCTGCCCGTGGAAGCCCCGTCAAAATAGGTCATCCTTTTCGGAGATTAGAAAAATTAAGAAGTTTCATACAAACTCAATTTAACCCCTTAAAGGATGAATTTCCAAAAATCCCTTCTTAGTGCACACTTATGTCATTTAAGCTGTTGCGTCAGTCATTAGCAGACACAATAGATTTTTATTGTTACAACGTACAGATCTGTACGTTACTGAGCCGAAAGGTTAAGGAAAATTTGTGCAAAATTTCATGCTTCTAGATCGAGCGGTTGCAGCTGTGCGTTCATCGATCAGTCAGTCAGTGAATCAATCAGCTAGTCAGTTTCTTACTATATATAAATATAACATTAATATATTGGTACTAACTGTACCCCGCAGTTTCACCCGCGTATAATTATACTATAATTACCTACTACCAACAAATAGGAAATAATTCACAGAATAATTATTATTATTAGATATTTAAGACTAGCTGGGAGGTGTATCCGAATGATAGATAGTCTATACTATTTCTCACAAATCTAGCTATAATGTATAAAAAAAAATGAAATCCGTCTGGCAGTTCCAGAGATTAGCGCTGTAAAACAAACATACAAACAAAAACACTCTTCCGCTTTACAATATTAGTATAGATTAATACAACTTATTCATAAAAAAGTAATACATATCATCAATATTCTACGATTACTATCGTAGATTATCGATAAATGTATTACCGTCTGCAGTCTGCACGATCACATCACCAACGATTCTCTATTCAAATTTTCAAAATACTGATCGTACCACGCGACGCGTGTGTTTATTGAGAGTATCGGTCGCTGTTCTTTATATTACGTTTTTTATTGATCGCTTGCTAGTTTAATTAGTAGATAAGAAGTAATGTATTTCGTACAAAAATACAAATGTCGTCTTGTTCCATCAAGGCAAATGTAACTTAGTAAAAATAACAAGAATTTTTGAAACATCTCTCATGTGTGCAGGTATCCTCACGATATTTTCCTACACCGTTATAGCAAGTGATAATTAGTTTATAATACGCACATGACATTGAGTGGTGCGTGCCTTGGATCCGAACTTGCGACCTTTGACTTGTCAGTCCAACGGTCATACCACTAGGCTATCACTGGTTCATATATGACTAGCTTCCGCCCGCGACTTCGCCTGCGTGGATTTCAGAATTGGGTCCAGCCGGGATAAAAAGTATCCTATATGTTAATCCAGGCTATAAACTATCTGTATGCCCAATTTCATCCAAATCCGTTCAGTAGTTTTTGCGTAAAAGAGTAACAAACATCCATTCGTACAAATTTATTGTTTTATTATAATTCATAATATTAGTAGGAAGTGAGTGCCATACGCATTACTAACATCATTGTGTTGCAAGATTTAATACACGTAATATTAATATCAGCTATCTAGGGACAACTTTACTAATTTAGGCATTATCGTCAACAGTTTCTAAATTGTCACGGACGTAATACAGTACGGAAATCCTATTTAGTGGTAAACTCATATCATTTACAGCGTTAATTACAGTTATAATTCAATGACTCAAGACAACATTATAGAGGAAATCGTGTTCTAATATATTTTATAGACCCGCCATGAATATGACATACTTCACATATTAACATACTAGCTTTGCCCCGCGGTTTCACCCGCGTATAATTATAGTATAATTAGCCCAAGTTACTCCTTATATAGTCAGCTACCTGCCAGTAAAATCTTATCAAAATCGGTTGAGCCGTTTCGAAGATTAGCCCGAACAAACAGACAGACAAAGATTATAAAAACTGATTTTTATGCATAGATTTCATGCAAATAACTGTATGAGCTTAAAAAAACTATTATTTTGACATTTAAACAGACACTTCAGTTTTATTTGTTTGTATCGATAAATCTATAAATCAAAGATTTATCTGTATCTATTAAGATAATTGCGTCTGTACGACAATGTATTAACTGCAAAGTTAGTCGTATCGGTTTCAGTCACCAGTTTAGGGACTGAATAGATAGCAATGACGACATCAAAAGACGTATAAAAAAAATGTGGAGTAAGAATTCGGGGTAGTGAGTAAAGGTCGAGTTAGCTTAGCCGTCAGAGCGCCTGGAGTATTTATCCGGGAGGCACGTGTTCGAATCCTGCTCACGTCCGTATTTTTTTTCACATCAAAATTTAAACTTCACACATTCTTGTAGAAGTATAAATTATTGTAGAGGTTTCAAATAATGTCGTAATTCATTCGGAGCAAATCAAATCGTAGATAATATAGAATGTTGACAAATCTACTGTCATTACGAGAATAACAAATACTGGAACACGATGTCTCGGTAATTCCTTAATTCGACCGGAGAAATGTGCACCCACATTTCTCCGGTCGAATTATAAAACACAACAATACAACAACCTTCTCCCGAGAAGGTTGTTGTGTTGTTCCCAACTTCTGCCGAGTCCTCACGACAAATATAACCGTGATGCTATGAGATGAGATTCTTATAATTATATTTGAAGCACCCATATCATAAATCCGACACAGTAAAATGTGATTTCAAATTACTGCCTCGTTCGTATAGTTTTCGGAAACGGGTTTGCTGAGTGAGAGGTCCTGGGTTCAATTCCCAGTTGAAGTAAAAAATAAAAAGTAAAGTATTAGTTGGCTAAAGTAGTATTCTTTTTTTTGGTTAGAAAAATACTCAATAGCAGCCCAAGGTTTGGATTTGTACCCGACCCGGTAATAGGCTCAACACCTTTTACATAGGACTTTATAACAGCATCGGTGAATTATGTTTTTGCAACAGTAGTACTCTACTATACCTTAAATAATACAAGCGTGATGCTACAATAAAATGTTTCAATCAGTTCATGAGATTAAAATGCGATTGGAATTGCATTTGAAATGTACTTACAGCCACTCAAAGCATCGGCCAATAGTCGGCAATGAAATGTGATTGGTACCGACAACCCGTGATTACTTACGCATGGTTCGCTAAACTACAAACGGAATTAAATCGTACTATGACCAGCCTTCGAGGAATTGACGAGATTAAGTTTCTCGGATCGAAAAATAAAGTCTTTGTACACAAAATAAAGTGTACGTCGATAGCATAGACATTTACAGATAAATCTTTAAAAAGCATAAACGCATACTTAGTGAAATATAAAGCTACAAACAAAAAATTTTTTTCTTTTGATTTCGCTAAGAATGCGTTAATGCTTTTAAAAGATTAATCTGTATTTGTTAATGTAATTGCATCTTTACAAAATTGTATTAACTGCAAAGTTAGTCGTTTCGGTTCGTTTTCCTGTAAAGGAACTGAATAGATGGCAATGACCAATGACGTCACTAAAAGACGTATTAAAATGTGGAAGAAGAATTTGCGGTAGTGAGCAAAGGTCGAGATTGCTTAGTGGTCAAAGCGCCTGGAGTATACGGGAGGCGCAGGTTCGAATCCTGCTTGCGACCGTATTCTTTTTCCATTTAATATAATAACTTTAGAGTTCGCTAAGCATGCGTTAATGCTTTTCAAAGATTTATCTTTAATAGAATCCTTTCTTTGTTTTAAGTATATCGCTTGGTAGCTTCCTTTCAAGAATCGATCTGTTTTTGTTTGTCTGTCTTACCTCCAAAACATCGCGAGGCTCCCTCATCAGCCAAGTCTGCAGTCCAGGAAACCTCTGGCAGTGGGAACACACCTTCTGATGAAAGTACATTGCTCGGTTCGTTGCTATCATCTGGATCAACCTGTTGAGGAAACACTCATTATCAAAACTTTTGTAATTAAACTTTTTAAAGCAGACTTGCAAATAAAACTAATTGAAAACCTTAAAACAAATGATGTACTAAAATGTGAAGAAGAATTCAGTGTATTGAGCGGAGGTCGAGGCGGCTTAGTGGTCAAAGCGCCTGGAGTATTTATCCGAGAAACACAGCTTCTAATCCTGCTCACGACCGTATTTTTCTTTCTTACCACAAAAATGTATAACTTTAGAGTTCGCAACGCATGCCAGGCATGCATTTGAAATATTTATCTGTACCTAATACCTTTAAACTTACACTAAACACCACAAGGCACTTAAAATTGGAATTTGTGATGAAATCATTTATTATGGTGACATTAATTATGGTGTGGATATGTGATGTGGAAGAAAAAGGATTATATGACGAGGAAACTTTTGAGTATGAATGAGGATGACTTTACGAGAAGAGAAAGACTTGATGGACTGGGTCAAAGATGGTAATGAAAGCAGTACTGTTGAGAGTACCGCAGTGATGGCTGACAGCAACGTATGGAAGAAAACGACATGATGCACTGAGTCCAAATAAATTGGAATAATGGCAGGGTGGTGATGATAATCTGGCACTTAAACACATTCATATGCCGCTTTCACGTAAATAAGATAAGGGTACGGGTAAACAAAACCAAAAGCAGGGTATAGGCAGCAGTTGTCCTCCTATCTACTAAATAATAGGATTTCTGGAAGAAATTTACATAATATAGCATCACGCCTGTATTTCCCATAAGGTTATGGCTGAAGTGTGCCGTTCTAGCTACCATCACATTGGACTGATATTGTTATTATATGGGTCGGTGTAAAAAGTAGCAACTCTACTGCCAAAACATTGCACAAGTCTAAACTACGGTCTGCTACTGAGAATTTCTTTACAGAAAAACCATTTTCCTGACCCATAACCCCAACCCATGACATTTCTCTGTTTCGGCTTCGGCCGCTGCTGGTTACTACCCTCCGGATGACGCCATACCGTGAAACGATCTAGTCGTATTTCGGCATGTAGTCCGGTGCAACCGTTGTGGTAGACAGGTCTGTGTAGTTGCATCAACTCCCCAACTACCGTTCTCCCCAAATTCATCCACTCTACTTAGAGTGAACAGATTTCTTCTGGATATACGGGCTCCATCCTCGACCAAACCGTAGCTTACCAACAGGCGTGTTGGTGGCCAAAGGTAGACCCACTTTTGTTTTATGTATCAGTATTTTATGTTATCATTCAATCATTCAAAATCATTCAGTAGTGGAATTAAAAAAGCATTTAAATTCATTTTTCGAACGAAATAAACTAATTTTAATTTAGTACCCAATCACAGGAAAAGGCGAGATGTTCTACCCCTTCCTACAAAGCATACTTAAAGGAAATGGTAGTTAAGTATAAAACATTTTAACATGAATTTGCATTAATTTAATTTCGTATTTTTCCCTTCCGATTTATGACGTTGTTACGAGTGAAGTTCGCAAAGCCGCGATCCCGTTACCAAAAACAACGACTTATAATATATTATTGATATTGATATCAAATGATGTGTAAGTCGATTTGGTCACCAACTATTGATGCCACAGTAGCAAAATTTTTAGACAAAATGAGGCTCTGAAAACGATATGACCGCATCTTATGAAATGACAATCATCTCAATACAAATTTAACGTGAAAATATTTATCATATTCACTTACCTAACTACTTTAACATCCAACTCACGAAATTCTAAATGTCATCTAGATACATATAGTTACGTATAAAAGTGGAAGCAATAAAAATATTCCTCTCAATAAAATTTTACATCATTTTACAACCGCATAGCATAGCGAAGGGTACGCTTTGCAGGAAAACTCGATAAAATTTATAGGTATCAAATTTGTTTTAAAGACGGCACGTTCTACGCATTAACTGCATTCAATATCAGTTAAATTGTAATAGTCGAAATGTAATAGAAAATAATGCTTGGAAGAATTATATTTTTTATGTTTTTCTCTGAGAATGATCCCACCTGTGTTCTCGCATTTTGAACGCTGGTATTTTCAATTTTTTTTTTGTTAATACCTACTTCGCCGTCTATCTATCTACTAAGATATTAAATATATGAGATTATATAACTGCTAATTACAAAATTTAATAAACTGCCTCATTGGTCTAATGGTCGCAAGCGCGGTTACTGAGCGTGAGGTTCTTCCTGGTTTCGATTCCCGTGTCGGGCGAAGTGTTGTTGAAGTTTTCCGGTAAGAAATTCTTAGTAGCAGCCTGGAGTTATGAAGTGGGCGGTTTGCTTCGGAGAGCGCGTAAAGCCGTAATACTCTCCGGTCGTTTCGGATTGCCGTCCCGTCATACTATGAGAGTAAAGGAAGAGAGAGTGCACCTTTGTTTGCGCGTACAGTTGTGCACTATAATATCTCCTGCGTACTTGGCTAATCTCCGCAGAGATAAGCAGCCATAACCGAAATTCTGCCGAGAGTATATTATTATGTGATAATGATTAAACTAAAGGGCAAAAAAACTACATAATCTAATATATAAAAATCTCGTGTCACAGTATTTTTTATCGAATTTCCTGACCGATTTTTATGAAAGTTGTTATGTATATTTGGTAGGTCTGAGTATAGTTTGTAGACAATTTTTTATACCCCTAGGTGATAAGGGTGGCCCTATTCAGAAAATGAATATGGCAGAACCACGTTTGCGGGGCATAGTTAGTATAAATATAAATAAGAACACCAAATAACACGCATAAAAGGGAAACAGCGAAATCTAATCTAGTTGGTTTAAATATCAGTACCTGGATGACTGATGGTTATTTGTTTTTTGGTAATACCACGTTTTCAAAAAATGAAACCTAGCTAGATAGATTTATCGCCCCTGAAACCCACTGCATACTAAATTTCATGAAAATCGTTGGAACCGTTTCCGAGGTTCAGATTATATATATATACTAGCGGTCCGTCCCGGCTTCGCACGCGACTATAATTTGAGATTTAAACTATCCTATCTCTCAAGTTGGATCGAACTGCACATGGTGTGCGAATTTTATTATAATCGGTTAAGTGGTTTAGGAGTCCATTGAGGACAAACATTGTGACACGAGATTTATATATTTTAAGATATATATATACAAGAATTGATCGTTTAAAGGTATTAGATGATATATATGATTATATTTATAACAAAACTCCCTAAAGTCGGATCACGTACGGTATATAAGAAATGGCGTTATTATACCTAAGTATTAGTACAACATTGTAAGAAAAACTGACGTAAGAACTTGATGATATGTGTACCGCATATATTTCGGGATAAACTCATATTTTTATACAAAACATGAAGTATAGGATAAAATCTGAAGAAGAAAGAATGTGATTAAACGTTCAGATAATGTTTTTTTTATTCTTCGGTGCCTATATATTGAGATATCTAGACTATATACTTGAAGATTATTTATATAGTTTTTTTTTTCTCGATAATGTTTATTCTGTCCTAGTGGTATGATCGTCGGACTGACAAGTCAAAGGTCGCAAGTTCAAATCCAAGGGGCACGAACCACTGTCTTTTACTGTCACTGTGTCCAGTGTTGAATCAATGTTTTTCTTTCTTTCTTTTCTTCTTTCTTTCTTTTAGAAGTCATGTGCGTATTATAAATTAAATGTCACTTGCTTAAAACGGTGAAGAAAACATCGTGAGGAAACCAGCACACCTGAGATATTTTTCGATGGTGTATAAAGCCATGTCAGAGACCTACGGGTGGCTTAAACTTTGACACTAGGTTGTTCATCAACCACACGATAAGAAGTTTTCATATTAACGAAAACACAATTTACAAAGAAAATCAATCAATAATAATAAGAAAAAAAACATTGCAATAAATAAAGATAAATCCTTCAAACGCATTGACGTATGCGTAGCGAAATCTAAAGTCACCAGATAGTGTGGAAATAAAAATACGGTCGTGAGCAGGTTTTAAACCTGCGCCTCTCGGCTGAATACTCCCGGCCCTCAGCTAACTAAGCCATCCCGACCACTGCTTCGTATTAGTGTGAATTCTACTTTAAACATTAAACACTAAACCGAAAGTATTGTAATTTTTTAAATTGAACGCGCGGAACAATTAATTATTTTATTTATAACACCATAAATATTTTTTCAGTGTTGTAATTGAGCCCACGGCCGCGGCCTTATTATGTAATCATCGCTAATTAACACAATTAAATATGACGTATTATAACATCAAAATAGATAGGTATATACCGTCCGTTACAAAGAATACGTAACATTCTTTGTACCTGTTCTTCTTCTTCTTCTTGTCTAGTTGATGAACAACCTAGTGTCAGAGTGTGATCCGCCCGTAGGTCTCTGACATGGCTTTAAACACCATCGAGAACATCTCTCAGGTGTGCTGGTTTCCTCACGATGTTTTCCTTAACCGTTTTAAGCAAGTGATAATTAATTTATACTACGCACATGACCGTACCTTGGATTTGAACTTGCGACCATTGACTTGTCAGTCCAACGGTCATACCACTAGGCTATCACTGCTATTTCACGAGTCTGAAATAAATATGTTCTTTCTTTCTTCTGCTTTCTAACCAGTCCGTCTCTAACTTGTCCTACTGCAAGACTCTCTTCTCATACAGAGGAGGCACAAGGGCTGATCACCACTAGTGTTGCCAGGTTGACTTTACTAAATTTCGAGATTGGAAATTAAAAATATCGGGGTTTATGTTTTAAAAGCGCGGCAGTTCAAACTTTTAAAAATAGGGACATTGGGCGTCCCGATTAAGGGTAAATCTGCGCCACACCCCTGAAAATCAGGACGTCTCGCTCAACTCGGTACGCCTGGCAACACTTATCACCACGCTACCTCATTGTGGGTTGCCGATTCAAGGACAAGTCCAGAGGATTGAGTCTGAAAATTGAATCCAAGCGGCACGCCACAATTGTGACAGATTCGGTAGTCTCAAAACTTAAATAAAGATCGATGCAAAGAAGTAATTAATAACAATTTAAATTTATTTTATTAAACCCGTTATTTCAGTCATCAAGACAAAATAATACCATAATCGACATCGTCCCCCTGCCCTTATCCTAATTTAATTGGTGTCAGCACAGCATGTCCTTTTTAACCGACTTCCAAAAAGGAGGAGGTTATCAATTCGGTTGTATTTTTTTTTTTTTTTTTATCTTTGTTACCTCAGAACTCCGTCATTTATGAACCGATTTGGAAAATTATTTTTTTATTTGAAAGGATTTACTTTCAGATTGGTCCCATTTAAATTTTATGAAAATTGGTTTAGTAGTTTGGTATTTAAATCAAAATAACTGAAAAATAATACGTCGTCGAAGTAAACGAAATGGTGTATTTTGCTTTCTTGTGACTTTCCGGTGGTGTTTACGGTCTCTAGAATAGTTCTAATGAACTAACTATTTTCCAGCTTCATCATCAGATGATGATGATGATGATGAAACCGGAAGATAAGCATCGGAAATCCGTCATTTTTTTTTTTGCTATTTAATACTTTTTAGTGTACGACCGCATTCTCAAACATCTCTTTTTACACGAGTGCTCAAAAAACGGAGTGTATTTATGTATGTATGTATGTATGTATGTTTGTGAGTTTCTTTACCTATTCCACTATAACTTCTAAATACCTGAACTGATTTCGATATATGGGGTATCGTTAGACTCCCTATACTGTCCCGTGAGTAACATACGCTAGTGAGTTTTTTTTTTTAATTAATTTCATCTTGTTTTACGCAGTTTATTACTCTCTTTTGAAATAGCCTCAGATCTAGATTTCCTACTTTGATATGGATATGTCGCAGATGGATTGTAGAATAAGCTGTTTTACAAAACTGCTAGCTGATTTACAAAACAGTACTGTTATGAAAAACAGCTGAACGACGTTTAGCGGTTTTACATGATTACTGAACTATATATAACACGCAGAATTGAATGAACGTTTTGCGTTTATCAATGCAGCGGGTCAACGATCAGAGATTATGTAAAACAGTGTGAAATGAACTGTCAGATTGTTGATTTTAGTTCGAAATTTTGTCGTTTATGGGTCTGTATGTCCTAACAATAATAACCTAACTTTATTTTACTTGCCAAAAGCAAAAAAAATATGAAAATTTTTAATGACATAAATACTAAACCACTATAATAGTCGACAATATATCGGGATTATGAAAGAAAATTAATTAAATTGATCCATGAGCGAGCGAAGCGAGCTCGGGAGTTTCGTGTATCCCGACACGGACAGGTTAGGTTCGAAGAGGATGACGGGGGCCCGTGAGCGAGCGTAGCGAGCGAACAGCCCCCGTCATCCTTTTCGTGTTTAGGTTTTTTCTAACCTTACGGACACAAAAATAGGAGCCCCGCTTAGCGGGGCTCCGTCGACCCAGCCACAGAAAGTCAAATCAGAATACAGTATCGCTTTTTTACTTGAATGATGACTATCCATTTAATATACCTATACAATAAACAAACCTGTCCCACTGTAGATATGTCATTCTGCATTACGTCTAAAGCTGGGTAGCTGTTTTGTTAAACGTATCGCAATTGAAATCCAGCTGCACGTTGTTCAGCTGTTTTATAAAACAGTATTGTTTTGTAAAGCAGCTAGAGATTTTGTAAAACAGCAGATTCTACAATCCATCTGCGACAGATATATATGAACAGCGCGTTGAGTAGGTCTAGCCATATTCACTTCCGATAAATCAGTTATGGTACGCAAGATTCACTAAAAAGTAAGAAATAAAATAATTTTTAACAAAAAAAAGAACCGACTCCAAAAATCTTTCAGTTAAGTAAAATTGCACTAAAAAGTTATAAAATAATTGCATTATTTACTTACTACAATTTATATAAAAATATTTTTTTAATTTTAGATGATTCTGAATAAATCATTTTATTAGGACAATAATATACAATTATTATTATTTTTGGAGTCGGTGCCAGTAAAGGATAATAAACGTGTAAGTACCATTCATGAAGTAGCGTATTACGTTCGCTTTAGGCAGTTGTTGTGTTCATTTGTAAATAGGTTCAATTAGGTATAATACATTATCGTAAAAATAATTAAGGTTAATGTATCTTTAAATATACTTTGCAAATTTTAGGAAACTTCCTTAATATTTTTAAAGTTTGTCTGGCACCGACTCCAAAAATAATAATAATTGTATATTATTGTCCTAATAAATTGATTTATTCAGAATCATCTAAAATTAAAAAAATATTTTTATATAAATTGTAGTAAGTAAATAATGCAATTATTTTATAACTTTTTAGTGCAATTTTACTTAACTGAAAGATTTTTGGAGTCGGTTCTTTTTTTTCTTCCATACATCTCTGTCAGCCGTCATCTCTGTACTCACTCCTTTTCTAGCCATATAATTTTTCGATAAAAACCTAAATACTACTTCACACGTAGAGTAGGCATCGAAAATCGTCCGGTATCCGGCCTCGAAAATGTTCAGTCGGCACTCTCACAACAAAGGAATTGAAATTCACATTGCGACAAGAGTCCAACCGATCGACCCTCAGTTCAATTTCATTGGGAGACCATCGTCAGAAATATTAAACTAGTACACTACCAGTAATGATAACATCTTTAATATACTGATAGATTATTATTGTAGTGCAAAATGGCAAATAACTCAATGACAATTGAATAGGTGTCCCATTGAGAGTTATCTAAATACCACTGGTCGTAAATAGCTGGCAAAAAACTAAATAACTAAAATCATTCCATGAACACATTATCGATATTCTACTGAAGCATACGGGAAGTAGTAGGTACGGGCCCCGGGTCTCCGCGGATGTTTTTCCTCCTATGGATTTTTTCCTATGGATGTTTTCCTTCACCATATGTCTTAGTTCTGACTTTTTCGACAACCAGTTGTAGAAAAGGCAGTCCGTTAACCTATCGGTGACCACGGCATTTGTAGAATAAAGTTGTGTATTGTCGTGAGCAAGATTCGAACCTGTGCCTGATAAATACTCCAGGCGCTCTGACCACTAAGGCATCTCAACTTCTGCTCACTACTCAGAATTCTTTTTCCACATTTTAATACGTCTTTAGGTGACGTCATCGCTATCTAATCTGTTCCCATACAGTACACAACTAACTTTGCAGTTAATATAATGTCGTACAACTAAAATTACCTTAACAAATACTCATTTGTAGAATAGAATAAAAAATAGAGTAAAGAATTACACTACACTTCGCAAATAGAATCCTAGTTTAGTATTATTACGTTGCTAGCCATCCCTTTGTGTTTTAGAGCACTTACTGAAAGGGAAAGGTTGGGCCAATTACTTTTAAAGAACAAAACATGCAAGTTTTTATGCTGGTATTATTAACGCAAGCCTAACCCGCCTCATCTAGTGAACGCCAGCACTGCTAGACTTTTTGATTGTTCAATTCCCAGGTCAGGTTTCTCTGTTATAAAATTCTTAGTACCAGCCCGGAGTGTAGAATTGTGCTCGATAGATGGCAATAGACTCCCCATCTATTAAACTAGACCTAATACCGGTGTCGGTAAAATGTCGACATCCAACAATACCTCTGCCTAACCTTTGAGGAATAAAGGCGTGATATGTACTCGTACCTATATAGAAAGAGAGAAAGTATTTATTTCAGTCTCGTGGCCAAACTTACAACTATTACAATAGCAGAAAAAGAAAATAAAGATTAAAAATACAAGACTTACTTAATTCACGAGACCAAAAAAGGTTATGTAACTTAAACCTGCTGCGAACATGCACGCTCTTTACTTTGAGTCTTTAATATTAAAGCTAGCTTTGTGTAGAATAACTCCTAATACAATAGAGTGTACATACTTTAGTCCACTAAAGAAAACAACTATTCAATGCCAAGAAAAGAGCAACCTTATACAAGAGATCATAACAATGACAACAAAAGGTATTTAAGTAAGAACCCTTTCATCATTCCTTTGTACATCACGCAACAAAAAGTCTTTAAACTTACGTAGGTTTGTCGTGCGGGATTTTCTCGCCTCTCTCCACTTCGAACAACGGCACTACAAATACTGTCTTCGCGAACACACAACCAGCATCCCTCTTCTCGTCACCCATTAGCTTCCTAATCATTTTCATGAATTTTGGCGCCAACCCATAACTCGGCACCATTTCTATATCGGAAACTAGGAAATAATTGGTCGTCGATGCATTTCTTGCTACATTCCTGCCAACGTTAATTGGATACATCATTAGTGTTGATTTTCTATGAGTTCTTATGTCATCGGAATCTAGACCTGAACAGTCGTCGAAATTCAAGTTAGGCACAGTGAATTTCCCGTCTGGTATTTTCATCATCATACGTTCTATTTTGTTCTTCCTAACCATCTGAATGTATTGGGCCCTGGTTTTATTATTCAGCTTTCGGTAGTTCTCTAACTTCTGTCTCAATAACTCGTCTACAGTCAAGTTAGCTGCAATAGCTGCCGGCGGTGGTACGGTGGATAAAGATAACCTTTTTTCTTTCAATGACCTTATTTTTGGCATTAACCGTTTGGGGAAAAATAAATGGACTGACACTTTAGCCATCATCGGATAGCAGTAGCACATCTGTTTCAGTATTTGCATAGCGATATCTAAGTCATAGCTCGGTACAAAAACTGCGAGACTGATGGGACCATCCCAGTACTTCGCTATTTCGATGATATGATACAAAAATTCAGGCGTCGATTGCGTTACATACGTCACTGCGTCAATTTTGCTGATGTTTGCATATGCTACACCCTTGATGGCGTTGTAAATGACTCCGTAATGACTTCTACTCCCAGTTTCTGGGGACGGAAGTACTTGGAGGCGGCCCCATTTGAGTCGATTTGGAAGGCCATAGTTGAACATGCAAAAACTTGAGTTCCCGGGCTGTCGTCCTTTTAAGAAGGCGCCTGGTCTGTAGTTAAAGTCACCGATCCTCGGCCGTGGGTGTGGATGCTCGTGGTGTTTGTATGCGTACAATTGCAGTACTACAGTAAGGGCGAGTATGAAGGAAGCTATCAGAAGTATAGTCGAGTGTTTTCTTGTCAACCTGAAGGAGTAAGCTCCGAATATCCGCAGGCATCTGGACATCTTTATCTTTCATTGTTTTTATTTATAATTCTCTTCTAGTATACATGCTCCCTTCCAATCACTATGTACGCACTAGTCACACACAAACACCATATTATTTATTAACTCATGTCATGTTATAAACTAAGGATTTTTGTAAACAACACAACACACAATGACATGAAAAAAGACAGGGAATACAGCAACCTATTTTCCGAACTCAAATAAAATATTAAAAAATTTCACACATGCTTGATTTTCGACAATATTCACTATAAAATTGTTATCGGCTCATGGATAAAATCATGGCAATATCAAAGTTTTTTATCAAAATTATGTACTTTCATGTCTATTTAGAATTTATTTTTTATTCCGTCGCCATGAAACGTCTTATTTTGACAGTTACTGCGCGCGCCGGTCGCTGACAATGTGCGCAGTAGGGCAATCGATATTCCCGCCATGCTCAGCATCAGGGCGTTCTCTATTACAATAACTACGGAAACAGACGCGACGTTTTTTCGTTTTTGTAAACCTATTAATAATCAGCAATAACGAACGAACATTCTGATAAAAACTTTAGTTATACCTAAACCTGAGCATTTGAATATCCATGCAATACTTTATGAGTACCACATTTAAATATATCTCGCTAAAGAGTTCTCTAAGTATGGAATAGAGAACAAATTTTGTTTTTTTGCTTCTTTTTTCATGTTTGGCCTACTCATATGTGTTTTCAACAGTAATTGCTTCATGTTATTGTATTAGATCGATATGTTCATTACCATACTGTATTTTTATTCAGACTAGGGTTGAATTATTTCGCTTTATTATACTGGTATGGGTCTGTGTTGATCTTATTCTAGTCTTTCCATTTACGACATTTAGTAGCCCTTAAAATGTTCTATCATATATCATTTAGGTATATATGGGATAGTCGCCATATCACTGAGGTTTTGATTTAGGCAAAAAATGTGAAATAGCGCCGTTTCTCCCTCACAACTTAACTATAGTCAGGGCCTGATTCAGGGCAGGAACTTTAGCCCCCGGCCCTTCTTCAGTGGATAGCCTGGGGTAACAATATGAGATTTTAAATATTTTAGTCAAAAAAACATGACGACCCCTGAGAAAAAGACGTGCACATAAATCACAAGTTATTTAAATAAACATAAAAATCAGAAGCCGATATACGAAGAAATCTTATAGAATAATTAAAATATTCATTAATCATTCGGGACCTTGCCTTATTCTATGCCTTAGACACTATTAACACAAACATTTAATAACTCACCTATAATATCTTTAGCGTATATTACTAAGATAATTAGGCATGTAACACAGATAGAAGAATCTTTCCTTCTACACATAGACATACATCAATTTCTATATTAATCAGGTAACTATTTATATGGAGTTTAAAAAAAGCAAATGTACATCTTTGTACTCGTGACTGTACACCCACATTTCGCCGATGCAGTTATTCAGACCCTGTAATAGGTACATTCAACTCCAAGCTTCAGCTGATAATTTTCAACCAATGACACTTTGCCCAATTCAGGAATCGAACCCAGAACCTCACGCTCAGCAGCTGCGCTTGCAATCACTAGCCTAACGAATCAATCGAGATTTTTGATATCTTAGATACATATTTATTCGACATGGTGACAATCACGAGCCTTCAGTGAATATTGAATACTAGATTTATACCAAAACAACAAGTTCTTCAACATAACTGCGACATATGAATCTGGTTTCCAATTATTCACAATGATTATACGCGGTACTTACTTTGAAAGTGATCAAATAATAATTAATAAATAGTAAATTCATGTACATTTCTTCGTATTTCATTTCATTCAAAATAGATATTGAATGAAATTTTATTACTGACTTACCTAATTTCGTGATAGTTTTTAACTAGACGTGGCTTTGCTTATGTTAATAAGTTTAACACCAAAATTCGATTTCAATCATACATATTATCTGTCTCATTGGTCAATTTTTTTTTTTCTTTTCTATAACTGTAACCTGCATTATTTTCACATTATATCAATATCAATTGCAAAAACACATAATTTTAAAAGAGTGTCCATTGAGTTTCTTGCCGGTTGTTCTCCATAAGACCACTTCTTTTTGGAACCGTGTACCTAGCTTCGACTTTTCATAAATACCCGTAATCTGGTTTACGTGAAATAAAAAAATTGAGTTTAGGGTTAGGCAGAGGTGTGTCCACATTTTAAACTTCGAGATGCTACTGAGAATTTTTTGCATATTAACCCTTTGCCTGATCCGAGAATCGAAGCTAGGACGTCACGCTCAGCAGCCACGCTTGCGGCAAATACCCCCAAATACACATCAGTTAAAAAAATTTAAAGAAGTCTATTGGTAACTATTTCTATATTTTCCTTCATAACGATTGTCAGAAAGCGTTCTGTTAAAAGAAACATGTGTAGTTTTTTTAATCCCTCAGTTTTTTTCCCATTTAAAATGAAAACAGTGAAACATAGTAGCGGACTACCTAGCTACACGGGCCTGACTGACAGACCACACGACGGGAACTCAATTAAACTTTCCTTCTTCGCATGTTACAAGGGTATGTTAACGTGGACATGGCATCATAGTGTGGTGCGAAGAATAATAATTATGAAGTATATGGAAAAAGTTTAATATGAAGAGACGAGGCTGTACTGCCCATAGTTTATACTTAGCTGCTAGTATCGAATCCTACTAGTTTTAAATTTACATAATCATTTCTTTATGATATATATTCCATAATATATACCTTTGTAAAATGTGTGGACATTAATGTTAGTATTAATCTCCTATTACATGCATACTGCCTATTGTCAGGCATTACGAGTTCGTCATGCTCGCTAAAATGTCCTGCTGATGGTGGCGTCGTACATCGGGTCGTCGAGTTCCCTAAAAAATGGTTGAGCTAAGCGAGGCTGATGTGCGCACTATGCTCGTGAACGGGTGCTGTATGTCGGGACTTGTCAGCTCCTAACTGCCTTGGCAATCATTTTAAAAGGCTATATGAGTTATTGTTTCTAGCGCTTTCCTTTCTTATTTTGCTCATTAACCTGCATTATTCTCACATTACCTTATTTATTATTTATTGTTATAAGAATTTATTTTAAAAGAGTGTCTATGGAGTTTCTTGCCGGCTCTTCTCCATAAGATCAACGCCTTGGAACCGTGCACCTAGCTTTGACTTTTCATAAGTGCTTGTAATATGGCCTATTTGAAATAAAAATATTTGATATTGAATTTGAATTTGAATAAAAATCTATTGTCTGCTAATTAGCGAGCCAACGGCTTAAATCCCATGTAATAGATGGTGAGCCTATTGCCATCAACCGGGTACAATTCCAAACTCTGGGCTGCTATACAGAATTTCTTAGCAGAAAACTCAATAACTCTTTATCCGACCGGAGAATTGACCCAGGACCTCATGCTAGGCGCGTAATGAGCAGTTAAAACTAGTAAATGCTGAGCTAAACCCGCTTCTAAAACATACCTAACAGTTTTTTTTTTAGTTTTTCTTAAATCCTGTAACTATCTTCTACCTATTTAAAGTGATACGTTCTAATGGTATGCGTTATTACAATAAGAAATGACAAGTTCAAAAATTTTACATAACGATCGATAATTCCTGATCGCATTTTATCTTAGTTTGATTCGAAGAGTCGAATTATTGATCGAATTAATAACATTGTGGTACCTATCTTTGTTTTTTAAGGAACAGAAAGACACTGCTACCTGATCTTCTAGACCCTTTAGACCCTTAGGGGTAATTTGTTGCCTTGTTTTTCACCTTTTAGTTCACACAGGGCAGGCGTGCACTTTAATTATTTTTTATTTAATACATTTTTGTGTACCACAGTTACTCTATTACCTGTTTTTTAACCGTACTAGCCTATTTTACTCGGGAAAATGCAAGGATTCTAACGATACTTCACACATCTAAATTGGTTCAGGCGTTTAGAAGTTATGGTGGAATAAAGAAACTCACATACATACATGAACCTTAAAAACATAAAACTCCCTTTTTGGGCAGTCGTGTAAAAATATAGGCGTATCCATTCTATTCTTTTGCTACCCAAATAACGAATTCGATGTGCTCTTTGACAAGAACAAAATTATTTTTCTACTTATTGGGATTTAGTGCTTACCTACATAAGTTTCTGAACTTTCTTGATTGGATAAACTTTCTGTAATGCTCTTGACGATAAATGGGACATCTAATAGGGATATTTCCTAAGCCATTTAGTAGCAAATAAAAACAAAATCATATTAAGTACAGATAAAAAACAATTCCAGATTTTAGAGTATTATCAATACACAGAAATCGAGACAAAATTCAAGACAGGAAAGACACGGACAACGAGCCGTCTCTTTGTCCGTGTCTTTCCTGTCTTGAATTTTGTCATCAAGAATTTTTACTTGAGAAAATCATTAAATTAACAAGGGCTTTTGATTTGATTTGATTTTAATTACACCCTTTTACAGAGATCGCTCGCAAAATTGGGCAAGAGTTGGCCGTGTAATTGCATTCAACTTTTAATGAGAAGTTGTTCGAGGTTTTACAAACACGCTACACCAAGTTTTTGGAACAATCCATGTTCTAATGCTCAGTTAAGTACAGGAAAACATGAAGAAAACACTCAAAGAAAAATTCAAAAACAACGTCTTAGTGAAACCGCTGTACAAAAAGTTGAAAAACGGTAATAAAATTAAACCTAAAATACTCAGTATTAACAACACCGTAAAACTAGATGGCGATGGAATTGGTGTCAAAAGAAATTTGGTGAATAATAATGGTGGCATACCAAGAAGAAATATATATATTAACAAAGGAAATAAAATCTTTTTGTATGGTTCTCATGAGAATAACAACAAAAAAAGTTTGTTCGATAAAGTTAGTCGTAAAAATATAAGAAATAGATTAAGAACAGGCCATAATATGTTAAGTGCTAAAGAAAACAGGAGGCCTAATAATTGTGAAGTGGAAGGCGTTGAAGATAAAACTAATAAATTTGTTCAGGCTGATGATAAAATTGTTTGTGTTCAAAAAGTAAGTAAACCTTAACAAGAACCGTGATGGATTTTATAAAATTTGTGGTTTTCTTTGCGCTTTTGTTATTATTTTCCAAGAAATATTAAATGGAAAAAGAATACGGTCGCGAACAGGATTCGAACCTGAGCCTCCCGGATAGATACTCCAGGCGCTCTGACCAATAAGCCATCTCGACCTCTGCTCACCACCGCGAATTCTTCTTCCATATTTTAAGACGTCTTATGGCGACGTTATTGCAATCAATTCAGTATTTATACAAGTGACCGAACCGACACGACTAACTTTGCAGTTAATACAATGTCGTAAAGAATGCAATTACCTTAATAATTCAAGATATGTCTTTGAAAAAGCATTAACGCATGCTTAGCGAACTCTAAAGTTACAATATTAAATGGAAAAAAATACGGTCGCGAACAGGATTCGAACCTGCGCCTCCCGGATAGATACTCCAGGCGCTCTGACCACTAAGCCATCTCGACCTCTGCTCACCACCGCGAATTCTTCTTCCATATTTTAACACGTCTTATGGCGACGTTATTGCAATCAATTCAGTATTTATACAAGTGACCGAACCGACACGACTAACTTTGCAGTTAATACAATGTCGTAAAGAATGCAATTACCTTAATAATTCAAGATATGTCTTTGAAAAAGCATTAACGCATGCTTAGCGAACTCTAAAGTTACAATATTAAATGGAAAAAGAATACGGTCGCGAACAGGATTGAAACCTGCGCCTCCCGGATAGATACTCCAGGCGCTCTGACCACTAAGTCATCTCGACCTCTGCTCACCACCGCGAATTCTTCTTCCATATTTTAACACGTCTTATGGCTTATCCTGTTCGCGACCGTATTCTGTTTCCATTTAATATTGTAACTTTAGAGTTCGCTAAGCATGCGTTAATGCTTTTTCAAAGACGTATCTTGAATTTTCTAAGAAAGTTCTTGGGAGTTGACATAGTTTCGTTTTTATTTATATTCTATCCTTTTATCTTGTAGAGGATTCAATCAAATCGAATTAAATTGTGTATTAGCATGAAACATGGTCTAGGAAGCTGTTACAGTCGGCATTTTGTAGATCAATCATGTTGTGCTAATTCACTAAATTTTATAGCGAAGTAAGGAATCTATGTTTATTAAAAATATGGTCCGCAACCATATTTTTTTATATTTCTGCTTTATTATTTTTGAATTGTCAGCATGTTTACTTTTATTTAATTAATTTACACAGGACAACGGTAGTGAACCTCAAAACTTTAGACACTAACGTACTTAGCATGATATTTGGATGGATCATCGATCCATGATCATCTTCTAAATAAAAACTTATTAGTCTTATCTTATTGGAGGGCTCATGGCTAAGAAACAGCCGCACAGATCAATCGATCGAGGTTTAGCTGAGCTTGCCGCGGTCGATCTGTGAATGGGTGACCATCATTTCATACCGAGTCCCCTCCGTGCCTCGGAGAGCACGTAAAGCCGTTGGTCCCGGTTGTCAAATTAAGATCTATGACAGCCGTTACGGGTAGTCAGAAGCCTGAAAGTCTGACAACCAGTCATACCACGAGATATCGTGTTAGCCAGTTACTGGGTTGTGGAGATCAGATAGGCAATCGCTCCATGTAAAAAACTGGTATTAAGCTGCATCCGGTTTGACTGGAAGCCGACCCCAATCTAATTGCGAAAAGGCTAGGCAGATATAGTCTTATCTTATTAGTGGTCCTGGGTCCGATTCCCGGGACGAGCAAAGAGTTTTTGAGTTTGTCTGATAGGAAATTCTCGATAGCAGACTGGAATTTGGTATTGTGCGATTGGGACTTAATAATTCCGTCTGTAAAATGTGACTATCCAACAGCTCTGCCTACACCTTCGAAGATTTGACGTGCTACTATATTATGTATGTTATGTTAATTAAAGTACTCATCATATATATTGTTATTTGTTAGTATAAGGTACGATAGGGTTGACATATCCGTGTGGATAAAATACACAAATGAAACAATATTAAAAAAAAATACTTATCCTGCAAACATACACATACATAAATACCATATCTACATTAGATCGAGGTATCAATTAACCTTTCGGCTCAGTAACGTACAGATCTGTACGTTGTAACAATAAAAATCTATTGTGTCTGCTAATGACTGACGCAACAGCTTAAGAGCTGACTAAAAAACAGACGGTATCAATTATTGTACTAATCTCCTTCAGGTTAATCTCAGAAACAAGTGCCTTAATCTTACTGAACATTTGAATAGCTTTCCCAAAACAATTTCCATTAAATCCTCTTTTGTCTAGGTACCGAATACATGGTTGAGATTGTACCCACTCCCGAAACTCCCCAAGGAGTCTGTTGCCTCCGTCATCTTCAGATGTATACTCTGCCAGCTTGGCTTGTGCTCTATCCTCATATTATGGACTTTTATCTGGATATTCATCATACACTCTTTTGAAGGTATTAAATTTTGTATTTTAACTTATGTGTTTTTATGATTTTACTGTTGACATATGAATGTTAATCATAGTAATATCTTAGGTTTGCGCGATCACTACACATTATAATAAAACAACTTTTAACCGGATTAATCGCGTGTATTATTGGTTTTTTGTTTTTCCTGACGTAAACGTCCTCCTGCGACCACGAACGCTGCAAAGTGTTCGAAACGTCAGGAAAAACAAAAAACCAATAATACACGCGATTAATCCGGTTAAAAGTTGTTTTATTATAATGAATGTTAATCAGTTTGTGACTGCCTCGTTGGTCTAGTGGTCGCAAGCGCGGCTGCAGAGCGTGAGGTCTTGGGTTCGATTCCCATGTCGGGCATAGTGTTATTGAATTTTTCTGTTAGGAAATTCTCAGTAGCAGACCGGAGTCAGGAAGTTGGTGGTGTGATACCCCCGTGCTTTGGAGAGCACGTAAAGCCGTCGGTCCTGCACCGGATCTCTCTCTGGTGGTGTCGGATTTCCGTCCCATCGGAATATGAGAGTGAAGGAAGAGGGAGTGCACCTGTGTTTGCGCATACACTTGTGCACTATAATATCTCCTGCATACTTGGCTAATCTCAGTGGAGAGAGGCCGCCGTGACCGAAATACGGTCGGAAGGAATAATCAGTTCGAAACTATCTGGACAATTCCGGAACACTCAAGTATAAAATCGTAACCAATAAAGTAGACTAACTTTTATGCTACTGATATAATTGAAAAAAGATGAAGTAGGTCGATCCCAACTTTAATTTGAAACCAATTCTAATCCCAACTTTAAAAGAAACGTTTTGGTTGATTTAATAAAAAAAAATATAACCTAAATTGCAATACATGTCACAAAAAGTAAAATTAATACAAGTACAAAAAGTAATTACAGTATGTAAACCATAAGTAAATAATCCTAGTATTAAAGTTTGTTGACTATGATATACAGAACACTCTAATTTCAGGACCTCATGAATTAGAAGTATCTCTGGACTTCGAAAAAGAACAAAATCTACTTGTACTAGATCTGGCCACGGAGTTGAGACAGGTATGTAGTAGCCTTATAAATACAATTTATACATTTAAAAAGAAAAAAAGAGATTTGTAGCTAATGTTGAATAAAATTGATTGCCCAAATTGTCTCTAAATATTTTTTTTATTCTTCTCACGGCTAATATCGTTTAAGATGCTGCTTTTAATAAAAAATAACAGGAACATAAAAAAAAATTTAATCCAAATTAATAAACAGAATACGAATACAGATCATTTTAAAGTTATAATATTAAACGGAAAAAAAATACGGTCCATTTAATATTATAACTTTAGAGTTTGCTAAGCATGTGTTATAGCTTTACAAAAAAAAAAAAACATTTTTTTTTATGCTTTGACGCATGCTTAGCGAACATTAAAGTTATAATTATTTTGTGAAAAAAGAATACGGTCGCGAGCAGGATGCGAACCTGCGCTGGCTTAGTAGTCAGAGAGCTGGAGTATTTACCCAGGAGGCGCAGGTTCGAATCCTGCTCGCGACCGTATTCTTTTTCCACAAAATTTTAAAATGCATATCTTTAAAGAATACGAACAGTTATAATACATATTTCCAATATTATAAAACCACTGCAACAAAAAAAAACCTTTCTTGATAAATAACACATAACTTAATTAATTCACTTTCAAAACTACATTTTCCATATAATAAATAATAAGAAAAACTAAGCTAATTCAGAGAATTCTACAACCGCTTTTTACAAAGCAACATAATTTGTAGAGAGCCGAGTTATGCAAGCTATTAGCTACTCTTTCTAGAAATTAAATAACCAAGGCAGGTGAGTTCTACCTTTATGTACGAAAGAAATAGAGGCAGAAGGTTCAGTATCATAGCCAAATGACAGTTGACAATCGTCTGTCAGTTCACTACTTTAAAATAGTCGGTGACATAAGAAACTAATATTCAATATATTTACCATTACCATTTTCATACTCGTACCATAAAGTGGTACTACCGCACCGCTTTTAGGTTCATAATGCAGCTTATAACACATGCATGTATTTCACTTTACATTACCGCAATAGTGCGTAATCCGCAGAGTACGAGTTGATGTGCACGCAGTTGCATAAACACTCGGTTCTGGTTTACATCTTCGCTTTTTTTTTCTGTGGAAATCTATCATGGACTTTATGCCGGACACCTACCGACTAAAATCGCATGGTCGCGTTTAACCTTTACCGGGGTTCCGGGACCGTCCTCACCTATGGCGTAGGCTGCAATCCAGCCTCGCATGGTGGCACTGTGTGACGTTACTTGTGTACTCTCTAATACTCTTGTGTACGCTCAATATTGTTAATTTGGTTATATTTAAAGTTACAATATTAAATGGAAAAAGAATACGGTCAAGAGCAGGATTTGAACCTGCCACTAAGCCATCTCGACCCTATCTTTAACATGTCTTCTTTGGCGCCGTCATTGCTATCTATTCAGTACCTATACAGGTGACCGAACCGACACGACTAACTTTGAAGTTAATACAATATCGTAAAGAATGCATTACCTTAATAATTCAAGATAAATCGGTTATATTTACAACTATATGACTGCTAATACCTATATTATGTCAAAACATTTAGCCCTATGCAAGTTAAATTCCGTTATCAAGTTTGGTTTATTTCAAAGACTCAGAATATTCTTGGATACAGGTTTATATATCAGAAATTGTATTTTCCAGACAGTACACCATTAAATCGTCTGTATTAAACAAAAATATTTTTGTGTGATGTACGAGTAAGTTAGACAATAAATATCTCTTTTTCAAAGTCAGCTAAGAGTAGATCTTCTGCAATATAGCAGATGTTAATGCAAATAGTTAATAGGCAGCCCGAGCTCTCGGAATGTCCGCTGCCAGTTAATTTCATGCAACGCCGAGTAGTCGGAGATAATAAAAGTTACATAAAATGCTCGGGTAATACGTATGTAATCTGATAAAACATACACATAATATAACCTCCTTGAAGAATTAGGTAGAAGTGTTGCGGAAAGGAAGAGAAAGGCAAACCCACACCCCTACCGCAGAAAGCGCGACAGGAATGCATTAAACAATCTCCGGCCACCGTGAGCCGGGGCCTGCGGGTCATGGACTTGGGTAGTTCGCCAACCAGCGACAGGCCCGAGACAGTGCGCCGCGCTTCTGCACGTGTGCTACTCTGAAGAGTGTTTGCAGGCCAACTGTAGCCGGTCGCACGAATTTTGGAGTCCGTCGATACTTTCGACGAACAATAACCTGCCGGGGTCGTGGTGATGCAGCTACGATCTCAGGACTCCGGTATAGGTTAGAGACGGATTGTGTGGTTTTTAATCGGGAGTCCGGCACAGCATCCATGGAGGATTTTCCACACAGAATAAAAGATGAAATTAATTTAAAAAAATAAGTGAATTCTGTGTACCATACCCTACCAAATTCCGGGGTACTATTGAAAATTTACTACTAGAGAACCGAATCACATAGCACAACCCCAGATCGAACCCAGGACTACACGCAACAAGTTTATTTCATTATATAAATTTATTTTTAGATGCACTGCAATTGCCTCGTTGGTCTATTGGTCCTAAGAGCGATTGCTGAGCATGAGGTCTCGGTTTCGATTCCCGGGTCGAGCAAAGTGTAATTAAGTTTTTGTGTTAGGAAATTTCTCTGTAGCAGCGGGGGGTTTGGAATTGGGCCACTACCTATTACACCTACCCCTTCGGGGAATGCACGCGTGATGCTTTGTTATGTTTCGCAATTTTGTTGGGATTTAAATTAAATTGAAGCTCAGAAGAAGAACAGACTACATCCAAGATTTCAAGTGTAGAAAATCCAACTGCCTTAGAAATAAACTTCATAGAGGTAATATAATTTCACTCTCCGGATAAAAAAAATAAACATTGCTTCTTTACTCAAACACCATTACAAAACCTCCTTTTGCCATCATCTATTTATTCTCACTAAAAAAAGTGTTCCAAAACATGATATCAAAGCGCTTCTACAGTGACTCGGCAATTTGATAAAATAATGTTAAGCCCACCGAACCAAAATGCGAAGTTTTCTACCTTTATAAAACACACTTTGGCGAAAATTGCAGAATGATAAAAATGTGGAACGTAAATCGAGTGATATTTTGAGGAGTACAATCAACAACATACCCATATAAACATTTCGTAATTATTTTTACAAGAGCTTATTATACGAGTATTAACTAGTTTGCGCGACTTCGCCTACATACAGTCTTTTATTAACCTGGCAACCAATAAAATCCATAAGTACCAAATTGAGAACAGCGCCAAACAAAACAACTTTAAAAGTCGATCGGTTAAACTCAGCAACTTTCAGAGCTAAAAAGTATACTTTAAGCTTCTGTAAGTTTAGTTTCCAAATTTCGTAAAAATCTGTTCAGAAGTTTTTTTTTATCACGTATATACTTTTGCTACCGACTCACCTGGATGGTAGGCGAAGATGGAACACGTATATCCGGATAGATAAATCTATTCACTCTTAAGTAGAGTGGATAGATTTGGGGAGAACGATAGTTGGGTAGTAAATGCAACTACCCAGACCCGTCTCCCACAACGGTTGCACCGGACTACATCCCGAAATTCGACTGCTTCACGGCATGGCTTCGTCAGGTTGGTGATAACCAGCTGCGGCCGAAGCCTCCCACCAGAGTTATTTTGCCTGTTTTGCACCACCCAGGGGCCACGTGTAGGGAATCCATTTTGAGAAAACAAATAAAACTTATACAATTTCAGATTTATAATATTAGTAAAGATATAATCCTTAACTAACAAAGTAAGGATGTGAAAATAATAGACAAGAACGGGGCTTAAACCCGCGACCTTTGACGTTCCGTGTCATCACTCTACCAACTGAGCTACCTTGTCGTGTTCAAAGCTATTGAATTTTCAATCCTCTTTGTATACGTCTTAAGGAGACGCCTGGTGATATTTATCTAGTAATCATTTACAGATTTACTGAAATCTGTGTGTTAATCTTTACAGATTTACTGACACACACAGACAGATTTATGATAACATAATTCTGTCTGTAACAATCTCGGGTACATAAAAAAAAGGATTTTTATATATAGATTTATAACTGCCTCGTTAATCTAGTGGTCCCAAGCGCGACTGCTGAGCATGAGGTCCCAGGTTCAATTCTCGGGACGGGCAAAAAGTGATACTGAGTTTTTTGTCGGGAAATTCTCAGTAGCAGCTCGGAGTTTGGAATTGTGCCCGGTAGATGGCAATGGGCTCACCACCTATGGGACTTAATAACAGCATTGGTGAAATGTTGGTGTACAACTGTGTACACCTCTGCCTTCGGAGAACACAAGCGTGATACTATGCTATAATTATTTTATCACCCGGAACTGTTTCGAAATTTTACTTGTGCGACTGACTGTACAGGGCCAACTTTCATATCCGAGCCGGCCATAAAGTGGGTTGTAGGTACGTCTAATTTTTAATAAGGACCTCTTCAGTTTCAATATTTTTAGCCAAATATCTTGATATACTTATAAAGATATCCATCAGCATGGGAATAGGGAAAATATGTTTCGCGCCAATTTGCATGTGTCGTTCGAATGAAATTTGAATATTGTCAATTGGGATCGTCGACTCGCAGGTACTTTTGCGGGTAGGTACTGCCGCGCCCCGTGGGACTGCCAGCCCTACATACTCGCTGAGAGTGACGTCACACACGTAAAAATAGATTGGTTTATGATACTTTGATGTGATTGGGGTTCATGTACGTTACTGCTTGGGTGTCGTGTTACTTTTGAGCTGATATCATTATCGTACACGCCTTTATTTTTTATTTTTTACTTGCAGTTATTCTCATAAACATCGTGCCGAGTTCCTATCGACTTAAAAACATATATATATTCTTCCTCTAACTTTTAGTGAGGTACCGGACTTCACGGCTGTGCTTCTCTGTAACACGAGCAGGATTATTGTACTTCCCTATATAATTTTGTTATTTTTTTATATATTTCAAATAACGTTGCCCCACACTAGGAATTTATTCCTGTATCGTAGATGCGTTTATAGATACATGCACACGCATCCACACCTAAAATAATTATCTGAAGATCATTCAAATATGAATTATTGTTTAACGGTCATTACTCACGCGAATTCTTCGCAAGTCAAACTGGTGCAGCGCCACTTTGAGTCGCGACATCGCCACGGGCTCAGCTTATGAATAAGGGCTCCGTTCGAGTTCGAAACTAGTCGGGCAATCCCGAGGAATGCGCGTGAGTAATAACCGTTAAACAATAATATAATTAATATGAATGTGTCCCACGAGAGTTATTAAACATTCATATATTTGCTCCATGCGGGAATCTATCCCGCGTCACGCGATGCAGCATGTGATCTCGACCAGTACGCCAGCCGCACCATCAAAATATTTATATCAATCGTAATCAATATCGACTTATGTCAAAGAAGCTTTGTAGAAAAACGTCACTATACACTACATATTGATACAACGTTAACGTTTATAGTCTTCAGATACAAATTGGGATATGAACGTGAAATATTTTCACAAAATTGAGGGTAGTCGTGCATTACCTGTGCACCGCCCGCCCGCCCGCAAATATATGCACATACGCAAGTGGTGAAAATTCCGACTACCACCAAGTACTCTACACCGTGCAGTACGACCGTGCAGTGTCCGCCATGGGGTGGCGGACACTGCACGGTCTAACAGCTCCTGATGATGCCCCGTAGAGGGGTGAAACACGTGTAGAGTACGAAAAGTAGTTACGGAAATAAATAACTTTCCCCTTCTCTAAACTTCTGTATAATAAGAAAAGCGATCGAACACGAACAAAAAACTTCTTTTACTTTGATTTACTATTGATAATAAATATACATTTTATACGTAATAATAAAAATATAGGTACTTATGTTTGATTGTTCATTCATAATGGGCTTGAGTTTGACCACAACTTCACCTGATATTAAGCGATTGTGTGTTCAACGATTAACACGCTAAACCCTGAAGACTGTTCGGATACGATGGTAGTAATTAATAAAGTGTCATTTCTATTTCGTTCTTAGCTTGTGTAAAACTAAGTTGTCTAAAATTAGCATATCCTCAAATAAAATTGTACAAATTAATCTCAAATTAACACGGTCAGAACACACATAAACCTTTTCCTGAACAAACTCGTCATGTGCCGCAATTACACCATTTAATCACCTCTCTGCCTGTTGTTCATTGGTATTCAATATTGACTCGCGAGTCGTGTACTATTCGTGCGGAGTGTCAACACCTCTCGATTGATTGGCTGCGCATGAAGTCACAATAAGACGACGCGGTTAACGCGTATTGGTGGTTATGTGATTACGGGTGATTCATCGTTAAATATTACTATAGAAATTGAAAGACTCAAAAGCTTTTTAGCGCTCGCCACCGTTTCACCCGGGAAAGTCCCCTATTCTCGCAAGAACACTGAATTTTTCCCTCATTTTATGTATTTATTTATTTATGTACACACAGAGAAATTTAAAATTTAACATTGTACAAAGTTAAGTGGAGCACAAAGGTACTGCTTATTTCATTAAGAAATTTCTTCCAGCAGACCTGTGACTGGAGAGTTTAACAAAAAAAGATGTAGACACAGTGTGTTACCAAAAATAAATATAAAATCATGAAAAATTTATCAAATAACTAACTAAAATTAAATATACTACATACATACAAGTAAATATAACAAACTAAATGCATATGCTCTACATATATATTATAATAAATATATATACACAAGGACAATCACGGTAATGTCCTCATAATACATATTAGATGTCCTATGCCATAACCTAAAGTATACAATAATGTTGATCTGCCTGTTATAGTTATAGCGCAAATGCTTAATCATGGAAAATTATGTTTCAAATTTCTAAGGTTATATAACAACCAAATTTTCACTTCGAAACATTAGCGAGTGTTTCAGAATAAGCTCCGAATGGTTCCAAGATTATTATTTTTTTGACGGCGTATTCCTATGCCTATTTTTGTGGTGGATTTGCACGGGTTGGTTTATGTCTCGTGCAACACACAGGCAAATTTATATATTTACAAAAAAAATAACAATTAAGAAAATGTGATGTTGTGTTAATCTAACAAAGGTATTTATGGATGCAAATAAATACAATATCTAGCTACTTCGACAAAATTTAGGGTAGTCATGCATTACCTGTGCACCACCCGCCCGCCCGCAAATATATGCACATACGCAAGCGGTGGAAATTCCGACTACCACCAACTACTCTACACGTGTTTCGTCCGTGCAGTGTCCGCCACCGAGTGCCACTCGGTGGCGGACACTGCACGGTCTAACAGCTCCTGATGACGCCCCGTGGAGGGGCGAAACACGTGTAGAGTAGTTGGTGGTAGTCGGAATTTTCACCGCTTGCGTATGTGCATATATTTGCGGGCGGGCGGGCGGTGCACAGGTAATGCATGACTACCCTCAATTTTGTGGAAGTAGCTAGATATTGTATTTATTTGCATCCATTGTAATGGACTTTCGCAAAGTAACGCCTGAATCTATTCAAGGTATTTATTGCGTGTATGTTTTAACTCCTGTTAGTTATACATATAATAATATCATGCAACGCGATAGTTTACAAGTCAGTAGATTAACAAACATCCAAATCCTCAAACTCGCAAACATCCAACCTTTCACATTTATAATTTAATAGTCTAGTGTATATCATTTGACAATATAGTAGGATTTGTCAGATACCTACACCTAGCTACGTATGAATTGTCAAAGCTGAGGGTACAAAAAGTAGGAAACACGTGTCAAAACAAAATAAAATCACCTTGTATATTTCGGATAATATATCAAAATTAAACCGTAATTCTCATTAGAGGAAAATGTTGCTCCATTACGAAACTTCATCAGGTAATTAGCTTCAAAATTTTAATTAGTTTACCGTATCAAAAACATTCTCCTGGACCGGTCAGCGCGATCATAAATCTTCGAATTCTTACTAAATTAAAGTTAAGTCTGAAATGAAAAAGCAAAAACTCTTGTGTAATGCTATAAATCAAACTTATACAGGGTTTAATAAAAACTTTCTGATGAACTAAATCCAGATGTCAAATCAAATAAACGTGGCTCCCGTACCACTGAACTTGAAGATCTCTCCGAGAAATGATCTCGTTATGCAAATGATTACTGAGAGTTGAAGAGAAGGTAAACATGCCATGTAAGCATATATGAATTTCTATTCAAATATGTTCAGAAAATATTATGGATTCATAAGCAAAATATTAATGCTACATTTAAGGCACGAACGAAAGAGATTATGATATCAATATTAATAAATAATATCTTATTAGATACAGATAAATCTTAATCTCAAATCATCTTATCTAGTTTTTTTTAGTTGATACAAATTTACGCACTTGAGCAGAATTTGGAACTGCAGGATTTGGATCGGATGAATATTCGCTGGCGTGCGCCGCGATGTTAACGATCTCTTTTAATTCCTAACGCCCTGGTAATCGTGGTCACCACCAACATGTGGCCGCCTAACCCAATCTTTGTTAACTGTTCCGATTCCTTCTTCCATATATAAATACGTCTTATGGTGGCGACATCGCTATCTATGTGGTCCCTATACATGGACACTGTGCCTGACCCTTTCCGACGAAAAACCCTCCCCTTACCTTTGAGGTCCCGACATCGCAATCCGAAAGGGGCAAAAGTTAGAATTTAATTTTTGTTCTACAAACACGCAGCTTTTTAAATAAACCAACTATATTTCCTTACACAAACATTTTAATAAAATGTAATGTTGAACACAGAATAGTTTTCACTGTACAGTTGGCAGTGCGCCATCACCATGAAAGCCTTAATGCCAAACGACCTCATATGGTGGGTCTGAGCCGAACTGTCTGTTAGATTCAATGACTTAATATAGCGACGTAGTATTTACAATAACCGTTTTAAACTGCTGCTGTTTCTAATTTCGTGGACTGAAATTTGTACAGAGGTATTTAGAAAATTGTAGTGTGCTACGAAAAAAAAAAAAAAATGTATTTATGTTATAGGTGCTACTATTACAGCTATGTTCCTTGTTTGTCGATTTGAAGCATTTCAAAATTTATCCAAACATATCAATCATTTCAATTAATGTTCACCTTTTATTCATAAAGACAATATCTCGGACACGACGAGTGGCGGAAACACACAGGTACTTCCAACACCGAGTACATCATCGGCGCGTGCGAAACGCTGCGCGCGATGCTGTTCCAGTTTGACTCGCGACATCGCCGCGGGCTCAGCTCATGACTAAGGGCTCCGTTCGATATCGAAACTAGTCGGGCAATCCCGAAAAATGCACCGGTGAACATTAATGATATGAATATGTCTCACGAAAGTGTTTATCCAAAAATATCAATCATTATTAAAATATTTGACGGCTTAGGTTTATATTTTCTGATAGTACATATTATTAAGAAAGAGAGGAAAAGAGCCGTTAACCCACTTAACTTCTCTTTCTTTTTTAACTCCCTTCGGGAATGACAGTAAAACTGAATCATAGTCTAGATCTGTATTAGAGTTTCTGAGACAAACGCATATCCAAAAACGAGCAGAAATTATCATTTTCGATAATAAAGAACACACCCAAAAAAGATTTCGAATAAATCCCTAATTAATTTCCTGTTTAGAAAGAAAGAAAGGAAATTATTTATTTAGGCCCGCAGCAGATTACTTACCTACTAAATATAAACATAAAAAAGAACTTACAATTATAGTTACTACGCTGAAATCACCTTCAAAGATCACGGTAGTAGGGGTTCAGTATTACGTCACGAATTTCTTTAAATAAACCCCCTACCCCTGCCGTGATTCGTAGGCAATTTTGGATTGGACTTGGCGAAATACCTACTTATGAGTTCAGAGTTCCGTCCGGAGGATCTTGCAAAATATATAAATGATGACATCGGCTTTCACTTGGTGTAAACGCTTTGTGCGTAAGAGTGGAAATGTCAATAACATAAACTTCTCGCGACAGAATTTTCGATCGAATCTCGTGCGACCAGGAACGCTGCAGTGTTCGAAACGTCAGGAAAAACAAAAACCAATAATACACGCGATTAATCCGGTTAAATGTTGTTCTATTATAATCTACATTACATGTTTACCATTCACACGTTTCAAGATCGTAAATACAGGAAGCTCTCACACTTGACATTCTCTAAAACTCATTAGTAGATAGGGCTGCCACAAACGGCTAAAGACTCATTAGAGAATATGGTTGGCACTTACAAAAGATTGGGAACCAGTGGACTTGACACTAATTTCTAGCAGAAGTTGCAGAATCTTTTGAAATTCTTGAAGACTATCCTTTTATTATAAAATAAAAATTATTATTTTTATTCTTAAAGTTCATTTCTTTTTTCGATTTAAGGGTCTATTCGTGTTCAACGAAATTCGAGTTTTCGTGATATCGTATGATTGCTACTCGCAATTCTCCATCGTTCGGACCTCGCATACGAACATAGTGTTGTGACGTTTAATTTTTCCTTATGCCTCGTTGGTCTAGTGGATTAAATATGTATAAGGTATGTAAAATCGAACCTACATTTTTTTTTAATCTGTCTAGCCTATTACTCAGGATAATATAAGGATTCGAACGATACCTCATACATCGAAATCGGTTCAGTCATTTTCTTCTTTCTTTCTTTCAAAAAAAAATGACTTTTTCATTCTTTATCACACGAATTTCAAATCACTTGTGAATGATACAATATTAATATCGCGCGGTATTTTTAACAATGTAACCTTAACCTGAGGAAATTCTGGGGAAGCATGACGTTGTTAATGACGAACATATTCACAACGACACGGTTACTATATTAACATTTACAGCAGGATGGATTGGGGTAATTTTTACTGAGCATTAACACAACAGATGCATAAAATGAAATAATGTAGATGTCAGAATATACATTACTAATTTGGAAATGTTATTATTATTGTAGGGCACAAAGCTCTAGTTATAAAATGTGACTAAATAAACAGACTATACATCATCATCATCATCATCCTAGCCTATAGATGTCCAGTACTGGACATAGGCTTCACCCAAAGATCTCCAGCGGGAACGATCTATTGCGGCCTGCATCCACTGACTCCCAGCAACTTTTATAAGGTCATGAGTCCATCGAGCAGGCGGTCGTCCCACGCTGAGCTTGCCAGTTCGTGGTCTCCACTCGAGAACCTTTCTGCCCCAGCGGCCATCAGTTCTTCGAGCTATGTGCCCTGCCCATTGCCACTCCAGTTTGCTAATCCGCTGGGCTATGTCAGCGACTTTCGTTCTACTGCGGATTTCCTCATTCCTGATTCGATCCCGCAGAGAAACGCCGAACATAGCCCTCTCCATAGCTCGCTGAGTGACTTTGAGCTGACTATACAATTCATTAAAATTAAACTGTCTGTCTATGACTTAAAAATAAGCGTTACGTTAACTGCTATGCGTTGCTTTATCATAAATTACCGATAAATCTTATCGTATGGTGAACTCTAAAGTTATACATTTTTGTGGAAAGAAAAATACGGTCATGAGCAGGATTTGAACCTGCTCCTCCCGGATAAATACTACAGGCGCTATCATACCTATGGCATCCGGACCTCTGCTGTTTATTCCAAATTCTTCTTCCACGTTTTAACACGTCTTTGGTACCGTCATCGCTGTTTATTAATTCATTCCGTATACCATCCAATAAGTAATAAATTTGAGGTTATAGAATTTTCATCTGTCTGTCTCTCTAAAATTTGTCTCGTAAATTCTCCGAAACGGCTCAATGGACTTCAATGAAATTTTTTGGGTTTTAAACAGGAAATGTTAATATATAAATTTCCGTGTATGTTAAATTTCGTTATGTTGCAGGGTTCAGTAGTTATGAATATAAATATATGCAAAGCTGTTACTGCTGCCATCTAGCGGGTTTCATACCAATATGCAGCGCCAAAGCCGGCTAGTAATGTAATATGTAACTAGTATTGTAATACGGATAAAAAAATTCAAGGACATATAAATATTCTAATTTTAAAGTATACAATTTTGTGGAAGGAAGCGTGAGCAGAGGGCTTAGCGGTCAGAGCGCCTGGACTATTTATCCGGAGGCGCAGGTTTGAATCCCGCACACGACCGTATTATACATTCCAAAAAAAAAAAAAATAAGATACTAGCGATTAACAATGAAACGTAATTCTTTAACCTTTATTACTGTAGGTTTGGAGTAGACATAAAAAAAAATTAAAGTACTTTTTTTTCGTGGCTTTGCAATATATTTATGAATCTGTGAATCTGGAAATATAAGCCTGTCTTTTGCATTAAAATCAATCTAATCTTTATTGTATTTCAAGCCTAGGTATCTTTATTAAATGAATAATTACCGGATAATTTGCTTCAACAATGAGTACACTATAGGCATGATGACAATATTAACGAATCAAATATTAAATAGTTTTAGAGAAAAATATATGTACGGATTCAAAAAAAGATTGATAAGATATTCAATAAAATAAAAGTATAAAATACGTTAATCGGCCATGTTGACAGAAACGCCAATTACAGCGTATGACATCACGCCTCAGTGAATATCACTCACTGCCGTACGTATGAATGCTTGAACTATTGTTGTTGACACAATGCAATGTTTACCATCGTGACGTCACAATGGACGCCATGACACCCACGAGCTTTTCGAGCTTATTTCAAATCAAATAGAATAAAATATAATTAATTGCGTTTAAACTAAGTTTATTGCTGAAATAATGTGTTTTTCGGAAATAGTAGACGTGTACCTATATTATAAAAGGAGATTTCAAAATCTGTCATCATGCCTATTACAAAGTTATTACATTTCAAACTTAAGTCTTAGTGCCCATTGATTATAGAAGAGCACTGCATGCACTATGTGACCGACGGCGCGATTGGCGCAGTGGTCTAGAGACCGGCTGGTCCGTCGCGTTCGCGTGGTTCTATTTCTGCACGGAGCAAATATTTGTATGATCATCAGATAATTATTCCGGGTCTGGGGGTGTGTGCATGTGAGATTGTCTGTAAACGCACCCACGATACATGTAGAAAATACTAAATTGGGCCAACGCTTTTACTACAAAAACATATACATGCGCAGCTCTAAAACGAATGAAAGAGAGAAAAAACAGCAAAATGTTATTTAGGTAATTAAAAACTTTCGTGAGACATATTCATATCAATTAATGTTCACCGGTTACTACTCACGTGCAAGTTTGACTCGCGACATCGCCGCGGGTTCAGCTCATGACTAAGGGCTCCGTTCGAGTTCGAAACTAGTCGGGCAATCCCGAAAAATGCACGTGAGTAGTAACCGGTGAACATTAATTGATAGGTAATTAAATACTAAGCTTTTGTTAAAATATGTTGAATTAAATTAATTAGACTTTATTTAATTTAATAAATCATTATAGATATGTAAGAATAAATTAAGTCGTAATATTATTTAGATTTTAATATTGGTTGAACAAAATATTAAATAACTATGAACTCTACCCGACTCGAGAATCGAACGACGTTCAATAGCCGCTTGCGACCACTAAACCAATAAATAGTATGATAAAATCCATCGTAACGAAGCTATACCAACTTTATAATTGGCTTGGGACTTGAGGAGGTCCCGTCACACAGTTAGGGACGGCAAACAAGATATTTGTACGACGCAATGACTAAACCTTCATTCAATCTTTACTTCAAAACAAGGTGCATTCCCTTCCTAAATATCTCCTCATGACAGAACTCCAATTACTACTTCCTCATGCACTATGACGTCTGAAATAGTCAACCCGCAGTGAGCTAGCGTGATGATCAATGCTCGTGCCTTCTCAATATATGAGAAGAAACCCTTGCCCTGGCCTGGGGTAGTTATGAGCTGGTTAAGGTATGTTATGTACTATAGTGGAACATAGAGACTCAGAAAATATGCGGAGAAGGAAAAAGTCGAGACGAAATCTGAACGAAATGGTCTGAAATCACCAATCCACAGTGATCTAGCATAGTGATCGTAGTATTATTATCTTTCATCATCATCATCCCCCTGCCCCAATTTATTTGGAGTCGGCGCAGCATACCTATATCTGGTATGCTGCTAAAGTTTTGACTATATTTCATGACTGGCCGCCAGCCTGACGTCAACCCTCTTTGGGAATACTGTTGTTGGTGGTAACCGCCACCGATACGGTCTCCTTCTATCTAGCTACGCCACACCAAATGTTATCCATGCGCCAGGTTCTGATGTTATCCTAATATCACACTCCACTAACCGGGCTATAATAACATATACGGCCTACAATCCGTACGATACCTAAATAGCATAATTATTCACAAAACAAACATGTTCGGTCTCTGTTATAACAACACACACGATACATCTTGACTCTCACAGGGTTTAGCGTACTTCAATCGGAACTTGTAGCAAAGAATCCAGTACTATTATCTTTGTATAAGTGAAAAGGCCCTTTTTATTTTACTGAACGCGCGATTGGCACAGTGATCAAGAGATTGCAGCTGGTGACGTGTGGCGCGGGTTCGTTTGCCGCACTGAACACGTGTTTGTATGATCTACAGATGAAATGCCTTCTGGAGGGGTAAGGTTTTTTTGGACGGAAACAGTTTAAGTGGCATATGTAGCTCCGAGATAACAGACCTGCAGTGAGCTAGCGTGGTGATCAATGCTCCTGCCTTCTCTTTGCGAATAGGCCCTTGATTTGCAGTAGTAGGTAGTTGTATTGTTAATGTACCCATTATGTTTTTGAATTATAAGCAAACAAACAATACAATATTGCCAACAATATGCAATCTATGTTTCCATAAATCCCAAGATGTTTATCTACGGAGCGATTAGCACGTTCCCTTTGCCTATAGCAAGACTCAAAACAACCCGACAAATCTTTCGGTTTATCAGTTCTATGTTTAATGTATCATACTCCATAGGCCCTATAATTTAAATTCTAAAAGGGATACCTATAAGTATATAGTAGTATATATAAAGTCAAGAGCAAAATAGAGTCAATTCTAAAAATGATGTACTGAATAAAATTATATAAATTATACTTATTATTATTATTTATAAGTGAATCGTAGTAACTTTTTTGTTTCTGTTATAAAGAACTTAATAAATACTTAATAACTTAAAATTTAAAGTTTAATAGATCAAAATTATGATCTTTTTTTGGAAGCATTTGGTTTATCCGTTTAGGAGAAGTAAGCCTCCAAAGATATGTCTCATTTGCAGTTGGCGTATCTAATCACGTTAAGAGCAATTTTGTATTTGCCCTGCGAAATATGTGTAGTTGGTGGGAGTTGCCATTTTTCATCACTTGCAATGCATATGTGCATATATATGCGGGTGGGTGATGCACAGGTAATTGCATAACTACCCTCAGTATTGTGGGGTAGTGTAGATATTGTATTTATTTGCATCCTTTATCCATTGTAATGGATTTGCGCAGGATAACATACATAGCATCACGCCTGTATTCCCCGAAGGGGTACGCAGTGATGTACACAGTTGTACACCCACATTTCACCAATGCTGTTATTAAGTCCCATGTAATAGGTGGTGAGCCTATTGCCTACCGGGCACAATTTCAAACTCCGGGCTGCTACTGAGAATTTTCTAACAGAAAAACTCAAACACTGCCCGACCCGGGAATCGAACCTGAGACCTCATGCTCAGCAGTCGCACTTCGGACCACTAGACCAACGAGGCAGGATAACCTCTGAATCTATTCAAGTCTTGTTCAAATTGCCTCTGACATGATTGAACAAATGCTTTATATCTACTGACAATAGCTGGAACGTTTAACGTGCTTTCAAAAGCATGTTAACGTTTGGACAGCGATGCTTCTAGCAGCCACACCAATCTCTTCATCTCCTCCCTCATGATATGGGTGATGAACAACCTAGTTTCAAAGTTTAAACTACCCGTACGTCTCTAACTTTACACACCATCGAGAACATCTCTCAGGTGTGCTAGTTGCCTCACGATGTTCTCCTTCCCTGGTATAAGCAAGTGATAACTTATAGTACGCCCATGACTTCGAAAAGTCTGCGTGCCTTTGATTCGAACTTGCGACCTTTGACTTGCAGGCCAATGGTCATGCCGCCAGACTATTACTGCTCCTTACCAAGGAGCTAAATACTCTCTCGGTAAATTAGAACCGTGTAAAGCATTGCTTAGCATCAAAGATCGTATACCAACCTCAGTTTACAGCAGACTATGAGCATTTCTAGCAAAGACGACAAAACCAAACTACGCTCAAAGTTATCCAAAATGGATCTGCCGTATCTAGAACAACATACCTCTTTGTTCTGTGGCATTACGTCTTATTTCATAAATTGCTCCGTATTGTGTGAACGGAGATTATTTACTGGGACCCTAATACGTTATCCTCGAGCCGGAATATAAATGTATTTGCTTATATTATATGTGTACGAGTATATGTTGAGGAAACCATATTAACTTCATGTCATGTTCTGTTAAATTTAATTTAATCATGAATGTTGACACGTTGCTGAGTTATATCTATATTTTGTCAAGGCGTTTCCAGTTTGTTGTTGAATTAAACAGAATTAATAAATGTAAACTTATTATATTAAATGGAAAAAGAATACGGTCGTGATCAGGATTCGAACCTGCGCCTTCCGGATAAATACTCCAAGAACCCAGGAACTGAAGCTCAGCAGCCGCGGTTACTGCCACCACACGAATGAAGCAGTTAAAATAATGACTACATTAATTAATTAAAGATAAATCTTATTTCATCATCATATCTTTCAATCAGGCGCTCTGACCACAAATCAGCTGTTTTAGAAAACTGCTAGCTGATTTACAAAACAGTACTGTTATGTACGACGTTCAGAGATTTTCCATAATTACTATACAATAAAAAAGTCTGTCTGATATAGATATGTTATTCTGCATTTCTTCTAAACGTGGGTAGCAGTTTTGGTAAATGTTTTATAAAACGGATCTGTTTTTTAAAACAGCTAGCAGTTTTGTAAAACAGCGGATTCTATAATCCATCTGCGACATTTATATCATAGCCTACATATGATGGCGTTTGTCAAACGGCTATTAACTCGTCTGTCCCTAGCTTAGTATTGGTAATGCTCTCCCGACTTACCGGAGATTAACATAACATTACCTATGGGATTAACCACTATGATAGATCTAATACCTACTGTATCACACATAATTATGTGTACACATAGTCCTTCTATTTTTAGTCGTAGTCATTAATTAGGCCTCTTACAAACAAGCGGGCTCATTGTCGCAGACAGAGATAACTGCAGCCGTCGTCGCATATCGACAGCACATTTATTAAATAAAACTATTTTTGCCTCTGATACATTTTTAAGACTACATCGCGGTGGTCACTAAAATGTCAGTGGTCACAGTTACATGTTCGGTAGACAGAAATCATCTATCTATATTCTATATCTATATATATAAAAATCAATTGCTGTTCGTTTGTCTCGCTAAAACTCGAGACCAGCTGGGCCGATTTAGCTGATTTTGGTTTTGAAATGTTTGTCGTAGTCCAGGGAAGATTTAAACGGTGAGATAATGTAGAAAAATTGCGGGGAAGATAGTAAAATCAAACAATTTCATTTGCCCATATAAACTGTTCTGTCTACTTTCCTGTCAAACATTTGACATTCGAGGTGAGACGAAGTACACCGGGATATCTAGTTTAAAATAAACTTGTAGCGATATCTACCACGCTACATAAGTACAACGCTATGCGTCTAACAGATGACATCAAAGAATCCTGCATCCCGCAAGCAGAGCTTGTGAACAAACTTGTAAATATACCAACGCCCGACTCTAACCGTGGGGCGGTGGCCCGCCAGGTACACCAAACCTCGTTCCTCCATAAACTGTTATGGCGCCTGTCACCTTAATGATTCTGCGACCACGCACGCTGCAAGTGTTCAAAATGTCATAAAAATCAAAAATCAATAATATACCTATGGGTTTAATCCGATTACAAACTATTTTACTATAATGTGTAGTATTGGTTAAGATATATTTTGATGTTACAATATTAAATGGAAAAAGAGAGTTCGCTAAGCATGCGTTAATGCTTTTTCAAAGACATATCTTGGATATATTTTGATGTCTAAAGTAGTTCTAAAGTTTTCGTCAACATAGCCCAAACACGTGGTAACTGCTGTAAACCGTTGAAGAGTTCCCTCGACTGTCTTCCGCCTCCATCATCAGATTAACTCCAAGTCACCATTGCATTGTAGTGTCATCAGAACTACAAATGTGGGCAAAGTCTCTACAGAATCGATTTACAGGTGAAAATTCATTCCCATTGTATCTAACCAGTTTTTTTTAATCTAATCAAAACCAACTTAAATGTATATTCTATTCAATAAAAAAGAACCGAAGAAAATTTGTGTGTGGTAAAAAAATACAAATTTCAAATACACGCGTCGACTTGAGAACCTCTTGCTTTTTTTGTCGGTTGGAAATAGAAGAAGAAATTAACTTTATTTGTGAAAGTCTAATCAGTACCTATTGGTCCTATTATTTATTCATTTTATACAATTATTGGGTATACAATTTGCATTACAGAAATCCAGAGCCATACATGGAAGAGCAATTAAGGACTGGATTCCATACATATAGAAAACACTGAAAAACTGCCTCGTTGGTTTAGTGATGCTGCTGAGCATAAGGTCTCGGGTTCGAGTCTCGGGTCGGGCAAAGAGCTATTGAGTTTCTCTGTTAGGAATATTTCTTTGGGGTTTGGAATTCTGTCCGGTAAATGACAATAGACTCGCCACCTATTACATGGGACTCAATAACAGCATTGGTGAAACATTGGTATACAACTGTGTACTCCTCAGCCTACCCCTTCGGAATACAGGCGTGATATCAGTAAACACATCGATCTTCTAAAAATGTATAGTTGCGTGTAGGCAGACACTAACTTTGTAAACAAATAATTCCTAGTTGCACAAGAACAACCATTTCTTTGCGAAGTGTAACACCGCTTAACATAAAGTTATGCTCTGTGTTCTAACAAGTTTTAAACTTCTTATATAATACAGTACGTATGTATTCCACTTCCTTATCTTTTTACGAACTAGATGTCGGGACAAACTAGATGACTTTCTTGCTAATTGGCAAGACACAGCACAACACCGGGATAGATGGAAGGAATGGAGGAAAGCCTTTGCCCAGGAGTGGGACAAAATAAGCTAGTTTTTTTTGTATTTAAGCTTTTTTGAGACGTATTAACTGGTTACTAGCGGCGATGTCGAGTCAAACTCGAGTGGTTTGACTCAACATCGCCGTGGGCTCAGCTCATGACTAAGGGCTCCGTTCGAGTTCGAAACTAGTCGGGCAATCCCGAAAAATGCACGTGAGCAGTAACCGGTGAAAAATAATTGATAGTAATAATAAAATATATTTTTTGGAAATAATAACACTTTCTTGAGCAGGTTTTGAACCTGCGCCTCCCGGATAAATACTCCAGGCGCTCTGACCTCCAATCCGACTTTATCTCTGTGCTCACTACTCCGAATTCTTGTTCCACACACGGATACACAGAGTCGACGCCCGTGGTACATAAAATAGTTAAGGAGTCTAGCTGACCAACAAATTAAACCTATAACGAGTGAACAAACCACATAACCATCTTCATTAACATTACTGTTTAAATCAGACACAAAGTCTCACGAAGCAACGACAAAGGAATTCTTATTACCCTCAATACATCTGTTTAAGGACTTACCTCAGAAAGAGTTCGATCAATCATTACACACACACACCCACGCACAGGCACACGAACACGCACATGCAAGCGTAACTATACTAATTGCATAAAAAAAACCAAAGTAAAAATTTACAGTTTTTCATAAATGCCGAAGAAGGTGTTGCTTAGTGACAAATTTCCCGTTATAGTAAGATTATGTCTTACCATCAAAATCATAACTAGATTTTCGTAAACAACGACCTGTACTGACCTCTTGAATAGTTCGGTCAATCGGTACCAGAGGCAATACTTGGCATTTCCGACAGCTACTCCCCAATGCTGGTGTACTGAAATGGCTGGAAACCCTTTTGATAAGTGATAAGTGATACTTAAAGTTGGCCTTTTACGTAGCTGTGATGGTAGTAAACGAGCTACTTTAAATTGATGGTACTATATACTTTGAACTCTTTTTTAACTTCTTATCGACACAGATTAATTTTTGAAAAGCATTAACGCATGCTTTTAAGGTTATTATATTAAATGGAAAAAGAAGTTTTAAGTTATATGCTTTTAACTTTAAAGATATACATTTTTGTGGAAAATGTATACGGTCGTCGGTTACGGATGGTTTGTTGAGATGGCTTAGTGGTCAGAGCGCCTGGAGTATTTATCCGGGAGGCGCAGGTTCCAATCCTGCTCGCGACCGTATTCTTTTTCCACAATAACTGTTATCGACAGTTATGATTATTTCACAATTTAAATAGAAAACTTAATAGCCTGGAGACCTGAAATGCTAAATTGTCTTCAAATCGCTTACAAGAAAGCAATAGGGTACATTACCGTAAAAAATTACACGGGTCCGGGAGGAGCAGGTTCGAGTCCTGCTCACGACCGCATTTTTCTTTCCACAAAATATTATAACTTTAGAGGTCGTTCTGCATGCGTCAATGCATTTGAAAGATTTACCTGGAAAGCAATAACACTTTGTCCAATCCAAGAATTGAATCTTGACCTTACGTTCAACAGCCACGCTTACTTCTAGTAATACCAAAAATGCTGTTAGTTAGAAACGTCAGGGAAAACGAAAATTTAATAATACATCCGATTAATCCGATTACGTCTTTTTTATTGCCAAATATGTTTTGTCGTAAAAATTATTATAAACATTTTAGACTTAAACCTGAAAATAGAGGTATATTTTTCGATTTCATGTAATTTTTCGTTTCTAATAAACAAAAAGGACGTGAATTAAAAAACATTTATCGAATAATTAATCGTAAAAGCTATAAAATAACTTTGTTTTCAAAGTTTCTCGGCCGCTTTTCCGAAACGATCGAACGTCATTTCACCAATTCCAAGCGAAATATCCGAACTACTTGCTGTCTCGATCCCGCTAAACACTGTCCGATGAAGGAATCCCAATAATGTCTGCCGTGAACGGTTCTGTCACTGACCTCTCGAACTGCAAGGTATTGGGTTCGATGCCTTACATTCTCAGTAGCCAGTGACAGGAGCTGCAATATTGGAATGACGAACGAAACCAGCCAGTTGGATAGTTGCCCATTCCAGAGTTGGTATTCTGTCTGGAAAAGGAATGGAGGTAGAATTATTGTGATATTAATGTTGTATACAACGTGTTACAGAAATCTGTTGTCATATTTTAGGAGGTTAATGTACAACTGCGATAAACATTCTTCAATACCATGTTTTCCACTTTTTCATTCAAAGGTCTGCCACGTGTTTTCATAAAATTCTTAATAAAAAAAAAACCTGGCCTTAACATGTATAGAGTATTTATCCGGGAGACGCAGGTTACAATCCTGTTCGCGACCGTATTTTTTTCCATTTAATATGACTTCTTTTTCTTCCAGTATATTCTTTTATAGGAACAATCACCGCCTTTTCAATGCAAAAACAATGCGACACGTTTTGACGTCAGGATGAGCACACTTATGAAATTAATTTTAAACAAAAAATGAAAACCGCCTTCAAAAATCTACTACACTAAAAAGTTTAAAATAATATCAAAATGTGCTTATAATAAAATCATTTTAAAAGAACAATATATAATAATAATCTGTTTATTTTGGAGTCGGTGCCTGTATTGGGAGAGGGTTATTGTTTTCCTCTTGTTAGTCACTTATGTTCGTTGTGCTGTGGTTATGTTACCGGCCTTTGTATCTGGTTGTAAACCCCACATACATCAGGCACCGACTCCAAAATTAACAGATTATTATTATATATTGTTCTTTTAAAATGATTTTATTATAAGCACATTTTGATATTATTTTAAACTTTTTAGTGTAGTAGATTTTTGAAGGCGGTTTTCATTTTTTGTTTAAAATTAATTTATTTTAGTCTTTTTAGTTTTAAGTGTGTTATATATATATTGTATAGGTCATATATCAGTTTGTATACTTCATAAATAAGTTAATTTAGAAATTTAATAATATGGGTAGGCTTTCGAAAGCCGCTAGGACTTAATTACTGCATCGGTGAAATGTTTGTGTACAACAGTGGACACTTCTGCCTACCCCATCGGGCAATACAGGCATGATGCTATGCATGTATTGAGTGGCATGAACTGTACATGAACATGCGATTACAGCAATTGAGAGTGATTTGCTATAATTCATTGAAGAGTTCCATCGTCTAACTTCGAAGATCTTCATCAGATCTTTACTAAATTTAAATGGGACCACCTCTGGGGACTACTCTTTCAAACAAAGATATCGACGGACATACATAACAAAACATGGTAGCTACTGTAAAACGTTGAGGAGTTCCCTTGACTGTCCTTCGTCTTCATCATCAGACCCCTAATTACAGTCACAACCCATCTAGGTGTAAAGTTCTCATCAATACAAATTAATCAAGCCCAAACACCAGGTAATTGCTGTAAATCTTTAAAGAGTTCCCTCGACTGTCTTTCAGCTCCATCATCAGATCGACTCCACACCTTCATTAAATAGTAGTGCTTTAAAATACTTAATGAAAAAATTAACAAATGCACTTGTCGCCCCTACAATTTTCGAAGATTTCCCTCGATTTCTCGGGGATCCATCATCAGATCCTGGTTTCCTTATCATGGTACCACCGTCCAGATTTCTTCTTTCCAACAAAAAAAGAATTATCAAAATCGGTTCATAAACGACGAAGTTATCCCCGAACACACATAAAAAAAAAAAAAAAAAAAAAAAAAAAATATATATACGGTCGAATTGAGAAACCTCCTCCTTTTTTGAAGTCGGTTAATAAATCTTTATTTTACATACCATCACGCCTGTGTTCGCCGAAGGGGTAGGCAGAAATGTACACAGTTGTACTCCCACATTTCACTTGTGCTGTTATTCAATCCCATGTTGAGCCTATTACCAGCTACCGGGTACAATTCCTAACTCCTGGCTGCTACTAAAACTTTCCTAACATAATAACACTTTGGTCGACTCGGGAATCGAATCCAAGACCCTTGCGACCACTACAACAAGGAAGCAGTTGATATATCTTGTATGTATCCTAATTTCATAGTTTTATAAAATGTTCCAATATTTACTAAATAACAAAATGTATAAAATCACATAATATTAATATAAACTAAAATATGTACAGTAATTACCTCTTTTCAAGGAAATATTGAAAAAATAACAGACAAGAACGGGGCTTGAACCCGCGACCCTTGACATTCTGTGTCATCACTCTCTCTGGTAACACTTTAACCTCGAACCCTGGCCTATAGCAGTACGAAGTTTCAGTAGTATGCGAGGCTATCTTATACTGGTTTTGTTACCACTGACGTGCAGCCTACCGTAAAATAACAAACTTGACTAGAAAACCTATCGACAAAGCATATTACTTTGAAAGCATCGTGCAGCCAAGATTTTATTTTCCCCACATTTTCTGAAATATTGATATTGCAAACACAACAAAATGCATCAGTGGTCTCTCGAGAAATACTCCGAGTACCTTTTATCTATAAAACTTATAAATAATAGAGTCAAGTAGTCAGATTTTAGCCATTTTAAAAATAGAACATTTAGTATAGTAATATCTTAGGTTTTCTCGATCATCATACATTATAATAAAACAAATTTTAACCGGATTAATCGCGTGTATTATTGGTTTTTGTTTTTCATGACGTTTCGGACACTTTGCAGCGTTCTCCTGCGACCATAAACGCCGGTTAAAATTTGTTTTATTATAAATGAAAAGATTTAGTACTTGATTATTTTATAGGCCGCACCGCTCTGGTTTGCAATGAATTTAAGCTGAAACCGTGTGTACCTAACCCTTTGATTCCAAAGTTAAGTAAAAACTCCATCAAGCCGTTTAGGCTACAAAGCGTGCCAAAGAAATAGACATCCATACATACACTTTAAAAACATACCCCTCCTCCTGGGTCGGGTAAAACTCAAAGCACGCCTCTACGCTATCTAAAAAAATCCTTTAAAATGGTATCTATACACTATCACTACTGCCCACCCTTTTGTGAATCCAGGCGTGTCAGACATATAGTTCTATTCACCTTTACTCTTCAGTAATGGAATCTGCTCTAATAAACTCGGTGTAAATTAATTTATCGTGTTTACATTCGCGCCCCTTGGAGCTCGTTCGACCCCATCGTTTACAATTGTTTATTAGGATGCAGGCACTAAAATAATTTCTCATTAAGCTACTTAATCTAACAACGAGATTGCATTTTTTTTATTGTCAACGACACTGAATCAAAGCGTACACGATGATGCACGTATGCAGACACGAATGAAATTGAACACCGCGACATTTGTCAGACCGTGACATCGCTCTTCCAACTGAACCATCTTGTCGCTTTTTTGGATCTATAAAAGTTCAAGTTACCTTTTATTGTCTTAATTTAACAAAGAAACTGTTCATATATTTGTTTGTTTTGTAAGAAACATTGAAAAAGAACAGACACAGATTTAAAAGAAAACAAAAAGTCAATCTTCATTTTTCAATTCTTCAATATGGCAAACCTGCTTTTGTCATCTTGAATGAGAAGCTTACTGTACTACCTTCAATTTTCGAACTATATCATATAGTACACTCATTTTTATAATCGTTTTAAACTTTTATTTAGGGTTATAACTTTCTTTAGGGCTCCAAAAATTTTGTGATACAAACTTAGTTTTTATATGAAATCAAATTCTTGCGTTATTATATTAAATGGAAAAAGAATACGGTCGCGAACAGGATTCGAACCTGCGCCTCCCGGATGAATACTCCAGGCGCTCTGACCACTAAGCCATCTCGACCTCTGCTCACCACCCCGAATTCTTCTTCCATATTTTATCCGGGAGGCGCAGGTTCGAATCCTGTTCGCGACCGTATTCTTTTTCCATTTAATATAATAACTTTAGAGTTGGCTAAGCATGCGTTAATGCTTTTCAAAGATTTATCTCAAATTCTTGCGTTGTTAACTCACACCGCAGTATGACCGGAGCGGTGCGTGTCGCTAGCATAGTTACCGCGATGTCATTTACACCCTGCAGCAAGTATCACCGAAATGCGCCTGCGGGTTGTTGTAATAATACACGTAATATTGTATGTGTTTTTAAACATAAATGAATATATATCTAATCTAAAATATAAAAATCTCGATCTCAATCACAGTGTATGTTATCGAACTCCTCCGAAACGGCTTGATTTTTATGTTTTTTTTTGTGTATGTTTGGTAGGTAGGAGGCTATTTTTTATACCCCTAGGTGATAAGGGTGATCCAGAAAATGTATATGGCAGAACAACGTTTGCGGGGCACAGCTAGTAAAATATAAATGTTTGTGGAATGAAAAATACGGTCGCGAGTAGGATTCGAACCTACGAGTATGCCTGCCGGATAAATACCCCAGGCCCTTTGACTACTAAGCCATCTCGACCTCTGCTCAATACTCCGAAATTGTCTTCTACATTTTAATACGTTCTTTGGTGACGTTAGCGCTATCTATTAAATCCTTATAAATGTGATTGAATACAGCATTTTACTTTTCACAATATTTATTTATTTAATTTATTTATTTATTTATTTAAGGATCTCCAACAGAGGATACACACAATACAATATTATTTATAACGAGGTACAGGTTTTTATATGGTGTGCTCCTCCAATTATGGGAAGCCACAGCATGCACTATTTAATACTTAGGTGAACAATTTTGATTAATGAGCTAATAATTGAATTTATGTAATGTATGACAGTAATTGGTATATGTAATATGAATATAATATTAAGTTTATTATTATTGGTGCTCTAAAATCTAAATAATACTGTAGAAATTATAATTAAAATAGCTATAACATAGAGAGAAAACATAAGAGTGCCTTAAAATAAAATAACAGTGCCAGAAGTGAAAGAAGTGAAAGAAAAAAAAAAAAAACATTTTATTTCTTCAGAAATTATGGATTTCAATTCCTTCTTATACTTCGAGAGCGAGTAGGCTAAGTCTAGACCATAACGTTTGAAAAAATCATTATATTGCCTACAGAGCCTTGGAAAAGCGGCAAAGTGTCCCAAGTTTGTCTTCGAACGCGGGATATTAAACAAATTATAGGTGGTTATGCGTGGCAGGCGAGTCGGCGCGTTTATTTGCAGCTTGCTAAGAAGCTCGCTGCAATCTAGCCCTCCATTGAACAGCTTGTGCAGGAATATCAGATCAGCTGTTTTTCTTCTATGCGCTAATGATGCAATTTTATAGTATCTTTGTCTATCCTTATAACTGAAATTTTTTTTAGCTAAATTGTCTTTGTAACTCAGATGATACAGGAAGCGCTTTTGTACACTTTCTAAATGTTTAGTGTATACATCATAATGGGGATTCCATACGGCACTGCTATATTCAATTATTGGGCGGACCAAGGTGTAAAACAATTTGATTTTGGTTGAAGATTTAGAAAAGTCTTTACTTGTTCGCAATATGAAACCGAGGATTTTAAATGCTTTGGATGTTATATTTATGATATGCTTATCAATTTTTAGTTTTTTGTCTAACGTAACACCCAAATCACGTATCTCCTCTACTCTAGCTAAATTTTGATGATTTATACTGTATGCGTTAGGTTGTGCTGTTTTATTTCGAGTGAACATTTTATTTTGTTTGCACCACTCCGACATCCTGTGGAGATCGTTTTGCAGTTGGACAGTATCTGATATGGTAGTTATTGGCTTCATTATTTTCATATCGACTGCGAAAAGGTAGAAATCGGAATGTTTAAAGCATTGACTTATGTCGTTTATAAAGATATTGAATAGGATTGGGCCTAGATGTGAACCCTGTGGGACACCAGACGTTGCCTGAAAGGGATCTGATTGGTGACCATTAATAACAATCTTCGGGAATCTGTCACTAAGGTATGACTGAAACCAATTCAGCAGAGATCCTCCTATGCCTAAGTGCGAAAGTTTCTTCAGTAAAAGAAAGTGGTCGACCTTATCAAACGCTTAACTAAAGTCAGTGTATATGGCGTCTACAGGAATACGCCTATCCAAAGACTCTGAGATTGATGACATATAACACATGAGATTAGTAGTCGTAGATCTGGATTTAATGAAGCCATGTTGGTTGCAAGTGATTTGGTGCTTGACGTGCGATGATAGACATTCAGTTACGAGCTTCTCCAGTACCTTGCCAAACATCACCAAAATGGAGATTGGTCTATAGTTACATACAAGCTGTTTTTCGCCAGATTTAAAAATTGGAACCACTATTGCTTCCTTCCAGCATGTAGGGAAAATGCCGTCTGTAAGAGATTTATTAAATATAAATTTTAAGGGTAAAGCTAGCGCCCTCGAACATGTTTTAATAAATACAGGCGCGATGCCGTCGACTCCCGCAACTTTAAGTTCGTCTAATGATTTTAGTATTCTGTGAATTTCCTCAGTTCCGAATTCCAATTTACAGAGAGTCAGTGTATTTACGTTAGTGTTCACGTATGCATGAGGCTTGGGTGTTGACATGTTATATACTTGTGCAAAATTTTATATTTAAAACTTGTAGAGTTCGCTACGCATGAATTAAGGCGTTTGAAAAAATAATCCGTATTTATAAATTAATATGTTGACAAAAATAGCTTCTACGTGGTTTTAATCTGTTTAATTTCAACAAATGCTGTGAAGATTTTACAACAAGATCCGATTTGTCGGTCAAATTATTTTGATCTCGTGAAAAATATTTTCGGTGCGTTAACAACACTTAATTTATCTCACAGGCACACACAGCCAGACCCACAACAATGAACTTTTACTTTAAACGAATATTTGTTCCATCCGGAATTCCCAACACCCGATACAGCAGCCGAACTCACGGCCAATGCACCAACGCGCCGTCGATTTTCCTTAAAAATATGTTTAAATGGCAATTTTCGTGAGCACGCGTGTCTTACTCAGGTCTATTTTTCGAGATCACCTGATTAATTTCGAACTCGAATTGAACTTTTAACTACGAGATGACTCCGTGGCAGTGTCCATAATAACCGTAACAATAATTAAAACTATCTCGTTGGTCTAATGGTACCAAGCGCGACTGCTGAGTATGAGGTCTCGGGTTCGATTTCTGGGTCGGGCACAGTGTTATTGAGTTTTTCTATTAGTTTCTCTGCTCACCACCTATTACATGGGACTTCCTAACAGTATTGGTGAAATGTGGGTGTACAACTGTATACACATCTGCCTACCCTTTCGGGGAATACAGGCGTGATGCTATGTTATGTTATAATTAAAATCCAATAACCGGAGTTTTAAGATTCCTAGCTGTATTATTTATTTATATAATAAAAATACATCAACAGCATATAACATTTCTTTACACAATATCTCCGTATTATTTCTTATGTATACACAAGTTATAGGTGTATAGCATTCAAGAAAAACAAGCGTTAGACAGAGGCTGCTTAATTAGGCTAATAATAATAGAGTTAACATAGTTATATGTATTAACCGCAACCCTTGTCAGAATATATCTGGTAACTGCAATTCAAATCAGATAGATGTTCTGAGAACTATCGTGAGCACATATTACCATAGCGTGTGCCGATCCGAGCGTGCTGTAAATCTTCCAACTCGAGGAAACTTGGTTGTGCTCGTATTATGGTTCAACATGTACTAAATCCAAACTACTGCCAGAAGTAGATGACGATATTGACAACATAAAATATTTAAAAGGTGACGAATACATTTGGCGGTGGTCGCGATACTTTAATTGGTAGATCACTTGAAGTACTGATCGAAGAGGGCACCCCTTTCAAGGTTAAATCCCCGTTTTATATAAATAAAATCCATTATAGTCGCATAGCCGTTGACTGACTAAAAACGACTTAATCCCACTGACTAAACACCACAGTCCTACCAAAGTACCCACCGCGACTCTGGCAGGGTATATATCCCGCTCGCGGTCGAATTTTTCAATTTACATAGCATACATAGAGGGGCTCGTAGCTAAGTAACAGCCGCACAGATCGATCGATCGAGTTTAAACTACGCTTGCCGCGGTCGGTCTGTGGATGGATGACCAATCATTTCATACAGAGACCCCTCCGTGTCTCGGAGGGCACGTTACAACTTCGGTCCCGGTTATCAAATTAGGATCAATGACAGCTGTTAAAGGTAGGCAGAGGTCTGAAAGTCTGATAACCAGTTATATCACGAGATGGTGTGTTACCCAGTAACTGGGTTGTGGGAGTCAGATAAGCAGTCGCTTCATGTAAAATACTGGTATTAAGCTGCATCGGGCTTGACTAGAAGCTAACCCCAATGTAATTGGGGAAAGGCTAGGCAGGTTGGATTGACAAAGCATACATAGCGTCAAGCATATATTACCGGAGGGTTTGGCAGAGGTGTACATAATTGCACACCCACATTTCGCCAATATTGTTATTAAGTCCCATAGTGGTACCAACTGCCGGCTGGTACTATGAATCTCCTAACATACAATCCCAATAATACTTTACTTGACCAGGGAATCGAACCCATGACCTGACCATCCTCAGCAATCGCGCTAGGGACCACTAGACCAACGATACAATTTACAAAATTACAAATTTAGTATCTATTCAATTTGTATGCATTACAGCGTTTTAAAAATGTATAAGGTAGTAGATAGTAATAAAACAATTTTTAACCGCATTAATCGCGTGTATTATTGGTTTTTATTTTTCCTGATGTTTCGAACACTTTGCAGCGTTCGTGGTCGTAGGAGGACAGTAGTAGTAGATAATGTTCTTTATTGCAACTTAAATCTGTCAGTATTGTCAGATTTCAATTGCAATAAAGAAACTCACAAATGTACAACGCCCCTTCATCATGACATCTTATAATGACAAATTTCCTTACTCGCATACCTTTCTAGCTATGAGAGGTGGGGAGCTTTCAGTAAACCCGCTATGTATAACAATGCTACATAATCTCGAACACATCACGCCCTTCTAACCGTCACCCTTCCCGCCAAATTGTCCAAATTCTTACACAACATAACATAAGTAGCGGCCGTGATATATTGCGATGCATTTGAGTTGGGATGACGGCGCCGGTGCCCGCTTTTACAACGACTTGGGTAATGTATTGGAAGAATATTCGACATGACTGCACGATAAATTGAATTCTACGAGACTGAAGTGTAACTTTAATCTGAAAATAAAAAGCTTTGATAACATAGTGGCATGACCGTTGAAATTACATAATTATCAATTGCATAAAACATCACAAACTTCCCTTTTATCGTATGGTTGATGAACAACCTAGTGTAAGAGTTTAAACCACCTGTGGTCCATCAAAAACATTTCTCGGGTGAGCTGGTTTCCTCACGATGTTTTTCTTGAAGTCTAATGATAAAGAAATGAATGCATGAATTATAAAGAAGTTATATCAAATCTATTCTCAATCTATTCATCTGTTTCTTTGTTAACAAATTAAATTAAGTTAGAAAATTATTTCAAGTGTTATAAGAGTAGGAGATACATCGGTGGAACATCACAGCACAAAATAACAAATAAATTACTTTCTGATAAATGATAATTATTTAACACAATCAATCTGCCTAGCCTTTTCCCCATTAAATTGGGGTCGGCTTCCAGTCAAATCGGATGCAGCTTAATACCAGTATTTTACACAACCCAGTTATTGGGTAACACGATATCTCGGTGTATGACTGGTTGTCAGACTTTCAGGCCTCCGACTACCCGTAACTACCGTCATAGATCTTAATTTGACAACCGGGACCGACGGCTTAACGTGCTCTCCAAGGCACGGAGGGGTCTCGGTACAAAATGATGGTCACCCATCCACAAACCGACCGCGGCAAGTGGAGCTTAACCTCGATCGATCGATCTATGCGGCTGTTACATAGCCACCAGCCCCTCAATTATTTAACATAACATAGCATAAATATTTATATTCCTATTAGTCTGTTTAATTAATGTTTGTAATCGTTCTGTCACGTGCTAATATTGATTGTAATGATTTTTAAGCAAACGGAAACAAATATTAATATAATTATTTTAGCTGTTGCTTTTTTTTCTACTCAGCATCTTTACAACCTATAGATTCACATCTATAAATATTTCGCATTATTAATGTTAGATATTATGTCTCGATAAACAACATTCACTAAAGCATAATCGATGCATAAAATTTTCCGGTACAATAAAAATCTCAATACCAACAAAGTATTGGCTGAATATTTGAATATTCACATCAAAGGAAAATGAAAAATACTTGCTCCAATATTTCGAACAAAAGTTCAATCTAAAAATAGACAACACTCCCACTACATATTGGTATTTTTGTGTTGATAGGATTATTGAATGCATAACATTCAGTCCCAATATTATTTCACGGCAACCCACACATTTGGTAATACTGGGTATTTTGACACGACTGCCCAAAAAAAGGGTTGTTTTTTTTTTTTGGTTCATGTATGTATTTTTGTATAAAAACTTTCGTCAGACATATTCATATCAATTAATGTTCACCGGTTACTACTCACATGCATTTTTCGGGATTGCCCGACGAGTTTCGATCTCGAACGGAGCTCTTAGTCTTGAGCTGAGCCCACGGCGATGTCGCGAGTCAAACTAAGGGCTCCGTTCGAGTTCGAAACTAGTCGGGCAATCCCGAAAAATGCACGTGAGTAGTAACCGGTGAACATTAATTGATATTCATGTATATATGTTTGTGAAATTCTTTATATATAAACTGCCTCGTTGGTTTAGTGGTCCGTAGCGCGACTGCTGAGCAGGAGGTCTCGGGTTCGATTCCCGGGTCGGGCAAAGTGCTATTGAGTTTTTCTGTTAGGAAATTCTCAGTAGCAGCCCGGAGTTTGGAAATGTGCCCGGTTGATGGCAATAGGCTCACCACCTATTACATGGGACTTATTGACAGCATTGGTGAAATGTGGGTGTACAACTGTGTACACCTCTGCCTACCCCTTCGGGGAATACAGGTGTGATGCTATGAATTTTTTTATTCCACCATAACTTCTAAACGCCTGACCCAATTTTGATGTATGGGGTAACATAGGTAGTATAGTAAGAAAAATATATAAGTATAATAATAATAAGTGGCTATGGTACACAAAAAAATGTGATATAAAAAGAAGTCATACATGGCATGGCATGCGTTTTAATTTTTTAATTAATTTGATAATATCATAAAGATTTCCACAAACATTGTGGTTTCGGTTCATTGTTATGGTCAGATTTTATGTACAATAATTAACCTCACGCATAAAATTATTGAACGAAATTACGATTAATTATCCGCAAAGGTTCGAAATGTAAGCCTCATCTATCAGAAGGTAATTATTTTGTATAGGTATATTTTGAGGTATTTTATATAAAAATATTTTAATGAACACTGTGGTTTTGGTTCACATTTATAGTGATATCAACAATTATAAATTATTTATTGGAATGGATACACACGAAAATGAATTAATAGGAATATAAATTATTATCTGCCCCATTGGTCTAGTGGTGGCAAGGCCGACTGCCGAACATAAGGTCCTGGGTTCGATGCCCGGGTCAAGCAGTGTTATTGAGTTTTTACACGACTGCCCAATAAAAAGGAGTGTTATATTTTTAGGGTTCATGTATGTATGTTTGTGAGTTTCTTTATTCCAGCTTAACTTCTAAACGCCTGAACCGATTTAGATGTATGGGGTATTGTTAGAATCCTAACATTGTCCTGGGTACCATAGGCTAGGATTTAAGAAAGTATTCATATAGTGTCTATGGTACACAAAAAGGTTTGAAATAAAAATATATAACTCGCATATCTGCCATGTGTGCGTTGCTATTTAATGTTTTAATTATTATTATAAAGAAACTCTCAGTACCAGCCCGGAATTTGGAATTGTGTCCCGTTGATGACAATAGACTCACCAACTATCACATGGGACTTAACAACAGCATTACTGAATTGTGGGTGTACAGCTAAACTGGTGTGTACACCTCTCTGCCTACCTCCCCGGAGAATACAGGCATGATACTATGTTATGTTAAATAATTTATAATTTATCAGAAACTAATTTATTTGTTGTTTTGTGTTGTGATGTTCCACCAACGTGAGACACGTCGGTGAAACATCGCAATAGGTATATTATTATTATTATTTTTTAAAAACGTTGCCCCACACTCGAAATTTCTTCCTGTGTCGTGGGTGCGTTTACATACATTTAATCTCACAAGCACACTAACACCCAGACCCGGAGCAATTATCCGTAGATCTTACAAATATTTGCTCCGTGCAGGAATCGAACCTGCGACACGCAGCGCAGCAGTCGGTCTCTCGACCACTGCCCCAACCGCGCTGTCGAATATATAATAATATATATACGTATTACAATATCCTATTTCACCTTATTTTATAGTATTTCGTATAAATCGTTAAATAAATATAACGAATAAGCTAGCGTAGAGGTCACAATATTGCGTTATTTTTTTAACTCAGTCGTGGTAACTAGACCGACTATTGCGATATTAATTTCAGTCAAAGCTGACAAAGTTCAATTTTCACGTACAAATAAACTTAAATGAAACTCAAAATGAGATTCACAAACAAACTTAAAATCACATATTCTTTTAGACACAAAGCTTTAGAGTATGCAAAGCATGTCCACAAATGAACTCAATTCATGTTTAGATGAAAGTTTTTAAACAAAAACAAAAATCTCGTTGCGACGTGTTTCTGCATGACAAAGGCTGGGGTTCGTAGCAGGGTTGCCGCAGCCGGTAATGCGAGTCTCGAAAATTCTTTGAATTCCTTCAGGAATGCGTCCTTTGATTTCAAGCTAAGAATTCACCAAGCCTGCGCGAAAAGCGGTGGTTTTCGCGTCACAGTGAACAAACAAAGATTTTCATGGTTTAGTAATTATTGTCTCTATGATTTTCTTGCATGAAAACAGTTTTGAGATCATTTGATTAAAATTACCTAAACATTTGATGCTAATTTCTTTTTGTTTTGCTTTGGTTTTTATAATTATTGATATGAAAATTTCGCATTGTAACTTCAAAGGATTACTATGCTTATCTTCTTATACAGTTTGTCTTCCAAATTTATAGATAATAATATAAATATTGCTTCATACATTTATAATCTACACTAATATTATAAAGAGGAAAGATTTATATTTTTGTATGTAACGAATAAACTCGAAAACTATTAGCCCGATTTCAAAAATTCTTCCATCATTAGAATGCTACATTATCCCTGAGTAACGTAGGCTATATTTATTACTAGAAAATATTAGGGATCCGTACTAAAACTTCAATAATGTAACCCAAGGTGTAAAATTTCAGGGATAATGTACGGGACGGACCGCTAGTTAAAAATATTTTACTATTATTGTATTATCATTACTGTTATATAAGTCACACTTACACTAATAACGTAATAGGTACGTATATTTAAAGCTAATTAATCTGGTGCCCACACGAAATCACACACACTGACCCATTCCTTCAAATTTAAACTTAGACTTTCTTTACATAGTATATACGTATGAGGTTTTAGTAAAGACTGTTTGTTAAGTTGTTGTCTGTCTGTCTGTGCACAATTTTCTCCGTAACCATAAAAATAAGTGTACATTTTATTTAAATTATCACGGAATTATTTTTTCGAGTATATTTGTGAATTTTTTAAACTTTCACGAAGACTGCCATAAAGCATCAATATTCAGTCTGCCTAACCGTCCAGTCAAACCAGATACACTCACAGTATTTTACATGGAACGACTGCCTATCTGACCTCCACAAACCAGTTCCTGAGTAACACGATATCTCGTGGTATGACTGGTTGTCAGACTTTCAGGTCTCTTACTACTCGAACGGTTGTCATAGATCTTAATTTGACAACCGGGACCGAAGGTTTAACGTGCTCCCCGAGGCATGGAGGGGTCTTGGTATGAAATGATGGTCCCATCCGCAGACCGACTGCGGCAAGCGCAGCTTAACCTTGATCGATCGACCTGTGCGGCTGTTACTTAGCAACGAGTCCTTCCAAATAAAGGGTGATTCTGCACATGTCGTGCAAAGCCTGAGGTGACTGGGTCAGCTAGAATAATAGAAGTCAGACGATAGGAGTCTACATTTTGGAACGTGGCATTTCTTGACTTTCAAAAGAACCTTTATATGGTCTAACTGGAATACTGCCTCGTTGGTCTAGTGATCCCAAGTGACTGCTGAGCATGAGGTCTCGGGTTCGATTCCCGGGTCGGGCAAAGAGTTTTTGAGTTTTCTGTTAGAAAATTCTCAGTAGCAGCCCGGAGTTTGGAATTGTGCCCGGTAGATGGCAATAAGCTCACTTAACTAGACTTAATAACAGCATTGGTGAAATATAGGTGTACGACTGTGTACATCTCGGCCTACCACTTCGGGGAATACAGGCATGATGGTATGTTATGTTAATTGGAATAAATGATTTGACTTTGACGACAAAATGATAACCCAGTGGGTGGGCGACACACGAAAACTTATATTAATTTCCCCGAACAAAATATCGAACTTAAAAATATTAGTAACATACTAAAAGCTGACGTCCCCTTCACGAAATCTCAATTTAAATAGTTCTGGGTGAAAAATGTTCGCCAACAATTCAGCGTAAATTTTCAGCATTTCAAATGGAAAATGTTGAAGTTTTATTTATTTAACAATATGTGGGAGTAGTGTTGCGTAATTTTGGGGTCCCGTAGTCTTAATGGGATCGCGAACTTATAGTGTGTATATCATGTTAATCTGTCACAATATTTTAACAATATATTAGAGTAGTGTAAGATCTGAGTCACGTAACGTCACGCCTGTATACCTGAAGGGTCAGGTAGAGACCCTTCTACACTCACATTATACCAATGCAGTTATTTAGAGCCAATTGCCATCAAACGGGCACAGTTCTAAATTCCGGGCTGCTACTGTGAATTTTCTAACACAAAAGCTCAATAAATTCACGACCGAGTCGAACCCAAGACCTAAAGCTCAGAGGCGTTCAAGACAATTAGAGCCACGACCTAGTTAAAAAAGTCAAAAAAATACTTTTGAATGTATAATATCTTTCGTGAGGCATATTCATTTTACATTATTTGTTCCTTAAATAATGCTAATTAAATAAGTGATTTGACCATTTACTGACATATTAATTAATGTTCACCGTTTACTATTCACGTGCATTCTTCGGGATTGCCCGACTAGTTTCGAGCTCGAACGGAGCCCTTAGTCATGAGCTGAGTCCGGGGCAATGTCGCGAGTCAGACTTATTTTTATTCCTCGAAGGGGTATGTTGTACACCTATATTTCAACAATGCTATTATTAGTTTATTAATTGTATAAAATATAAGGGTATACTATGTACAGAACCTTTCTGTGTGTGACCCAAAGTTCTTGGTCATTTTTTTGTCATATTTCGTTCAGTTACGGTTGAAATGTTTTTATTGAATATCGTTTGGTGTCAAAATAATTGGATGCTGTCAACGGAAATACTGATTGATTGTTGTAAAATTGATTGTGATTTATTCATGCAAAATTAATGGAATATGTTAGCTATTTAGTCAAATATACTAGGGTTTACTTTTACAATTTGTTATTATTTAAAAATTTCCAACATAACATAACATAGCATCACGCATGTATTCCCTTAAGGGGTAGGCAAAGGTCTACACAGTCGTACACCCACATTTCACCAATTCTGTTATTAAGTCCCATGTAATAGGTGGTGAGACCACTAGACCAACGGCAGTCAAGTGCTGACTGTCCATTTAATATACCTATACAATAAACAAATCTGTCCCACTGTAGATATGTCATTCTGCATTACGTCTAAACGTGATAAAGAGAGATTTGTTAAACGTATCGCAATGGCAATCCAAATATAAAACAGTACTGTTTTGTAAATCAGCTAGCAGTTTTGTAAAACAGCGGATTCTACTATCCATCTGCGACATATATATACATATATACTGAGTGATACACTCGCCTGCAAAACTAAGTATCACACTTTTAAAATTGGAATATTTTTTTGAGATATACTCGTATGTCCTTTCGAAATATTAAGGATTCTTTTCTTTTTAGGTTTTTTTTTCATTTAATATAATAACTTTAGATTTCGCTTAGCATGCGTTAATGCTTTTCAAAGATTTATCTTTACTCGAAAAAGATTTCAATTTTGTATAGACATGAGTCCGATATATCATATCGTAACTAAAAACGGATATACACATATATCGTATCGATATGCTACACACAGAAAACCGTTTTTACAATATCGAATAAATCATATCGAACTAAACGAAAAACTAACCATCCATATCCATATCCGTTTACGTAGCTTACTCAACTTCTCATATTCATATCGTTAGATATTCGCCGTCTCTCTGTCCAACTGATGATGTTAACGGGTGTGAAAACGAGACGAAGCGAATATCGTTCAGCGTTTGCTGTAGATATCTAAAACTCTCCATATCGATATCTAAAAACGGTTTTTCATATCGATATGAAAACTTCATATCGGATATGTAACCGTTTACAGAAAATACCAAAAACGCCTAATTTTGTATATAAAAAATGTCTAATTTTGTATATAAAAACTTTATATTCGAGAACCATTTTTTAAGAAATGGCTGCAAAATGCTTAAAACAAAAATCATCCAATTTCTGAAATTGAAATTTTAAATTTGTAGTACTTAGTTATGCAGGCCAGTACTTAATTTTATATGAAAGAGTACGACCTTGATCTCGCCACAACAAAGGTCAAGTAAATTCAAAAATTATAAAAAGCCTTTATAAAGAATACTTAGCTATATCTTTGTTAAAATGTATAGACACTAATGTGAGAACGCACACACCGATCTTACAATATCGTCTTACCCTTTGAGATAAAACAGGCATTTCTTATGTGTAAGACTATCTTGCGTTGTACGAAACATAATAACCAAGAGCTCAAGTAAATAAAACAAGAGAAATGCTACGCGCTACGACGTAACGATGCTACGACGCCTTGGTGCTACGAGCTACGGCGCTACGAACATTACAAGCGACACGTGTCTTGTGGTGTTACTTTATTGTACTTCGTACTGCAAGGTATTGCAATATATGTACATTTTGGGTAAAGTTAAAATGATATTTTCTTCTAAAATATCTCTTGCCACAATCACTACACATTATTGTGAAGATGAACAAGCTTTTCATCTCTGGTAACTTGACATCGGGTATACTTCCAGTTACCGAGTAACCATGTATATTTCGGAATCTATTAAGTTTCAGCTAAGCATATGGGGGGTCAAAGTTACATTTTAGCTCCTCTATCCAGTCCTGACGAGTATTACACAATGTTTTCTTTCACCGTCATTTAAAAACTTAAGAAAACGATAATTGAATTATATTTACCAAAGTAAAGTAGAAACACTGACATGAAAATAAGGTTCATTATGCTACAACAATTTCTCTCTCAAGAAGGTAGTGTAAATGGCGTGCCAGGCAATATGCAATGTATTTCTAAGAGAATTAATCTCCGGAACCCAGTGGAAACTGTGTGTTACGTCATCAGTAAACATGGAGATGAGTAATTGTGGTAGACTGTAGAGATGGTAAGTGAATTTGTTTAAGTTAATTTATATAATAATGAAAGTATCTTTATTATTCTTTATTGTACACACAAAACATAGATAACAAAGAGTGATAAAGAAAATTGATGTACAAAGGCGAGCTTAACCCATACATGAGTTTTCTACCAGCAAACCTTCGAGCGATAGAAATGTAGAAAAAGATGAGGACAGATTGAAGTGTACAACACCAAAGTAATACTATAAATAAACACCAATTAATGACTATTATAATAAATATGAATTGATAAATTAAATACAGTCATATACATATACAGCAATATAATATATACACAATACATCTACTACATATATACTTAATTACGTTGAAAGGAAATGTTCCCTGATTCCTTTCTTGAACACATCCAGAGAAGGGCTATCTCGCAAAGAATGTGGAAGAGAGTTCCAAAGCCGCACAGCACGTATAGTGAATGATCCATCATAACAGCTTGAGGTATGACGAGGAGTACGAAGGAGAAGAGAAGAATTTGAGCGACAAGATTTCCCCCGAGGGGGGTGTTAATTAAATTATTATTATAATGTATCATGAGCATTGTTGATTTACTTCTTTGAATTGAATTCAAAATTTAAACAATGAATTCCGAAAGATTTGTGTTTTGTTGCAAGTCAAGTGTAAACAATTCGATTGTATTATCTGTTCCACTAAAAAAATCAGAGCGAATAAAAAAACAAAAAAAATACTGATCCCCTGAGGGTATCAGTTAAGTGGATCAAATCGGAATATATCAATTATTCTGGTATTATCACCACCTACATTTTTTAGAGCAATGATAGCCTAGTAGAGCAGTGATAGCCTAGTGGTATGACCGTTGGACTGACAAGTCAAAGGTCGCAAGTTCGAAGCCAAGGCACGCCCCACTGACTTTTCGAGTCATGTGCGTATTAGAAATTAATTATCACTTGCTTAAAACGGTGAAGGAAAACATCGTGACGAAACCAGCACTCCTCAGAGATGTTCTCGATGGTGTGTAAAGCCATGTCAGAGACCTACGGGTGGTTTAAACTCTGACACAAGGTTGTTCGTCAACCACACTTCCCATATATGTGTTGATCAGATATTATCCCTGTCGTCACTGGCATATGATTCCCAACCAAACGTTTACACCTTTTACCTATATGGTTACATTGATAGTGCACGATTTTAATCGTGTGTGACACAATTTTATGTTAGTGTTTAGGTTCGATTCCCAGGTCAGGCCAGGTATTATTGAATTTTGCTGCTACAAAATTCTCATCAATAGCCTGCAGATAAGAATTGTGCCCGGTTGATGGCAATAGGCTTACCACATATTACATGTGTCTAATAACAGCATCGGTGATATGTGCGTGTCGAATAGGCATGATGACAGATTTTGAAATCTCCTTTTATAATGCAGGTACACGTGTACTATATCCGAAAAACACATTATTTCAGCAATGAACTACGTTTCAACGCAAATTATAGCATTTTAATCTATCTAATTTGATTTAACCGCGTAAACGCTGCTGGGTGTCATGGCGCCGTTTTGACGTCATGGCTCAGCATATTTAACATAAGTTGAAGCTATAAGGCATACGGCGATGATTGACATTTGACTGAGGCGTGACGTCATTCGCTGTGATTGACGTTTCAGTTAACATGGCCGATGCAGCATTTTATACATTTTTGAAAATCTTATTAATCTTAATCACATGCCTACTGTACGTTTTTCAAAATATTTGCGGGCAGGCTGCCGGTGCAGAGGTAATTGCATGACTACCCTCAATGTTGTGGAAGTAACTAGATATTGTATTTATTTGCATCTACTGTAATATACTTTCACAAGGTAACGCCTGAATCTATTTAATACTTTCGTATGCCACGGAAGTCATAAACATATTCCAAATTGTTTTCCTCCTAATGCTTGGGCTACACTATCGTGTATTTAATATGTTTGTCGTGTCTATTATGTACTTAAATATTATGTGAATATGTACTGTAGTGGCCAAAGGTAATAACAGAGAGGATGTTTACCCATAAACGATCCTACTTTTATTTGAACATATGTAGAATTGTTATTAGCAATGTTACATAGCTTGTAAATGTTCTTGGTTAATAGAGGTAATATAAATGTACCAAAAACCACTTGTTCTTGGGACTATAGGTACTATAATATAATATACTGGAGGACACGACATGCATTGTGAGGAGATTCCTCTCTCTTGAGGCCTAAACCCCGGTGTCTTGGACCCTGTTCCCGATGCCGATAGCCAGCTATGTTTAATATTTATAAATGTAAGTATATCTTAAAGTTATAAGCCATCTCGACCTTTTAGTGGTTAGAGCGCCTGGAGTATTTATCCGGGAGGCGCAGGTTCGAATCCTGTTTGCGATCGTATTCTTTTTCCATTTAATATTGTAACTTTAGAGTTGGCTAAGCATGCGTTAATGCTTTTCAAAGATTTACTTAAATTGGATTTTACCCAGATCCACTCTCCAGTACCAAATACTTATATATAATAATACTAATCTACTACCAATGAAATTAAATACTGTCCATTAGACAAATTGTGACACGAGTAAGCTAAGTTGGTCCTTACTGGTTGGCGGCTGGATTGTACACGAGCCGAAGGCGATGGTTGTAACGGTAGTGTTACGACCAATGCTCACGAGTTTCTTAGAACGTTTTCGATAGTCTTGAGAATCAAATTTTATAATGTGTATATTATTTACTAGGTACTAGGTAACTTCTTTCATGAGATACATTCATATAGTTGTAGTTAGTCAGTAGTTGTCTAGTACTCATAACACAAGCTCTGCTTAGCTTGAGACTAGACGGCGTTGTGTGATAGTTGAAAAAAAAAAAAAAAAAAAATACAGTTTGACTCGCGTAATCGTCGCGGATTCGAGTTGGGCAATCCCGAAGAAGAAGAATATCAAGTGGCCTATCGTTTGCGGAACAGAACCATATCTGCATGCAGCTTTGAATATTTTATTTAATCCAATAAGGTTTTAAAAACCATAACAAAGCATCACGCCTGTATTCCTTGAAGGGGTAGGCAGAGGTGTATATAGTTGTACGGTGTTGTTCGGTCATCTTTATAGGTACTGAATAGATAGCAATGACGTCGCCAAAAAACGTGTTAGAAATATGGATGAAGAATTCGCTGTGGTGAGCAGAGGTCGAGATGGCTTAGTGGTCAGAGCGCCTGGAGTATTTATCCGGGATGCGCAGGTTCTATTCCCGTTCGCGATCGTATTCTTTTTTCCATTTAATATTGTAACTTCAAATTTAGATTTTTGAAAAAATAAATATATGTTAAACTATTTTTTCATATGCCATACAAATTCGCTATTTTCAACATTTTTATGAAATTGAATGGGACACTTCTGTTTGTAGGATCTCAAAATATGATATCACCTTTTACTGCAACCTATTTGTATAAACAGTACAAATTGTATAAAGTCCTGACGCCATTTTACGACTGTGTTAAACAGTTTATGATATGAACATGGTCATTTTACCTCTCTATAAAGTAGAAAATGCATGCATTTTAAAAAGAATAGTAAAATATATTATATTTTCTGTAGTTTATAGTTGCTATAAAGTGTTTGAATATTTTAAAAGGGTAATAACTGTATTGTGAATGTGTACAACTTTATAAATTTAGAATAGTTCATAAATGAAGCCGTGAGCGCAAGAGTGGCCTATCTTATCTCTAAAAGGTGATTCCCCAGAACGCCCAGTACAGTCAGCGACTGAAGTCGATTAACACGCACCGAAACTGCACTGACTTTTGTGCCGGTTATTGTGATGTGATGAAATGACTTCTTGAATTTACCGTTTTTATTTCATGACAAGATTGTTATGTTTTGTACTCCAGATAATTAGGTGAATAGTTGCAGAAGTAAAGACCTTTGTCACTGACCGTACTGAATAAATAGCGATGACGTCACCATAAGACGTTATAAAATGTGAAAGAAGAATTCGGTAGTGAACAAAGGTGGGTCGGCAGAGCACCTGGGGTATTCGGGAGGTTCAAAATCTCTAACGAACGTGAACGTGTTCAAAATCTCTAATGACATTTTCCAAAAAAAGTGTAACTTCAAAATAATTGTTTGTATTATTTTTCTTGATTCTTCCCGTATAATATTTTGACATTTGTTGGTTATTTGCGCTAAACACATCTTTTTCTTCCTTAGATGAAGCACTTTCTTTAAGAACAAATGACTACTTGCTAAGCATGCGTTAATGCTTTTCAAAGATTTATCTTGAATTGACTACCTAATTTATTGGACTGGTAAATACACGCAAGCGAGCTGAGCTTGAAGGGGAACAACTCCTGAATTCGAAACCAGGGTTGAGCAAATTTTTATAGGGTTTTCCGTTAGATAATATAATTCTCAATAGCAGCGCACAGAGGTTGTTATTGTGGCCAGTTGATAGAAATAGGTTCACCACTCATGGGAAGCTGCATCCATAAAACGCGAATCATGTACGGCACCCCTACCTAACCCTTCTTTTTTCTCGTGTGGAAAATCCACCATAGACGCTGTGCCGGACTCCTACCGAATAAAAGCCACACGTACCTTCTCTAATCTTTACCCCCGGTAAATCCCCGGATACCGGGTTCGCAACTGCATTCACCGCAACCCCGGCCGGTTATGGTCCGTCGAAGAAAACGAAGGACCCCGTCACTAATACGGGCTGGCCGCAAGTGTACAGCAGTCCAAAGAGTTGCGCGCAAAAAGGCGTGGCCGCTGCCGTCTCGGGCCTGTTGCCGATCGGGTGACGTACTTCCCAAATCCGTCACCTGCAGGCTACGACTCACGATGACCGGAGATTGTTTATGTCCTCTGACGTCAGGCGCATCTTCTGCGGCAGGAGTGAGAGGGATTCGCCTCTCGCCCCCTTTGCGCCACCTCTGTCGCCTGCATCACCTCTACCCTTCGGGAAATACATCGATGGTATATTAGTAAACACCGATAATATACCTGTATAATAAACTGCCTCGTTGGTTTAGTGGTCCTATTACATCGGACTTAATAACAGCATTGGTGAAATGTGGGTGTACAATTGTGTACACCTCTGCCTACCCCTTCGGGGAATACAGGCGTGATGCTATGTTATGATGCTATGATAATATACCAAATAATCTAATTACAAAAAGCAAAAATGTTCTACAAAAAGAAAAATAAAACCTATAAGGGGTCTATTCCTATGGATAAATCAATGATCTACGCACGGACTCGGTAATATTAGTTTATATTGACAGACAGTACAATAAATACAACACTCAATCAGATAATTAGTCACGATAGATGTAGGTATGGCGATCCGTCGCACGATCGCAGCGTGCGCGGTTAGTCTAGGTGCGTAGCGGGGGGCCGACTGTCTGCGCGAGCGAGCGCTGGCGGCGCGAAGCGGGCGAAGTATCCTTGTAGCGGCGGGTACGGCGCGACCTAACTTTAACGCGGCGACGCGGTTTCAACATAACGCTACACACTCCCCCTCTAGTTCGAACATAGCGCCCTCGCGTTCGGGCTAGCAATCAAATCTACGTGGCCGACCGCGTCTGCGCTTCTCCCTAACCGGAGCCTCGACATCACCGATGAATGGAGTCAAATCAGACACGTGGTAACGTCCCACGTGCTCACCTCTAGTAACTCCTTCCACTAGGTACGTAGTGGGGCTTACCAGTTCGCGGATGCGATAAGGGCCATCCCTTCGGGGTATAAATTTCGCAGACTGTCCGGGGCTGACGTCATTCATCCCTTGCGTTTTCAACAAGACGAGATCACCTACCTTGTATTCTGGAGGAGCGCGCCTGCCTTCATCTGCGTACTTCTTCTGCAGAGACTGATTATGTTCGTGGACATCTCGGGCGTCAAGCAGCACCGTCGATAACTTACGAAGGTAAGGAGTGATATTGTGGACGAAATTGTCACTGTCCACAATGGTCTTCATGTCTGCCACGACGTCCGATGGCGCGCGCAGCTCTCTCCCGAAGGTAAGGAAAGCTGGTGAAAATCCAGTGCTCGCTGTAACAGCGGAGTTCATCGCGAACCTTACGGCCGCGATGTGAGTATCCCACGATGCGTGATCCTTTCCCACCAGTATCGCTAACTGTGGTTTAAGGTCACGATTTTTCCGCTCAACGGGGTTCGCTTCGGGGTGATACAACGGCGTCAAAGACTGTTTGATACCCATCACATGACAGACCTGCTGCATCACCTCAGCAACGAACTGAACTCCGTTGTCGCTGATCATCCTGCGCGGGACTCCATACCTCAGGAAGACCTCGGATATTAAAATCTCAGCGCATTCCACGCTGGTGGCTTTCTCCAATGCAAATAGCTCAACCCAATGGGAGCACGTGTCTTCCAGGATTAAAATCCAACGGTTATCCTTCGAAGTCTTTGGCAAGGGCCCGAACAAGTCGACCGATACAACTTCAAATCGCCGGGTAGGTGCAGGGGTCTGGAGTAGTCCTGCAGGCTTCCTGTTATCTATCTTGTATCGCTGGCAAGCTGCGCAGCGTTTTATATAGTCTGTGACAAAAGACTTCATACCTGGCCAAAAGTATCGTGCTCTGATGCGTTGTAGGGTACGATCAACACCAAAGTGGCCTGCTGTGGGAGCGTCATGGAACTCTACAAGGACGGCTTCCCTCTCGTGTTTAGGGACCACGAGGCTGGCGGACTCGGCGTCTTCCGATTCGGGTGCACACCTGTACAATACACCATCAGACATCAGGTATCCTCTCTCTGACCACCCTCTCCCCCTGAAGGGATCGTCGGTAGTCTCTAGGTCCTCGACGATTTTCTTCAGCTCTGGGTCCTTGAGTTGGTTAGAGCGCACATCTTCAGGTGTCCTATGTGGGATGTCTACGGTCACTAAGCATACCTCGCAACCAGCTGGGTTCTCCTCGCAACAAGCTGGGCGGCTTAGTGCATCGGCAATCACGTTCACCTTTCCGGGAGTGTACTGTATCTGCAGGTTATAGGCCTGAAGGATCAGTGCCCATCTGGCAAGACGACCACTGGGAGACTTAAGGCTCATCAACCAACGTAGTGGCTGATGGTCGGACTTAACAACTACTTCCGAGCCTTCCACGTAACCCCTGAACTTCGTGACCGCCCAAACGACAGCAAGAGCTTCGCGCTCAGTGGTGGTGTAGTTGCGCTCGGCTGGCGAAAGCAGGCGACTGGCGTACTCTACGGGTCTTTCATCGGGACCCTCCCCCTGCATCAAAACTGCGCCGAGACAGTAACTGCTGCTATCTGTCCGGAGGGAGAAAGGCTTGGACTCGTCAGCCTGGCGAAGAATGGGAGCGGTGATCAGGAGCTCCTTGATGTGCTCGAAAGCAGCCTGCTGCTTATCATGCCATCTCCAAGTGCTGTTCTTCTTGAGTAGGTCGGTCAAAGGCTTGGCGATTGCAGCGTAGTTCGGTACAAACCGACGAAACCAGCTGGATGTGGCCAGAAAACCTTTGAGCTGCCTTTCGTTCTTCGGGGCAGGCATGCCAGCAATAGCTGAGGTTTTCTCTGGGTCTACTTGTAGCCCTCCAGGAACAATTATGTGACCAAGGAATTTCACAGAGTCACGGGCGAAGCAGCTTTTCTTTCGATTTACTCGAAGGTCGAACTTCTCGAGTCTGTCGAAGACCGCTTCGAGATCTTCAATATGACCTTCGAAACTAGGTGACAAGATTATAAGATCGTCAAGATATCCAAGAATAGTCACAGGCCTGCTTCCTTGAGGGTCTGGTAGGATATCGGAGCCGTCACTTACCTTGTGCTTTCGAATAGGCACAGTCAGGTTTGACTTGAAATGATCTATCAATCTCTGGAAGGTGGCGCCAGAGTTGCGAAGGCCCATCGGCATCCTCTTAAACCTATAGGTGCCGGATGGTGTAACGAATGCAGTTTTGTCGCGGTCCTCTTCTGCAACACAAACCTGAAAGTAACCGGAGTGGAGGTCTAGCGTCGTCATATAGCTGGTCGTCTTTGCTGCATGAAGCACGTCTTCCATGCGCGGGAGTGGGTACCTATCCGGCTCAGTCACGGCGTTGAGCTTACGGTAGTCTACACATAGGCGCACTCCGCCATCCTTCTTCGCGACTAAGACGACGTTGGCAGCCCACGGCGACTCGCACTCCTCTATTACATCTGTGCGCAGCAGCTTCTCGAGCTCACCGTCTAACAACTCTCTCTTACCTTGCGACATTCTATAGGGTGGTGAAGCGGTCGGTTCCTGCTTCTCATCAACCCGAATGTGATGGCTAGTGTAAGTAGTAGGAGGTCCTTCGGTGGCGAAGCGCTCAACTCTCTCAGTAATGAGCTGGTTGAGTTGCGTTCTTTGAGCAGGTGTCAGCTTCGTTCCTTCATCCTCTCTCAGCGCCAAGCCGGTGGTATCGACCTGCATCAGCTCTGCATCGCCGGTGGATGTAATGCTAAAAGACTGCACAAAAGTAAACTTCGTCCCAGGGAAATTACTGAAATGCCAACTGCTTTGTTGGAGGTCCACTAATATACCTGCTTTAGCGATAAAGTCCTGTCCTAGAAGCGTCCTATTATTCGCTTCCGGTATCACTAAGAAAGTGGTGGGGATAACGCGTCCCTGAATGGTGACGTTCGTGTCACATGATAATAATTCACGTACCTGCTGCGTTCCATCTGCGAGGCCGAGGTTGCGTCGCGTTTTCGTGAAAGTGCTCCCACTGTCTAATAATACTTTATAGAGTCCGGGGCTGGCGAGACTCTCCGTAGCACCTGTATCCAACACTGCAACACCTACTAAAGACGCAACTTCTATCTTGACCGTAGGGTGTGACAGGTCAGACTCGTGGGTGATAGCGCTTTGGAAACTCACCTTATCAGCGGAGGGCGTGCCTTTGCACGTTGGACACTTCGAGCGTATCACTCCTTGTTGACCGCAGCCGTAACAAGACAGCGGTGCATTATTATCTCGGTCGCTAGGTTTTATTTTAATCTTGCATTCATCTATCAAATGACCAAATCGTTTACAGAAAGCGCAGCGCGGCCGAACACGTTTCGTATTCGAATTTGTATCGTTACAAATATTCGAACTAGAGTTTGACGTAGCGCGCGAAGGGTTACTCTGATTAACCGTTGCCGTCGGAGGGTTAATGTTTACATTTCGTGATTTCGCGGTACTTGCAGCGTTATTGCTGTTATTAGTCGACATGCTCGCGTTATGAGGCGGTATTAGTGATTTGGTATGACTTACCTCGCTCTGCGTCTCCTCAACATACCTTGCTCGCTCAAGCAGACAGTCGACACTGCTTATACTATCGCGTGACACTCTTTTACGGAATTTTCGGTGTAAAAGGCCGTAAACTATATCTACTTGCATAACATCTGGTAGCTTATATGGTATACGCGACATTTCTGCCCGCACTCGCGATATAAAGGAATCGACACTATCGTTATCACTTTGTTCGCGCGCAAATATTTCTCGAAGGATCCGGTGGGCGGGGCGCGGGGCGCCGTACATGAATCGAAGTCGTCGTATCGCTTCGTCCCAGGTTTCCACGGTAGATTTTACGCCTTGCCACCACACTGCGGCGTCTCCGGTCAGTAACATAGGTAGACCTCGAAGAGCGTGTTCGTCGGATACACTTGCGCACTCTTTGTATATGAGCACGCTCTCGACAAATGCTTCTAGGGCTTCGGTACTGCGGGCGGCTCCGTCGAAGCGGGCCGTGCACCGGGTAAAATTGTTGTGCATGCCATGCATGGTCGGTCCAGTGTGTGCAGCGGTGAGTTGAGTCGGTCCCGTAGGGTCGCTATTCGTTGACATCGGCGTCGACGTCGTGACGCTTCTCATGACGCTGGATAACAATCGCGTCAGCTGTTCCTCGGACATGGAAATCATGTTACTATTACTACCACATAACGTTGTCGGGGTCGGTGTGTCCGTTACCATGGTGTTCACGCTTGCGGGGTTAGCTACCACGTGTCTTTCGTCATCACTACTGGAACTATCGTTTCCCTCCTCGTTTGCGCGCGCGCGGCGTGTTTTCGGCATTTTCTCGAAGATAACTCCGGGCGATAAACACAAACGGTAAATAACGGCAGTATAGTCCAGTAGGTACACAAATTACGCGATCCGTGATTAGGTAGAACACTGTTCGCGTGGATTTTGTTCGCACTCGCGTCGGTTACTTTTCCGTTTCGTAGGTACTTGCCGAACGGAGCACGAGCCACGAGTTGGGCGCAATTTATAAGGGGTCTATTCCTATGGATAAATCAATGATCTACGCACGGACTCGGTAATATTAGTTTATATTGACAGACAGTACAATAAATACAACACTCAATCAGATAATTAGTCACGATAGATGTAGGTATGGCGATCCGTCGCACGATCGCAGCGTGCGCGGTTAGTCTAGGTGCGTAGCGGGGGGCCGACTGTCTGCGCGAGCGAGCGCTGGCGGCGCGAAGCGGGCGAAGTATCCTTGTAGCGGCGGGTACGGCGCGACCTAACTTTAACGCGGCGACGCGGTTTCAACATAACGCTACAAACCTGCTTTGATAATAAAATTATTTTTTCCGTGCACCATTTCCTTTTTCCAAGAAAATGTGCGGTAAATCTGATTAGTGAGACGGAGATACCGTCAGCATGTGGGCGGCTTTCTGAAGCAACTAGCTTATTATAATAAAATTATAATAAATATGATTCTAGGGGTTTACGGAGTGAAATATTTATTATATTAAATAGTAGGAAAATTATTTGATATGAATTTTTTGTACCTAATTTGCTTGCCTATGTTGGCACGTGCCTTTCTTTGATCAAATCTTCTGATTTTGGTTAAAAAGCATATAATAAAAAAAAAACTCCTCCGACCGTATTTCAGTCACGGCGGCCTATCTCCACAGAGATTAGCCAAGTACGCAGGAGATATTATGGTGCACAAGTGTACGTGCAACCACAGGTGCACTCCCTCTTCCTCCACTCTCATATTCTGATGGGACGGCAATCCGACACGATCGCAGAGAGATCAGGCGCAGGACCGACGGCTTTACGTGCTCTCTAAATCACGGGGGTGCCACACCACCAACTTCCTGACTGAGCTGCTACTGAGAATTTTCTAACTGAAAAATCCAATAACACTTTGCCCGATCTGGGAATCCAACCCAGGACCTCACGCTCGGCAGTCGCGCTTGCGACCGCTAGACCAACGAGGCAGTCAATAAAAATAATAAGCTTATAACCAACCCACAACTGCCCCACTACAGGGGATGGGCCTCTTCTCATACAGAGAAAGCACGAGCATTAATCATCACGCTAGCTTACTGTGTATTGGCGATTTCAGACCGTCAACTCCAGGACTTTCCACGATGTTTTCATTCACTTTTAATACACTACTTTTGTAATTTATCCACATTCCACCAAATATTAGGGCCGATGTAATAAGTGGTGAGTCTATTGTCATCAACCGTTCAAAATTCCGACTTCCCTATGTCCAATCAACACACAATATCACTATGTCCGACCCTGGAATTGAACCTAGGACCGCACACTCAGTAGCTGCGCTTGCGCCCACCAGACCAATGAGGCAATTTGGCGGGTTAAAGTAAGAACATTCATTGGATAGATTCGACTGGATACTAAATCACTCGCTGGTTCTACTAGATTCAATAAAAAAGCATAATCCTAATTAAACTTAATATATTCAAATAGATCAAATTCAATCAAAGTTATTGGTATATACCAGACAACAACTATAATTTCGTAATAATTATAAGATTCAAGGGTTTTATTACAAATAATTATTTGTTCAAGATTACTAGACTATGATCCCAGTTCAATTAAATTATACAAAGTTTAAACAAAGGCGAGACTCAGACAGATCGATGACGTACTTATTGACCTTGCTATAGAAAATAATAACATAATATCATAATTAAATTAGTTAGACCAAAATAAAACAGAAACACATTACAGAGACATAATTCATCATAATTATCGTATTAGTTCGTGGATATCAACTTAATAATCCATTAAGGCATGGACATGGGATGTTTTCTACTAAGCGTCAGGAAACCGGTACAGTGCGGGAACGGCATTAAAAATCAATATCAATAAAATCAAAATCAAATTTGAATCTAGCCATGTTTTTACAGATACTATAACACAAATATACACCCAGACAATTAATTAAATTAAAATTAAAAATGTTTATTTTATCAACTTAAGTACATAACAATTGCAGAGGTTGGAATGTCCTTTTAAGCATAGATTTGCTTTTATTAGGTAGTTCCGCTCTTCCAGTTTACAGTAATTTATATATAACCCATATGTGAGAAATAAACAATAAATTTGAGTTGAATTAAAAACTTGTAAGCATGCCAAGACTTTATAACAATTTTAAAAAGTTGTAAGATAAGCGTGCGCACTAGGTGTAGTGTGTATGTGTGTGTGTATGTGTGCGTGTGTGAGTGTGTGTATGCTTGACTGTGTTGTGTGCGTGCGTGTTTACGCGTTTGTGTGTCATCTTGTAGTTATAGGTTAATACTCTCGACCATTACGCCAGCCGCGCAAAACTACGTAGGTACGTTGTATCTTATTAAACCCAAAAAGATTATGAGGTACCTATAATGGATGTGATATGAAGACTCGAATGACGTCATTGCAACGCACACCATTTCGAAAAGCTTTACGAGTGGTACGCTAGTTCGAAAACACATTGAGTCGTAAACCGCTATCCGTGCAACCCAACACGGACACGTTAGGTTCGAAGAGGATGACGGGGGCCATACTCCCGTCAACCCGTGTTTAGGTTTTTTCTGACCTTACAAACACAAAAATAGATTTTCTACGAAATAGCGTGCGTCGCAATACCGTCATTCGAATCTTCATATCACTCCTACCTATAATTACACAGAAGGTCGGTTTTGCCTGACCAATTAGCATTGCCCCTTTCGTCGATTACATCATCCCGTTGACATACTTCTTGTCGCTTCTAACACGGCTTATCGTTACAAATGAATTCGACATCATAATATAATCGGCCGATAGGGTTACCAACCAATTTTTTGACCCTCGTCAAGTCTAAATAGCAATATCAAACGTCAATATGTCCACCTCGAAGATAGTGATAACCCTGAAATGCGATTGGAAGATGTCAACGTTTTGCGAAACCTATGTCAGTTTAGGCAGCCCTACGTTATTTTCGTAATAATACGTAAAAAAATATTTGTCTTTTTTAATAGTTTATTGCACCGGTGGGAGTATCCGATGTTAAAGAGGTAGAGGTACACTCAATTATAATTAGCTAGATATGCCCAAAGGTTCCACCATCTTTTTGTTCTTTTTGCTCGGCTCCCAAGAATCTTAGCGTGATCTTAAACAGCCTATGCTATTACTCAAGAATCTGGCTATTATATACATAAATATTTTTTAGAATCCGACTGTTTGTTCCAGAGGTTAGGGCGTTTAAACAAACCAATAAACCAAATCTCTTCAGTTACAATATTAAATGGAAAAAGAATACGGTCGCGAACAGGATTCGAACCTGCGCCTCCCGGATAGATACTCCAGGCGCTCTGACCACTAAGCCATCTCGACCTCTGCTCTTTTTCCATTTAATATTGTAACTTTAGAGTTCGCTAAGCATGCGTTAATGCTTTTTCAAAGACATATCTTGAAAATCTCTTCAGCTTTATTCGTTTCGGTTCAGTCCTGTATAGGGACTGAATTGGACTGAATAGATAGCGATGACATCACCAAATGACATAAAATTTGGAAGGAGAATTCGTCGGCTTTGTGGTCAGAGTGCCTAAACTATTTATCCGGGGGGAGCAGGTTCTAATCCCGCTCCTGACCGTATTTTTCTTTCCCCTAAACCTGTTTTTTTTATAAAAACATTGCTCCCGCTAGAAATTACTTCCTGTACCGTGGTTGCGTTTACAGACACATAACCCCACATGCACACACACCCAGACCCGGAACAATTATCTGTAGATCGTAAAAATATTTGATCAATGCAGGAATCGAACCTGCGACTGGTCCCTCGACCACTGCTTCAACCGCGCCGTCAAATATTTATATTGTTTTTATTAATAACTACTAACACTCTGGTCTGGAGTTTTAAAGACCATTATTATTTATTATCGTTTGTGTATTTTTAGAGAACTTGCTTTCGTTTATAAAACAATCATATTAAGGAAACCACAACAGTAATTTATTTTTAACAGGCTATTTTTATATCTTACTGTGAACCTGTGGTAGTGCACACTGCCTCGTTGGTCACAATTTACTCCAGGCTGCTGCTAACAATTTCATAAAAAAAAAATACAATGACTCCGTCTCATCCCAGAGTGTAACCCAAAACCTTTATCTGAGCAGCATGCTGCGTCATACGAGAACAATAAATTGACCATATTTTGCACCAAAAAGTCAAAAGTTCTTATTTCTTCCTTTATTATTTTTATCTGAAATACCCACCTAATAATGCGCCTATATTATAAAAAAGAAAACCACCATTAACACATAAGTCTAAGCAACACATTCAGCTCTGAATAATTTATTATCATTACATCAGAATCGCTAAGCGGACCATGTCATGTCGTGAGCGTGACGTCACCCTGAGCCCGTAAGCTCATGCCACTAGCATGCACTTGACAACACCTACCTTATGACTCGGCAATCGAACTAGTACGATACAGGACCGACCAAAGATATTAGACCACAGATCGATATATTATATATTTTGTTTGCATCTTTCACGTTGGATGCCTAGAATTTCCTAAATCCTGCATAAATCTCACATGCACTCGATGCATGATCCTAGATTCGGAACAACCTGTGGTACAAATAGTTGTTGCGTAAGGAAATTGAAAATCTTACGAGCGAAACTGCTGTGCCAGGCGGGATGTCGTCTCGTAAACGAAATGTGGTGTCCGTGACCTATGTGAAGTTGTGAACCCGCCTTTACAGATATATATATATATATAGGATAGGTAGTTATAGGACTCGACGACACATAGCTAATGACTCGACAATCAAACTAGTGCGGAACACGATCGACCAAAATAATTCCACACAGACTTGTTTTTATTTGGGCCATAAGTGTCTTTCTTAATATCTTTTTGAAGTGAAAACTTCTTTAGGCGCGTTGAGCACCTTTTGGGTAAACAAAAATCGTGGAACTCGCGTCATCGTCACCGAGCTCTTTCCATCAGCTATATGTATACTGTGTATATATGTGTACTTTTTGGGAGAACAGAAAGCGTAAAAGTCGCGTCATGGAGCTATTAGATTATTATTTTTGAATTATTATTGTTTTATAAAGATGTATTTATGATCAAGAATTAAAGTTTAAATTGTTCATCTACACTTCTTTACAAACCAAAAATAATTCAAAAATAATCATCCAATAGCTTGACGATACAATTCACAAGTTACTTAGTTTTCACTTCTATCGGCCGACCCCAAAGACTGCCCCGCATGTTTTTTTTTATTAGCTCGTAGGCTTGCGTTTGATCGCCATCTCGCCTGATGTTAAGCGATAATGTGGTGGAGCACGCTTGCCTAGACGAAACCGATTCACTGGCGTCTTTAAGACACCCAGATTGTAACTATCGGGGAAGACCCACTCCGGCAGCGCATTCCACTGTTTCGCGGTTCTTATAATGAATGTGGAATCAAAGCGCCCGAACGAAGCGCTTTGTTTTTGATTTATCAACTATGAATCGATGGCGCCTTTTCGTGCTTCTGGCCGTCCGATAGAAAAAAGGGCAGAGGGGAATTAGATCATGCAGATCTCAATCACACTCACTGAAATATGTCACCAATTTGGGATAGTATCATAGAAATAAATAAATGTAAAAGGATTCTAATTAAATTAAAAGAGAATTGTGCAGAGACAATAATTACCTACTTAATGTAATTATGCGGTATATCCATACGGTCTTTATATGGATTCAAAGAAATTCTTTGAGAACAGACAAAACAAATTTAAATCCAATATAACATAGCAATTGGCTCCTATTTTATGTTCTCCGAAATTTATTTTGCGTCATTTACTTTCTTTGTGCGTACAAAGACGTAAAAACTAATGTTAACAACCTTTACAGTAGACATTTCTCTTAATAAATACTAAAAAAGGAGCCTCTATTAATTGACCTTTAACAAAAGACCTTTCTTCTCCAACCTTTTTCGAAACTAAATGTAATTAAAGGTATATCAAAGAATTTGCCCTAAGCCCTAAATGATGCAGTGTGTCCCTCCTTTATGAAAATGTAGCATTTAGTTGGGCCATCCGTCTGCGTCAACTTATTTGTGCTATAATTAAAAATATATAATACTCTCTCTCGTCTCTGCCAAATAATAATTTACATCACCAGTAGTTGAGCAATGTAATAACTAGAAGCCGAAGGATACAGCATTAATTGGTATTCTAATTGAAAACAACATGTTTTAATACTTATTTCTAATCAAATATGAATCAATAGATATTTAGTTATATAATGATTTTGAAAATGGTATAACATCACGCCCTTATTCCCCGAAGGGGTAGGTAGAGGTATACACAGTTGTACACCCACATTTCACCAATGCTGTTATTAAGTCCCACGTAATAAGTTGTGAGCCTATTGTATTCTACCGTGCACAATTCCTAACACCGCGCTATTACAAAGCATTTTAAGAAGAAACAGAAAAAACTCATTAACACTTTTCCCGACCCAGGAATTTAAATAAGGACCACACTGGACCAATGAAATCGCCCATTAGAGCAAATCACATATATAAATTCATACGTTTTTAGTATACCCAAAAGGTGCCAACAAGACCCTATTACTAAACCCTATAACATTGTTTTGTCTGTTACAGGGCTGTAGCTTTGTCACCGTAATAGGTAAACTTTCGAAATGTTCATAGAATATATTGTGTTATTATTTGATTCATGACACATAAAAGGTAGAAAAAAAAACGTTTTTATTCCTTTAAGTTTTTGAATGTGAGACTCTCATTAATGTCATGCTGGATTCCTATCGCACTATGTCAAAATCACACACAACTACAGTTTTTGTAATCAAGCTCCCTAACTTTAACTTTTCTAATAATAAAAGAAACAACAAGATTAGAAATTTCATTTAAGACAAACAATTCTATAAATATAAATTTCAATTTGTTTTCTTTGTTCTAAACTTTTATGGAGAAACAATTTAATCAAAGCATGCAAGTGAAATAAATTGAAAAGTTAAGTCTTATCCCATTCGCGTGCAATTTGAGAGAGAATCACAAACAACTATTTTTATTCTGTAATATGGAGTGAATAAGGGCATTGTAGTGCTTTGGGCGACAAATTATTTTCTATTTTATGAATAGTCACAATTTTGTTTCTTATTGTAGATTTTACGTAGGATCACGCCTGTATTTCTCTAAGGGGTAGGCAGAAGTGTGCACAGTTGTACATCCACATTTCACCAATGCTGTTATTAAGTCCCATGTAATAGACGGTGAGCCTATTGTTATTCCAAATTCCACAATTCCAAACTCCGGGCTGCTACTGAGAATCTTCTAACCAATCCACCAAAAATACCAATAACACTTTGCCCGACCTGGGAATAAAACCAAAGACCTCATGCTCAGCAGTCGCGCTGACCATTAGACCGATGAGGTAGTTTTGTGTCAATTATTATATTGTATTTAGTTATATTTTGCATTTATTTATATTTTAAATATATTTGTCATTTGGATGGTAGGTAAAGTAAGGTAGGTAAACGTAAATACAGTTAAAAAAACTGTATTAACACCAATATTGAAGCAAATAATAATATTCTAATTCTGTTCACCTTAATCTGCACGTAATTATAACACATACGCTACGCGGCGTCATAGGAAATCGCTCTAACTTACCTAATAGGGCAATGAGCTCAGCTAATGGTGCAGAAAACCGCTCGTACTTACTTGAATTAAATTTGTTCGCCACAAGATGGCCGACTAGGCAATTAATCAGAACCTGCACCCATTATCCCCGAGTCCGACTGGAATTGGATTTATATGTTTTATCTGTTATCCGTCAAAATGTGTTTATCTCGTTGTTTCATTTTTTTTATCTTTCCGAGCTTTTTCTTTGAAAGAAATTCATTGTGAGATACTGCGTTTTGTTTATTAGTTTTGCATTTTAATTGGAAATGTCTAGAAGATTTTATATCAAGACTAGTTGTGCCACGCAAACGTTGTTCTGCTTTATAAATTTTCTGGATAGGGCCACCCTTATCACCTAAAGGTATAAAATAGCCTAAGATTTATTCTCAGACCTACCAAATATACACGTAAATTTCATAAAAATCGGTCAAGCCGTTTCGGAGGAGTTCGATAACAAACACTGTGTCACGAGATTTTTATGTATATATCAAATATATAAAAATCTATATATTTTATATATAGATTTTTATATTATTTTAACTATCGCTCTTCGGGGCTTTTGCTTAATTGCAGAACCTAGATAAATATATCAAGATGTATATACAAGTGCATTTGTATTAAAAATTTACCGAAGTCATAGTTTTTGTGGTACAGTTACTACCTATTTTTTTATCCTGTCTTTTTTTTCGCGCTAATATACTAGAAAATGTTGATGGGTTGTCTTATTGGGTACAATATCTAAGTGCTCCTGTTATATTTTGAATGAATTCATTCTGATATTAATTTATTTTCAGTTTTGATAATTTGATGTCTCTTTTTCAGATAACTCCACTGTCACCAAAATGGAAGAACGCAATAGAGCGGCGGATCCAAGACGAACGGCACCTCACTATAGGAGCCGTCGGCCGCGGCGCAAGAGTACACCCTGGACAGTTCTGGGACCTGTCGGGGACCTTCCTCTTCACCGTCTATGTGATGACAGCCCTAGGTACCTATACATTCTATAAAAAAAAACGTTAAAAAATTCTCAGTAGCAGCCCGGAGTTTGTAATTGTGACCGGTAGATGGCAATAGGCTCACCACCTATTTATTACATGAGACTTAATAACGGCATTTGTGAAATGTGGGTGTACGACGGTGTACAGCTCTGCCTACCCCTTCGGGGAATACAGGCGTGATGCTATGTTATATTATAGTATTTAATGTGTATGTATAGCTGATGTAGGTTGCGTGGCTGTCCGTGGCATCACGATGGGCCCTATCAGAATATCAGGGCTGCGACATTCTAATCTATGTCGCAGCATTATGCTGTGGTAGGAGCCTTTTTTGGCCTTGCACAGGTTATCTTTAATTCATTTTGTTATGGTTATTATTTAAGCACATTTTATTTTTTATTTTATTTTTGGTTATGTTCGTTTTGCTTCCTGTGCTGGTCCGGAATAAAACTTTTTCTTTCTATCTTTCTTTATTTTCTTCAAATTCTGCTTAGATAAGTCGCTTATTTATGATGGGTAGAGAAACTGAGCCAATTCTACAGTCCATACAGATGAAGTCGCTAGCAGATGCTAGTAAAAATATATACTAAGGGTAGAACGGCCTTACTGACTGAGATAACCTACCTCAAGCAACATGTATCGTTCTAACAATATCGAAAAATGCTACAACGAATAATAAAACACAACCCCTATTTTCCTTAAACACGTGTCTCATTATTCAAATAATAAAATATGCTAACACCACTTTCAGGCTTCGGCGCTCCAGTGCCGCAGACGATGTGGGGCAGGACCTCCGCGCTCATATACGCCATCTTTGCTGTACCTACACACATATATCTTAGTAAGTTGTATCATTTCTTGCATTACCTAACTAAAAGTTTATCTGAATACAATATGCTGTCGAGAAGGTTCTGGTAACCATTTTGGCACTGGTATTTGTTAGATATGTAAATGAGGAATGATGATGAGCGAGTAAAACACGTCTTTCGTCAACTAAGGTATAATCGGCGACCATAATGCAACAGTCATTGCAGCGCGTATGACAAATGTACGAGACCACCTACATAACTACTTATAATTATTAACAATTAGCAGTGATTGCCTAGTGGTATGACCGTTGGACTGACACTTCAAAGATCGAAAGTTCGAATCCAAGGCAGAAACCACTGACTTTTCGAGTCATGTGCGTATTAGAAATTAATTATCACTTGCTTAAAACGGTGAAGGAAAACATCGTGAGGAAACCAGCACACCTGAGAGATGTTCTCGATGGTGTGTAAAGCCATGTCAGAGACCTACGGGTGGTTTAAACTCTGACACTAGGTTGTTTATCTAACACACGATAAGAAAAACATTATTATCTTACCTACATTACAGTATTCTGAAGGTGAATGTAGCTACGATCGCAGGACGAGTTAGTGGAGGACCTTTTGGTTTGTAGCCGGCAGGAGTCCGCCACAGCGTCGATGATGAATATTCTACACATAAAAAATAATTTAAAAGGTTCATCCGTACCTAAATATATATATATAACTTTACAAAAGTTATAACATTTTACAACAATACCTTTTCAGTGATGAACGCGAGCATGTGTATAGTGGTACACGTTGAAGCTTACATTAATCAGCTGAGATGCAGTCTCCGAGATAAACGACCCTTCATCTTAGGGAGGAACACACTTCAAAGTGGTACAGGTAAAGACTTTTGAATGATCTTGACTTGGGTTTCTTATTCTTCTTAGCCCTGTTAGTGGACTGTGATAGAAGGATAACATCAGAACCTGGCGCATGGATAACATTTGGTATAACATAGCTAGATAGAAGGCGACCGTATCGGTGGCGGTTACCACCAACAACAGCATTCCCATAGAGGGTTGACGTCAGGCAGGCGGCCGGTCATAAAACATAGCCCAAACTTTAGGAGGCGCAGGTTCGAATCCTGTTCGCGCCCGTATTTTTTTTCCATAGCTGTTGCGTCAGTCATTAGCAGACACAATAGATTTTTATTGTTACAACGTACAGATCTGTACGTTACTGAGCCGAAAGGTTAATATAATAACTTTACTGTATATTTACTAAAATAATGTACCTACCGGTCGATGTTCAATCAAATCCCCAATATAACGAGCATCAAATATAACGCAATCTCTGAAGTATTGATCAAGTCGAGAAACAAATACGAATGCGTTTAGTTTGAAAGTTTTTTCGGCGTAAATCACAATCAATTTCCTACAACCGTTGACTATAAACTGCCTCGTTGGTCTAGTGGTCCCAAGCGCAACTGTTGAGCATAAGGTCTTGGGTTCGATTCCCAGGTCGGGCAAAGTGTTATTGGGTTTTTCTATTAGGAACGTCTCTCAGTAGCAGCCCGGAATTTGGAATTGTGCCCGGCAGATGGCAATAGGCTCACAACCTATTACATGGGACTCAATAACAGCATTGGTGAAATGTGGGTGTACAATTGTGTACACCTCTGCCTACCCCTTCGGGGAATACAGGCGTGATGCTATGTTATGTTATGTTATGATGGTTTGTTGACTATAAAAATGTATACGTACCTTATTACTTACCGTCCACAATTTTTCGTTATTTAATTGTGTATGTTTTTTATTTGAAGTAAACAACGGCACTAAGTTCACTTGCTTTAATTACGCATGAGTTCTACTTTTGAGTGAAGCATTCCACTTAGCGCACCGATTTGAACAGCACCGATTGAACCGCACCTTTTTTTATTGGGTCGAGCTGCTGTAAGTGGAATAAAAAGGTGCGGATCAATCGGTGCTGTTCAAATTGGGGCGCTAAATGGAATGCTTCTTTTGAGTTACTGGTAGATCAGAATATTTGACAACATTAATTACCTAGGCAATTCACAAAAACGTTAGTACCTAGCTACACTTACGTAGCACAAGACAATAAAGCTATCACGGGTACCTCAAACTGGACAGTTTCAATTATAAGGCTGTACGTGTTCTCAGTGAGAGGCACAAAACACACATTAATCCAAAAGGTCTACTCTAACTGATGTTGTGTTCTCTTATCCACAGGGACCGAAAAGGTTACCCGTATAGGGGTTTTAATCGGGTTAATTTTTAGGGTTAGCTGAAAAACCCTAGCGTAAAGGTTAACCCGTATTATTGGGTTAATCAGCCTATAATAACCGGTTCACGCATAAGGTTCGTTTTTGTTCATAAAAGTATGCTAGAAAGTGACGGAGATAGCACGCGCTCGGTGATTTGTGGTAGTTCCGTCTCTTTCATTCTGGTTAATCAGCAATATTTAAATGGTTAACCCATGATGCATATGGGTTAACCCCTATAAGGTTTAATCAAATATATGGGTTATCGGTTTTACCGGTTAACCTTTTAACCCGATTAATCGGTCCCTGCTTATCCATTTAATCGATGCCAGTACAGGTCAATTAGGAACATTCCCAAAATCTGACACACTCAGATTTCTTCTAACCATATTAGTTGATCACTGATAGGCTTAGATTTTTGACTTAAAATTTTATCATCAACTTCAAGGGTAGCCTATAACCTCAACCTAACCTTGCGTAAACCTGATGTTTTGAATAATTGGGGACGCGCCAGCTACATAATAGGTACTCCAAAACCAGATTCACAGTTAATAAAATCATGTTATGATATTGCATACTCTTTAACAAATTCATTTGATTGGTCTATCCTGACGCAACACGACTAGGTATGTGCTGGACGCTTTAACGTGGTTTTTTTATCTATTTTTTATGTAACTACACAACCGGCCCAAACCTTATAATCTGTAAGACTTTCGTTTTGCTTTATATGAATTCCAATTGATCTGCACCCTCCTTACAACGTCGACAATTGCCATGTTGACCTTCTGTACATCGATTTGTGTTTGAAGTGTGTCAAGCATACCATGATATCATACATCAGTTGATATCAGATGTCGTGAATGAATGGCCTGTTGGGTGCTTGGACACTTGTTATATTACTACGCATGATTTAATGCCTAAGGTATCCTGTGTTACAGAATATACCTACAATACGTCTTGTCGGAACCAGTTACGTATTGAATCAATATTGAATTAGGTACAACAGGTTTTAAAGGATCAGTAGGCTTACTCTTGAAAATAAAACCGCTCGATTGACATTGCAAATATATCAGCCTGTTTACTCTTGAAAATAATTCCGGTTGATTGACATTGGAAATGTGTCAGTTCGTACTTATAAATGCCAAAATGTCTAAAATATTATTATAGATTCGGGATGATATAAAGACAACATGCTTTGGCACTGATAGTTTGCTAATTTACTACCAGAACTGTAGGGGAATCAGAACTAAGCTACACTCGTTGCTCGTGAATATCTTGGCATCCTCATATGACATCATAGTATTGACGGAGACCTGGCTGGTACCAGAAATTGCGAATAGCGAGTTTATTGACCCTCGTTACGTTGTTTTCCGCTGTGATCGGGATCGCGACGCTACGGGAAAGCGAGATGGGGGTGGGGTGCTTATCGCAATACTACGTGAGCTTCAACCGGCCTCACTCGATATTCTTAATAACCCACATTGTAAGCCCTCGGCGCTTATTGAGCACCTCATGGTTGCACTGCCTTGCAAAAACGATAAGCATAAGATACATGTTATCAGCGTAGTGTACATACCGCCGGGGACCAATTCCGATGTCTACACGTCACATTTCGACCTTCTACAGGACGTCTTAATTGCATCCAACATCATGAATGTTTACATCGTCGGTGATTTTAATCTCCCCAATATCACGTGGAATATAGCAAGAGCGGCGGATGGGGCCTGCTTGGCTTGTATCTGTACACATCCTATATGCTCTGAACTGACGCACCTCATGTCTGTGCTAGATGCCCACCAATATAACAGCACGCCTAATGGTGGAGGAAAAACCCTGGATTTGTTTATCTCGAACACTTGCTGTTCGACGGGCCTCCTTAAAGATCCGCTATTACCAGTCGACCCCCATCACCCCCCTTTTGTTGTAACCGCACCTATTAGAGTACCTACACAAATGATGAAGAGAAAACCAATTAATAAATATAACTTCCGTAAAGCTAATTACGATCTCATCAACAAACACATGTCTGAGGTCAATTGGTCCGCGCTGTTCGACAACCTATCATCTGAAGAGGCCGTGGAGGCCTTCTATAGTATGTTGAGTGACATAATTAGCCCCCTTGTCCCTCCTGCAAGGACGAGATCACTTGACTTCCCAATCTGGTTTACGCCACAATTAGTTAAAATATTTAAAAAGAAGCAACGTCTTTGGATAAAGTGGAAAAAATACAGCAACGCCAAAGACTATAATAACTTCTCCGAATGTAGGTCTGTCTTCAAACATACGTGTAAAACCTGTTACTCCAGTTATATTAACTCTGTTGAAGAGAGTCTCTCTAATAACATAAAGCATTTTTGGACCTATATCTCTAACCGTAAAGGTAAGTCAGGTACTCCGTCCATGATGCAGTTCCAGAATGTCAAGTCAAGTGATCCCGATGTTGTCTGCAATATGTTCTCGGACTTTTTCTTGTCCGTATTTGAGCCCGTGTCACCAACGCTCACCATGTGGGGTCCACCGCAACAGTACACAGAGAATGCTAACTTAATTGGTGATCTGCATATTAGTAAAACCAAAATACTCAGCGAGTTGAAACGGTTGGACCCCTCTAAGGGGGCAGGACATGACGGACTTCCGGCGGCCTTTTTTAAGGCTACAGCGGATAATATTTGTGAGCCGATCTACATCCTTTTTAATAGATGTCTGCATGAAGGTGTGTTCCCGGTGGAGTGGAAGCGAGCTAACGTTACCCCAGTGCATAAGGGTGGCTCAAGGCATGACGTCGAGCAATATAGACCCATCTCGATTCTGCCGACCCTGTCAAAGCTTTTTGAAAGACTTGTACACAACGAGATTTACCCTCTTCTGCATAAAATTATCATTCCCGAACAACATGGGTTTGTTAAGCGCAGATCTACGACATCTAACCTGTTAATGTTTGCCAATTACCTCTTTGAAAATATTGACAGGCATTTTCAAATAGATGCGGTCTACACTGACTTTCAAAAAGCTTTTGACAGGGTCGATCATGAAATTCTGCTCAATAAAATCGCCTACAATGGTATACGCGGAAATTTGCTGCGTTGGTTCGTGTCGTACCTCGAAAACAGGTCACAAAGGGTTGTGATTAATGGTCATCAGTCTGTCTCTGTTAATATTACTTCAGGAGTTCCACAGGGCTCTATCCTGGGGCCACTATTATTCAATATTTACATCAACGATATCAAGAAATGTTTTAAAAAGACCAAATTCTTGATGTACGCTGATGACTTGAAGGCGTTTCACGTAATACGTACTATAGACGACTGCCAGTCATTTCAGGAGGACTTAGACAGACTAACCGCCTACTGTATTGACAATAAGCTGCATCTTAGTATCCCCAAGTGTAACTATATACACTTCACTAAGAATAATCTCATTGTCAATTTCAACTACAACCTTAACTGTATCCCCTTAAATAATATTTCTACAGTGAAGGATCTAGGTGTTCTATTTGATGGCAAATTGTCATTGAACCAACATGTCGAAGCTATTGTCAATAATGCTTTTAGAATGTATGGATTTGTGATGAGATCCTCAACAGAATTCAAGCGTACCTCAACTTATCTCTATCTATATAAGACGCTCATTCGCTCCCAATTAGAATATGCGGTCCCTATCTGGAACCCTTTCTACCAAAAGTACGTAGCTGCAATAGAAAGGGTCCAGCGCAAGTACCTCCGTACTATGTACTACAGATGTTATAGGACCAAGACTTATCTGTCATACTCCCAACTTCTTGATAAGTTCAAGCTTATCAGCTTGGAGAACCGGCGCAAATACCTGGAGGCCAGCGTGCTACATGACATCGTTCACAATCACTTTGATGTCATTGATCTAACGAGTAAACTGTGTTATTCTGTCCCCCGAACAGTTCATGTGCGTCAGGTTCGTGCACGTACTCTGTTCGCGCTAAATTCCTGTCGTACGAACTCTGGCTTACGCTGCCCAATTCACAGAATGTTGGAATCCTATAATTCAAATTTCATTGATATTGATATATTCGCATGTTCGAAAAGTAAATTTAAATCTAATATCATAAAAATATTATCATAATGTTATTGTAATTTAATTTGTATCCGTATTATTTGCTTATTGCATTGTAAGTTAATGAAATTGTTCCAGACCTGATTTGATTTTGTAACTATAGCTAGCTTTATAGTAATTTATTTATTTATTTCAAAATAATTGTTAATTTTGGTAATGCTGGTCTAGTGGCAACTACTGATCATTAAATATGTTTTATCTGCGGATAATGCAGTGGGCTGCAACATTACTACTTAAAGTATTGTTTACCTTATGTGCTATTATATGTTGTAGTTGTTTATTATCCCTTAATAAATAAAATAAAATAAAATGCTTTAAAATCGAAGCAACTGTAATGTAGGTAAATTTATTTTTAATTTACGCGTTGTTTTAAGGCGTCTATTTAATATTGGAATTAGATTGGAATTGGTATTAGTTTCAAGAGTAACCCTACAGGTCACATTTTTAAATGCAAAAATGTCTTAAAAATAATTAAAGAATCGGGATAATAATAAAACGACATGCTTTTTTTAAATAAAGATGACTAATATGTCGCAAAAAAAAATTACATAAAAAATTGTTTTATGGCACTGATTTAATATTGAAATTGGATTGGAATTGGTATTAACTTCAAGAGTAACCCAGGAATTGACGTTTAAGTTTTTACAGTTACGGTTGGCAACAAAAGTTTAAACACATCCATATTGGTAGTGAGAAGTTTCCATAGCTCATATTTTTTCATTGTATTTTAACAGTAATGCATCCATTAAATAAGTGTAAAGAAAAAATATCGCAGCTTTTCAGACAACCTCTGTTGCACAAATTATTATACCCTTCCATCTAATGGATGCAAATAAATACAATATCTTCCATCTAATATCTTTAATTCTAACGATACTCCTCATAAAAATATCGTTGTACGTGATTTTCCGGGTTCCAGCACAGATTAAACAGTGCATTAACAGAATATACAACGCTTATTACCGCCGCCTCACGCCCTTCAATAACACGAAATACACGAATATGGAGGTAAGAATACTTAGACATGGCAAGATCTTCGCCCAAACCAAGTAAATTCGAATCTTTTCTAATCTTATACTACCCAGAAGGAATTTTTTGTGGGATCATTAGTCAATTTAATTTTAAAAGTAAAAGCTACCGTTTTTATAACGGTCCATCTTAAAGTATGCCTACTTATGCTGTCTTCCTAATATATCATGGAGCGACCGACAGTCGGTCGATTGGCAATATGGCGCGTGTGTGGGGCCATATGTTCACGGGTGGACAGCGTGCTACCTCCTTACGTATACATTATGATATCTTTGTTTTTTGATATGGAAAGCACTATGGTGATGTATAGAAGAATTAAAGTATATTAAATTTCCTTGAATACGGTATATAACATGATAGACAAAAAAAAAAGAAAAATACGTTAAATTTGGCGGTAAACGCAAAATATCATAATTTTTTACCTATTTTACATTATAATACATATGAATTATCATTTTGTAACGATAAAAACTATTAATCCCGATACAGTATACCTATTTACATTAATCTATTGAATAATATTGATACCCGTACATACATTTTTATTAAATAAACACGTTATCAAAAAATAACGGCCGGCGGAGTTCGTTGCCCCGTTATGGAAAGTGGAATTCTATTTATAGAATACTCGCTCGACTGGCTATATTGTTATTGTTTTGTGAACATAAGAATATAATCTACACATTAGATAACTCATATTAATGCACAGTTATAAGGATTAGGATATTTATCGAAATTAATCTAGGTACTTACCAGTACTGGGTACCGCCCACTGTTTTTATCAAAATATACGTAATCACTAATCACTCACTCACTACACTCACTAAATCAAATACAACACTATATTACCACTGCGTTATAACAATAAAAAAGGTAGGTCATCGCTTTAAATAAAAAGATATTACGATAACAAACACGTGGCGGAGCGTCGACCTTGTACCTACTATTGCGTCATCATTACGTAATTTTGAATTACGTTATTTTTATTCTAAACTTGCACAATACAACTTTTTGTTTGTTTATATAGTTAATGTAGTTAATAATTTACACTAATAATAACACTTTTATGGAAACTAACACGTTTTACCGCGAAAATTGAGCATTTATTTACGCGTCATGCCTCGAACGCTGCAATGAGCCGACTGTCGGTTCCTCCACAGACACGCGTTTTCAAGATGGCGGCGCCCCACTGACTAGAGGATAAAAATAGAAACGTTTATGACGATGGATGGATGTTTATTACCCTTTCACGCAATAACTACTGAACGGATTTGGATGAAATTTGGCACACAGATAGTTTATAACCTGGATTAATACACATGATATTTTTATCTCGACTGGACCCAACTTGAAGTCCACGCAGATGAAGTCGCGGGCAGAAGCCTGTATCCTTCCCTTTCGTTGCTATTTGCTTGCCGGCTCTGTGTATATTTACCTCAATGGTCCCACCACACGATAATTACCATGATTACAAGCCGATACTACGTAGCGCGTTTCGATAATAATTTGCGCTTTATTGGTCATATTATTGGTCCAGTCCAGGTATCTGATGGATTGATTACCAACTGTGTAGATGCTGTATACAGTTGAATGAGTTCTGACTCGTGTTATTAACAGATAATCTTATCATGACTAAAACATCATTGTAATTACGGTGGAATTTGTAAACTTTTATTAAAACGTGCATATTTTTTTAACATAGTGATTTTTCTTTGCATTGACTTTTGAATTAAACGACGAGGTACCTTTAAAAAGTAATGAACCATATAGAAGATCTTAGGAAAATTTCGCCAATAAACGCCTTTTGCCTTAGAATTCTATGTATGTACCTATCTACCTACATATATATATTTTTTCAGAAAGCCCCAACTGCAGCCGAAGCTCAGAAGTTCTTAAGACACCAAGCAGAGGCGGCATTCGCAAGAAAATAATGGTAGGGCCCTCTCTGACAAACTAGCTACGACTACTTATCTCAACTGCAGTACTGTAGACTGGACCCGATGTGAGTAGCGTTAAGCGCAGGACCGTACGATACGACAGTACATTTTTATGCTTAGTGGGTCTTAGGTACTTCGACATGATGAGGAACCAAAATCTGACTTCATACAGTAGGTACCTATAGTAGCTAACTAAACAAAGACATATACATAAACATATAACTGAATTAGTAACAAATTATTATAAAGAAAGAAAAATAAGGTTTATTCAAAGGATTATGAACAGCACCTCGAAACGCCCACTCGTCATAATTTCTTGTTTTTTTTTTTGTTTTGATTGATTCGTTATCAACTGATACAGAGCCTAAATCATTATTCCTTTATTAAAATAGTAACATCCTTGCTTACCTACAGCGTCTCTTCGGCGTGCTGGGTGCCTGTCGCAGCGTGCCTCTCATCGCAATCCTGTACTACTTCTGTGGCGCCGTCGTGTTCGGTTTCGCGCGCGGCAACACTTCACTGGACATCGCTATGTTCCCATTAGAGTTCACAACAAGCGGAGGACTGGATCGAGTGAGTCATGACTTATCGAATCAGACTTTTTTAACCAGAGATTTCTAGACCGGTTTGTTGACCACGAAGTTGATTGGCACTGGACTGACTCCACTTGGACTACCCTCAATGATGTAGTAGAGTTACTATTTAGACAGTGCCGGATTAGCCACGTAGCAAGAGTAGCAAATGCTACGGGCCCCGCACATTGGGGGGCCCCGCGCTCCAACGCCTGTCGGACCGTAAAAAAAGTTTAAATAAGCGTAAAATATCTTGCATGCCTTAACGCGAAGCGCTTAGGCTATACTTCACTCCTACCTGAAAATCTAAAACTCGATTTCGTCAGGTTAAATCGTAGGTATAGGTTGTATAATACCTACCACGAGAAACGTTGGTATCAAAATCTATAACAATAATTTTAAGTTGTACCACATTTCTAAAATTGAGCGCTGGCCGCACAAGTTATGTGTTTGTACTACTTGCACCGCACTACACGCAAGTTGGTTGCACTGCAAAACTAATATTGCCATCGATCGAACTAGTCGTAAAACCCGAACATATAAAATAGGATTCTATTGACTATCAAACTATAAGAAATTGATGTACATTTATATTTGGCACAACGTAAAAAACTGTTAAAAGCCCTTTAGATGTGCCATTCTTGAGAAAAATTGTTTTGAATTCGAGTCTTTCGAGTTGTTCCGAGTCTTTGAATAACTGTAGGTAAAAACTTCGAGTAGGTAAAAACTGTTATTAAATAATTATTTAGAGTCGTGTTTCCCAAACACAGAAATTGCCTTGAGAATTTACTTGTCTCTCATGATGAGTAACTGCAGTGGCGAACGTTCTTTTTCAACATTAAAACGCATAAAAAATGAGTAGTATAGAGTTATGGAACACAATGAGCCAAGAACGAATTAATCATCTTACTTTGATGAATATAGAGCATGATTTGCATAAAGAAGTTGACATTGAAAGTGTTATTTCTAAATTTGCTCGTATTAAATCCAGAAAAGTTTATTTGTATAGTTTTATTTTATTTAATACTGAAATAAAACAAAACTATTTTATTTTTTATTCGTTTTGTTTTATTTAATATTTAAATAAAACTTATCTATTACAAATAAACTTCTAATAGTTTTGTTTTATATAATAGTTAAAAAAAAAACTTTTCTGGATTTAATATGAGCAAATTTAGAGACTCTGACAAAACACCAGATGACGCGCACTGAAAAATAAAAGTGAAACCACCAAAGTAAATACAAATTCAAATGCGAGTACAAAATTCAGTGTTTTATCAAAAATTTTCTCCTTTTAATTGGGCAAACTATCTGTAGGTGTATAATTGTTTCGCACTAATTGACTAAACTTACGAATGGTCAAATACCTTACCACAAAGTTAATCTAATAAAGTTACTAATAGAAGAAAACTATTTAAAAGTACGATTGCATTATATAGCAAAATTAGGAACTAGTTCTCGACATTTGTATACTAAACGGCAATATTAAAAACTAGTGCAGAAGAAGGTTGCTGTTTGATTCACATCGTTAGTCTATTAACATCTCGTCTAGTCTATATTTTAGTTGCATCAGTTTACATTCCACCATATTATTGTAACACCAAAAATTGTGACCCCCTGGCGAATAAAAAAGAGTGTCCAAAGTTTCTTGTCGGTTCTCATGGCTCAACCCCAATCAGCTAACTGACCGTAGACAAATTGGCTCAAATAGCTTTTTCACACGTATCATGGATGTCATTTACTTACATGAATATAAATTTGAATTTGATTGTTCGTATGTAACTTTGATTGTACCTAATGAATATTTAAAATAATATACGTTTGAACTATTTTATTACCCAAAGTTTAAAATAAAGCCAACCAATTTGATTTGCAAAAGTAATAAAAAAAAAATAGGGAGTTTATTTCAAAAACTGGTATCATTACACGCACACAGTGTAATAATATACGTGTTCCTAAATAGCTGCACCAGGTTATCACGCAGTCGCACACACATTTTCGGCTTTATTCTCTAATCTGAGTTTAATACCATCAATTTGAGAACCTAAAACCGAATTTGCTACAGGCCCCGCGCTGGCTTAATCCGGCACTGTATTTAGATATTGTTTTTCACCCGCATTCCACCGACCTTGTATTAAGTTCCATGGATTAAGTGGTGGTGGAACAGAAAATCCTAATAACACTTCTCTAGTGTTCTGCTGGAGAGAAGAAACGTCGAAATAACTCTCCAGCTACAACAAAGGACGATTTCGTAGATCTAGATGGGTTTCGTCGCATGCAACTGAAGTGTTGTTTGGGTTTAATTCTGGGTCAGGCAGCGTCATTAAAACTGAATACTAGCGAAAGTACAAAATTGTACTTGATAACAATAATATCTCTATTGCGCCCTAGTATTGGCGAGTCATTTAGTTTAACAACCAAAATAAGGTTGCTACCAAGCAACCTAATTTTATATGGATTATGCATATTCAACAGATTCCAATTGTAGTCAATTAGGGCGAGGGAGAGGGATGCCTTCCCCTGAAACTTTATTTGCGTTTACTTCGTGGCACTTAAAATTAATATGGTCACTGACGCAACACATTTCAGCGATACTAAAACTACGTAATATACGAAACAAATTCATGTTTAAAGTATTGGCAATAAAGTCATATATTTAAAGGTCAGCTCTGGGTACACCCACGCTCGTAAATTATCGCATCAAATTCCTCAATTTACTTTTCATGTTTACTCTATCGAAATATTATTTTACCCTAGAAACATAAAGTGAGTAGGTATCTATTTGGACCCTAGGGATGTGCCTTACTCCCGGAGAGTGTGGGATTCTTACCCCCATCCCCAAAAGCATATCCTATCCCCAAAAGCCGGTATTTCCCACCGAAAACAAAAAACATTTAGGCACCTATTTGGAAAATAAGTAATTAAAGTTATAGACCCCCTAAAGCGTCAGATGTTCATTAGGATTGTAAAGTCACAGAGTTATAAACTTACTTACCTGAGGGTGAGTTTAAAACTTTTAACAGAATTAACTGTTCTGTGATCAAACTTTTGATAAGTTTATGTTTAATCTATGGTCTCGACCACGCCTGTATTCCCTGAGAAATTAGGCAGACGTATAGGTCACAGGTACCGACGCAATACTTACTCTTCATAGGAAATTTCCAAATTGAATAACCCAATAACGTCTAGCTTGCTGGTAATCAAACCCAGGTCCTCGACATCGTCCTCTGGACCAATCAGGCGGTAAAAACTTGATCAAAAGTTATAAACCAATTCTTCTTCCAGTTAAATCCATCTTATGGTGACGTCATCGCCTATCTATTCCGCCCTTTTAGTGACTGAACCGACACGACTAACTTTGCAGTTAATTCAATGTCGAACAAATACCGAAAATCACCTTATTCTACTCTTAGTTATCAACCATTTATTGCAGATAAAGGGCCACATTCGCATCCTGTACGGTTTCTACGTGGAAGGTGCTATGATGCTGTTGTCATGTGGACTGGCGACACTACGTCGACACAGCAGCGCCGCCGTCGCTGGCATGGCACTGAAGTACAGGCTTATCGATGGCGAATAATGAGGAAGGGTTAATCTTAACTCCTTTTAGACTTTGCCCATAGCAGTGCAAAGTCAAAACGGATTCAGCAAAAGTCAATTTTTCCAAGCAACGGCAGGGTTACCCTTGAAAATAAATCCGCTCGATTGACATTCAAATATGATAGTTCGTAGTTTGTTCTTCTGAATGCAATTGGCTTCAAAGCTGAAATTCTAAATTGTGATGTAGGAAAATTTATTTTAAAGTTACTCGACCTGGCCGAGATGGCTTAGTGGTCAGAGCGCCTGGAGTATTTATCGGACAGGCGCAGGTTCAAATGCTAACTTTAGAGTTCGCTAAGCATGCGTTAATGTTTTTCAAAGATTTATCTTCAAATTTATTTTAAGATAACGTATTGTTTTTAATACGCTTTTATTTATGCTTCACCTGTAACTAACTATGTAAGAAAATCTTGGAAGTTAAATTTGACCCACTTCCCGGTTTCCGATTGACCTGAAATTTTGCGGACGTTTAGTTTGGATGACAATGCATGGTGAGCTATTCAGCAAGTGACAATCTAATATGGCGGACTCCCAAAGATGGCGGACTAGGCATTTTTTATGCACTCCCGCGATATGGGTATCAAATGAAAGGGTTTGCTGAGAAGAATACGAAAAATTAAATGACATCACCCTAAATCCAACAAGGCGGACCTCCAAAGATGGCGGACTAGGCATTTATTATGCACTCCCGCAATATGGGTATCAAATGAAAGAGTTTGCTGAAAAAAATACGAAAAATAAATGACGTAACTCTAAATCCAACATGGTGGACTCCCAAAAATGGCGGACTAGTCATTTTTATGGAATCGTGTGATATGGGTATCAAATGAAAGGGTTTGCAGAGAAGAATACGAAAAATTTAATTACGTCACCCTAAATCCAACATGGCGAACTCCCAAAGATGGCGGACTAGTAATTTTTATGGAATCATGTGATATGTGTATGAAATGAAAGGGTTTGCTGAAAAGAATAAGAAAAATAAAATGACGTCACCCTAAATCCAACATGGCGGACTTCCAAACATAGCGAACTAGGCATTTTTATGCACTCCCGCGATATGGGTATCAAATGAAAGGGTTTGTTGAGAAGAATACGAGAAATAAAATGACGTCACTCTAAATCCAACATGGTGGACTCCCAAAGATGGCGGACTAGTGATTTTTATGGGATCGTGTGATATGGGTATCAAATGAAATAAAATGAATGGTTTCCTGACAAGAATACGAAAAATAAAATGTTGTCACACTAAATTCAATATGGTGGACGCTCCAAAATGGCTAACAAAATCTTATTATTCCGATAAATTTTCGGAATGCATATAATACAAAATAGCGTGATTATGAATAAAACATTTAATCGTAAAAATGCGTGGGTGCTTCTTATGATATTTTATAATAACTTCAATTACATATTTACAACAATTAACATCGAGCACTCCACGCTTTTTTAAGATAAAATGTTTTATTCATAATCACTCTATTTTGTTTTTGCATTTATAGAAAATTATTTTCTACTTTTTAGTCCTTGTATTGGCACTGGAATTGAATTAAATTTCAAGAGTATCCTGCGGTAGTACAATTAGCTAGGTTTGTATTTCAAATTTTGTTTAGAACTTGGTAGTGCAAACGGATTAGAAAATAAGTTGGATTCTCTGGTCGCCTTTCTACTTCCAGTACTTTACATAAACTTTTTTAATAAAACAAAATTATTTTAATTTGTTATTTTATTTACCTACCACTTCCTACACACTAATCAACGGCTATGTACAGCTTCTTCGATTATAATTACTTTGTGAAATGTCCAATAAAACGTAAAATTTCAGACATTAAGTTATCTAACAATTTATTTGCAACTAAAACGAAATTATGTTTACACCTTTCTTCAAGTATCACAGAACTGTAAAGTAAACCATACAAACGGATGAATACCTATTTTTGGTAAATTCAAATACATATAAAACAAAAAAAAAATATACTAACATTATCTTCAAACAGAAGCGAGAATTTTATATCCTAAATATTGGAACATTTTTCTATGAAGAGGCTTGAGCGCTTTGGTGACAAAAATGACAAAACAATTTAACTTAGTCTAAAGGAATCTGATTATATCTAATATCGTATTCAGTTTGCTGAAGGAATTTATCAGAGAACTCGACCCTTTTCTCTTGTTGCATTGAACTAAGCCTGCAGTGCACATAAAACCGGTCAAGATCGGACGAAAAAAACAAACAGCGTAGGTACACTATGCAAAACACGACACCAGCGAGCCTCTAATGAAGTTGATTTACGAAAACAAACAATTATGATGGCCGGTCCCTCACCGATTTATTTAAAAGCCGTATGAAATAAATGCTTCTTTTTGCCAGCAAAGCGCTTTACCTGCCTATAAGCAAACATACATCGGTACAATATTGTCTACCCCTTGCTTCTCTTAGATTCCTCGAGAACTTCTTCCTCAGTAGTGGTAGTACTCTCAATATTCTTCTTGTCACTTATGGCCTCTTTGACTGCGTCCACCAATTCATGCGGCTCAGCTACAGACATTTTCTTACCTGTAATAATTTAAATTTAACTAACAAATGGGTGATGGTTGAAAATAGAGCTTAGAATGGTAATATAATGAATAGTATAAAGTGGAATACGTAGAATTAGTTTTTCAATGCGGAGACTCAAATAATCGAGGCATATGTTGTTATTATAAGCACCCATCCCCCCCCCCATCCCCGCAAACTACAGTTTTCATCAACCTATAGTTTAATCAATTACTTGAACTGAATGAAGACCTAGGGAAGTAAGGCAGAGTAAATTTCTCATATAAAAAATAATTATCCAACTACTACCACAGCTTTAGCCTCCAGGAGACAATACTTTATATTTGTGTAAATACATAGTACAACTTTAATTAATGCATATCACAAAATGATTATTAATATGGAAACCATACAGTACAACAGTGATAGTTACTTGTTTAATCACAAATTGAACAAGAGGACTCGTCTAATTGTGAACTACGTAATGGTACCAAATTTTTTTTTATTTGAATGATTTGGCAATCTATACCAAAATTTAAGTATTGCTATCTTTTACTAATAGCCGCTATACGAGCGAGACGGGATGATTTAAGATACGTCAAAATCAAAGAGACGTTCAATTTTAATTTCCTTTCAGGTTTAATTCGTGCGATCTCACTCTTATAGTGGCTGTAAGAAAAAGATCGGATACTCGTAATTTTATTCTAGTTTCTCAATGCTTATCAATGACTGATACTATAGGTACTTTTAGCAAACTATAATGTTTTAGTCACTAAGTAAGGGTACATACTCAACTCGAATAAAATGATCAACTATGCAGTTAGATTTCAACTTACAATAGTAGAAGCGCTGTTTCGTTATAATGTTTTACCTACAAGAAGTAAGTTGCTTTTAGTTATTCGTTATTTCTCCCTTACGACTCCTGTGAACCAATTTGTTTATACAACTTTACATTCTGAATGTTTTCCATAAACATTTCATGTAACCCAGCAATTTTTAAAACTGTAAAATTTAATCTGTAACTAAATTTGTTTGTGGAACGACTAAACTTTATCTAAAAATATTGCTATCTCTTACTAGCGGGTAAAAAAAAGAAATGCAAGATTTTTAAGACCTTACAAAGAGGATAAAATTTCAAAAAATACCAACGTAGTACTAGTGTATCTCCCTTAATACGTAAATTTTCGTTTATTAGAACACCAAATTCAATCAATTATATCTTTAAAAAAAAAACAGTCAGATGGGAACAGAGTCGGCCATATTTTACTCTATAATTACTTTGTCTCCCTGAATAAAAATAACTTTCTGAATCTGTCTAGTTTTATTGTGTCCGAAAAATAATGGAAAGTCCGAACTTTGGGTGTGTCGTGTCTGCTGTCTGTAGCGGTCATAGATTATAGCATGATGGTGTAGGGTGCTAAAGGTTTGAAAAATGAAACAACAAATTAATTAAATTTCGTGTATTCATGAAACAGACTACAATATTTACAATATCATTTAAATTATAATGTATGACCATCATACTATAACCATTTTATAACTATGTCTTTCAACGTCTTCCATAACACTTCCATAAATGCTTTCTCACCAATAACTTACTATACAAAATATATTTACATTAAATATATGGGAACATGAAATTGATAAATAAGTGCAAAGATAAATATTGGATAAAAACCGTGCATTCAGCATTGAGAACCAACATACCTAACATTCAGTATTTTTGCAATAAAATCAACAATTTAATTTCTATATATAGGTGAAATCGCAGGTATCAAAAAGTTGATTAATTCCCTACCCTAAACCCAATTTATTTTGGGTCGGCGCACCAAGACTTTTCATCCATACATCTCCCTACATCTACTGCATCAGCAAAGCATTAAAAAAAATGTTTTTCGCTTTTAATATCATCTTTAAGGCTACGAAATAGAAATCAAAATCGGTTAAATTAATTGTAATAGAGATTAGAATTTAAGTTCGTCCCAAATACACCAGCAATATAAGAGAAATTTGAGACAAAATGGTCCGTTAACTTTACTTTTTGTTGTACGAGTCGTATTCATTTAAAAAAAATATTATACAACGTGTAACCGAAACCCGGAGTCATACTTTGAGGGGTCAATGTACCTATATATACAAACAACTTTTACTACAGAAACAACTTCGAAAGCGCTTAAAAAAATCTGTTGCTCCATACATTTGGGTCAAGTCAGTATGAAAATTTCTGTGGGATGCTGATTTTTTCTCGCGCCTTGCCAATTTTATTCCGTAGTAAAAGTTATTAATATGAAAGGGGCTCGTGCCTAAGTAACAGCCGCACAGATCGATCGATCGAGGTTAAGCTGCGCTTGCCGCGGTTGGTCTGTGGATGGGTGACCATCATTTCATACCGAGACCTCTCCGTGCCTCGGAGAGCACGTTAAGCCGTCGGTCCCGGTTGTCAAATTAAGATCTATGACAGACGTTACGGGTAGTCAGAGGCCTGAAAGTCTGACAACCAGTCATACCACGAGATATCGTACCCAGTTACTGGGTTGTGGAAGTCAGATAGACAATCGCTCCATGTAAAATACTGATATTAACCTGCATCCGGTTTGACTGGAAGCCGACCCCAATGTTATTGGGAAAAGGCTAGGTAGATATATAGTAAAAGTTATTAGTATGCATTGACCTCTAAGTATGCGTGAAAAAATCAGCTGTACCATTCATTTTGGTCAAGTATGAACATTTCTGTGGAATACTGATTTTTTTTCGCGCCATTCCAATTTTATTCCATAGTAAAAGTTATAAGTATGCATTGACCTCTAAGTATAACTACCCACATTTGTTACACATTGTATAGTTATTGAACATAACCGTAAATCTATTAAGTGTGAAGCCAATATAATATATAGGATGTAACAGAAGTCCGGAGTCATACTTAAGGGGGGTCAATGTAACTTTTACTAGGAACCCAACTTCAAAAGCGAGAAAATAGAAGGGTGCATTATTTGGACTTTGGAAGTTAGTTCCGTAGTAATTTGGTAAAGTAGTTTAGAAGTTATTCGTCTTCCCGAGTAGTGAGTACATTCACACCTCAAAGTATGGCCACAGACTTCTGTAACACCCTGTATATAAACATTAAAGCTTATGCTTTAACTTAGTATTATTACTGTCACTGTCACACAACTGTCAAACTACAAATTGAAAATAGAGACAGGAACATAGCTAAACTAAAGCAAATGCTAAGTAATGTTTATTTATTTTGACCCGAGTCATTGTGAGGCCTAAAGAAGAGCAAAAATGCAAACTTTATTGTATGACAAGCATCATAATGTCTAATAGAACATTGTTCACTTTCTAATGCTGTTTCAAGCATACCTCCATTTGCAATAAGATTAGACATTTAAACAAACCTTTTTTACTGTCCGTTCAACCAATTTTGATTTCTATTCCGTAGGCATAAGGATGGCATTAAAAGCAAAAAAGTGGTTACAATACCAACTCTTTACTGCAGCTGCAATTTTTTATGCCATCAACGCAATAGAAGTCAAAATCAGCTGAACGGACTGTAAAAAAGGTTTATTTAAATGTCAAATCTTATTTCAAACTTAGTATAGTATAGTTGTCGTATTATAACTGTGCATGTCTAAAGTTGTACGCAAGTACGCTGCACGGTATAAAATTTTACGATATAATAGGCAGGGCGCATGCGCGATCCGGTGAGAACGCAGTAACAGCGTGCTATCACTCCTTTACATTCTCTCAATACATCTGTCTCGCTCATTCAAACGACAAGAACAGTCGGTATGATAAATGTTTCGCAGTCGTGTTGTTCCTAACAAATTTAAATATTTTTGCACGATAACACTTTTCTATACAACTGTACCTGCGCAGCCGTTTGGAATGAGTAACTTCAAACATGCGCAGACATATTACGGCAACTGTATCATCAATAATTCCAAGCCGATTTCAGATACAACGATTAAGTTTCATAACCTTGTATCACTATCACTGACATGTCAAAGATAATAGTTAAAAGCCCCCAATCTCTCACACGTCATACAATTCAGGACGACGTTCCTTATCTCTCTTAATAGCTCTCTCATACCCATAAGGCATATCTATCTCCCTAGTAGTCGGTTCCTCAATCTTTCGCACATATTCATACGCACCATACCTATCTTGAGGGTCGTGTATCATAGCAAGCGTACAAATAATCACTGCCAAAGCGAATCCAGACACAAAATACATTTTGTTAGTTTGATAGGCGTCAATAAGACTTTCTAAGAACGTCCACGCTTTTGTCTTATATTTATCATAATCGTCGTTATCGCGGTTCGTGGGGTGAATCGTATCTTTCTTATCACCTGTACCCGTTTCGGATTTACTGCCAGTTTTTGGTTTTTCTGTAAAATAAATGTTTTTCTCTATATATATATCTGTTTTTGTCGTGATAACCTTTTAGCGTGACCAGATAGAAATGAGATTATGAAATACTAGAAGCCTATTTTCTCCTATCGTCTTAAAAGTAAGTTGAGCAATTTGTTCGTTGGTTAACTTCTTCAGTAAATGAATAGTTTCGTTGGCTAGGTAAGCTTCTCATTTCTTACCATCTCTGTCGAGGGAGACGCCGTGTATTTGTCCAGGGGTATCCTCTTCCAGTTCAGCGTATGCGTACATGAGTGCCTTCTGCTTGCTCGACAGTGTTTTTGGTACCTGTTGGTAAAATATTATTGAATTTATTATTTATATCATGTTGTGGGAACACAAACATTGCTAAGTTTTTTTTTTTTTTATTTATTTATTATATTTCACTTACAAAGGAATATTACATAAACACCACGGAACTCAATCCAATTACTGGTTTATATGCCCGTGGTGTGGCCGCTCTAATCTAAACTTAATATAAATATATATTATACAACACAATGCACTTTACTTATTTATACATTTTGGGTAAATAGTTTTTTTTTTATATTTTTTTTTTTTTTGTGTTATTTATTGCAAGAGTTGTTGTGAATTACAAGAGTTGGTATACAAGTCTTGTAAATCCATAGGCAAATCATTTACAATTTTAGGTAACAAATACTGCCAGACCCTGGTACCGTGTACGTTACGGTATTTAGGTAAATCATAGGTACGTAAGTAGGTCAAATGCCTCAATCGGTCACATCTTGTAGTCTTAACCAACTCGTGTCTATTTATATGCTCATCTGTTAGTATTGATAGTTTAAGCATATCAGAAACGTTAAGGACTTTAACGTGTTGGAATAAACATTCGTCATCTAATTTCAGTTTGTGGCGGACTTTTTTAGGAACTATCGTTTTCAGTAGACGGATTTGTAGTGTATAAATTTTCATTAAATATGTTGTGTATGTTCTGCCATAGCTACTTAGACCATAGTTTATAACAGAGTCCGCCATAGACAGGTATAGCATTCTTAACGTACTGGCTGGTAGTTTATACCGTAAAATAACAAATTTGCTCATAATTGCTCGTAGTTTATTACAAACGTATTCGATGTGAGGGCTCCAGTTAAATCTTCGACCGATGACAAGACCGATGTAAGTATGGCTATCAACAAACTCAAGCGCTTCGCAGTTACACGGCAAAAGTATACGCAAGAGCGACTGATTAGCGTGCAGACCTGTGCTAAATTCTCAGATCTTTTAAAGAGTTATTGGATTTCTTTTGTTAGGGAATTCTCAGTAGACCCGAGTTTGGCATTGTGCTGATGATTGAGTTGATGTTATCGTAAATCTATGTTCAACAATAGAGGTTTAGAAGTCGATAAGATGACACTTTTACAATCTTAAAGTATTTCTAACAAAAGGCAAATACTACATTCATTGCTGAATTAGTAAAATCTAATTTATAAACACAGGTAATTTTGATATAATTCCTTCACATTTATTGCCAAAACAAATAGATTAATTTAACCACTATCCCAGTTTAGTAAAGTACACAGTACAGTTTACAGTTTAGTAAGCTGAAACAAATAATTAGAAAGACTATATGACTCAGTCAATCTAGGGCACAATTTATTTAATAAGATCAAAAGAAAAATATCTTTATGGTTATTACTGACCTGTATTTTAATGTGAACATAATGGTCTCCGTAGCCTTGCTGACTGACTCTCTTCATGCCCTTCCGCGACAATCGGATAATGCTGTGTGAGGATGTGCAGGGCATTATCTGAAACAAATGCAATAAACGTTCAATAATTGATTGTTCTAGCGCGACTAGTGTCTATCATTGCATACATACTTTGAACAGTGATAGGATATTGGTATGACCGTTGGAATGGCAAGTTAAAGATCGCACGATCAAATGCAATGCGGCACGCACTAACTTTTCGAGTCATGTTCGAATTAGAAAATAATGATCACTTGCTTATAATGTATATAAGTCCAAATGGTGGAAGAAAACAGCGCGAGGAAAATGTCTGATGATGTTCTCAATTCTCGATGTGTAGTCATGTCAGAAAACCACTAGGTTGTTCATCAACCACACTATAAGAATAAAACTATGATACTAACCTGCAATGTATGGTCTTCATATAAACCTTGTATCCTGACCGTACCACCCAACAATGCTTGAGACACGGAGATCTGCAACATAAAAGATGCATGCATTGTAAATTATATTTTAACATACAGTCAGCAATCTTAATCATAAATAATCCCGGACTATTCTGATTATTAATGAAATAAGATATTTTTATACATTAAAACTAAAAAAGAACTCGAAAATTTGGGGTATTCCGCAACTATTCCTTCAACAAACGACTATACCTACCTATCACTCTCGTCCTAAAATCGACAAGAGATGTAAAAGTCTTACCGATATTTTTAACAAAAAAAAACTACAAACACAACTTACAGTACAATCAGTGTGAACATCAGGACCATCCCTGCGGAAGTAGCTCGACTTATCCACGCGCAACGTCACGAATATCTCGTTGTTGCCGACCGCCATGCGAACTGTCTGCCCATCCTCTACACCAGCTGGGACTGGCACTGTCACCTTTTTACGTTGCACCTTGTTGAACATAGAACATATAAGTCAAATATTTATACAGTATTAAATGGAAAAAGAATACGGTCGCGAACAGGATTCGATCCTTCTAGCCATCTCGACCTCTTGACTTAGTGGTCAGAGCACCTGGAGTATTTATCCGGGAGGCGCAGGATCGAATCCTGTTCGCGACCGTATGCTTTTCCATTTAATATTGTAACTTTAGAGGCCGCTAAGCACGCGTTAATGCTTTTCAAAAATTTATCTTGTATTTATACAGTCATATGATTTAAATTTAAATCAAAAATTAATTTAAAAGATTAAACAGTACAGTTTTGTTGCTTTTGAAATAAATTTCAATCCTTAGGCAATGCAAAGCCAAAAAACCTATAATCTGTAAACTCCCTTTATCAGTCATATCAATTTTGAAGATCGCATGTTAGAATCTTGTTTATAACCAATCCAAATTTAATGAACTATGGCTCCGTCGTGTTTTCGATCATTCTGCCATCAATGTTGAATCTGCTCAGGAGTAAGTCTACTGGTAAACATTGATAAAAGTTAATTGCATCACTACTTTAGCACGACTTTTATCGCAATCCAATATCTTAAACATGAAACTTGACAATTCTCACTATTTATTTTCATTTACCAGCATAACTTAATACTTACAGACTGCCCTTTTCCCTCGCACTCCACACAGGGGAACTTGATAAGCATTCTAGTGCCGTGGCAGTGTCGGCAAGTCGACCGCATCACAAATGGACCTGCCAATGAGATTACAAGTTCAGCTTTATTGGGAACAGGATAGATAACTTATTAGACAAAACACTTTTTAGCTTATCTTAAGAGACATTTAAAAAGAGTAAACAAAAAAAACGGAAGACATACTAACTCGAAAATAAACATATACATATATATAGGAAGTATTTTAGTCATTATATGATTTCTCTTTTGGGTATTGTTGTTTTTCAATTATTAAAATAAAATATTAAATTGGAAGTGATGTATATTAATAAAAAAACATTTAGTCAAATAATAAAGATTTGGCTGGCATGTTGTACAAAATAATTATTTGTATATTTTCCATTCCAGATTTATCTAAATTTTAGAAAGAATTTTAGATAATTTATTTTTATATAGACTTTATTTGCGCCCAGCACTAGTGCTCAGACGAACGAGAGGACTGCGGAAGATGCGGGAGGAGAGATGCTGGACGGTGCTTGAGCGCGCCTCGCCCCGTCCGACACTTAATTATCTAAGAGAAGAAGTCCTTTGTCTGCTAATTTTACAATATATGTTTATTATTGAACATATATGTTTATTTTAATTAACATGTAAGCTCACGCACATATAACTATGTACGTCATAACAATTAAAATCTATTGTGTCTGCTAATTAGTGAGTCAAAGGGTTAAAGTATACTGTCTGTTGCACCAAACAAACTTGGCCTGATTTGAATCTTCTCCATCACATGACTACACCACAAAACCAAACCTTTTTAAAATGTTCACCTATGTCATTAGTGTCCATTCAAGTTTAATAACAAGTTACACTGACTGCCACTGCAATACTGGGATAAAAGTTTGTTGGGAACCCTGTATTTTATAGTTGGTAAGAGTCCAACAAAGCATCCATGCTGGTTTCTGACAAGTAGACACATATTATTTGTTCTTAAACAAACCTCGTGAGAACGTCTCCATGCCCGTGCCATTGCAGTAGGTGCACTTGATGGCCTTAGTTCCAGGTTCACAGCGGGAGCCCTGGCACTTGGTGCAAGTGTCCACTATGTTCACATTGATGTCTTTGTTAACACCTCTTGCCGCTTCTGTGAATCGGAGGTTTACCACCACCTGAAAGGAAAATACAAAATAAATTGAACAACACCTTAAAAAAAAATTGAGAATAAAAATATATATAAGGCAGATTTTGTTGTCAAGTCTCACTATAGCCCTATTTTTGAAAAGCATGCAATTCTAAACTCTATTTCCCTTTTATAAAAGTTTTACTTTTAAATTAATCATATTCTTCTCCTTGCAAGGCTAATCAGCTGATAAATTGAATATAGTATTTATTTACCTCTTGAGCTGCACCAAACCCAAATTGGGACTCAGCAAAGTCACTGAAAGCATCACTCTTGAAGCCAGCATCACCAAATATCTTGCGGAACAACTCCTCAGGATCTATGGTAGACTTATACTGCCACTGATGAGTGAATCCTTCAGTTCCTGATGGACCTGCTCCCATGCCCATCTGGTCAGCAGTGGTTCCAAATGTATCATACTGTTTGCGCTTGCCCTCATCTGAGAGTATCTGGAAAACATTGATGACATAACATAAAATGTGGCTTCCAATATAAAATCAGTGTATATCAAATAAATTATTAATAATAAACAGGGCACACAAAAGATAGTATTATAGAAGAAAGTAGTTATAAAAAAAGTTAGAATCCATTTCACTCCAGTGTAATATGGACACATTAAATCAGTTTTACACATTTACTCTTAGCTTTTTAAGCTTCAGTGACTTTGTTTACAATAACTACAGAAAATTTTCATCAATTTTCCATACCTCATAGGCTTCAGACACCTCCTGGAACTTCTTGGAAGCTTCTGGATCAGACTTGTTTGCATCAGGGTGATACTTTTTAGCAAGCTGGTAGTAGGCCTTCTTTATGTCTTTAGCAGAAGCATTCTTAGCGACACCGAGGACCTTGTAGTAGTCAGCTCGAGCATTCAAATTGTTTGTAGTATGAATAAATCGATGTCTAGGCCCGACATTATCTAGTGATGAAATCGTAAGTTAGGTTATGTTTCATGGAATGTCAAAGTGAATTGAAAGAGCTAAACCTAAAAGCAACATAATACAGGGAAGGTCTAATAATTAATAGATTCTGTTCATATAATGTGTCCTTCATAAAATAAATTAAAACCGGTGATGTAATGAAAGCATGTAAAACTTACAATTTTTACGTGCTAAGGAAACAACCGAAATGGCTCGACCACCTAAAAATTTGTCACAACTGATACACCCATGCACATAACGATAGTGAGTTTTTACAAGATTATTGGTGAAAACTGTACTAATAGTTTTTGGGTTCAAAAATCCTAAAACACTCCGGTTTGGAGCCATCTTGAAAAATAAATGACAGATGAAGATAACACAGTGTTTCCACATTTCATGTTAGATTTAACCTATATTTCTGAAAAAAATTGCTCCGAATTAATTATTTTAGAAAACGTAAACACATCAACAGGAACACATATAAATACTGCGCGTTAATTCCTGTTAGTTTTAAATATAGTAATATCACTCCAGTTTAAAACTTAGCAATACTTATAAAGTTCTAATTCTAAAATTAATTAAACAAATTGATAAATTAAATTATGAATACTTCTTTTTTTCCTACTTTATCACTAAAATGCAATTTATTGGTTTAAATTATGACAGCGCGCATAAACGAAAAAATAAAACAGTGATTATACAATTTTAAAATCAATATAATGTTGACTGCCTCGTTGGTCTAGTGGTTCAAAGCGCGACTGCTGAGCATAAGACCTTGGTTCCTAGGTCGGGCAAAGTGTTGGTGTTTTCTGTTAAGAAATTCACAGTAGCAACACCCACCACACAGGACTCTATAACAGCAGAAATTTAATTGTATTTAGTTTTTCATATAAAATGTTTAACTTGCTCTGTATTTGTCATTTTATAATAGCATTATACTAGTACTTAATTATAAATATTGTAAATGTGAGTGCTACATAACTATTTTACGACACTTTCTATTTTGTTTGTTGTCTGGCAGTTGGAGCATAGCTAATACATATAGACTGGAGTATGTCATGCTCACTAAAATGTCTCGCTGATGGTGGCGTGTGTGTTGGGTCATTCGATTCCCTACAACATAGTTGAGTTGGGTGATGGTGACGCATGCGTCATGTTCGTGAACAGATGACCAGTCAGTTGGGACTGATCATCTCTAAACTATCATAACAAGAAATTTGAATTGTCAAACTAAACTCTTTTATTATTGGCATCATCTTACATTGTTCTCACATTTTTTTATTTGTAACAAAATCAGTGTAACTAATACCTGCTATTGTAAAAACCTAATTTATAAAAAGAGTGTAACCGTGGAGTTTCTTGCCCGTTCTTCTCCATAGGAATCTGCACTTTGGAACGTGGCAACTAGCTTCTGACAATTCAAAAGTGCCTGTAAATGGTTTAATTTAAATAAATGATTTGACTTTGACTTTGCATTCGTCAAATGTGTGCACCACTGCCTACCTTTCATCTATCACGACTGTATTCCATTTGGAGAATACAGTTGTGATGCTGTTATTTTTGGACAAGTGATCCTCAATTTTTTTCGATACGCGTACTTTTTGTAATTGAGAATACCCCTGAGGGGTCGACGAAGTCTCAGCGGGATGATATATATCACGACTGTTTAACAACTGGTTCTGTACTCATGGAGACAAACTCAGTCATAGACCACTTTTGAGCACCTTAGGTTAGGATGGGTAGAATATAAATGCATGTCAATGAGTTAACGCTGCAGGTAGGTTACTCTTCATAGACCAGCGTTTTCGCTAGACCTTATTTCATTATAAGTACTTACCAATAAGGTGTTGGCCACCCAATTTGAGTGTTTACTTAAAACATAAATTCAAGTAATATTAAGGAGTCAAAAATTACCACAATTTATTGAGTTTATTGATTGGTATTCTCAACTCTGAAGTTTTCGAATCCAAAATCGAAAAAATAACGCTGTTTCCACACCGTGTGTTTTTTTTAATAATTATGCTTTATAAAATATGTACAAATAAGAATACTCAATTAAAAATGCACACTATTAAAACGACACTAATAATTTGATGAAGGTGATTTTTCGATACGGAAACTGCCAACAGTAACAGTGTAATACAAGTAATACAAGAAACAGGAATTATATTTTTTATTGATAGATTTCGTGATTGCCACCAAAATGGGTAAAGTTACTGAGGCTGTAAACATTGAAATAATATATTGATTGTTGCCATAAGGAAAAGTTATAATATTACTACCAAAACACAAGACAAAAAATCTGTAATCAAAAATAAGCTGTGGACTTTTAACTTTAAATCTTATTTCTAACTTGCAGTAGTAGCCATTAAATCGATCATAACATAAAATATACTTTGTCTTTTACATAATTTCTAATAAAATATATGAATGCTACCATTTCTTTTAATTACTACTGCTGTACTAATAAAATAATAAACTTAATGTTGACAACACTATTTTCCTGGGCAACGGTAGGCAAGATGATTTATAAACAAAAAATGAGCTTACAAAATGCCAATTATTGTATTGAATTTTGAAATAAAAGTTATAACGTTTACAACTAAACTGTAGTTCGCTGTAGTTAAAGTTAAATACAAAGTAAATAACATAAATAATCATGGCTTCAATGCGGGATCAAAAAATCGAACAGCAAGTAAGTGATTTAAAATATAATTTATAAAATTCACATGATTTTTGTAGATTTATACATTTTATTAGGACTAGTAACTATCAGTATTCTTAAGGGTCCTTTTGCCTACATAGCAGATAATTTGTCATTTAATCTTCCTTGTAATTTTAGCGCCAAATGATGGAACAAAAAATGAAACAGAAACGCCAAAATTCTGGTATGGTGCAAGCAAATGATCTAAGGGTAGGATCAGCAAAACGTCCAATATCAGGGAGCCGATCTCGTGAGCTACATGGTAAGTGTTTTTCCATATAATATCCCAGCTAACCAGAATTTATCAATGTTTAGTTACTCATGCATGGTTTTTTGATGTATATTTTCGTTATGCGCATTTTCTTTTCCTTTCATAACAGGCTATGATGGCCCGATGCAATTTCTTATGTCGCCAGTGAATCCGGACCAAGTAATACCCCTCCAAACAAATAGAATATCAACATATGATGGTAAGTTGGAACACTGCGCTTACTTATCTTACAAGACATGATATTTACGCTTTTCTGTCTACATTATTTTACATTAGCATGATTGGTGACTGTGCTTACTCTGTATACTCACTAGCATTACTTCACTTTGGACATACAATCATTTTTAATCTCTACAACTTGGGTGGTCAATGCTACAAATTATAACAATACACTTCTCTGCATCTTTTAAGGAGTTCATGATAATTAGTGGCTGTTATTCTTGAGTAGGTATTATGTGGCCCATATGCAGAACAAATGTTAATTCTCATGCCTTCCCAACATTGTGTGTAAATCTGGAATATTTCTGTGGAAAATTACAAATCCCATTCATTTATATTTATCAGTAGAAATGAGGTGTTTAATTTTTATTACAACTGAACCTTCATATACAATGAACAATTGCCACTGTTTTTACCTAAAAAAAATTGGAAAGGATATAAAAATATTTAAGCGAATGCTATTTCTAGGAACTACTTTACAAACTTGTCTATTGATATGGTGAGTCATATTCTCAATGAATGACTTTGTTATAGAAGTACAGAAAAACATATTATTCATTCATCTCTTGTTATATAACTACCTAACTTGTTTTACTATGAAATGCTATTGGGCTGTGCATACAAGGGCAAGTGCACACTTGTACAGTAGTGGGTACTTAGCAGTATCTTTTTGATAATATTTGATTATAAGTAAAAATATTCCATGGCAAATCCTTAAAAAAGACATTGTGATTTTATAGTTGTGACATTTTATTATGTTTTCTTCTTAATGTAATTGGGTTCAAACATAAAGCAATACCCTAAATAGCTTAATAGCTGAAATTATGGTACCTTAATACTGACCTCAAATACAAAACAACCCTATATGGTCAGTGGTTCATGCCTTGGTTATAAACTTGTGACCTTTGGCCTGGCAGTCCAATGGCCATACCACTAGATTATCACTTCTTACATGGTACATTTAAATAAATTCAACAAATATACTTTTAGTATTACCAACAACCATTTAATTAATTATCATATAAAACATAGTTATCAGTAACTACAGCACCCAAAAGAGTTATGAAATACCCAATAATTTATTATACATTATATGGTGAATTTAATCACATTAAAATTAAACAGTTATATAAGTAGCAAAACAGTAATTAACATGACTAATATATTAGAGTGGTCTGAACTTCAAAGTTTATTATTGAACTTATTAATAGTTATGGTTCATTATTATGGCAATATGGCGAAGTGCATGTAAATGTGAAATAAATATATAACCAAAAGCAGGTTTCGAACCTACATCCATTGGTTAAGTGCTATAGCGGAATGCGATAAGCGATAAGATTACTTATCCGTTATTTTAAAATAAGAAGTTTAATTTTCGCTTCGAATGCCTAATTGTGTTTGAATATGAATGTAGATAAAAAGATGATATGGCTAGAAAAGGAGTGACTGACGTATGACAGCTAATAGATATATGGAATAAGATTACATGCTGCGCTGACCCCAAACGTATCGGAATAATAGCACGGGAATGTTGTGTTTAAATTACAACTAAAAATAAATTTATAATATTACGATTCGTCCACTAATTATAGTAAGTAGTAGTTATTTACTACGCGATATTATTAGTAATTAATACACTGATATACGATATTATAGGCCTAAATGATACAGTATAACTAGAATATGAGGTGAAAATATATAAATTTTCCTCCTGTATAACACTTCTGGGTTATTCCCATTCGTCGGGTTTACGAGGAGGTAAGGGGGTCATGACCGCCTTTCGAACTTTCATCGTCAGTTAGTTCAAATATATAATTTTTTAAATACTGAATTATTGGCTACATAGCCGGATGTTAGAGGGATAATGGCACCTTTCAAATGCAAATAATATTTTTAATTAATTCAATCTTAAAAATCCGGTTCGTCAGCTGAACCGGATTTTTTAGATTGAATTATTTGTGTGGGATGGAAAACCATATTGCTCACCAATAGAGCTGTAACCAGTCACATACGATTTAATTCCCAAAGAACATACACCCAGGACATTCAATTTATAAACTAAGCGACAACACACTAAAAGCAACCCCTGTGGGGTACGGGCCTCGCCCTAGGGCGGCGATGGTGGGATCCAGCAAGGGACTGGCTGAATTGGATTCAACAAGAGCAATCTGACTTAGCTAGGAATATTTATATACGACCCACTAATCGGACGGCACATATGCATCAGTAATTGTGTAGCCCAAGCATAATTAAGGGAACTAAACGATCCGTCACAAAACGATACCATATCAGGAGGACATTAACGTTGGCCACATAAAAGAACTCAAAACGTGTATGTATAGTATAGTACGGTTATGTAATGCAAATATACATATCTACACCCTACTATTTTATGCTTGAATTGCGTATTTGAAAACCCTCCTATCCATAATAAATTGGATAGTCGATAAATAAAGTTTTCCCCTAACATTGACAATTGATAAGTATTACAAGGGTAGATAACACCCCACTTATTACTTAAACCAAACTAATATGTATTACAAAAATACATGTAAACACTTCAGATTCCTTCAGAGACCTCCTTGAGATAACCCTACACTTATGTACAAGAATACAATTGAATCAAATCATTCACCACAAGGATAATATTACTCAAGTCAATCCAGACCGATAACAGCGTAACGGAACCTTCAAAAAAATACTAGCATAATTAAGAATATTTTTCATTTAAAATCCTTGTTATTTTGTCGGTTCTACACTACCAACTTCTTGTGAAGATGCAACTTGATTTATGATATTCAAAACATGCCTTAAATGCCTATTATTTAATTAAAGTCTGCACTTTCCTCTAAGCATTATGTCGTGTACAATATGTAAATATGAACCATAATGTGTATTGTGTTAATGTCAACACTATAAGGAAATATACCTTTTCCTTGCCAGTTTTTAATCCGGTTAGAAGTTGACTTAGTAATCCTCTTGCAGAGTTAGGCAATCAGATAGAAGTCCTCACGGTAGGTGAGGGTGATGCTAGCGGGGAAGAAGAGGAAGAGAGCGTGCCGGTATGCAGCGTTGGACGAGACGCTAGCACTGATGACGTATGCGCGGATGCTGCAGTCGCGCCGCTGCATGACAGACAGCTGGCAGATGGCTCGCCTACGCAGGTAACAGATAAAACACAGCACATTAGGCTAGAGTGTGCCAGTCTACAGCGGGATGCTAAACGACGAGCTTTGATGAATACACGGCAGGACGTAGATGGCTTGTCTACTCTGGAATCATTTCTCACGGTGACAGCAAATTAGACCCCTTTCTGACTAGATTCTTTAAACTAGCCTTACAGTGGCTTATACTTATGACGCGCCGTTACAAGTGGAACCTCGTGGCTCTCCTACTCAAGTATACAATGCCAACCGACAGCAAATTAGACCCCTTCCTGACAGGATTATTGACCCCACCTTATAATAGCTGTAACGTTTTAACGTCGCGCCTCTGCGAGTCAGATGCGAGCAGATAACTTGTTCTATGTCTACTCAGGTGACAATGCCAGCTGACAGCAAATAAGACCCCTTTCTGACAGAAAATTTTACCTAGCTCTTACTTGAGACTTATGTGAGAAGTAAGAAGAAGTGTCGACTTTGTGTAATATTTTCGTCTATCCTGATATATTCGACCACAACTTAACCGCTTCTTCCATAAGTATTCTCTTTATAATCAGCTTCCACTTATTATTTTCTTCAATCAGGCGGCTGAAATCGAGGGATCAGTTGAAGGTGCGGTCGAAATGTTCGTGGTGACCCCAGCGAAGCACGGCACACTGTACAAATGTCGCATAGCTCGTGACCGCAAGGGCATGGACCGAGGACTATACCCCACATACTTTTTGCACCTCGAAAAGGATTATGGGAAGAAAGTGTTTTTGTTGGCTGGTATGTATATCTCTAATAAACACAAATTCATAATCGTGCTTCGACCGTGTTTTAACCGACTTCAAAGAAAGGAGGTTATTAAAACTTAAGTCTCTTATTCTTGTAGTGAAGTTTTCCATTGATATTTAAGTGATAGAAATGGAAGAATATAATAATGAGACCTGTAAAATTACATTGCTGAATATGCCTGAGGGGAAATGATCAAAGCGAGATTGAGAATAAAAAAAAAGGTTTTATTGCTACCTTGATTGCCATATCACTACACCACTAGCACTATATATTATAGAAAAAAAAAACCCCCGCCGCGTCTGTCTGTCCAGTCTGATTGATTTTATGCGGTTTCACAGTTTAATAGACAGAGTGATTCATGAGAAAGATTTATGTGTTTGAATTTGTTGAGGTTTTGCTGCATATATAAGTGCTAACCGTGCAAAGCCGGAGCGGGTTGCTAGTTTACTATAAAGAAGCCTACCTACCAAGAAAATTTGTTAGTAAAGAGATTTTCGCGTGATGTTTTTAGGTTCCTATTAACAATTTTTCCTTAAAAATTATTCACCATAAATGTGGACTAATTCATTTAAAGTTATAAAATTATAACTTTAGAGTTCGCTAAGCATACGTTAATACTTTTCATTTTGAATTACGTCAATAAAACTGCATTGATTAGACTCTGTAATACTTCCTAGTGTTTGTGCATACGTTTCGATTGACGTAGAAAATGTAAAAAATGCTTAGTGATTGATGATCGCCAACGCCCTTTGAGTGGTAACCCAGTCAAGGTTTGTTTCATCAATAATGGATAACAAACCTACTTCGTTCCTCATTACCCATTCATGTTAATTATTTTCACATTGAAACATCAAGTAAACAATATATAAAAGACTACTTTATTAAACAATAAACTACTCATTCATACCACAGGGACCAAAATTAATTAAACCAGGCGATAAAAATATTAACCACCATTAATTAACAGAGATCGGAGTAGGTCGAGTATATTTACCTAAACTTCGAGGAAGGAAGTAACATAGAGTAGATAATACCTCCTCTAAAACCGTTTAAATCCCGGGATTTAAAAATCACGATGATATACGAGAACCTACTAAAACTTTACCGGAAAGTCAAACCAGATTAATTTAAATCATAATTTCAGCTCGTAAACGCAAAAAATCTGCAACCTCAAACTACCTAATATCGACGGATCCGACAGAGCTGGTCCGCACAGCCGACAGTTTCGCCGGCAAGCTTCGCTCCAATCTACTCGGCACTGCCTTCACTGTGTACGACAATGGCAAGGCGTGGAGGAAACACGACCACGCACACACGAGACACGAACTGGCTGCAGTTGTATATGTAAGTTATTTTAACCAACTTATAAAGGCGTTTTTCGGGATTGACTACGACTAGTTTCGAACTCGAACGGAGTCCTTAGTCATGAGCTGAGCCCGAGGCGATGTCGCGAGTCAATGTCAAATGAAACAAACGTTCGAAACTAGTCGGGCAGTCCCGATAAATGCACGTGAGTAGTAACCGGTGAACATTGATATGAATATGTCTCACGAAAGTTTTTATACAAAAAAACTTATAAAGGCCTCTCAATTGGACCAACTGTAGATCTGAACTCGAACTAACCAACTTATAAAGATCCCTATGTTAGTGCAACTAATTAATATCGATGGCTCCAACTGAGCTGGTTTTGCTCTACTAAGCACTGCATTAGCCAACATATAAGGGCCCTTCACTTGCACCAATTGCCTAATATCAAGGGCTCAACTTAAAATTGACCTTCTGTCTAATATTGAGGGCTCTTAAACTGAGCTGTGAAGCCTAACCGGCTGGGTACTGCCGTTACTACGTACGTGTATCGTACACAGTAACGGCATCTATCAGGGGAAACGACCCTGTGAACTTGTCATGAACGCGCTATGGTAATGGTATAAGAAAAAAAAAAACTCAGTTAGGTTTTGGTCATTACGTTTTAGCTCGTATTCTCTCGGGTTATTCCCACTACGAGAAATTATAAAGGATTCCCATATTTATATTTTTTGACATAATTCTATGAATGAGTAAGTACGGATATAAAAATGGAACCTCGCGAAATATTATGGCCTTATACATAAATTGTTTATTTATCTAGACGTAGGTGATTTAAAAATCTATTAACACCTCGTTGGTCTAGTGGCTCCAAGCGCGATTACTGAGCATGAGGTCTAGGATTTGATTCCAAGGTCGCGCAAAGTGTTATTAGGCTTTTCTGTTAAAAAATTCTCAGTAGCAGCTCGGAGTTTGGAATTAGGCCCGGTTGAAGGCACCACCTATTACATGGGGCTTAATAACAGCATTGGTGAAATGTGGGTGAACAATTGTGTTCACCTATGCCTATCCCCTCGAGTAATAAAGGCGTGATGCGATATTATGTTTGTGTTAAACACAGATAATATTAAAATTAAAGTCGAAGCGTTTTCCTTTGATGCTTTGTTACCATTTCGCTTACTCCGAAATTCAACTCCAGAATATAATTTAATGTTTAATAACAAATGACCCAGTCATTGTATAAAACGTATGTACGCAACCCGTCTAGCTAGAAGTCTTTATAAATGTATTAGTAAGTCGTATTTACGTTCGTCATTATGTTTGCGTAGGTTCTCTGTGGTTTATACCAAATTTTCCTCTTAATTATTCAAATGAATGACGTCATTCCTTTGTCACATCTATCTAGGCTACTTCGTACATAATAATTGAGCATATAATCACGCCAGTATACCCCAGAAAGTTAGGTAGAGGTGTACCTACCCGCATTTATGTAACACCTTTTTTAAATGCTATATGGTATTTAAAAGAGGTGTCATTGGTGGTTTGACTCGGGACATCGCCGCGGGCTCAGCTCATGACTAAAGGCTCCGTTCGAGTTTGAAACTAATCGAGCAATCCCGAGAATGCACGTGAGTAGTAACCGGGGAACAATAATTGATATACCATGTGGTGGCCGTGGTAACCTTTCGGCTCAGTAACGTACAGATCTGTACGTTGTAACAATAAAAATCTATTGTGTCTGCAAATGACTGACGCAACAGCTTAAGGGCCCGCCTCTTAAGCCACAAGTTGTGGGTTCAAATCTGGCATAGTACCTATGTGACTTTTTGAATGTCATATATGTATTTTCTTAGTTATTCCAAGACGTCATAGGCATACGGTGAAGGAAAATAGCCTGAGGAAACCTGGACCTAATGGTCTGTAATCGGCAACCAGCGTGGTGATCAATGCTCGTGCCAACTCTGTATGAGAAGAGGTTCTTGCTATGCAGTGGGAAGGTTATGGGCTGGTGATGTTTTTGTGTGGTGGTTAGCCTTTAGCAAAATTCCAAACTCCGGTCTGCTACTAAATTTCCTAACAGAAAAACCCAATAACACTGTCCAACCCGGGAACCGAACCTAAGACCTCACGCTCAGCAGCCGCGACTGTGACCACCATACCAGTAAGGTTCTACCAGTACTTCTTTGTAATGTTTAGTAGTTCGCACGAGAACGGTACGTTATTTTCTTCAAAACTTAAAAAAATAAAACTGTACCTACCTAAATGGTCGTTTTTTATAGTGTTTATGCCGTTTTTTTTTTTCTTGGAAACTAACTGTGGGACTGGTTACGTATTCTCGGACTTGCTAAAACGGTACCCTAAACAACTCTTGTTTAGACTTAAGACAGATTTTACTAACGACGCAATGTTGACAGGCCTTGTTTATAATAACTGCCTTTAGTGTTTGCACGCGTGACTGCTGATCATGAGGTTTTGATTCCCGGGTCAGGCAGTGTTACTTAACTATTCTGCTCAGAAATAGTCAGTAGCAGCCCGGAGTTTGGAATTGTGTCCCGTAGATGATACTCGTAATAGGCTCACCATATGCTGCATTGGACTTAAAAACACCATCGGTGGTTATAGAATTGCATCTCTCTGTATTTCAGGAATAGAGTTTATGCTATGTTACAGATAAATATTTCAAACGCATTAACCCATACATAGCGAACTCTAAAGCTATAAATGTCAAGATGGCTTTGTGGTCAGAGCGCCTGGGGTATATCCGGGAGGTCCGTTGCGAATACTGCTCAAGACCATAATTTTCTTTTCACAAAAATGTATAGCTTCTTCTTCTGTTCGTGTCGATTGACTCGTATTAAATTGTATCCCACCAGTATTGTGCATGAAAGGAGCCTCCCCGAGCGGCATTTATACAAATCGTTCTGCAATTCCAAACGCCCGGCGCACCCTGGACAGCTAGCACTGGGTAACGCAGAGTCTAGCTGACTAATCCTTTTACCACGATGACTCAAACTCAATGTATAGCTATACTATGTTGTATAGAAAAGCTATCTTCTTCTTTTGTGTAGTTAGAGATCAACTTTCAACTCAGCCAATCCAATATAAGACTTGTTTATGCTTTAGAATACAGCTTTTCTAACGCCTATGGGCGGCATAAACAACTCTGACTCCGCCGTGTTTCTTATGGAAATTTGTTTAGTTTCACTGGTAGAATCCATCTTTATCAGTCCAGTTTATTTGACAACAGCCTGTAGTTATAATACTTGATTCGCTGTATACTGATCTTATATTAACACTCGTGTCACGTTCATAGAATGCAATAATACAAATCTTATGGCACGTTGAATTGTATGCAATTAAATTCACCCATTTTATTATGCCAATAAAGGTATTCCTTAACAGTTGCTCTTCACAAAATGTACCTATTTGGAACAAAGCCTGGCTAGACTAACGATGAATACATGCGACATTTCTTTTAAAGATGATTCAGGTCATATGAAATTTGGTTATAAATTTTTCGTGTTATATCGTGTCTAGACTAGACCTCGTCAGTCACAAGTGTATACAAATTACATAATTTATTATGACAAGTCTGGCAAAGGACATACATAAAAACTTTTTTAGTCAACCTTGTCGCCAACTTTTCTGAATAACTGTAAAACGAACTCCTTTGGCTTTGGCGACCCGAAGCCTCCGGAAGAAGAACTCTTGATCTTGCGCAGTTTCTCTAACACAAATACTAAACCAAACAATGTCCAGTATCTACAATTCATGTCGTGACCTCACAATTACAGGACACCAACGTACTCGGCTTCAAAGGTCCCAGAAAAATGACAGTCATCCTCCCAGGAATGACTCCTGACCGTCAGAGAGTCACAATCGCTCCACAAGACGACAGCGAAACACTACTAGAGCGACTGAAGAGCCAAACTCTAGATGACATCGTGGTCTTACACAACAAAACGCCAGTTTGGAACGACGAGACCCAATCCTACGTGCTCAACTTCCACGGCAGAGTAACTCAGGCAAGTGTGAAGAACTTCCAGATTGTTCACGACTCCGAACCTGATTATGTAGTAATGCAGTTCGGACGCATATCGGAGGATGTGTTCACTATGGACTTTCGGTACCCGTTGTGTGCACTGCAGGCGTTCGGAATAGCTCTCAGTTCGTTTGACAGCAAGCTGGCTTGCGAATGATCTCGTCAAAGCAGTTTTTATAATAGTTCAACATTCCATTGTGGCTGTCGCATTTATTTGCTGAGATTTTTTATCATGAGGCTATGAATTGTTTGAAAACGTCACACGTTTACGATGTTTCAAACATTTCTAATTATAATAAAATATGCTGTGTGAAGTTTTTTAATTTGCAGCCTCACGTGTACAAAGTAATGTGTTATTGAAACAAAACGCACATAATTTAGTTTTTGGTGCTTGTTGTGACGTAGGTTGTGTTAGTTCGTGTTTCGCCTTTCATCGACGATGTTGGAACGAAGTCTGTAGTGTAGTTGCGTTTATAATTAGCAATGGCTTTTCTGAGAAATATGACCGTTTTTGTGTAGCTGTATTAGGATATATATTTTTTTGCCGATTTTCCATTCTTGCCAATCTTAAGGTACGTGAATACCCACAAATGGCGAACCATTCGAGTCCCTAATACAATCAATTACTTGCTTCATATGCACCATTGACTTAGCAGTAGCTAATGTGGCTTTATTTACAAAAACATTACATTGCAAAATAAAATATTTTTTGCTATTAATACTCAGACGACCATTACATTTATAGTAATTATTTATGTATGAATTAAATCGTCAAAAATATAGTCATATTTCTTAGCCTTTAAAAATTAAGTGTAATTTATTGTGGTCCAAGGTATTATTCCAAGGAAAATTACACATATGTATGTACTTTCATATCTCTATGTCTGTTCTAAGTAGAAAATAAATGCAATGCAGGAATTAATTATTTATAAATAGGTATCTTTTACTGTAGTGCAATGGTTTCAAAAGATTGATTCTTTGCTAACATAACACCTATTAACAAATAAAATATATTAATATGTATATAAGCCGTATAAATATTTATATATAATGCTTACGAATACTAAATGTATGTAATATGAAATTTAATTGCAACTAATAGATAGTTTTGAATGGGAAACTCCACGCTTATTGTTAACTACTGTTTTTGTAATTCACAATTACGTGTTTTAATTTTATCTGATGGTGTGCATGTGCTATGTTCCTTCATATCTACGTAATGCGCATATGCTTGCACAGTATACCTTCCATATAGTATACAAGAACAAAAAATAATTAGATATCTGTAAGAATGTGAGACTCATATAATACTGATTTAATTTCTTATCACAAAATATTCAAAAGGGAAAGAAATAATTAAAATATACTTGTTTATAATTTAAAAAAATTAATTTGGTCCTCTCAAAATAACCAGTCATTCAATTTATGATGAAAAAAATGGTAAACTTTAAAATGTCACCAGTATAAATAAGTTCGATCTTAAAATTTGCGTTAAATTAATTCTTTTGCTTGCACGCTATAAATATCGTGAGGATGGTTTAAAACAAAATATTATATTTTTGCCTCATGCCACATTGTCTGAATTCATTACAATTTATGATTCTATGAATTGATAATAATTTTGAGAGGATCTCCTATAATAATAAGAAATCACGAGCTCACTCTGTGCTCACGACGCTTGCTCAGTAAATTTGTCTATCACAAACCCTGCTAAAACCCATGACGACGTATCTTTGCATGGCCAATATAATGTTCTATTGCCATAATAGTCTTAACCAATCGACAATTCTATGTACAAACTATTCTTAAGTATCACTTAGTATTAGTTATGTATCCTAGTCATCATAGGTTTTAATTAATTTTAATTTAACACTAATATTCATATTTTGACATGCACATATTATTTTAAGAATTACAGATTTTTTTGGTGTTATAAATTAATACATAAATATTTAGAAATTGTAAAAATTTACTAATTTGTCTACAATTTGTTACGCAATTTCTTATATTCCAAAATACTTATCAACTAAACTATTGACATAAATTATGATTTTTATGTTCAAATTTAATTTAGTAACAAAACATGGAAAAAAATCTTTAGTTCATGTATTAACAATAAGTTTGTATGTCTCATTTAGCCAGTGATACCGCATCAGTATTATTTTTAATTTTATTTTAAGACCTGACAATAATGTTGTACATTCTATCCACTGCCTTCTCCCTGATAATTTGAATTAAAAATAATACATTTGTATTTAACAAATGTCTAAAATAAACTATTAGAATAAATAAATGTGCCTATAGTAGGTTACGTGTTTAGATAGCTAAAATGGAAAAAAAAAAAAACTAAAATGAATTTGTAAAATAATTAAAAGATAAATGTCAACACATATGTAATAAATAAAAATGTCATGAGCTTCTTGTAGATCGTGTTATGTGTATGAGTGTTGTGGTAGAATTCCTATGCATTAGTTCATTCTTAAATATATTTTTGTTTAGAATCAATGCTACTTTCCGCACACGTGGGTAACGTACGCAGATCTGGGCGTGTAGGAGCCCTTAATTTTTATATTGCATATAGTTGTTGAGAGCTACAATTGTATTATTATAACTGAGCATGTCTGAAGGTGCACGCAAGTAGGTACGCTGAGCAGTAGTAAATTTTAGGATAAAATCGGCAGGAAGCATGCGTGATCTGGCGAACGCAGTAAGAGCATGGTGTCGCCCTCACTTCATTACATTCCGTTAAATGTCTCTGTCGGCATGTTAACACTTCTCTATACCGACTCCAGACGTGCGCAGTTATAATACGACAACTATCCAAAACAGGCGTCCGAGCACGGATCTTTTAGACAAACTTGTTGACTCAAGTTTTTAAGTATTGAATTTTATCGTTTTATCAACACTATGTCAAATTCGACTTTTAAATCGACAAACGTCTCGGCAAAAAAACCATCTCGTGTACTTCTCACAGAGTATAATCTCCATTTATGTATGAAACGTTTCGTTGTGTGTGTCAGCCTAATGTAGCTGCAATGGTCCATTTTACAGTATTTTATTGAAACAATTCACTTCATGTAAGCTTTGCACTAGAAATATTAAGTTACCGGAGTATTATATTAGGTATATCTCGTTCTAAAGCCTGCTAAGTACTTAGAAAAGTTTTCAACATACCATCTTCTAATTGGCCTCATTTATTTTATTAAATGACCTTTTATCACATAAGAATTTGTCTGGATTGGCTTTTGGACACTGCCAGGAATAATTGATTGAACTTAAAAAGTTTAACTAAAGCAGTAACATGTACTTAGCTCAGGCCAGAGCCGTACAGGTTTGCAAAACGAGAGTAGACTTATGTATTTAAGTAAATATGTTCCACATCGATGTCAGTCATGGCGTACGTCACGAGTTAATTTATTTTTACCTGTCATCAAATATGTTTACAATACTTTCAACTGGTCTAAGGGTAGAAGCAGAATCACATTATATCACTTCTAAGCTGACCACCGTAAGCCCGGCCTGCATGATGTCGGCTGGTACAATGATAGAAATCGGCTACTGCGCCGCTTGTCTGGTTGGATTCCCGCACTAAAAAATTATTTAGATGGCCTACGGGTAAATGTTCCTGGTCTCGGGTGTGTACGTATGTGAGATTTGTGTCTGTAAGCGTACTCAGTACAGGAAAAATGTCTAGTGTGGGGCAAAGTACGTTGCCGGCAGCGATTCAGGTGTGACATAATAAGAACATGCCCAGATTTGTCTTGATTCTTACACATCATCATGCTGCTGTCCCACAAACATGCTTACAGTGGTCAGCTGACCCGTACTATGCTCAGTGATCTCTGGATATTGTGAGCAATCTGCAATTTTAATCATGCACAACATTTTCTTCTCAATTATGCATTTAGATATCATCCAAATGAAAATTTCATTTAATAGAATTGTAAATACTAATGTATGAATTTTGGTGTATTGTGCCTTTGGTAACGATAGGTTAAATGTTTGTGCCTTTTATTTTCATGTTTACTATGTATTTTGTACCTGAAGCTTTTCGTAGGCACAGAACTACCCCCCTTTACTAGATGACAAAATGCTTTTTACACCTTGTGGAGATGTTTAGATTACTTATTTAGGGCTACTTTTACAAACAAAGTTGTCTTTAGATAATAGTTGTAGTAGTGAATGAATGTTTATCATAATTGTGTAAATTATTAAAACTAAAATCTTTTGTAAAAAATCATGAAAATGTCCAATTAACTTGTGAATTTATAAAAATGTTTGCTCATAGTAATAATACAGTATGTTTATAGTTAAATTTTTGAATGAATTATCTGAAAATCTACTTGCTGCATTAAATATATCGAACCTGAACTCTTGAACTTTCGATTGGTAGAAATGGATTACCACTTACAATTTTGTTACTTTTTATATTATCTGATCAAATAAAATTTTATGTTTTCTGTCTTTCTATAGAAAAATTTTGTATAAATAAAAACTAATAACTAATCATGTCTCTAAAATATTTCCTATGCAAATTAAACATATTTATGTACCCAATTGTTCTTTACATTTTGAATGTATAAAAATATTTGTGATATCTATTGTAAATAGTGATGTGAACCTAAAATATTGATTATGTATAATTATTTCTAAGTATCTGTGTTTACTAGTGAAGCACTTTGCATTGAATGTCCGTTATAGTAATGTATAAATTGTCTTTGATATAATTTATTGGTTCCTGCGAAAAATCATGTTTGTAACTTATGACATATTATACTCCAGTAATGAGCTAAAACATTCCTCTGTTTGTGAAACAAAAATCATGATTTGTTATCAATAAATTGTATTGGTGCAATAAATTGTTTTATTTAATTTCCAAATTCAATTTTTTTTATTTGTGTGTGTTTGAGTTCTTGCTACGAGTAGCAGGTTCAATCACAGAAGTAGTTTTAAGTATGACCTACACATGTTTGTTCCATATCTCCGTGAAATTACAAGTAAAAATAAATATTGGTAAGTATGAATAAACATTGTGGTTAATCAATGTAAGCAGACAATACTAATGTACAATACCACTACTACTACAATCTAATGAAAATGTGCACCAGAATGATTAACTGGCCTGGCATAAAAATATTTGTCAATAATAAATGCTTTTTCAGTATAAAAATACAGTTCTGTTGGTAATACAGGAATATTACAAGAATAAATTAGGGTTTTGCTATCAGAAATAACACGATTGGATAAGGTTTTACGGGTTTTTTATTGTCAGCTTACATACAAAAATTATTCGGTCTTGGCGGCCGCAGCTTTAGGCTTCTTTGCCTTGATGGGCCTCTGTGAGCGAAGGATGGCCGACGCACGACGGAGGGTAGCCTTGGACAGGTCAGTGCGGTAGTGGTTGGCTTTCAACAATCTCTTTACCTTGTACAGCGATCTCCTCGCGCCGGCTTTGAACTGGCGACGAACTGTGTTCTTGACGGGTTTGTTTGTCGCTTTAGCCTTCTTGTACACAACTGTGAAACCTTTCCTGTCAGGATTCTCAACGACGCCAACAGCTTTCTTCTGGATGAGGCCATTGTATCTGTAGGAGTTGAGGTTAGTCACGTTGTTAGGCTCCTTGCTAAACGGCTTCCTTATGTTACGCTTCTTCACCAAAAAAGCGTTGTTGTTGCGGATGATCATCCAGTTGAGATGGGACGACATTTTTGTAGTTTTATTCTAAAAACTACACCGATTACAACGTGCTCACAACGTGTCCGTAGACAAAAAGGGAAACGTTAGTCTATTCTTTCGCGTACGTCAATGTCAAACCTAGCTGTCAAATTGAATGTTGCCTGCTATTATTTTATATTACCTACCTATTTAATCCAAAGTCAAAGTCAAATGTAAATTTGCAAACTACATACAAGGTCTTATATTATTTTAGGTCATGACTGTGCCTTTTTCATGCGCTGCAACTCAAGGACTCCTACTCTACTTGTTATAAACAATTAATAAAACTTAAATTAAAACATAGTAGCTATACTAACAACAAGCAATTTAATGAAATTGCTAATGACATAAATGATGCTAATAACATTTTTGTTTTGATTTTTATTTATATTTATTTCTTTACGTAGTATAAGCATTTATGTATTTTGTTTATTTTTATGTTCTTTTGTCTAGTTATTACGACAGTACTTTTGTATTTATTTATTTCAGTATTAAAAATAAAAAGGCTTTTAATTTTCTATTGAATAGTGTTTTTTATATATATTATTGGGTATTTTATTGAACTATTAATTTACTATGAAACTCAACTATTTGGTGATAAATCTCGAAAACTAAACATGATAATATGGATTAGTTTCCTCATTATCTAAGCCAACTGCTAAATAAAATAGTAAAGAAATATATGTGGAAGTTACAAGCTGTACCTATAGTTTTTTTATAAAACGCGAATAAACATACCTTATTAACATTTATTTATACCTATTTAACGAGCCAATAAATAATAATTATTATTTGCATTCAGTGAAAATAATAATAAAATTTTCATCTTGCCATTATTCGTACCTACGAATTGCTTGCAGAAGACGGCTACGACGCGCGACGCTCATGACAAATTCAAATGCTTTGTCTGTGTGCGTTATCTATCGTTTAATAATATATAAAAAATACACAAAATATTTGAAATTAATTGAATACAATATGTGTGTGCACTAGCTTCTAACTGCTCATTCTATGTCTATTTCTTTCTTACACTGCGCTAGGTGAAATAAAAAGCTTTTGGCGATCCACCCCGACCCTTGCTGGTGCCAGCCCGCGCCGCTGACCCTGTAGCTTTAAATTGTCCCTTAATAATAATAATGATTTGAATCCGATCCAGCCAGTCCCTTGCTGTCCTCCCACCAGCGACGCCCTAAGCCAAGGCTCGTACCCCGCAGGGGGTGCCCTTAGTGTGATTTCGCTTAGTTTATAAGTTGAATGCCCTTGCTGAGGGCTTTAAAATTATTAAGGCAACCACAGGAACGGTTGACCAGCGAAGTGACATATATTAAAAAAAAGCCTACCGGTGAGTTGGTCTTACACGCGCACTCAGGTACAGGTACTAAACGAAGAAATCGAACTGCCGGTAAATAAAATTTTTAGGCTAAGTATGGATAGAAAAATTTACTGACCCCAATTAAATTAGGATGAGAATAATGTGGACGCGGCTAAAGTTTTTCTGTCAGTTATGAATTTTTATTCAACAATTATCAATATAGGGAATTAGTCAAAAATATTACCGAGCAGGGCTTGCTCCAAAACCTTTTAACTTACATATTGCATAGTATATTTAAAAAATAAAATAATTAACAACATAACCTTTTATCTACCTTTTATATATATAAAATCAGACCAGATTATGAAAGTCAGAGCTTTTGAATGCTCAAAAAACTGGACCAAAATAGCACAGAATAACAATATCTTTTTATTAGATTTTCATTGCACTGGAAAACTATAATAAGTAAAGCTACAAAAATTATTTATTCTCTTTCGGGAACAAGTTTTTTTTGTGTTTTCACGATGATAAAAAATAATTAAATAGATTATGTATTTTAGTGCGCAGTGTATGTCTGTAGGGTTAGATAAAATTAAATTTAAAAAACGTCGTGTTTATACTCTTAACTCGTCGCAAATCGTGGTGGGTGAGCAATCCTTAAGCTTAATCAACGCTCGGCAGTCAGGTCACCGGGTAACTGCTTGGAATGTTTACATGTGAGCATCTCTGTGCTTCGAAGAATATCTAAAACCATTGGTCCAGTGATATTCATTTACAGAAGTCGTTAAGCCAAGTCAGAGGCCTACGGGTGGCTTGCACAAATCTAACACAAGGTTGGCTCCTAAACACATGAAAGAAGACTGCTAATACTTTATTGCTCTGAAGTGGTTCAAGGTGTAGGCCTTTATACCACTTTATAGACTTAGGCTGATTGTGTGCTAGGTACTGTCTAGGCAGAGAATAAAATGCGGAATGAGAAGCGACAGACTTTACTCGTAAGCGATTTAGAGTGTAATCAATATTGCATAGAATGACAGAGCTATTTATACTAATACTTAAAACTAATTAACAATAATAACGATTCGGGCTTGACAGTTTCTGCGCAGGAGTAACACCCTCTTCAATATGGCCGCTAAGTACGGAACAATAGACTCATTAGCGGCCATCTTGCCTCATTAGTGCATCGCCCGATAGATACACCGGCGCCATGTTGTTGGAGGCGTGATTAGGCCGGTAGCAGTGTCTTAGTAGGCGGGGCTAAGGACTTGTTTTGCACACGGCACCAAGATCACCTCATGTGACGTAAAATCGTATGATCCCGTGCTGCGTTGAGTTGTGCGAGTTACTGGCTTACTCGCTACACTACTCCCCCCGTGAGACTGACTATAGGCGATAGTAATTTGGGAATTTTACTGTTCTGCCACTCCTGGTCTGCCTGATGGCGCCATTAGGTTGCACTGGCTTCTGGTTCTGGACCTGGGTCTGACCTGGGTTCATGTCTTCCCTCGTCACATATGCTGGCTTAACACGGTCTATTGTCACTTTCTGTGCCTTTCCTTGGACTTCAATGTCAACTGTCTTCTGGTCACGCCTGAGTACCTTGTATGGACCCACGTACGGAGCCTGCAGTGATTTTCGTTCAGGGCCTTGGCGCAAAAAGACGTGCGTTGCTGTGCTCAAGTCCTTAGGAACGTAGAAGGGTCGGCTAGAGCTCGAATGCCATGTCGTTGGCTTTGGCGTCAACTTTGCCATATGCGCGCGCAGTCTGCTGACCAGGTCGGTCATATCTACGACGTCCTGTGAGGTTGCGGTGAGGAACTGTCCAGGCAAACGGAGTGGTTCGCCATAGACGAGTTCTGCTGTTGATGCCCCGAGGTCTTCTTTCCACGCGCTGCGGATACCCAGCAGCACCCATGGAAGCGCTTCCGTCCAGGTCGAAGTCGCGTGGCACATGATTGCGGCTTTCAGCTGGCGGTGCAGTCTCTCGACGAGACCGTTAGCTGCGGGGTGGTAAGCAGTTGTTAAGTGGTGAGTGGCGCCTATGAGGGCGGCCAGGCCCCAGAAGATGCGGGACTCGAACTGCCTTCCACGGTCTGTGGTGATGTGCTCGGGACATCCAATCCACCCGGTGGTGAGGGCAGCAGCGCAGGTCTCTGCGGTGATGTCCTGCAGGGGGTACGCCTCGGGCCAACGTGTTGCTCGGTCGACGATTGTGAGGCAGTACCTGTAGTTAGAGGACAACGGTAAGGGACCAATTAAATCTAAATGAATATGGCGAAAACGTGCCGATGGTGGAGTAAAACTCTGGAATGGAGCTGATGTGTGGCGTGTCACCTTACATTTTTGGCATGCTTCACATTCCTTTGCCATCTGTCGACAGTCTTTTCTGATGCCTGGCCAAACAAACCTTTCAGTGATCAACCTAACACTCGCTTTGACCCCAGGATGACTAAGGTTATGGAGGGAGGAGAATACCTGTTTGCGAAAAGACTTAGTGATGAAAGGACGTGGAGTTCCTGTCACATCGCAGAAGACCTCGACGTCTAACTCTGGTAATCTCACTTTCTTCATCGTCAGAGAAGATCCATTTCTCAGCAGGTCTTGCAGCTCGGGGTCGGTTTGTTGTTCGTTGGCCAGTGACTGGTAATCTATGGGAAGTTGAAGTTCATTAATGCGTGAAAGGGTGTCTGCGACCACATTGTCCTTACCGGCTATGTACCTGATGTCAGTCGTAAATTGGCTGATGTAATCGAGGTACCTAAATTGCCTGGGGCTACAGTTTGCGCGCTGGGTTGTGAACGCATAGGTCAAGGGTTTGTGGTCCGTTGTGACGTGGAACACCCGTGCTTCGACCATAAAGCGAAAGTAACGTATCGCCTCGTAAATAGCCAACAGCTCACGGTCATAGGGACTATATTTCTGCTGAGATGGGCTGAGCTTCCTCGAAAAAAATGCCAGTGGCTGCCATTCTTGATTAGTACGCTGTTGTAGTACGGCCCCGATTGCTGTATCTGAAGCATCTGTCAAAATGGTTAACTCAGCGCACGAATCTGGATGTACCAAGAGAGTGGCCTCGTACAGGTTCTGTTTGCAGCTGTTGAAGGCTTCCAGCAGTGTTGGTGTCATCGTTATAGGATGTGACCCTTTAATTTTTGGACCAGCTAGAAGACTGTTGAGAGGTGCCTGCTTGGACGCTGCTTCTGGAATGAAACGGCGATAAAAATTTAACATTCCCAGGAAACGCCTCAGTTCCTTGACAGTCTTGGGCACGGGGAAATCCTGGATGGCTTGGACTTTGCAGTCAAGAGGCTGAATACCTGCTGCAGAAACTTTATATCCTAAAAACTTTACCTCTGCTTGACCAAAAATGCACTTGCTGGTGTTTAATAAGATCCCATATTTTGCCAATCTTTCAAATAGCTGTCTGAGGTGTAGCTGGTGCTGTTCGCTGTCCTTGCTGAAGACTAGAATGTCATCTAGGTAGCCATAGCAGAAAGGTAGATCTCGCAGAACTTCATCTATGAACCTTTGAAACGTTTGTGCGGCGTTTCGTAGTCCGAAGGTCATAAATGGGAATTCATACAGCCCGAATGGCGTTGTTATCGCCGTCTTGGGTATATCCTCGCAGAAGACCGGAATCTGGTTATATGCCTTTACTAAGTCTATGGTCGCAAAGATGGTACTACCTGCCAGCTCGAGAGTAAAGTCCTGCAAGTGCTTGATAGGGTATCTATCCGGGATAGTGCGTGCGTTCAATGACCTATAGTCTCCGCATGGACGCCATCCGTCGTTCTTCTTAGGGGCTAGGTGCAAGGGCGAGGACCAAGCGCTTTCTGATGGGCGTGCTGTGCCATTCTGTAGCATGTCCTCAAATTCCTGCTTCGCTACTTTGAGGCGTTGAGGGTCCAAGCGGCGGGGACGGCTGGAGACTGGTGGGCCAGTCGTTGTGCGTATATGATGCACTGTATTATGTTTGGGGGCTATTGGTTTACCAGCCGGACGGGTGAGGTCAGGAAATTCCTTCAGAATACGGTGGTAGTCACTGTCATCAGCTATTGTACGGACAGACGATATGGCTTCAGCTGACTTGGCTTGTGGCACCTGAACTGTAAGTGTGGTAATATTATCTATTAGACGCTGGTTTCGGCAGTCGACAATCAGATTATAGTAAGCTAGAAAGTCTACGCCGATTATAGGCTTGGTTACGTCAGCTATTATAAACCGCCAAGAGAATGCGCGACGAAGTCCAAAGTCCAATGTCAGTGGAAGAAAACCATAGGTGGGGATAATTGACCCATTTGCTGCGAACAACTCGTACTTGGTCTTGACTCGTGGCTCCCGAACAGCGGAACGCGGAAAGACACACAGGTCCGAACCCGTATCTATGAGATATTGTATCTTGGTTTTGCGATCCGTTATGAACAGGCGGCTTGATATTGCGTGGCAGTCCTTAACCGCCATTAGAGGCTGCCTTGGGAGTTTACCGGCTTCTTCTTATACGCACAAGGCTGTGTGCACTTCCGCGCATTATCGCCAAATCGATAGTGGTAATGGCAGTACTGGTGTTCCCTGGGCCGGGATCCAGATCGGTAACGGTTTTGGTTGTACCTGCCTCTGGACCGTGAACGTGCCGTACGATTCAACTGCGTGCTCATGGCTTCCACCTTTCGCGTTAGTTCAGCTACTGTCTGCGTCAATGCCTCAATGGCGCTGCCTTGTGGATCCGCTGTAGAAGGCTGCACGACAGCTACTTGCCCAGGCACTGGCATGCTAGTGGTAGCTACTTGTGTGGTTACCGGCACGAGATCGTTTATCCTGTCCACTAACTCAGCTACTTCCTCTAAACTGGAACCTGCTTGCATCGCGACAATGGTTTGCAGGTTTGCTGGTAGTCTGCTGGACCAAATCGTCCTGATGAAGTCGTTAGGAACAGTAGGTCCAGCTAACTGCTGTAAGTGGCGGAGGAACTGCGTTGGTTTTCTGTCCCCCAACTCCTCATGCATGAGCAGTTGCTTGATCTTGCGCTCCTGGGATGCCGACAACCGCTTAATCAACTCTGCCTTAAGTTTTTCGTATTTACCGGTTGCTGGTGGGCTGACTATGAGGTCCCGTACTTCTGCTGAATGCTGAGATTCCAACTGCGCTAGCACGTAATAAAACTTCGTGTTGTCGGTGGTAATATTGGAGAGAGTGAACTGACCTTCTAATTGCGCAAACCAAAGTACCGGATCATCAGCGTTAAAGGCAGGTGTCTTAACTCCAACACGGTATGCCATGAAGAAGTCCTTGTTTTCCTCGGTACTTTTCTCCATGTTTGTTGCGTACTCAGCTTCAAGTTACCAAGACTCCAAATATTAGTAACTGTCGGGGGTCACCAGTGAAGTGGTTCAAGGTGTAGGCCTTTATACCACTTTATAGACTTAGGCTGATTGTGTGCTAGGTACTGTCTAGGCAGAGAATAAAATGCGGAATGAGAAGCGACAGACTTTACTCGTAAGCGATTTAGAGTGTAATCAATATTGCATAGAATGACAGAGCTATTTATACTAATACTTAAAACTAATTAACAATAATAACGATTCGGGCTTGACAGTTTCTGCGCAGGAGTAACACCCTCTTCAATATGGCCGCTAAGTACGGAACAATAGACTCATTAGCGGCCATCTTGCCTCATTAGTGCATCGCCCGATAGATACACCGGCGCCATGTTGTTGGAGGCGTGATTAGGCCGGTAGCAGTGTCTTAGTAGGCGGGGCTAAGGACTTGTTTTGCACACGGCACCAAGATCACCTCATGTGACGTAAAATCGTATGATCCCGTGCTGCGTTGAGTTGTGCGAGTTACTGGCTTACTCGCTACAGCTCAAATAAAAGCAGACGAGCCATTTAATTAAAAAATATAATAAAAAATTTGCCAATTTCTTAGTATTTTGTATTTGGTCACACAGGATTTATGCCAAATACAGCTACTGGCAACTCTGTGGGAGTCTGTGGTTTGTTGTTCGAAACGCAAACGACGTACCTACCTATTTAACAAAATATTCCTTGTATTATATAAAATGTGTGTTAAATTATTTACTAATAAGATTAATTCTTAGTTAAATATATAAACTTATTTACTATTTTAAAAGTTCTATAGTCTATGAAATTTACCGTTGACTTATTTCATTTTCTTCATCCTTTTTTTGGCATTTTGCTTATGGTGATATGTCAAATTCCAATTTTCCAAACTAAAACTTGTCTGGGACAATTCGTGTTGGTTCTTATTATATCTTTTTTCTTTATTATATTTACAGTATTCCTTGTAGTAAATGTAGTTCATGCGTGAAATTTATATGTGATTTGCGTAAAGTGCCAAATTGATGTCTCGTTATTATTGGTATTATGAATCAGGTTGATCAAAATATAAACAAAGATATGTTTGATTCTGATCTGATCGACGTGGAATCTTTGGATTATTCCGATGATCAGACGTGGTGAGTACCATTAGAGATTATTTATGTAAGAGAATTTGTCACATCAATTAGGTAGCGAGCGCTTACGGGGTCATGCATGCCTTGTGTCCGGTCGACATGTCAGTGTATCTGTTGAGTCTCGCTGGTTATTTAGCCCGTTCCAATTATTCGTAGTTATTTATTTCCAGTCTAACCACTCTAACCAGTATTTTAACATAAGCACCTTGCACAGGTACTGGTGACTAAGTTTTTGCTAATACTAAGATGATTCACCTTCTCTCATGTTTTTTTTGGGTTCTGGATTAGCTTACATTTCTTTACGAGGACTGAAAGTTAACTTTTTCGGACAACCATTATCATAGCTGCTCCTAATTAAATTATTTTAAACAAATTTTCCCAAAATGTGCATCCCACACACTCTTGGTCACCACACCTACACTGAAACAGATATTTAGAGTCTATAAACATAAGAATGAATAAATATTAAATTTAAATCATTGGTATATTTATAAAGTATTTATTTTAGTAGAACAGTGTGTTTATTTTCAATTCACATGTTTAGCCACCTACCCTCAATTATTATTTTGTCCCACATGCAGAAAAAGGAGAAAAATGTTATGTTTACAAATTATCTTAACATAATTACAGACATCTTTCAAGTACATCTCTCAGTTTTTTGTTATAACAAGTGTTTTGTGGAACTTGCAGAAAATAATCAATTAGATAAGATAATACTTATGATGCAGATCCAGTTGACATAAATTGCACTAAAATTATAATGTTGATTATGATAAGTTTTTGTGATAACACAACACACATTTTCAAATTAAGATTTTGTGCTTGATTATAATATCAATCAATAATAAGCACTGTAATAGAACTTTCTATTTTTTATTTAATTTAAAAACTTTGTTTATTTTACAAATTATTTTATAGAGAAGCATTGCTAAGACTTATGCTCAATAAAGAACTTCATATCTACCTTTGCCTGAGCCCTGTAATATTTTGATCACTGAGATTCTGCCCAAACCTCTAATTGAATTACTTTTAGACACAATAATCTATCATCTGATTAGAATTTTCATTGTAGATTATTAATGTTGTGCACTGACTACTGGACTGAGATAATCCTGCGTATTAGCAATCAGAATAAATATAATGCACCATTCATGCCATTTGCGACATGTAATCCTTTCTTTTCCTATAAAATCATAATTATTGCCGCAATGTTAGTATATGCATAACTTCCGAATTACTGCACCAAATTTGATTATTGTTTTTTTGCGTTTTCATTATTGTCAGGACATGGCTTGTCTAAAAGAAAATAAAAAAAATAAACCAACAGAAAAAAAAACGCAGTACGAAGTTTGCTGGGTCAGCTACTTAGTATTTTAATAAAAACTTATCAAATTATTGATAGTTTAATATTCTTATTATTATATTAGATTCTATATTTATATTACAAAAACTCAGTAGCATCAGGCTATAACTGTGTTGAGTAACTGGAGGCTCATCCTCATAAATAATTCCTGTTCAAATCAAAACTCCAGAAAAATTTGAAGGTGCAGCAAAAAGAAGCTGCTATTTACATGAATCTTCCCTTTATTTGCAATGCTTAGCAAGCAATTATAAAGAAGAGCAGCACAGGGGATAGGGAATTTATATATATTCAGTGTCAGTATACACTACTTCTTCTTAATATGTGGTTGATGAACAACCTAGTGTCGGAGTTTAAGGGCCTCTGACATGGCTTTACACACCATAGAGAAAATCTCTCAGGTGTGCTGGTTTCCTCACGATGTTTTCCTACACCTTTTTAAGCAAGTGATAATTAGTTTATAATATGCACATGACTTCGAAAAGACAGTGATGCATGCCTTGGATTCGAACTTGCGACCTTTGACTTATCAGTCCAATGGTCATAACACTAGGCTATCACTGCTGTATATACTGAATATATTTAAATTCCCTTTAAAGTTGTAGAGGCGAGATGTCCCATATAAATTTTATTTATTCCTGTAACTATACAATACTCTTTTGTCCCCAGGTTGTTCACAGTCCCTGATGACTCGGGGCAAAATGTTGACATTGTGGACTGGAACTTATCCTGTGACTGGCCAATCAAGGAGGACAGCGACTACCTTAAATTGGAGAAAACACTCTACACAGTACTTGACAACATACTCAAAAGTAAGTTCCTGTAATTCTTGTTACATCACTATTTAATATAGAACATGTGTGAAGAGATAAGAAAACATGTTTTGACTTGTCTAACATGTGTGCAGTTAATTTTGAATATGGACTGTTGAGGTCAGCGTTATTTCTTCTAAACAAACTTATCATTGACATAGACTTTGAACATGATTTGTCTTTTGTTTACAGACATTTTATTGTATATCAAACTAGGACTATTTTCAATTTAGTGCATTATTTTTATTACAATTAACAAGATATTATGTATTCATAAATATGAGAAATAATGCAAACAGTGGCATCAACATTAAAGTATACAAAGTACAAACAGTTTTTATGGAAAATTATGATAAATATATGATAATTTGGATAATGTTATCTTTTATATTATTGGTTTTTATGATATGGACTTCTTTTTAATGTGAATAATTATCTTTTGAGATACAAAAGAAATGTTATCAATGGATTTAGGTAAATTATTAGTTTTCTGTGATAGAGTATTATGTGTGTACCATTTTAGGTAACATTATGAAGTAATGACCATTAGTAGATTCTGTAATGGTTGTGAGTAATGCAAATAAACGAAATTATGCAAGATTAACACACATTCTTTATGAGAATGTGTTGAATATAAACTAAGCATTATGAAATACCTCTATGATTTTATAAGATTATGTATAAACATAAGCTGTGCGGAACAGTCTATAGAAGGGAATGATTACAAGGGTATTTTCCCTTTTAACAGTTTACAGAAAAATATCACTTTCAATCGATAATTCACTTTAATTTGATTAATACAAGGTAGATTCTAAACAAGTACTCTGATTATTTTGAATCTTTGAATGCCACTGTTTTAATTTTGTCTATGCCTATTAGATAACTAAAAACATATCACATATTATCTGTTTTTACCCCCAATGTTTAATGTATACCTGGAACACTTGGAAAAGTTTTAGAATGACCTTCACTTATAAATGGACCTTTGACTCCATTTTTTATTCAAAATCATAGAAATCTAGAAGATAATGTACATAGTAATCAATCCATTTTAAAGTACCACTAGGTAATTCATATAATCGCTAACAATTTGCGTAAATTAGAACTCATCATTAATCCAACTTGCATCAGAACCATATTTTGTATTAGACTGCGCTACTTTTAAAGAGAAATGTCATCCATATCTCAAAGTGAATACAAATAATTTAAGTACCCTATTTTGTCAAATATCAATTTATACTGGTCACTGTATATCTTGTCCGGCCTTATGTACTAAGTATGCAGTGAGCATACGTCATCACTCAAGATAAGTAGGAAGTGCTTTAATCAGCTGCATAATTATCATATTTAAACTAATTAATAGCCTATTTTAAAAGTTATAGTATTTGTGTCTATTTTGTCACTTCTGTCCATATACATATATATTTTACTTTTGACGCCATTTTCATTAAAGTTTAAAAAAATTAAGGTATCGTCGCGTTTTATATCTCTTTTTTTAGATGACTAAGTTGGTGAACGGCCCACCTGGTGTTTAGCTGTTACCACAGTCCATGGGCGCTTGTAACCAGTGTTCTTGCTCGGTGCCAACCCAGTTAGAGAAATTACTGCGCCAATAAAGGGCACAAAATCTGTCCCCTACTGTCAATACAGCGCTTCCTCAAGGAGCACGGGCGACCTTACCCATACGACACTACAAAAGAATTACTCTGTATGTTGGAGCGTATACATAGCTGGGACATCGATTAATTCTTTTATGTACAGATCGAGTCGGGCTTGAATACACTCCCATACATCGCCATAAACTAATCAACCAATTAAACAAAGGTCTAGGAAGATTAAGATAAATATCAATTCTAAATCGCCGATTAAACTCGTTTCGTTTCTTTAGTCATAACATAGCACCACGTTTGTATTCCGCAAGGGGTAGGCAGAGTTCTACACAATTGTACAACTACATTTCATCAATGCTATTATTATGTCCTATGTTCAAACTCTGGCCTGCGACTGAGAATTTCTTAACAGAAAATCCCATAACACTGACTCTGGGAATCGAACCCCAGGTACACAAGACCTTGTGCTCAGAAAGCGCCCTTGGGACAACTTGAACAACGAGGCTGTTTCTTGAGTCGTTTTTCGTAGGGTAACTGCGCAACTCGCGTGCAATGGCACTAAATCTCATCTTGCCATACATTCCGCAGTGTGCTCTAAAAAAATTTATTCCTATACTTCATCTCAGTGTGCTCTAAACAATTAAATTCCTATACTTCTCACAGACTTAATATCGACATAATATATCGTTGAATTCAAAGCTATGGTTATCGAAGTGAGTTCTACATCTACTTCCCCGACGAACTTCACAATTAGGTCCCTTTTTATGTATTTATGGAAAATCCGTCAAAGGTGTTGTGGCAAACGACACGTTCTTAAAGTTATATGTTTGTGTGGATAGAAAAATACTGCCGTGGGCAGGATTAAAACCTGCGCTTCCGGATAAATACTCCAAGCGCTCTGACCACTAAGCCATCTCAACCTCAGCTCACTTAATACGTCTCTTGGTGACGTCACCGCTATCTATTTAGTCCCTACACAGGTCACTCACAACGGTCCTCCACAAACCTTTATCGGGGTACCGGTGTCACAACTGCATTCACCGCAATCCCGACCAGAAATGGGGCCCTGGTCCTTCCGAGTGCTAAAGAGTGCATCTAGCGACGAAATACTATAAGTTAAGTGAACCCTGGTCAGAACTGGCGCGGATCCAGCCCTAAAGAAAGATAGTGACTAACTGTGCTCCGCGAGCTAGTAATACTTAGTGGATCCGCACCCAGGGCCAGACTGATTTTACTATTAATTATAAAAAAAAAGCGCGCTTGCCATTTTTTTTAATCTGTCTAGCCTATGTTACTCTGGACAAGTAAGGATTCTAACGATACCCCATACATCGAAATAAGTTCAGACATTTAGACGTTATAGTGGAATAAAGAATTTCACAATTACATACATACGTACTTATATACATGTCGCAGATGGATTGTAGAATCAGCTGTTTTACAAAACTGCTAGCTGATTTACAAAACTGTACTGTTATGAACAACAGCTGAACGACGTTTAGCGGTTTTCCATAATTACAGAACTATAACACGCAGAATTATATGAACGTTTTGCGTTTATCAATGCAGCGGGTCAACGATCAGAGATTATATAAAACAGTGTGAAATTAACTGTCAGATTGTTGATTTTAGTTCGAAATTTTGTCGCATATGGCTCTGTATGTCTTAACAATATTAACCTATTTTTATTTTACTTGTCAATAGCAAAAAAAAGATGAAAATGTTAAATGTCGTAAATACTAAACCACTGTATAGTCGACAATATATCGGGATTATGAATATACGAAATTGATTCATGAGCGAGCGAAGCGAGCTCGGGAGTTTCGTTCTAATTTGAATAAAGATATTTTTGATTTGATTTTTGATTTTGATTTGACGTGTATCCCGACACGGACAGGTTAGGTTCGAAGTCTTCGTGTTTAAGTTTTTTCTAATCTTACAGACACAATAATAGGAGCCCCGCTATGAGGGGCTCCGTCGACCCAGCCACGGAAAGTCAAATCAGAATACAGTATCTTTTTTTTGACTTGAGTGGTGACTATCCATTTAATATACCTATACAACAAACAAACTGTCCCACTTTAGATATGTCATTCTGCATTACATCTAAACGTGGATAACAGTTTTGTTAAACGTTTCGCAATGGTAATCCAGCTGAACGTTGTTCAGCTGTTTTATAAAACAGTACTGTTTTGTAAAACAGCGGATTCTACCATCCATCTGCGACATACATACATACATGAAGCCTAAAAACATAAACTCCTTTTTTTGGGCAGTTGTATAAAAAGATATATTACCAATAGTCTGTCAACAACCCTTTTAAAGATAAATTACCTTCACTCATCAAAACGTAAATGTAAATTCAATCTTCATCAATCGTCAACTAGGTCGTAAATTACCCGAAGAGTCCATTTCAGAATCTGTTTTCAGTGCAAGCTTGTTTACTTATTATTGGAGAGGTTAACAAGAACATTAGTATGCCATTCCCGTTGACCCAAGGCGTGTCCGTTTTTTCTATGAGTTTAGACATGTGATTGGTTGAGAGCCTGTATCTCAAACGTGTTTAATTTAGATATATTACGGAGAGTTGATTTTGTATCACATTCGTCGTATTCCAAAAACATCACACCTTTAGAAGAAACAAGAAACTGCTCGCGACTTCATTTAAATTTTAATGTGTTTTAGGAATTGTTTACATAGGATAAAAATAAATACAAAACAACGGTAGTTCAGGGATTCAACTAAACTCTAAAACTATGTTTTAATATCTGTCAAGTCGATGTGCGTGCGAAAGTCTACACAATTTAAGTATCTACTTGGAGAAGGGACCAGCAAGAAATACACCGAATTCAATTATTTCTTAACTGTTCACCCATTATTATCCCAAAAGAATAATTGCCTAATTACAACGCAGTATCTTTTCCTCAAAGATTTAAGGAAGCTTGGTGCGAGACGGACATGAGGATATATACAAACTTTAGCATACAAAATAGATTATAAATGACAGCATATAAAAACAAAAGGGCAATTACATTGAAAAGAGTCCAATGATTTTAGCTGGCCAGTCGTTAAACATAGGATATGATCGAGAACAATTGGTAGCTCTGCTAATGACATTCGACACGGATCATGGGTTCGGGACAAAGATCAGTGCAAGCAGTGTTCCATATTGAAGATAGAAGATATATAAAATAGTTTTTATGGATGGTTAGATCTTGAATAGATTCACTCCATTCTAAGCTTGAACTTAGTAATGATGTGGATGATTGAATAATCTTTGGATTTTGTCCACAAAATATAATAAGCATTGTTTGTGGAAGTAAATAGCGAAAAAAAACCGTCAAAATATCATATGTAAAGTCAACTAAAGTACCAAAAAAGCGCTGTTTTAATCGTTGTTTAAGCTTACATTGAATTCCCCAGAGTTGCAAGAAACAATTACCTACCTACGTAGTTGAAACAGGCCTATGATATTTGCAGGCAGGTGGTCCAACTGCATTACAGTTATTAAAAAAGCTAAGACTCAACACTTGGTGAACAAGTTTCGAATTATCGATCTGCAGTAATATTATCTGCATCAGAGGCTTCGTGCATTAGGTGACAATGTTGCAATGGCCAGTAGGTATTACAAATTAATTTTCACTTGCTCAAAACGGTGGAGGAAACCGTCTTGAGGAACCAGCATAAACGAAAGATGCTCTCGACCAGATCAGATCTCTCGTGTCAGAGGCCTACGGGTGCTTTAAACTGTGATATTAGGTTGTTCATGAACCACACGATAAGAAGATTCACAAATGTTGTAATTTAAGGGCATCAGCGCAAGAGTGGTCTATCTAATGTTTGTGTTAAATATTTTTTTAAGTGTGTTAATACTGTTAATGTAAGGACGAGAGCTATTGTTGCTTCAGAGCAAGTTTTTTTGTGTTTGTGTGTTACCTCACCCTCCGCCAATAGCAGAGACCAAATTTGTTCGATATTTAGTCAGAAGCCGTCTCCCGCTTTAATTGCAATGTTATTTCGGCAGCCCTACAGAGCTACAATTGCAAACATAAACCTTCTACTGCTACGACAGTAATATAATATCGAGTTTATTATACAGTCGTGCATTGATACAGTGTCAAATTTCCCATTCGGGTTTCGCGTGAGTCAATTACGTCGAATGCTTCGTCAGTAAAGATTGAGATTCACTTAATATACTTGAAGAATTCAAAGAAATACCTAGTCTCGGTTTATGATGTAGTTTTGTCAGCTTTCCATCGCTGTTTGTTTATTTATTTCGCGATTGAGTCTGCGTAAGATTAAATATTGTTGTAACCTGACGTAACAGTCAAAACAATATGCTTCGTTGTTTGGTGGGATAACGGAAGTTAAAACAGAAGCGTATATAAAATTTTCAGCATATTATTATAACAATAAAATTATCATTATAGCAGTCCCTAAAATTTAACGGAGGATCAAATGCCAATATGTATAATAATCCAGCCTGTAATGGTTTGAGGGTATGATATATTTGTGTTTTAGCAATTTTTGAACAATGTGTTCCAGGTTTCCTCAGGTTATTCCTAACTGAACATAGTGAGGAGAGCTGGAACCTAATCGGAAATGGCAGTTGGTTATCTTTCTGAGATGATCCTGTCGCCTTTTATGATCTTTTACTTTCTAGTTCACGTGGTCGTTAAACGTCCCGAATATAGTTATTAGAATATTTTAATTGCAGTTACACGTTTCTACCTACTTCAAAACATTAGTATTACATTTAGCAAGATATTCAGATCAGATAAGTTTGAACTTGCAGTTATTCACACTTGACGTCTGACCAACCACACTTGCAATAATGGATAAAGTTGGCCTAAGACACTATCTATTCTGCGTACAGTTATAAGCCATGTTATGCTTACAAATCACATGACACAGCAAATTATTTGAAACGGTATACAATTTCATTTCATATTAGGAATACTGATACACTTACACACAGATAATTCTAGTGCCGTTCAATGTCACTAAGCCAATCATCCAATTACTATGATCACTTTGTTGCTATAGATGAACAAAGTAAAATGCACTTTATATCTTGGAATTAAAGTCAGTTCTTGTATAAATTCCTCTAAATAGATTTTGTAAACGGAAACATAATTTTATGTATTGACATATAAAATGGCGATGCATTATGCAAATTATTGAAAACGTATAGAAATATCATACAGTTTTGTAGAATTCCTTCGGAAATGTCTAAATCAACGCAGGTACAGGCCAATGACTAATTCTAATTCCAATCTTGTGGAAGTAAAATCGAAGACAAAAACCAACAGTATCCGTTTTGACGTCAAGGATTTCAATAATTCTTTATGGATTCTGAACACTAATCGAGTTCTTTGAATTCTGAGCGAAATCACATAACCCGACCGGCGAGCATTATCCACTATATTATGCAATATATATTCACAGCATCTGGCTATACGATTTATGTTTGTGCTTCAAGCCTTTACCAATACATCAATAATACAAACTGCAAGGTTCAAACAATCTGTTTTACGAAGCCTAAGCTGTATTCCCTAACTGAACGATCAAAAACAAATAAGATATCCAGTCTTCTGATCTATTATAAACAAGAGAAAGGCCCATGACTGCTTGAACCCGGAAACCTTGGCACGAGAATTATACCAGCTGACCCAGTAATGAATCATTCGAAACCGGTCGCTGGTCATTTTGGGCGAGACTGAATCTTCTTCTATGTAAAGAAATATTGGTAGCATTAGCATCGTCCTCTCAACCCTTAAGTGTTGCCATTTACAAAAGTCATCATATTTTTATGTGGTTTCGAAATGCGTTTCACGAAAGTGCATAGTGCTATCTATAAATATCTCGGCAAACAAATGAAGCTTATATTACAACCACAATTTTTTTTGAACCTTTGAACAAGGTTTTATATTTTGTGAACGGCCGAAATCATGAGTGGGCGTTGAAATCAGAAAAACATGTTAATTCAACCCTTTTTCGATTCGTTTATTCACTTGCTAAAAACAAATACATCTTGTAGAGCAGTGATAGCCTAGTGGTATGACCGTTGGACTGGTAAGTCAAAGGTCGCAAGTTCGAATCCAAGGCACGCACCACTGACTTTTCTAGTCATGTGCGTATTAGATATTAATTATCACTTGCTTAAATCGTTAAGAAAGACATCGTGAGGAAATTAGCACACCTGAGAGATGTTCCAAGTCAGAGACCTACGGGTGGTTTAAACTCCTGACACTAGGTTGTTAATCAACCAAACGAAGAAGAAGAATAACATGTGGTCAACCAGGCGACACCTATTCGAAGAGTACTACAAAACATAAAGTCAAAGAAATCTGTACAGAACGGAAAGAAAGACGACGAACGAGAAAAAAGTTTTCTAGCGCCAGTTTTCTATAAGAGTGGAGACGACGCAATAACCAAGATTCCAAGTTAATAAATAAATTGATACCGCCGGAAGTAATCATGTAGGAACCAGTTGTGAATGATTTCCCATATGAGACGCGTCCTCACATACGATACGTACCCTGTCTAAGTAGGTATCTTGCTTATCTTGCAACGTCTGAGGGCTGAGATAGCTAAATAGACTTTATAATTTACCTACGCGTTTACCTAGCTGCTATCTCGGTTCATGAGTAGGTCAGTTCTGTGTAATAACCCTGTATTTATACACAAGACTGATTCATAACATAACCTGTTTCGTTCATTCTACTACACTTGCTATTAATATGATTTAAAATTGACATGTTTTCCTGCTTACGATTTGATAATGAAATCGTTAATAATAATATAAACTCAAAAATATGTTGTCTAGTCTTTCATTCACGCAATGAATTATAATAAATTTTAGTCGTCTATTAGGAGGGGCTCGTGGCTAAGTATCTCTAAGTACCTCGATCGATCGAGGTTAAACTGCGCTTGCCGCGTTCGTTCTGTGAATGAGTGACCATCATTACATACCGAGACCCCTCCGTGCCACCAAGAGCACGTTAAGCCGTCGGTCCCGGTTGTCAAATTAAGATCTATGCATGTATATCAGCCGTTACGGGTAGTGAGAGGTCTGAAAGTCTGACAACCAGTCATACCACGAGATATCGTGTTACCCAGTAACTGGGTTGTGGAGCTCAGATAGGCGGTCGCTCCATGTAAAATACTGGTATTAAGCTCCATTCAGTTTGACCGGAATCCGACCCCAATGTAATTGGGAAAAGGCTAGGCCGATAATTAGGTCATGGATTTACATAGATATCGTTACAGGGCCAGAGATTTACATGTATGCAAGTAAATGCAATGCAGAGTTTAAAAGCTAGTTAATAATAAAACGATAGCAGCTACTGTTTAAAGCTAGTAACATAAGTAAAAGAGTAAACTGAGGGAATGGACTGCTATAGTGGCGGATATTACAAACCAGACTGCCATTACTTGCAAGAGTTTGCGATCTTCCCACGCAATATTGATTCTAGTTGAAGCTGCGAGACACCCATCCGGCGATAGAAACATATCCTGTTGAGAAAACAGTTTGTAAACAAATTATGTTCTGTAACACAACGTCTTTCGTAGCATTTGGAAGGAGACATACTGGAAGGCAAAAGAGATAAAAAACATAGCAAAGAAAGCCGACTGGTTCTAAATAGGTGATAATTCTTGCATCTAAGTACATTACGTAGTCAGCAGAATATTTATGTAGAAGACATTTACATACACTCGACCCAAAGTCGTTTGCAAAGAGTACAGTCCATATAACGATGGTATTGCGGCCCACACAACAATTAATATTCGAAACTTGTACAATAAAAGTTTCACTTTCTATGCATATGCTGTCGGTACGAGATGAATGATATTACGGTGTATTAACGAACATTTAATAACACTTGTAAGATTCATAACTGGGAATGTTTTCTGGGTGTATCGAAACCAAATGTGAATCGTTTTTTCAAGCGTATGAAATCGTAGTAGTAAAACCATCTGGAACTAATGGTCTATGAGTTGGCTGGTTTAATCATGCTTTGTCTTCTTTAACAAATCAAAAACAAAATCATCCTGGTTTCTTCAACGTACATGGTAATGACCAGATGTATAACAAATAATCCAGCAAAAAGGCGTTAGGCTCAAATAATTGTATAAACTAGTTACTTTCACGAAACGCGTCTTTTGCTTTTCGCACTTGGACATAGGTTTTCATAGGTCTTAGGAATTTAGGTTAATGGTTTTAGTCAGTAGAAATACGGCAACGTTCATAATGGATTTTAAAATAAACTCCTTTCTACTTCATTCCTCACAGTCTTCTCCAACAGTTGTATACCAAAAATGCCATGCGTTCTTCCAATTCAATTTCGATACGTCATCACTACTTGAGGTTGCCCTCGGCTGTTAATATTGTCTCTATCAACAGTCTTGTTGGTATACATTTAACATTCAATTCGTATCTGTTCGATACTCATGCACTTGTTGCTATAGGCTGGATTATGGTAACTCAAGTAACGTCAATGTTTGCAGAGTAATTTGCACTTGTCTGCATGTGTCAATATCCTAGTTCAATTAAACTTTATTGTATTAGGGGTGTGAAGGGTAAAGATATCTATAAAGGATCCTTTTGTAACCGAAGCTAGTAACGTTTCGGATTATAATTGTATGTCAAAATTTTCCAAACTGGTGACCGAAACTAACTGACGCCATTGGTTTCATCTGAATCCTTTTTGTAATTATGTTCTATTTTGGTCATTAATCTACTATTCAACCTTTCTTTCATTTAGATTTATAATTTTTTTATGATATTTTCAAACACGCTCCAATCACTAGTGTTTTGTTCAATTTTTTTTTCAATTACTACAAAATTATATCCAAAGCATGTACTTCCTAGCTTTCTTCCACCTTCCCTTTACCGGCTTTAGTAGTCTGCAGTCCCTTTACGGGCTAAGGAGCACTACTATTCGCAGTCTCCACACGCGTTCCTGTCATAACATTCGAACAGCTGTCACAGCCATTTCCTGACCACGTCCACTCTAGCGCACCGCATGCAAATTGTCCACCAATTTTGGTGCCAATTAACTACATTTCTACGACGGCAGTGCGTTGCGAACTGAATTACGACGGTTTTATTTTGTTACCACTTAATACTCGACGCTAATCAAGCGAGAGTATACCTTTGATGTTTAAGAATAAGGTATGTTGTTGTGTGATCTTGTGACCTGAGCGAATGTTAAGATTTTAATGGGTTTTTTGAACTTCCTATTCAGATATCTTCCGCGTTTATTCGATCTACTGATAAATCAAACCTTAGCTAGAATTAATTATATGGATTCCTAATTAGTAAATCTTTCTGATTTGGCTAGAACTTGTTAATTATTTTTTACACACGATTGTTGTATGGTTTATGAATGCAAGACAAATAAGTAGAAGATTGCATTCATTATATACAACTTTCATAACCTTTTGTTTTATGCCACTCGCTTACTATGAATACGCTTTGGTTACCATCATACTTTGTAGACATGAAATTACAGCCCACAGTTTTGATAGAATAGACATCAGAAATATCCTCTAACAATCTTTGATAACGGGTTACAGCTATCCAACTTTTTTCTTATAATTATTGATAATAATAGATGCAGTGGGGTTTATATTGTAATGATCCCAACAGAATACTAATAGTAATTTCCTTTCCAGATGAAGTCCTCTCAATGCCAGACAAGCACAAGTTCGACTCGCGAACGTACGTCAAGCCGAAGAAACGAGTACATAGGCCGAGTATTCAGAACATAGTTGAAGCTGCCTCTAATCCACCATCAATGTCGCCGATCCCGTCTCTTAACACCATCCACCAGTCGTGCAACCAGTCGGTCAACAAGTATCTGACGTACAACAAATATAACAACCCGTTGGGACATATCAGTCCGATGTTGAGGTTGAAAACGTTCAATGTGGACACGAATACGGAGAATAGCAATGCCATCAAAGAGTACGCGATGAAGAGAAGGAGTTTAGTGCAGGATGAGGATCCGCAGGTGAGTCAACAAATTTTTTCTCTCCGTGTACACTGTTTTACACCCATATTTCACCAATGTCATTATTCATTTCCATGTAATAGGTGCCATCTACCTCCGGTCTATTTCTGAGCTGATACGGGAATTTCATAAAAGCGACCGGCCTGTTATTCTTGGCCCGGGATTCGAATAAAGTAGCTCACACTCAACAGTCGCACTGCGGCCAAAAGACCGCATCTTAATTCGGCATCAAAACCCTGCTCGGAAATATGAAGTGCTATTTTAGACTCTTACGAACAAACTAAACACGCACAACGAACGTTTTACCTTCCACTGAAGCCATATACCGGAGCATCATAGAATTCACTAGCGTATCCACTGCGACCTCGGAAGGTATGATCAACTGCCCGCTGTAATCTGCAGACGAAACGGTCTTCCAGAAATGGTGTTTGAGAAAGCTTCTGGTGAAAACAAAAGGCATAATTAAAAGTGAATCCTTATTGGTACGTTATATGGAGGTCAAACGGTGGGCGCTCAGTTTCGAAAGGCGTCAATGAGGCGCTTTATCATTTCTTATAAATCACACGAAATCTGACTGAGGCAGGGAAGATAATGGATCGTTTAAGGTTTATTTACATCTTTCTCGGCGCGTGTTTCTGATAGCATTTCTAAATTCAGGATCTTGTTTTGGAAAATCTCGCTTCTTTATATTCTTAAACGTAACCCGAGCTTATTTTGAATGTAATTTAAACCTGGAAACAAAATGTAATTATTGGTTTCCTCGCGTTTGAAACTCGAGTTTAGTACCTAGCCGACAAGATTAAAGTACCTAAAGCTATTACTTATGTATTGTTCAACTCGAAAATTTTATATATTTAAACACCAAATAAAACAAAAGAGTGGAGAAATAAGCTTATATTTAAGTCAAGCACCGTTTTAAAATTTCCAAATCCTTGTTTAGTTTATTTAGGTTTGCGTTCATACATACTAGTAGCCTTTAGAGTTTGATTGAAACACAATGATGTCTGCTTTCCGGTCGAATTCATACACAAATCTACTCGGATATTCGTATTTGCAGTCTACATTTAAGTGTAACGGTATTTATCGGAATCTTCATCAGTTTACAACCTTGATTGTCGACCATGACAGTGAACTTGCATAATAAATGAGATCACGGCCGGGTAAAGGTTCGCGTTCACTAGCTGTTATAGCGATCGTACGCACGCATCCGATCGACGCATTATTTTGCCAATGACAAATGCCGACGAAGTGGGTAAACTAATACGACGATTGAGGAATGCAAAATAAAATTTATGAATAAGTGGACGCAGATCAATTGTAATTTATAAAGTAAGCAAAAGTGCGATGCGATGCGTAATGTCAATACCGTGGAACTTACTTCGTAAATGCTAGTAGTTAAGCAAGAAATCAGATGAAATCAAATAAACAAGGAGCAGAGTCGATTAGCTTATATAATAATAATAATATAATAATATTCCACAACTATCACACAACGCCGTCTAGTCTCAAGCTAAGCAGAGCTTGTGTTATGAGTACTAGACAACTGATAAACATACTTATATATTTCTAAATGCATACATATTATAGATAAATTACACCCAGACACAGAACAAATGATCGTGCTCATCACACAAACATTTGTCCTGGGTGGGAATCGAACCCACGACCTCCGGCATAGCAGTCAGGGCTACTAACCACTAGACCAACGAGGCAGTCACTAGACCAACGAGGCAGTCACTAGACCAACGAGGCAGGCTTCGAAAACAGAACATAGAACCATGCCATATCGCTTACTAAAAGATCAGGCAAAGGAGTACTGGTCTTTACACACGTTTCACCGCAAAAGCTCTTAAGTCCCGATAGATGACACTGTCGTGGTGGTCAAGTGTTTACCGGGCCGCCTGTGACTTTCAGTGTCATATAATGTACTTTCTTAGTGTATCTAAGACATCACAGACATACAGTGAAGGAAAACATCGTGAGGAAACCTGCACTTAATAGTCTGAAATCGCCAACAATCATGATTAATGATCGTGCCTTCTTTGTATGAGAAGAGCACCTTGCCCTGCAGTGGGACAGTTACTTACGTTTTATGTAGATTTTTCTATTTGTCAATAGGTAAAAACCTTTTGCAATCCACCGAAAACAATTCTAAATTCCAGTCTGCTACTGATTAGTCATAAAAAAATAACCCAAAACATATTTCTCGGCCCCGAAATTGAACCTCTCTCGAATCAAACTCACGCTCTGCAGCTGCGCTTAGGTCTTTAGATCAATGAAGTCGTCAGCGTCAATTATCGCAGGATTACTAGGAGCATACAAGTGGTGCATTAGAAGCTGTACAAGATGATCATGCCGGGTTCCATTGCGTTCAGCACCGACCAGTGAACGCCTACCTTTAGGTACATCGCATCGAAACAGTATTAAAAATGCAGGCTTGTGTCGTCGTATTCATGGAGTGAGGTACGCAAATATGTCGTTGGATGAAATTAATGCGTTAATCTTGTATGTAGTGTGTTTTTCCAAAAGGTAGATTTGGAATACTGAATGTTAATTCAATTCAATTCAATTCATTTATTTATTTCAGACTAAGTCCATACATTATATAAATAATTTAAAAACATTAAAATAATCGACATAGAATAAAATAAAATTACATATACATTTTAAAATTACATAAACAGTGTCCAGTAATACAATTAAATGACATGAAATATACATGAGAACACTCGAATTAATGCTTATGTGGTAAGGATTTTTTTAAAGTGCAGGTTCAATTACAGATTTTTAGACATCGACTGCCTCGTTGATCTGGTGTGTGACTGCATAACGTGAGGTCCTAGGTTCGTTTCTCGGACCATGCAGTGTTATAGGATTTTTCTGTTACGCTATTCTTAGTAGAAATCCGGATTTTCTAATTTTACTTCGTTGATGGTGATAAGTGATAACTCACCATCTATTACATGGGACTTAATAAAGGTGAAATGTGGGCATACACGTCTACATAACCCTTTGGGGAATAGATGCGGCTTTATGTTAAATTAATATAAAAAATACCTAGGACACTAAATGATCCTTTGATGTTATAATCTATAAAATATTATAAGTACTAAGTGACTAAGTTTACGCGTCAATTGATGGCCGTGTTTAGTAAACCTGTTTCACGGCTGATTAAACGTAGTTACGGGCAAAGGCATGAGCTTAAAATAGAATAAAATCATTAAACGATTGCGTCCATCAAACCATCTTGGAACTCTAGCTTAAATAGTGTAACAGTTCAGTAGTTCAGTTACTCACTATCGTGGTGCTGGGAGCCACCATACTGTCAAAGTGTCAAGAGTTGTTCGAGCCGCCCGTAAGTCTCTGACAGGCCAACTTCAGATAGCATCATTTATCTCTACAAGAAAGAAAGAGAGTAAATTTTTTCCGTGTCCCGTGACTCGCATGTGATAAGTTGTCAACTTAGTCGTTTTTGAGGATTCGAAGACATTTCTGGGCGATGACACATACGAAAAAATCTATTAACGGCATGAATCAATTCATAGCGACAGATCAGTCTGCCTTACAGGCCAGTCTTTTTAGTGTGAAAAGACTAAATATTATACGGTCCATCGCTAACCCTCACACCCGGGCTCGCGGTTGCATTCACAGAAACCCCGCAGGATCCCTAAAGGCCAACTGATTATCTTCTTCTTATCGTGTGCTTGATGAACAACCTAGTGTCAGAGTTTAAACCACCCGTAGGTCTCTGACATAGCTTTACACACCATCGAGGACATCTCTCAGGTGTGCTGGTTTCCTCACGATGTTTTCCTTCACTTTTCGTTATAAGCAAGTGATAATTTATTAGTAATACGCACATGACTTCGAAAAGACAGTTGTGCGTGCCTTGGATTCGAACAAGCGACCTTTGACTTGTCAGTCCAACGGTCATACCACTAGGCTATCACTGCTGATTATTAAAACTAAGGACTTCACAAATATCTAACAAATAAAATCAAAATATCTTCACAATAATCTAAATATTAACATAAGCATCCCATAACAGTTCCACTGCATAGCAAAGGCCTCTTCTCATACAGAGACGAGGCACAAGCATTGGTCGCCACGCTAGCTCACTGCTGGTTGGCAATTTCAGACCATCAAGTCCAGGTTTTTTCACGATGTTTTCCTGTATGTCTGTAATGTCTTAAATTATCTAGAAAGTTCATTTGAAATTGAGAAAGTCACATTGGTATATAAACCAACAACCTTTTTTCAAGCGGCTACCCTGAATGTTAAGCCACAACAAATTAATCATTAATCGATTACAACCAGAACAGATGCTTATCTATGTATATGAAATCTAACCTAATTGCCCTTATCAAATCGTAACCCACGAATAAAAGAAACGAATCGATACAGATGACTGCACACAGCATCGCTTACAAAACGCTGAGGGCGGCAAGCACGTTTTGTTACTGCAGTTTGTTGAACCAGTCTAACTAGAAATACGGTCTATTAAGGAACTAAATTCAAATGCACTAAATTTGACACTTTATTGACATTTGTATTAGCAAGTGGCGCCGCCATGAAGTACCTTAGTATACTGGGCACTCTGAAATTGATGTTGCAACGAAGCCAGCAAGTGGCAACATTGACTCACTGTATAAATAATAAACTTGGGCCCAGCTGCGCAAATAGAACAAGTATGTTATGGAATTGTACGTGATCGAAAAGTTTTTATAATATTCGATTACAATGGATTTGATGTAATACAAAAGCGTACTCGTGTATGAAGGGTATAACTTACATACTTTTCGAATGCAAGGATAACTTATCATCGAGATCATGGCAACATTTATTCCTCATTGTTCTATTAATTATTTTAGTCCATCGACGTCAAAAATATTGATGTTTATCCTCATATTATTATGTAAACTTCTGTTAGCAGAATACTGATTTTCAACTCTTTGTTGAGCTTGGTCTTTGGTACGATTCATCTATTGATGAAATTCTCGCGGTCAAGTATATGTTACACCTCTTGTCTCCTGAATATTGCAGCTTCGCCTAGGTTGTAAATATGCATTCAAAAATAATAGTTATCTTGATTCTCATATATTTCAATATATGCGGCGCTCATTACAAACTGCGGTCGATAAGCCTTCGTTAAGGTTAAGCAACTCGTGGCGCGGTCAATCTAATCGACCACTACGAGCATATTCATCTGAGTTTGTCTGCTTCCGACGTATGTTTAGACGGCATGTTATACAAATCTCTGTTGTTAAATAATAGCAGTCGCTGATCCAAGTCAGAGGCCTATGGGCGACTTGAAACATCTTTGACATTAAGTTGTCCCCGAACCACGCAAAAGGAAAAGATTCCCATGTAAAAATAAAAGCGACCAGCTATCTCACAACAGTATCGTTGGATGCGTGGTTGGATGGTTCAGTTCAAATACCAATTTTGCCAGCCAAGACTTCAAATAACTTATAATATAACTAACCCATAACCGTACCAATGCAGGGCAAAGGCCTCTTATCATACAGAGAAGGCTGCATTGATCACCACGCTAACTCACTGCGGCTTCGCGATTTCAGACCATTAAGTCCAGGTTTCCTCACGATGTTATGTTCCAAAGAACTTATGCGAAAGAAAAAAAGGCCTTACAATAAGCTATTTCCATCTATGTCGTCGTGCAATGTGATGCTAATAAGGGTAATGTCATTCGACTAGGCTAATACACTAGACTTGAATTAAATCTTTACATGCACGTATTAACATAGTAACTTATATGTACCTATATATACATTTGTAAAGCTTATTTACTATCGGGAGACGACCTTGACAGAATGAAAAGCGGTAGTTGAGTGACTAATAATGTGTAGTAAATAAACAAATGTCTCAGAGCTTTTGAATCACAGACACGGGGAGCATGCCAAAAGGTTTGTGTGGGATGCAACGCATGCTTACTTTTTGGTAACTCTTCCTTCACGAAGATATTAATGGGAAGACTATAGAGGCCTTATTGTTTTTTAGCTGATGTCTACAGCCACACTGGTGAAAAATTACCTCTCCCATCACCTTTATACTACCAGATAGACGCATCGCTTTGCTCGTACGATTTTCCTCGGAGCTGTGCCAGCCTCAGTCTTGCTCCTCCGCCAGTGGAAGTACTGAGTTTGCGGGAAATGTAATAACGCTGTAGATATATATATTGTCCAGAAAACAAAACTTACGCAGGAAGTAGTATCTCAGAGTTTTATATGACCCCGATAAGATCCCATTGTACATTGATTTGTATTCAATACATCATGCATTATATTCGTTAATGACACTGACTTCGACTGCCTCGTTGGTCTAGCGTTCCCAAGCGCGACTACTGAGCATGAGATCTCGGGTTCGATTCCCCGGTCGGGCAAAGTATTATTGAGTTTTTCTGTTAGGAAATTTTCAGTAGCAGGCCAGAGTTTGAAATTGTGCCCGGTAGATGGCCATAGGCTCACCACCAGTCACATGAGACTTAAGCATTGGTGAAATGTGGGTGTACAACTGTGCCTACCCCTTCGGGGAATACAGGCGTGATGCTATCATATATTTATGTAAAGACATACGTGTCAAAATAGCACTCAAATAAGACAACCCGTTCGCCGTTCACAGGTTCCGTTTCTATGTGTCACTTCTTAGTTCAGTTCTTAGTTCCTAATTCATGGGTTTGTTCATATTATTCGTTCTACAATGTACTAATGTCTTCCACAGGCTTTCATATTACGGTCGATAGCCGCTATATAATTAAGAGAGATAGGATTACTTCGATAGCCTACATACGACCTGCCTAATGGACTATGTACACTGACAGCAGTGATGTATGTTAGGATTTAAGCTGCGTGTCTGTCATGGATTGTATTGTCAGGTTGTATTTGATAATCTTGGATCAACGGGCTTTCCTACGATATCGTTAAAAAGAGTCCGGATCTAAGCTCAAATTGAATTTGTATTGAACTTAATGAACAAAATGTTTCATAAAGACTTTCTCAATCTTTTGAAGAGTCGTCATTATAGAATCCACTGAAACTTACTTAACTGTCTGATTGTCTGTGTTTTCGATACAGGATTCAGGATTTTTATCCGTCTGTATGATTGTGAAGAATCATTTTCACTCACGCTGGGTCTTATCTTGATACTTGATAGTTGAGTCTTCTAACTTCACTGGTTATGTCCTAGTTCTAAAACTGACGCCTTTCTAAGACTGTTGACATTTAACGCCGAAGAAATAAAAAAGCGGAACTTGATCTCTATGTTAATCCTCCATCCCAGTGTATAATCTCTATTAGACCGAACGAAAGTGACATTACGGTCTAGCTATAATATTCAATTATGTTCAGATTGATATATTAGACTCTCTAAAGTCTAACGGTACAGTCTAAGCGTGATGGACGTGCCACGGTTTTATTATTATTTATGTTTAACCATTAAATTATGGACTCGTGACCTTGTTATTATTATAAAAGGCACTAAACAGACAATAAGCACTGTCGTAATCACTATTACATAATTACAGGCTTGGTTTGTGCGGCAGTGACGCAAGAATGTACCGTAAAATATTCCTAATTCAAGTTGGTATAAACCAGAATTAACGATAACCGGACATTTGTCTTGTATAGGTATATTGTGATATTATTTGGGTCAAAGATTCGAACTGCCTCGTTGGTTTAGTGGTCCGTAGCGCGACTGCTGAGCAGGAGGTCTCGGGTTCGATTCCCGGGTCGGGCAAAGTGTTATTGAGTTTTTCTGTTAGGAAATTCTCAGTAGCAGCCCGGAGTTTGGAAATGTGCCCGGTTGATGGCAATAGGCTCACCACCTATTACATGGGACTTAATAACAGCATTGGTGAAATGTGGGTGTACAATTGTGTACACCTCTGCCTACCCCTTCGGGGAATACAGGCGTGATGCTATGTTATGTTATGTTATGTTCAAAGATTCGAGTAGAGGAAGACCGAGGAAATCGTAAATGTATTGTGTAAAAGAATTGGCTAGAAAATAACTGACTACCGAGGCTGACAGAGATAATATATATATAGTTTATTGTCACAAAGAAAACATACATTAGTATACACTGATTAACAAGATGCTAATTACGCTGCAGAAGTCTGTATACAGATATTGTGAGCCCTGCCTCTTAAACTAGGATAACCTGTATCTTAAGAGACAGTGTTCAGCTGTAAGAGATGTATGGAAGATGAAGAAAAAGTGGCATTGGGATAATAATAGCGATGGGATGATATTGATTGAGGTTACAGATTCTGCGAATCTGATCAACAAAATAATCAAAGTAAACGATCTCCTATTTATTAATAACTCTTTAATAATTAATCACTCTTTCACTTTCGTCAAATATACGTGAGGAAGTCCTTCAATAATCCCACGATCTAAACATAGACCAGAGGATATTCCAGTATTAATAAGTGCATTCTTGTGACGTAAGCGGATGACGTAGAGCTATGTCGTGTTATGCGAAAATATCATATAGCGGAAAGAAAATTACGTAAGCAATAGTGTGAACGGATCACAAACAAACGCATCTTTTATTGTCAATAGTATTCATGTTTACTCACATTGTTAAAACAGTTTTTTTTTGCTTTTTGAAGTAGTATGAGCAATGTGGCAAAAAATTAAGAAAACATAAAAAAAAAAAATTGTTTGCCTTCATAGTTTTCGTTCAGGATGAATTCATATGAGAAGTTACTTGCCTAATGCGATTCTTGATGGAAAAGATAAGGATGCTCTCAGAGCGTTAGCCATTAGTGACTTTTAGCACGGTGAACAGTAGACGCAGCCTACACTGTCACCTAATAAATGACCTAATAGTGGCACCATAAGTAAAGTTTATGAAGGAACTTAATGATGGAACTTTCGATTTAATTAAAAATCAAAAGAGCCTCCGTCTAGGTATGGCGGAACAGTAAGACAGACCCATACTGACCGAAATCAGTTATAATAAGTGGTGTTACTCACCTAGAAAGGGTGTGTGATACCGGTAGAGTTATGGGAAACATTTCTGCTTCCCCCGGGACGTGCTGAATACATGGTACAGGAGCATTGGTACGATCCACTGGATTTGACTGATTCCTCATGTTCTGAGATGGCTAGTTATAGTCGTCTGACATACCCCCTCGCCATCACCTGCTTGATGATGATGCTGTCCTCGACGTATTCCGTTAACGGCGATATCTGTCAGTTCCGATTATTAACGCGAATATGGCTGACGAAACCAAATTTAGTTTTAGAAGTCTTGTTGTTAGGTGCACAGTGCAACTGGTCAGTAATGTCGTACGTGTAGGCGTAGTCTATCTAGTACACTTTTCTACAACACTGATAACATAGCACCATAACATAACATAGCACCACACCGGTACTACCCAAGGGGGAGGCAGAAGTGTAGGTACACAGTTGTAAACTCAACTTTCACCAATGCTGTTTTTTAGTCCCACATAATAAGGTGGTGAGTCTATTGCTATCAACCGGGCGCAATTTTAAACTGGGAATTTCTTAATAGAAAAACTGAATAACATGTTGCCCGACTTGGGAATCGAAGCCAGAACCTCACACTCGGTAGTCGCTCTTACGAACACTAAGGCAGACACTGATAAGAAATCTAAATTAGTAAATTAGTTTGATATTATTTGTTTTATATTGCAGCTGGAAGACATGGATGTTACTCTAGCATCTGAGGTGTCTGGCCGCTCCTCGATGGACCACCCGCCCTCCAAGCCGATCAACATCGACCTGTCGCAGCCCGCGCACAACTTACACAACACATTCAACAAGTTAGTATTATATTTTATGTAAATATATATTCAGCCTGTATTTGTAAAGAAGAAAATAAATTGAACACCACGTTTGCTCGCAGCATCTGAGATTTCAAACCCAAGTGTGGTAAATCTATTATGAGCCGGAAACCGTTGTGCCGGAATTTACCGGTGTCTCAGGATCGCATCGTCATTCACCGGATTATTTATTCTCTAAACTTAATTCAAATCGGATAAATCTTCGAAAAACTGCCTCGTTGGTTTAGTGGTCCGTAGCGCGACTGCTGAGCAGGAGGTCTCGGGTTCGATTCTCGGGTCGGGCAAAGTGTTATCGAGTTTTTCTGTTAGGAAATTCTCAGTAGCAGCTCGGAGTTTGGAAATGTGCCCGGTTGATGGCAATAGGCTCACCACCTATTACATGGGACTTAATAACAGCATTGGTGAAATGTGGGTGTACAATTGTGTACACCTCTGCCTACCCCTTCGGGGAATACAGGCGTGATGCTATGTTATGTTATGTGTAAATCTTCGAAAAGCATTAACGCATGCTTAGCGAACTCTAGTAAGTGCGAGTTCTAGTAAGTTCTAGTAAGCTAAGCAAAGTTAGTCGTGTTGATTCCGTTTCCTGTAAAGGGACTGAATAGAAGGCAATGACGTCACTGAAAGACGTATTAAAATGTGGAAGAAGAATTCGCGGTAGTTAGCAGAGGTCGAGATAGCTTAGCGGTCAGAGCGCATGGAGTATTTATCCGGGAGGTTCGAATCCTACTCACGACCGTATTCTTCTCCACAAAAAAATATAATTTAATTCAAATCGATTTGGGTATTTTAAGCCTAGTATTTGGTATTAAAATATACAGCGTCATGCAAACATAGAAAAAAGACTGAATAGAAAGGAATAACGTCACTATATGACGTATAAATTATAATATTAACTTCACGTAGTGTTCATCCTAAAAGCGTATTTTTCTTACCATAAAAAAGTATAACTTGACAATAACACTGCACGTCCCGGAAATCGAACGCAGGACGTGTCCCGCTGTGCAGTCCACCACTAAACCTATAAGACAGCTTAATGAGTAGATATAATGAATTAAGCTCCGTCTAGCCGCACCACGTTTACTCCAAAGCTTGTATGGCTTCGCAAGCGATAGCACGTGCACAAACACTAATTCATAACACGTTTTTTTATGGCGCGTCATCTGACTCAGTGTGATCAGACCAAATTTCGCAAACAATATATACTTTTATATGAGTTACGAAGATAAAAACTGTAGAAAATTATGTATAAGAGACAAAAATGATTTTATGAATTTAATATACGATAGACAGAAATAATTTTAAATAAACTGTTGAGACGCCTGACACCTTAGTTCTCCTGCGACCACGAACGCTGCAAAGTGTTCGAAACGTCAGGAAAAACAAAAACCAATAATACACGCGATTAATCCGGTTAAAAGTGGTTTTATTATAATGTGTAGTGAACGAAAACCTATATTTTAGGTTTTCGCGATCACTGTACAATGTAGAAAAACTATATTTTGAGATCTTTATACTCCAAAACAGGTTTTAAAATGAAGTTATAATAAAATAAAATAAAATAAAAAGTTTACAAAATGTTACACTAACACCCACTATAGCCCAAGCGAAAGCGTCTCTAGCCGATATCGATCTAAAACAGTTTTCCAACTAGCTCTGAACATACATATATACATAGATACAGTGACGCCTGTTTCCCATTCGGGTAGGCAAGGACTATATTTTGCCATTTACTATGATTCCTACACAACTTTATCCTATGCTTTCATGTATAAAAAACTAAAATAATGGTGCTGCTCGATACTAATACAATTCGACGCATCTAAAAATTATTGGCAGCGCCCGCACACTTATTGTGAATGGAGACTAATTGCGTTACAACACTAAGAACGCCATGCTATTATTGTTATTGTATGAAACTTCTCACATTACCTTATATTTTCATTCTAAAATGTCCTACACTATTACTGTTGAATGTAAACTTTTTTAAAGAGTTTTTACACCTGGTAGATGATAATGGTAATTTAAACAGGATAAAAATAATTATATTATATTTATTTAAATGTTTAACAGTACTTTATTGTTTCTGTTGTACCTACGTTGTAACTTATGACAACATTATCCCCTTGGATGTAAACCTGTTTGGATGGTGTTGATATTGAAATAAACAAAAATAAATGTATCTTTTTTTATGCTGTTGCCGTTTAAGGGTTTTTTTTTCTTACTGTAACTATGATATGATTTTGTTATGTTAATTATTTATATTTTTTTATGAATTTGACATATAGCTTGAATTTTTACTTGCCGTGTCAATAAACCTTAACATACATCTATTAGAAGCAAAACTACTTGGCTAAGGCTTAGCACATAACATACCAAGCACTGTTCCACTGCAGGGCAAGGGCCTCTTCTAGTATAGAATATTGATCACCACGCTAGCTTACTGCGGATTAACGATTTTAGACCATGAATTCCAGTTCCATTCTGTGATGTGTTAGATTAACTTAGAAAGTACATATGACATTGAAAAAGTCACATTGTTACATGCCAGGTTTGAACCCACAACCTGTCTAAAAAGCTAATCTTAGAAAATAAAATCAGTGTCATCCTCATCTTTTGAACCATAAACGGAGATTGTGTACGCCTACGCTTATTATAAAATGTGTTTAAGTCGTGTGACAGTGTTGTGTTGCTATAAAGAACTTTAAGGCGCATTGATTTATATCTTCATGTACCGACATTCGTTTTTTTATTTCACTTGATTTTTATACCTGCTCGCGAAATCTTTGATCCGACCTTTTTATTGTTAAAACAATTATTAAATCAAAATTATATCACCTGATCTCAATACGGGAGTTTCATTGAAGTCTACTGAAGCCCCAACATTTTGGCGACCGTGACAGGACCTGCAACTTTTGACCAAAATAAGTTCGATCATCGCGACGACGACCCGCCGGTGTAGCTATTACGCCGCAGCCAATTTTTATCCAAATCAAGCATCATTCTTGGATTTGCTGGAGGTGTACCAGCCATTGCAGCCACCGCCGGATAGCGATCAGCATTCAGCATCGTACCGCAGCCTCGGCCAATGCAGCTAAGTGCCCTTTTTTCCTTGTGAATTCCCTCTTACCTACCTACCCTTACCTATTCATACCCTATACCTTTTAGAAATCTTCGTAATATCTATTTTACATAGTTTCTATGAGTGCATTAATTGGTGTCTATAATGATAAAGTAATTAAACTGCAATAGGTAGTTCATTATAGATTAATTAATAATAACGGTAAACGTTTTAACCATTGAAACAAATCCAAGGCTATCTTCCTATTGTATAGTTTGTTTTCTATAATCTTACAGGATTATTACCTAAAAATATTAGCATATATTTCACCCACTTCGCCGAACATTCCAGGAACCACTATTCCGGGTCACGTTGCTTCGGGCTACCTTGACGTGTTGCCGTGTGACCGGAGCGGAGTAGTGCCTACTGCAGCACAGGGCTGGCCTCAGGTGACGTTAGGCGAGGAGCGTGAGCTAAGTTATACCTAATTTTATTTCTCTCAAAATATAACCATCTTTGTGCGTAGTTATTACCATAATCAACCCTATAGGTTTGTTTACAATACATTAATTAAATTTATATTAAAGTACATAAAGTATTTACAATATTTACAAATTTTCAAGTTTACAATGGGTAAAGATTATGGAGGTGAAACTAGCACAAAGGATCCTCAATATTTACAGGATCTTTTAGTAAAACGCAGTTCCATAAAAGGTCAAATCACAAAATTCAGAAACTTTTTGTCTAATATTACCTCTAAAGAAATACCTTCTCAGATTGAGTTAGCTGAATTAACATTAAAATTAAACAAGTTTGAATCTACTTATAGCCGTTTTGACGACTTGCAAAATCAGATAGAAGTGTTAAACTCGGACAATCTACCCAATGAGATAGATGAGCGTGATACTATCGAGCAACTTTTTATATCTAACATTGCAATTGCACAAAGTATTATACAAAAACACAACTCCAATCGACACGATGAAAGTAATTGCAAAGATTTAAATTCAAGTCAGTTAACTAACGGTCAGTGTAATAATGACCTTCATGATGTAGGTTTTAAATTGCCTCGTATTCAAATTGCTAAGTTCGACGGGTCTTACTTCCGTTGGCTTGAGTTTCGTGACACATTCTTATCTATAGTACACAACAACGACCGGATCGCTCCTATTCATAAGTTCCATTATCTTATGTCGTACTTGACTGGCGATGCAGCGCGCATTATAACTAACTTAGAGGTATCCAACGTTAATTATACGAGTGCTTGGAAATTATTATGTGAAAGATATGATAATAAACGACAATTAATAAGTCAGCATATAAATTCATTGTTACATACACAGCAAATCACACGTGAGTCAGATAAATCTTTACGATTTTTTGTGGATCATATAACTAAAAACTTACGTGCTTTAACTAGTCTTGGACTAGGTACAAGTGAGTGGGATATTTTAATCATTCATATAATGAGTTCCAAACTTGATAGTCATACCATTGTGAAGTGGGAAGAGTACCGTGGCACGTTGAATACAGATATACCCAATTTGCAACATTTTTTCAAGTTTCTTATTGATCGCGCTGATGTACTTGAGTCAATAAATCGAAATCTTTCATACCCTAAAACTAAGACTCAGACAACATCGAAACCATCAGTGTCTAATACTAAGTCTCATCAGTCATACGTTTCTAATAGTGAAGGCAGTGATATTTCTGATATATCTTGTGGCGTTTGCAATGGTAATCATCGCTTATATGACTGTCCCACCTTTTTGGGTAAGAGTGTGGACGAACGTATCAGTGAAGTAAGCCGATTGAAGTTATGTCACAACTGCTTAAGGAGTGGACACTCTGCACGCAATTGTCGTATGCACCCGTGTCGCATGTGTAATGCGAGGCACAATAGACTTTTACATAAAAACCATAATAGTTCCAGTGTTGTCACCACTTCACCCGACACCACTAATAAGGATACTATAGTGAATTTTTCTAATCAGAAGGCCAACCAAGTTCTCTTGTCTACTGCCTTTATTGAGGTGTCAAATCCGATGACCAATCAAACACATAAGGTTCGCGCTTTGATGGACTGCGGTAGTCAATCCTCATTTATTACTCAATCCCTTAAAACAAAACTTTCTTTACAAACTAATAATACTTTGCATGTTAATATAATTGGCATAGGCAATAAGTCCACCACTCAGGCTACAGAAACTTGTGTGGTGCAGTTGAAATCTTTAATGAAGCCTTTTAACGTCACGTCTACATTTCTGGTGCTGCCAGCGTTAACCGGTAAAATTCCTAAAATTCCTATTGATGTTAAACAACTTAATATTTCCAGTAATATATTTTTAGCAGACCCTAACTTCCACCAACCAGCACCTGTTGATGTTCTCATCGGTGCTGATCTTTTCTGGGACATTCTTGGTCGCGAGCAACTGTCTCTCGGTCTTAAGTCCCCTATATTAAGAAGCTCTCATTTCGGTTGGTTGATTTCAGGTCCTATTTATTTGGATTTACCCACTAACAAGAGATCAAAAAATACTAATATAAAATGCAACCATTCAATCGTTTCTTATATGCCATCTGAAGATAGTTTACATCAGGAACTTACTAAATTCTGGGACATAGAAAATGTTCCCCAAGCAAAAACTCTTATGAGTCACAGCGAGAAGGCATGTGAATCACATTTTTTATCTCACACCTTCCGCCTGGAAAGCGGTAGATTCTCAGTAAGTTTACCTTTAAAGGACACACCTGACTGTCTAGGTGAATCCTATTCACTAGCTAAAAAACGCTTATTAAATTTAGAAAAGCGATTTCGTAAACAGCCACATGTCAAATCGCAATACGTAGAGTTTATGCGTGAGTACGCAGACCTAGGTCACCTTTCAGAATCCAATGTACATATACCTTCCACATCTTATTTCCTTTGTCATCACGCTGTGTTTAAGGACAGTAGTGAGTCGACAAAGATAAGAGTTGTATTCGATGGCTCGGCTCCTACTTCATCAGGTCAGTCTGTCAATGACATCCTCTTGGTTGGGCCTAATATGCAGGACTCGCTTTTCTCTATCCTAGTAAGAGCTCGTCAGTATAAGTACCTTCTCACTGGTGACGTCGAGAAAATGTACCGTCAAGTCCGTGTCCATGAGGAGGACCGCAATCTTCAACTCATTTTATGGAGAGAAGATGAGTCTATGCCCATCAAAACGCTACAATTAAGTACTGTGACTTACGGAATGGCAAGTTCTAGTTACTTGAGCACTCGGTGTCTTTGGCAGATTGGTGAAGAATCCTCTGATCCTATGGTGAAAGACATAATACAGCATGATTTTTTCGTAGATGATCTAATCACAGGTTCTGAAAGTGAGGATAACTTACGTTATATCCACCAAGCTGTAACAGAAGCATTAAAACAAGGGTGCTTCAATCTTCGTAAGTTCAAAACGAATTTACCTTCTTTATTCAATTCAATTAATCACACTGATGACAATCTAATAGTTAGTGAGTCAACTAGTACTTTGGGTATGGGATGGAACCCATCTACCGATCAATTACACTTTCCTATTAATGTTCCACTTTCCTATAATAATCATTTAACTAAACGATCTTTTCTTTCCGGTTTATTTAAAATCTTTGATCCCTTAGGATTGATCAGTCCGTGCGTCATAAAGATGAAAATTTTATTACAACAACTGTGGCTGCAAAATTTAACTTGGGATTCTCCAGTCCCACATGAAATTCAAAGAGACTGGGATATTTTTGCACAATTTTTACCTTCTCTTCTTACGCTAAATGTTCCGCGGCGTGTTCTTTGCGATGAACCCACATCTGTCGAACTGCATTCATTTAGTGACTCATCACAACATGCATACGGAGCTTGTATTTATTTACGTTCTATTAACGCCGCGAACGAGATCACCGTCAAGTTACTTTGTTCTAAGTCCAAAGTAGCTCCGATTAAAAGTACAACTATTCCTCGTCTTGAATTATGTGCTGCTTTACTAGCAGCCAAGTTATGCAAGGCTGTGAGGAAATCACTAAGATATGAAGTTAAACATCAAATTCACTGGTGTGATTCTTCGGTAGTATTAAGCTGGCTTCACACCAGTTTTAAAAGTTTGAAAACCTTTGTAGCCAATAGGATTGCTGAGATCTGTGAGTTAACAGATGCTTCATCGTGGCGCTATGTGCCCACGTCTGTCAATCCTGCAGACCTCATATCTAGAGGTATCAGTCCTGATCAACTCGGCCATAACAAGCTGTGGTGGTCAGGCCCTGCATTCCTCACTGAGCCTGAAGGTAATTGGCCTATCTTAGGAAATAACAAGAACGATATTAATAATTTACCAGAAACTAAAACTAATTATATTAACTCTAATGTTGTTACTCAAAATGAACCTATTATTCAATTTAAAAACTTTTCTAGCTTAACTAAATTAAAACGATCTTTTGCTTATGTACTAAGATTTATTAATAATTTAAAAAATAAAGGTAAATTTCTCGGCAGTTTATCTGTTGATGAATTAAATAAATCGTTTCTTTATTTGTGTTGTTTTGCTCAGCAGGAATCATTCTTGAGTGAATATAATTTATTAAGTAACAACAAGACTTTAAGTTCTAAATCAAATCTTTTATCACTGAATCCATTTTTAAGCGATGACAAAGTCATGAGAGTCGGTGGCCGACTAGGCTCATCTGATTTTAATTATAATAAAAAACACCCGGTTCTGCTGCATGCTTCACATCATTTTACCAAGTTAATATTCGAGTACGAGCATAAACGCGGATTACATGCCGGTCCACAGTTATTGTTAGCCATTGTTAGGGAATATGTTTGGCCAATTAACGGCAGACATTTAGCGAGACGCACTTTTCATAACTGTTCTAGGTGTAGGCGCCTGCAGGGTAGAACTATTACACCTATGATGGGACATTTGCCCTCACAACGTGTCACGCCAAATTTTCCTTTTCAAGCAGTGGGAATTGACTTCGCTGGCCCATTTCTAATTTTGAATAGAAAGGGACGTGGTGCCTCGTTAGTAAAATGCTATCTCTGTTTTTTCATATGTTTAAGATATAAAATTTCACACCTTGAAGCGGTAAGCGATCTTTCGAAAGACGCTTTTGTTATGACGTTCCGTAGATTTGTGTCACGAAGAGGCAGGCCAGCGGAAGTATTCTGTGACAACGGACGCAATTTTGTCGCAGGGGCTAAAGAAATTAATGATTTTTTCAAAACTTACCATAGTGATCTGTCTGATTTTGCATGTGCAGAAGGCATACAATTTAATTTTTCACCAGCTTACGCTCCTCACTTTGGTGGAATTTTTGAGGCCGGTATCCGCTCAGCTAAGTTTCACGTTAGGCGTGTAATGGGTAATTCACATTTAAGCTTTGAAGAGCTTCAAACTCTTTTCGCACAGGTGGAAGCTATCTTAAATAGTAGACCTCTTTGTCCCTTATCCGCCTCTCCTGACGATTTCCATTGCCTTACTCCCGGGCATTTTCTCATTGGTCGAGCTCTCACCGCACTACCTGAACCTGCTCTGGAAGACTGCAATCCAAACAACTTGCAACGCTATGCTAGGCTGCAGCAAATACATCAGCATTTTTGGCGACGCTGGCAATGCGAGTATATCGCCGAGTTACAACATCGCCGCAAATGGAAGACCAATACCGCAACTGTTAAAATTGGAGACATGGTTTTGCTGCAAGAGGATAACATCCCACCCCTATGTTGGAGACTGGGACGCATTTCAAGGCTGTTCCCAGGACCGGATGGAATATCGCGCGTCGCTGACGTGAACACCACTAGAGGGATTATACGACGTCCTTTGGTTCGTGTTTGCCCTTTGCCTACGGAAGAGGAGTTATTGAAGGGTTGAAACCGCTGCGTTTCAACGGGGGGAGCATGTGTACGCCTACGCTTATTATAAAATGTGTTTAAGTCGTGTGACAGTGTTGTGTTGCTATAAAGAACTTTAAGGCGCATTGATTTATATTTTCATGTACCGACATTCGTTTTTTTATTTCACTTGATTTTTATACCTGCTCGCGAAATCTTTGATCCGACCTTTTTATTGTTAAAACAATTATTAAATCAAAATTATATCACCTGATCTCAATACGGGAGTTTCATTGAAGTCTACTGAAGCCCCAACAGAGATCGATCAAGTAATAAAACAAAATCAAATCGTCATTGGAAAGTGGGGACATTCATTCGACAGCACACAATTTAATAACAAGTAACACCTATCAAATGTTCACAATAATATTAATTTCCTAATACAATGCTGTTAAATACTGTCAACAGGAATATAATTACGGCCTTATATTCGCCTAAGGTGAAAAACAAAAGCTTGGCTCTCATTAATTACCGTGCATGACTTAGCTCTGACTCTAGTATAAGAAAGGAAAAGTAGGAAAAGGCGTATCGAAAGAAACCAAGTGTTTTTTGTCTGTATTATAGAAATAAGTGTGGAAGTCAATTGATGTTACTTTTACTTTTGATGTTCTAACAATATGATGCGTTGATGAAGTATTTTATTTACTTTAGAATTAACGTCTGATTGAACAGATGTTTTGACAAGTTGCAAATATCTCTGGCGGTATTCAAATGGTTAGATTTTTTGCACTGAAAAGAATAGTAAGTTCTTTGGAATGGTAAACAGTAGTGGAGCTTTACTGAGTGATATGATTGTTAGATTGATTGAATGCAAAAAGGGCCTTAGGGCCGATTCCGCCAATGCCGTGTAACTTTACGCGGGAGATACATTTTTGACACAAAATTAAAATTTATTCAGGAGATGTGAGTGACGTTGGCGATCAACCGACCTTAAATTTTAAAACGTTTTTATTATAGCAAGCGTGTATAGGGCATTTAACACAACAGCTTATTTGCTTAGCTATTTCTATATTTATATAGTATTTAGTGACGCTGTATGCTACTCAAAGACTCGTAGCAATGCTAACGTTATTGTAACTTAGTTAACCTTTTACTTCTCTCTTATGTTGTGACACCGATTAATATTAATCATTTGAAACTGTCTAGGAAGACATATTCAATGAAAGTTATAGCACATCATTCCCGAATCCGTGATTTGACGAAAATCGTTGAACATTCAAATACTTAGGAAGAGTCAGTGCTACCCGTTCGCTTCAAACTGCGATTATGTTTAATCGTTTGTGCTGGTTTTACCAACTGAATTTTGACAAGTTCTATTTCGAAAATATTATACGATTTTGTTGAAATATATTGCCAAAAGCGTTATAATCTATATTTTTACCTCCAAAAAGAAGATACATATAAATCAAAGTTTAAAAAATTGTATAATGTTTACCCAGGTGGATTTACAGTATGTACCTCAATGTGGCGCAAGCACAAAGGAGGTGTTACGGTGTTACTTCTGCGCAGAATACAGCGCTGCACTGTCTTAGGTTATACAATGCTTTCTTCTGTCGGGACCGTCCGGTTGTTGTGAATATATTGCTTGTTATAAGCTTCGGGATGTCTTCGCTCGGTTCCATAGTCTCTCGCTTTTGTTTTTGAAGCCTACCTCTTTTTTGAGGTTACTAAGATGAATGTTTGGTTTTAAATATTAGTATAACATTTTGGTTTTAGAGTCATTACAAATTTAAAGTCTTTAGGAAAGTTTTTAGGGCTTTTTTGCCTCGTAGACTTCTTGTTTTTCAATCATGATTTTTATATTCTTCGAGATCCACAGCATCTAAAGTACCTTTAACAAGAAACTGGCTTAATACGTTTGTATGTCGTCGAAATTACTTTATGTTTATGTTTTAAATTATTCCCAATAGCACAGCGGTGGTCTATAATACAAAATTTAAATAAATTAATGTCTACTTCCAGGGGTCTAGTAACCATCCAGAACGAACGTCCAAGCCTCAACATGTACATGAGTGGAGAGTCGTTAATGCGCATGTCTCCGCCTAGCCTTGTGTCTTCTCTCCTCATGGAAAGCTCTGGTACCTTTAACATAGAATCAATGGAAAGTCGGAAGTCTATGCCTTCGCATAAGGACTCAGGTAATAAAATACTTCTGCGGAACTAATAATATATTGAACTCTTATGTTATATAGTTATCTTATATTATGTTGGAACTTGGAAGAGTTCCGAGAGCAGAGGAAGTTCCAGAAGGAAAGGATAGATTTTTTTTTGTTACGATAATTTAATACAATTAATTTTCATTCAAAACGGACTACATAAAACCAGCTAAACTGTTTATACTGTGCCATTCTGGAATGCGATGTAAATTAATCTAGATACTTGTGATGTTTCTTTAATTTATTATAATAATTAACAAAAAGTTTTAGTCTTACTTATTAATAGTTAAGGTATGAAATTTTCAAGTTTTAAGTCAACCTAGTTAATTGATCAATTCGGGCTTCACCCACGGGAGACACCCACTTAAGCCTTTACCTATTGAAGAGTGGTAGGCGAAACACAACATAATTTTATTTTTATGACGTATATAGGCGTCTAGCGCTCCTCAATAATATAACCCATAAAATTGTCGTTATTTCCTGTAGGTCAATTTCGCATTCCATTCTTCGAAGAAGGCATAATAATATATCCACGATGTTTGTGTAATGTTACGTCGCATTGCAAGCGTTCTCCTTTAAAGGTATTATGCATTCAGGGCCCAGTGTTACGCAACCATCCATCAAGTGCCGCCTGACTGAGTACCATGGTACTAACATTACCTGTAAGGAAGTTTGGCGGTGGTAGAAACTATTGATACTCGTGATATTTGATGACGCAGTTACAAAGCAATTAGTGTCTAATTTAGATACACAATATTATTGTCTGTGGACCATTTAATTGATTAATATGTCCTAGATGTTTGTAGTTATCTGCATGAAATTTTATTGTTATAACATATTTCCAGGTTTGCCAATGTCGGGGCGCGATAGCATCGATCCGATGATGACAAGCATGACACTCAGCATCCTCGACGAGAAGGACATGAGCACCAGTTTCCTCTCACAAACCACATACCCCGATAACGACAGCCTCATGGACTCCCTACCTCCCAGCCTCGTCAGCTCCGTCAACTCCTCCTACGTCATATCCAACACCTCCAAACCGAAAGACAGCACTGACTCCAACATATTCAGCTCAGCGACCTTCACACATCTCGAACAGTCGGAGAAACTCCTCTCCGCTCGACCACGTTGCCACCTATACAATAGCTTCACGAAAAGAGAATCGGCCCTAAGAAACTCCGAAAGCTATACAAAATCCCGTGAGGAAGCGTGCCAAATTGACACCGGCAAAATTCTAAACGAAAATTCTGATAAGAAAGACTCGCCCAAAACTGCACCCAAACCTAACCCAGAAATGGGTGAAACGATAACTTTACACTACTCAAATAACAGGTTTAGAAGGGGTAATGACGCTGAGAAAGAAAACTTTGAAACTGACGACGCGTTCTACAAAGATATGGGGTTACAGAGGCCAGAAGATTTGGGGAGGAATAGTTTAAATGTGACTCTGGGGAAACAGGAGTTAAATGAGATAATTCAGGCGCGGCAGAAGTTATCTTTGGCAAGGAAAGCCTTACCTACAGAACCGGAAAAGGCGGTCCCAAGCCAAGGAGACACTTCACCCATCAAGACTATACAGTTACCGAATCAAACAATAACCGTGCCGCGACAAAGTATGGAGAATGCATCAGAACTATTATCAAGAAGAAGAGCGTTGAACACGAATGGCTTTGATAGACCAGAAGAACCAACAAGAGAGACTCCTAAAAGAAATGCTACGTTTAAGAAAGTATCGCCAAAAGCTAGTGCTATGGACACAACGGTTGTTTACGTGAAGTCAGACGATAATCAAATTATAGATATTAATTCAGCGACCCTTAATTTAATCGATGTTGGTGAGAGGACGTTGCAGCAAGATGGACGGGTATGTATTTCATTTGATTATGTTTGAATATTTTTTGTTAAGATTGTCTTATTGATCGTAGACAACTTAACAGCTACCATTTCATTGGTGTCATTATGAGTTTAAGAGTATATAAAATTCGAGTTTAAAGTTATGATTTTAAATGAAAAAAGAATACGGTCGTAAGCAGGATTCGAACCTGCGCCTCCCGGATAAATACTCCAGGCGTTCTGACCACTAAGCCATCTCGACCTCTGCCCACTACCGTAAATTCTTCTTCCAAGTTTTAACGTCTTTTGGTGACGGCATTGCTATCTATTCAGTCTCTATTCAGGTGACCGAACCGACACGACTAACTTTGCAGTTAATACAGTATCGTTAAGATGCAGTTACCTTAATAAATACAGATAAATCTTTGAAAACTATGAAAAGCATTAACGCATGAGATTTTATTTAATAAAAATCGGATTGGCGAATTATACCCGATTAGATACTGAATTGTGGCCTTTGTCGTCATAATATAAAATGTGTAAAGAATAATGTTCAATGAAAAACGACAGTATTCCCAACTTCGGGAGGCTTATAATATATCCAGGTGTGGTGTACTACCTGAACCTCTACTTTACCACTTTGTTAAAGCCGCCAATAAGCAATTTCAAGAAAATATAAGGTTTCGTAAGACGTCTCTGTGTGGCAGTAGGAGCAATAGATTTGGAAGGTATAGTAGAGGTGAGGACTTACAAAAAGATATGATTATGAACACCAACTTTACGCTGATATGTATTTATGATAAACTAATGGAACTATGGAAAGTATTGACTTTTGACTGATATCAAAAAGTATTGACTATTAATATTAGGTGGCCCGCTAATCCCAATGTTGGACACTAAAACTACATATTTTGTAAATTATCGGTTTTTAAAAAGTTACAATGTTTGTATCCAGGATTGGGGTTCTCAGGAGCGTGCGATGGTAGGTTCAAGTGAGAGTACAGACACGGGCACGTTCAGCTCGTCCAGTCCGCCCGACAGTGTGCCCGATACTGCGCCTGCGCATGATCCACGTACGTACATCACCTTATTATGGTATAAAATTAGAAATAAACAAGGTGCTTAACAATACTGACCGGTAACTAATTGGTTGAGGTTGCTTTTTGGCACCGTCTCTTCGCAAACAGGTGATCGTTAGAAACATTTTACTTGACTGCCCCCTTCGTTCGGAGGAAAGGTATATTTTTCGGTCCTAATTGCTGTAATGGCAGTCTAGTCAGTGACTTGATTGACTGACACGGTTTACCTTTTCACAATACGTAAGTAAGAAGAGAATCGAGATAGCTGAATATCCTGGTGGCCAGAAAGCTCGAGCTCATCGTTTCTTTTAAAGACAAGGTTGTGGATTTCATTATGGCTTGTATCTATATGAACACTGCGGGCTCAGCTCATATCTGATACCAGATTTTAAAATCTGGTCGGGCAATCCCGAAAAATGCACATGAGTGCACTGGTGAACAATAAAATTAAGTTCTTGCAAGTTGTGGTCCGTAAATGACGGTTAGAAGGTTAAGCAACGCTTACCTCAGTCAGTCTGTGGTGATCGCAAGTGTTTTCATCTGAGAGTCTCCAAACATACAGTTTGTAAATCAATAAATACATGCACACATTATTGGTAAAGCTCACAGGGAATCAATGGTTTTTGAAGGGATGTGGGAAAAGAAGGTATGCCAAAACTACTGCTAATTATGCACATCACGGTTATGGAGCAAAAGGGGAACCTCGCGATCGTCTTCAGCAATACTCCATTTTGGGGACCAAAGACCACTGCGTAAAACGGTGGTAAAGGAAGATAACTAAACAGAATTCTATTGTTGATCAAATAAGGTCTAATTTTATGTCCATGCGTTGATTTGGGAAAATAATTGAAGTCTGCTTAGAGATAAAAATGCTTATTGCACTGGTATAAGGTCCACATTACATTGCAGGCCCACAAATCGCCTCAACACCGCTAATGTCACTAAGAAAAGGATCCAAAAACGACTTGCTGAACTTGCACAACACGATATCGCCCATATACGACATGATCGACGATAAGTCTTACACTCTAACTAAAGTGCCGAGTTCGAATTCATCCGGCTTGGAACGCACATACGATATGCATAATACTACTATTATAAATAGTGCGACACTTGTCAAAAAGACGTCGGTTAAGAGGGATATTATGGCTGCAAAAGCGAGTCCGGAGAAGAAAATTTTAGCACCCAGTGTTGTGACGAAGCCGCCTAGCAGAGTTTCCCCTACAAACGCTGGTAAGTAGAAAAAAACTTTACGGAGTTTTATTATTTTGTAAAGCGCTCCTAGCCCGCCCCGTTAAGCAGTGCTTAGTACGGTCATTCTGTGGATGGATGGCTACTAAGTCTTTCCACCTGATTGTCACGAGTGTCACCTAGAGTACATTATTCCTTCGTTCCCGGTTTTTCATAGGAAGCAGTCCTTATGTCAAGGTAAATAAATAGTGGCTTGATCAAGTTTAACACCACGGCTAGTAGCTACTAGAGAAAGAAGCTGCCCCTATTTAATAATACTATGAACATTTTAAAACGGTAATATAAAAGTTTAATTCTATATAAGTTGGCAAATCTTTACCAGAATAATTATAAGACATAACCGAATTCATTTGTGAATATTTTTTATGACCGAGGTCAAGGAACTTCTAACCACGCGACGACGCCAGGCGGTCGATTAGCTGATTTTTACCAGTATTAAACAAAATATACTATGCAACATTTTCTTCTAACGTTTTCTTAATAAAATATTGCTAATTGAAAGCAACAAAATCCAGCTGATCAGAGGTTTGGCCTCATTACACATGTGAAGAAAGTTTGTTGCAATTAGGCTTTAAGAACATCATATATGCATTCTTAATGATTATATACTGGCAAAGTTTCACCAGTTAACGTTATAGGTGCACAATGCACTCATTTACAATCATTATAAATAATATCATTACCACGTTATATTTTTTAAACCATTTCATCAATTATTTTGATTTTTCTTCATGTTTTAATTTATTTTATTATAGCATCATACGGTTCTATGGTCCCACCGGCAGCTGTGCCGAGGAAGACAGGCTTGCCTACTTCAAAACTTAGACAATATAGTTCACATAGGGAACTAAGCAGGATACCTGGTAAGTTAGCTGATATCATCTTTTACTTTTGTTTTTGGCGTTATTGTATGAATTCATTTATTTCATATTTACTTGAAGCACAAAGTCAAAATAAATTAACACCAATAGGTCTCAATAGCGTCGGACAATATTTACTGGTCGAACTATTTTCTAAGGGTTGATCAGCCGAATGTTACGTCCAATATTTATTACAAATTAAAAGACGTACACCATATAGAGATTTCACGTCGATATATCCGGTGTGCAATCACAAAAAATAAAAATTCTAAGTAAATATTGTACGAAAAATTTATTTGCTTGGATAATGACTTAATGGAGAGGTCACACGTTGGTATCGGTGTATAAGTAAACGCGAGAAATCCATCCAGATACCTTTTATTTATTATTGTGTGGTAATCTTCGTGGATGCACTCAACCTAGGAAAATGCCTACTCCTACCGATTTAATCCACACGGCCATCTCAGCACATAAAGAAGGGGCACCGTTAACTCGAGTAGATCAAACCAGTTTCCCTTCTGTGTCATGCCTTCAGCTCCTCCGGGGAAATAGAACAGTTTCCCCAACCATCCAGATACTTCCTAGTATTTATCGCGTTCGGCGGCTGTAACTTACCATGTATATATTTTCGCATGTCGCAATTAAGGCTGCAGAGCGTGAAGGTCGGGCAGTGTTAATGGGTTTTTCTGTTAAGAAATTCTCAGAGTTAGGAGGTTGTTGGTGTGCGCTTTGGAGAACATGGTACAGCCTGTGGTCTTGCGCCTGATCTCTCTCCGGTCATGTCGTATTGCCATCCCATCGGAATATGAGGGTGAAGGAAGACGGAGTGCACCTATGTTTGCGTATACACGTGTGCACTAATCCTGCGTACTTGGCTAATCACCGTGGTAATAGTCCGCCGTGACCAAAATACGGTCGAGGAGAATGATTGAAATATTTGCTTTTTTTTTTAGGAAACATTGAAAAATAATAGACAACAAACAACGAGGCTTGAACCCACGACCCTTGACATTCCATGTCATCACTCTACCAACTGAGCTACGGTGTCGTTGTCCGAATCTATTGAATTTAAGCTTCTTTGTATTCGTCTAAAGGAGACGCCTGGCGATATTTATTTAGCAACTATTACAGATCTACTAATTAAAACAAATATTCCAGGCACGCCAGCAACAGGTATAGCAGTAGCGTCTCGTGGCCTAGCCCTGGGCGGTCGTACGATGGTGCGGCGCGGGGTGTACGCATCTAACCCAGCGCTCAGCCCCACAGCGGCCGGCCCCCCGCTTGTACCACCCGTCGCCACTGACTCCTACACCATCGCGTACTCGCACCAGGTATATCTTACTTATCGTATGGTTTATAAACAACCTAGGATCAGAGTTAACAACCTAGTATTAGTGTTGAACAACCTAGTATCAGAGTTAACAACCTAGTATCAGTTTTGAACAACCTAGTATCAGAGTTAACAACCTAGTATCAGAGTTCACAACCTAGTATCAGAGTTTAAACCACACCCGCTGACATAGTTTTACATACCATCGAGAATATCTCTCAGGTGTGGTGGTTTCTTCTCGATGTTTTCGTTCACCGTAATAATGTATAATACGCACATGACTTCGAAATCTCAGCGGTACCTTGGATTCGCATAATCCAAGGTACCGCTCAGATTTCGATTCCGCTATGGGATCACATATATCATAGCTGCATTCACCACGACCCCGGCAGTGGCTAGGCTATCACTGCTTTTTTACCACCAAATACTACGTCATCACTAATAAAATGATCTGCCTAGCCATTTCCCTACTGCGCTAGGCTTACTAATATAATTTCTGAATGCATCTTAATACCAGTATTTTCATGGAGCAACTACCAATTTACTTCTACATACATACATAACATCACGCCTGTATTATCCGAAGGGGTAGTGTAGAGGTAGTTAGAGCTTCTCAATGGAGAAACCCTATACTCCATTGCTCCAAATGTCTATCCCTCATACATATTTCTACATTTTGTAACCCCATCAACAAATACCACGCCGATATCCAGTGCTAAATAATTTGCATACCATCGTTTACAACACAATTACAGATAATCACGCAAGTTTTTCACCATTTCACTATTGAACCAATATGACATTCCAGAAAGTAGAAGACAAACCCATACCTAAAGCAGAGGTGCCCCCCACGCCAGCGTTAGTTCGACAAGGCACTGAAACTCTTCGCCGAGAACGACCGCAAAGTCAGCTGGTTGCTCCTAGAGATGTAAGTCTTACACTCCATAAATAGCTTTAACACACAAACTAACTAAATTACACTTATATCACTCTGCTGTTGACAGATTTAAGTTATTGGGAACGACTTTCTCATTTACTGAATAAACTTGGAAAATCCATGAGGATTTGTACGAGCCAATATCAAGGGGGCATTGATATATATTTAAAAGTTTGACTTCGTTTTATTTTGATTGCATGACAACAAAGGTTCTATCAAAATAATGAATTACTTTTACTAGTTTGTTACGGTCAAAATTAATAACTTATTTTTCAATTATTTGGCCTACTAAAGCTAGCTATATTTGACATAACTACTATGAATCCTTGGTCTGATTTCTTCTCTATTAGATCAAAAAATCGATACGATCATAATTTTGGTCGGTAATCAACCTTATTCCATTTTCAAGCAATAATACGATATTTGTGGGAACAATATAAATATTCAATAAAGCTAAAACTCTAAATTTCTTTTTATTTACATGTCTAATAATGTGGTGTTGGTAAAATAGCATTAATAATAAATTTATTTGTCCTAATATTCAATTTGTCTGTATCAGTTGTGTCTAAAATGTGTCTCAAATGGTGGTTCATACATTATTACAACATGAATATTATACTAATATCATAAACGTTGTTATTCGTTCAATGTCGACCCTGTACTTTAACTGTAGGATATTTGCATTAATTGAAATACTTAGGCTATGTGTAAATAACATATATTTCTTTTGATCACATAAAATAATTGTACATGAGTTTCATATCACACCTGCTAACAATTTTGCGTTACCAAATACAAAAAGAAAAACTGACTTGTTATTTTTCTTCAATCTGGCTTAATTCTCCTATATCATCTGCTTTCGGCGGCACCTCTACACCTGCTTACCATCTTTTAATTAAATATGACCCTCTTGATAACTATTTGAAAGATCCATTATAGCTTTAGTAGCTATATTTTAGTAGTAATTAACTAATTTGAGCTCTTGAATATTTCTATGTCATCACAGAGTAGAATCACTTATACTTATAAAGGCAATCAATGCCAAGTATCTTGAAACTCGAGTTGTCACTAGCTATGTATTTTCTTCAATAGGGGAAAATAAATTTTAACATTATCAAAGTGACAGACCGTAATTTAGTCTTGCCAGTACTAAGTAAGTACTTTGATAGTAATTTAGTGTTGCCAGTACAAGCAAAAGCACTAGTTCCCAAAACATTATTATTATGACTTTTTTGACAGACTGTATATAGTGTGTCTTTGGGGCTTAAATAAGTTTGATTAAAAACAATCAACCCAGTTGGAGTACTACAAATTGATTATCTATAGAGTTGTCGGATCATTGAAGGTTGGTAAACTGGTTAACCATTATGGGGTCCACATTGAACGCATTAACATTGCCACAACGCACTAACGGCGTGACTAACTCATGACGCAGCTGCGGGCGGCCATCGCCAGCGCCGTGCCCGTCTCCATGCGCAGCCATCACTTGCCTGTGAGTGTCTATTGTTTATTGTATCGTGTACTCAATACACAGTGGCCTAGGTGGACTAACATTGCTGTTATTCATGGAAATAGTTAAAACTGAGTCAAAATGTAGTTTAACTATATAAATTACTATGGGAGGCTTAGCATCGTCATCAGCTGAAGGACCGGGGAGATGAGCGAAGAGAGGACGGAATATCGCAATCAAGTTCCATAGAATAATAGACATTCTATTTATAATCGGGTCGCTTTGGGTCAATGGGATCCGAAATGAAGTTATTATTTAAACTGGTATCGTTTTACATACGCTATTATTGTCTTCCCCTTCTAAGAGATAATTTTCTGTGAAGTTTTCAAAATGGGCCACTGTGTATAAGTTACTCTGATTGTTATTTGGGTGGTATACTGATGCCGAGACGAGCTTAACGATTTTGAATGTGCTTTTTCATGCCATCACTTAACTTCAGTTCGATTTGTTTGAAATTGACTGACAGTGCACTTGAGCTTTGCTTATCAACATTAAATTGGCTAAGTTATATAACTTATTCTCTTCTATTAGACCTTCGGCCTTCGCAATAGATGTGCAGCATAAAACCAAGTACACACATTTAAAAAACGTGGATAAAAAGGAAACCAAATACCAATATGAAGTCATGTCACTTTGAAATGTTCGAAAATAATGGTTGATGTTTTTTGGTAATATCTAACTTGCGATGAAAGTCTATCAAGCGGTCATCTTATTATAAAAAGCTCAGACTGTTTTAACTTTAACATAACACAACATCACGCATGTAATCCTCGCCGGGTGAGACAGAGGTGTATAATGCTACACCCACATTTCATCTATAACTATCATTAAGTTCCACATGCCTCAGGGTCAATTCCAAACTGCGGTTTGCTAACAGAAAAATCCAATAACAGTCCCCAACCCGGAAATAGCACCTGGGGCCTCACGCAACAGCCGCTATTGCGGCCACTAGAGTAAACTTTAATTTTATTTAAATATCAAAGGCGTAATAATTATTATGAATTAATTCAGACTTAGTATTCGGCATCAGTATAATCGCGATGTTTGTTAAAGTTTGAAATCATTTTCAATTTTTGAATGAGAAAATTAAAACTATTTGGTTGATGTTAAAAATGATTTCAAAGCATAACAAATTATAGTTTGTGGTACTGGGTATCTTTATTTGGTAAAAATCTATGTGTGCTTATATTGAAAGCTTATTTTAAGGAGTTAATGTTTACCACAACATCTTTCTTCATTACATGTAATCTGTATTGAATAGTAAGACAAGTACCTAACAATATATTCTTAAGGTTTATGAGTCGTGATATTATATATCATTCAAAATATTTTCTGTTCTCTACGATAAACTAAGTAATCGTTCATGGAAATATCTAGAAATTAAAACAGAACAATGTAGCATGAGTTTTTTTCTTTCTTCTAGCTCGTACTAATGAATCACTATCATTTGATAAGCTCCGCTGCTTTCAAAGTGACGACTACTCAGAAATGAACATTTCATACATTCCAGCTTGATTCCAGCACCTAAAGTATAATCAGATTGACATTTAGGAACAAAAGCTTACATTTGAGATTGATTTATTATTAAGGGCTTAATAATGAGCCTTAGGTTAATATAAATGTATAATAACAACACACGTATGGAATATAATGCGACATTTTTATCAAAATGAACTAACATGAACATTTGGTTGTAATGTGTTAGTGTGACGTATTTCAGCCGCCATCGAGCCGGCCGTACTCGATAGCGGGGGCATCGCAACTGCGCGTCCCTCCGCGACCCACCTCCGGCCCTGTGCCCAAACAGCCGCCCCGTAAGTAGCATTGCTTTCTTATTCATAAAGCCGTAATAATTGGTATTTTAGCAGAAAAGTACTAGTAGTTTCAAAATGCGACCAGTCGAGATGGCTTAGTGGTCAGAGCGCCTGGAGTATTTATCCGGGAGGCGCAGGTTCGAATCCTGTTCGCGACCGTATTCTTTTTCCATTTAATATAGTAACTTTAGAGTTCGCTAAGCATGCGTTAATGCTTTTCAAGGATTTATCTTTTATTGTTTAATATGACTTCTGTTACAAGCTGTAGACATGAATAACCCCAACCTTCACCACTTCAAAATTCTTAAGCTGGAAAAACTCCTCAGCAGTAGTGTATGATGAACATCGTGACAGAACAACGGGTATGTTCGCGGTGTCGTCCCACCAAACCTGTTTAATACAAAAAATAGGTTCAAAAATATATCATAGGGGATTTATTAATATATTCCAAAGCGGTATCACTGGAGAAGGCTGGATTGGTACTTTACTTAAAATTAATTTATAAAAAAAAAGATCTATACGTACAGGAGACGGTGGGCTGAATTCGATGCCTTTATAAGTACTGGCCCCCAATAGTCCTGAAGCATGACAACTGGCATGCATCGAGATACCTTTGCGCATCAATTGGAAAATAACAGTGATTTTTGAAATATACTAAAAAAAATGTTCCATTTCTAGCCCCAGTAATGGACCAGCCCCGGCCGGTGTCAAGCAGTGAGGCGCGAGTGTCGGCCCTCCCGCGCCCCTCCCGCCTGCCCGCGCCCCGCCGGGCTCTACGGTAAACACCACCATATCGGTACAAGCAGATGTTACACAGAATACCTGTGACCATACCCCATCCTCTCGTCTGACGACAACAATAACTATTGTGTCTACTATTTGGCTTTTATATTTGAAGATTTATGCACTGTGGCATAGTGGCGGTACCTAAATTGAAGATCAAAATCTTTCCATTTATTAATGTAATAATAAAATGTTGCGATATTTTATTGCCAATATAAGAAGTCACTAACAAATACACACTTATTTATAGTACCTTTAATATTGAGTATTGTTACATTTTAAAATGTTTAACCGATTAAATATCTCAAGTTCAAAGGTTTCACAAGGAAAATTTAACTCAAAGCATCATTGTCGTTTGACTTAACCACACGTTACAAAATAAAAAATCAAACCACATCAAGCAAGTACTAATTTAATTGCACTAGATAACTTTTGCCTTTATTTACTACCCTTACTATATACATACAATCACGCATGTTCCATTAGAAAAGGCAGAGGCCATAGTTTTCCACCAACAACGATTGCTACCCTTACTAACACTTTAACAATTCCACAGACCACCATCAGTATACTCAGTGGCGCCGACGGCGGACGTCGACCACTACTGACATTTAGCCTGCTGTGCCAAGCTACTGGGCCGGACGCCCTAGCGAACAACTAAATTATAACAACCTAACATTAACTCGACTGATCAACTACACGGTGTCTTTCAAACTTTTGTACTGAAAATGTAGTAGAAAATAAAATGTTGGCTTTTACTAAAAACGTTTTTAACATTATTTTTTTGGTAATTTTTTACCTGAGTATTAGACACTGATATCCTAACATAATGTAGTGGTGACCAATTTGGAGTATGAGTACTTTTGGCACGTATTTGTAATGCGGAGACAATAATTTGTTACTCTTGTGGACATTGATAATTGAGATTCTGTTAGTTATTCATTAATACAATATAACATTTCGTGACCATTTTAACGATTTTGTATTGGAAATGCTACGATGTTTGCATTCATTTTAATTTTTAAACGTCTTGTATTTAATTTCCGGCATTCAAAATTTTTCACGTGAAAATTTTGCTAATGTCTTTCAATGGAGGTGAGAAATTACCTTTTCAGACAATGAAAAGTAAGTCAATTTCTCCCTCTGCGTATTGTGTACTATTTATATATTATCATTTCTCATCAATCAATGCTCTCTCGCACCATTCTCATTGTCAATGACGCTCAAAATTGTAAAATTTCTATCTAAATCATGATTTGGTACAAAGACATACAAATTAAGATATTATTCCTATATTATTATTTACAAATTTAGTGAGTAGTGTATCAAATGTTGGTTTAGTAATTTATTTCATAGTAAGAATTTTGCATTTTGTTTCAACTTAGAGATTGTATTCATATAGGGACATGTAATTTAATCACTCTTTAGATATAAAATTATATACGATTATTAATATTACGCTCCTTTGTATACTAACTTAATGTTATATAGAAAGTTGTATACACGGCACATTTGACACATATTCTTAACAAAATAATAAATGTATAAAAATATTTTAAAATTTTGCGCCAGTTTTACATCTCACCTTCACATTAAACGCACAAATTTTATGTATATTTATAAATATTCTGTTGTACATTGTGTAAATTTCAGTCTACTTATAATTATTGTAAAGCTTCCTAAATTTTATCAATCCTTTGCTTCCTACCACTTGTACCAATCAAGTAAATGTTTAAATATTACATATCGGCATTAAGAATATAACCGACGTATTTTCGTCCTTGTGTTAAATGCTTTATGTGTATTTAATAAAGAAATGTTAGTGTTGATACATCGATGTTTTCCGGCCAAATTACAGTATTGTGAACAGGTTTCGTGTAATCAGCAATAACTAATCGTTGCGCAGTGGCATTATAATTGTATATTTTGTAAACGGCATGTATATGTACAGGGTTATTTGATTTATATGAAAGTCGTGCATATGTGTGCTAAATCTCTGTTCCCCGTTGTCGTTGTGAGTGGGGCGGCCGCGAGTGTGCGGTGCGCCTGGTGGCCACACGATTTGTTTGAACACGTCGTGCCTTATTTAGGTAGTGTAAGGGATTTTGTTTTCATTTTCTAATAAAACCTATGTATTTAATGAAGGTTTGTTTTATTGGATGGGGGAGGGGGATGAGGATGAAACGTTAATTTACATTTACGTTGCTGACTGTAGTTTCTCTAAAAAAATACTGAAACCAAAGTCAATATAAATAGCACAGAAAAAAATATGGATTTAACCTTGCCTTGTCATAAGCGAAGCATAGATTTCGCACACACACACACACGCAGCATACTGGTGCCGAATGGATGAGTTTTAAGAATGTGTATGACAAGCGAAATTGGATGACTAAGCATGCTTCTCACATTTCGGACGCAACGCTCCGTCCGTATTTTTTTAAGATCCGTAATAAAAAGGTCAATATTCGTTAAATAAAAAAGTTACTGATCGCACATCGACCGACGAGGCAACTGATCGCGTGATACCACATTCGCAGAAGAAATCTTGGCGGTAAGTAGTCCTCGTAAGTCTGAAGAGCAGCAACTCCAAACATCTTACCTCGGAAATCGTCCAACTGACGTTCCAAAATCCAAAAAGAGTTGACTGCTCAAGATCATGCGGAGCTGTATTGCTAATTAACCTCATAGCAACCCGGAAACTACCAGTTCCGTAGTACCTAATTAAAATTCCCCAGACTTGCAAATTCAAATCAAATACCTAGGCAAAGAGTATATAATTACTACGTTCTATACATAAGTAAAAGAAAATATGTATAGTATTATAGAGAGGTGATCGATGGATGAAGTGAGAATGTCGTCCAGGGCTTAGGCAAAGTAGCTTTAAAGTTATAAGTGCTGTCATTTTATTGTTTTTTGTATTAACTGCAAAGTTCATGTTGGTTCGGTCACCTGTATAGGGACTGAATAGATAGCAATGACGTCACCAAAAGACGTGTTAAAATGTGGTAGAAGAATTCACGGTAGTGAATAGAAATCGAGATGGCTTAGTGGTCAGAGCGCCTGGAGTATTTATCTGGGAGGCGCACAACCGTAACCTTTTTCTTTTTAAAATTAGAACTTTATAACTAAATTTAAAAAATACGGTTGCGAGCAAAATTTGAACCTGCGCATAAATAGCGCGCCTGGGACAAACTAGCTTCAGGGTAGGTATACATAGTCCTTCACTTAGCTACTTGATGTAATTATTTTGCCCGATCAAGAGCATTAGTAGGCAACACGGTATGCTAACATATAAATTGTATCTTACAGGGTTGGCCTTAGTTTGCAACAGGTCGAAAAATATGGACACAGGGACATTATCCCAGAACTCAAAGCGTGTGTTTTTAAAATTAACAACCATTTTTTTTTCTATGTGGAGAATCCTTCGTGCATGCTGTTCCACATTCCTACCGACTAAAAACCCCACTTTCCTTTTAAAATCTTCACCTAAGTCCCAGTATCGTAACTGCATTCGCCGCAACAACAGTCATCAACCATGCATGATGCAGCAACTCTCCCTTAATCGCAATGTGGGTCCCAAATGTCCCAACTCACTTTACACCCATGTATTACATATGTACTCAAATAAGTATTTTGTTAATATGAGGCGAAGGTAAGAATCAACTAACGATAATAAATAATCGAGCGACCACCGAGCGGCCTGGAGAGTTTTGGTGGCACGAACTGTCCACTATAGTCACGTTCCTCTGCGATGAGATACGACAGCAAAGAAGAAATAATTAATAACTATTTCTTTAAGAACTTCAACAAAGTTAAAATGCAGTTTATATAATAAAAGTTCACAAAACGACCATGACTTGAAAATGTACGCAAAAGGTGTTTTTTAATTGAGAAACATGAATAATATCAGTCCGATTCACAATAGTAGCAGGTTCAAATACGAAAACTAAGCTCAGTGTTGCAATAGTCAAAAGATGAGAGTCAGAATCGGACCGACTTTTACGACGCTAGCGCCCAACTGTCACCTTGACTTAAGTTGTGTGTGTGTGTGTGTGAACGAAATCGCACGTTACGTTATGTGAGTGTGCGACGTCGTGAGTGCTGTCTACGAGTAATTTTTGCTTTTTACCTTTTTATTTTTATAAATAACCGATGTAGACGAAGTGATTAGTAATGTAATAACCTCAAGTGATAAGAATTGTGATATATCGATGCAATGGCTCTTAAAATACGCAGTGTTTTCATCTACTATGTGATCCCGTGCAATAACTCGTCACTTCGGTTGTTTGTCAATGACGTCTGCGTTTAGCGCAGCAAAAAGTGGAATTTTAGTTTGATTGTGACAACTAGTGCAAAGATAAATTATATAAATCGTGTAAATAGATGAGTGATCGTAAAATGGATGAGTGTCTTCTTCATTGGAACGTTCTTTTCTCAACTGGGGCCAACAGAGGTGGCTCATGAAGAAAGGGTTAGTTTACCTGTTTATGTTTACCTTATATGTTGTACTCATCTGTGATTATACATGTAATAGCTATTAATATCTTAATTACGGCATCGTTGCGAAAGTTGGATGTATAATTATTTGAGGGATATAGGTTATAAGACACAGTAGTTGTTTGTTGACTCACAGACCTTTAATTATATAATTTGTTTTGGCGATGATTTCTAATGTGTAAGTTACTTACCATAAATGCGGATGCACTCAGTACTATGTATTGAGGCTGGGATGTGTTATTTTTCTTTTGTTACTTTCTCTTATCCATGGAGTGAAGGGAGTGAAAGAGAGAGGTAGATGGCCGGCTTGCGCCGTGTGACAGAGACGACGCTCTACAGAGCAAGTTGTATGGCCATGTTTAGATATCCAATAGTTGTATGAAACTTTACTTTTGCTGTTTCACTTTATTTAGGAAAATTATATTTATATATGCAATGAATATTTGCAGGATATATATTTGATTGTTCAATTACAAAACTGGCACTGAAGCATGTGTTCATGTCTAAGCATAAGCTGAAGTTATTTAAATTGCAAATTTCTTAACTCATAATATAAGTATTACAGTTAGTGTTATTGTCAATGAGAATTTCATAATTTCATTACCACTATCTTAGGGACAGAATAAATTACATGAGCAGTGTTATGGCAACATTTAACTTAAACTAAAACATTAAAAAGTAGATATGAATGGTGATAATATTTGCTCATAAAAAGTAACATAACTATGTTAATGCTTTGTGCTTTAACACAAATTCTGGACCATTTTTTTCCAGTAATCCTGGTGATAATAATCTTTCTTTTAAATCAAAACCATCACACTTAATATATATTTATGAATTCTTCATCAAAGAAAGACCATAATTATGAATAATGCTGGCTGAATATCTCCAAAACGGGCCTTACAAGGGCTTGTGAACCTCTCCCTAAGAGCATTTTAAAGTAACTTGTACTGTATTATTAACCAATTAAAAAAACTAAATACTTATGTGTAAACAACCTTAATATTTTATTTTAAGTAAAATGCAAAACTAGGCAATGAAAAATTCATAACTAATTTCAGGATTTTAAGCTTACTTTAATGTCATTATTACTTTTGTTAGAAATTTAATATTTCGACACATTTTACAGAAAACCTTTTTATTAAGAGTAGTCATTACTTTCAATGCATTTTTTAAATTTATATAGATATTTTGTTTAAAAATACACAAACATCAAAATTCAATACTCAATATCCTTAAAAGTTTCTAATGCTATAACAAATAGTACTTAAATGAGTGTAGTACCTAAATACAAGGTATCAATATGATTCATTATAAAAAATATTCAAGAATACAAGGCAGCATTTGCTGTATAACTAATGACATGAATTTATTATTTACACTACCTTTTGAATAAATAATGGCTTCAATATACATTTGAATGAGGGTATAAATGCCATTATTTATCCTGGCAATATAATACAAATTAATGTACATAATATATTTGTTAGTGTTGTATTACATCAAATATAATTATATAAAAATGCAATTTATTGATCTTGTTAGCTGTGGTTTGAGAACTTTAAATAATCGCAGAACTGATAACAGCTGAAACAGTGATAAAAATAATGATTACAATGTTATTATTAATTTTTTGTTACTTTACATTAAAGATAAAAATAATTGCTTCGACCAAGGAATAATGATATTACATTCCAGATCTCAATTAAAATAATGTGTTGGAGTTCTAAGTTACTTACTTATAATAATAATCTTTTTATATGCTATGTACAATAATTGTTTACAATGAACAAGCGGCATGAAACACAACTGTGAAAACAACTATTCAAACATGTAACAAACAATTCACACAACAAATCATCAAAATGATTCAATTGCAAACCCAACTATTAGGTATAAGTGAAATAAGTATGATGACTGAACATTATACTATTAAAGTTAGTCATTGTTCCTTTAATAATGTGTTGAACATTTGATTATGTGTTCACAAGATGAATTGACTTCGCGGCAAGTTAAAACCTTTGTCATTATAGTGCAACCCAATACTCATACTAGAAAGGTCACACAAAACATCCAATAAGGGATGTACATAACACGAGATAACTATAAAAAAATATTGTAATATGTCTAGCTTACTAAACTGTATCAAAAATACTGTAAAAAAGTGCTTACCCCGTTGGCTCAGTGACCGAAATGAGTCTTGGCCTCAAATATGAAAGAATGCCACTCAAATCAAATGTGATGAAAGTATTTTTAAAGGGCTAGTTACAATAATAATTAATAGTAAATTACCAAGTCCATTAAATTTATACCACTGCGAACACACTAGTTTTATCAATCTACGTTGTAATAATCCCAAAAACATTAATCATTAATACAATTGTACACAACATTATCCCCCTTACAAATTGAAAAGTGAGGTCTATTCTGTTTTATTCTTAATACTCAGAGTCTAAATCTGACAAGGTGTTTTTGAAATAAGATGTTGTACTATGAATCAACCAAAATTTAAAAATATAATACAATATCTAAAAAGAAAATGACTAAGTCAGAAGTCTTTATTTGCATAAAGGTATTTATGAAAGGTCAACATTTTGGTGTATGATTCCAAATAGTCAGTTCCTATGGAGAAGAACTGGCAAGAAACTCAACGGTAACTCTTATCAACTTTTTTTTTAACATATGGTGTGACCTTATCCTACCATCATTTCTAGTGTTAGTACAAACTAAATTGGGAGTTGTGCTAATTAAAATAAGCTTAAACAAACACAATAACAAAATAGTACTTTCTAACATATCCATGGGTGAAAGGCTTTTTGGCTCAAGTGACATTTTAGTGAAATATGAAAATGTCTCTAAAGGATGTTGTATTAAAGTTTATTTTTTTAAAGCACAGTATTTAATTACACTAGTACCAAATAGCCTTTTGCCCATCAATATAATTTTGCTTAATCTTACTGCCATGAAGAAAAATATGCTTTGTGTGTATACAGCAATATTATACAACATAATTATTTTATAATTAGTAATTAATTTACAACATCATTAAATCCCTTGCACACTTTCAACGCTGTTGTCAATCACACCTGCATGCTATTCTAAGATTTATGACACTAATTAATTACTATTAATAACTTTGTTGCATCTCATAGAAATCCCTTGAACACACATATATTGACTTTTTATCAATACAGGCGTCTGAGCACGGATGTTTTCGACAATCTTGTTGACTCGATAAAAGTATTTATATACTGAATTTTATCAAAACTTTAAAATAAAAATTGACAATTACAATCGACATATGTTTCCACAAAAATGCTTGCACTGCTGAATATTTTATAAAGAGATATAATAAAATAAACTTTTGCTTGATTAGAAGTCTACTCAATAAAGTTTCTTAGTGTCACATTCACTTTAAAATGCAGGTCGAAAGGTATTTAAAGGAATTGTTTTTTTTTATTGTTTACCACCAATGAATCTAAATAACTATGACAAAAAAATGGCCAACACTCTGTATAAAAAATTTATCATCAGACAAAAAGAATTTTGACTTACCTTACACTCTGTATAACAGAAGTTTAAAATGAATATGGATTATTACTCATATAAAAATACTTGTTGAGTGGATGATTTTGTTTTACACATCTGTCATTAATGCACTTGGGCCTTTTTTAACCGACTTCCAAAAAGGAGGAGGTTATCAATTCGGTTGTATTTTTTTTTCTGCCTATTTTCCAGCTTCATCATCAGATGATGATGATGATGATGGAACTGCTAGCTGATTTACAAAACAGTACTGTTATGAAAAACAGCTGAACGACGTTTAGCGGTTTTACATAATTACTGAACTATAACACGCAGAATTGAATGAACGTTTTGCGTTTATCAATGCAGCGGGTCAACGATCAGAGATTACGTAAAACAGTGTGAAATGAACTGTCAGATTGTTGATTTTAGTTCGAAATTATGTCCCATATGGCTCTCTATGTATTAACAATAATAACCTAACTTTATTTTACTTGTCAATAGAAAAAAAAAGATGAAAATTTTGAATGACTTAAATACTAAACCACTATAATAGTCGACAATATATCGGGATTATGAAAGAAAATAAATTAAATTGATCCATTAGCGAGCGAAGCGAGCTCGGGAGTTTCGTGTATCCCGACACGGACAGGTTAGGTTCGAAGAGGCCCGTGAGCGAGCGTAGCGAGCGAACAGCCCCCGTCATCCTCTTCGTGTTTAGGTTTTTTCTAACCTTACGGACACAAAAATACACTCTCAACTCAGCCACGGAAAGTCAAATCAGAATACAGTATCGCTTTTTTACTTGAATGGTGACTATCCATTTAATATACCTAAACAATAAACAAACCTGTCCCACTGTAAAAAGGTGGGTAGCAGTTTTGTTAAACGTATCGCAATGGCAATCCAGCTGAACGTTGTTCAGCTGTTTTATAAAACAGTACTGTTTTGTAAAGCAGCTAGAGATTTTGTAAAACAGCGGATTCTACAATCCATCTGCGACAGATATATATGGACAGCGCGTTGAGTAGGTCTACCCATATTCACTTCCGATAAATCAGTTATGGTACGCAAGATTCACTAAAAAGTAAGAAATAAAATAATTTTTAACAAAAAAAAGAACCGACTCCAAAAATCTTTCTGTTAAGTAAAATTGCACTAAAAATTATAAAATAATTGCATTATTTACTTACTACAATTTATATAAAAATATTATTTTAATTTTAGAGGATTCTAAATAAAATCAATTTGTTAGACTCCAAAAATAATAATAATTGTATATAATTGCCCTAACAAATTGATTTTATTCAGAATCCTCTAAAATTAAAAAAAAATAATTATTTATATTGTAGTAAGTAAATAATGCAATTATTTTATAATTTTTAGTGCAATTTTACTTAACAGAAAGATTTTTGGAGTCGGTTCTTTTTTTTGTTAAAAATTATATTGGTATTATTCTTTTTCTGGTCATTATTTGGATTTAAATTATGGTGAAGGTGCTCCCTTATCTTCTTTTTGCCAAGTACTTCTTGAAACATCCATATGAAATTTGCAATCTGCAACAATCTTCTTGGTATCCAATATTTCTCTTAGAAGATTGTTTAGAAGACTAGGTAAGATTATACTGAATGCATTATTCAGTGTGGTCCTCACCTCCAAATTATTTTTTGGGTCACACATGTCTTTGTCATGAGTCATCTGTCACCATAACAGCTATAGATGGTTATTTGATTTTAGTTGAGAAGGATATTTCTTTTTAAATTTAAGAAAAGGTGTGGCTAACACATTTGAATGATGGTTTATGACTTTTCTGCAAATAAATATGCAAAACAGAAATTATTATAATTAGTCAAATTCTGAAAAGGAAGAAAAAGATTATAATATCTTTCTAAATGAATTCCTATAATTCTGTCTCATTTTAATTTACTTTAACCTTTTGGCTCAGCAACATACACAATTATATGTTGTAACAATAAAAATCTATTGTGTCTGCTAATGAGCGAGGCAACAGCTTAAATAGATACAGGTAAAGAGTAAAATAATAAGAAAACATTGAATGCCTGGAGAGAAAGTGCTTTTATATTAAAACATGGAAATGTCTCAAAATATATGAGCAAGGAACACTAATAAATGTATACTAAAACACTTTCAAGACAAGTCTTTTACCATTTAAAAGATATATCTTGTAAATGTTAAGTATGGAAAGGTAAAGGCTTCTAACTTCTATCACAGGTAAGCTCAATACTTAAGAGAGAATTCAGAAATGTTCTTGTAGAACCTGATTGCTTATCAAATAAACTTACATTAAAAGTCCCAAATTACTTCCTCATCTTTACAAGTAAATTTGCTCAGTAAAAGAGAGATAAATCATTTCAATTTCACCTCAATTACTTACTGATTCCATTGGTCTTTAGAAATTCCATGTGGTATTGAAGTGCACTGGAGCCAGTAATGCCAGTATGAACAATTTGGACAAGTGGATTGCCTTGACCCTTGTAAGTGGCACTGTGTCAAGGGCCAACCATTTCCTTAAGGGGAAAGACCTGTCTTTTTGTATATACCAACCAGTTAAAGTATGGGGGTTATTATTTCCTATACATTTCTGGTTTTTGAGTACTCCTAGTAATGTTTGTTGCCAGTTTTGTGAATGGTTTTAAGATTGTAATACATAAATGAGAAAGTCAAAGAGTACTGTGGTATTGTTATAAAGAAAAACTATATTTTTTTTTGGGTTTGTGTTATTGACATGAAAGTATTCTTACATTACATTAGACTTAAATAGAATCTTAAATAAAAAACTATAATTTTATTATTGGTTTTTAAGTTTATATAATAGGGATATTTTATAAACTTAAAAAGCAATGGTTAAATTGTAATTGATTATCAATAATTCATAATTAAAGTATATTTTTTTATAATAAATCATTATTTTAATGTGTAAATGTTGGCAGAATGTGAAAAAATGTTTACCTATGTATTAATTAATAGGTATAATATTTAAAGGAGATGGAAAACGGTGGGCCAAAGTGTAATAAGCTGGCATATGGTTTAAAAAATTTGTATATTATTTTTATTTTAAAATATATAAAATCAGCTCAATTCTCAATTTGGAAGCGGAGAAAAATGAGAAACATCGTTTTCGTGACATTATCGATTTAATTAATCGATTACAGGATTACAAAAAGAAAAGCTTTGCATTAGGTAATTAACTCAAAGTATTGAAACGCACTTTAAGTACTTGTATTCAATAAAGTACAGTTAATTACAGTTATATTAATAAATAAAATGTCAATTATTAGCAGAAAAAACAAAATGATTATCGATTTCGTATCGATTAAATATCAATCATATTTTTAATGACAACATTGACAGCTGAGTGACATTGACACTTGTCGATGTTTTCTGCTCCACTCGTTTCGTGTTTTCCGATGCGTTTTGAGTGCTTTCCCGATTGTTTTCCTATTTTCGACCACCACTGCTTTGTTTATTACGGATTCCGACCCTGCCTAGCTGCCTACCTTTTACGATACTTGCTTCCACACTGGACACCGAAGATCGCTCACACGTTTGACTTGAAATTGTTATTTTGGATTATACCACCGGCTTGCATTGGATATTGTTGAAACTATGGATCGCTGTGTGAATTGTGGGATAGCAACTAATCACTGCAATACCCTAGGCCGACGAGGTACAAAGATCATATTGTTCCACCTGCACAATTCCTAGACGACATTCTAATAATAATAGAAGATGAATAAACGATGTACTATATTATAACGAGTTTTTTTTATACTGGACACCTTTTCGATAAATCCATTCCTGTTATCTAATTATGGCTTCAAGTAATTAATATTCATTCATAATATGACTTATTAAAAATTCTCCACTAATTATAATAAACATTAGTGCAGAATGAACAGTAATAAGCTCTTTTATAGAGATTGTAACATAACCTCACTTTTACTAAAACTATAATAACTCAGCTCTCAGATTGTCTAAACTCACAGAATTTTCAGCGTGGGACTGATAAGTCTCTATCTATTAATTTATACAATTTTCGTGTTATTACATTCAGGCCCCAGAATGTATGTAATCGTTTCCGTCTCCTTTTAGCTATGATTATAATTAATATTATGAACTTTCCAAGAGGTTGCTCATCTATCATCAGACCAAACAGGGCCATAAATTATTTAATAAATTTTATGAGCATGTTAGGTACTTAAACATTTAAAATAAATTACTGTAATCGTTTTTTTTTTGATTTATCAGTATTAACTTCTCATTCATATTATACTCCACTTTCGTTTGCACCAATGTGTACTAAGCATTTCCTGATATTGTTAAAACATGTGTTTAAGTCAGGGTAACTATCGAGTAACGTTTTACCGTCGATAGTCAATAATAGCTGGCAATTATATTAATCGCAGTTGCGCACGCGTCGATCTTGTAACAACCTCGTTATCGGAGTTTTACGATTGGTCGACTCTTAATTCCTACTCCTAAAACAATGTACATGTAGTTATGTATTACATATTTATGTTTCTGCTAGTCGAGATAAAATTTTGTGGTATCATAGGTCAATGCAAAAGGTTTCTTGTGTAATGTAAATGAACAAGTGTTATTATGATTATTAATTTTATGCTATACATTATGGGGACACATTAGTACACACGTGTCAATAAATATGACGCATCAAAACCTCTTTGTTACAAGAAAACACACAAATTACGGACCCTTATTGATTTTTTTGTCAATAATGTTCACAAAGAGATATCAATGAACTAGCTTCATGAACATGAAAATTGGATATCACAAACTGCTATTTAAGTACTTAATCCACGAAGTTAGTCGTGAACAATGAGGGAAATACTCTACTCTTACGTAAGCGTATAACTAGCCGGCAGCGGACATCGGACCACCCGGCTTTGTTTGTTTTTGTTACCATCTAACTGGCTGTATTAAAAGAACTACCACACCCTCCCGATCCCTTAGCAATCGTAACCGCAAGGGGGGACATCCATCATCCGCCACGTCTCAACATATATCGGCCGATGAAACTGACACTTTGGAACTATCCACTTCACTAGGGTGAAATACTTTTTAGCCGACCTTTTAACGTCTTTAGGGTCGATGAACTTTTTTTGCTGGCAATCCCCTCAATGTCTACTGTCAAGTTCAGTGTTGGTAGTTGCAAAAAGGTATTAAGCTCTAATGAGTGTTGCAAGCGTGTTACCCTTCACTTATGCCTAACAGCCTTTGAAAGTAATTAGGTTAACATGAATAATGATGTTCTTGTGCTATTAAAGTACTATAATTATAAAAAACTTAACTCAATAAGTTCCGAGTACTTAATCTAACACAGGATGGAGGCCTGTAATTTAATTTAATATCAAACACGCTAAAATTGATATGTTGGTGGCGTTAATATAATTACTTACATAGATAGTACACATACGTATAGTTTCTGTTCTAATTAATGTAATCCTCTATTTGCCGCTCTCAATTTGAAGTCGTTCTTAGTAATGTCGTAGCATATTAGAACTAATCTCGCTTATTACTTCGGTTTAAGGCAAACGATCTCCAAATACAGTAGAACGAAGTTTTGACAGAATTATTGTAACAGTCCATTCAAGTTCAGAGGGGAGCATTCTAGGGATTCGCGAATAATTGCAATAAATAGCGAACATGGAGTAAGATCTTCACTCTTAGATTGTTGGCACGCCGCCCAACACACAGCGCCGTTAATGCCTAACTCTACTTATAAACGACGTCGGTTAATTAATGTCGCAAAAAGAGTGTCAGAGACGAAATTTGAACAGATTTAAAGCCGGTTCAGAACAAACTATTTAGTTAACACGAACATAATGGGTGAGAGTTTCTACGAATTTCCCAGATAGTAAAGCTTACCTGGAAAGCTTTGAATAAGAAACGAAACATATCCTGAGGGTTAATCGAGCTATGTTATTATTGAGAATTTCGTGAATTGATAATCGGGCTACATAAATATCTTTACCTCATTTAAATGCTATTAGAATTTTTAAGCGCGTACCTTTTTAGGTCGCTGGGCAGCGTTAACCTTTTTCGTGAATTTGGAAATACCTACCCGATTTGCATTGCTTAAATTATCGATTGTTGTTTTCAATCACAGCATTCCTATTATGTTTTTGGATGGATGAGCAACACACACGATTTATCACTGTATCTTAGTCATGTGCGAAATATTTTGTGTAACACGATTAAGCAGAAATATATGCACTGAAAAATTAAACAGACCAATCGTGTCTAATGTCTGCAGATTGAATATTTCGTCTAGGTAAAGTAATTTTGAAGGAAAGTATCAGGCAGATTGCATCGGATATGTCAATGAACGCCTTAGCTACATCCATTACTCCCCTTAAATTGGTGTCGTCTGAGAGTAAACGAGTAACTAAAACTAATAATAGAAAAGGGAAACCAATTCATTAACCCTCGCCGTCGCACGCCATAGGTACCTTCCCTTTTGGGGGATCGGCTTCTTGCTAAATACTTTGCTTTGAAATTTTCGACCAAATTAGAAAAATCACTCAATGGAAAATATCGGTTAACGGTTAAGCCTCTAACATTTATGTATCAATAGATTTTTGTAATAGAATATTCGTTTGAATTGTATGTTAACTACATTAATAAAACCCTATTAATGGGTAGAACAGCAGTTATCTAACTTTGCAAATATCTATCTATAATAATGCGATACTGTATTATGTAATGTCATTTTAGAGGAGGATCTTAGATTGATTTCAAATTCTAATTTTGTCCATATGATTAAAGAAAACGTTACATTCTTAATATTAATAATTTCGACTTAAACCCTGTTAGTTCTGTAAACATTAATATGTGAACAAATATTGGATTTAATCGTTCTTAATTACCGAACAACAAAAAACATCTTCAATTTATTTTTATTTCAAAGTTTTTTGTGGCTTTACGTCAAGATGATACGCTATATGCGATTAAGAGGTATTTAAATAAAAATCAAATTAGAACCATCTTTATCTCACTCTACTCGATACTATTTTCAGATTTCTTAAGAGCTAGAATAAATATTAATTATTTAATAGTGGACAGGACCTGTGATAATTGCGTGCTCAAAGCACACGTGCAGTGAATTTTTGCTCGTAAATTGCCAGTAAGAAATGCTAGATGTTTAAATGTCTTACGATTTGAAAGGTGGTTTCAAACGTTTAAATTGAATGCCTCATAGTAGTAGTAGTAGTAGTAGTATCCGTAGCCGTGGCTGCTGACCGTGAAGTACCGGGTTTGATTCCTGGGTCGGGCAGACTATTTTGCTTTTCTATTTGAAAGTTTTCAGTAGCACCTCAAAGATCGCGATTATGCCCAGTAGATGGGCATAGTCTCACCAATGGGACTTTGTGAAATGTGGATGTATGCCTTTAACCTTGTGGAATACAGGCGTGATGTTCAATGATGCTACATGTCAATCGCGCTAAATTTACTTATACCATTTAATTATCATTATCGTATTTATACCCAGCTTCTGTACATGACGTGGTCTGCGTGGACATCAGAATTGGGTCCAACCGATATAAAAAGTATCCTAAGTGGTAATCCAGCTTATAAACTATGTGAGTGCCCAATTTATTCTAATTCCGTTCAGTAGTTATTGCGTGAAAGAGTAATAAACATCCATACATACAAACTTTCGCGTTTATAATATTAGTAGGAAGTAGGGTAGGATAGGATTAATTAAAGTAGGAGTAGGATTATTAGGATGGATAGGACTTTTGACTTCTATAATAATTATTTGATTATTTTAAAATCTAAAGTATTCAACAACATCTTATTCGATCATATCGTATTCGCAAAACAGGGTTAAAATCTGAAAAAAAAGGTTAAAAACCACGTTTGATATAAACGTGAAAAGTTTTCATCTCAAATTTTATTTATTTTCTTTCGCAAGTAACATGCGTTTGTTCCATTTTATTCGTTTGAAACACGAGTTTCTCGAATCATCTGTGCCTGAAGGGGTTATTTATAAGAAAACGGTCACCGTACGACAAACCATAATAAATGTAAGGTTTAACCTTATCACGCCTGTATCCGCGAAGGGTTTAAGCAAAGAGGACCGTTGTTTGGCCCACATTTCTCTATGCAGTTATTAAATCCCATGTAATAAGTAATGAGCTTGTAGCCATCAAACAGATACGAATTCATATTTTTTAATAAATATAAATACATACATATCTAATGCTAAAGTTACAGATTTTTGTGGAAAAAGACTACGGTCGTGAGCAGGATTCGAACCTGCATTTTTTCGAAGGCGCAGTTTCGAATCGCTATGCATGCGTTAATGCTTTTCGTAGATTTATCTGTATCTAATTCTAAATTTAATGTAGACCTACCAAATGTTACCAAAAGCTTACTTGAAAAGTACATCTATGAAAACTGACCAAAGGATGAATACACAAATTTTACTAAATTTTTAAGTGTCGCTATTATTTGATGTATTTGCTATTATTTCGCCTTTAAGTGATAAAGACTGTACTAAATTAAAAATTCAACTAAAATATTGTAACGTAATAAGTATTTTGATCGTATCATTTTTAATTTAAATCGGACAATATTTGACGGAGATTGCAAAAATAATATTTATACAATAAATAATATGTCAATATTTGACAACTTTGTTGCCATGTTTACGCTTGTTTGAGAAACATATTTTTTTAATTTACAGTGTCTACTTCTTTAAATCCTTAAGTTTTAAAATATTTTAATTATTCTTATCTTGTTAGACATTATTAATTGATTATATAAAAACTTCGCCTTGATGTGTGTATTAATATAAAACTATCGATGTGTGTATTGTAACTGATTGTAACTCACGTGACTTTTAAGCTATTAGTAAGTCTGTTAATTAAACCGGATTCTGTATCTGCCTTAGCGTTAAATATTTAAATACGAATTAACGTATCGTACGAGTACTATATAGTAATATGTTAATTTACATAAATAATGTAAGTTTATGTGATATTAGTTTTATTTTCTATCCGTATCTCATAACTTGGTAAGTTACGAGGCTCAGATGCAAGGTTTTTTTTTATTCATGTTTTTTTTTATTCTAAAATATCATTAATTCTTCAGGGTTCTGTTGTTCTGCTATATTGCAGAGCCTACGCCGTCTGTCTGTTTGTTACAAGGTGGCAGGGCTTTATCTTTGGAAACGTAATATATTATAACGAGTTGAATTAAATTATATTTTCATACAATATCAATAGAAGAATGTTACTATTCCTCATCAACACCAATAATCTCAATCAAACGGCGCTTATAGGCAAGCTAGTTTGATTATAGTCTCTATCATGGCAAATAATCAAACCAAAAATGGAAGGTACCGAACCCCGCGTGAAGATGGCCGGTTTTAGTAATAAAATAAGTATTTAACCACTTAATCCATCCACTGTCCTGAACTATTGCATGTTGTGCCAGTACCCTAAAGAGTGTTCTTCAAATTGAACCATTTCACATTTAACGATAAGTGGTGTTATAAAATTTTAACAGCAGCGATACTATTAATCAATATTCTATACATCCGTCCCTGTTCAGTTTGCCACCCTCCTAATATTTCCTGGTATTACTTGTCGTTTTGTACAAACTTTATTAAACAGTATTATCCAGATATAATAGAGACGGATATTTAATACCTTTGCCTAAAAAAGGTAAAAATAAATCTGAAAGATATTTTTTTAAACAAATTTCCTTAAACTATACTTGCTAACAAGATACTTGTATAAGTTATCTCTTCCTTTTCTAAATCTGTTTTATTTTTAAAATCTTTTAACTAACGAGTGTAGCTATTTTCTCCCTCGGTAACCTAACTGTCCCTATTTTTATCTTCAGCCGAAATTGCATACTATTTCGGTCCATTGATTGTTTGACGCATTCTATTATTTGTTATTTTTAAATGGTAGCTTTCGACTTTCGCGGCATCAGGGTGTGTTGAACCCCTCAGTTTTCTCACCCCCCCTGATTACAAAGTTCACGTTTACTCGTCTATTTAAAGGAATATGTTTGTAGTAAAGCTCACGTGGAGTACTGGCAGTGTCAACGACGTTATTACGATGTTTTTACGGCTAAAATGGATTGTTTAGACCGTTAACTGTCGGTATGTCTGTCATATATGTCTATTAGTTTGTTTCGAACAAGTTGGCTGGTTACAGGAAAAATAATTTTCTGGAAAATTAGTTGTTATACTTAAAATTAAGATAGTAATAAATTTTAATAAGGAATTACAAATCAAAATGCCATCCACTCCACACACATGCACAACGTGCCAATACCCAGCAGTGTATTAATATAGGATGATTATGATGACGGTTGAAGACATAAGAGTTTAGTTTACCTGCAATACAACTTTTTGACGTTGATTTGGCAGTAGCCAAGCAACTATAAACAAGCAATAATAACAACGAGGTAAAGCACGGTGCACGTCGAAGCGGGATCCAGTTAAACAGAACGGTACCTAAGCAGTCCAGATCACGAACAACTTAATTAATAAACCAAGTAAGTTAGCGCCGGGAACAAAGGCTCATTTGGAAAGAACTTCAATTATTTCTGTCTCACCAAACAAGATTGTAGTGCAGTTGTGGTAACTTGTTGAAGGACCTCGTTTGTTCATCTATTGTGTTCCGCAGAAAAAGGCATTTGTGACTGTGTCCTTTTTAGTGCCACGTGGAAATCTTCATAATTCCCTCACCTGACAGTCAAAGGGTATCATCACTAGACTCTTAGCGACTAATACTCCACAGCCACTTTAGTACATAAAGAAAGGGACACCGTCTTTTCCAGTGGATCATACCCGCGTTTCTCCCTTGCTATGGTCTTGGCACTTTCGGGGGCGAAACTGTTTTATTTAGAACACATTCCAGTGGTCACTATTGTTCCCGTTCATTATGCCTTAGCCAGAAACTTATATTCTCCCTCGGATGCCGTCCCATCGGAATATGAGAGTGAAGGAAGAGGACCTGTGTTTGCGCATACACTTGTGCACTATAATATCTCCTGCGTACTTGGCTAATCTCTGTGGAGATAGGCCGCCGTAGCCGGAATACGGTCGGGAGTATTATATTCGCCCTCGATCAGATACTATGAAAAAACTCTGTACTTTAAAAATATAACGAAGACTTAAATTTGTTTCGATGTTTCTATTCTACAGCGTCACGTAGATCTAAAAAACGGAAAGTGATGAATAAAATTGTAAGCATAATTACAAGTACTGCTGTATTAATATTATTGTTTGCATTACTCTTGTCCACTTTTCGGTGTTGCTTGACTAGTTTTGAACGGTAAAAACGCGGAGCCCTTAACTATGAGAAGGCCCGCGGTGATGTCACGAGTCAAAATGATAAAATTGTTTAATGATCATTTTAGGATTATTGATCGATTTTAAATCGTATCTGGTCGAGAGCCTATTCAACGCAAAAGGTGATATCAAGACAATTAAACTACTACATACTATCCATCAACTGTTTCTAAGTTGGGAATGTATGTGGGGTACTTAGAGCAAGATTGAGAGCAGTTGAAAATACCGATAAATCATTTTTTTTTTCATTGTACAGTCATTTTTGGAATCCACAACGCAATTTTATAAGATCACTGGTAACAAAAATGAGGTATTTTTAAGATTCATAACACTTTGCTCAGTAACAGTGAAGTTCATGATTTATATTTATAAACTATCTGTGCCACGCGGTTTCACCCGCGTATAATTATATTATCGTTAAGTTACTACTTATATAGTCAGCTCTTCTTCATCTTATCGTGTGGTTGATGAACAACCTAGTGTCACAGTTTAAGCCACCCGTAGGTCTCCGACATGGCTTAACACAATATGTAGAACATCTCTCAGGTGTGCTGGTTTCCTCACGATGTTTTCCTTCACCGTTTTAAGCAAGTGATAATTAATTTATAATACGCACATAACTTTAAAAAGAGTGGTGCGTGCCTCGGATTCGAACATGCGACCTATGTCTTGTCAGTGCTACGGTCATTCCACTAGGCTATCACTGCTATTTATGTTGCTATTATATAGTCAGCAACCTGCCAGTAAAATATTATTAGAATCGGTCCAGGCGTTTCGAAGATTAGCCGGAACAAAAAGTAAGTCAAAAAAAATAAAAACAGATTTTTTCGCATAGGCATTGTGCAAATAACTGTATGAGCTTAAAAAGCTATTATTTGGCATTACAAACAGACACTTCAATTTATTTTATAATTTTATTTTACAAAAAATAATTTCATTTTAACAGCAATTACATACTTTTTTAGTTTTTTGATATTTCCTAGGAATATTCATTGAAGCCTTTTGTTAATAAATGACTATAACATAATGAGTAAAAAATCTAGTGGCATATTCTAAACCACATTGGAGTCAGATTTCAGTCTACGCTACCAGATGCAGCATAATACCAGTTTACTTGAAGCAACTATCTATCTAGCCTGCACAACCCAGTTACTGGGTAACACGATATCTCGTGCAGACTTGTTGTCAGACTTTTAACACGTCACTCGTAACTACTATTAGATCTTCGTTTAACAAATTGGGCTGATGGTTTAACGTGCTTTGAGGCACGTTTGGTTTTAAAATTATGATCACATATTCAGAGACCAATCATGGTAAACGCAGCTTACTCTGAATTAGTCAACCCGTGCAACTGTTACTTAGCCACGAGCCCCTCTTAATGATACTATAGTAATTAGAATAGTTTCAATCTACTTATTTCTTATTCAGGGCATCAGGTGTACTCCCGTGATTTAGTCAACCCGTGCAACTGTTACTTAGCCACGAGCCCCTCTTAATGATACTATAGTAATTAGAATAGTTTCAATCTACTTATTTCTTATTCAGGGCATCAGGTGTACTCCCGTGATTTAGTCAACCCGTGCAACTGTTACTTAGCCACGAGCCCCTCTTAATGATACTATAGTAATTTGAATAGTTTCAATCTACTTATTTCTTATTCAGGGCATCAGGTGTACTCCCGTGATTTCTTGCAACTAATTAGTTATTCAAACCTCTACTACGTAAGTATGAATAATATATCTTACGTTGCAAATAAATAATTATTAACCTTGAACTCAAGTTTAAACAAGTACTGTTTATTTACATGAAGATTGGAGGAATTTACATAATTTAATAAAATCAAATTATACGTAACCTTATTAAACTTTCTTTGAAGTTGGTAATTAGTAAAGTAATTTTGGGGTATCATCTATCAACTCATGCTTGTGGCAGTCCTTTGCTAGAGTTAGGCCCCTCCCAGAGCCCAAACCATAGCACCCGTTTCACCGTCTCTCGGATCCAGTTCGTCATCGACGCTACCGCTGTATTTGGGGTTTCATTATTTTCCACTGCAGGGCAAAGTTCCCTCTTTCCATTTTCCGGGCCACTTTGCCTTTGAGTCTGATTGATCTAATTTTAATATGAACATAATTTCGAGTCCTTTTTACAGTTACGGTACAGGTGTTAATTGCATGTACTTTTGATCCAAGTCGTGCTCCCGCAAGCCGGGCCAAGAGCAGTGGTATGGTACCCTGTTGCTGTGTCTTATCTCTCGTTGGAATATGGATCCGCGACCGAGCTACAACTCGAAACACCTCAGTGAAAGTAAATTCTTTAGTCGCATCGGATTCTTCGTAAGGATTTAAGCTTAGTTCAGAATGATAGACTTGAAATACCCTTTAAAATATTTTGATGGTTTTTTGGTGGTGAATTGTCGAAAAACATATCCGGAATGGTCCCAAAGAATTTCCTGGAATAGAAATAAGATACCTTTAAAGTGTCGGATGTTACAATGGAAAGTGCTATGCATTTTCTTTCGTACTATTTCCGGCACATTGTAGCCGGACGGGTTTTAGTTGGTGGTATACCCGCCACTCGAATAATAAACTAGTCTAATCTGCACTAGGCTTTAGGCCGGTCGTCTCGTACGTCCGGTTGGATGTTTTTCTAGTGCTCGATTGAGTCTAACACTATAACACAATGTATTGACCTTTGTTCACTGGTTTGTTGTTGAACCAGTCCGTTTCTATCGGCATTATTAACTTTTTATTAATGCTGGGTTTGCGGCGTCACGCAGCTGTTATTTAAATGCGGGAGGTTTAAAGTATGCTTTCTTTATATTAATCTTAAAACCTCTAATATTCCTTAATTAATTACTGATTATTTTATTTAGGGGTATTCTTTAAAGTGATTGCATATTATAAATGACTAACTGTGCCCCGCAAACGTTGTTCTGCCGTATACATTATCACCACCCTTATCACCTAGGGGTATAACAGATAGCTTACGACCTATTCTCAGACCTAACAAAATACACAAAAAAAACCATAAATATCGGTCAAGCCGTTTTGGAGAAGTTCGATACAAACAATTTGACACGAGATTTTTTATATATTAGATGTAATGGTGTTTTGAATGTATAGTAAATCACCCTTTCAGAAGCTGTGTTATGTGTATATCCTTGTAACTGCTAAGTCAACTTAAGATGGAAAATTAACTGTAAAGGCTCACTTCAAACATAATAAAAATACATAATGAGAGATAAAATAAACACTTAGTATAAATTAGTAACTGTGATTTTGACAACGCAGTTAAACCGACTTAAAAAACTTTTAATTCAATTAATCCTTTTTACATTGTTTCCAGTTATTTTCAATCAGTTACTTTAATTATTATTATCGTAAGAGTTTCAGTACTGTACAGCTTAACAGATGACACGTTCTTTAAAATTAATTAAGTAATGTTGGATATATTAATGAAAGATACGTTAATGCGATTTCAAGTTTTAATAATAACCATATTTTCATACAATAGTGTCTCGTATTTTACCCTTTGCCCTTAACAAAAGCGTCGTTATGTAACCTATTGTGTTGTATAACTTATATTACGAAACAATATGCTCTATTTTGTACCTTACACGTCTCTATCTAATCGCCTTCGATTTCACTTTTCTATTGATGCAAATAAAACGTAACTTGCAATTAAGTTTTGTCACGACTTTTAGTACCGACTAATTGTAAAGACTTCTTTCTGTATGCAACAAAACGAATTCTACGTAAAAATAATTAAACACCACAAAGGCGGGGCGGACAAGAAGAATGATCATTTTTTAAATAAACGTTGACCTACTTTTTTTTCCGCGTTTATTTAAAATCGAGATGAGGGTTGTATCTTAATCCTTGAGTGAATAAATGCCGGAAGCTATGCTTATGATAGCATTTACCTACCTGCATTGCTTAGTTACTAGAAATGTGGAAATATTAAAGAAGCTGTTAACACTTTACGCCCTATAAATTGCTGGTTAGGTGGGAATAAATTATTTTCATCGCTCGTCGCGGCTGGTTTATCGGTGGAAGGTTGGATTAATAGTTTCAGGATGTCGACGGGCGTGGAACTGAGGGACCGTTCTTTGACACGCGTGTAGTGACAGAGCCGTCTTAAAATAAACAAAACCAAGAATATGTCTACCCATGTGTTTTGGGATAGTACTATTACAAATGTAGCGTCCTAATTCCCTTTCAAAACGTCTTAACTCCCACGTTATGGCAAAAACTATCGAATTAACCGATTATTTCAGGCATTCGATGTGGCCTCAATAATGACGCGAAGTGATTAAAATAACACAAAGGATGTCACTGATTTAGACATACCAAATTAATTATTAACAGCTACTTTCCTGTCTCTGATTTAGATATATCTAATAAATTATTATACAATTTCGTTGTCGTAAGCTTTTGTGATGTGCCAATTGTTATTGTGAAGAAAAAAAGTAAATTATTAACTACTAAACTATTCATTTGTTCCTTATATTAGTGTGGCACTATATTATAACGTGAATAGTGAGTTTATTTTATCCACGTGTGAAGTTTTATTGTTTGCTATTAAAAACTGATTTATATGGCGCAAGCGCTCAAATTTAAGTAATATAAACAGACTTTTTCTGTTTACTCCATATCCACCTAATGTCCAGTTTGATGGTTTTGTATGTGGCCATTTTTTAACAACTGACCCAGTTTAATTTGATTTTTCTGGCATCTTCATACAAAATGCTATTTGGAGTGTGCGGTATTCGTTACAATTTTTATCACGTTTCTTAGCGTTTTTGAAAACTTAAACAATCTGACATTGCAAAAACCCGAGCGGTCGCATACTTCTCTAGAGAAAGTGAAAGGTCGCACTCCTTCATCTGCGTCTGTGATGTGTTACACGACTATTTTGTGTATACCCAATTAATAATGAACATACGTAAAATACGGGGTATATTTAATTCGTCCGAGTTATTCTTTGCGTGTCATTCATTAGCTATTACTTGTGTTGTGTTGTTAGGTGCGCATGGAATGCTATTAAATTGTCTTACGGTTTCTTATGTGGCCGGATTTTTTAATACTAGTAACATTTGTCGGACAACTTATTAAGTTGTCGAATTTGGTACATTCTATAGGCGTGCGTTATTACTTGGAAAAGAGATTGGCACTTATGGATTCGGTTTGGCTGCCAAACCTCATTTGCTTAAGAATATTTGGACCAAATTGGATATTACTTACAGTGATAATATTCTGGTATAATGAACTTATTCTTTGAGCTTATAAAACTGGCCAGCCTCTTTAAAATTACGATCATATTCGTGTTTTTGTTATAGAATTCTTAGGAGAAGAGTTTTGCTTGTTAAATATCATGGGATAACTAAGGAAATTAATATTAGGACAATACCAAATATTCTCATATACGATTCTGAAACAAACTCTTGTCGAATGGTGTTTGTCTGTTCGTTTCTAGTTGTAATCCCCCATTTTCTATTTATAGACAACAATGAAATGCTTAACAGGATTCAATTAGCTTACAAGTTGGCCCAGTAATGCAATACAAAATGCTAACAAAGCGAGCACTGTGGTGTTACTAACTGATCAAGTAGTAATAGATTAAACAATAGATCCTGTTGCGTACTATGAATGGCTGTCTTGCAACTGGGGAGTTAACGGATCAGCTGAGTTATGTGGGATGTATTGAAATTCATAAGTTAGTGATCCTTAAGTAGGTCCTCGTTTAATGTTGTACTCTTATCTGGATACCTAGTTAGGTTCCGAAATTCGTGGAACAACCTAGTCTGAAAAAACTAACACGCAATACCTTTACACAGAAATGGCCGTTTAAAAGTGAACAGGCCACGCGCGAGTCGGTCCGTGGACGTCATCCATGAAGCGGGGGAAAATTGAATGAGAATGGGGTGCTATGAAGGAGATCTGCATTTGGGAGAATAAGGGTTGAAGAAGAAAAAATAGGATATCTGCGCAAGTGTCGTGGTCAATGCAATCGTCAAATTAGAACTCTTTGTCTTACAATGAGTCAGGCTTAGATCATTTCACAAAACATACAAGATGTCAAAAAAATTTAGGTAGCTAACTGATTTTGTTTTCCTTAATATGGTTTAAATTTAAAGAAACCAATACATGAAAATGAAAGAGAAACTACGTGGTCCTATTAATTATTTTCCCCTGTCCTTTCCGGCAAATATTCGGCACAAACTTAATTTACTCCGTGAGTGCCGTAAAAGGTAACAAACATTAGAAGGACGGGCAACATCCTCTTGTGTGTGTCAGAATACTGCGACCAAACTTTAATTTCTACTCAAAAAATTTGGCGTGTTGGCCGAGTATTCCCGAGCTCGCCTCCGAAACCACAGCTTGTGGGTTCAAACCTAGCATGTACGGGTTATACGGATAAGTCTGGTAGGTGGATGAAGTACTGATCTCCCAGATAGGTTACTGTGTATAGGTAACCTGTATTTAGGAGATACAGTTCTGATCCCCCATTGACATGGATGACATTTAGCAATAACCCTAAGAAAGACTAATTCATTTAAAACAAAATTATTTTATCCTTTAAAATAATTTGTGTAGCAAGTCCAGGTTGAAGTGATGGTTTGAAATCTTAGACACACAGTGAGCTAGCGTTCTACTTCTCTGTATGAGAAGAGGCCCTTGCCATACAGTGGAACAGTTATGAGCAGGTTATGTTTATGCTATAAATAATAACCAAAGACGTTAATTAAAAAACATTGTTGATACAAAATATTCCTCTTGAGATTATTAATAAATTCACTATGATGGCGATTATCAAATATTTGATAATTACATACATTGCGTAGTATTAGTTCGCGTTTGATATTTTGCCAGTAAAGTATGAATGAGTCAAATCCGCGGTATCTAAGTGAGTCATCGCCGAGGTTTTATTCAATCTACTAGGTAAGTCGTTATGGTCGTTTCTAGGCCTTAAACCATCAAAATGTGCACATAAACCCAACATTTTACAATATCAAAGATTCAAGGCTGGGCTTATACGGTTACTTATGGTTCTGAAACGCATGCATTTTCAATTTAGAAACGTCAGATTTGCCTATTCATTTATGAACTCGGAACCTCTCAAAATCTCTGCTAATAAGTACCCCTACAGCGCCTCCTGTTCCGTTAGTACCGTAAATAAAATAAAGTGCACATGGCGTGAATATAAATAGTAATAACAGTAGATAGATATTAGCCTTTTCAATAAACCCGTCTACTATATTATCTAAGTGATGTGGGCCAATATTTGTTGATCACGACGTATTTATTGCTACTGCCATTTATTTTGAGATCTGACTGTGTAATTGGATTAAAAAATAATCCTCTTACTCCATTATGCGCATGCGCTTGTCCGCGATATCGGCGGCGGCACGTGTACGATGCCGATTTTTATATTATAATTCATAAACCTCAGGACAAGTTGAGTGATGGCAAAATAACTCCCTTGTCCTCTTGTGGTCCTTTTAAAGGGAATTGCTTTGTATTTATATGTATTATGATTGAAAACGGACATTTCCTGTCCGATTTCGTACCCAACTGCTTGAAAACGGGTAAGTTGGTAACCCTGACTGTAGCTGCGATAGAATGGTAATATCCAGGTGGAGCACACAATGAAGGGAATGTTTTGGTCGTCGTGAACGTTGACGTACACAATACGCATGTCCGCCCATTACGATAATACTGAAATTGCGTTGTTTTTTATCTAATTGTAGATAAAACTTCGGACACAACGTTGTCGATTATTATAATTATAATACAATAATACATCAGAATTACATAATAACTTCATTGGTAAATTCCGGTTGACACATGAGATAGTGAACAATTTTTGTAAATTACTATCATAATTTTAATTACTTTTCTGATTTTGATTAGTCTTATCATATGATGAATTATTTGTATCTAATATTTAATCGTAACATGAGCAAATTTATAGCCTAAATTACTTTGAATGTAGGCCATCCAAATGGAACACAAGGTCGATGGTATAAGTGGCTTTCCATCAGAGGTGAGCGAAGAAAAATCCACTAATAGTATCGCTTCGTTTTCCTAGCCTCGCACAGTGGCAGTGCAGCTCTGGTGGAAATTACTTAGTAGGGCTAATATTTGTACATATATATTTGAGCGAAAGGCTTGCCGATCCCAGAATCGTAGCACATCAGTCTCTCGCAAAGCTTTATTGAAAAGAGTACCTACGTTTCATAGCTTTAATAGAGATCCTCGCACTGCTCAGTTTACCCAAACAGCTTTAGTGAAGACTCATCATTTCCCAGCTATGCTGCGTCTCGCACTGTTCAACTCTGTTGGAAAGCCTCTCTAAGGCTACAGTGAAGTGTTTGCGTCTTTTATAAAGACAAAATATATTTATATTAATATTTAGAAATAAAAAAAAGCCACGAATTGAATGGAAAACCAGCTTTCTGATTTAATAAAGTCTCTTCATGAAAATTAAACATGAATAATCCAGAAAAATATTATTACATTATATGTATTTATGTCATATATTCTCTTTTACTTTTTACCCGACTCGTGGCCCGCGTAACCTCAATGAATAAAATTGACTTCGATACATAACTAGCGCCACCTATATACATATAAACGACCTACATAATAATATATCCATTAGTAGGTAGTGGGTACAGTAGGCTGAACGTCCGTGGGAACACTTTGACCTTGAGGTGGTCTATCGTAATAGGGTGTTTCAATAGTATACAAGGCTAACTTATATTGGTTTGATACTACTACGACAGCCTACTGTCCTTATCTACAAAAAATGTACTACCTATATATTTAATTAGTAGAATTAACTTTTATTTAATTACTTTGGTAATTAAATAGACCGTTGGTTTTTGGTTGTACAGGATTGATAAAAATCAGAACATAAAATGTACACTTTCATTACAATTTATTGTTCCCAAGACTATTGATTGATATCAATGACTATATCATTTAGCGTTACGCCTGTATTCCCTTAACCTTTCGGCTCAGTAACGTACAGATCTGTACGTTGTAACAATAAAAATCTATTGTGTCTGCTAATGACTGACGCAACAGCTTAAGGGATAGGCAGAAGTGTACCTACTGTTGTACACCCATGTTTCACCAATTCCATTAAAAGTCCCATGTATCAGTTGTGGCGCCTTTTGTTATCTACCGGGCCAAACTTCGGACTGCTACTCTCTTAATAGAACACTTATAACCCTATCTGGGAATCGTACTCAAGACCTTCATGTACAGTAACCATGCTTGCAAACCAGTACACCACTGAGGCAATCTTCCATTTTTTCATGTGGTTAGGTTAGGTATACTTAATGTCAAGAATTTTTTAATAGCCCGTAGGCTAATTAATGACTGCTATTCAGTAACAACAGCTGATACCGACTGTTTAACGTGACCTCCGAAGCACGGAGAAGCTCAGATGACAATGGTACTAGCGTACACCCATCTATAGAGTATAGACTGCCTCGTTGGTCTAGTGGTCGCAAGTACGGCTGCTGAGCGTGAGGTCCTGGGTTCGATTCTCAGGTCGGGCGAAGGCTTCCAGTCTAACCAGATGCAGCTTAATACCAGTATTTCACATGGAGCGACTGCTTATTTGGCCTCTACAACCCAGTTACTGGATAACACGATACCTTATGGTAAGACTGGTTGTCTCATTGGGCCGCATTCATTAAAATTTATTATTCCCAAGACATTTCATTGATCTATGACGACTTCCAAGGCGTATTTTTGTCAAAAATCACAAAAGTGTTTCGGGTTATTGGGTACCGCAACATGACGTCATTTATAAGGTGAATGCTCTCGATCCTCCCGAGTCCTGAATCGTGTCATCGCTTTTTTCAACTTCTACGGCAGAAACCCCGCGTCAGAATGAGCATAGGTTGTTTTTGTTCTGCACATTAAATTCAGTAAATTAAAATTCTCTTATAAATAACAAATACATATTTGATAAGGGTAGTAGTTTTTTATTACATGAAGTCACAAGTTGAATAATGTTTATGTATATTTGATGTAAGTAAGCGCTAGAACAAATAAAAAAAACGAATCTAAAAGTATCAATTAAATCCTCACGTAGCTTAACAACAATAGTTATGAAGAAGTCATTAAATTTGATTACTTACAATTAAATCTTCGTTATTTTTAATCTTTTAGAATTTTATGCTTTATTAATATTATTGTTTTCAAAATACGCATAAACAGTTTCGTAAACAAGGATTTTCCTTAAATTTAACAGGTCTGTTTGCATTTTTTAAGAATTTTATTGATTTATAACAAAACAATGTAAAATATGCACTTGCTAAAACCTTCATCATCATCACCAGCCACTGCTTGACATAAGCAAAACCCTTGTATAACGTTTTTTTCAAAACAGCTGCATAACACGATTTTGTGGCAAGAAGACGGTCATCACTTCTTTCAACTAAGTAATTCAAATTTTAATAGCTCATATTAACATAACAATATCTTAATTATAAAAATATAAAACAGGACAAGTGCAAGTACGACTCGCACACCGAGAGTTCCGTATAATTAACATTACTGAAATTCATACACCATGAAAGCCGAACCGAACATTACTGTAACGACGATTTTTTTTTAATCGAACATCAACTTTACATATGTTTTTTTTTTCCCATTCTTCGATATACGACGTTGTCAATTATTCTCGAACTGCATTTACAAATTGTCAATTTCTAATCGTATGTATGTGACACAGTGCAGATTATGGACGTAGAATGCATTTCAATTATTTTGATATATTATATTTTTGTTAGGCGCAGTAAATAAAATGAGTTAACTGAAATTTTAGTATATATATTCCTCATCAGAATCACTAAAGCCATGATGGCGGGCATAATTCCAACAACGTTTCTTTAATAATAATAATAATCGCCCACGGATAAAACTAATTGCTTAACAAAATAGTTTAAACTACGCTGTCGTTGTAGTGTTAGTAATACCGCTACAAAGAGATAGATGACGAGATAGATAGTGGTAATTATTGTAACGCATTTTTTTATGTGATTAATTAATATTAATATTCAAGTAAGTATATATGTATATTACCTTAGTTTATTGTTCATATTGTATGTTAATAAGTATGTAATTCAAGATAAATCTTTGAAAAGCATTAACGCATGCTTAGCGAACTCTAAAGTTATTATATTAAATGGAAAAAGAATACGGTCGCGAACAGGATTCGAACCTGCGCCTCCCGGATGAATACTCCAGGCGCTCTGATCCACTAAGCCATCTCGACCTCTGCTCACCACCGCGAATTCTTCTTCCATATTTTAACACGTGTTATGGCGACGTCATTGCAATCAATTCAGTACCTATACAGGTGACCGAACCGACACGACCAACTTTGCAGCTAATACAATGTCGTAAAGAATGCAATTACCTTAATAATTCAAGATAAATCTTTGAAAAGCATTAACGCATGCTTAGCGAACTCTAAAGTTATTACTAAAGTTATTATCAGAGCGCCTGGAGTATTCATCCGGGAGGCGCAGGTTCGAATCCTGTTCGCGACCGTATTCCTTTTCCATTTAACATAATAACTCGAGCTCTTTTTAAGACTCGAGTTCTTTTTAAGAGTCGAGTTCTTTTTAAGGTTCGAGTTCAATTTTGGCGCTCGAGTCTTCATGATAGGACTGAAGCTCGGCTCGACTCAAGACTCCGAGTTCAGTTAGTTCACTAATTCCTTAAAAATTGAGCCGAGTCTATCGAATGAAGGCTAAAAGACTCGAGTCCTTTACAACACTACTTGGTAGTCTGAAATCACCAACCCGCGTGGTGATTAAGCTCATGCCTTCTCTGTATGAGAAGAGGCCCTTGCCGTGCAGTGGGACTGTTATGGGCTGGTTATTTATTAATTTTTAGTGAGATATCAAAGAAGTCTAGATTCAACTGAAGTAAGTGTTTAAATTTATTATAATAATTTTCTTTAGCGTAGGAATTTTATTAACTTATACGAGCTTGAGTTAATATGGATAGAATTAGTTATATTTGCAACACCGTCAACACATGAGTATAAAAATATTTTTTAGGGGTCCACTCCTCATCATCATCGTCTCGAGTTCAAGAGCTCTTATAGATTTGAGTTCTCTAGTCTTAGTCTTACTGTTATGAGTCGAGTCGTGAAAACTGTCAGCCGAGTTCAAAATTTAGGACTCAAAGACTCGAGTTCTTTACAACCTTACTACCAAGTCCTGCGTACCTATTGGCTATCTCGGTTACCAACCAAATTGATGGACACTTTGTAGTACATTGCGTCGTGTGTTACAGCTTGTCTATGGTGAGCAAAAATATTAAAAACTAACGACGCAATGTACTACAAAGTGTCCATCAATTTGGTTTGTAACTGAGATAGCCAATAGGTGGGCAGGTTTCCTCACAATGTTTTCCTTCACCGTACCTACGTCTGTGATGTCTTAGATTAACCAAGAAAGTAAACATGACATTGAAAAAGTCACATTGGGACATGCCAGGTTTGAACCTACAACCTGTGGCTCAGGAGGCGGGCCCGTAACCACTTGGCCACCACGACATTTACACTAAAAATGCTCATCATAAATTATTTTCTATAGGTAACTACAAACACATGCATACATAAACACCCTTTTTCCCATGGCAGAAATTATAGAACGCCTGCTACGATCCTTATATACTTCTTTTGCTTCGATCACGTTCATATGTCTACGTAGTACTGCATAACTATTAAAAACATACGGAGTAATAGGTATATTACAAAGTGACCCTGGTCATACACGTGTGCCGGTTTTGAGTATTACGCACCTGGCCTTTAGGAGGACATCACCAAAAAGGTCAGTGTATATCCTTTTAGGGCGTCACGACATTTCCATTTCTATTGATAACTGTTTAGTATAGCCAACCCTAAGATGAGCGTGTGAACATATTCCAGATAATTCTGATGGCTCCGCAGAGCTCGATAAGACTTAAAGTAATTATCATAAAATTTGATAATTACCTATTCATTTAACCTTGTCGTGATTCACATTGTATGCCACAGCAATTTGCACCTAAAATTATTTCCACGAGGTCGATAATAAGACGACAGTAACGTGTTATCAAAGTGATATACGTAGGTAATAAAAATTGCGAATTCAAAACGCTCTACTAGCCTTCATCCACTATAGTATTTATAGCTGTATCTTATCATGTTTTGCTATTTAAAATTATGATCTTGTATGTATGTATGTGTTGCGAACATTTGTATGTTGAATAACACATATTAAACAAGTTGTTTTAATATCGACCTGTTTATTTGTTGTTATCGCGGTAACACAATACAATTTTGTGTTCTATTAATTACTGTAACTGGCTCGGTATTTTTTCATTTGTTTATAAAAGTTTATTAATTTGCGAATCGATTTTAACCGGTCAAGGTTCAGAATTTAAGTCATACTGTATTTGGGTGACACAGCCTGACGGAACGCCACCTGTCGTTTGCTCTACAAACTGTAAGTCACGTCAACGACACAACAGATGGTATTCTCGGCTCTTTTTCAACAAAAATGATGGAAACTTTGATATCGGCGCCCAGCATGTCCTGAAAAGTATTTTTATTAACCTTTAAAACAAACTCAAATGTTATTCTACCATTAAATTTAAATGGAATAATGGCTAAAATTAAACTTGGGAAATTGCCAAACGTAATAATACACTTGAATACGTTAGACACTTTACGCGGCTTCGATTGGTATACCACTTATATCAATGTTCGAGCCATTGGAGTAGACTAAACCAAGCTTATTCTTTGCTTACTATTAAACATATCAGGTTTTTGCTGAAAACCAGCGCTGTTGGCATTAGGTCCGTCTGAAGCCACAGCATTATGCTGAGCAAATACCTTAGTTTTTACGCACATAGGACGCACAACAGCCAGCACCATGTTTAAAAATTAAGAATAAGCCTACTGTTTAACTGTTTTCTATCATTATTGGAATAAACATTAATATAAGCTTTATTTTTGCAATGTGACGTTTGTGTAATCTTAGGTTAGGTTAGATTAAAGTGTAGGATTATGGCCCATAGATTAAATATTGTTCATAATTTTTAGTTTAGTTTATTATACTTACTTATGGGTATACTTAGTAATATCATGAGTTTTCCTGTGCTTAAATTAATTAAGTTTCAGGTATTTATAGCAAAGGTTTTAATGTGTGTTAGTTACATATAGTTCTTTAATAAATTGTATAGATATGTATAAGTGTGTGCGTCAGATGGCGCGTGAAAATAAAAACTTTTTCTTTCTTTCTTTCTTTCTTATATCAACATTTACCTTCGTTAACCCTTACACAACGAAATTGCGATATTCCACATTTATAAATTCGCAAATTAAACTAACTTGCACTCATTTGTGTAAGTCCTTTAAGGAAGATTGACAATTTGCGAATGTTCACGTCACCTCGACATGAAATAACATCACTTATGTACTGAATGACCTTGCTACCGGAGTCAGACCCATGTTAATGAACTGTGTTTAAACGTTTACTTGCCACTTCCGAATTAGCACCTTATTGTGCAGACATTACTGGTCACTGTATTAATTTTACATTCGCGCACACACTACGCATTTTTAACGGGCCTTGATTATATTTGCCGTGGTAGTAAATATCGTGTTTATTTTTGGATCATAAATTATGGCAAGGTAAATTATAATTATTAAATATTCTTGCGTGTAATAAATTGATTCTACGTAATTTGTAAATTTTTCATAAAAATTCTACACACAAAAGCATAGAGGACTTTCTTTTGGATTGGCCTTTCAAAGAAAGATCATAAAGCCGTGATGATTAGACACGGCGCTCGTATATTGTGTCCCCTCTTAATCGAGATCCCTGCTGAGTCGGATGCCGCCAAACAAACGTGGATTCCACAGCTATGAACGACTAAGTAGTTTCATTGTGCAGCGTTGTAAGACTGTAATATAGTAAATTCATAGGTACATTTCTATTCTGGTTACATTTCCAATATTGAACATGTAAATTTTATAATTATTGTTTTCAAGTCTCAAATAAACAGTCTTGCTATTATAACAAAATTATTTTTAACCGGGTTAATCGAGTGCATTATTGGTTTATGCGTTGCTATTTTTTGAATATGGAATTAATTTTCGTTCCTTCTATAGGTATATAACAAATTGAAATAATTTCAAAATTAAGGAAAAAAGACGACTGCAATGTGTGTTTTATTTTTATTTTATTTCACTCCGTTTTGTGTACCATAGCCACTTTATTACTACTTTTTTAAATTTTACTTGCCTGTCTTACCCGGGACAATGTAAGGTTTCTAACGATACCTCATACATCAAAATCGGTTCAGGCATTTAGAAGCTATGGTGGAATAAAGAAACTCACAAACATATATACATGAACCCTAAAAAAACAACATTCATTTTTAGGGTAGTCGTGTAAAAAGAGGCTTTTCGCCCATTTTAAGTAGCAATATAATATTGTAGATACTTTTATTAAATGGTTACCATCTATCTGTACCTTAAAAGTACAAAAAATCAAGATCTCGTCGTGTCTAGGGTAGGGACAGTATCGAAATTATGTTTTTCAACATGTATTAAAGCCGTCAAAACCATCAAACGTTTAAATATATTCTTGCTCAGCAAATGAATATCTGATCTCATTTTATTAAATTTATCGATTTCAATGTTTCCACAGCCTGACTCGATAAGTTTCCCATGCTTTTCCGTATCGCTGGAGATTTTCCCACGATGACTTTATAAGTACATGGCACGCTACCAATTACTGGTTGGAACTCCTATACATATATATTACCCACAAAGGAATCACTTAGAAGAACCCATTATGTCCGGTCTACTGTTTTGTTCGTAACTCTTCTATTCAGTAATGTAGGATTGGTAGTATTACCGACCATACTTTTTAGTCATTGTTTATCGTATGATGCCATTACGTCAGTTCTGTATATCGCATTACCATCATACCAGAGGCATTATTACCTACGTCACAGTCCTTGTTGCATTAGGTAATATTAATATAAGAAACCTTTTGATACGGTCTGTTATGGGTATATCGGTGTAATTGTGAAGGTTAGCCCGCATTATTATCGGTTGGGGTTGTTCACCCTACCTACCTACCTACTTACATGGGAAGAATTTCACATGATTTGACCCCATTATATTATATTTCGTGTTTATTTAACTAGATTTCGCATCTGGCTTTCACCAAATGTAAATATTAAGCATATTGTGATGATATACTTTGTTATTGGTTTTGAAAGCTGAAGATGAAAACTTATTTATCTTATGGAGTACTTAAAAATAGAAGTTCTAGATTTAGCTCCACAAAATTATACAACAGTGGCTTTAAACCTCTTCCAAGAGTTGGTTACCTTGATACTTTATAAAAGACGTTTAAACTTAGTTCTCTCAACTTCGATATTGCTTCTTAAGAGTTACATAAAACATTGAACAAAAGCAACCTTAACAAAGAGCAAGTCATAAGTGAAACCAATCATTTCCCATATATAATAACGAAATAATTACCCCATTGTTACACTTGCGTAATCCTAATCATAAATAGTGTTAATTTATTGTATAACAACACAACTATAGAAGGTTTAACTTATTGTTTCTTTTTTAAACTTAGCCTACGTATCGTAATCTATACGTAACTGTTGCTACAGTACATTTGAACGAATTTTTTTTGTATTTTTGCAAGCCTAGTTTTTGCATCGATGATTGGTTTCGATTTTGCTTACTAAGCAATTGACGTATAAACTCCGCTACCTTCATGTAACCTTTAGAGGTCGTGGTGTAGGTGGAGAGTTCTATTCATCCATGTGGAATAATTTCTTAATCGCCTGTTACTACTCCCACGGCAAGAGAGGGGCTCATAATGTAGGGTCTCTGAGGAAATACACAAAACCTATGTTTATTACCTATCTATGTTGTGAAGACAAAACAAAAGGTTATGAAATTTTACGAGGTATGTATGTATGTTCTTGCCCCTAAGTATATAAAGATATTTGGTATGTGTGTAGTTTACGAATGATAAGAAAAAAAAATTATAGATGTGTCACTCGAGGTAGTATATAAATAAGGAATGTCAAAGCTCTCTTCGAAACGATTTATGTGATTTTTATGTGCAGTATTGTTTGAAATGATACGACAGTTCATAAGCCTTGCTTAAGCCTCACCTAATGCTTCAACGAAGCCTGCGTTCACCATTATGATTAATGACCTATTTCCTTTGAAGTTTTAAAAGTTGCACGATACGATAAGTTTCATCGACTTCCAGATCTGCATTAAAGTCCGATTGCATTCTAAAATGAAATTTCTATTGGATAACCAAAGTTTTTAGTTTTCCACTATACATCTTTGACCTAACTCTTTAATCTTGTTTTTGAAGTAGTTGTTGTTATTTTCTGAATGAAACAGCGCTTGTATCAGGCAGTGCGTGGGTTGGCCCCCGTTGTCGGAAGTGGCTGGGCGCATCCCGCCCAACGCGCTATTGTGAATGCGAAATGCAAACGTGACTGCCGCGTGTGACGACGACTTTACTGCTGCATTTTTAATATAAAGTTTTGATTCACTTTAAAGAGTTCTTGTAGTGTTTAGTCCGCTGGTATATAAATTTAAGAGAAAATGTTTTATGCCGTTCGAGTGTAAACGAAAGGATGACAAGTCCCGCCAAGTATCTAAATAGCGTGCTATGTGTTTACAAATGCATCTTTTTAATGTCATATTGATTTATATTATCGCCCTTATCCATTTACCTCTTTATCTATAATATTGCACAAGCGCAATAACATAATACTTGTGCATTGAATGCTTTCTTTACAATATCTAATCTGCTTTTAAAACATACGATTTCAAGACAATGTCTTTACTGTTTTATTCTTATTTCCTAATGTGCAATGCGGGTGCGACTGAATATATAGCTTACATTTAAATAAATTTCCTGTTAAAAGTGTGCATTTGACATTATTTCTGTGTGAGACGATATGTATACCTCACATTGGCGTTGCCCCAAAGAGTGGGCGAAAGATCTCGATTGTCGGAAGTGGTGTGAACAATCTCGGGATCATACAAAGTTATGAACGAGATTTCCACGTGTCTTTGTTTTCTCTGCCCCTTTACAATTTGTTTTATGTTTTATCTGGAAGATATACTTATATTGATGCGGGTGAAAACTTACCTTTTTACAATGATAATTGTACACGATTAAACATATTGTCATTGGACATCGTTGTGATGCTAACTATTAAGAGACTGCAGTCAATGATCTATTGATTGATATTGAAGGACATTTAGTCCTATGAACCCATTGCATGTTCATTTAATTCCGCACACTAGACACATATTGATGACCTTAGCGTCATTTGTACAGCATGGCATGAAGATATTACTAAAACCGGGTTTACCCAGACCCACCGCAGTACCATTTGATTACCTTTAAACGTAACACCGAATATTTTTATATGTTGGGCTTACAAGAAGCGTTTATGGCAATAATTATTATAACTGCCAGCGTTTCGGAATGACGATTTGCCAAAAAAAGTTTGCGGTAGACTCATAACTCAATACGTTTATTGCACTCTACAAGTAAATAAAGGTAATATGTTAAGGAAACAAGAATCATATATGGATCCTCTCAAGCACGGCAAAACGGTAGAAGAGAGAACGAATTACTGATTAGTTTCATACTAATTATCAATAAAAAAGTACTTAAAATTATACTTATTATGTTGCCAAGACTCGTAATGGGCACGTCCTTAAACTTGTGTTCTATTAAGAACTAGACTAGTCAATATATTTCACTGCCTGTAGCTAGTCAATGCTTTTCGAGGAATAAAAGTGGAAGGTAGATATAGTGATAAGCGTGGACGTCAGCAACAGATGTCACGGACGAACGGACGGACAGATGAGTCGAACCACAAGGTTGTACCATTGTTTCCTACCTTCGTTCGACGCACTGATAAAGCGAAATGAGTTATAGTGAAGCTATGTGATTGGAATCACATTAGTGTTTTATTGGTTCTATTTTATGGAAATGTGATATCTTTTAAGTAGGAAATTTATAAAATCAAACCAGTCTGGAAAAGGTGAATCACCGCAATCATGACTAAGGCGAGTTATGGGAAAATTTTGAAACAATGTCTTCCTTTACCCAATACTTACTTAGTAATCAGTGACTAAAATATCATCAATTAGTCAACAATAATGTTAAGACTCCCCAACTAACTACTTTTCATTCATATTAGGTGCGCAGGTGACACGGCGAAGATAAGCAGATACATAACTAACGTACATCTATGTCACAGTCAATCAGTTATAACATAAATTAACTGTAGGCGGCAGTCTACTGGCTGAATATAAATCTCCCAGTGACCCCACTCCAGTCACAAAAACCACTTGGGTTATCGCTTTACCCTCAGTTTTTTGTCGCGTTGATGTTAATATTTAGTACGCTATCAGATATACATTATGAATATTCATACACTTTTAAATCGTGCAGGTTGTTTAAGATCGTGGAACAGCTTTTTGTCTGTTTAATTTTTTGCCATCTGCTTGTTGATTTATTATTATCTCATTGAGACTAGAAGCATCGGTGTTGACAGTTTATTTAACATTTTATTACGTTCTTTCTTATTTAGTTCTATGAACCTTATTTGCACATTATTCAAGCTTGTGTTTAATTGTTAAGTACTACATATTTTATTTAAAAAGTAAGCTAAGGCATTAATGACTCGTTAAACGTCGAATAAAATATCGTCGAATCGGATGTGCAGCGTTCGAAAAGCGTGAAACAGGCTAGAAGCTATTTAACGAAGGGCGAGAGCAATGAGCGGGAATTTCACGTCTTCCTGAAAATTAATGAGAATGCCGCTTACGACGTTTAGTGCTCGCACCTCGTTTCCACAATACGGCGACGGTGGTGCGGCCGCGAGCTGCCTGCCCGGCGACTAATGACTACTGCGCGCAACAACAAAAACATCTCCGTCTTCGTCAGGCCCCGCGACCGGCCGTCGCACGTCTCCCTCGCACCGCACCCGGAGCGGCAACCACGCGCTTCAACCCGGATAAATTACATCCTATTAACTTTGTTCCGGTGCTCGATTTAAGCTTTAATGTCTCACACCGTAAGGATTGAAATTGCATAAGAACATTTATTTGATGTTAAATGTTTACCTTAGACTTTATTGCTTACATTATAAAGTCGATGTTGAATCGTTGCGGGTGTCAGTTAAGGCGTTCCGGTCTCCTGTGTGATTATTAATTTGCTGTCAAATAAAGGGGCCGCTCACTTGGGCGTGCGTGTCGGCACAAATTTCTGCCATACTTCGGAATCGGTGATTATTTTTTTGTTGCCTTGACTTTGGATTCGCAGACTGACAGACATTTTAGTGCACTATTATTTTAGGCTCGCATCATAGGTGGAATGGCCGACTGTCTTCTAATTAGACGATGTCGATGGCGTTTGAAGATAACATTGTTCGTTTGATTTCATCTGAATGTGTGCGTGATGTGAAGATTGATGGATGAACAACGAGTAATTTGATAAACGGAGAATTTGCATAATATACAACGTGAATGTGTGATTGTTTGTGATCGATATAGATAAGAAAATAAACACTTGACCATTAACAAGTTCTCTGGGAACTTAATGATGACTGCCTGGTTGTTAGAGAACGTAATGTAGTTATTAGTGACAGAAATTTCTAAAGCAATGGTAGGTACGTAATAATTGACAGTTATTATTGTTCCCATTGTGCTGTCCCTCAAGCGTGTAGAAGGTATCATTAACTATATGCAGATATTTTTTTACCATCGAGCGACAAAAACAAAGTCCCTTGGTCCCACATATACGCCTCCCATAGATTTTATCTCACTCTGATCCAATTTGACCTCATTTTTATTCAAGTCACTCCGGCTGAAACGTATTCTGGTACATTTCGGATGCATTAGGTTTTTTTTTACCGAATGCGGATAAATATGAATGTAGGTTCTAAAGTATCGACTTTTTTATGGAAATAATATATTTCTTTATTAATATGAATACAGTTAAACTTAATATAGACAGAGTTAAAATATTATAATAGATCAAACGCTACTCAATTTTAAGTAACCCTCAAATCAGATAGCGTTTGAGTATTTGGCCGTAAGTTACTTTACCTGCTAGTTTACAAATACGCTAAAATCGATTTCTTTCAAAGATTTACATTCACAACCAGAGTATCCGCGGAAGAACCAAAATAAACTACTAAAATTTTGTATAAACTGCCTCGTTGGTCTAGTGTTCCGAAGCCCGACTGCTGAGCATGAGGTTTTGGGTTCGATTCCCAGGTAGGGCAAAGTATTATTGGGTTTTTCTGTTAGTAAATTCTTAGTAGTAGCACGGAGTTTGGAATTGTGCCCGGTAGATGGCAATAGGCTCACCACCTATTACATGGGACTTAATAACAGTATTGGTAAAATGTTGGTGTACAATTGTGTACATCTCTGTCTTCCCCTTCGGGGAATACAGGTGTGGTGCTATTTATGTAAAATTTTGTAATTTATAGTAATACCACATTTTTGTAATTGGGTGTGTAATTAGAAGCATTTCTTATTACGGAATATAGGTGAAGGACAAGGGGTAACTTACAGTGTTGGTGGGAAATAAAAAAATAACAGTGGTTTCTGTTATAAATAGAAATGAGTCATAAGTTCATGGTTAGATAATAAAATATATTTTCATAAACATTTTACATTGTTAAATTTAGCAGTATTACTACCAAAGATGAAAATTCATAAATCCATTGAGGCTATAGCCGTCATAACAATCATGTCTCGTCAGGAACGTTTAAATTTATGTAATTCTGAATGAAGAAGAAATTAATTTATACAATTTGTTTTGACTAGTATATTAATCAACACAATAGGTACTAATCCCGCTAAACTGCCAGCGCACCATCATCTTATCAAACTAAGCCACAGGAAAAAACCAGTGGTATTAATTATTAATTTGCCTTACATCGGCAAGAGTAACGAGTTATAGAAAGACATAAGGAAACTTCTCGTCTTCCTTCACGTTCTAGTCGGACCTTTATGAGAAACACCCAACACCCACGCAACGCTTCTAGATATGAATTTGCCCTTTAAAGGTGAAAACACACTTAAATTAAGTAAATTAATATATTTCCCATATCTTTTGCGAAGGAGGAAAACAGGGAAAAGGTTGTAGTGACTCAGCTGAACTCAATTGAAGGGGTCTTTACTGAGAAGGTGGCGCTTTGAAATTAAAGATGCCAACGTGCAAGATGTTCAGAGTATGGGAAACTTGGGAAATGCCACGACGAAACTTGTGTCACGAATACTAGGCGCTTGGGAGCGAAATATGAAGAGAGATGCTATAACATGTAAACATCGTTCTAATTTCGTACATAAGCTTACACAATAACTGTCTATTAATCCAATCAATCCCAACAGTCAACAAAATGGCAATTTTATTATTTTATTTATTTATCGAAAGACTTGACAATTATAAAGAATTTATATTTATTATCTACGTTCAGCATCACTTCAGTGCAATAATCTTATAAGTTCGCAACGCTGTACCAAGGAATGCGTCATGCGTTGACGGCAAAAGTCTTACAATACTGAAGTTTCTTCCAAGAATGGTTAATAATATTCCGTGTAGATTCATTAAACTAATAACCGTCTAAACCTTTAAGATGATAATTAAAGTAAATAAATATGTTACGAAAACTAATCAATATAGTTTCAGTCTTTTTTGTCTCTCTTGTTAGGGTAAAGATTTTCTTATTCTTCTTCTCATCGTATAGTAAACAACCTAGTGTCAGAACTTCTTCATGGTTTTCCACACCATCGAGTATATCTCTCAAGTCACAAGTGTGCTGCTTTTCTCACGATGTTTTCTTTTGCGTGCCTTGGGCTCGAACTTGCCATCTCTAACAAGTATTTGCAAAAAAGAAACTCATTCTGTATATTCAGTTCTAAAACAGTACGACATACCGTACCAGAATTATATTTACTAGTACTTTTATGTAGCTAACTACATAAAAGCTCTTTACATTATTAGTATTGTTTAGACAAAATGGCTTCGACACTCAATTATATTACCTAATCTAAAAGTAAGAGCCAACTTTGTACTAACAAAACTTAAAAAAATATTTTACACCAAAATTTTTTACATTTTTGTACTAAATGTGTTGGTATTGTTGATGCTTATTTCAAGATCAGTTTTCTCATTAATACTTTACACATCTTTTTCAGATTAACTTATAGTTTTTATATTTTACGCACGTGTGCACAAATATAATAATTGGTACGGGTTAATGCGGCCGATCATAACCTGATAAAAACTTTCGTCGCCTCTTCGACACTCACATTCGTTACCTAAGTCCTCCAGGTAAATCATCTATGTAAAATAACAGAGCTTATTTAGTCTAAGTCTGGATTAAACTACTAATGTTACTTAAATTCAGGATTGATTACTAACGTTATCACAGGTTTACATTTAAGTTTTTGACAGCTATTCTGTGAAGCTTGTCAAAAATTCAACGGAATAAGCCCATTGTGCCTTGTCGCTCACGCCCACCGGGGAACATCAAAATTGAACTAATGTGACTTTTAGAATAATAATAAGGACTTATAAAAATACGATTTCAGCTGAAGTCTCCTGCGAAACCATCCGCCATATTCACGGTTGAACCTCGAATGCAAATTTCAGATTACTCTCGGTTAACATTATCTGACGTCCAGACAAGTAGCTTTATTTAACTCTGAAAGCATAACTTATCGTATTATCATCGCAATGATTGTCCGGTGCGAGGCGTTTAATTAATTTATCAGTGAGTAATTATGTGATCACGTTAGTGAACAGTTTCGTAGAATCCATAGCTTGCTAGCCGACCATATACGTATAACGAACAAATAATGTATTTATATTGTAATTTGTAAGTCCACGCCATGCAGTAAAGCTATATGATAGTAATTAAGGGGTTTTTGCTTTGTGAAGTTTGTTTAGAAGTTATTTGCAAAGGAATGCAAACAAAATACGTTTTGCATGCATGGAATTACACTTAGAGCTGTTGCGAAAGTATAACCAAAATTACACGTAACACAGACAGGAGACCAAGAAATTAATTGCCGTTGGGTATCACTTCTTAGATGGTTTACATTATTACAATCTTATTTTTTTAAGTCAATACATTAATGATTTACACTGATAAGCATTGTGCATGGCAATGGATGCAGCTAGAGTTGTAAAGTGACCGTCACATTAAATGTGTCTGACGAATGTGACCGAGAACTTTGAACATTTTCTCGATTTGACCGGTCACATTAGTCAAATATTATCATTATGGACAAATGGATTTTAAACGTTACTAAGCCAATGTTGCGGTTTAAAAGAACTTATAGTAAAAAAAAATAACTTATTGGTGCGTAGTATTCGCAAGCAGCGCTCGTGTATGAACAGATGTAAGAATGTGGAGGAAGCAAAAGAAGTATGTATGAATCGTAGTAGATTCTATAGTTTCTGCATATCCCCATAGGTTTAAGGGGTTAGTATACGAATGTATGATTATTAAAAAAACAACTGTTTAAGTCAAACAATGTCTTAATTGTCGATAGAAAATAAAGTAATAATATATGACCTTCTTGACAATAAATGACCATTGTGATTATTCCAAATGACGATTTTCATTTATTATAAAAGACGGACGCATATAGCATATGACCGTCACTTTACAACTCTAGTTGCAACGGATAAGTGTCAGTAACTCGTACCAAAACTATCACATTACTACACCATCCTACTTATTTGAGACGTATTTTATTTAACTATAAGTTCCGCAATACCTGCATAGTTACATAGGACCTTGATGTCTTTTAGCATTTACTACTAAAATAAGTGTGTATCCAAAGCTCCTATCCACATTTGTGTCAGTTGAAATGTCGAAGACACCTCTGTTCACAATATGTAATATGAAAACTACACGCGATGAGCATTTAAATGTGCGCGCACTAGATAAACTCAGTCACACAATAACAGTTTTGATAAGAAAACTGATCTCGGGTAGCAATTGACACAAACAGAATTACAATAATATTTCCATAAAAGCGTTAGCCAGGATTTCCTGTTGCCACTCCAAGAAAATGTTCGAGCACATAAAACATTGCAATAGTGCACCATGTAATAACATGTTGCTGGGACCTCGTATGTGTGCCATTGTAACCCTTTTTCAACTTAACGACTCGAGTCGCATATCTACGTTTGTTTTTCATTCTCACTTGCCAGGAAATTTCATAGAGCCGTGTTAAATTTTATATTAAACGTAATATTTATTTACCCAATCCAAAAGACGTGAATTCCAAACTATTGTCAAGAAATGTTATAGCTTGCCGATTATACCAGCTAGTTGTTGTCTTGGGAACCAGATACTGCAGACGAATTGGCAAGCACTGGTCTGGCATCTATGTGTCGATATTAGTTCCAATGGATTTATTACTTAGGAGGCTACCGCTGCTGCTCGAAATTGAACTTTATTTCTCTAGAGGAAAGCTCTATTTGGGTCATGATACGAATACTTATAATAACTATGTACGACTTATTTATAATGCTTTGTTTGTGACTAAACTAGTAAGTTACAACCTTTGATGAATAACGAATCTTAAGTAATCTAAACATAACTTAACATAGCATCACGCTTGTATTTCCCGAAGGGTTAGGCAGAGATGTACACAGTCGTACACCCACATTTCACCAATGCTGTTATTAAGTCCCATGTAATAGGTGGTAAGCCTATTGCTATCTACCGGACACAATTCCAAACTCCGGGCTGGTACTGAGAATTTTCTAATAGGAAAAACTCAATAACACTTTGCCCGACCCGGGAATCGAACCGTTTCGGGTTCTCTTTCATGCTCAGCAGTCGCGCTTGGGACCACTAGACCAACAAAGCAGTTACAGTAGTAGTAATCTAAACACATTTAATAACATGATGAAATATGTTACTCCTCACATGATATTTATGAATAATAATACTTCGTAAGTACATTGGTAACAGTAGTTGATAGTGTAATGTATAGATATTGTGAGTTAAAACAAAAAGGTCAAACAGGCAAGGCCGTTGGAAAGGAACTTATCGCCGCTTGGTACGAGGTGAAGACGATGAAATTGCGATAAACCGTCAGCTTTTGGTCTAAAATTATTACCGCTTTAAATTAGGATTGGGTCTTGGATATTTGGGTTTCCATTAAGGGGAAATGCGTAATTATGATTTGATAGAAATATTAAATGTTCTTTTCCTCTTTGTTGCAGGTATGTAAAATGTTGCAGAAAAAAATATCACCGAAGAAACGGAAATATTATCCAACTTCACGTTGTGGGGGTTTTGTTGGAGTATTAACTCTAATTGTGGCTGTCTTAGTATCTTATTCCGTAGCCAATAAAATATGAAATAGTGTAAAACAGAATATACGAAGGAGTATACTAGTCGCAAATTAGTCGCCGGGTGGGGTGGCGTGGGTGTTCAGATTGCAAACTCCCATACCACCCCCCTCACTTTAATATCTCCCTGTGTAGGCTGGATCGTTGAATGCATACTGTGTCGAGACCAAGTTTCGTGCACAAGTGCATTTTCATAGTTGGATAAATAATCAGTATACAGGTAAAGCAGGAGAAAAAAAAACTACTTTAGCGTCGTCTCGACATTGAAGAGATTGGTTAGACTTGGCGTCTGCATATTTTATTCAGAAGATCAGACACACTCGACTAAATTTTATTCTAATAGCATAACGTAGAATTCTAAGAAGACATACTTGTTGAATTCAAGTATATATACATATTATTATTTTTAACTATTATCGAGCCGCCTGGTAGAGCCGTTCTCAAGTGATGATCTTTATTTTTATGGCAATTAATCTTTATTTATATAAAATTACAAAAAAAAAATGTTTTAAGAGTCCTAGACTGTGTACATATTTCAATCGTCAGCTTTGGTGCTTCAGTAAAATATTATCTATATATTACAGATTACCAGATAAGGGATTGTTTGGATATCCGTTTGTTATCATAATGACGTTATCTAGTAAAGCTCGTCTAGTTAGAAGAAAAACGTGTTTACTTTTGCTCTCGATAAGATACACTTCTCTGAAAGCTGCCTTTTGTTCCCCGTGGCAGTTTTTATACACATTTGAACAACCTACATATCTAACATCATGCTTGTTCTCCTTAAGTAGATAAACTGAGTACTTTTTATCCGAGGACGAATTGATGGAAGGTTTGACACGAATCTAGTGTATCAAAAGTCAATAATAAGCTTTTCCACCAATAATTCTATATTTTTCTACGACTCCTGGCCCTAAAAATTGATGATAAATTACAGTCACAATCATAGATTGCTATCTAGTCCGGTGGGCCGCGAATAGAATCGACAAAACGTCGATATACTAAACAACTGGTAAACCAATAGTGGAATACGTTAGTGTTATGTAAAAAATAATGTCTTAATTATATTAAACTGCTATTCAAACTAAAGCTATTAAACACGTCTGGAACCTCTGAATGAACTTTAATAAAACTTTACAGATTTGAGAAGTTTACAAGGAGAATTTATGTCGGCAGCATATTTGCAAAAATTATATATTACGGTATGTTTGATTTTATTTTGTCTAGACCAATATAATTTTGGAACTTTCAGTTTTGATAAATAGATCTTCTTTGTAAAGGATAAAATAAGATAACTTTAACAGCTGCGGTCTGTGTGGTCTCCGGTGATAGCCTTATCATTCTTCAGATAAAGCTTCTTAATATACTTACTAGCTAAAGATACATTTTGAAAAGCATTAACGCATGCTTAGCGAACTCTAAAGTTATTATATTAAATGGAAAAAGAATACGGTTTTGGCCAGGATTCGAACCTGCGCCTCCTGGATAAATACTTAAGGCGCTCTGACCACTAAACCATCTCGACTTAACTGCAAAGTTAGTCGTGTCGGTTCAGTCACCTGTATAGGGACTGAATAGATAGCAATGACGTCGCCAAAAGCCGTGTTAAAATATGGATGAAGAGTTCGCGGTGGTGAGCAGAGGTCGAGATGGCTTAGTGGTCAGAGCGCCTGGAGTATTTATCCGAGAGGCGCTGCTTCGAATCCTGCTCACGACCGTATTCTTTTTCCATTTAATATAATAACTTTATACTTACTAGCGATTAGTATGGGCAGTGACGTGACTGATTGATAAACATACTGGTCTGAATCATAAAGTTTCAAGATGCATTTATCAATTATTCAAAGCGAATTAAACACTCAAGTTATTTCATAATTTGTTCAGTTGTGTAAGGTGTCCTAGCTAGCTGCAATGGCCGCGTCGTCGCTCTGTGGGGAATTCCACAAACTGCGGGGAATTTTAAGCTTATTGAGGAATTTGCAGCCGGAACTCTGATGGGGGATTTTCGAATAATAAAGCCCTTGGATATGGGTGTTTGGCTAACACAAACTTTGAAATATAGCCACATTAACTGGAATGCTACATATGATTACAATATCTCCCAATAAGTAAAGCAAAAGCAAGCATGTATGTTGAGGATAGTGAACATAGATTAACCGAAAGAAGTGATTCAAGAATTTTATTAGTATTGTAAATTGTTGAAAGAAAAATACGGTCGTGCGCAGAATTTTTGTTTTCTTTCCATAATGTGTAAATTTTGAGTTCGTCATGCATGCGTTAATGATTTATCCAAAAGCAGTAGTATCGCAGCCGGTGGAAATTTCTGCCTACCACATTTGGAAACAGGCGTGTTAAGTCTGCAGAGAATTAGCACTGTGAATTGGCGTTGGTGAATTGATGGATTAACACAAAACTAGACCAAAAAAAATACAATACAAAGTCAATTAATAGCCAGCAAAAGAAATCTTAGAATATGACGTCACAATTTCAGTTGAAGCCCCGACAATTACTCTTACAACATGATATTATGAGACTTACTTAACAGATTAAGTTAATGTTTATTGAAGTTAATAATAGGATATGTTATAACACTGAGTTGCTACTAATCACCCACGCAAACGCCCACGAACTTAAGATTTGCGTTGTGGCTACTTAGTGCTTCCAGTAATCATGTAATGATCAAACATTAATATTAACTGTAACAGAAACCAACACTTTGTAATTCGAAATCCTTATTGAGTAACGAAATTATCCCATCTAATGCTTGCTTAAAACGGTGAAGGATAACATCGTGAGGAATAGCATATTTGAGAGATGTTCTCGATGGTGTGTATAAACCATGTCAGAGACAGGTGAAGGTCTTATCGTGTGGTTCATGAACCACACGATAAGAAGATCTAGAGCTAAAAAAAAGTAAATTCCGATGGTCAGATTTATAAAAAAAATTGTGACGTTTCTAAAATGATTCTTAGATTAAACTTATCACTTATTGTTCACTGGTCATGTTTCACTACTCACGTGCATTTTTCGTGATTGCTGAAATAATTTCGAGCTTGCACGGAGCCCTTAGTCATGAGTTGAGCCCGCGGCGATGTCGCGAGTCAAACTCGGAATTTTAACAATAATTGATATGAATATGTCCCATCAAAGTTATCATACAAAAATAAGTATATTATACCTTCTTCTTCTTTCCTGTATTTCGTAGTCAACCTAGTGTTAGAGTTCTTCAAGCTGCCCATAGTCCTCAGATTTGGCTTAGCAACTGCTGTTATTTAACAATAGCTGCTACTGTTTTTGTAACGAGCCCTGCAATGCACGGAGACGCTCAGGTGAAAGTGCTTATAGGGGTCACCAATCAACATCATACTAAACGGCGGTTAACTTTCCTTTTGACATAAATATCATTGGAAAGAAATTACCCTTTAGATATTTTTGGAAGAAAGAGCGAATATTATTCTCGTTTCGGAGGCCAACACTCACTTCGGATTGCTGGGCCAGGAAGGCCTTTCAGCTCAAAATAACAACCGGACGCAAAATTTCCACTTTTATCAAAGACAACTTCTTAGAATATCAAATTCGAATAATAAATAAAATAAAATAAATAATAATAGATTCATTTATTTCAGGTAAATACACCCAATGCCACACATAGATTGATATAAATTTTATAGACATAATAAGATCCTATAAAATAAAATATAAACAAAATAAAATGAAATAGAAACAAAATAAAATCAAATAGAATCAAATTAAAATAAAATACAATAAAAACAGACTAAATTAAATTGCATCGCTTTAAACCAAATAAAACAACCAAATAATGACAACTATTTAAAATGTCCACTTCTCACAATGACAAATCCACCAGCGGTCAATAATCGTTTAATGACAACTTCGCCTAGTGTCGACTTTATTAAGCTGATTTGAATGAGGTAATAAGGGTATGTAACTAAGTAAGTATCTGAAGATTTGAAAATAAAATTTAAGATTTATTATCAGTAGTCATTTCGGTAAATTGTCAATATAATCTGAAACGAGCCATAATACCTCTGTAATAGAAAACAAATGTTACATAAACCTGATTTAATACAGCGATAGGTCTATATCCAAATGTAGAAGTTATTCAAAGCCATAAAGTGAAATTAATATCCACTTTACAATTCTAAGCAGTACATAACGTGTACATAAAAGCACGGCATGTGAAAATGTGTTTAATGAAAGAATGCCCACAGTCTGGCAAGTTTCTCGGAAAGGCTTAACTTGTGTGTTAGAATCTCGCTCGGCGATATATCGCGAGATCTCGGGCTCAGGCGAAGCAGCGGCCACATTACGAGTTCTGGGTAAATGCTGTCGACACACACGATACATACAAGTCAAATAACGCATCCTTTAACTCGATATATTTATGACTTTCTTATTATTCTGATACAGACTTACTGGTGAACATATAGGGTGCAGGAAATATGTTTGTAAGAGCAATAGCATATATCCTCGAAGTGTTAGACAATAGGTACTGTTAATTAGTCCAGTACAGTCCATGTAATCGGTAGTGAGCATACTGCTATCTACCGCAGGCACAAAATCAAAGTATCATTTATTCAAATTCGACTATTTGAACGTGAAATATTAAAATAAAGCAATCCCAAAAAATGTCGCGCTCCAAACTCCGGGCTTCAACTGAGAATTTCGTAACAGGGACACTCAATAATACTGTCCGACCCGAGAACTCAGAACCTCAGGCTCAGCAGCTGCGCTTGCGACCACAAGATTAACAAAGCAGTTTATTCTGTAAGAGGTGCTTTTTATATCTACAACTTGTTGTCACTACGAAATTTGCACCGGAAGAAAACCACAGTTGCTCGAATTACTATTACAAACAGTATGACATGTAACAGATTATCACTTCCGTAACTACACTTAATACTGGGAACAAACCTGAGGATGTCACGGCATAATTACGTGCCTCGGTTTCCGATGTCATAATAAACTTGATCATTACTTTATTACTATGACAACATTTCACACATGCAACCGCAAGTTGAGATTTAGATTTAAAAACTGGACATATTAACATAGAAATGTGTATCACATGACCAGCGAAGTGGGCCAGACAAACATGCTCTCGTTTTTAGGGTTCCGCACCTAAAGGGTGCCAAATACTAAGCCTACGCCGTTCGTCTGTCCGTCTCAAGGCTGTACCATTTGAGCCGTAATAGGTTAGTCAGTTATTTTATTTTTCAAGGATATGTTTTATTATGGTCTCTATCATGCCAATTATGTCAGTCCGGCAGGCAAGTTGCAAAAAAAACCGAAATTACTGCAACAGATTTTATTTAATAAAATTACAATATATTTCTATAATTAGAACAGGCGACAATTGCTCGATATTAGAAACAAAAGTGAGGTGCATTGTTGAATACGATGCCATCGTCCGGTCGCCGTCGTGCGTCACGTTGAGCCGATTCAGCATTTCCCCACTCGTTGCCAGGTTGATGCAATATTTATATGGTATTACACGATTGTGCCATAGTTGCAGATTCTATAGATAATTAGTACTTAACATCTCCCTCCCATAGATCAGCGACTATTGGTGGACTAGTTCGAAAATAGCGCTGATAATCTTGGTTGAGCAGCAACAGGATGATTTTGAACCTCAGCATAGATATCACCGTTTTCCAATTGACTGTTGCGTCGTTCCGTTACTACTTCTTGTGAACGTTGTCTCATGTACTTGCGTAAGGCGAATCCAATACCTAGTGCACTTGCACCGAATAGTAGTAAATACAGCGGTGTGATAATGTAATACACGCTATGAATGTCGGCTTTATTCAAAGTCAATGGCGTTTTCATAGATATGTCGTTAGCGGCTACATGGAGGTTAACGAGGTCTGCAGAATTAAGCGTTAATCTTCTTGCATCCAAATTGTAGTTGTCGTCATTATTGAATGGAATATTCATTATCTTCAATACTTGTCCCTTGATGCGGTCGTCTTTATTCATCAGCGTCAGATCTGGTGTTTGTACAGAACAACTTTTAGGTATTGTGATCAAGAAGCTTCCTTCTAGTGTGTTATACTGAGTCTCGGTGCAGGAGAGGCGAACCTTGGTAGGTGTAGGAAACCTTGCTACGTAATGTCGATCATCAAGTGCTTCTACAGCTTCGGTTTTCAGCTCTGTTGTAGTGAATTGACAGGATTTGTCGATTTGCTGCGTGGTTATTAGTCGATGGATGCAGTCACCCTGACTCTTATAATGGTGATTGACGTTGTCCTCGCAGAGATAATATTGAGTGGACTTCGGGCATTCAGCCTCTATGTACATAAAATCTTTATCGTGAATTGCTAGGAATGGGAAGGAAGGGATTATTACTTTACTATCTTTATTGGGAATTATGGATAATTTATAGAGGTCATAGGTAGTAGGAATAACAACCGGGAGCTTGAACACTAATACTAAATTCTGACTATTATAATAATAACCTAATTTAATAATATCGAAGTATTCTCTAAAACTAATATTCAATACTTGTTCTCTGCCATAGAGAGCATGTAACTGTTCTACCATCTTATTAAACATATCTAGCTTAAACATAAGAAAATGTGTGCTTTTGGCACGTATAAAAGCTATCAGATTTTCTAACCTAAATAACTCATCAGTTAAAGATTCGATGTTATCTGTTAACATAATGATAAACTGAGCCAGATGGGCATACTTAACTATATCTGTTTCGTGTCGTAAATCACTGATCATGATCTCATTCACGGCATCTTTAATTTTATTTTGATTTTGGACCAAATTCTTTAAAATATCTGAGTTTTGAGACATCCAATGTTTATTTAAACTTACACGATTATTAAGTTCTGTGACCATTTTATTATCACTTTCTTGCAAGACTTTAATAGCGTTATCATACCGAATAGCATCAGTATAATCCAAATTGCCGGAGATGCTTTTAACAACAGAACCTAATCCATCAATTAATCCTCTTTTAACACGAGTAGATTGAAACAATTCTAATTGATCAGATAATTTAGCGATTTTTCCGTAAAGGTATTCAATATGAGGTTGATATAAAGATAGGGTTTTATTATGAAGCTGGGGTGAAACACTATCTAGTTGCTCTTTGACTAAATTTATATTACTATGTATTATTTCTAAGTTAATTGGTTGTATAAAAGAGTGGTAATGGGAAATAACTTTTGCTTTTCCTAGCTTAAACGGCAGGACTCCTGGTCCATCGTCCAGACTATTCAACATTATGTCTTCCGCTTGTACCAGACCCAGGATCAGGAAGGGAATCCTGTAACAATCGGGAACTATTAGGGACCCGTTTTAGGCGAGATTTGGCTACAGGTCCGCAGGACGCTTCTTTTTGGTATAAATATGGATGGGTAAGTCAGCCAAAACCGTATCGCGTGTAAATCGAGGGGCCAATTTTTGTCGATTAGCCATAGGATTTCGTACAAAAATCTGCTGATCTGGGGAATATTCCTGTTCTGATTCCCTATCCTTGTTAATATTTTCGGTGATACGTGTGCGATCGTGAAGAGAGGAATCGTTAATTATGTCGTAGACCTTTTGCATTTTATTACGATGTTCCTGAGTATATAATTGAAGAATGTTTTCTGATAAATTGATATCTAAAGGATCGCGTGGATCTAGATGGCCTGTAATTATATCTAGCGGTCTACACTTTGTAAAACTATGAATAGAACTATTGTAACCTAATATTGCATAGGGCATTAAATTTATAACAGATTCTCCTCGTTGCTCCAATTTTAAAACACGCAAATGTTCAAGTAAAGTGGAATGTAATCTTTCTACCATACCGTTCTCATTTGGGGTACAGGCTAAGATTTTGTGGTGTTGAATTTTGTGTATTTTGATAAACTCCAGAAATAACTGATTGGTGAACTCCGGGCCTCTATCCGTTACTATAGTTATAGGAACTCCATGATGTGTACTAAATAACAAGAGGGCTTGTATGACACTAACGGCTGTCGCGTCTCTAAGATGATAGGCTTGCGCATATTTCGAAAAGGCATCAATTATTGTTAAATATTTATGTGTTTCAACGCTAAGTAAATCAAGGTGTACTATGTCAAACGGTTTTGTAGGAGGTGGTACAATGTGAAACTTTTGTTTTATGGGATTCCTATCATATTTGGCTTGGCCACATATGTTGCATCCATTAATATATTTTGAAATGTGCTCCTTCATTTTAGGCCAATAGTATTTGCTCGACAAAGACAGGTAACACTCATTGATTCCACGGTGGTTGGTTTTACCCTCATGGTAATTCCGGATTATTTCTTGTTGTTTCAAATAATCTTTCACATTCTCTAATTCTACTTTTGTTAAAACTAAATCCATAGAAGAACTCTTAAATTTACTTTGTATGATTGGGATAATTTCGTACATTGCCAATGCGGGTTTAATAAGTATACCAGTCTTTACTTTAGGGTTAACATATTCTTTTACAGAGTTAATTATATCTTCTTCAAGGTTATTTTTAGAAATTTGAATATGTGTCCTAACGTGCGACTCAAAGGGCTTTGAAACTGAGGGGCGGCTTTTTATATCATCGACCAGCGTAAAAACTATTTGCTTATGATATTTATTAAGAGGAAAGTCAGTTATGGGAACTTCTAATATCGGATTTTCTGCGTCTGTGTGAATTGTGGCGGTATTTGAATTGTCTAGTAGTGAAGAAGGGTTTTCAGTGGGGTTTGCTATCAAGGAATTAGTTTCTTCATTATGTAACTCAATCCGGGATAATGCGTCAGCGTTCGTATTGCATTTTCCCTGTTTGTAGATCACTGAATAATCGAATTCACTCAACTTTAGTCGCCATCGAGTAAGACGTGAGTTGGGCTCCTTTATATTCATAACCCATTGTAACGGTCTATGATCGGTTACAATCTTAAATTTTCGGCCGAATAGATACGGTCGAAAGTATTTAGTAGCCCAAACAATGGCTAGCAACTCCTTCTCGATGGTACTATAGTTAATTTCACTACTATTCAGAGTCCTAGACGCATAAGCGATAGGTTTATCGGAACCAATAGTACCCTGAGACAAAACGGCTCCTATCGCTAAATTAGACGCATCAGTTGTTAGAATGAATTCTTTTGAAAAATCCGGATATTTTAAAATAGGGTCGTTAATTAGGAGAGTCTTGCACTTCTCAAAACATTGAATATAGTTTTGATCTAATATAATTTTGGAACCTTTTTTTAGACATTGTGTCATTGGTTTTGTTACCTTTGCAAAATCGGGTATGAATTTTCTATAGTATCCAAGAAGTCCTAAAAATCGTTTAATTTCAGTAGAGGTTTTCGGAAGGGGGTAATTTCTAATTGCTGATATTTTGTCTGGATTTGGTTTAATGCCATCCTTACTGATAACATGCCCCAAGTAAGCCGTTTCGAGTTTTAGAAACTCCGACTTGTCCATTTGTATCTTAAAATTGGACTCACGTAATCTACTGAAAACTTTTTCTAAATTTACCATGTGTTCCTGTAATGACGTTGAAAAAACGATGACGTCATCTAAATACACTAAGCATATGCTATTTTGAAGGTCTTTGAGGACATTGTCCATAACCCTTTGAAACGTAGACGGACTATTTTTTAAACCCATGGGCATTCTCAAAAACTCAAAATGGCCATGTTCTACGGTGAATGCTGTTTTCGGGATATCTACCGGGTTCATCTCAACTTGGTAAAATCCGCTAGCTAAATCTAACGTTGTAAAGTAATGACAGTTGCCCAATTTGTCCAAAATATCGGCAATGTTCGGTATGGGATATTTGTCATCCAAAGTTTTTTCGTTTAACTTCCGAAAGTCCACTACTAATCTCCATTTAATTTTTCCCGATGCGTCTGCCTTCTTAGGGACAACCCATATGGGTGAGCTCCATGCAGACTCTGACGGACGAATAATTTCCTGATCTAACATTTTATTAATTTGGTCTTGTACCTCTTGCCTATGAATGAAAGGATAACGATAACTCTTAGTATATATCGGAATTTCGTCACTAGTTTTAATGGAGTGTTTGATTCTATTTGTAAAGGTTAAGTTCTCGCCCTCTAAATAAAATACATCCGCATAGCGTGCGCATAATAGCTCTAAGTTGATACGTTCCTCCTCATTTAAATGACTTGTGCGCAATCGCGAAAGCACTTCCTTTACTCGTTGCGGCGCTTGTTCGGTGCGCGTGCACTCAACATTATAAAATTCCGCGTGCACCGGGCGGTCCATCGAGAAAATGACGTCACTTCTATTGGGATTATATATCTCTAAAATACCTCTCTGATTCTTTACAGTAGTCAAACATTCGCTTATATGACAGTTGGATATTATTTGTTCCGGGATAATGACTTCTCCGTCATGAAGGTTAATCGGCAATCTAACTAGTTTTGAAGTCCCGGCTGGTATTATATCTTCGTATAAGTTAGCATTTCGCGAATCATAAACCTGAATAGAATTCGATACGTTTTTAGTTATTAAAGATTTAGTCTTAAAATCAATAGTGGCCTCCCATTTATCTAATAAATCTGATCCTATTAATCCGTCAAAGTAATCGTGAAATTTATATACAAAAAGTGTGACATCATCACTATCATTAAATTCTGAGAAACAAGGTAGAGTTATCGAATAATCACTACGTGTTACTGCGTGTACGTTACAAACCTCGAATGGATCGAAATTTAATTTAATGTTATTAAAATAAGTTTCAACTACGTCAGGGCTAATAAAAGATTGATTAGCGCCCGTGTCTATTAACAATTTTAAAGGGGGATCTTTAATCTGCAAATATGGGAGTTGGCGTTGGGTTTGCAGGTTTACCTCTATTTTGGTTTGTCTGATTTCTGGGTACTCTGAAAATCCTTACTACCGTTTGAGGGAGAATCTGACGTCTCACTAGGTATATCGTTTTTGACATCTAGTTGCGGTTGCTGTACTTGATCATAATCAACATAATAATTTTCGGGGTAAAACTCATACGGCTCGTAATAAGAATAGTAATCATTATAGTAATCAGCATAATAATCTCCGTAATCATATCCTGAACAATCATTAAAATTCATCTCTTTAGTTTTAAAATAATTGCTGGTTGGAGGATTACCAGACTTCGTCCAGTCATGACCCCTTGGCGCGTTACTAGGCGGTAAACTTCTCGGCACAAAATGACTGACACCACTCATAGGTCGAGGCTGCTGTAAATTAGGTTGCGGTGCAGTGTTGCGTGGGTTAAATCTAAATGCACTATTCTGATTATAACTAGGAGGCGCGGCACGGAATATTTGCTGCGTGCGCGATGGGCCAGCTTGTGAATTTGGGTGACTAAAATTAGATCGCCATTGTGAGGGACCTTGTGACATTATAGGTGGTCCATACGGATTTCTAGAAGGTCCAGGCGTATTAAATGCAAAGGGTCTAGGGGGCGGAATATTAAAATTTTGCACGGGCAAAGGTTTAGATGACAGGCCTTGAGGTGTCAATTTCTTATCTGGGAGTTGACTACTACGCTGTTGTAAATATAATACGTTTTGTTCTTCATGTACAAACTCTAAGGCCTTTTCAATGCTTTCTGGCCGCATACACCTAATTCGTGAACCTAATGGGTCCTTGAGACCACGTACATACGCCTGTAGGGTTAGTTTTTTGTAAAGATCCCTCTTAGCTTCAACGGTAGTTGCTACGGTTTCGTGTAATGAGACATACGTCATCAAGGTGCTAAACAGGTTCTGACAACGCTCGTAGAATTCTTGTGGGGTGTCGGACCCTTGAATTAATAAGGCTAAATCATTATACAGTGCTGTCTCATCACGTTGGTCTGAAAAGTTATTTATTAAGGATTTGCGTATACCTAACCAATCCGAAGGCACGCCATTAGAATTGATCAATCGGGCCGCAGGGCCAGTTACTTTATTTAAAATCCCGTTGATAAGAGCAATCTCACCAAGTTTATTAGGCGTTGTTTCTTTTGTTACAAATTCCTCTACCAATTGGTCACACAAATTAATGAATCTTGTTAAAACATTCACATTACCATCAAAGTCGGGTACTAACCGGAGAGCTTTAAAAATACGATCTAGATCAGCCATTTTCGTATGCGATATTTCTAAACTAGACTCTAATTCAAGTTCTCTATTTAAATCCTGAGCGCTAAACCTACTGTTATGACTACTCCCTAACCTAACGCTCCGCGATTCCCGTGGATGGAAAATCTTGGAAATTATATTTTAAAACAAAGGACTTAAAAGGTAAAGGTGAGCAGATCACTAAAAAGATTTTAATGTACTCACAAGATTTTCATTTCGGCGTTTCTGCGGTATCAATGGCTGGATACTCCTGCTGCAGGTCCCGACGTGTAGATTCGGATCCTCGAACGGGGCTGGATAACCACCAGGACAGATCGTAGATGCTCTGTAGTCCTCGAAGATCCTACCGACTGCGCCAATTATGTCAGTCCGGCAGGCAAGTTGCAAAAAAAACCGAAATTACTGCAACAGATTTTATTTAATAAAATTACAATATATTTCTATAATTAGAACAGGCGACAATTGCTCGATATTAGAAACAAAAGTGAGGTGCATTGTTGAATACGATGCCATCGTCCGGTCGCCGTCGTGCGTCACGTTGAGCCGATTCAGCATTTCCCCACTCGTTGCCAGGTTGATGCAATATTTATATGGTATTACACGATTGTGCCATAGTTGCAGATTCTATAGATAATTAGTACTTAACATGCCTAGCAATAAAACACACAAAGTCAAAGGTTTGTTGTATAAGAGCAATAAAATGCATTTTCATTGCAATAGGTCTCTGGTCTATTGTCAAAATCGTTTATCGGGCATGCTCTATGAATAAAGACAGAGTAAACAGTAAACTATAATAATTTGGTGATACGGAACTCTAAGTCCGACTCGCACTTGGCTGGTTTTAATTTTATTCTTTATTAGTAGAGCCTGTAGATATTCAGATTACTAATCCAGATATAGGCGACGCCTCGTCTAGTATTAACTGCTCAACCAAAGATAAATGATAGCCCATTTATTGAGGTGCTCTCTCGGATTTCATTCCATGACTTGTCGCGAGCACCGACTCGGAAACTTGTTTAGTTCTTGAGAAATACGTTAGATGGTGTCGCGTGTCTGTCTCATTTAATGTCTCAAGTTATTCTTCTACTCAATTTTCGGGGATTACTCAAGAGTGACCGGTCGTTAAAGTAAATATGAAGATTACTTTGTAGTCTATTCGACAACTTTATTTGAGATTGATAAATGACTATTTTTAGGAGCTGGATAGTATTCCATTTATTCTAAAACCACAAACCGGTTCCGATTTCGAAAAAAGCTTTTGTCTCCATTGTTTTTTCCATCAGTGTTTTCTAAATATATTCGTTACAAAAGCTTGTATTGTGACGTGAATTGCAAAAACGCCGGATACACATTAGACACACATTGTCTAGCAGCCATGTGTCAATAAACGCCTGACTGTCTATGGCTTTATATCGGTCGTAATCATTTGTTTTATTGGATACCTTTACCGCTACTATTAATGTTCTTTGTCCACAATCATGACGAGATATTTCTATCGAATGTCTTAGCTTACATAACATTAGTTGACGATTCCGCTTAGAATGGTCACAATTTCCAGGAAAATTATGCTAAACAAATGAAGTTTTCCTTCAGTATTCGAAATGAGTATTTAGAGCTTAATTAATCACAAGCTCAATTCTAAGTATTTCTATTGTAAAACGAACACGTTTCAATTAATTGCACTTACTTGCAATGTTAATATTAAGAATGGATGGAAAATAGAGCGTATCGGCACATCTTGCTTCACATGAGATATGGGTCAGCTCCGGTACTCGAAAGCGGCATTTATCCTACCACAATGTGTATATATGTGGCATCGGACGACCACCATAGGTACTTATTTTTACCACCCGACAGAAATCCTGGAATCAAATATGTTACGTAACTTGCGTGTAGGAGCTTCATAAACTGAAGTTTTTACGTCGTGATTTTATGACGTAGGTGAATGGTGACGTCATAGCGCGAGCAAGACTAAGTTAAAGTTGGGTACTTTGTCGTTAAATGCTCTAACGATCAACCTAGCCGGTCAGTGTAAACAATATTATCTGAGTTCGGAAGTTTACCTTGCTATTCAACCGCTGCATTGCCATTTCTAAAGGAATCTAGAAACTAGAATGGAAATTGTGGGCGCCAGGAAGGTTCCTAGGGACACTGGGATAGTGCTTTTAGAACACAGGTTTCAAACTTATTTCACCGCTTTGGGAATAAAAATAAATCTATAAAAAAAAATTACTCAACTACCATTTTAAGTATACTTTGAAATAAGGGGTAGAACATCGCCCCTCTTGCTGTTATTGAGTACAAAATTAAGCTTAGATTAATTATTTATTGAAAAATAAACCTATTTCCTTTTATAGCTCCACTAATGAATGATTTTGAATGATAAAATGTTTATGTTGACCCTACGAAAATTTTCGCATTTTGTAGTTAGCGTCACATATTCTATGGTAGCCGCGTACCATCACGAGGGCCGTAAGGTGGTACGCCACCTTATAATTACATACTTAAAGGATTGTAACCAAGTTGTAACGATATCTCTATAGAACTTAAGCAAGTTTGAAAGTAACTGATACATATGAAACCGTCCGTGTAAAGAACCTATTACACACTCACTTAAATCAGTCGCTGATCAAAAACAACTGATTATTAGTATCATGTCAGGCAAAAGAAAGTGGAGTCACGTTGCAACGCTTCCTCATCATAAAGGAATTTTGCCATAATCAACACAATCGAGACCGGATACTGAGACTTTAATGACTATATACCAAGATAATCAGTACATAAAAATGCGTCCAATTCTACTTTCATAAGCTAGAGGGTAGTATGCTTAAATCTATTCCTGATAAAATGGCTGTTAGTTAGGCGTATTAATCTCATTCTGTCCTTTTATTAGCCAAATAAAAATAGATCTATTTGGGTATAACTCTATTTTGGGGAAATATTGAGGAACCTTCCCCCTTGAAGTAGGTTAAAAATAGCCTTTCTAGTTATGTCGGATTTTGATAAAGAAGTCACCTCGTCTTATTGACCCGCTAGTGATCCTTAAAGAGTCCAAAAAAAAAAACGAGTAATATTTATAGCTCCTCTCTAAATGTAGAGATATCCAATTTTCGTTTCTATAATCACCACCTACGCTCGAGACCGGTTACTGACCCCTAATCAGCTGACACTACTTTCATTCATTAATTCCGGTTTAACAAAAACCCGTCGCAATACAAAATCATTGATCTGCCGGAAAAAGAACGGAACTAAAACTGAATTGATTAAAAACAGTAAAACACTAGAGTTTTAATTTCCTGATTAATAACAAAAAATTAAATAAAAAAAACACTATTTAAGTCTGTTGCAAGAGAACAAGGAGTTAAACATATTGATAGTTTAATTCCTTAGAAACTGTGATGTTAGAAAATAAAAACTCCTAACTAGTCGCAGGCGTGTTCTATGCCTATGATTAAGGGCGGTTAGAGTCGAAAACAGGTAACCCTGAAAAACTCCTATGAGTACACTCGGAAACCACAATTAATAAACAGCGCCGTAATACACAAGTGATGTTAGTTTTTAAGTACCTATACTTAAAGAAAATTAGTGTCACAAAATCAGTATACTCCCGGAAGGGCCGGATCATTGGGCACGCTTCGCAATTGGCCTCGATGATTGATGTCGTCGTGTGACGTACGCGACCGGATGACGCGCACCGTATCCGGCGATGCACGCGCACCGTTATGCGGTTGCGTGGACGCATCGTTGTGTAGCGCGATTGTAGGCTAATGCGCGTACTCGTGGAGTTACAGCACTGTTTATGTTTATTGATGACTTTTTTGACCCTGGGTAACAGTCCAATAAAGACGTCCAATTTTGCAATAATTATAGATCCAGAATTATAGAGTCCAAATGCCTATGATTCTGTAAATTCTGTAAACCAAGATAATATGAACGTCTCGACGAACTAATAATCTGACTTTAGCCTAAATTGACCAGGTTTTATTTAGAATTTTAGTAGTGACCGGAGTGGAAATATTTTTCATTTCTCTGCCTCTCTTACTTCATATATATTCCGATTGCACGTCATTCGTATCTTATAATTCCATCGTCTCCGTTTAATTCTTTCTTAGATCCGCAATCTTATTCCATCTTCTGGTTTAAGGAAATTCGACCATAGGCAAGACTATGATGTGTCATCTTGGACCATCTCGACCTTTATTAGATTTTGTCTTCATGAACAATTTAATACACTTTGTTAAGTTATGATAACATAAAGACGCTTTCTGGTTGTAACTGGGTTAAGATCTAATCTTATTGAAGTCTATGATGTGACACTGCCCCTCAGCTGGGAGCTCCTTACCCACGTCGACACGCTTACTAGTTCCTTTAATTTTGTTCTAACTACAATATAATTGTGTCAATATGTTAAAACAGGATGTTGTCTATCTGTATCAGCTACTAAAGAACTTACTATGGTTGTCGTGGACGCATAGCTTTGCTATATATGTAATTACGCGGTTTTTGAACTCAAAGCATCTGCTTTAATTGCCACTGAGTACTAAGCACTTGCTACTGGAAGAGTCAAGTACTACTTCGCCTGCAAGCAATTTAGAACTTTAAAAACTGACTTTCATATCATCCACTATGTATTTAATTACCTCCGACATTAAATGTTTTATTAAATAAAGATCTATTCGAATTGTAAAATGTTTAATTAAAATGTTATTATGCTAAACAATGATACAGCAAACCCTGTATCGAATGCGTAATTAGAATCAACTTAAATCTCAGCACACAAAGTGGAATGCTTCAATTATAAAACATAAAGTAAAGCTAGTTAACAATTCGTCTTTGCCGTCATGAATTCACAATTTGTTTCGACATCTGTTTATCATTCGTTGTCGAGACTCGTAGTTCAAAAGCGGTAGTGACCATTATTTCACAAGCAATGTCCGTGCGCAATCATGTATCAAGTAACTTAGTGATCGAACGAGTCATTTAATGTAGCTCACGATTCTCACACGCGTTAATAAACATCAATTATGATGCTAATGCTACATCGACTTGGGCCTCATTTAACGAACATTAAAAATATTGATCGATCGATTAATTTTAAATAGTTATCGTCAACTCAGAGGCATGTAAGGTTGATTTAAATCAAACTATACTTTGATCAATGGTTGAAATGGCTTCAATCAAACTGCACACACTTCATTCATATTGATTCAACTAAACAATAGTTGCTCTCTAACGATAAGTGCACTTTCAAAGATGTATGCGTTGTGAGAAGGCCACTTCGTACTTAATCGGCTTTTGTTCGTGTATAATCGGGTTTTAGTACTAGGCTTGCAGTGGGCAATAGGAAGCCGGCAAGAGTTCGCAGGTCAAGGCGGTTTGCGCCGCCGCACAGTGGGTCGAAACTATGATTTTAGTGACTTAGGGCTCAACTTTGCTTTTTCACTTTTTTTTTATGCGGATGGGTAGAGCTCATTAACCTCAATAATAATTGTTCTGATGTATTTTTTCCTAAACTTTATACTTTGGGTAGAAAAATGTGTTTTGTTATTTTTTTGTATGGAGCGGATCAAATAACCTTAAATTCCTGCTAAGTAGCGTGTGATCCCGCGTTGAAACTTTATTTTTCATATACCTTGTCTAGTCTATTATCATTTGATGCTATTAACGTGTGCATAAAGTTGCAACTCTGCCAAATAAATGGATCGAAAAAAATGAAAAAATATATCGAATAAAAAGCTACATTTTTTACTTTCGTAAGTTCTTTTAAGTTAAATTTGATATGGAATAGTAAGTAAAAGCACGTAATAATACACATAGTTACTTAACAACTAACAACAATACATTTAAAAGGTCCCTAATTAGCTTAAATTTACTAATATATGTAGTATTAGTAAATTTGTAAATTTAAGCTAATCACACTAATCATAATACATTTAAAAGGTCCCTAATTAGCTCAAATTTACTAATATATGTAGTATTAGTAAATTTAAAGCTAATCACACTAATCATAATACATTTAAAAGGTCCCTAATTAGCTTAAATTTACTAATATATGTAGTAGTAGTAAATTTAAGCTAATTAGGGATCTATGAATTTCAATTTCTTTGTTTTAATGACTTTAACATGTTTATGAAATGTTATTTTAAGTTAGATTTAATACTGAATAGTAAGTAAAGATAGGTACATAATAATACAAATTAGTAAAGGTAAACTAACATTACTACAACTAACACAAGCAAACTAAAAACTAACTATAAACAACATCAAACATTACTATTTCCTTTCAATTATGAGTTTGACATTTATAAACTAATAAAAAAAACAAGAAACTTACAAACTACCAAAAAATCTTATTCACTATCGCTATGACTATCTTGTAAATTATCTACATCAATAAAATCTATATCGGATTCTGTGGGAAAAATCAGCAGAAGCTCTTTGACTTTTGGAGAGAGAACCATTATATTTTGTTTCACCATTCGAGGTCTTAGACTTGTGATCTTTGGATCAGAAGACAAAAGAAGATTGTGTATAATATCCTCATTTGTCGCCGTTCTACTTACCTTTCTAGAATGACTCTCTCTATATTTCCGGAAATCTTTATTACGAGCTTCCGCTGCCTCTTCCGACAGTTTACCTATAGGTATGGCACCAAAGTGCTTAATTATATCACTCCCATGTACTAACAATTTATGTATACTGGAAGGCATATAATACCAGGGATATAAGTGAACGTACAATTGTGCAGTATCTCTACAAAATTCGGAAAACTTAGAAAGATCCACGCTCTCTCCAGATGCAACCGTCTGAAGAATCACATGAAACCTTTCTATTAAATCTTTATCTATTCCTGTTATGCGAGCTGTTGTTTCTGCATCCCTAAAAAATCTTCTGGCAGTATTGCCATCATTGGTTGTGCCTACTCCTTGCTTGACTACGTCAATAAGTAAACCGCATTCTTTCTTAAACGCTTGCTGTATAGCGCTCTTTCTGAGTGACATTTTTTCTTTGTCATCGCCCCTGCAACTCCATTTTTTGAAGTCCAAACGATAAGCTGCAAACAAAAAGAAATATCACTTAAATAAAAATCTCACAAGTAACTATATAACGGGAAAAAAATTATGAACTAATAAAATTATATTTACCGATATGAAGTAAGCACTCCATGCTTCTTATCCAGGCATGTAAAGATGACATTCCATACTGGAACACTTCTTCGTTGTTCTCTTTTTGAGCAAGTGACTCTAAATTGTTCATCTCTGACGGTTTTGCTTTGCAGATATCACAGACAGCTGAAGATGTGTCTGACAAATATGACGATATTTTGCCGTCTATCATCGTCAAGTGCAATTGATGCTTAACTTCAACTTGATTGAACTTGATTGGCTGAAGTCTTTCTATTTCTTCGGTTATGCTAGCTTTTATAGTTACCACTGTTGACTGCGTTTCTTTGGTAAATTTGAACATTATCGGACGGCAATAGAAAGTTGATGAGGGTCGATCGTTTTCCCAAACAATTGTTCCATCACATTGTTGAAGCCTTATAGGAACTAGACTGGCCATGAAGATAGTTGAGTCATCAAACTCTGCTTCAGTCTTTTGTTTATAATTACTTTGACCTGAGGCTCCATCAAAACCCCATTTGCTTATTAGCAGTAACTCAGTTGGCGAATCCAAATCTAAAGTAATCACTTCTAAAAGCCTAGATACCGTCAAGTTGAGTAAAGCTTGCAGTTTAATAGCAGCTCCTTCTTCAGTTATAATTATGTCTTCTTTCCCTGGATAACATTTTGCCTTCGCTTGTTTTATTTTATAATAAGAAGGGTATAAATCAGACCTATTTTCACTTGCTGCTTCTCTTAGGCTTATATACTGCCACTTACTTAATTTAAGTGAAACTAATAAAGACAGTGCCTTATCGGGTGAATATGTACTACTTTTCGGTTTACTTGTACTTAAACACTCTTTAACTTTTTCTAGATCTTCGGGGTGATTTAGTAAATGGTTCATAATTTTTCCTACATCCTCATTTCCGGTGTTTCTTAAACTAGCAATTGTAGTAGCTTTAAGTTCATCCGGGGATAACGAAAGCGATTGGTTAATTTGATCAACGCGTCTTCGTTTTTGCCTGGAGCCCAATTCCTCGAAAGGTTTTCGAGGTGTAAATGTAGATGTCGAAGCTTCTGTAGTAGATGGTGGTAGATTTTCGACATCTTCAGTATTACAAATCTCGAGCCTTTCCTGTTCAGTGTTCACAGCTTCAGGTATCATTCCTTCGGGCCAGTTTATTGCACGTTCCAACCAATCACCATTTTTTCTTACAAACTGTGCTAACGTGCGACTACTTCGTTCCCATCTTGCACTTATATTTGAACAAAAGCGCGTACAGAATTTTTGGAGCTCAACACTGTTCTCTTCGGTCACGTTTATTTTATGTTGTAGGAATTGAAAGAATTTTTGACTATCCGACAGTGACTTGACCTGCTCTCTTAAAATCATAAATAAATCTAAATTGTTAACTAAATTATCCATTATAACGAAAAAGGGACGATCAGAATCACGAGATGTTAGTAGTAGTACGAATAAACGAACACTAGTTAGTATATAATAAATTATGGTCATTTTATACTTCCAGAATCCAGTGACAAACAATGTTTACTAATTTTTCTACTACCCTCATTAACTAATTATCCTAATTAATATTACAGTAATGACTAAAAGCGAAAAACATTGTTTTTTTATAAGGTAAAAGGTTAAGCTAATTACAGTAATTAAACACACAAATAGAAATTAATTGATTTCATATCCACATTTTTAAATAAAGGTCCCTATTAGCTTAAATTTACTAATATATGTAGTATTAGTAAATTTAAGCTAATTAGGGACCTTTTAAATGTATTGTTGTTAGTTGCTAAGTAATTATGTGTATTATTACGTGCTTTTACTTACTATTCCATATCAAATTTAACTTAAAATAACTTACGAAAGTAAAAAATGAAGCTTTTTATTCTATGTATTTTTTCATTTTTTTCGATCCATTTATTTGGCAGAGTTGCAACTTTATGCATTTGTTTATAGCATCAAATGATAATAGACCAGACAAGGTATATGAAAAATAAAGTTTCAACGCGGGATCACACGCTACTTAGCAGGAATTTAAGTTTATTTGAGCCGCTCCATACAAAAAAATAACAAAACACATTTTTCTACCCAAAGTATAAAGTTTAGGAAAAAATACATCAGAACAATTATTATTGAGGTTAATGAGCTCTACCCATCCGCATAAAAAAAAAGTGAAAAAGCAAAGTTGAGCCCTAAGTCACTAAAATCATAGTTTCGACCCACTGTGCACCGTCGCCATCGCCGCCGCCGCAGGCGCGGGTCGAGGACCGCGACGCGCCACCCGCCACTCACATACTGGGTTCCGTTACTCCTCACTTGTATATTGTCCTAGTACCTACATTCTGAAACTATGGTCGGCTTACTTTAGTTATTCAATCCAGACAAACAATAGATTCTGATAAAGATCATCGAGTGTTCTACAGCTCTGAACAAACTGTTAAATCACTTAATCAATGTTTGTAGGTCAACTTTGATCGAATGGATACTTCGCTCCATTGGTTTACACTGTTTACTTCGTAGTAGTTTAATGTACATTATATTCACGCGCTCGTCCTCCGATTTGAAGTAGCTCATTTTATAAATGATTCGGTAATGTTGTATGTTGTTATTTGTTGCGTGGCCGCGTGGGAACGGAACACGGGAGCAAAGCGTACGGCCAAGTAGCTTATCTTGAAATATCGCCGCTGACAGCACGAGTCGCGACAGAACCGCCGCCCGTGGAAAATTGTTAGCGTTTACAACCATTAATTTTATTTAACCATCAACGACTGCCACGCCATTTTTATGACAAATTATAATTATAACAATAAATCTTTTAATTTTCAATCCACCTAAGGAGTGGGTATTAATTCTGCCAATCTCGACCGACGAAGTAATTTTACTGCCGTTGCGTAACGCTTTAGTGGGAACGCAGCCGGGCAAACTGACAATAATAACCTAAGTCGGAATGATAATTATTAAAATGCCATATTTAGCGGTTGCTTTTGTGGCGGCTTTATGGCGACACTGGTTTAATAGTGCACGCTTGATTTGCTGTAGCATCGAGGTGACATCATCACCGATACAGACGTATAAGCAACCATTGTACAAAACGTTATAAGTACATAGGTAGGATTATACATTATTTGCTAAATTATAATTATGCAACCATCGCAACCGGCTTGCTCAATATCGCGTTTTTATAGCCTACATAACGTAGCGTCAAATGACATCTTATCATGTCAGTTAATAGGGAATGAGTTTATATTGCGTGTTTGTATACATTGGTATAATAAAATAGTTGAAATGCATTAAAGATTGAAGTAGGTGGAGTTGTTGGCTTGTGTCCAGGGCGCCCTGAGCGGCCTTACGAGACGCGTTCTCCACGAAATTTGAAAGCGTTGCGAATTTGCTACATGTTTAATAAACTCTGATATTGTCATGGCCGCCGAACGCCATGATTGATGGACTTTACGCTCCAATCGTTGTATGTGCGTAAGATAATTGGTATTTTGGTTACAAGACAAGATTTGACCTAGCCATAACCTGCACAGCCTTGGATATACTGTGTGTAAAAATGTCACTTGAAACGTTGTGCGTCGTCAACCTGTATTTATTTTCCTTGTGTACATAAGAATTTCCATATAAGTAGTAAATAAGGACAGAAAGTTTAAATACCCATTTTTTAAGGCTAACTTTAGGCTGAAGGCTATTACAAAGCATTCGTAATAATCTCATTGGTAAATATATTCTAAATAAAAACTTGAAAATTCGACACCTGAAAACTGATCTTGGAAAGGGCTGACCTGATTTCAAACAAATATTGCTGAGAATAAGACACAAGTCGGATTCGAGGCCCTTTAAGGTTCTTTTACACAGACGTGACTTTGCGATATCTATTCCTAGTACATTTATTATGAAGTCGCCTGCGATCCTACACCATCTTACACACTGCTGCGCCGTATCGCGAGTATATTGAATTCATATCATCGCAAAGTCGTGTCGTTGGGCCGCGTCGCATCTATGTGAGAAAGCCTTTATTTGTGTAGCTATCTAATGAGTAAATCAGAAATATCTGTACATTTAGTGTGATATCAATATTTTAACCACACTGATAATTAATAATCCTTCAAACTTTGTTACTGCGTACAATAACACAGCATCGCGCTTGTACTCCCAAAGGATAAGGTAGAAATGTACAAAGATGTACATCCACATTTCACCAATGCTGTTATTAAGTCCCCAGTCATTTATGTAATAGGTGGTGAGTATATTGCCATCAACCGGGCACAATTCCAAATTTTGGGCTGCTACTAAGAATTTCCTTACAGGAAAATTCATTAACACTATGCCCGACCTGGGAATCAAACCTCAGCATTCGCGCTTGGGACCATTCAACCAACGAGGCAGTTTTAACTGTGTACAATAAAAAGTATAAACGTAGATTTCAGTCAAAAGTGGGAAGAATCTCGAAGCTCTTATCTCTTCCTGTGTGATCAGAGCTCCATGCGGTGCCAACACGAATCGTAAGTACATTGGCACTGCTCAAAGATACACACACAGCATAAGCTCATGAGGTCAACGACCGGTACAGTGCAAATAATCGTATGCTCTATGATCACTAGAATAAAAATGTAATTGTACCACATCTTTTTACAAACCAGTTTTTAATGTCAATAGTGTTTAAATTAATATTTTAAATGTTAAAGTACATGGTTGTTTTTCTTTGTTAACTTCATATCTAGACCTTGGAACCGATCCGTGTGAAATATAACAGGGGTCTTGGAATTATTTTATGTAGGAAAACTTAAAACTACCCGCGATTAAAAGTTAAGGCCTTATTTAAAGATGACTGACGTTTCTTGAACTAGAACACCCTCTTGTCATTTAAATGCGATCAATTGAAACATGACAACAAACTAGTCAAAGGAATTTGAAACACGAATAAGTAGATAAAACTGTATACTTTTTTGACTCTGTGGTTTTATTAACTGAGTAATTTCTGTCAGTTTGTACGGTATTTATGGTAGTGGGCACAAATGATATGATAATAAAGGAAGGAGTATGTCGTCTGCGCCGATGACAAGTGGACGTCGTACGGCGCAGATTTACGTTATGATTGCGTCTGATGTGTCATGGGCATGTGAGCAGTTATTGCATCTAGTTTAACTGTTTAATTCGCAGTTAACACGTAAATTTTCAATGTAACAGTAAATTTGTTCAACGTATTTGTATTCTTTACATGTTTTTAAACATTCAAATGACTAACAGTAGGTACCTACTCACGTTAGAAAATTAATTGTTATTTCTATAATGTTATCGTTCTCCAACAGATGAGAGGCAGTTTAGAGAGCTTCACCAAAAAGGTAAAAAGCACTATCGCCATTGTAGGTGCAAAAATAACAGCTATATCATTCATAAAAAAACGAGTTTAATAAAACGAAACGAACGGTTAATCGTCGCTAATAATTACTCAAAATATCCTGTCAATCTTTATGGTACTAGATATTTTGAAGATTTGAGTTTAAAAATTTGATTATCAAGAAGATATATGCCCGTATAAAACAGGCTATTAAATAGGTACTTACTTACTGTTGTGAGTGCGGAAGCGCAATAAATTTGACAAATCGCCTCTGTTATGGCAATAACTGTTTCAGAACTTACTTAACGAGTAAAAAATGTCCATATAAACAGTGAAGTCGCGATTGTCGCCTACAAACAGAGTACAATAAAGAATTATTGTAATGAAGAGACCGATACAATACGTTTCACCTCTCCCAGCTCTTGACGACAAATGAATGGATGAATGTAAAATAGTTGGGTTGAAATTTACATTTTGATTGGAAATTCTATGAATCTGCTCCTCGATTGTGCTTGTGTGGTGGGTTGGGGAAAGTTAATTCACAGTTGGGACACGGTAACGAAGGGAATCGATAGCTTTGCGCACAAAAGGTGTAATGTGACTTGGTAACAATGATGTGCCTGATGCCCTGGTTAACTTGTTACCCTTATCTCTTGCTTAATTACGTGTTGCTATAATAATAACGTTTGTTTTGCTAACATTTGTCACAAATTATTTGTTCTAATCTTACAAAGGTTTAATTTCATTATAGGTAGACAGTTATTTGACACCTTATTAAGACAATTATTCTTCACACTATCCATTATTGAAACACATTTTCACTCGTATAAAATTACAAAATACAAATAATAAATACCAAGTATTAAGCAACACGAATAACAGCAATAAATAGACATATCAAGTTATTGAACTAAAAGAATTTCGCAATAAAAAAGCAAATCGAAACTCCATAGTTATGTAAATTAACAATTATCGTAGGTCTTATGTCTTGTATTGCTATAAGATTTAATGTCTGTGAACTTAATGTTATTTATACTATACTAAATTACCTTAAGTTCACAGACATTAACTCTTCATCTACATCGTTCTAGACATTAATCTATACTATATTACCTAGAGATATTGCGGGGTTGAAGATAAATAATATGTAAGCCTCAAATATCGAAGAATAATTACTCATAGAATCACTTCTAGTGGTAACTACAATAGTATGATTACGGTAAGGTAACAGTTATTAAAGTATACAGTACAATAGTGTTTGAACATAGTGTAACCCAGCATTATATATATACCATTTGGGTAGCAAAATTACCTCTTCCAAAATAATTGAGTATTTAAGTCGAAAGACCTTTGCGTGCCTAATCCTGAATTTCTATTACTGTAAAGAATCTAATCTAAAACTATTTTCGTAATCGTTTACTTTTTTTTATAATAAAGCAAATGTTATCATCATTGAATAAAGTAATTTCGAATTTTAATATAATCGTGTCTATAATCGAATTCAATCATAACGTAATTGCGCTGTTTGATGTCTCAGAATTGTATTACGGAATCACATTAAAATTGTATATGTTATGGGAAATGTTGATATAGAATACAATTGGAGGAGAAAGAATGAAGATAATCATATTATTTTTGAATGACTAGAGAAAGAGTAGTGACTGCCGAAGTCCATACCTAAGGACATACTCGTCATTCCGTCACCAAACTGTTAAGCAAGGATGATTATGGAAATCGTTCCTTCAAGATTACTTTGTAGCGTGTGAAAAAACCTAAATTCAGTAGTCAAAATCTACAGACAATGAGGATTAAATTCTTAAAACAGCTAATGGAAAAACAAGATCAGCTGAAACATAAATAAAGCTGATTTCCAGCGAAAGTTGATTTTGCATAAAAGTAGATTGGTAGCAAAATGTATAATAGGTAGTTAATCGATAGTGTGCAGAATCGAAAGCTGCAAGGTCGACGAAGGCAACCAGTCCGGCCGGACCGGGTGGTCGCTCGCGCTACCAGTTCCAGCAACGCTTGCACGCGCCCGTCCAAACTGATTAATTAACATTTAAATTTCGTTGTGATACTCTTATTGTATCTAGTTTCATTCATTATGATGTCCATGTTTAGTATAAATAAGTTTGCCCGTTATTAAATAACAGTAGAAGATGCCAACTTTTTTGTTTTATTTTACCATTAAAGATTGATATTTAAGTTTCTAATAACATTAAATTTCTTATCTTACACTACATACAATATTTCAGAACAGCATTCAACACACTTTGTTTTTAAACCAAATATATAATACAATAGAGAACTAGTTTAATTATCTAGAGCTGGTGTGGTGACAAGTATATTGTTATCTAGGACAGCTTCACACGTTAGCACACATTAAAGCCTGAGCGCACGCATCCAACTGGTAATCTCGACGAGTCATTACTGTTTGCTCTTTGATTTACATGACGACTTTGTCTGTGAAGCCGGGTTATGTTTGGAACCGATTGGTTGCCCGCGCATACACTAATTACACTACTCAAATCGGATATGGAATTAGCGAAGTTTGTCATAAATTGTTCCGACAGAGTTCAACCCTCCTGCTCCTTCGACGCGTGCAGCGCTTTGATACGCTACGCTGAACACCGCACACAGTTACAGAATAATTATTATGATTATTTGTATACAACTGCTTTCCGCCTTCGATTCAATGTTGGTTAAAAAGCTTACTCAGAATTCAGCGGGCTCTCCGTCTCCGTGCTATTTGTTCTAAGACGGTGCGTTCGTGTTCAAAAGTTTGCCTGGCTTCTTTTCAGTTACTCGTTTACTACGTTGATTTTATTACATGGTCGTTACGGGAGGACTTTGTCTATCTACCTTGGTTTGATTAGCGAAATGTTATTGTCTACCTTGGGATTGCAATTTCTTAAAGAATATCTCAACTTGAAGTCAAACAAAGAGCTGACATTTAATCTGGGATGTAGGTAGTTTTGTATTTGAGTTGTAGCGCAGACCTCTCCAACATTAACAAATAGACAAAACACCCATCCGCTTACTAATAAGGCCCTTCTTACGAGAAGTGCTGTTTGGTGCGACTGTCTCCCTAACCGCAGCATGCTTCGCTCGCTTTGCTAATGAGACCCTAGAGATATTCTTTCCATTGCTATCTCGGAGGGTTTCTATCGCGTCGACGCGACGCCGACCATACTACATTTATAACTGCATTTTTATTCTCTTGTCATTGACCTCAATTTAAATTTCTCTGTTAATTTTGCTTATTTATTCCTTGCCGTTCCAAAGGGTCTAAGTGCCACTGGAAACATTTCATTTTCAAAAAGTGTTTTTGTTGAAACCATTAATTTCTGCTGTTTGCTTGTTAGATTCATATTACTAGCAGAACCGCGAGAGACACAAAGCCACGTAATAAAAAGTCGGGTAAAAAGTTTAGAGATGAGTTCCCGGTACTGTGTCTTGAAAGTTTTGCCGGAAAGTATGTACTAAGTCAGTTGCTATACGCAGTTCTTCGACATCCAACGTCAAGGTCGGTTATGCGATCAAGCGAACAATGAACTCCTCTTCCGAAAATTCCATATTTTTATTTGCAAAAAGCTTTCGATACATCCGCTATAAATTGGAGGGCTCGAACGGTTTTGGCGTTGTCTGTCCATCCTCAATTATTAGTATCCCGTCGTTTGGCTAATTCATCAAAACAAAATTACAGACCATTGAGCCGACTGGCGATGTAAAAAGGGCCTTAACTTGAGTAAAATGGGAATTCTGAATTGAGATAATTCAGAGGAAAGGCAAAGAAGGTTCTTTGAATAACTGACCTTAAAGAATGAGAGGTAACAATTTTTTAATCACAAATATATTATAACGAGAAACTTCCATGTTATAACTAAAGGTATAATAGAATTCTTATATAAATCGATTTTAAGGCATATCGTCGCGTGAAATTATAGACAAAACATTTCGTTACAATGACGAATCAACCTTTTTTGCTTTCGTTGTACGGATCACCTGTAATATTTCAGTGAACTACACGGCTGAATTCTGTGTGTTTAATATCAGTACGTTATAAATCGTTTATTTGCAATTCATATGCGAATGTTAATTCAATTGCACCTTCTTCACAGCCTTGACGCTTCCAATTTTTTTTACGTCCCGACAATACAATGGAATATTTTGTGAAACTACTTTGTCTTTCTATAGCAATAGCAGTTGCTAATAGAAAAATGATTTTCAAAACAACAATTACTCAAATGATGTTTAGATTTTTAAGGACCCCAAATGTTGCTCTTTCAAATAGTTTTTGCCCTCGAGTGTTCTTTGTTGAATACCGACATCCTCATTCATAAGCCGGACAGCTAGCAATACACAACACTCTTTATCGTTTTGGGTTATATAGTGCAGATTAGCTTGGCCGCGATATGTTTTTAGATCGGCAATGGTAAGTTATGGCGGTAGGGGGAAGGTTCAAAATAGCTTGAACCTTTCAAACCAACTTGTCCGAAGAGAGTTCAGGCAATAGCAAATTTACCTGCTCTGCGTCTAACAGGATGTCAGATAGCCACCGATGGCGCGGCGATTGTTGCGTTTTCTATTGCCAGCTTGATTTATTGTCGCAATACTATCTTGCTTTAATTAGTGTCTATGAATTAGTATCTGGTGTTATAATCGAGTGCAAAAGCATGATGTCGCTTATAAATCTAGTATTTATCAATTATACGATTAATAAGCTAGGAAAAGTTTCATAATCCATGTAGAATTGTAAATATTTGAACGTGACATTTATATTTATTACCACACAAACATTGGCTTAATGTATTTGATTCGGTAATTTATTTCAGTTTGATGGCTTATGTACGAATTTATAGTTACCGCCAGCCGTTAAGTGAAAAATGTGGAGCTTCACATAACTTGTGTTGTGATTTGAAAGTGAATATTTCGTGTGGCGTACACTCGACCGCACAACTGGATGACAGGATGTGGTTAAAAGTGATAGGTGCTATGACGGTACTCCGTTTCCCAGGATTCAATTGTTTCTGCGCTCTCCTACATATTTTCTGTGGTGGTTAATGGAATCCGTATTTCATAATCCACTTTGTTGACCTGACTTGCACGAATCAATATTTCCATAGCGTATCCATTGCGCTGTACTGCAATTATTACCATAATTTATTTATGCCTCAGAGTTTAAACCGTTACTATTAGAGAAAATAATAATAAAATAAAAGAACTAGTGGAACTGAAAGGCTTTAATTTTATCTCAGACCTGATATTATTATCAAGCTGCAGATGTTGAGCCTCCAAAAATTATCGCGCTCGGATACCTGATAAGGTTTTGTCCATATGGGATGGCACGCCATGAAGTCGACAATGCAATGACCTCGGCGACCTTGACGACGTTGGCGAGGTTATGGAACCGTGGAATATCCCTCGCGTCATCGCGTGACATGATTGTCAGATACACGTGCCTAGTTCCGGTCCTGTTATTGCTTACTGATATTAATTGTTAATTTCCATGGAATTTTTGAGTGTTCTTTTCTAATAGTTCTAGTATCTCGTTTGTAATAAGGTGTGGTATTTGGATGATCTTGTAGTTGATGATGGCTTTCTAATAAAAGTTTTCTTTTGTTTAGTAATTTAGTGTAATGAAATTATTATTTTATTGTATATCGAAATATTTGTCTAGTCTCGTTTCAGAACGACGAAAGTAATTTAACAAACAAATAATTTAAACGAAGCAATAACTTCACCCAACCTTGAAGGAATTGTATAAAAACAAAGTATTATTTAGGTCGACAGCTTCAGTAAAGACGTTGAAACGAAGTTTACATAGCGCACCGCTTAATTCATATCGCGCCAACCTTGGACTAAACCACATAATTAGCGTACCAGGGAGCGCAGCCTTGTTTAATTCACCACCACGAAGACGATTTTCTAAACACGATTCCGTGAAACTAACACAAAACGCACTTGCAAAATAAAATTTACCATCATAAGATAATCGATCTGAAAGATTGCCTCAATAAAATCTACTTTGGGTTGTGCAAAATGTAATAAATATTTTCCCCGAGGTGATCGCTTAATATCTGAATCCTGATGGTTAAACGTCTACAACCTTTTTCAGATTATTACTATTACCGATCAGTATTAAGTCGCCGTACTAACATTTTCATAAAACATGATTTACTTTTGTTAATGAGCTATTGTTTTCGCACACATGCTCAATTTCCGATACCTTTACTTATTACGTTGTACATATTCACATTATTTACATGCATATGTGTGTCAGTGTATGTAATTTAGTTGGTAATTGTCTCCGTTTGTTAAAGTATTTATTTTTCTGTTTACAGGCCACACAAAATGATGCTCGAGTCGAGCCGGTAAGTCAACTCCGCCACAAATATCTGTTTAACGTAAATCGTTCATATCAATTAGTATAACATTATTAAAACAAGTTTCATCGGCACATTTGTCCGTTATTCTGTGGCTGTTGACCCGTCCAATGGTTGGAAAATATTTAACAACTTTACTTATTTTATTGTCCTTGGGCGATTTATCTTGTCCAGATAATTAAGTTGGTGTCCCTTTAACTTGGTCGATTCGTTTGGAAGTATCGGCGGCATTGTTTATGTGACGATCATTGCACTGTATTATAAAGATTTCTTAGTAAATTGTCTGTGTATTGGTGCGGTCGGTTGTCGGCTCATAATTAGTTTCGCTTATTCACTCACCGCTACAGGTGCGTACTATAGGAGCATCAATTACGTGAAAGTTGTGCGTTTTCTAATTTCTAATTTAATTGCGATGTGCGACCGTGCAATACCTTTACTAGATCATTTGCAATTATTGCTTCTGTGTATTGTGTGGTGGTAGTGGTGGAGGCGGTTGTTTTGTGGAGTTGGTATAATAGTATTAATTATGATGTTTGTTGTGAGTTGACTAACGAAAAACTATTCCAAAAAGATTATCATACAAGTATCTATAAATCATTTACTCACACCACGTATCATATTGTTTTGTATAGTTATAATATATTCCTTTGCAATACTGTTTTATTCGAGACATCGAAACATAACTAAACAATTCCATAAATAAATATTTCCATGTCCTTTCCTTAGACATGGAATGAGATTATAGCATCTTATATGCTCATTAACTTATACATTCAGTTTAATAAGTAAAGTTCGGAAACTCGTCCACGATAAGCTACGCAAACGAGATAAAATAATTATTTTATAGCGTCATAATCATGATAAACGAACTGGCACTAGCACAACATGTAGTAAGTAGCCACTGCGGTTATGTAAAGCTTCAGTCACTATAAATCACCGCCAGAAAGAGACAGCAGGCGCAACGCGTCACAAATGGAAACGTTAAGACGCAGGAAAGAGACGGCGCTACTTCCTCAGCACCCATACCAATTACGGCCGTGAACTGTGAAAGTAAACATAGGGCATTATAGAGTAAAATTTATTTACAACTCTGTTCTTTTATTTCTCTTGCAATTATTTATGTAACTAAATACAAATGTCACGTGTTGCCTTTCAATTTGTAATTTATCAACCATTGATATTGTTACGAGTATGTTAAATGTTCAACTAAAGAACTATAAGTACAATAACTTCGTTGTTATTACGATAGATGGAGCTACGAGTACACGTTTGTTTTAACGCTATGAGTTTTAAACAGTCATCCTTATATGGGTTAATATCCATTTAGATGTCTCCATATAACTTTGACCAGACATCATTATAAATCGGTTCATAAATGCTATTTTCCTTGAGAAATTCTTATGAGCATTGAGACAGCGCGCTATCATCAAATACTCGCATTATGAGGCCGGTTAAAGAATTTATGTGCGCGCACTAAGTTTACGATGTATTTATTGCTCCATCGTCCAGCAAAAGGAGAACCATTGTAATAATTTGAAGCCATGTTGAAATGGACAAACAATGGGGGCGAGCAGACTCATCCGATTCCAAGTAAACGCCGATTCCAGAAGAAGAAGGTGCATCTAATCAATCACTGCGAGTCGCCACAGTAAGTCAAATGGTCGTTTTTTCCGGCGGCTCATTTGCATTGACATCCGTCCCGCTTGCACTTTAAACTAAAACTAAAAGTTAGAAAGAGACGACAATTTTGTCTCAATGACCTTAGCAACGTGCGCGTGCGTCGATACCGTTGTGCCGTGAGAAGGAATTTTTGTGCGGTTTAGCCTCAGCTGGCGATATTGTAATCTCATCATTATGTAGATCATTTTATGTAACCAAATAAGTTTTTTGTTTCGCTCTAAATGCTTGAATTATAATAAGATTTTTTCTGTTTCTTTAATTCCGATCATTATATGTTTAGCAAAAATTCATTCGTTTTACACTTATCAGTCATCAGTAATCAATCAATGTGAATTGGTGTCATTATAATTGATCACGAAGTTTACTATGCTATTAACAAGTTAATTAAAACGATTTGCGTAAGCATAGCATCACAGTCAATAGGACTTACGTAGTGTGTAAAGGAAATCGTGATCTCCGTACATTACTAATAATTTTAATAAAACGACATGTGTGTCTTTCGCTTCAGACATTTACAAATGGTACACGTATACTTACGTGGAGTTCTTCATATTTTTATACGGAATTTTCCCAAGATGACAGTGAAAAGCGTGAGTAAATCGCACTTAATCATCGATGATACATTTTTTTCTTTGATAGAATAATGTACCTGGTGTAACAATGTTCATAGGTTTGATTTACGGTTCGCCACTAATAAAATTGCCTTCATTTGCACGTCCGAGACTCGGAGCGCAACATAAAGTTGTTCGTTTCAACTTTTTTCTCTTCTATTTTGCTATTATCTGTGTCGTTTGAGAGATTATAATTCTGTATGTTAGAAATGGAATTTGAACGTAAATATTTTCTTAAACAAACTTAATCATAGAGCACCATAATCATTATTATCAATACATACGAAATAAACCAGACGGTCATCAAATTATTTAACTAATTAGATAAATCATGTCTGTTGATTATGTTCAGTCGATAACGCTTACATCGCGCAACCGGTTGATACGTACTCCGACCTCTTTAAACATTCATTTGGGCCTCATCTGTTTAGACAATGCCCTTAAGCGAATTTATTTTTTGTTGTGATCAAGAGGCATAAAGGAAACAATAGTTGTCCTATGCAACGTTCTCGTGAACAATAGCTTCAATACATTCACATTGCACACCTACCATTAGATCCGCCATGTTGACGAAAAATTAAATAATATTTCAACGCTTTCACTTACTAATGTATTCGTGACGTAGACTTGTGATGACATAAGTATTAAGTTATTGTCTAAAAGGCCGCCTCAAATGGTCGCCTAGGGATGTTTCATGGCTTATTAATTACGATGACAAATTCATTTTAGACTAAGGAATATCATTATGATATGATATTGCTGAATCATGTTAGTGTAGAAATAATGGAGAAATGTAGTTTGTGTGAGAAGGTTGTCTTTATGAGGAAAAGGGGTCATTATGTTATTAAGGAAATACGAGGTCATCATAGTTGACCTGGTTCCTCTTAGGGTTGCGGAGGTAAGATGGAAGCCGTTCCGTCTGAATCTGGAAACTACGCGTAATATGAAGGAAGGTCCGTGCGTAACAGAAGATGTTTTAATGAAGAACATTATATTATTAGAACCACTTAAAGAAGAATTGCAGTTATCTGCGAATGTCACCGTTTCCGCTGTGCTTCACATAGTAACAATTTATTCGATTTAAATTAAATTAGATGTAAATCAAACAACACAATACGGTACTTTGTCTCATGTAAAAAACACGTGCAATAAAAAGTTTGATTATTTCCCTATACGTTTCACATTTATCAAGCTACCGTCGAGTGCACGTGTCGCCAGCGAACTGATTAAAATGTATGAACCTCTGTAATCTCACATATATTCGACTAAAAGATACCAATGCATTCCGTCGCGATTTTTAAGAATTATATTTTGTTTGGTATCGTCAACATCATCATCATCATCTCCCTGTCCTTATCCCAATTTATTTGGGATCGGCGCAGCATATATCTGGCATGCTGCTCAAGTTCGGTATGTCAACGTAAATTTTAAAACCGGTACTCATCATGCAAATGTTGGTCGCAATGATATGCATATCATGCTTCAAGGTGAAAATCTATAGATATTTTTTCTCTAAATACGTAAATAGAATTTCTTATTTGCACAGAAGCATCGTGTTCATATGCATAGTTTTTATGAGTGTATAATTTAATAGCATTAAATACCCTACATGATGGCTAAGGTCAAACCTGACATCAAAATTCTTTACCAGACCTACTTGACCTCAGTCAACATTTTATTCCAAGTAATAGCATTTGGTATTTTAATGACTAACAAACGATGTTGGTTTCCTGCTTAGTTTTGGACTGCGCTTACTTGGAAATTTGACATGCTGAGTGTAAATATTGGTTTTAAGTAAATTAACAGCATTTACCTGTACTTTTCTCTTTTTATATGGAAGTAGTATAAATATTGAAACTGAGCACTAACACTCCGTTTCGCTTGCCGTTTTATTTTACAAAACTTATAATTATTACACCATCCGATAGTGTCTCTAATAAAGATTAATTTCTGGGCAGTAAGGCACAAGGGAACCAAAGGAAAGAGCTCGTTATTAACAAAAACCCATTTTCTTTTAATAGTTTACAAGATTTTTTGTTTTGCCTTTAATCGCTAGGAGATAATACTTTTTTAAATTTAGAAGTATTTTGACACTAATGGCGCTGCAGCTGTTTGGAATAATAAAACATTGAGCATAATTTCGAACAACATACGTGTAATTTACGAATCAAAGGCATTACACGAAAATATTAATCAGTTTACTAAATTCAGCATTTTCCTTTGCTGACAGTATGTAATTACTTCCCAGAATTTGATCCCTCTTAGCAATACAATCGCATGGTGTACAAATTCATCCTGTATAGGCGTCTATAAAAGTGGATCGACCGGACACGTCATCAATTTCCAATGCGAAGAGTACATGTAGTAATGCAATGACGCTCATTACTCATATATCAATTAGGAATGCGATGTATGCATTATTTCCTATCTCTCTGGTTTTACTTTATACTTCGCGATGTGACATTTACACTTTTCTTTTATCGAGAGATGCTAAAGAAAATCAGTCTTATTACAAAAAACTAAATAAAACTTGGTTTAAACCTGTACTATCAAGTCCAGGCTTATCTGCAGAACCATGGTTTAAATTTGTCCTTATTACAAAACCTAAAAAAACCGTGGATTTCTTAGTACCGTGATTTGAACCATTGACTATGTATTATCCACAGATTAATACAAATATCATTCGTTCACTATGGTATCATTCTATTGCAACGTTCCGTTTGCCCAGAAAAGAAAATGTTTTGATAATACGCTAATGATTAAATGATGTTTAGGAGTGTTGAAAATATTGAAACTTTGTTATTTTGCAAGGATGGATATAAACATTCGTTATTTTGAGTTTGTAGACTGAGGTTTTTTTTAGGTTCAAGAACATTAATTAATTTCGTATTAATTACTTATTATATAACGTGTAACGAAACGTAACATTCTCGCGCGATATATGAAACCATAACATTAAACAAAACCATCGCAAGTTGAACAAAGTTCATTTAGCTTTGGAATTTTTATGCTATCGAAGTCTCTAAAAAGAACAATTGCCTCTTTGTTAATAAACTACCTTCTTTAGTAATTTTAATATTATATTGTGATGGACCAAAAAACGATCTGTGAATTGGAATACCGTGGAAAAAGTAAGTAAGTAAACATAAATTACTTCGATGAACTTCAAATCAGTCTTTAATAATGCATAACGTTTATTAAACCTATTCTTTTGCCTGAAATCTTCATCGGATAATTACATGAAGGGCATCTGAATTCGAAAATGATTTCTGTTGTGTCGGCATGGTGTTTCCAACAACTCAGCGGCTTTAAAATCCTCAATATCAATTAATTCAACCATATTAATATTCATTTTCGGGTAAAAACAATACAACATAATGAAAAAAATGCTATTACTTAAAAGAGAAACTCACAAATATGATTTAGACCATCGTTAAACTAGGGGGTGCCGAGGTTTAGCGTTAGACCATGATATGGTCTATGGTTTATCGCAAAACCACGATTTGTAATATCATTTTTGTTTAAACCATACTTTATAGAGATTTAAACCTGGGTTTTTAGTTAAACCGCTTTTTGTAATAAGACTGAATCGGTCTTATTACAAAAAACGAAATAAAACTTGGTTTAAACCTGGACTATCAAGTCCACGCTTATCTGCAGAACCATGGTTTAAATTTGTCCTTATTACAAAACCTAAAAAAACCGTGGATTTCTTAGTACCGTCATTTGAACCATTGACTATATATTATCCACAGATTAATACAAATATCATTCGTTCACAATGATATCATTCTATTTCAACGTTCCGTTTGCCCAGAAAAGAAAACGTTTTGATAATACGCTAATTATTAAATGATGTTTAGGAGTGTTGAAAATGTGTGTTATTTTGCAAGGATGGATATAAACATTCGTTATTTCGTCGACTGAGGTTTTTTTTAGGTTCAAGAACATTAATTAATTTCGTATTAATTACTTATTATATAACGTGTAACGAAACGTAACATTCTCGCGCGATATATGAAACCATAACATTAAACAAAACCATCGCAAGTTGAACAAAGTTCATTTAGCTTTGGAATTTTTATGCTATCGAAGTCTCTAAAAAGAACAATTGCCTCTTTGTTAATAAACTACCTTCTTTAGTAATTTTAATATTATATTGTGATGGACCAAAAAACGATCTGTGAATTGGAATACCGTGGAAAAAGTAAGTAAGTAAACATAAATTACTTCGATGAACTTCAAATCAGTCTTTAATAATGCATAACGTTTATTAAACCTATTCTTTTGCCTGAAATCTTCATCGGATAATTACATGAAGGGCATCTGAATTCGAAAATGATTTCTGTTGTGTCGGCGTGGTGTTTCCAACAACTCAGCGGCTTTAAAATCCTCAATATCAATTAATTCAACCATATTAATATTCATTTTCGGGTAAAAACAACACAACATAATGAAAAAAATGCTATTACTTAAAAGAGAAACTCACAAATATGATTTAGACCATCGTTAAACTAGGGGGTGCCGAGGTTTAGCGTTAGACCATGATATGGTCTATGGTTTATCGCAAAACCACGATTTGTAATATCATTTTTGTTTAAACCATACTTTATAGAGATTTAAACCTGGGTTTTTAGTTAAACCGCTTTTTGTAATAAGACTGAATGTGTTTAATCAACTGTTTCTTGAAATATTAATATTGATAGCAGTCGTCATAATATCATTATCTCCTGTTATTAATAGGTAATCTATCCAGATACAATTGTCATTTGTATGGTTTATTGAGCGCTAGTTGCCCGACATATAATAATAATATTACATTTAAAACTGGTGAAGATTTGAAGTGACAGATTTTAATCAAACCATTTCTTGAGAAAATTCATGTTTGTTTGTAGGTACTTCCTATATGTTCCTGTATTTCTACATGTCTGTTATAACTTATAACACATCGTTATTACCCAAGTCAAATTAAGTCACTAAGTTAAAGGGCGTTTAGCAAAAAACGTCCCTAAAGTCTCATCTGGATCATTTAGATTTTTACGGATTATCTCATCGGCTATGTTGTCTTTAGTAATATAAGTAAGATCCTTGACAATAGCCGAGTATTAGCACTGCTAACACACTCTGCCAAGGTAAAATGACTCATAGTTGCCGATTGATACACTATTATCGTAGATGTAGTGCACATGTCTTGAATGACATATGTTGAGACTCTTGAGTGAATGGGCTTTATATTTGAGAAAAAATATGTTTGGCAACCTCGTTTCCTTGCAGCTATAACAGGTACCACATAAAAAAAATGGGTTAGGAAATTCGTACTTTTGCGAAAGAAGTCCAGAGATGCACAGAGATAGATCAAGAAAACTTTAAATAAGTAGCACTGAGGACAGTTACATTAAAATCAGTCGCTCTTGAATGTATCAAGCGTGCATGCCTCTACAAATGATAGCATTAAATACACAAACATGATCCAGTAAGTTTAAGCGATGATGTCACCGTCTGTTTATTGTCTTAGGTAAATATTGTCCGTCCGGCGGCATCGCGTGCGCATCAAATATGCATCACAGGCCGAATTCACTGTCTGCTGGCTAGTCGTATATCAATGTATTTATTTTGTTTAAATGATTATTGTCAAAGAGATTGCTGCCATGTCTTCAGTTAGGTTATGTAGAGTCATATTTAATCGTTTAGTTAATACAATTATGTCCACATCTAATATTACGATGGTAACTAATAAATCTGTCTTATTGCTGCATAAATCTTCGACGCAATTAAATTTTAGATTCCTCACATAACATATTATACACAATTTAATTAACAGCAGAATGGCTTCCATTTAAAACGCCACTAGAATATAATGAAGGCATTTAATATTAATATTATATCTTTTATTATATTTATATATATTATATTTATGTACTGAAGGTCATTAGATTGTACTTAAACGTTTATTGTTTAGAGAACTTCTAGGTAGGTACAACGTATGTAATAACCATATTTTTCAGTGCTTCTGATTAATGGAGTTTAATTTATAAATTTATATTTACGAAAAATAAAATACAATTAGTGATAACTCATTTAATTACAAACTCAGTAAACTGTGAACTAAATACAAACAGCATATAACAAAAACGTCTATCTGTCTCTAATAACGTCTAACCATATGTGTCATAATACTAAAAAAAGAATCATTGTTATAGCAAAACGTTAAATTTAAATATGAACTGTCAAACTCAATGAACAAATAGCTGATAGGAATATTATCAATAACTGCGGATGTTGCAAGCAATCCATCCGACGTAATCCCTTCGCCGCCTTTTGACGCGGTGAACCGGTATAAAAACAGAATATATTCAGTATTTATAACGTTTGCTGGTGTACGTTTATCGTAACCCGCTTAGCTACTGTGTTGATTTTAAAAAGGGTCCAGTAAAATACTCCTTTTACTCTCCTATTACGCTTTAACAATTTGTGGACAGTGATGGAATTATTTTCTTTTCCAGCTGGTTTTACCTGCATTTGTTCAATTTTTCTTTGAACTACATAGTATAGAATTTGTCTATTTTTTATTCTTAATTTGCTTCTAACTGATATTTTATGTCACAAATTTAAATAATAAGGATAAAAGTTAGAATTTCGCTGTTGTCGGCCGTTTATGTTTAATTAAAACGCCTGTTGCCATGGGAAAGCTTTATGAGCCGTCTGTGGTTAAAAATTGCATTAGTATAACGCACGGTTAACACTTAATTAAGCCAGTCTGTAAAGTTAGTAGACACCATTATCGTCAAACGCTTTTTTCGACCTAATTTCTAATTAATAGAACATAAATGTGGTTTCACAATATTAATACTGAAATAAAGGTATCAACAGGTTAACATTACTAGTCTTCACGTCAGCATACCAGTAGATAGTGGCTGATTAATCTGGAGCGCACTACAGCAGTCTGTAATAGAGATGTACCTGTCTAATAGCTCATGTTTATGTTGAATTGAGCTGAACAGCTGTACATGTGTCTAGTCTAGACGTGTATTCATTGCAACGTTATTAAAACAACATGTTTTATTTCGCTGTTTTCGGTACGGAGCTGGAATTGAGTTTCATAGAAACTGTCTAGAATGTTCTTAAGGTTTTATACCGAAACGGCTTGAATAGAACTTTTATGAGAACGTCTGTGTTGGCTTCCAATATTGGTCTTTAGGTTCGAAACATTTTAGCCATCTTATCTGCTAGTAATAGTAATACAGATCAAATACATCTCACAAACGTGCTTAACAGAGTGGTTTATAAAAAATTCACTTCCACTGCGTGTCATTTACATCCAATTAAACAGAACTGAATGAATTGCGTTCGGTATTACGTGACATTCCTTAGTATAAACATAACTCCGAGTATTATCATAGCGGCAATATCGAATTACAGTACAATATTATGTACAATACGTGCTCGGGCCGCGTTGGCTCCGAACCGCGTTGAATAGAACGGGGAATAAAAACAACGAGTGTTTGAAAAGTCGTCTCATATGAAATATCATCTCGTTCCTGCTCCTGTTGTCACAATACGGACAAAGGACAGTAGTTCAGTATAGAAAGGCTAAAAGACGCGAATTATGATGAATGATCGAGCTTTATGCGAATAGCGGTTGTTGTAGTAAGTATGGGTTATTATCGACGCTAATGCAGTTAGAAAGAAAGAAAGAAGAAAGAAAGAAAAAGGATTTATTTTGCCACCAGAACAACACACAAAAATTCAACACAAGAGAAAAACAAAGTACAAGAAATAAAAAAGCAAGTAGAACAACTTATAGAAGAACTAAAAACAAACCACGGGTGCGATTTTTGCTCACTGACAACATCGCATAACAAATAGGCCACAGAGGAATATTATAAAGTACTCTGTGATATTAATAATCTGTGGGCCACAGAATAATGACAATGACAGTGAAGATCAATCAACCGTATTTAATATTATTGTTATTGTTCAAAACTTAGTTCTAAAGAAAAACAAAAGTTTAAAAATAAGGGAAAGTGTGTGTCCCACCAGTGCCAAAAATTCGGACATCACTCAGCATACGCTGCGATATAAAAAATCACAACACTGATATTCTGTGATATCCGCAAGTGACGCCGGCGTCATTCGGTCGGCGTCAACCGTGTTCCCATAAACAAATTTATGAATAATGTGAAAGAATGTTAGTTATATAAATATTTTAATATGCGGTGTAAAAGAGAGAATTAAAAATAGTGCTCAATTGTGTATTTTGCTAGCAAGATTTGTATTAGGTATACCGTCGCATCCACCCTGCATCACATGACGCGGCGTTGCTAGTATTAATTCTACGAATTTTGCAATGCGCAGTGGCATCAAGCGACCGGACGGTTAATGTTCACTGTTCACTGCACTGCTGTCGTCGGATCATTTGTGTAGTAGATATACCATTAAACATCGCAAACAACTTAATAGTTCACATTTTCAACTTCATTTATGTCGCCATTTATCACATTGCAAAATTATACAGGACTGCAATTTAGCTATTTACCATTCATGGTTCACGTTTCTGCATTTCCTTATCAACGACATGTTCTTCGTGGTGAGGTTGAACAAGAACTATTTATTTACGATGACTTTTGACAAAATTCATTCAAACCTGATAGACAAATGTCTTAGAAACGTTGTCCAATAAAACTATGTTAAGCGATTTAAAACAAGTTTTTTTTTACTTTAAATGCTTGTGCGATATTATAAGATCAGCAGAAGGTTACACAATGTCAGCTGAAACGGAAGTGATATGCACTATGTGTATAAAAATAAAACTAACGTTATAAATTGGTTGTCATAAAATAAAGGCCACTGACGTCACCGAACAGGAAACCTAACAGTTGTAAGAAACACCGTTAAATCATGACAAACATTTCATCAAAATGTTTACGTCCGATGCGCCGCTCCTAAACCCAATCCTGTCTCCCGTGACTGCCGTCAGGTATTTCAATTATCCGGCGTTCTGTTGGATTCGATGCCAGGCCAGCCGCGCTCTCTAAAGAATCGATTGTGGGACATTCCTCTTTCGAATCCCGTCCTTGTCACCCTAGTCATGCATCGGTGGAAATTTCTCTACTCTGTGTGCGCTCATACTAATGCGTTTTATGCTATTCTGTTTTCGCGATCGCAATGCGACATGGAGAAGTATTGAAAATTTCCTTCAAGTTATTCCTTCAATTCTTACTATCAATAATATTTCTCGAAATGATGGACACCAAAATGTTGAGTCGAGTGAACAACAGTTCTACATTTAAGAATATAGGTCGTGTAACGCAACATTACTTATTCAACAAATTTTCACACGAAAACCTGACACTGATAAAGCAACAAGTCCCTTTTTACCGCATTTGTGGCGACGTTTTGTCGACGCCTCGCCACCTTCTAGTCTAGGGGGTCGGAGATTGGAGACGAGGACGATCGGCTGATGGGAAGGGGGGAGGCATCGGGGCGGAGGAGGGGTACCGACATGTCGCGCACTCTCACCGCCATAATTATTTCATACTTTGCATTTCGCGTTCCGGACAGGGAAACAATCGGCAACCACGTATTTTTCCGTCTGGCTAGATGGGGTTGAAAAAGCATTTTTTCCTTCGCTCTCAATAAATGCAAGCCCTTGATACGTCTTTGTTCTTGTACTATATCGTGGGTACATTATGACATTGATATCTGTCTGTTACTTTTGGAGAGATGCTGTTCTACCGAATTTTATTCAACCAATGAATATATACGGTCCATGTCACAATAAATCTTATCAAATAAATGGCACCCAAGTAACCATAGATAGACGATGAATAGTGTTGTGGAATAAGTGATTGACGAGTTCAGTAGGATCAATTTCATACATTGAGTGTATTGGACCGGTTGACCGACCAACTTAACTTGTTGTAGCGACTTGTTTACTAGATAGACAAGCCTAACATAGATACACGATATGGCAAACCTTAATTTGACATTGAATTCGGGCGTGACCACTGTACATATGTCTAGATATTAATTTAATTATTAGAGATATACACGTTGGTGAATATTATCGGAAACAATAAGGCTTATCTACTAGATTGGCAATATCGTGGTGATAAAAAAGATAAGCACTATCATATTAGTGTATGCTACAAAGATTTATAACATGTCGATTTGTATGTAGTAATAGATTGATTGTTATATCATTGATTCTAGGAATTTAGATTGCATTTAAAACTCTCAATAAGTCAATAAAGGTCGTATTTCGTTTTGCATTTCCATTTATTGGCGGTTGTTCCCTGCTAAGAATGGTCCACCCCCTATAAGAGGGTGGTGCAAGCGAACAAGGGATTAGATGTGGATCGCCTAAAAACACATCCAAATGCGACCTATATTCAACAATTTTTGCACCAATATCTGACGAAAAGCACACAACATTGGCAAGACAACAGATATTTTTACCGAACCACATGTCATATATAAATAAACTACTCCGACCATTTAAACACACCGTGTCTGAAATAAAGCAAGTTTATAAACAGAGCGAGACATTGCCTTGAAATTCGCGTTAATACATTCGGAAACGTTTCGTTTAAACGTCGCAAGCGCCGGCAAGATAACGAGTGGGGCGATAAGGACCGACGAATGTTAAAGACTCGCCAACCGCTAATGATATTGCGAATTTTACACCAACAATTGATTATGTATATTCTATAGCGCTCTCTGAACGTTTTGGGACCGTAAATAATTTGATTTCAATCTCTTTTGGATTTGTTTAATTTATTATAACGAATACTAAGATTTAAAACGGGCAAATATTTCTTGGCGTGGGTGTGATGAGAGGCGTCTAAAGTTTTGCTTTATTTTAATAATGTTAGTACATATCCTTTTGTTTCTAATGAGTATCTTTTAATTGCCGTCTATGACGTTCACGGAACGTTAAGAGTCTAGGTTTTCAGCAATAACTACACAGCAAAAACCTGTACAAATAATAGTGAACCTTGTTAATGCTCCATAAAACATATTTTAAATTAAATTTCATTTAAGACCTCTGTCCAAATAAGCGTTCACTGTTTCCACTTATAGTTTTATAGACACGAGACAGAAGAGATTTCATTCTGATTATATTGCTCACTTTATAACAAGAAAGGTGCATTTTCTACAGCCTTCAAGCTGTAGTTAAACAAGTTTAGTACTTATAAACTTATTTGTATTAAAACGGGGTTTTGAAAGCTTTCTATGATCAATCTACAGTATCCCCTTTTGAAGGTTAAGTTAGGAACACACAGACGGTTATCGCAGTCCATACCGACGGCTTCAAGCGAAGCCTGCCATTCAATCTGCATTTTTAATGCGGGATCTCAATACACAAGCAGTCAGGATATGCCCTAAGGAATTTAGCTGTCACAGTCGCTCAAGTTATCGAATGCTTGTGGGCGCTCTTTTGCCCTCTCTTCCTTTCATCCACTAGCATCATTCACGCAGTCGAGAGACTTCTTTATTCAAGCTTTGATTTGAAAAAGGAGCCTTTTAGCTGTGTTTAAAGTTCAACGTTATTTATGAATTAAATTGCAATTTTTAGTCATTACATTGTTGTTCATATTACCCTCACGGTATAATGTAATCGAAAATGTTCGTATATGTCCTAAATCCTGTCTGCAAAATCCTTAGCAGTCCGCGTACCTCGAGTATAACTAAAACACCATTTGATTTCCAACGAGCTTTTGTTTATGTATTCAGTGTAAATAGACAGTTCCATGTGTTGGTACTCGATGTAATTACATTAAGGAGAACTACATTCAGTATCGTTCTTTACTAGAGTGCCAATTTCCGAAGCGGGTGGTCGTTTGCGTGCATATTTAACCAGGATGTAACCCGCCTCTGACTTTCATATTGGAGTTAGAACAATCTCGAATTTGACCCATCAAAAGCTCTTTGTGTACAGTAACACACTATGGGCGATTGCGGGGTTGGGTGTTGAGTTGACGTTGAAGTTTTACTGTCATTTACTTTCGAATTATGGCGGCGATTTTAATGTTCCGTTATTCCGGAACATTTAAATCCATCAATTCAACTGTGGATTTAAAACATTCGGACAGTTGTAATCTTGAAGTCCTCTCTCACCGCATATGCTCTACTATGTTTTTGATTGGTCCTTTTGCATATATAAGATTCAGAAAATTTCTTGGATACTACGATACGACCTGATATTCTTTCTTCTAAATTTTACTTTAATATGTCTTAACAAAAACAATAAAGTAACATACATATATAAACTCATTCTACCCTGGGGGAAGGCAGAAACGATCGTAGCTAGACAGTAAATACTACTATTGTCGCAGGTTACACTCATAAAATATTCCTATGGAAGCATTACAAATAAGTCATTTTGATATTCCGCTAGGCAACACGATCTCTACGCTTAACCTAGGCGCAAAGCCGGCTGCTTTGTTATGCAAATGTTTCTCTACGAAGTGACTTAAGTTAGTCTTAATGTTTAATAACCGCAGAATTAACCGTTTCGAATCAATCTTAGCTATTAGCCTCCGTCAATTGCGTGGCATGGCTTAGCACATACTTGTTTGTGAAACTTAAATAAGACAGAAGTAGAAAGTGGTAGTTGATCCACGGGTATGTTCCCTCGGTGGCCTTAAAGTTTCCTCTCCCCTCCCCCGGGATGATCGCCTATTTCCGCTATGGCCGTTGCAGGCGCGCTCCGCTTGTCACAAATTTGGGTCACAACGAATTAGTTATCCGTGTGCAATTCACTTAATGGTCAATATAGCACTATTTTCAGTTACCGCAGTTCGCTCCCTGCTATTTTAACGTGACTAATAATTGGTCGCGATGGAATAGTTTCGCTGGAGACCGTACTAGTATGTGCTAATTGGTGTCAGTGTTTATTTTTGTACAAACTTGCCATACTGTATAGTAATAAATGTTACGTAGCGAATGCCGCGTTAATTAGGAGCTTTGATGTAGATTTGAACTAAATTGGTTGTGTAGATGTTTTTAGCTCATGTTTACAATATTATAAATGTCTCCTCGTGGCGGAGTGTTTATCGCGGCGCTCGATAAACACAAAGAATATAGTTTTCCGTTCACGTCACGGCTTTTCCACGAAATCCACCGCAAAAACCTTAACCAGCTAAAACATCCATCAAACAAAGCTCTGTTCTTAATACGGCCGGAATAAAGCGACACACAGCTAAATGGAAATAGTCAGCGGTCACCTTCTGCCCGACTCGAAACCAACCGTATTACCGCAAACAATACAGCTAGATTTAAAAGCAAGTGTAAACTGATAAAGCCCAGTAATACAAAATGTGTCATCCACATAAAAGTAAGCATTGCGTTAAAGACTCCAGTACTATCACGATACGGTACACATTCGTTGGATGTTCCTAATATCAACATTATTCGATTTGACTAATACTTTGCGGGTATACGATGGTGTTATACGATTTTTTGTCTTGCGGAGTTGGCACAAGAATCAGATTAGATTAACGCGACCAACAGCGTGGGACAATAAAAATTACGGCCGGTGTTTTGCGCCGGGCGCGCGCTTACTTCGATGAGTGATATTCTCCGCTAATACTTCTTTGTTGGTACAATTTTCAGAGGCGTGGCTAGACATAGAAGTTTCTCCAAGGATAATGTTACAAGGATATGCTTATTCTGAAAAACTATAACCTAAATTATCAAAACAGTAAAAATTACATCGGACTCTAAGGACTTAAATGTTCGGCTCAAAACTCCATAAGCAAGATAACCATTAAAACTTATTACGAACACTAATATAATAATTTAAGTTTAAAACACGCACTGACACCCAAACCCAATTATTTGAACTTGATAATGTTCTAGATATTAATTGAAAGGAAGTGATCCAATTATTAACATAACAATAGTGTGTGCACACCGTTAGATTATTAAAAGTCGACAACGTTATTGTGAAATATTGAATCGACCCATGGAAATCTTATGGAATTGGAGCTGAACATTGGGCACCGGAGCACCGGCTTGGGGTATTCGAAACGTTTACAACATAATAGAGAGCATTAGTCCGATCCACTTTTGACATCATTATCTGTGTAGTCGACTCACGATAACCTGCGAGCGTCGTCGGTCGGTCCCGCCCCGCGTCGAACGGCAGTCGCGCGCGTCCTCGCCTGCCGTTTGGTCGTGTACGCGTTGTGCGGCGCATGCCTACACCTCAGATACATCATAAAAGGTACTCGGGGAACTCGCTTTTGGCGGGTTTTCGCACGGACGTGAGCGGTGATCGTGATGCGCTTTGCATTCGGACACGGAATGCGTGCGTGTTGTCAGCGCGCTCCGCCTCTCTGTGTGTTTGTGCGCCGACACAGTGAAATCTGTGGCGAGGACCACCAGTGATCACTTGGATTGCAGTGTTGGATCGTAGGATTGACTTTAGCGACGCAACTGCATCAGCTTTTTGTAAGAAACGAACCGCTCCGACGGATGTTATGTCCATGATGTTGACTCATGCATGACGCACTTGATTGCTGGAACTGGGAATTTATGATTAACGATACCTTTTCAAAACTGTAACCAATTATAAATTAGAAAACCGTTGTCTGTTGGATGTTGGGAAGTGCTTTGTTTATGTTGGGCGTTCAACTAAAATGTTGTCTAAAATAAGACAATGATTGGTGTTTAAATCTTTATTACGATCACGCTCTTGAAGTCAATGACAAGGTTAAAACTGTATGAATTTTTATATTTAAGTACTGATTTAACCTTTATAGTATTTTATATCTTCAACAGTGTGCAGGTACCTAAGGTCTGCATAATATGTATTAAAAATTTCCAAACACCTGTATTTGAAATCATTATTAGCACCGTGTAGGAAAATGTTAATGAAGTTAACACGATCATTACCGCTATTATTCATAATCTCTGCTCAAACATACCTATAACATAAAGTTAGGAAATAAAATTTGTACGCTCATTAGTTAATTCAGGTACAATTATTATGTACAGTTGTACGGGTATTATCCACTTTAGTTCTACACAGAGCCACAATGTGGCTCTACGGCATTACTCATCTGCACAAAGACTTTGCTTCGACCACTTTTTATTTAATTATTTCAACTTATTTACCTGTATTTGCTAAGTGGACGAAATCACAAATTATTTATAAGTGCGTCTTTTCTACAAAATAATTTAATGAAGTTCTAGTGTAAAGTTAGTATCGCTATTTCCTTCAATTGAAAGGTATTGAGATGGTATTTTACAATCCATATTCAATAGTCAGAAATAAAATTGCATTATTTTCTCACGACCAAGAAACATTATCGCACGCATACCCACAATAATGACTATACAACAATTTTATGTACAGCATCAACATTAAAATATATAAAATATGATGATTGGGATAAGGCAGAGCTTGATTACTTTTAATTCATATTTTAAATTACTTTATTCATGTACAAATTACTGAGCCTAGTAAAGTAGACATGCAAAACATAAACAAGGCCACCAATATTGCCCTCAACGTCGGATATTTCATCTCCAGAATCAAACCTGTTTTAATTAAATGAATATCAATTTGTTTGCATTCATTATTCATTGCTTTAAATATAATTTAAGATCCTTTACTTGGCAAGGACTGAATATTAATAGGTTCTAATCTAAATGAGTCCGGTGGTCAGTGTGCGAGACACTTATCTTTAGATAAACTGAGGTCTTCCCACGGGGACTCGAAGAGGGTTCTAACGTCTCAAGGGTTATCTTGAATAGTCTTGTAAAAGCTGAATAACTATCCAGCAGAATGTGTCCGGTCTACAACATTATTTATCACCCCTTATGGGCTTATTTCACCGCATAAAGAATTTTATTTGCCTCATAATTAAAATATTCCAACATTTGGGGGGAAACTTTTTGATGAGGTGACAGTTAGTCAACTCATTGTCTGTTCGGTAGATTTTTTCGCTCCGAGCTAATCTCAGTGACGAAGTGACCACACTATGACCTCGACTTTAAACTAGGTTAATGTTTCTCAGATGTAGGACACTCACTATTTGGCTCGTATAGAAAATTAACTAGTTTTTAAACGTCGACGTATTCGCTGTCACGGCCTTGACAGACATTCATAACAGCTTGTTTAATATTGTTATGCACCCGCATATTGGTAGCTGCCGGCTTTACCTGTCATTGTCAGTTTTTGACCATCTGTCCTATTGTCATTCAAATCAAGTTAAAATGTACGTGTCTATATTAAAAAGAGTAACGTTTCATGACGAACTAGCTTTTCCCACGCCTGTCCGAGCAAGGGTCGTTTGAACAAGTATCTATTAAGTAAAATGTAAATTTTGTGACTCTTGCATAATGTGGCTACGATTATTGGAGTGTCAAAGCCATTTTAAAGTGGTGGAACTTCATTACATTAAACATTTTGTCACAGCTCAGGAATAGATACAATATACTCGTAAAGATACGGGTTTATTGGTATAGATACCGTTATCCATAAACACGCCGTTGCCCCTAACAGGGGTAGTTCCAATGTTCCCTTAGAGCGGCGGCACGCAGATCAATCACAGGAGAAAACACCCGCGTAATGGCTCCTCATGACCCTCGGCAAAAAATTCCCGCCACATTCTATTTACCCGATGTTCGCTAAATAAGGCAAAAAGTATCCGCCACACTGCCTCCCAATTAATCATCTGACCGGGACGCAATTCCCGTAATCACCGTTTCTTTAAATTAAGATTAGCGTGACGTCCCACAAAATGTAATTCATTATCTGTAATATCGTACTTGACAGATGAAAGCTATCCCACTTAGTATAAATTAAATGACACTTCGACAACTTTGCAATAATTAACTTTTACCTATTATTCCAAAATTCCATTACGGTACGAAATATTACGACGGTTTCATGTATCTAATTAGTTTTGTAATTAGCAATTTCTGCAAGGTCAGATAAGCTTTGACAAGGTTACAATGTTACTTGAAATAGCAATATCATGTGTATTTCAATGTAATACGTCAACTAAATAACTTGACATGATCACAACATTACTGGTCAGTTTTCCTTAACTTTAAAAACGCCTTCCTTAACAAATTGTGTTGCATAACTGACGTGAATTGATTTTAAGTATCTCGACGCTATCGAGATACTTAAAATTAATTCACGACTATTAAGAAAGTTCATTGCGATTTTGCCCCTTATTTGTTTTGATAACTATCTAATCCGAAGATTCCCTTCAATCAAATAGTTTGAACATAGTGAAACGTTCTAAGAGTTCCCAACAGTTGTTAAATTGTTGTAAATATTAATCGATTACGGCAATCGAGTGTTACATGACATGAATCTATTATATCGCAATAGACCTGGGTGGATATTCGTTCGTAACTAATAATTTTGTTTTACAGTAGCCAAACTATCGATGCGAATTGTTGAATGAAACTTTCAATCAAAAATGTTCGTTCGTGGAGTGGATTAATTGGTAACATTGTGTTGTGTAGTGAATCAGTGATATAAAGACAGTCAGTATTGATAAGCGTACAGCAGACATTGCTGGTATGCATGTGTGTTATGAGAGGCCCGGCCTGGTCAACGCCCTGAACGGAGGTGTTGGGTAAGAAACCTTACAAATTGACAATTTATTTCCTTGTGCTCTAGAAGTTAATTTAAACTTAGACTAACCAACATCAAAAGTAGGCTAACTAACTAAGCTAAACGTAGTACTTTTTAAATCATGTATTAAAACTATAATAATTATGAAAAAGGCAATATAAAATGAACTGTAATCCGGAATACCCATTTTGGCTTCCTAATGTCCAAAGTTGACCATACAAACGACAACATACTGGTTACTGGTGGGTCACACAGTCGACCTTTCGTCGTATTTTTTTTAATTTCCTGCTTCTCGTCGCATTGTCGTTATTTATTACTTGTTAGGAAACCACCCTGACTTTGCTCATAAGCCAAGAGTATTTTATGAAAGTGTATTTGGTTTTCTGTAGTTTCATTCTTAATTTTACTGGATCACGAAGAATGATTTTATTACAGTGATAGTCCATTGTATTAGGTACTCAACTAAAGATAAACAAACGACTACCCTTTTTTATAGATAATTTCTTTGTTTACAAGATAACATTATTGTAGTCGATGGGAAGTCTTTTATTTCATCTAGTTGAATTCCTACACAAAAAGTATAAGTGACGATGAAACAAAACAAAAGTCAATCCAATAGATTCAAAGTGCGAAAATTTATTCAGACACAGGCGGAAACATTATTTATGTATGTAGCGATTGTTTGTTAAAAACAGCGCTCCTAACCAACAAAGTATGCACATAATTAATACAAGACTAAGACAATTAACCACGAGTGAGGTTTTATTCACTTTTATGTCGGGACAAATGCAAATTTTTGTACAACCCTTTAAAAAATTATGCTGTCTTTGCTGTGGATTAGTGTGGCTTCTCTCGTCTTTGTCTACAGTGAGATCTGTATGAGATTAAGTTTTAAGAGGAGATGTAGATGTAGTTTCTATATTATAATTATCAACATATTTTTTTTATTAATTATCAATCAATCATAAAGCGTTATTTTACAGTTCCACTTAAAACTCTCGGGTATTTCTCTATGTCCTTACGTTTTCTAGTTTCTTCAACAATTACCCGTGAGATTGTTTTTTTTTTAAGAATACAAAATAATAGTTGTTCGGCTAAAATCTTTTCAAAGTTGCTAGTAATACGAAAAGGGCAATAACATGTCATATTATTAAAATAATTATTTTAAATAACGACATGTTATTTATAAAATGTACAAACTTTAATCTAGTCCACATTATTAACCTGCGGCGAGTATACCGAGCGAAATAATATGCATGTTCTCAACCCATTAACTTAAGATCCTTTATATACCTGTATCGTGCTACAACTACCACGGAATCAATTAAGCTAAATTCAAATAAGTTAGGTTTTGCTCAGCGATGCGTAAGCGGTGTTAACTAGCTTTTTGCCTGTAACATCATCTGAGTATGATATATCGCAACGATTTGACCTTTTGTCCAATAAGGACGGATATTCATTTGAATTTTGATGTTTTACTCGAAAGAAACTTTGCTTGGAATGTTAACGATGTAATTAGCAACTTGTCTTATGAAGTTAAATGTGATTAAGATTTTTTGTTATTGTTTTGTATTTATTTGCCTTTTGTATCTTAATGTCGTTTGTTATTCACTTTTTGTGTTTCTAACACATCCTGTTTTCTCTGCTCCATCGCGTATTTCTGCAGTCACTAGGTGTGTTCACACTCTCGTATATTTCCGGTTTAACGCCTACACAAACTTAAAATATCACTAAAGATACATCACGTATGCCTTGAGTTATTTTACTTTATATAGATTTCTCTGAAACCAATCACAGAAATACATCTCTGTCACACCTACACTCCAATTATTGGAGCATAATCTTCCATTCCTTTAAGGAACACGACTTCAAACAAAAAAAAAAAAACTTTTGCAATATTGATTCCAGCCAATTATTTATACGTTGTTGTTGCTTACGTCACGTAGTCTAAACGTTAGCGTTACATATTAGCGTGCACAATATTAGTCATAAGTCATAATACGACGTTCGAGTGTTCACTGTCAACAGTGGCGCCTTCAGCAAACAGCATGGTAGGTTCGCTTCACCGTACCACCGACAAATTGATTAACATACGTACTTGGTTTGTGTTGCATGTATTTATTTGCTTGCCGCTAAGTACTGTTTGACTAAGTTTTCTTTTGCTCGTGTTCAAAATGTTTGGCTCGGAATTTTATTTTGTTTGCTTTGCAGGTAGGTGGTGGGTGCGAATTTGGAAGTTTATTATGGTGTTTACCTGTGTTGGGATAGGTTGTGGTTGTTAGAAAAGGTCGATGACTTCTTTTGTTAATTTTAGTTTTATATCTCAATGCTTATTTAGGTCTTACTATTTTTCTATTTCTACTTGAGTTATAGCCGTCTCATGTTAAGGTAAACTTTCTAACGCACTAATTACTTCGATCACATGCAGCACCAATAGATAGTAATTGTCAATAATATCATATCCCACCACATCCTATTTGCGTTTCTCGGGACTGCGACATAGGTTAACTAGTTAGTGATATTAATTACAAATAGATTAGCATAGGTACAGTTTACGTTGCATTTGTGGTGCTGTATGCGTGTTTGTATTTGTGTTAGTTGAAATTTCGAAATTGATACGGATTTTAGTAATATATTACAGTAAATTAAGTGTGTTGTGTACTCATTTATCCTACTTGGCTGGTTGTAAGAATCAATTAACTGGATCATTACTGGTACTGCGTCGCGACTGGCTGTTTACTTGAAATCTGATATTATCTGCGCACAAGTTTACGATGCTGCTCGTTCATTCGATTTTATCCCGTGATCCCATCTCAGGCACGGGACGATATACACTATGCTTACATAATTGACTATTATTAATTTATTCTTAGTTGACCTTCCCTGCATAGGTCAGATTAAACAAAATCTATGGCGTTATTGTCATTGCACATATAGCTCTACCCAATTCCTGCACAAAACTACTATCGAACAACTTTGTTGGATATTTATGCGTCCCAATTTTCCATAACTTCTGCTAACGCTTAAAATATTAAACAATTTTCACTTCTCAAACATCCTTAAAGGAGTTCAGTATTTAGTTTTTCAAGCCGACTGCATCCCCCTCATTGGCAGACTGTACTTCATACACGCGGCGGTAAGCCCGCGATAATCCAATAAGCTGAATTGGAAGTGGCTTGAATTAACCTTCTTACTTGTATATGAATACGCTGTAACTCAATACTAGGAACTTTGAATAACACTAGCTATTATGCGACAATAGGAACTAATTGTTACAAGGCTTTAATATGTTATGTGTTCCCTTCGATGAAGCAGGAGAAATAATATCTCTGATTATGACAAGTCGTCAGTCCATTACATCGCCTTTGTGACTAATAACCACTTCCACAGGTCAAGAAGACGATAAAGATAACGTTCCCATAAAAAATAAATGTATAAGTCACGCTTGTTTGCCGTTGGGGTAGGTAGAGATTATGATTTTCCATCTGCTACGATTATACGACAGACCTCTTTTGTTCTATGTTCATGAACCTTATCACGTTATTTTTTCGTTGAATTTTCGTGTCTATAGACTCTCAAGTCATGTTTTGTTCCACCACCATCTGGCAAACTCGATGGCCCTCTCGTTTTCCTATTAGGTACAGGTAACGTTAGGTTTCAAACAAGTTTCCTGCCACACACATTTATGTTATCTAATCAGCTCCGTTGAAGCTTCTCTGCGGCGTGACGTTTTTCAAATTTCTATAGGTTACGGTACCTTACGCTGGTTTGCCATATCAGTATTATTAAACAAATTATACCCTCCTATCCAGGTGGATCCAGCATGTAGGTAGGACGGACAGTTTTAGTTTATTGTTTCGATCTATGGAACCAAAGACATGGAAACCATATTCAGCAGTGAACTCATGTGAGTTAAAACGTTTATCTTTTAAACGAAGATATGTAGGGAATTTATTTATTGGGATTTTGTTCTTATAACTTAATATCTTTATCAACCGTTTATTCAGCTTTTGAGTATCATGCAAGTACATAATTTAATTATATAAAAATAACCAGAGATCTATGGGAATAATCACATCTTTAGCATTAATTGCTATTCCACTTGCTCTCGATATAAGTTGTAATAACAGGATATTTATGGTGAAGAGAGAACTTTTTAATATCTTTCTGTCCTCAAGATTGGGATCGCTCGTATAACAGCCATTAAAGATCGATTATATAGAGTTAATTTATGCAAATCTTTGCGAATATCATACTGTAGAACAGCGGAGCCAATTTAACTAGTTAGCATGTTGAATAAGCTCTGCAGACAACATTATCCCATAGTAATTGTTAGCGTATATTGACTTTAATATGATTTTACAAAACTACAATATCGTTATATAATATATCTCTTTTACAACCACTGTATCTGGAATGTGGAAGTTAAAACATTTTGTTTGTCAGCGTCACATCACCGCAACATAATTAGCGTTCCGAGTGTTTCCCACATTACTTGTGTGGTAATGAAATATGCCGAAGTCATAATTTACAACTTTCCGTCCTCGCGAAATTCTAGCGAATTGACATCTGTCGTAATGTTTATTGGACTCTTTCCGTTTGCCCAAACTCGTTTCCCAGAACAAAATATTTAGACCAATAAGGGAAAGAGCCTTACCTTGGCAAATTAAATTTTACGTTCAAAGAAACTTGGGAACATTTCGTTTAATAAATTTTTGAAGACTACTACAATATTCATGACGAAAAAGGGAAACGGAATCAGTGGGAACAACTTTTTAAAGGAGTACCTTACGGCCATTGTGTTGTAAGTACACTCACTTGCACACAAATCTTCGTAGAGTACTATTAATATTTTATCTACTTATGTGATCCGTACACAATTTTTCAAATAACAATGCCGAGGAATTCCAAATCGGATGTTTGTATTCTTAGCTCTGAATGAATGTTTCACGTAATCATTCTCCGAGTGTGGAGATTGCTACACGAGTGTATGAACGCTTGAATGAGATGATTATATCAGTGTTTCCGAACTCGAATCGTGTCAAAAACCATGCCTTATGACGTCGGAGAAGAGGAAAAGCTCGGAGGCGAACTCGACCATCTTAAAAATTAATAAATCCAATTTTAAAAAATATGCTTAATTAATCATGTAAAATGACTTAAAAAATTCTATGATTATTTAATAGCCAAATTTTCACTTACACGGAACATTAGCATCGCATTTAACCGTGGGAGAGCCACGCTTCTTGCGGCTCCTCTGGGGATGCGGGTGTGCATGTAATCGCTTAACATCACCTAATCCGTCTGATCGTTTGCCATAAAACATTACCATTAAACAATTAACTAAAAAAAAAAAACAGAATAAACCCCGAATAACTTGTGTATGCAAGTGTTGGTTTTGATCGCGCGCATCACACGGACCGCTTTGTTGATTTACAAAATAATATTTTCAATTTTGGTATTGATTTTTTTCTACGGTATAATCTCAACTGGTACTTCTGTACCAGTGTGTCTCATTATACAAGCTGCTGAGCTCAATAGCTTGTATAATGAGACAGTTTTCATATATGTAATATATTTGGAATAAACAGCCAGATGTGCATTTAAATAAACGTTCCGTATAATAAATATCAAGCGAAAGATTTGCTTTATTATGCTTTTCGTGTTTATATTCACATTTAAAATGCTTGTATCTTATTTCGCGCCGGCTTATCTGTCCCGAATGTGGCATTAACTTAGGTTATCTGTATAATAAGGTATCGAGTGTCGGCTCCTAGACGCAGGCACACACGTGACCAACTTATCCAATAAAATCGCTTAACAGATTGCGAAATGAGTACAATTAAAGCATCCTGTAGTCCCGCTCACACTGACTCGCATATTCGGTACTCGTTACTCGTTAACTGCTATCTCGGGTACTACTTAGTTGTCGGGTTATTACACAATTCTGGTACCAGCCGTTAATTATTTGCGAGGGAACACTTAACTGTGCTGTTGACAAATGTACCTTTGCTCATTTGCGATGTTAAAACTTAAATTAACTCGTGTTTGTGATGCCGCGTCGACTGGCTTTGTGCACTCCATTCTCACATTATCATAACATAGCATCATACTATTCTGTAATGGGATAGGTAGAGGTGGTACACCTTCTTCATTTCCCCGATGGCGTTATTATGTCCTATGTAATAGATTGTTGAGCCCGTTCCCGTCAATCATTCACAATTCCAGATTCCGTTTTGATACTGAAAATTATCTTACAGAAATCCAAACACTGACTTGGCAAACGAACCCAAGACCTACCGCTCCCTGCTTGCGACCATATTATCTTTGACAATTTTGTTATGATCGTCAAATGTAACATTGTGTCTCTCAATAAAGATCCCATTGCATTGTAGTTAGACGCCCACCTTCCGTAACGGACGCTGGGCTGACGCATTACACTTAAAAGTTAAAAATAATAAAATGGAGAGCATACCATAACATATTTACTCTAAAGAATAGTTAAATTAAAGAATGAATACATATAAAATTGAACGTTTATATTTGCTTAGCCTATTCCCCATTATTTTGGGGACTCGGCTTCCAGTCTAACCGAATGCAGTAATACCAGTATTTTACATGATGCGACTGCCTATCAGATCCCCACAACCAAGTTATTGGCTAACACGATATCTAGAGGTACAAGGATGACAGACTTTCAGGCACATGACTACCCATTACGATTGTTATAGATCTTCATTTGACAATCGAGACCGCACTGCATAACCTGTGTCCGAGGTACAGTACAGTGGTAACAACATACATACAACAACATAATACTGAAACTCGCTACTACGATAGGCCAGCTCAAGTAAGTGTTACCACAGACGTGCAGCCTGCTGTACGAATGATGGTTACCCGTCCACAACCTTACCTCTCGATCGATGGATCTATACGGCGATTACCAAACTATGAGCACCTCTTTATAAAATTAAATATTATTTAACTATGGTTGTTAAACTCTAGCAAAAATAATAATAACTACAAACGAATATAAAACGGGAAAGCAGTATCGGCTGTTTAATTTTTGAAAATAATTCGATTGACATTGGAAATATGTCAGTTCGTACTTTTAGATGCCAAAATATCTAAAAAATAATTATAGATTCGGGATAATATGAAGACAATATGCTTTAAAATTGAGGCAACTGTAATGTAGGTAAATTTATTTTAAAATTACGCGTTGTTTTAAGGCGTCTATGTAATATTGAAATTGGTATTAATTTCAAGAGTAACCCCACTGAACTAAGTTCAATATGTTAACTATCTGCCCTGCAGGTACTTTCAAAGCTTCCTGGAAATTAACTGTTTTATAAATTGTCATTGGAAATTTGTTTTTATCTTTTTCTCATCCCTTGACTCAATTACCTTTGTTATTTTGTACTATTACAAAAGCATTGACTCAAACTCAGTGGCCGTTACTTTGTGCTATATTACGAACACGAATGTTAAGTAAAAAAAAAACTTGAGGGATATTGAAAGAGGTTTTTTTTTTAAACAAGATGTGTTCTGAGAAATCGCAGCTACAATGATCATGGACAATCCACAGTTTCTGAAATCCTCCATACTTGAAATACGGTATTTTGTAGACAATTTTTCTCCACTCTTCAAAAATTCTATAACTAAATATGACGGTATTTTTAGAATGGTTCGCCTCCAGTTTTATAAGCCGTGTAACGCTTTAAGACTTAGGTTATATGTTTCTGAGCTTTTTAACGGCTAAACTAAAATGGTTTCTAGGTTAGGCGTTTCCTCGAATCTTAGTGTTCACAAATTCGCATTTGTTTGCATCTTATCGTTAATCTTAATGGTGTCTATGTAACGTTGACCTGTAATATAATTTTCTTGTTATAATGGTAAAGGCACACAGGGTCTTGCGATGCGACATTGCTACAAGGCCTTACGATATTTATTACAATTACCTTTCTTATAACATCGAATGCGATCTAACACATTGCTGTAACGCGTCGCACCTGTATGCAGCCTTTAATCCATGGGAAGTTTCTGCAACTTATTCTCCCTTCGATTCTATCAATGTGTTGTGATTTGATCACAGAATAAAAATGTATTCTGACAGGTTTTGTTACAAGTACAGGATACAAATGCATTGATTCTTTTGTGTGCAGTTGACTGACTTAATTTCACTCTTCACATGCACGTTCTTGTAAGGCTTCGCATTACAAGATTGTAATACTTTAAAATGTATTAGTATTACGTCGTTAGTATTAAGGCTCTCCACAACTTTGTTATATATTTTCTTAATACATTTTATATGAAATTGCAATCCAGCCTACACACGGCTGAGATGTGTCACGCCACGATTTTATATTGAATTCATATAGCTGTCGCGTAGCATCTACCTCAGAGAGCCTTAAAGCATATTTTGAATAACTAAGCAGAGTAAACTACAGTCTAACTGTAGTTATTTATATAGCCTCATATAGTTGCCTAGAAATAAAATCATATAAATTCCAAGAAGGCCTAACTGAGTAAAAGTTATTAATAGATGACCTGTTTATTTCCAATTCTATACAATAATGAAACGTTATTTAGAAGCAATTTGCGTTCATTAGTTCATCTAAAAATAAATATTTAGAACGCCTATAAAAGTGTAATATTATGTATCATCAATTTTGTATCATGTTTGAGGCAATCGCACTCTAAGTCTATACAAATGGGTTTATAATTACTACAGTCGAGTGTGCAGGCAAGTACCTAGAAGAGCAGAATCCCCATTCGGCATCGTTGGAGCTTCTGTATGAGTATGACGCCCACTGCTTGAATGCAGCAAATTTTTCTATTGTGAGAATTCAATTCTCGCTTACCGGCCGCGTGGGCGACGCTGGGCTAGTGAGGCCACAATTTACGTGTTTTGTAGCGAAATATCATGCCTTCGAGTGCGTTATCAGACTTACAATGGTAACAGTACTTATCGGCCAGAGATAAAAATGTCCTCTGAAAAGTAACCGTGTCAACGACCTATAACCTCGCAACAGTCGCAACCTATGACACGGGACGCGCGCGTTAGGCGTGGCACGGGTTTGTTATAACTAATCGAATTATTTTTCCCCAAAAGCTAAAAGGGATTTTTCGTTGGCGTATTTTTTATCTTTTTAATACGTAATACTAATAACGTTTTTATGTTCAAAGAAAAATGAACTGTAAATCTTTATGACGTCAATCATGGAATTAACGAGTTTCAATATGCAGATCGTTTCCGCGTTTATAACGTTAGCGTTACACTCATTATGAGCCGGTTCTATTGAATGCGTTCCACGTGTGTAGATTTGTATTAAATAATATTGTTCGCTAAGGACTGATTGGACAACAAAAGGAAGTAATAATTCGTTATATAACCCAAGGGAACTACCTGTCCTGTCGGGATAAAAATAGTTTGTCCTTTCCCATGACGAGGGCCTCTTCTAAACAAAGTTCCGTCATCAACGGTTAAGGCGTGGTTGGGTAATTTAAACAGAAACTACATTGTTTGATTTAGATTTAAGGGACCTTAGATTTAATACAATATTTCCGTTTAATGAGGATAATTCAACTATTTATTCAGCTCAGACTTCAGATAGATATTGCTCACGCGTGAAATTTTATGGATTTCCGCTATAGTCTATGGTCTATGCATTTGTTCGTGAAAAGATAAGAGTAGGGCCTGTTTACATAAATATTTCTAAATTATCTGTAAAGCTTGTGCAACATTGACTTTTCCCATTACATATGCAAGTATGTCGGCTGTTAAAAGCACTGGCTCTGATGTACTGTTTGTTCTTCTTATCTTGTTGGAAGGCGACTAAATGGCGCTCCGGTGGTTACACTGTGCGCGGGTAGCGGGCATCCATTGTCACACGCAGGGTATTCAGTTTTTTAAAATAAAAATTCGCGTACAGCGCTCTATGACGAAACAGGAACTTGTTTTTAAAGGAGTAAAGATTTTTACTCTGTAATATTTTTCGTGTCAAATATTTTAATAATTTCATGGGACTGGTGCAAAAAGAGATCTATGTATATAAATGCCAGTAGCAACCCTAGATTATAATCCATACTCGTGAAACCGACCTGTCTGGTATATCGGTCATTCAACTTGATAAGCGTTTAAATCAATTGCAAATTATGGCAAAGTGTTCATCATGTGGCAAGTTCCTCGCTGTTAAAGGTGGCGCCACTTGTTGCAAGTGTGCTAATAAATACCATCTTGCGTGTGCGCAGTTGTCCGACTCTGCAAAGGTAAAACCTGACTGGCGATGCATGGATTGCCGAGAAAAGATGCCTGAAGCCAACAGTTTAGTTCGACCTGTTAAGGGCATAGGCAGTGATGGCTGTGAGGAGCCTTTTTCTAGTCCGTGTGCCACTTTTAAAGATGCTGGAGAAGGTGGCGTTCTTGTTGCACAGGACAGTCCGGACGAACTTCTGTCACCCAACTTTGACATACGCCAAGAAGTCAGACTATTTAGATCTGAGCTTCGCGAGATGAGGGAAGAGCTGAAGGGTGAATTAAGAGATTTCCGCCGCGAAATTGCCGAGTTCCGTCAGATAGTGATGGCGTGCAACAAGCGCATTGACGGCTTAGAGAGTAGGCTGGACACCATTGAAAATTCACCGGGTGCTACTGCCTCAGATGGTGTTGTCAAGCAGCTGGAGAGCAAAGTTACACAGCTTCAGTTAGAGCTCAATGACCGGGATCAAGAGATGCTGTCTACTGACTTGGAGATTGCCAACCTTCCAGAGGGCAGCGGTGAAAATGTTATCCACACAATTGAGCTAGTGGCTAAAAAGCTGGGTGTAGCTCTGCAGCCCTGCGACATAGTGTTCGCGGAGCGTGTGGGCATAAGGCAGGATCGTTTGAGAGTGGCGGGTGAGGCGGCCGGGGACGGCGCGGCGAGTGACGACGGGGCGAAGGCGGAGCGCGGGCGCCGCGTCGTGGTGCGCCTGGCGCGCCGCCAGCTGCGTGACGAGCTGCTGCGGGGCGCGCGCGTGAGGCGCGGGGCTACCTCGGCGGACCTTGGTCTTGCTGCGCCGCCGCGCCGCTTTTACTTAAATGAGAGGCTAACCAAAACCAATAGGCAATTATTTTACCGTGCTCGTCAGGCCGCCAGTCTGTGTGGCTGGAAATATACCTGGACCAAGCATGGTAAAGTTCTCACAAAGCAGGGCGATGGTAAGCGTACTTTTAGCATCCGGAGTGAAGCGGATCTAGAGCGTGTTTTTGGCCATGAAGTCTCTGAAAATAAAGAAGACTAACATAAGCACATGTATTAATTTATCAATCATAAAACAGTTTTGTTTATTATACTGATCCTTGTTATGTGTATTTTTTGTGTCACTATGTGTTGATCTTGTGTATGTGTTCAAAGTAACACATTGTGTGTTAGCTAGCCTTTTACTTATTCATAATATCCCTATCATGGATATATATATATATATAAATACTACATACAGTTGCTCTATTTTACATTTATCTGCAGTACGCTATATCACATACATTAGATGTCACTTCACCTTACACATCTATCTAAATATTGTTTACAAAATATGGTTGAAATTATTTAATCTAATACTACAAAAGAAACAAACTAATACAAATGAACAAAAACAAAAATTTTAAAGTAGGACTTTTCAATGCTGGATCGCTGGGTTCTCGTCATGAGGAGTTTCTGGTTGCCATGGATACTCTTTCGGTTGACATTATGGCAATAAATGAGACTTGGTTAAGAGAGGGTGAGGAGGGCCGCGCGCCCATTGTTCCTAACTATAGATTACGTCACGTGCCCCGGCCCGCCAGCGTGCGCGGGCGGGGAGGCGGGGTTGGCTTCTACGTCCGCCGCGGCCTCCGCGTGCATGCCGTACCACACCCTGCCACACCGCAGGTGGAGCAGATTTGGATAAGACTCAACATCAACTCGCACTCGGTCTTAATTGGTACGGCATACAGGCCACCCTGGCTTGATGTCAACGTTTTTTTGGATGCGTTGGCCGATTCTTTGTCCTCGTTCACGAAAGCTGATAGGATCCTCTTGCTTGGTGATTTCAACATCAACCTACTCAACACTGCGGATAACAAAACTAAACTACTCAACTGTTTCTTGCATTCCACCAATATTTGCAATGTGGTCTCTGAGCCAACTCACTTCACTGATCATAGTGAAACCCTGATTGATCTAGTCTGCACTGATGCAAGAGTTTGTTCGGTGACTGTCTCTCACATACCTGAGCTTGGACAGCATGCTATAATTACGACCGAGCTGAATTTTAAAATTGAAAAGGCAACACCCTATTGGGTTGAATACAGGCCTTTAAAAGACATCTTGTTGGATGTTTTTAATAGGGACCTAGACAGTATGAATTGGGACTTTACTAGAACAATGATTGATGCTAACCATATGGTGGAAACATTGAATGAGTGTATTAATACACTGTTCAACTTACATGCCCCATTCAAAAAAGTTCTGATTAAGGAAAAATCCTATCCGTGGATCACTGACACTATTAAACAAATGATGAGGCTCCGTGATAAGTTTTACACCATATCAAAGTTATCCCCATCTGACAAACACATAAATTCCTATAAAGACCTTAAATATATTGTGAGAGCTGCAATGGATAGTGAGAAGCGCGCCTATTTTACCACTCACATCAATAATAATATAAAAAAGCCAAAGAAACTATGGAGTAACTTAAAATCCACTCTAGTAGTAAATAAAAAAAGAGATCATGATTTACCACCTGGTTGCAATAATCCTGAATATTTAAATCAACACTTTATGGAAGTGCCTGGCAGTGATGCTGTAACTATCTCTGATTTAACCTATTTCGAATTTAACAGATTCAGCTCGGACGTTTTTCATCTTGAACCAGTAAGTGAGGATTGTGTTTTAAGGATCATACATAGCCTTAAGTCCAATGCTGCAGGGGTGGATGGTATTACTCTGGAAATGTTGATGATGACATTGCCTCAGAGCCTAACGGCCATCACATCAATCATAAATACATCTTTTACCACATCCACTTTTCCAGACCTGTGGAAGATTGCTATGGTTAGACCAATACCAAAAAAGTCCAATCCAACAGGTGTTAATGACCTTCGACCTATAAGTCTTCTGCCATGTATGTCCAAGATTTTGGAGAGGGTGGTGTGTAATCAGATGACTAAATATCTTGAAAATACAAAAATTTTACCTACTAATCAATCAGGGTTTCGCAAAGGTCACAGTACTGCTACAGCGTTGATCGATGTTGTAGATAATATCCTCGAGGCTAGAGATCATGGCATGGGGACAGTGTTAACTCTTCTTGATTTTTCGCGTGCTTTTGATTGCATTAATACTACTATACTTTTATCCAAACTTTCTTACTATGGCTTTAGCAGGGAGGCAGTTGAGTGGTTTAGTAGTTACCTGAGAAATCGACATCAGTGTGTTCAAGTGACATGTGACAGTGAGGGTAATGGGGTGACATCTTCTTTACGTCATGTGAGCAGGGGAGTACCACAAGGGTCAATCCTTGGCCCACTTCTTTTTATTGTATACACAGCCGACATTATCAATTGTATCAGCAACTGTAGTTTTCACATATATGCTGATGACCTCCAGTTATATTTCTCCTTTCATCCTCAGTGTTGCCTTGAATCTGCAAATAAAATAAACGATGACTTGGATAGGGTTGCAGTATGGGCAAAGAAAAATTCCTTGGTATTAAATCCAAGTAAGTCAAAGTTTTTAATTATGGGTTCAAAAGCAACTATTGAAAAAATTAGAAATCTTAATCCTGACATTAAGATACAGGGCTGTTCCATAGAACAAGTAACTGAAGCTCGAAATCTAGGGGTGGTTTTTGACAGTAACATGCAGTATGAGACTCATGTACTTGAAGCTGTACGCAACTGCTTTTACCGGCTGAAACTGCTTTATAAGATTCGTCCCTACATCAGTGTTGACATACGTATAATGCTCTGTGAATCACTTATATTATCCAAGCTAAATTATGCTGACACAGTGTTTGGGGCCTGCTTGCTCAGTAAAACAGAGAGGCTCATCCAGCGGGTACAAAATGCATGCGCTAGATTTTGTTATAGTATACCTCCGCGGTCACATGTTACTCCTTTCTTGAATAGTGGCAACATGATGAAGATGTCTTCACGCAGGAGGCTTCATTTTGCTACATTACTGTTTGGCACTATTCTGACCGGTAGGCCAGAATACTTGTTTAAGAAACTGTCCTGGTCTAGAGACCACAATAAGCATCAAACCAGAGCATCATCTTACCTCATGACTACCCCGAGACATAGATCTGCTGCTTTCAGAGGTAGTTTTAAATTTGCTGCAACCCGCTGCTGGAATGATCTGCCGCCACCTTTTCGTGCCCTGCAATCAGTTAATAGTTTCAAAATTAGGTACAAAACTCATTTAATTGATTTGCAGAAACAGACGATATAAATCTTTAAATTTTCTTTTTGAGTTATTAATATTATTATTTTATTACTCACTTAAGGGTTTACACCGTGCCACTAAATACAGCAAACATCTTAGCAGCATTACAATTCACCTGCACTATTCATATTTATATATTTACATCTGAATAAAATCAGTGACGCCTTTTGAGTAAACACACTTCACAGAAAATAGAAAGAATACAAAGTTTTCCACATTCCACAGCAAACAGCAAACATTTTCTTTCTTACTGCGGCCACAGTAGATGTTTAATAGGGAATAGTATACATATAACACGAAACAGAACATTGGAAAGATTAAAAATAAAGAAATAGAAACAAATAAGAAAACATTAATTTCAGCCATTTTCTTTTAGTACATTTTCAGAAAGAATGAATGGTTTGATTGAACTTTTAAATGTTCTGCGAACCGCGCGTCTCCCTTCTTTGTCATAGACAAAGGATGTGGAGATGTGAATGACTGAATGATAAATTGAGCAATTGTCTAGTGTTGTATCTGGATATTACTAATGTACATTTCATTAAATTATTAAAATTACTAATTTAATATTTTAATTAACTTTGGTGATTTATAATTTATTATTGTGATTTGATTTGATATTGTATGATGATAGTATTAGTTAATTATTATTTTTGGGTTTTGTATTAATGATTTTTTTTTTTTTATTATTTTTATTATTATTATAATTTTTTAAATTGGCCGTGACGTCTTTTTTAAAGTAGGCCTAAACTGAAAATCAGCGCTGCAGCCAACAATGCTGTAGCATAGAGCTGAGATTTGGGCCTTTTCTGGCATAGCACAGAGTGGCATATAATATTTATAATATTCATGGATTATCGACTTATTTATTTTATACTATTATGAATTATTCTTTGTATGTATGTTGTTGTTGTCATGTCTTCTGTGTGCCAGAATAAACCATTTTTCTTTCTTTCTTTCTTTCTTATTATGAAAAATGCAACGAATAACATTACTTGTTTTAATTAAATATTCGGAATTTTATGATATTTACTATTACGCTGCGATTTCGATTAATAATATATAGCATCATAGCATCACGCCTGTATTCCCCGAAGGGGTAGGCAGAGGTGTACACAATTGTACACCCACATTTCACCAATGCTGTTATTAAGTCCCATGTAATAGGTGGTGAGCCTATTGCCATCAACCGGGCACATTTCCAAACTCCGGGCTGCTACTGAGAATTTCCTAACAGAAAAACTCAATAACACTTTGCCCGACCCGGGAATCGAACCCGAGACCTCCTGCTCAGCAGTCGCGCTACGGACCACTAAACCAACGAGGCAGTTGCATTAATAATATAGTGAAGAGAAATATATTTTATAGCATAATAAAATGGTATGTTCATTCATATTTTTGCGAGTTTTATATTATAATTTTAAAATACAATACAATGAGCAACATATTAATTAGGTTTTTTAATGTATTGTATTGGAGGCGTCAAGTAACCGTGATCGATGGAAAGATGAGGCCTTTGCCCACCAGCTGTGGGCCACAATAAGTTACAAGAAAAAATACATGGACATTTTTAAACGACTAATAAATATAAATTATTTCGTGTATAAAATATTAGCTTGAGCAATTTAATATGTGAAATTAACTTTGATGAATGGCGGTCTTAAGGTTCTCACACACGGGACATGTAAATTAACTATATCTGACCGTATATCTTACGATATATCGCACTGCATAAAAATCAATGAGCGTACACACACGGCAGATATCGATAATCGTTAAGTATCTGCAGATACTGAGCTATTTGGGCAGATTCTGTCAGATCATTTTAAGTAGAGCCTGTACTTACTAATAACAGTGTTCGGTTTTTATATCCTATCGTATTCCTTGCGAGATTTGTACAGATACCTCTACCGTAACTTTGTTTGCGTAGATACTGGAAGATAATAGATTATAGTATCTATCTTTTTATGCTGAGATCAATATAGGTTAACCAATTTATACCAAATATTAAACCAATATTGAAAGACTAGTAACTTTAATCCTACCGAACGGAATATGTCACTGATATTATAATAAAACAACTTTTAACCGGATTAATCGCGTGTATTATTGTTTTTTGTTTTTCCTGACGTTTCGAACGCTGCAAAGTGTTTTATTATAATGTGTAGTGATCGCGAAAACCTAAGATATTACTATGTCAATGTTAATTGATAAATGAAACCATTAGGTTGTCGCTTCCCGCTGTCTCAGCGACCAGAGTCCAATCCATAATCTTACTACAACTTAAGTGTCTACAAACTACAAGGAATTGTTTGCTAGGTGGTATTGGACATTGTTGAGCCACCTCGTTACCTATACCGGGTGGTCTGAAGACATCTCGCCGTCATTCACAAGTCGTGGACACCTTATCTTTTGTCTTCTTTTCAGTGACCAAGTGCGTGAGCGCTCCATATAGTGAAGTAACTGTCTTTAGCTGACTCATTAAAGACATTAGACTTTTCATTGTCACTTGATTATTTAGCACTGATGAATTTAAAATGGTAGCCTGGTAGAATGGATACTGAATTGCCTTTGCCCTACAGTGAATAAAGTTAATTTTGTCTACCAGAAGTTCATAAAATATTCTGTGGAAATTAAATATTAATAAATTTATAATACCCAGATTATTTCCCGGCTTTTCGGCATGACCTCTTTCCCAGAAAACCTTCAGTTTTCATCAGAAATATCCCACCGTAATTAAGAAAATTAAAACGAATTACGAAAACTGTACATTGTAATTAATATTTCCGATGCACCTTTAAGAGTATTTTCAATAATTTGCTATATTCCGGCGCGGATGTCCGATGTGTCATCGTAATTTATTCACTATCGTCCGTGCCAGTTTATAATGTGGTGGATATCCTTCAATACATTATTGTCATTTTATAAAATTAATTGCAGCGAGAATATCTGGTTCAAATAAACATATAGGTAGGTACAGAGTGAAACTTCAAAATCTTGATATTGATTCAAATATGAAATAATTTCATTCTGATTGAATTAATTATTATTTTGACTAAATATCTGATTCTTGAACACAATGAAGAATGGAAACCTTCATTAGGTTACTCGGTAGTTAATTAGTTTGACCATAAAATGAAATACCATATTAAAAATAAATAAAATCATTTTTTTTTATCGAAATTATTCTTTTAGCAGATTTTTTTATTTCGCTTTTTACAGTTTAAACCAGCCTAAAATAACCGACGGCCCAATATTACTCAAAACATAATATCTACCAATAACATTCTCATTAAACCATAAACATTTTATAAAATAACTAGGAAAATAAATAAATAGAGCCTATAGTAAAAATAAAATTGCATACATGCACTTAATTACCTACCTCTAAGTTAGTGAGCATTCTGTTTTTATTTGAGTGAACATATTAATTGACGCCCGCCGGGCGGCTAAATCGACTGAGGCCGCCGGTAATAAATCTTACAACTAACTACTGACACTGGGAACACGGTGAAAGTGAAATTGTTCCACTATTTCATAAATTATTCTAACGTAAAACATTTTTTCTCCGTTTTCATAACTGCGTAAGTCTATAATTATGTGAAGAAAATCTGCTATTATACTTAACTTATTCAATTTTATCGCTAATGTGCTAGTTAAAACTATTATTATGCAAAAAACTGATTACTGTCGGTAATGTATTGAAGAGTTTATCTGGTTATTATTCAAAGACCTATTTACGTATTAGTGACCATACTGATCACGATTACGTAAGTGCAGGACACTTATCGGCACATGAAACAACCGGTTTTAGAACAATGTTAAATACAATATGAACAATGGCAGTCGCTCGCACACTCATTGGACTCGAATCTCGATACACCGCAATAATACCACAGGTAATACCTCAATCGGTGTCATAATAAATCGATGTGGAAACTCGTTCCTGAATATAGGCATTCGTCAAGGACGCGACACGAGACGCACAAACAACTCGGTCATACATAATAGGGCGCATGTTCCATTATAATGGCCACGGGGATCTTATTGCTGTCGTGTGCTTATACAAGGTACCGGTCCATTGCGCTTTATATTAAAAACTGCAATATCCAATATCACATAACGCAATCCACGAACATGCTCAACCGGCTAACCATCATATTATTGTTATTATACGACGTGCTACCGAGCTGATCACTATTGTTTTATTGTTAAACTAACCGTAATGCAACAGATAACGCTTTCATAGAACTGTGTCGATAAATAACTACGTTATCTAAAATGCTGTTTTATAAATATTCACTTTGAACATTGTGCTAACAAGTGTTCGATAAAACAGGGAAAACAGATTCACTCGGTTCACCTAATGACTTTCATATTTATTGTGGTTTTGTTTTTCTATACGATTTGAGATCGACATCTGTGGGTGGCTAGTAAATCGATCTTATTTGTTTTAAAATTGCTTTAGGAATCAATCGAACTGGAGTTTTTATTTCCACACCTACCTGCCTACTGACTCGTGGAAATCCCATTATGATGAATAATTTCATCCAGCAGTCTCAGTAGGCGAATTTTGATCAATAGATTTCAATTTGCGAGTCAAAAATTGTTAATTGCATCGTATATTTCAAATATCTGTCTTCCTGACAACTAGATCAAAGCAGTGTTATTGTTGGATTGTCCAGATACATCAAAGCTTTTGCGATTGCGAGTGTTACGCAATAAGGTCGAGGATTAGTCACTCTATTTGCAAGAATATACATTTTTAATGGACATACAATTTCACATATTTCTTCTAACTCCATGAATCACCGGGCAGTAGACAGCTTTCTGGAATTCTTGGTACATTCGATACAGCAATTTAAACAATCGCTTTTATATTATGAACGTTAATAATTTTCAATTTGTATGGTTTTGTTTTGATTTGATTGTTGTGTTAGAATTCCATAGTCTTTCGAAACCATAAAATTTGAGAATTCTCTTCTTCGAAAACATTTATTAGAACTAAGTTCATCGATAGTAGAAGTTTGTTCAACGCCTTCGAGTGACAATAGACCATTCGTAATAAGGTATGTTATTGTTTTCATACTCGTATGGGAATATAAGAAAAACAGGGTGTCAGCTGTTCATCTTTTTGTGCGGCTCGTAAAAGTGAACCGAGGGAAAGGTTCACAAACCGTGTGGGTTGCAATGGGTTGCCAACCCTGCATTGTTCGTCTATTTGAAAAATAAATTTTTTGTTAGTTGCTTTTTGCTTTATGATGTGCGTAGGTTCAGCTACAGCCTGGGGCCATTCTGTTATGGATTAAAAAGCGTTATGTACGTGAATAGTAACCTCATTCTAAATTTTCGGTACGTCGTAGATATCCAGATACATATATCTATTGATCAAGTAGATATGGGAAAAAGAGTACTTAGTTCCTTTGTAGGAACCTCAAGGGATTTACAGTCTGAACCTGTATAGCAGTTGTGTCAAAAGTAACGTTGGTACGTGGTTTAATATAAATTTTGCTCTACGTTAGAAGTGCGAGTAATTCTGTAATTGCGTCAGGCGCGACGATACCGTGTTGGTTTTGATTAATTTTGTAATTTGAAGCGCTACATTATTTTTTTTGGTTAGACTTGTCTGTTTTGTGATATTTGCCACTATCTTTTTAATGGCGTCTTGAATAGCAGTCCGCATTCTTTATAACAGCCATTTTTTTGTGCCGCGTCATAATTTCTTCCTACATAGTGGATACGCTAATAGATACAAATTTCGCATTTTTGTACAGTTTAAATTGTTACACATTCCCAAGGCCTAATGATATTGATCGTTAAGCGACATTATATCATTATCAAATTTTTGTGTTGTTCCAGGTACGACAAGTGGGACCGGGACAGGGGCGGGGGGAGCGGCGGCGGCGGCGGCGGCGGCGGTGGTGGGGGGGCTAGCGCGTGGGCGGGCCGCGACCGCGAGCGCGATCGGGAGCGCGAGCGACAGGCGCGCGCGCACCAGATGTCGCAGGCGCACGCCGCCGAGCCCGACGCATCGTCGCTCTTCCCGGCGCCGATCAGGGTTAGTACAACATACATTAGACATATCACGCACACCTACACATGGAAACATTACTTTGTGGTCATATTAAACTACATGGCCATGGTCAGACGATGACGTGAGGTGCACGTGAGAGAATCTCGTGAAAGGCAGTCATCAGTCATAAGTAGTAATAACGGTTGGACTAATCGCACTTTCATACTTGTTTAGGATTGCGGTCATAGATTAACTTCATAATCCTTAGCATTATATTTTGGGTTTTAGCTGTCCAGATTCAAGATTGACAATACTTGACGTTTTTCCTAAATCCAATTATGGGAGTCACATATTGAATGTGACGGATTATAATGCATCGATAATAATCGATATAGATATATATATCTATATAGATAGAGATATCGATGACAAAAAAAATTGTATTTGATACCACAGACCTTAAAACAATACGGACGGAGCGTTGCGTACGACGTATGAGAAGCATGCCTAGTCATCCAATTTGGCTTGTCATACACGAGCTAAACGCATACAAATACTTAAAACTCACACACTCGGCGCCAGTACGCTGCGTGTGTGTGCGCGTAATCAATGCTTCGCTTATGACAAGGCAAGGTTCCATCCGTATTTTTTTCAAATCCGTGTTTGATACCTACCCCATCATGATGCATATCACAATTCATCATCCTCGTGATACATATTATAGATTAGGAAGTTTTTGAGGATGAATGTTTATATAAGTCATTCACGTTAAACGACTGCTCAGTTGCCGTGCCTTCTCTGTATGAGAAGAGGCCCTTGCCCTGCAGTGAGACAGTTATGAGTTAGTTATGTTTATGTTATGAATTATGGTCTATAGGTTTTAGAATAGGATATAGGCTCCCCCAGGAACAAATATTTCCTACGGGAAAGGGGTTGATACCGCAGGGCACGGCTAGTTTCTATAAAACCAACAGTACTAAATTCTACTGTGGGATAAAGTTTAAAACGAACAAAAACACCACCATGTAGATTCATGGCTACACACAACCCCCTGAACATTTCGCCATGTCCTTTTGTGTTATTCTGTGCTACCCATAAGCCCATATAAAGTGCACGAAAACGTTTCCTGCTGCATTTTTACTAGCACAACGTTGTGTATATTGTGGTAGCCTTAGCTTTGGTAGCACAGTGGGGCCATAACGTTAATGCTAGAAATAATTGCAACGCATAGCTCTGGTCCTTTGTTACGATAAAATCTGTTTGTTGATATCTCTTAAAGAACTGCTTCATAGGTCGTTGCACGGGCGACTGCCGAGCATGTGGTCCTGGGTTCAATTCCCGGGTCGGGTATTTTAGAGATTTTTGTTTTTGTAAATTCTCAGTAGCAGCCCGGAGTTACGAACTTCGTCCGGTTGACGGTAATAAGTTCACCACCATGTCAATTTACATGGGTCTTATTAACTGCATCAGTGTACACCTCTGCGTACCCCTTCGGGGGAGTGTAGGCGTGATGCTATGTTGATATATGTAAAGTGTTATTTTTTATTTACAGCAAGACTTGTTAGTCTTGCTGTAAATAAAACAGTAGCTGTTTGATTAATTAATTCTTATTATTCGTATGTTTCTTTAAACCTGCCTATCAGGAGTGTCGAGACAGGTTAGCAACACATTAAAATGTAAATATTAATTAAATGTCCTCCCAAGTCGTTATTCAATGCTAATTAACGGATAAGTAGTATTGGTAATGACATGGTTTTCTTTTAAACACAAAATATGATAGACACTGTTAAAATTAATCCAAAGAAAACTCAATATGTAGCGAATTCAAGATAAATCTTTGAAAAGCATTAACGCATGCTTAGCGAACTCTAAAGTTATTATATTATATGGAAAAAGAATACGGTCGCGAACAGGATTCGAACCTGCGCCTCCCGGATGAATACTCCAGGCGCTAGCCATCTCGACGCGTATTAGCGATGTAGCGAATTACCGATCTAGAATCAAAATGAATTTAATATGTGGACACTAATATGCAAAATGTTCAATCTTGCAACTTTATAAAAAATAATTTGTCATAGCAGTAACTTGAACACTGTTCAACAATAAATCCAAGAAGCCCGGGTTTTGAGCACAACTAGAAAAAATCCACATGTAATAAGCAAATCATCTTTGCAGTAACTTCAGGAAGAGGACAGACGAATTAATTGCTTATTAACATAGAATAACTTCGTTATACGAGGAGCATAATTCAAATGTTTTTCTGTTCGTATTTATTATTATTCAAATTAGCAGACTATTGAAGAGTCGACCGAAGGAAATGTACTCCGAACCGCGAAGGACACAACCCACACACAACCTTCAACGTTTGTGCACTATTGCACACTGGAAACTAATACGTACTGCTATACAGTTTCCCTACTATATATATATTAAGTAAATAACACAAAAGAGAACACTCTTATCTATCTTATATTTATACAAAGAATCAAAGAGAACATTTAAATCCAAACCGTAACAAATCTCAGCGGGAACTTAATTTGCAGAATAGAGACTGATTCTAATTAGGGGTTTATTCATTAAACGACAATTACTTTATATACCAGCCTTGAACAGAATACAACGAAGTTGGAAATTTTTGCCAACATTAGTATTCAGCGAAGTCGTCAAATGTATACAAAAATACATTTAAATTGAGTGTTCCGAATTGCTCTGCGTTCTGTGAATATCTGTCGGTGAAAAATGTTTCGAGGGTTTAGAAATGGCATTCATTTATATAGAATTCGCAATATGCCGGAATAATCCAGCATAAATCCACTCCTGATTACGTTGAAAAAAGTTACTTGTGAAGGATGTGTGTTGTAAAGCCCAAAAACGCACGTTTGCGATTAAACGAAGTTATGTTTGTTTTATTTATATTATAAGAAGTTCAGGCGCTGTTTGCCTCTGCGAATCGTGCGTAATGTTTGATTTCAAATATTACACAAGATTCGTGAAGCGAAACAAATATGGCCGAACTTCTTATGTAAATACGGAAAACATAACGGTGCATTATCACTAACCTCCTGTGTTCACTCAGAAACTGGCTTATCTTTTTCCTTACTTGATTATGCAATTGTTAAATGTGCTCATGTCAAATCACAATTAGAACTTTCTGGAAAAACCTGCAATGTTTATCTGACTGTCAATTGTTATTCGGTTATTGTAAATGCATGTGCACATATTGTGGTTGTGTCGAGTCTAAACTATAGTGTGTCTGGTTAGTGCATTCCTTTGTTCTCGTCGAAGCCTGCGCGCCGCAATCACGTGTCGATATTGTGCCTGCGCGTGTCACATTACAATGTCATAGCATAAAATTCCAAATTCTACTATAACCGTAATATATAAATCATTTATAGTACTTATTAGTATACGAATTTAAATGTAAATAGTTGTTACGATAGATTTGGAGCATCGCCATTAGTTAATTGATTCACAGAGGCTATCAAACTCGGTGATAACTGGATATTGGAGGCAGCTCTTGAGACTCGATATTGATCCCGAGACTTCAACAAATGAGATATCGTGTTTGACTTTCCAAAACATTTATATAAAGCTAGGCGTCATTTTGTAGTCTTATGTCTGAATAGTACATTTAAAATATCCTCGAATCTAGACCAGTTGTCAAACTAGTTTGAGTCTGAAGGCACGCAGACGGTACCATTCCTACTAGGTTCGCAAAGAACAATAGTATAAGTGCAGTCTGAGCAGACACGGCGAGTCACGATGACACCGCAAACAAAAGTTTTCACTTTAAACTTACTGTCGTTTTACCGTCTGAACGTTAGATCACAGAAATGAACAGAGATAATGGCACCACGCATGCTAACTTGAGACACGTAACTTTAAATACTCAAAGCGGTTGCACAAATAACAGTTTCCACGAAGCCTATCTACTTCTTGCGATATGAGTGTCTCCACAGATCGCGTGATCGGCCGCAGTAAAAGTGAAGTATGTGGTTTTATTGCCACCCGCACGTGCCGTGTTCGGATCTAGTCGTCGTAGATACTAACTAGTCACTACCTACCTTAAACTGATAGCCACCGCCCAACCACTTTAAGTAGGCCCCTGATAACCCGCAAACACCCCTCGTCACTCATTAGTGGTGTTAAATGGCCATCGGGTCGAAGGAGATCAAGTGTGTTTGGACGCGCGACCAGTGTCAAGCGGGTTCGAGGTCGTCTGTTGTTTATGTGTCGACTTCGGTAATTACGTTGATACGTTCTGTTGGAGTGCTATGTAAATTGCTGCCAAAATGATTTTAAAGTGCTCAAATGGAACAACAAAATTAAGATAATGAGCGTAGTTCGCCGACTTATGTTTATTTGTTAAGTTGGTAAGAATTGTGCTTGAACACGTCATTTGTATTTTAAAATGTTTGAACTTCCCAACTTTTTGCATGTTGCTTCCTAATTGTGTTTAGACAATCACGACGTCTTCCAAAACGATTACGTCATAAAGTACGATATATTAGACTGCAGAAGTAGTTTCCCTGGAATGCAGAATGAACTTGCTGCAAACTAGATCTGAAATAGTCGTGTCGGCCGATGTAAAACAAACAAAATGTAGTGTTCATTTGTAATTACGAAAATGCACATTTGCTGTATTGTTTTATTACTTCTTAGCTCCGCAAATTTATCCTTTTATGAATCCTTATCTGAGAACTTGAAAGATTCTCTTATAAGAAGGTCGCTCGTTTTTCAATTCGTTTCTATCGATTTCACTTAATAGCTTGAAGGTTTTAATTGTTTTCCATCGCACCTGAACCTCGTTACTATCGCAGAAAGTAAATTATTCGGAATTTAGAACGTTGTAGAGTTCTCTATAAAACTTTGATAATGTTTAAAAGGTGTGACGTAGTGTCGTCGAAACAGCGCCAAAACGAAGTAGAGTTATAATAACTTTTTAAAAGCGGTCGGCTTATCTGAGCCGGCGGGTGCACTCGCACGACCCACTTTATGACATACAGCGCACATATGTGTATAAACACAAATACAACTGTAATTAAAGCTTCCTCGCCGCCCGCACAACCTAGGAAATGGATCCGATAGGGGGAACGCGCCAGACACCCGTGGCTCTGGACACATGTGGAACCTAACACATGTTTAATATAAGCATATGCAGCGCTGTATCGTATGTTTGTTTACACACGATAATAGTTGCGGAATGAACAGTTTATATAAATGGCGACGTCATCTTTGTTATTGGTAACGTGTACTTATACTTTCGTAGCGTCGTGTTTATGAATTTGTTTTTTTGTTTAGCTCATTATTTTCAATACTGTTTTTATGGCGCGCGTAGTAAAGTCAATCGAGAAGTTTTAATGAGAATAATTGGATTGATTCTTCACTGATCGCGGTCGCTAATAAGCGCGACGACCAGATCCTGAGAGCAAGGCCGAGTTTGGAAATAGGTCGGGATTAAAAGCTGTTAAAGAAAACCGTCTCGATACCCGGCGAAATATCGATTATGAAAAACATTAATTCACCTCAGTTTAAGTCACATTGTCAAGGTCGTAAATGTAAATATAAATTGTGAGACGCTGAACGTGACTGTATGATACTATTTCACCATAAGTCATCCCACTTCAACATCCTACGTGAACGTGCGAGATAGAGGTTACTTTCGAAGTAATATCTATTTCCGTACGTTCATATTTTTATATGTTCGTGGATATTCTCATTTCTTTGTGTGTAAAGTTTGTTACATTACGTCGGGGATGTTAATGTGATTTGTTTCCTTTTCGCCGAAATATGCTTTCATTGTTATTGCCAGTTTTTTCGTTTGATTTCTATCCTTTTTGTCCTTGTTGATGTAATTTATTTGATTAGTTTAGTGTGGTGAGTTGTTTATTCGTATCAACGGTTTATTTACCTGTCAGGATCTTAGTACAAAGTTTGCATACACAGAAACCAATTGTGTTTACAAGAAAATATATTTACAAATGCAAGTTTTCTAGTTGTCCATCTTTAGAGCATAGTGCACTACAAATCTTCATGACTGATAATGATCCGTTTAAATAAGGATTGAAATAGTATTTGAATATCAAAAATGCATTCATTCTCAAAATAACTCCACACTTCACAACCCTAAAGCAAATAAATACAAGAATTCAATTTATTTACTCTAACAATTTATACTGAATTAATTTGTTGAATTCGCACGTTTCTCCAGTAACATCAATGGGGCTTTAGTCACGATCGCGCCCCGTTCCTGAAGTCACGTGGCATGGCGGCGGCGGTTTAGGTCCAACGTGACGTGCAACGTCCACAGCCTGCCTACATTCAGTGCACACATGTGGAAACACAATTATTATCGTGACACAAGAAATTCTTTGTTTACCTGTATTAAAAGTTTAATAAAAATCCTATGCGCGTGTGGTGTAGAATGTAGAAAAAGAAAGAAATTAAGCAATAATAACCAGAGACCCAAGAACTTCAAAAGTTTTCAAAACCTGTCCCACATTTAAATAGATTTATTGATAAAAGAATCTGAACCAATCGTCTGAAATCAGACGCAGTAGCAAAGATATTGCTTCGAAAAGTATTTTGCAAGTAACCTATTAAATAAAAGTTAACTCTTAATGTTCCACGGACCTTTTATCGAAAGAAAATGTTAATAGAGGCGACGTAAAAACACTACTTGGTTGAGTTTCAATCAATTATGTAGTATTCGCCCTCAATCTTCAACCCGATATAATACAATAATTCATTTTATTAACTGGTTTCATTTCAATAACGTTCGGTTGACAATGTAAACGTAGTTAATCATGGACAAGTCGACGACCGCTCGGACACATCTCGAACTATGAATAAATGACCCCTTATTGAAATAATATTATCCAACTTGACGCAAAATTACACCTGTGACCATACTTAATTCGCTCTCTCATTATTTATTAATGTAAACGATAAGTTAAGTGGCAGCATACAATGTTGTGGAGTACAATAGGAGAGGAGCTCGGTACAAATACAATGTAGTATTGCGGAGCGTCTAGACGGCCTCATTACTACCCGCCGCCCATCTCCGGCGCGCCCCCACACACCCCTCAAATATCGAATGAAAATATGCCTTTTTAATCATAAAAATACACGCGTTTCCACCAAACCACATCAACAAAATAAAACCCACATTTATCTGTTAACAAACCCTCGAATATCCATAAATCTGGTAAACAGATTAGCTTCGCAGTTGATCGCTGCGTAACGTGGGAACAATATGGAAACCCGTTCTAAGTTCAGAAGAATTGTTCGTAGTTCGGAAGGCTATCATCTTACAGTTATGGATAAATTAGGCGCGCCTACCAGATAATGTCATTGACTCGATTTGGGTCGATGACTTGCCTTAGCAACACGTTTTGGGACATAATTCACTTCAGTCCCGCCATACCAGGTGGTACATATTCGTTTGTGTATCGTCTATTGCCTATGCCTACCCCATCTTATACTAATGCAAGTAATAAAACGCGACCCCTCTGAGCGCGTCCTTTTTGTACTTATTTTGCACCCTTCTTGTGAACTCTAGGCCGTTGACTCCCAGAATATTTTTTATTTATTGTGTCGTAAAATCTCTTAGTACCTAGAATTATTGCTACTACAGGTATCTATATATCTTTCAGTACACTATTTTGTGCATTATTGTTAGACAAAACTAAAGGTAAATAAAAAAAAAACTTTAGATATTTTATCTATAAGTTCTTATCCGGTTTTATCTGATCTCATTAAGGAATTATCAACGATTGTTATAATGATTAATCACTCACAAATTAGAAGAATATGGCATCCTTATTGCGATGGTATAAATCAAATAATGTGCAAGATAGCAATAAAGAGAAAATATGCCTTCCTATTATGTTGACGACGTGCTGGTATTTTTCTCTTCGTGGATGCCAAATTGAAGATATGTGCGTGCGTCATCCTTCCCCGAGGAAATGGTCGCTGTTTGTTCGATAACTCAAGGCGCACTTCCAGGAAATATCTGAGAATGCAAACTGCATCATTTTTGTTATTACTATCCTTCTGGGCTTCTGTAGAATAATATCACCGGCGATCTGATGGAGTATATTCACACAACTTGTATTAAGATCAAGGTGAAATACCCAATGATATCACATTATTTGTATTTTTAGATTGCCCAATTAGATATGTTTTGATAAAGGTTTGTACTTGTAGTACTTCCTCAAGCGAATTTCTGCGACCTTGTCGGTGTGAATATTGTTACTAGGCGTTAGTTTTCTTGGAATAAATATGGGTTGCTTAGCTAAGAGGTACAATTTCACTTCTTTATCTTCATTTATAGATTTTTTATCTTCCTAATAAATCTCACCTGAGTTTTTAGATAGAGATTGGAGTAGACTCCACACGCCATTTTCTAGTCTGATGTTGACTAAAATGCCAAAATAGATAGGTATAATTAAAGATGGGCAAACTTATTCAGAGTCATGGCTCACAGACTCGTGGTTACTTGATGTAACCGGCCCCTGAAGTACGTCCTTTCGTCCGGGCGGGCCGACGCCGGGCGCCCCGCAGCAGTCGGGCGGGGCGTTGACTCCGCAGTACCACCCGTACTCGCTACCACCACACGTACGGGATTTATGATAGTCACAGATACGAATAACACGTGGTGAAAGTCACTTGTTCACCTTAATGGCTGGATTGATATCACGAGGAGCAAGCCGTTCTAGATTGTTAGTTCCGTGCAGTCGGAAGGAGTGTGCGAGACGGATCAACTTGTTGCTTCGAGTAATTTAGATTTAGCGTCTGGAGACAGCATCTTATCTTCGAATTGAACTTTGAAATTTCTCCTGCACCGATACGTTGTTTGACAGGAAAAACAATAACTGTGGCGCTCAATCTCAGTATTTGCGAACTCCGAATTAAGAGAGGCCGCTAAAATGTGACGATTATAAATATTAACCGTCAAATATTTTCAAACAGATCTATTCTTACGTTTACAGTGGCAACACGTACATAATATATTTCCGTAGTTGTCGGAATGATTGTTTTTAATGTGCCTATTGACCTACATCTCACTTCATCTGTGAACATCGTACGAAACGAGAGAGTAAACAGTTTTATGAATTTAAACATACAAGTATTGACCATTTGTACATATTTGGCGTTCTAAATATCTGTACCAAACTTGTTTGTAATATTTTAACTTCTCCTTTTGAGAACATTATTTAGTTTATTCTAATTTCGTAAGTAAATAGTATAAAATAATAATATAAAACTTTGTTAATGTTTGTGTTAGTACAGAAGTTAATTAATCCATTTTATATACTCACCAGTTTATAATGAAGAAAAATAACGACCGTTTTATGTCTATTAATAAGTGAGACCGACACAATTTTGTAGTTAACGATCATATGAAGACCGTCGATACTATTAACAATATAAAGCATTTTATTGATACCTCAAGCCCTAAGCCCTTGAGAGTAACCTACCGTTACAATTTCTACTCCAAAAAGGTCGTTTTAAGAAGAAAGCGAAGCATACGCTTCCTGAATTCCAAAGACCTTTATCGCAGATTATATTAGATCCGAAATCGAATCATTCGTTACAACGACATATATATCGAGTGAAATGTGAAAATGTACAGGTAAAATAAAGATTAGTCTTCGCCGGTATACTGTAGGATTATGTGAATACAAAACATAAATAAAAGGGACGTGAAAGGTACTTTAGTAAATAGCCGTGTGGAAAATGCCTCAGTGAAACAGGTCTCGTAAATGATTTGCCGTTTCAATCAAATCTCTGTACATTCAACGGCAAACTCAAATACGTTTACTTTATTCGATTCCGAACTCTGTTTCTATTGTTTTAAAAACTTTTGGAATTGTTTTTTATTGATGCTCCGAAATTGAATCAGATGTGCAGATTATTTTCATGTTCGCTCGTTTGTAGAGATACAATAATTTGTGTGGTCAGTTGTGGTTGTGGGATTGCGTACCAGAAGCATGTTATTGCCCATATAAGTTTGTATCTAGTAGCTCCTTTAAGTATACGTTAAGAATTTCTTATATAATCATGATTTAAGTTCAGTAAGGTTCGGACATCACATTTCGTATCAAGAACATTGTTTATCTATCAATAATTGCAAGGCTAGAGCCGAAATTCAGTCTAATTCTGTCTAACATTATAATTCTGATGCCATGAGGGTTGCCATGTAATGTGGTGCGTCGGGTAATAAGTAAAACGAGTGATTCTTAGTACTGACTATAATACAATGCATTACTTATGAGCTAAGTTAGCAATATATAGGGAGGAGGCGCGTCACACAACAATATTATATTCCGTCTTCTATATACCAATTGATTTGATACAGGAATTTTGTTCCACAACTCTTCTCGTAGATGTTCTTGTCCTAATTTACCCCTACTACTATAGCATCTAATCAAAATTCCCCTTACCTAAACTCCAAATAATATTTAAATCAACCAACTCTGGAGTCCTATTATTAAATAAAGCTTAAATAATCATCGTGAGCGGTTCCGGCGGGTCCATGCGGCAGAGAGATTTAATTAATCATATTCTTGTTATAGTAACAAAACTGGCGTTATCAATTTGCCGCTCTGGTTTTCAATCAATAAATCATCACAACGAAATTGGTCTGATATATTTTATGGTATTCATTCAATGGAATACATGCCAAAAAATATTTTTTGTATGCAGAAATTTGGAAATATGAGACAGGGCGCAAAAATGAAGCACCAATTTTCCACCACTTTCTGCATAATAGTAGGTTTAAAATTCATCACGCGTCACGATGTCACGCCATAAGTCTTCAAAGCACTTAACTGGCAGGGGCTGAGTCCTATAATAAGACCATAAAAGCATCTTCCCAAACGACTAATAACGGTAGGTTATAGCAAAAAATTGTGTTATTATTTGCATGTATCCCCAATAAGCGTGTGTTGTGAATCACGTTGGTCGACAGTGAGCCGGTTTATTTAGGCCGAGACGACACATGCCGCCAGACGGCCGCAGCCTCGTGATGATACATACGCTATTTACGATTGTATTACCATTTATAAGCTTTCCAGTTCGATGCAATTTGTTTCTTTTTGACTTTTGTCCGCACTTGAAGTATGGGTTTTCAATACAAAGGGCACGTGTCAGAGCTTGAGTTAATACAGCGTTAAGCTTTTCTTTAAACGACTTGTGATTCTCAAGTGTTTAACTGGGGAACAAAAAAATATTACGGGTTTGTAATGGATATTTAAAAGGGTTTTCGATAACATTGATTGCCAGAACTTTTTGAGATATCGCTTAGAAGGTCGGAATACTTATTTTGTTGTGTATAACTGGCCCATTGCGTTCGATTCGGGCAAAGTGTTATTGGGTTTTTCTGTCATAATATTCTCAGTAACAGCCCGGAGTTGGAGATGGCAATGTGCTCACCACCTTTTGCATGGGACTTCATATCGGATTCAGTGAAATTTTTGAATATGATAATGTACAACATTACATTTTGCCTAACTCTTGAATATACACACGTTGAATTATTAGTCATAATTATTTATTCGTAGAGTACAATGAACACATGTATTTAAATCAGTCACGAATGATTATAAATAACAGTGTTACTTTGAATTCATTGCCAACGTTAAATACTAAATCAACATGGCAACATAGTACACGATGACAGATGGAGTTGATTATAACATAAACACACTTTCGGACGATGTATAACACTAAAGACGAGATAAACAGACAGTATAATATGATAAACTTGGATGTTTATCTGATGAGACGATACCGCATTCAAAGAAAAGAGAATTTGATAAAAATATAAGTATAGAGTAATATTATAATAAAACAACTTTTAACCGGATTAATCGCGTGTATTATTGGTAATAATACACGCGATTAATCCGGTTAAAAGTTGTTTTATTATAATGTGTAGTGATCGCGCAAACCTAAGATATAGAGTAATAATTTGACATTATATGTCTGACATTGTACTCAATTTTGGTAGTAAGAAATCAAATAGACGGTAATAAATATGGGGCGGGACCCTATAACTACTAGTAAGCCTTGTGACAGACAGTCAGACGAGCATACAGATAGACGGCGTAGGTTTAGTAATACAGACCTATTGGCACCCTTTAGGGTTTGAAATGGTAACTTTAAAAAACATCTTTCGTCATAATTCTATTAATTAAGTTTTGCGCGAAGCTTTATGTTAGTATTATTTCTAACTAAATTTTAATTATTTCATCACTATTATTGCTCATAGTTGTTCCCTGTTTGCGAACTAGTTAATACTAATTCAATTAAGGCATAAAGTTCCTATACAAATCTGGCACTGTAGAGACAGATGTTGAGATATTTTCAAGGCTAGGGAACTAGGTTATAGAACTAGGTCAAAAATTTGGCGTGCTAGTGAATGTTAGGGAATAGCTTGAGCTGGAGACCTTTTGAGCTACATAAACTGAGCTTTGCCGAGTACTTTGTTGATAGATCCCTGCTACGTCGTCTTCTTGGTAACGGTAGGTAAAATTTGAAAACTTTTTACCTGAACGATTCAATACTGATTATAGACAAGGACGAATAACAGTCCACTCGATATCCTCCACTTATTCTGTCTTCCATATGTTTATAAGACAAAAAACATATTTCGTTCAATTCAAGTGTTTTGCCGTTCCAATACTTTTCCTCATTCAAATAGGGTTTTTTGATATAAGGAAAATACTTAACGTTGTCGATAAGACCATGTTCCTGTTGTACACTGTGTAATTACTTAAACGTTTTTCTTAATGAATTAAGTCCCCACAAGGGGAGTTCTTGCTTCATCCAAATAATTTTGATGACTTACCTAACAGCTGGATTTTTCTGGCAGGTGACAGGCAACAGGGACCGCGTCAGCCAGCAGATCCAGACGAAGCTCGGCGACTACCACCTCGCGCAGTGGTTCATCGATGACCCCAGCAAATCCATCGGGATCTGCGCTGAACCACCCAGTCCTGCACCATGTGAGTACAATAGAAACTAGGAAATAACATAAACGTCTAAGGTTGTGTAACATACTTTCTAATCTGAAGCGGTATGTAACAAAATTAACAGTAACTTTGATGGCTGGAACTGATAATATTGCAAGTTACGCGAGCGTGGATGAACGCGATTTGATAATACAAAAAGTACTATTTGTCTATGCCTATTAATGATCTTATTCATCGAAGTCTATTGCTGAGTTTCGGCATCTCTAAGACCCTCCGCTACATTTAGCTTCCACGATGAGCGATTTCGTTGCTTTTCGAATTTAATACGAATAATACCAAAACTCAAATCGCCTTCCTTGTTGGTCTAGTGGTGCCAAGTGCTACTGCTGAGCATTAGGTCTCGGGTTTGATTCCCGTGTCGTGCCAAGTGTGATTGAGTTTTTCTGTTAGGTCTGTTCACAGTAGCAGCCTGGAGTTTGGAATTGTGCCCGGTAGATGGCAATAGGATCACCTGCTACAAAGGACTTAATAACAGCATTGTTGAAATGTGGGTGTATAATGTGTACACCTCTGCCTACCGCTTCGGGGAATACAGGTGTGATGCTATGATTTGTGTCAAATGTGTCCGCAAAAGCGCCGATCGCAAATCTGCAAAGGCTCGGAAAAAGGGCAGTTATTGACCAATGTGACCTACATTGAATAGTACAAGAGTCGCGCTGATCGTAAAAGACCAGAAAGACGGAATGTATGTCTTCCAATGCATATCATCAAGCGGAAGTTGGAACGTCCATTCAGGAAACAGTTGAGTAGCATCTGTATGTTTGGATATACGCCTTACCTTGGCAACCTGCCACTGCATATTGCCATCAAGTTTTAAGCCACCATGTTTATTTCCAAACCTGGATTCAACTCAAACTGTGCTTAACCGTTGGAGATCAGAATCGTGATATGTATGTAAACACACATTGGTTAAATCCAATTGTAATTTGGTTACGAATTTGTCTCGTTTGTTAGTAGGGCTTATGTACTGAATACGCATACTGATTGCGTATTGTCCGATTGTAACATAACATAGCATCACGCCTGTATTCCCCGAAGGGGTAGGCAGAGGTGGACACTGTCGTACACCCACATTTCACTGATGCTGTAATTATGTCCCATGTAATAGGTGGTGAGCCTATTGCCATGTACCGGGCACAATTCCATACTCCGGGCTGCTACTCAGAATATTCTGACAGAAAAACTCAACATTAAGCACTTTTTTCTTTCACTAACATTGTAACTAAAGCTGTGATAACCTAGTGGTATGACCGTTGGACTGACAAGTCAAAGGTCGCAAGTACGAAGCCAAGGTATGCACCACTGTCTTTTCGAAGTGATGTACCTATCATAAAATAATTATCACTTGCTTAAAACGATGAAGGAAAACATCGTGAGGAAACCAGCACACCTGAGAGATTTTCCCGATGGTGTGTAAAGCCATGTCAGTGACCTACGGGTGGTTTAAATACTGACACTTGGTTGTTCATCAACCACACTGAGACTGCAGCTAAGCTACCCAATGCTCTTGTGCACTAAATGGGACATCATAAACGAGCAATACCCTAATACAGAATAATGTATAAGCGCTGAGCATGAGATCTCAGGTTCGATACCCGAGTCCGGCAGTGTTATTGAGTTTTTCTGTTAGGAAACCCTCAGTAGCAGCCCGGAGCCTGGAATTGTGCTCGATGGCGATAGGCTCACCACCTATACAGACTGTCCTAAATAAGCCTTTATGTGAAATGTGGGTGTACAACTGTGTACACCTCTGCCTACCCCTTCGGGGAAAACTGCTTTTAAATCAAAATTGAAGTAGGTATGCATTTCTTTAGATAAAAAGTAATCGTTACTTTTTATGGTGTTTTAATAACATCGTTCAGTAATACACGAGTATACATAAAGTATCATACACAGTTTACAAACAACATATTTTAGTATATCAGTTTTATTAAACACGTTATTTGAGACTTAAAAACAAAAACATATGTTTTTATAATATCCCAAATACTTGCTTTGGACATTTTTGAACATTACCTTAGCCTATTCAGAAGACCACCAGTGGATTGAATAACTGTGACGCTACGTTGGTGCTAACCACGATAGAATAAGAATGTTACCTTCTGCCTCGTAGAAATTAACTAGCAGTTCATACGTATTTTAGTCTTCAAAAAGTCCTTCATCAAGGTACTATAAGTTTCAAGTACTTTCAACTCGTTATTACTTCAAAACTTTATAAGATTTTACCTCGTTTTTATAAACTAGTTCATTGTGCGGCTTCTATGGTGAGGTTTAAGGGATCCAGATAGGGAAAATTGAGACTGAACTGTCTGTTTGGTACCTTTTAGACAGACTGAGGGTACCAAATAATCATAATTATTCTATCTGGGGTCTTTTCTTCGATCTCTTCGTACTATAAGAAGTCCTCCGCTGCTTGTCTGAGCATGATTATCTCCGTAACTACTGGACGATTTCGATTTTGATTTTTCACTAACAAACTAGTAGATTTGTGGATGTTTTGAACGACATTCATGAATTCGGCAAAGAAGCGGTAATCAAGGGTTGACGTTGTGCGCAGTCGAGGTTGATCAACCAATACACAAGTGTATTAAATAGTATCAGACAGTCATCATAGACTATCTTCTAAGCCATATGAATTGTTACATTATCTATCTATTTTTTCTAATTTTGAAGCCACATTAATTCTATAAACAGAAAGGCTCGTCATATTAAAAGACCTAACAATGTCATCGTCCATTGTCAAATTGTTGTGACGGACGACTTGGTACTCTATTACTACCTTTGGGAATTAAAGTCACGACAGTTTCGTGGTTTTAGTCAAACGAAGAGTTATAATATGGGCGGCCATGTTATCGACATTCTCTTGACCAAATTACTGGGGTATTCGTGACGCAGCTCACTTTGATCACAGTTCCCCGTACCTAAGGAAAAGGCTTCACAGATCCGCAAACCATTGGCGTGGAAATTCCATTTAATTTCGTATAGATTTCGTCTTGGCCCCGAGCCGGTGACGTTTCTGTATAGGAATAGTTGGTACTTACTTCTTGAATAATAGGGCCATCCCGTTTTTCATTGAAATGGCCATGTTCTTGTTGGAATACAAACAATAAGGTTTGTATGTATTTAAAATGGATAGTAAAATATAACATTTAGAAAGTCTAACAACAATAGACAGACATATATTTATTTATTTTAGCTACTAAAGAGTCTGCCGCAGATTTTGGAATATGGTATGAGAAAGGTGCTATGACATCTTTGTTTAACATATAAATGAGAAAGCGCGAGTGATACAAACATAGGTAGGTGAGCAAAACATATCATAAAATTATCGTATGTTGAACATTGTGCGCCATGTCCCACTTTGTTTTCAACTGTACGGCAGTAACGCTTGCTTAAAACATTGTATTATATCCGCCAAATAAACATTACATAACCAATTGTTACCAATTTAACATGCTTAGCAATTTTGTTCCAATCAGAGCCGGTCAAGTTACCAAACAAAACAGTAAGGAAAACAAACTCCCCATAAACGCAGAAAAAAGTTTTTATTTCTTTTAAGATTATACCCAGTACGGATAATTTTGGGGGTGGACATTACCATAACAAAAGAGGATAAAGTTATTTGATACGCGGTCGCGCCGTTCCCCCCACTTTACAGAATCTTCAATTTTTCAGGTGAACCAGAGTGGTTACCCGATATTTTTTTCTCGTTGAGGCGGATAATATTTGCATAACGACTAATTTCAGCCAATTTGTATACCTGTTCCACGTCATGCATGGACAATGGGCAAATTTTGTGACGTCATTCCTCTTTAGTATTTATCAACGAACAGAAATATGATACAACAGATAATGTAGTACATTTTTCATAACAGATTTTGCTATCAAAACATTTCACAAAGTATACAACTTTTAAATTGTTTATGCGAGTTTGTTAATCAAGCGTGACACAAAATCCTTGATACGTCCATTAAATAAATTGTGAAAATTACTATCCATTATGAAATTAGTTTCATAATTTCTATTACTGTGGTGGTGAGGCGAGAAAATTTTAAGATTGCACGCTTTGTCACAATGGATATATAAATATAATAATGGTTTGTTAGTGATCGACGTTTGTCGCAGTTGTTGGCTGATAATAAATGATTCAGTGGTGTTCACCGGTTTCGGACGCGAGATCACGGTCGGCCAGTACTTTGTCACGCTGACGTCAGAACGGCGTTGTGACAGCGTGACGCGTCGCACGTCACGCCGAGGGCGACGTGACGAAAGATAGCCGATGCATTCACACGCCCTCTATTAGCTAACTCTATTGAGTGTAGTCTATTGAGTGATAAACGCTGTCCAGTGTCCACACTCTCTTAAAGCTTTTAATTTAAATGTATGAGACATGGTATTTTGTTTGATGATTCTAACACTATTTGTTTCCAGTAGGTAATCGTATAATTCGTTATATCGATATTTTTCTATAATATTTTGTTGCAAATTGGCGTGAAACTAGTTATATTGGTCTCAAATCGAACACATGTACTAGCTTAGTGTAGATCATTATTTTGGCATTACTTTAAACTAGTATCTAACAGTGTAACTATATTATTTCAATATTTTCTATAACATAAACCAATTACTACATTCGCCTACCGCTGATCCTTTCCAAAATAGGGTAACTAATATCATTACACACTCGGCGAGCAATTTTATTCAAAACTCCGGGATTTATCCGAAAGAATGAACCGCTATAAAACGTTACCCCCATAAAAAGAAGTAATATATAATAACGATATTCTGCCAGAAGGAAATAATTGTAAGACATCGCATAAAGCCGAGCCAACTATCGTCGCGTTTTACGATCATTCGGATACTCCGCTCGGTAGCTCTTAATTAAACTGGTTAGAACAATGTACCTAACCTTATTCCAGACCTTTGATGTCCTATAAATTATACATGCAAAACGCATACGCCAAACAGATTACGGGGAAAGTTTCTAGATAAATATGTAGCTGGATTACTTGTGTTTACCCACCACATACGTGGTATATTTACGCATGAAGCCCCATTCTGCAAATGCACATTACTATACTGCCTCACTCGCATACGACTAGTGTTGTGAAAGTCACTCTCCATTGCAACTAGCTAGGTTCTTAACTATGTTTAAAACGCACTCTCATACAACGAGATTAGTTACCAACGTAATGTCACTTTATGAACTGCTGATTGGTTGAGTGGCTGGAGATATACAAATGTAGAGCATGAGATTTCGAGTTTTTGGTTGGGTACTATTGATTTTTCTGCTCGTGAAACCCGAAGTTAAAATACAATAGACTCACCACCTATTACAAGGGACTAATGACGGCAAATTTAAGTGCACATCAGTATATATCTGCCTAACTCTTCAGTATCTACAGGCGTGATTTTCCGTAATGTAATTTTATTTGATTGTTATCTGTTTAATATCCGATCTTTATTGATCCTTGTCAATTTCGTAATAGAATAGTGTCTTGTCACGCAACTGCGTAAAAATATATGAGCGATGACGGAAATCAATGAATTGACTTGGCTCGTTTGTGACCGTAATGAAGAATGACCCAGTTTTTGCGCGACCGTCGAAACCGGTTCGCGTAAAGCAGAGAGAGACCAGCAGAGTAAACAAGCGGTTGATAAATGATTCAAAAATCGCGAACGACGCCCGTGTCGCGTGACAAACGTTCATGTTGTGTGACGCGACGCGTTTTCTGTCGCCCGTAGACGCGATGTCGCGCCGCTCCCGCGCGTACTACGCCTAATGACTGAAACAAAGCACTTGTTTGTCATCAACGCCTACCAGACACTTTTTCCTCCGGGAAATGATTCCAAACTATTTATATCTTAATTATACGTATTATATTTACTAACGGCAGAAGCAGTAGTACTTACATATTTCAAAAACTACAAACCTCAATACAAGCAATAATAAGCTCTTTTTACTAACGCACGCTATTGTATATATATTGTAAATTTATATGGAATATATTATATTGTGAATTTATTAAACTGACTTCATAAGCAGTTGAAGGATCATTTACTACGAAGCCGACGCAAGTCAAAATAGGAATTTTAATTAAAAACTCTTAAATTCAGGTTGAGTAATATGATCGATGACGTCACCCGTGCTTTCTGCATGCAATACGTGTGTAAACAATTAATGTCTGAAGAACAATGAGCAAAGTCGTTAAAACATAATTCCTATTGTAACGCTACAGTCAAACCGTAACTAACTCGACCGGCCGCCTTATCACGTAAACCTGTGGTTTATTGGCTTGAACACTTTGTCACGCGACAAGCCTTATTTGTACCTAGTGACGTTGATAATGACATCCAGGACTTTTGGTTTAACCGCACCTCTACATCGACATATCGACATACAGTTTCTGAAGCACACAAAACTCGGAAGTCTGTTCGGTGTAAGAAAACACATTTCACTGATGCATGCGTCTCATAACTTACGAACGGCGACGTAGTGAACCGCCGCGTTAGCTATTGCTTGACTTCCCAGTGAATTATTGAGTTGCAGGCGTGTATCGGTTGGATTTCTTATTCCAAGAATATTCTACAGATTATTGAGGTCGACTAGATTTACATTGAATACGCCGTATAAAATCTTAAATCAAATTGGCGTGTAGAATGCTTCGGATTTTATATGGATCGTAATCAAAGAGAATAAAAATGGCGGCTCAGGTTCTACTAGATAGATAGGAATTTTAGATAGTCCGTAATAACCGAAAATAAATTTCTATACAATCGGTTAGAATGAAAATTTTCAAACTAAAATAAAGCTCTCATTGCAATTCTCAGGTAGCGTATTCCACGGGGTAATTTGCCGGACCATTATTTATCCGTGATTATATTGACATTGCGGACAACAAGAACGTGCGATTGGACGTGCATTGGTTTAATTCCGTTAACGACTTATCTCTTCACAACATGTTCTGTGTCCATTACATTCCGATGGTGATTTGATGTGCGGCCATGATAAATGATGGGCATCGGTCAGCGTTGACAACCGCGGCAGTACGCCCGCGACGGCGACGCACGCTCGCAAATTGACTTGTCACTGCATTATTGTAGCCCTAATATCCTCATATACACTGCGCACTGCGCACTGATGCGCTCAGCGTATGGAAATATAGTCAGGTTCAGATGAAGATGTATGATCGCTTCAAGATGAAATACTCATTTTCGACGTCGACGCCAGACGGCTTTCGAGTTTGTTAAATACGTGTTCTGTTTATCTAATAAGCACGAGTTAATTTGAGATTTTAAGCGTGTGTAATACAAACTTTATATCCACTCTGATTATTTATGCATGGTTAAAGAAATCATACAACTAACGTCGCCGTCGCGGGCTAGTAAACAAGATCTGCATATATATTACTTGGCTGAAATACTATACCTGATTTTCTATAAAGAGATTTTAACAAAACATAAAATAGAAAGATTCGAAGACTAATACTTAGAAGTTACGTTCCAAAATGGTAATTCAATAACCTAAAGTTCTCATAATTATTGCAGAAGACTTCACGAACATTTTGAAGACGTAATTTATTAAAGTTGAAAGGCTTTCGGTATCTCGGCGAAAATATCGCTAGAAGACTCTTCTAAATATTGGGTTATGATCGCATTATCGTGAAAGAGGTTTGTAAACGAGCTAGGGAACTGACGGACTGATAAATAACAGGTCAGCAGTCAGCTACGGGTTATAAAAAAGTCATTATATATAGATCGTTTGGCTCAGCTTGTACGTTTATGAGTTGTTCGTGTAATGTGATTGTAATTGAGTAAGCTCTCGGCGTATCTAGACGAAGAAAAATATCTCAATCAGAACGGTAAATGTATAATCATTTTGGTATTTAGTTGTTGAGAACATCGAACGTATCAAAGTTATATTAGTAGTTTAGAACAGAAATTGATAAACGGTAAATGTATTGATTTTTTTGTCTGTGTTGTAAACAGAAAGGTGTGTAAGGATTAACATTATGAGCAACATTTCCGTTAGTGTTAGTTTTTTGGTGACAAGGTGATCCGTGCGAGGCTTCCGGTTTTTTATTGAGGGACGTTCTTCTCTTGGGAACATACAACCTATTTATTACCTAGCCCCAATACCAAGGTTGTTCGTCAATACATTCAATTTTATTTATCGTTTATTCCAGTTAATTAAACTTCTAAACATTTAAAAAAATCTATGTTTTAAAATCTGTCTGTCGGTCTTCTACATAATTTTAAAATCAAATTGTAATTTTCTGGACGATATTCTAAGAAACTAAATACTACTATTTTTTTTTAATATTTAGTGATTCTACAAACTAAACATCTTTTACAAACTGTTAAATTATTATCACCCACAGTTCGCAGCTCCTCTATCAAAACAATTTAATTCAAAGTACAGATACCCGCAAAATTTTAACTGGTGGCATGTTGAAATTGACAAGTTACCTCTTAACGGGGACCCAGGGGGGACATTCAAACGAATTGGGTGGAGTTTAATGTTCCTAATGGTTCCGTCTAGTATTTAATATTTTAATGAATTCGCGAAATAAAAATGTAAAAGGATCTCCTTTGATTGACATCGGAATTCTGTTCATTAACATCCTTTTTATTAAATTGGTTTTAAAATATAAGTATGTAAGTTGTATGTGCTTAAAAATTATGAGATGTTGTACGAATAATGTTAATGATGTTTTATCATATTAAGTCAACTTTTTTAAGGGCAACATGTTTTTATTTATACTTTATGCACATTGGTACATGGCGGTCTTAATGCCATTTAAATGTTCCATCAGAAAACCGTAGTGTGATAAAGATAAAACATCTAAAAATAGGAATAACCATTTTTTTTTAAATAATAGGGACATTTGACATAGTTAATTAGATATAACATAACAACAAATACAACATTTCGTCTAACTCCCCTTGTTTCTTGTTTAGGGAAAGCTGTTCAGTTTCATTACTAGAATCCACTTTTAAAGTTTCCGAAACTGATTACAATTTATCGTGTCTATTATATATACGGGTGGTTTTCATAAAACTGACGTTTCCAAACCCTTCAAATTATACTTACCTTGTCACTTAAAGGTGACAAGAGAAAAGACACATGTTACTTATCTAACATTTGTTTCACAATTATGAAGAAGAGGGTTAGTATCTTCTTTGAACACACCTCTAAGTCGACTCTTTGGAAAAAATCCTTTCAAATTTAATTTAGTGTTATCTGTTTTGTACGTGACTGTACGCAGGAGAAAGGTGCCGTTACACACCAAGGAGAAATTGCTTAATAACACATACGAGCATGCAATTTTTCCTTAAGGTATAAATAATAATGATGGAGCACCCACACGCGGTATCGCAAAGTGACGCAGTACAGAACAATAACCGTGTTTTGTTATAATAATCATATTCATAACAGTGCAGTTTCTTACGAACATCCATACCTATGTATAAAGTTGATTATAGGTTTGTGCTATAACTGTAATCTCATTTTCTTACTAAATGAATATTTTATGAAAAGAAAAAAGTTAGACCCGCGAGCCCCTGGTTAAGTACATCAATCGCACTTGCCAACTAACCTATTTTTCTACCACCTTATATTCGTCTCGAAGTGACGTCATCGTCATCTATTCAGTTCCCCAAGCAGTCCTACTTAATTCAAAAACAATATACTGTAAAATAATTTGTATATAGAGAGGTAACGATGAGAGTTTTAAATATTCCAAAGCTCTTAAAAGTAGTGCAACACAATAATAAGTCCGGTAATAAAAACTGACGTAGTTATGAAGCTTTTCAGTAGCTACTCGTTTTATTTACTTGTGTTACGTGTTCGGTGTGCTGCAAGGAATTAAGGGTTATACGTAGTGGGTGGCGTAGCTCGGATGCGCGGACAAAATGCCAATAGCGAGCCGCGGCGATGTAAGATTGTACTTTTGGAATTGCATGCGCTTATTTGGGAATTAAATTGTCAATAACCGGGCGTTTAGTGCTTATCAATTGGTTTTTTAAATCTAAACCTATACAAGTTCTGTTGTCGTGGATGTCGTAGCCAAAGAAACGAATTATTTCATAGCATCCATAACTTACAGTATATGTTTGCTACCGTAAGTTGGTTGATCCTTAAATTACTTTCCTTACTGCGCAATAGATGATGTCTATGTCATCAAAAGTCGGTTTCTTCCCTCCGGCTCTTTGTATCTTTCTCACCTACATTTTATTCCTTTGTGTTCTTTTTTCTAACATTTTCCTCTCTTTTCCTAAATAAAATACAAATATTATGTTAAAAAATAAAGCTTTAAAAATATTACCACATTCCTCAAAGAAAAATGACGTGCATTAATCATTTCGCTACGACGTATGGGGACCAGCGGAAAGTGAAAGCGTGAGAAACACTTGAGATACGTCACTAATTCTAACTAAATAATATGAAGGTCCAACATGACTCAAAGGCTTTTCACCAGAAAACAAAAGACTCGCAGCATAAGGCACTCAATAGGAATACCCGCAGAAGTTTTATTCTAGCTAGAAGAAACGAATTACGAAATAATAATAAAAATTTTATTGTATTAGTATGTTCAGACATGGACTGACCATGGTCTATTTTACGACCAAAATTTGATACAAGTATACGTCATCAGCCAGACATTAGAGTAAAAACGTTTTTGAGAAAAACTAGAGACTGAATAATTATAGGAGGGGATCATAGTATAATTTATAGAGAAAATGGGAATATAAATCTTTTAAGACTGGACCACTTACCATCAAACCAGCCACCAACTACTAACTAACTACTAATATATCCGGATATTAGTAATATCTTAGGTTTGCGCGATCACTACACATTATAATAAAACAACTTTTAACCGGATTAATCGCGTGTATTAAGCTAAGTGGTTTTGGATTTTCCTGACGTTTGCAATACTTTGCAGCGTTCGTGGTTGCAGGATGATCTCATCAAGTTTTTGTATATAATAACGGATATTGTTTCGAACGCTTCTTTCGGACAACGCCATAGAGTGGACTTTCTGTAACATATTATTTAGTGATCATGAATAGTACAAGATGTGCTCGACCTAGTTCCGGAGTCAAGGTTCAATTTACCAATCATGACCATGGATGGCGGTATAGCTTGTAGTGGGCTTCCATTGTTCCCACCATTACTAATGTACGCCATCGATGGATTACGAACTATGGTATTGTTAGCTATGGGCAGTGTCGAAAATTATTTTATATTTTCTTTTTTTATTCTTAGTGGCTGCCATCTTACCTGATGTTAAGCGATGGTTCGGTTGACGATGGAACACGCTTGCTCAGCAGAAAACTGAAATTTGAATGTATAACGTCGATTTAAGCTCAGCAGGGTAATTGCCATATATTGTGAATGCTCGACTGCCTCTTTGGTCTAGTGGTGCAGAAGTTTCCCTGCTGATCATGAAGTCTTGGGTTCGATTCCCTGGTCAGGCAAAGTGCTATTAGGTTTTATGTTAAAAATTTGCATCCCGGAGTATGGAATTGTGCGCGGTAGATGGGAATAGAGTCACCGGTTATTCTATAGGACTTAATCCAGGCGTCCTGACCACTAAGCCATCTCGGCCTCTACTCACTACTCCGAATTCTTCCTCTATATTTTTAATACGTCGTTTAGTGACGTCATCGCTATGTATTCAGACCCTATACATCCTCCCAAGAATCCTGCCCATGACCGTATTTTCTTTCTACAAAATTGTGTAAGTTGAGTCTCAATACATAACTAAGTAAATTGTACTACGTATTGCTTTGTATTTAAAATGTGTGATTCATATCTGTTAAACCTCATAAAGGTAAAGATATGTAGGCAGAGCTGTCAAACACCCACAGGTTGCCAAAAACGTTTCAAGCCTATCGATATTAAAGGTCAGGGTGTAAAGAAGTAATTTGAACTCTATCACTCCAATCGATGCGTTGGCTGGATCCAGTCACGCTTTGTATGTATTTGTGTGGTAAGATACGAGATATTAGAGAAATTCTAAAACTATTTACAAAACAGATCCTTCTTTTAACATAATAAAAGACACTCTTTTATTTATAATCGTGCTTAAAACTGTTTTAATTTAAATTAGACGGGAGCTTTAGGGCCCTGGTGGTGTTTGCAGAAAAATACACCGTTCTTTGATAGAATATATTAATGAAAATCCTGTACATGCACTCGTAGTGATTCTAGCGATGACACCATAGAGAATGTAAACCTAAAACAAAGACAGTAAAAAATAAAAGGCACAATTAATATAAATGGCAATATTGTCCAAAAATGTCTCTATCATCAGTATTATCATACATATATTTTGAGAAACGCTTTAAGGCGTCCACAACCTGTTATCACACGACTGCCCAAAAAAGGAGTTTTATCTCGTAGTCTTAGGTTCTATGTATGTATGTTTGTTATTTAGAGTTTATTTATTCCAATATAACTTCTAATCGTCTGAACCGATTTAGATATCCGCGGTATCGTTAGAATCCGTTCCTTATTAAGATTTAAAAAATATATAATTCATACATGGCAAGCGTGCTCTTTAATATACTTATTAAATGCTCTTTAATGTACATATAAAGAAAAAACAGATTGCTTAGAACGTGCTTTGACTTAGTTATGCTCCCATCTCTATCTTGCACTTGTAGTTGATCAGATCTGTAGGCTTACTCTTGAAAATAAAACTGCTCGATTGATATTGGAAATATGTCAGTTCATACTTTTAAATGCAAAAATGTCTTAAAAATAATTAAAGAATCGAGATGCTAATAAAACGACATGCTTTAAAATTATGATAACTATGATGTAGGTGAATTTATTTTAACATTCAAAATTGTTTATTGGCTCTTATTTAATATTAGAATTGGATTAGAATTGGTATTAACTTCAAGAATAACCCTCCAGATGTGTGATAGTTACAGCAATGGTTGTTTAAAAGGCTAAATTACATTCCACTGACATGCCTTTTTTTTCTACTGTTACTCACATGTTCTGATCTGAGGGGCTCGTGGCTAAGTAACAGCCGCACAGATAGATCGATCGAGGTTAAGCTGCACTTGCCGCGGCTGGTCTGTGGATGGGTGACCATCATATCATACCGAGACCCCTCCGTGTCTCGGAGAACACGTTAAGCCGTTGGTCCCGGTTGTCAAATTAAGATCTATGACAGCCGTTACGGGTAGTCAGAGGCCTGAAAGTCTGACAACCAGTCATACCACGAGATATCGTGTTACCCAGTAACTGGGTTGTGGAGGTCAGATAGGCAGTCGCTCCATGTAAAATACTGGTATTAAGCTGCATCCGGTTTGACTGGAAGCCGACCCCAATGTAATTGGGAAAAGGCTAGGCAGATATATATATACTCACATGTTCTGATACTCGTAATAAGTTTCCCCCCTCTTTTCACTAACCCCCCCAAACCGCAGGTCTTTCATGTACTTTTCATATTACGCTTCAGTTTCATCTGACTTTGTGCATAACTCAACTTTTCGCAGTAATTTTTGCCTGATGCACTTCGTGCTACACAAAATGCTCCCTAATTCTCGTTACAAAATAAACTCGCTTTACGAGAAATGTTCGTACTAATTACGTGGTTTATAGACAGAAATATTAAATTGTAAGTTACTATAGAGTACTTAGAAATGTTATGCAAATCTGTCCTCGAATATTATTAGCCTCCAGTGGCTGATATTCCTTTGGTTAACAGCCTCATTGTCGTTATTACTATTAGTTTAATTAGAATTTATAACAAGTTACAACTTACTATTATACATATACAAAGTACTTAGATATAGTGGCAGAACGCTTAATAAAAAAAAATGAATTTAGAAAGTTAATTCGCTCACATTTCCCCGACCTACGGCCATGATAAACGTAACTTCCGCACGTTTCGTTATCAAGTTGTTATTTTCATTAGAATATGCAAATTATATAACATTTCGCAAGTCCACACTATGTGGCAAACGTTGGCCTTTGATCCGTCTCGTCTATCAGCTATCATTTACACATCCATAAATACGGATGTTTTATTATAAAACGTGGTGTGCTCACCCTTGACATTCATTCAGACTCTGCGGCCTTATTACACGGCCCTCGCAAATATAATTTACATTTGTAATCGAGATTACAATGTACGTATTGTTTAAATGGGATACGGATTTTGGGGTAATATTGGGGATTTACGAAATAACGACGGTAAACCGTCGCGTATAGAGTTCAGGATTATTTTAATAAGTGAGTAGCTGAACTGGCGCGCGAATGAAAGATTTATGAGGGTAATTCTTCGGAGGTGGTAAAGCCGACGTGAATGCTGAATTACTCTTATTATTTCTGTTAGTTCACTCTTTTATTTCGCTCACCTCTTTGTGCGGCCGCGATGGAATATTCAGGTATGAAAATATGATAAATGTTCAGGAAGCTATGTAAACTAATAGAGATTATCCTTCACTGCCTACTGTCGTTAGTTATTCCCGCTTTCAAGCCTCATCAGTATGCACTTATTATCTACGGTTGTTAGAGGATTAAGCCTCATTAGTTCTTCATTCTTATTCGCACAGACTGGTTGCTTAACCCTTGAAACGCGCGCCGCACAAAATTCTTATAATTGTCGAGGAAATTACCACACATAATTACATGTTTATTCGTCGGTTATATCGCGTGTATCAAACAACACGACCCATTTTGTTGGTGTGCGGACTGTCTACTTACAAAGTATATTGGCATGAGGCACGGCTCTCGGACACCGATATGAGGTATTGCCCCCGGGGGACGGCTGGGAATTGATTCCGACGCCAGCCGAGAAAAATGAACAACATTTATAAAAAATATATATTGTGTATTACGTTAGGAGTTGTAGCGTTTATAAAGTTGCGGGTAGGTCGGCGACTGGACAATTTATGGCAGTTTGACACTGGACGCGTGTTATGCGTTCCGCTATTCCTCTCTCCACCAGTTACCCACTTATAATCTATTTCCATTGTACGAGTTCGGGGGACGCTGCGAGGGGCGGGATGGGGAGCCGAGGTTTCTGTTTGCGAATTTTGTGTAATCTTCAATGTGTCTCTTATTCGTAAAATATTCTCTCACCCATTGATACAAATATCCAAGCTCGACATCTCACTTCGGTTCGACTTGTACTTCGGTTTGTTTAACGTTGTTTCAGTAAACATTGCATATTCTCTACATAAAGCAAAATTATTGTTGCAAAATTGTTTCTATAGAATAACTTGTGTTTATGAAAGCGATTCCGTGCCAAGACTGCAATCTTTAAATCTAACTATTGCTACATACGTCTAGCCGATGTGTTATAAACACAGCCAGCCGGGCCACAGCGCCCGAGGCATTGTTTATCTGCCGAGGGGAGAATGCAATTGATACCTGGAAGGTTGAGATTTTTTCTTGAAATAAGCAGTAATACTTATAAACAGGCGCTTGCTAGTGTGTTGCGTCTGAAATCTGCCGGTGATGTGCATACAAATGGGCTGAGTGTTGTCGGCAGACGTCGAACGTGCTCCATCAGACCTCGAATAGACGTTGATTATATGTAAATTTCAAGAATTACTCGTATTTTGTGCCTTGCGGCCATTTTTGATATAACCATACTCTTGCACGGTGTCGCAACATGGCTCTCTCGTTGGAAACCTCAGCGTCAAACATTTATCTATCTCGTTGCATATTCTAAGTGTCAATTGTAATACGCATTTATATGTTGTAACCGACGCGACGATTGGTAAATAAATGGTAATAGTCGTCAATTTCGTTTCATTTGATTGGATTTCAATACGCTACAATTCCAAACAGAGTAGGTAATTAAATGAGTTCCGTCGACTAATATTTGAATAACTTAACTCGTGACCTCCGGCAACAAAACCACAACATTTTGATTGAAGGCGAAAATTAAACATGACTTGTCAGACCTTCCACAAATCCCATTACCGCGGATATTTACCGCAAGTTCCAACATAATTTTTAAAAGACCGTAATACCGTAAAATATTATGACGAATGGCTTAGGCGTATCGCATACATCCGACTGAATAGTTGTTTTAAAGTTAAATTGCATTGCTACACTCTATAGAGATATATGACTCGATTTGTACACAAAACTAAAATCGTACAACGCTAAGTTGGATGGATGTGTGCGCCCCTACTTCGTAATTCGGTAATGAAACATAATAGTGAACAGCAACACAATGATATAGATCTACAGCCAGGAACCTTTTAGTATTTTCCTCCGAGTGGCCTTTCCAAGTTACAAGGAAACCCGGAATGTTTATTTAGATTATTTGTTACCTTACATAAACTGAATACCTACCTAAAAAACTTTACTGCCTAACCCACGTAAAGGTTAACAGTGAGCTTCGTATTTGGATCGCCTCATTGTTGCTGTATGGTAAATTATTATCGGACCGGATTATTGCTTGGGGAAGTCTAAATCGTAGCAATATAATAACCGAGTTATACGTAATATCCTCGTACTAATATTCATTTAGGTCACAACCCAAAACGTTCAGTCTAAGATATTATGACAAGAGTTATCTCCTTTTTATGACTCGAGTCAGAAAAGATTTTTCTGCGTAATGCTAAAGGGAATGAAATATGTGGGCTAGGATCAACGTGAAAGAAACTTAGTTATTTATCGACGACGAAACTGGGAGGGACTACGTCTAAGGTATTGCGAATTACCTCAAGATTACAGAAGTTCCACGAAAATGTTCTTTTCTAACTCGTTTAATCCGTTTGCGAACCGCAATAGATATTCATCACCCATTATGATTGGTTTTACTCGGTGTTTTATGTAGTTGTGGCAAGTTTTTGTCTCCTTTCATCAGTTTTCCCTTTTTCTCCTATAACTATATATACTGTGACGATTTACGTTATTCAAAGACTTTTCTTATGATGTGTGGTACTTCACCTATTCGCCATTCATTCGTGCCTCTAGATGAAGTCTTATTTCTTTATCTCCAGAGCATTTTGCCGTCTACCAAAGTAAAACTTTGTTGTGTCTCTCGTGCAATTGTTTAATATCGAATATCCCTCTTTGTATCTGAGGCAGTGCATTGATTGTGTCTGTGTGTTCACTCTGTTTATGCAGTCGGTCGTCTGCATACAAAACACAGCGTCGTTCACAACCCGCCATAACCGGTGATAGAAAAGTTATAAAAATACCTTCTCAGCTGGAATCCTTTTGTTTAGCTAATGGTCTGGTGGTTCTTGAATGATTCGCTTCTTGTATCTGGTAGTCGTAAAGGGAGATTACGCTCGTTGATTACCTAGCTCAGAATTTGAGTGCTGTGTAACAGTAGCAAAATACGTTCGTACTTTTAGGCCACATGTTTGATTATAAGCATACGATTTTGTAGCGTTTGGCAAAAGAAAGAACATAAAAGTCTTTAGGTTATGACAGCATTTAAAATGTTCAATTATTCAAACAGATATTCAAATTCGAAACTCAGTAAATGTCACGCAAATTCTGCTAGCATCAACAATCACGAATATTGAAGTGTTATCCAATTTAGAAAGTTGTGATAGAAAACATTTTGTCCCTGTCAAAAGGTCAGACGCACGATCCCGAGGCGGAAGCTCGTGATGCGCCGCGTATCTTAGCACTTTTATAAATTGTGTATAATACGTGCAAGTGTCAACGCTGTGAATAAATCGTATTAACTTCCTTATAGCGGAGGGAAAGGCCTCGAGACGTGTCGTCGCAGATCGCATTGACCCGCTTACGTTACGTTTCGCGGTGCGGTGCGACCTCGAGCCGAACAAAGAGGACGCGTGCCCGGCATTCTGCTCATCATACCGTTTTACAAGGACCTTTATAGCTGTTTTTACAATGTTTACGGTGATCCAAACTTTCTGTTGTGACAACACTTCTCCCTGCCAACTCGATACCTGTTGACGGAGTTCGTTTCTGCAATTATTTACGCATACAGTCAGTGAATTGTTTATTGGCGTGAGATTGTAATTGACTTAATCTGTAAGGAACAGAAGTTACAAAAGTTGCTTGAATCCGAGTCAATCGCACATGTCTTATTGATTTTACTTTGAGTTCACAGGGTAGACGCATGCCTATAAATTTTCTATACACCATCATCCTGCCAATATCCCAATTGATTTGGGGTTGGCGTACCAGTCTGTTTCTTCCATACTTCTCTATCAGCCGTCATCTCAGTAGTCTCCCTTTCTAACTACAACCTAAACCTCAGTCTACATAGCAGTTTAACGCGGTTTGTATTACGTGTCACGTGCAAAGGTTATGTCAATTATCAATCCCATACATTTTGGACTTATCTGTTCGCCTTGTCGGTTGTAGAAAGCCACATTTCCAAGGCTGAACACGTTTCCCAAGTTGCGTGTTTGGTGACATATTGTAGTTTCATTTAATTCCAATATAAATATGCAAATTGTTGCTATGAATTACGCTATGTTGCTATATTAGCGTTTTTGATATTCTATTGCGTTCAAAGAGCGGAACGACGGGGCATAAATATAATCTGTTATTCCAGTTTAGTGGGATAATGACTGAACCTGAGAGAACGACTAACATAGCAGTTATCAATTATATTAATTATGAACTTAATATCATTATTAAATAAATAAACTGCTATGGATTCGGACATCGTATTTAGTATAAACATGAGTTTATAATAAATACGATGCCCGAATGTAAGAGAATGGTTTCCGATTAAACTGCGGGGTGTATGTATACCCTTTACCCCTCCCCAAATCACCAATCAACCGTATTGATACTAAGCACATACAAAATGTTAAGAAATCTTCTAGAAAAAAGAACAGTACTTCCTGTACGTTGCTGATATAATCGTTTGCGAAAATATAATGCCCGTAATTATCAACAAAGCAGTGCGAGTCGATCGTATGCGCGTGCGCACGTGTCAACGGCCGCAGGTGCTCGCGTCATTGGCCAGTACTGGCCATTGTTTTCACCGCGGCCCCCTCACGCCGCGACCAGACCGTTCATATAAAACTACCCTACGAGCAATCAGGACTGGCAGCTGATAATTTCTTAATCTTTTTGCTTAAAACTTCAACCGTCGCAAAAAAATAAACGTAGTTTTCACAGGATGTAAATTCAACGCACCGGTGTCTTTTATTTGTTAACTATGAACTACAAGCACCTCATTATGTATATTAATGATTGCCCATATATAAAGATAAATTATTTATTTATTCACACAGGTGTGTACGTGTGTAGCGAAGACCAAGTCAAAGATAGTAGAAAATCTTATTAGCATTGAATACATAGAAGGCGTGGCTACCCATTCTATCGCAAAAAGTACCACATACTGAAAATAACTCGAATATTTAATATGCGATATGATCGTTAACAGGCGGATGCATTGATTAAAGCAATAATTACACTGATAAAAACCAAGGATTTGCCTGACAGTAGGAATTACATAACGAACTTTCCTATACAAATAAAAAAAATGCACAGAAAATAATTTTTATCTTGGTACAACAAACATTATATTACGTATATGATGATAGGTTGAGTAATGACAGTAACTTGAATGCGGCTTAAATAATGATGGGTTTGGAGGTGATGAGCAAATTGCACATTGTTGTGGTGAGTTGTCAGCAAGCTATTTGTGTGCATCTGTCACAAAATTTACTTTACCACTTGCGTTGACGCGGAAACATTAGCAGCTAATAAATTTTATTTCTTACTGTCAAACCTAAATGCGAATTCATCAATCATGGCTTGACGGATCGCGATGAAATTTTGTTAAAAGCTGCAATGTTTCTGGGTTGGAAACATGGACTAGGAATTTGATCTTTAAAGTCTGAAACATGCTTTCACATACACGAGACAAGGCGTAGAACTATGATAGAAAGATGGCAGGATTCGTTTTCTTCTATGCAATAAATGACGTCGCCATTAATTTTCCTATGCAGGTCAATGATTTTTACGGAGGCACAATAGTATTACAAATAACTATGATTTTTCACAAGATCTTATAAGGCGATGTATCCGATTTAGATCAACAATGGCCACAATAAGGTAACGGTTTGTATTTGTGAGGTGGATTGGACACGCGCGCCGATCCGCCGCGGTCGCTCCCGGCCTGCATTGTATGCCCGCCTTCTTTTGTCGAAGGCCTGCCCCTCAATATTCAGTTACCATTCTTGAAGATATTGGGGATTTGGATTTAGGTCGAGAGCTTAGCTGATAACTGAATTTGTTACTTCGAATTTCTACCCGCAAGATGCAAAACTGAAGTTCAAAACTTTGTTTAGAACGTCTGTTTCTAATACATAAGTTTGCCGGCAGTAGTAGAGTAGCAATCTAAGTACGTGTAATCTGTTCTTTACTGGACGTTCTAACCGTGGTTCTAACGGACTTAATATAGTGCCGAAGGATTCTTAATTAGACGTGTAGTTTGTGCTTGGAGTTTTAAATAGTTATTGCAGACTTTGGCGTATAATTCTTACACATTTCAATGAAAAGCTTTTGATGTAATAGAGCCTCTGGCATCATAGTTAATACAATTTCTTAAATATTACACCGCAACATCTAACCAACGATTCTTTCACACGGTATCCGTTCCCATAAAAATAAATATCCAGTTATAATATCAGCTACCGAAAAAATGTAAGAGTTATTGCTGAGAAGATTATCGTGCGGTGTTTTTGCCTCTAATCCAATATGGTGGCCGGATTGCACCGATACGTGTATTGAGCTTGAGAATTATGGACGTGGTTACAAGTTAAAGCGTACACACGACGAAAACACTAATGTAAATTGGTATTTAACATTTTGGATTTCTAACGTCATTTAATAAACAATGAAAAGTCACTCAGGGGCCTTTGGAAGGGAAATTCATTGTTGTTTCTGGTACGGATTTAAAACATGATAATGTTTCTATTACCATAGCAAAGGGAAATTAGATGGTATTGAAACTTTTTTGGAAAAGTAAGTGTCCTATAAATATTAGGCTATAATGTAGCCTCATAATATCAGGCTATTTGCCTTGATAAATGAAGGGTAAATATTAAATGCACAGTGTAATGAGTTTGTATGCATGTTACGGCGATGTAATATCCAAGAATGGTGATGGGTGATATTATTTCGGTGCCTTTAAAACTGCAAAGTTAAAACACTGAATTAGTAATTGTAAATATTGCCAATAGATGTCGTTAGTCGCTGCCTATAGTCGTTAGACGATAAGTAACAGAAATTGAAATTGGATGGTTGGAAACAGCAATACGCTAACACATTTAGTATTGCCGTAGTTTGGCAAGTTTCGTGGGTAAGCTCCCCTCGTGTCAATCTTTTATTCAATCTTTCCATAAAAAAGATTTGAATGGAGGATTTCTGTTGTTGTCATAATACTGTACCGTCAAAAGTGTGTCCTGTCTTTCAGTTATTTGCATAATAATAAAAAATATCGTGATCGTGACCTGCTTTATTTGTGGGGCATTTATTCTCCAGTACCTTGCCAGTGTGCGGCCCGCTTAACATCGTTTTATCGCTAAATGAGATTCAGTTATGAATGTTATGATCGGGTCTTGTTAGTGATGTGCATTAGCGGTTGTAAACTGGTAGCAGGTAATGGAAAATAGTAAATTGACCAATCACATGCAAGCATTACGTGCGTGCGAGTAATTGAAGAGATTCTGCACTCACGCGCACTCAACTAAGAACCAAGAGTTGCTTCAAAATAACCAAATCATCTTATTTATTGAATGTTATCGTAATCCAATTACGATGTGTGAAGCATGAGATTTTTTCCCATGCATTCTTTAGAAAATACTTGGGAAATTGTATCATGGTTTAGTTAGAGAGTTTATTGATTGTCACATTTACATTCCATTTCTTGGATGGGATGTTTTCTTGTGGGTTAAATGTATTATAAATGTATACACAAAGTTATAAATGATTGTGGAAAAAAAGAAGGACGGCTCAGTGGTCGTGCTCACGTCACGTCAGTGCACCTGAGTAGTTATCGAGGAGGCGCAGGTTCAAATCCTGCTCACGACAGTTTTTTTCTTTTCACTATAATTTATAACTTTAGAGTTCTCTACAAATGCGTTAATACTATTGAATGATTTACCAGTATACCATATACATACTTTGCCTAATATTGTTTTCCATTATGTGGTTAATAAATCACAATACCAGATTTATTTGAAAATTATGTTCTTCCTAGTCTAATAATACGTGTAATACACAAAGCTTCACCAACCACTCCCTCACACATCTTGTATACAACATAAACACTATAAAACTCATTCTATAACTTTGTGATAGAAAAAATGTGAGGTAGCTATCTATTTAGAGGGGACTATATGGATCAGTGCGCAATCTAGGCGTCGTAACTTGGACTCCTTTGTCCTGATCGCAATCTCCATAAACCAGCTAAACACCTAGCCGAGATTCCCCTCACGAGCCCCGGGGGTGGCGGGGGAACCCACCCCCTTCTTTTAGTTATACGGGAGTTAAAGTGCCTTATGATTTCGAGACTTTCCGCACTGAGGTGATGTCGGTCTTTTATTAATCCATAAAAATCTCGCCGGCCGTAAATGTTGACACCAAACAATAATTATGTAGGCTTCCTTTGAGATTGGTGTTTTGGAAAACAGAATATATTGTTAGGAACAAATTATAGGAGTTCACACTCTAATTATAGATCAAAGGACGTCACCAGTGAACTCTTTATTAGATGTTCGTGCGAATACGTTAGTATTTTTTATGAGGTATGAAGACTTTGAAGATGTAAACCGTAACATATAAGGGCTTATTTATGCTTGTATTGTAAAAAGAATAAATACTACAATATCAATACTGATAAACACGTGTTCCTTTGTCTCCAGGTCCACCATCTCGGCGAGAGAGCGAGTTCAAGAAGCCGGCACACGCCCCGCAGAACGGCGTGCGCCATCACCGCCCCCATGTCCCACACAACAAGGTAAACACAAACTATAACTATAAAATATAGCTTCAGTAACCACATCCACCCTGCAACCTGCCGATGGTTTATGTGCGGTGCGTTGGCGTTTTATATGTGATCCCCGTGGAATATGGTGACCTGAAGAATGTTATTTCTATTAAGTTTAATTACTTTGAGGTCTTTTAGAAATGAACCCTAGTATACGAAGGTACTTACGTTGTAATCATCATCTGAGCCTCTATAGCAATTTCTCCAAAGTATCTGGTTGTAGCCTTTTCCCATTCAGTGGAACAAAAAATAACTGGAACAATGTTCTAACGTTATGATAAATAATAAGCGACACGTGTCTCGCGTTCTAACGTGCCAGACATGCTCGTTATTGCGCTCCTTGCGAAAATCGAGAAAAAAATCGTTACAACTGCTTATCGGTACACAATGGTGTTTATTGTCACGCTGTACGCTTTACAAAGCAATATCAACCAGGAAAATGTTGTGTTATCATGAAACTTTTTAAATTCCCCACCAAACTCCGCCGCTTCGGGCTTCACCATCTTTTATGCTGGATCGCTTAGCTTCCCAGAAATATGTTTTAACGACACTCAAAGTTTTTCTTTCTCTAACTCTTTAACCATTCGTTTTATTGCTGTAGTTATATAACACTTTATCTAATCGGTCGTTTACATTTTGTCCTAAACGGGTTATAGTAACAAACGTGTTAGGATTCGCATTAATAATTATGGTCTTAGTGCTGATTAAGGGGTCATACGATGCGTGACCGGCCTTTTCACGTCTCATTTGGAACTTCTCATGCCGTAACACAGCCACATCTTGGACTAGTTAATTCCTGTCTGAATTATTCATCAAGCGTACATTGTAATTAACTTTAATGTGGTTAACTGCAAAACGACGCCACCAACTTCGATCACTCGGGGAAACTTGCTACATGTACATACGTTGATGAATGGCAGAATACATTTGATACAGAGAACTTGGCGAGTTAGGAAATCAAAAGGAGCCTACATATACAATCCCTGATACATTTACTTTTATAAAAGAAAATAACTCTAATTAACTAGATCTTTAAACTAAGCAGAATTGAGACTTACAAAAAGGACAGATCTGATTACAAAATGAAAAAAAAAAACAATTCGGAGAAGTCGTTTAAGAAATCCCTTAACGTAATTCTATTAAAAGAAGACCTGAATAGAATATTAATGTATATTTTTTGGTGCAGAGCGACGGTTCCGGTTCAACGGGAGTCCCGCACAGACCGCCTCCAATCAGGATACCCAACGGTATCCAGTCACAGGTCAGTTTGATCAGGAATCATCAGCTCAGCCGCAAAATATCCAATGCTTTCCATAAACCTCTCAGTAGAATAACGTAAACTAAACTAAAGAATCGCAATATGAAGTTAAAACCTGGATTTTAGCTTGCGTCATCTTATCCTGTACTGCTGATTTAGGGTCCTGCCGTGATCATTAGGCTGAGATATTCAACTTTACAGCTCCATTATACCGAAAGTATCCGAGTTAGTACTACATCGGCTGATGTCAACAGAACCGTCAATTAGGCCAAACATTTTGGTCACGACATCGACACGGCTGTCCAGTCAATGAAATCTAGTCACTCTGAAAGGTCAATAATGCACTATAGTGATTTTAAATTGTTCATTTGTTGACGAAGTTTACTGTTAACACTAGGGTTGGGGTAACGACCGTTGCGTGCCTATGCACTCCCCTGGTAAACATTAACTTGTCAATAATGAAACGATTGTCAACTATTTGTTTTTTAACATGTTGTTTTTGTTTGCCTCTTGATTTATGGTAACTGCTAAAGCAGTGACCAATACAGGCAATAAATGAGCTTGAAAGTACCTGTAATCAGTCCTGACAGTACGACAAGCGATGTTATACGATGTTACATTACAAGTGTCTGTCCGGACTTTGCTAGTAAAATTATGAGTTCAAGAATAAGGTTTCTGATACGCAGTATGTAGAGTGCATAGGGGTAAATAGTGATGGTACTCAGTCATCCTGACAACCATTCAACCGTGGAGTTTCCTGCACGTCCTTCCGTTCATAGGAATCTACACTTTGTAAATCGAATTGAAATATATGCTTTGACTTTCCAAGACGCTACCCTATAAAGAGGTCATATTCCATATATTCCGCCTAGATGCAACGTTTCTCACCCATATCGTCCTTTTATTCGGCAAATTTAAACCGACTGCGATTATTTTATAGTAGGTCATTATTTAATTAATCGGATTATATTCCCACAAACAATCCAGAGGCCAATACTTACAATGTTGAACATTTTGAACTTTGAGTTCCACCCAAGTTCACTACAGGTGAGGTGTTGGTGCCTCAAACTCTTGATAATAGGTCAACAAGTGGGTGTTCACCTATTGTGACAAATGTTGCCCTTTTACAAATTAATTAATTTCATTCATTGGCATTTATATGGGTTTGCTGCGTTTAATTGTTTGTTTTAGGGGTGACGGGGTCATAGTACTGGTAAATAGGGGTATTTCGTGATTTGAATTCTTGATCAAAGTGGGGAGTCAACTAAAATGCTATAGCGATATCTCCAATCTCAGTTCAATTTTAGAAAGGCTCAATTAATTTTGTCTGACTATTCAAGAATTCGGGATCTCAGTTTTACCTCTATATTTTATTTACACTACCTTTTGTTACTGTTGTCTATATTTGGGGGAATGAAACGGGACTACGGGCAACAATGTAATATGAGAGATTTTAATACAATAGCTTCCACCGGCCCTTTCCCTTTGTAGTTAATACGGCAAGAATCTTCCCAGAAGACAATTATCTTTGATACTTGGTTCATAAAAAGAATATTCAACCTTTCGACTACACCAATCTGCAGTCGATATCTCAGAAACGACTGACACTATCCAATAAACATTCTGTCTCTTTTTTTTCAATTGATTTGGCGCATGTTGTAAAGGACAGTATAAGTTTGTCAAATTGAATATTTGAGGTCCCCAGCAGATTCCTTCAACAGCAACAATACAATACTTTTATTGCTGTAAAGTCGTAAATCATACAAGCATGGTCGGCCGTAAACGGGCCCTAAATTTAATCGCCCCGCTTCGCTAAGGAGGCTTAATGTATTCTCGTAAAAGTAGTTTTATTCTTGCCAGTGCAAATTTGTCCAATCTTTTATAGGGAGCAACGCGCCTTATCTCGTTACGCGGTATGTATCGCGCTGACTACCCCAGCCTGCTTTTCGCCAACAACATAAATTAAAAAGTGTGAAACGTTTATAGGACATTTGTGACGTAATAATATTTCGTATGTCGACGTGCTCATATTTTCCCCGTGGGTGTTTGGTTTTGCCGATTTAAATGTACGGAATCCTGGCTACAATTATTGTATTCTTTTGTCTGTGTTCGACAGCAGTTGAGCAAAATTTAATCGAATATTTTTGAACATTCAAAAATACTCAATTGCTGGATTGTTTACTACTCCAAAATATACTGAATCGTTCATACATACATATGTATTTAACAAAGGAATTTCCAATGTAAACATTTTTATGTTTCCTTTACAGAATGCTATCGATAGCAGTCAACCGCCAATAGAAAGTATTTTAAAGGTGCGTATGATTCATTTACTGATTGTATTAGTGTTATTTTATTTTAGAAATATCAATAAGTGTAACATTCTTTGCTTTTGTAGGAGATGAAGTCTCTACCTACGCCGTTGTCAGTGATAGCTGCAACGCCGAGGAAGGAATTGGAGAACAAATTTATCTTCAACCCTTTTACAAATAAGGTAAGACAGTACCTAAACTTGCTTTACTAACGTACACAGCCTGACAAAAACCTTGTCCATACATACTAATATTATAAATGCGAAAGTAACTCCCGTTTTTTCGTTTGTTTGTGTGTTTGTTACCTTTTCACGACTAAACGGCTGGACGGATCGTTATAAAGTTTGGCAAGGAGATGGATTTTATCTTGGGGAAGGACATAGGCTAACATTAGTCGCGCAGACGAAGTCGCGGGCATCAGCTAGTTTTAAGTATCAGTGATTACATATTAATCTGTCCTTTTTGGGGTTGAAAGGGTTTTTGTTGCAAGTGTCATGCCGTTAGTTTGACAAGCACCTGAACTTCGCCTTAACTGCGAAAACTAGGACACAAACCTTGACACCTATTAGTAATTTAACAAATATGATGTAACAATAAAATGTACAAAACACTGCAATCAGTATTTATGTAGGAAACTATAATACGTTTATGGCAACATTAGTAATTAAAATTGATGACAAGCGTCTCGAATTAAATAACAAAGTCGCACACTAGTAGGAAATGTGAAAATTATTTATAAATTCAAATTTCAAGTTCATGACTACGCAAAAACGTGTGTACATACACTTGTGTGCTTACTGCGCAAGGTCAGACATGCGAAACAGTATGATTTATGGTGACAAAAGACAATTGATGCCACGGTTTGATATCGTCGGACATATCTCGAGAACGTTCCTCGGTGTTGCCAACTGAATATTTTTTGTTGCTTTATACCTTTTGTGTCACTCCCTGGTTTGGTCGCAAGCGTTGCTAAGTGACGTCTAGGGTTCAATTCCCGGGATGTGCAAGTGTATTGGTGCATACTCTTATGAAATTCTCATAAGTTGCTCGGAGTTTAGAATTCTGTCCGTTGGATGGGGAGTTAACTCACTTGGACTTAATAAAGGCAACGGTAAAATTTGGGTGTACTAAGTACACCTTTGACTGATCTAGTAATCGCATTTCGCAAGCACGGCACCTAAACGTGAGGTCCCAGATTTAGATGACAATGACGGTGTCATTCACAATATTTATATTCTTTGCTCATCAAGTATTATATGGGACTTACATAATAATGTCATTGCTGGTGGGTGTGTATATCAGTGCACATCTGCCTACCCCTTTGCAGTATACATGTGCTATGTTATGTTTTATAAAACAGTTTTGACGATAGAATAACAGGGGTACTGGCTATCTCGATTACTATCAAATTGACGGTATCTTTGTAGTACATTGCGTGTTTGTTATAGCTTGTCTATTATAAGCAAAAATATTTTAAAAACATATGACGCAATGTACTACAAAGTGACCATTACTTCGATGATAACCGACATAGCCAATATGTCCGAAGTTCTACGAAAATATGATTAGAGTGGATGTGTTCCTCTTCCTGTAGGGATGGACATTTTTATTTGCATTGCGACCGTAAGTGGGACTATAAACTTGATGGAACGTTGATATATAGAGTACTTTTTATACTCGGCTCGGGGGGCTCGTGGCTAAGTAACAGCCTCACAGTTCGATCGATCGTCGAGGGTCAGCTGCGCTTGCCGCGGTCGGTCTGTGGATGTGTGACCATGATTTTATTAGCGAGATCCCTCCGTGCCTCGGAGAGCACAATAAGCCGTCGGTCCTAGTTGTCAAATTAGTCAGAGGCCTAACAGTGAGAACCAGACATACCACGAGATATCGTGTTACCCAGTAACTGGGTTGTGGAGGTCAGATAGGCAGTCGCTCCATGTAAAATACTGGTATGAAGTTGTATCCGGTTTGCCTAGAAGCCGACTCCAATGTAATTGGGACAAGGCTAGCTACATAATTATATAGGAGTATTTTTTAAACAGATTGTTAAAAAAACCCGGTTCGATCCGGAAGGAGCATCGTAGGTGTCACATTACCAAATAAAATATTCATGAAAGTAAACATATTGATGAAATTTTGTATGCACGATTTTTATGCTCAAATTACGGAAATTTCCCCAAAATCTAGCAAATTTCTTACGTTGACAACACTTAGAAACCCGAAAAGTGACGGGCACCACCGCCCGCGCCCCTGTATTACACAGACAGGGTTCTTTAACATACTGTAGAACTTAGCCGAGTGTTCGGAGATCGTTATGTAATTTAACATAGTACGATTTTGTTAGTTAGACAAACATGTTTTGTTTTTGTGTCACATCACTTTAAATATTGAAAGGTAGACCAATTGTGGACGCGCGACTTTTTGATAAGCATCAGTGGCAATGCGTACAGCTGTAGGAGATTGCTTGTTTTGTAAAGTGCACGTGCTTTATAAAAACAAGCAATCCTTTACGGACGCTTGTAAAAAAGCGTACGCTGAAAAGCGCTGAGTGACGTGTAGGTACTAGCTGTAAGGAAACGTAAGTCCTGATGTTCCAATTCATGCAAAAGCTGTAACTTAAAATTAATGTCCTAAATAGGCTTAGAAGTTATATTACGAAGTATAATACTGGCGAAATGTATGTGTAATCCTCATCATGGCGATAAAAAATAATAATTTTATTCACATACAAGAGCCGTAACATACAACACATAACGTTCAAGTTAAAATAAGCGTTGCTCTCACAAAAATAGAGACGAAAATGCGATGTAAAGTTTTGATAGAATACTGGAAGTGCGAACATTTCGGGGCGTATTGTCAAAGAGATATGATCAAGTCTGTTTCATATCACTTTTATTATATAACGTTACAGTTCTATTAAATTATACTGACTTGCACTAACTATAGTAAGCGAGGAATCATTTTGTAACTATATTTTGATATATTCATATTTTTGAACACTGGTTTAGTACGTAATTATAATTTTTCACTCAAATTCTTAGACCAAAATATTGCCAATGAAGCTGTGACAATATACTCGCTAATTCAGTGCAAATAAAGCTCGGAAACATGTTATTACAACTTTTACAGAGTAAATTTGTAAAAAATTGTTAAAGAAATATTACTCCAGGATTTGGGTTTAGTGACACCATCTATCGTCATTATTTACATTATGTTTTTCTAATAAATGTTCTATAAAATCTTTATAACAGAAATAACGTATAAAGAATCGATCAATTTCCCAGTACAACATCTGTTATTTTAATCTCGATCTAGAAAGAAGGTAATATTATTCTAAGCATAGTCGTTCCGTTGAGAAAAAATGCATATTTCCAATATTTTTATAATATATATAACTTATTACAAATGTGCAACTATCCATAAAGAATTCAAAACACTCGCCGAATACAATTATAATTTTATTTATAACAAATAATACGATAGACTTGTTATTTAAATTATACATATCATTGAAGAGATTCTACAATTTGCGAAATACTTAAAGCCCGATTGTCATGTGTCACGGGGAATAAATTTAATATGTATTCTACGGATAGTAATATAAATCATGTTTTTTCATACTTAATTAACAAATAATACTTTTCAGGTCCAAGAGAATCCTCAGTTGGCCGCCAACGATCTCAAAACTCCCATACCTAAGCCCGGTAAGTGAGAATATAACAATTAAATTAAGGTTGCCAAATGTCAAAAACAAAATGCGTCTAATTAGACACTATATACAGCCTTTTCACAATATTGAACATGTTTTTTATATTATGGCTGCCTTGTTGGTCTAGTGATCCCAAAGCGACTGCAGAGCATGAGGTCTTGGGTTCGATTCCCAGGTCGGGCAAGGTGTTATTAGGATTTTCTGTTAGGCAATTCTCAGTAGCAGCACGGAGTTTGGAATTATTCGCGGTTAATGGCAATATGCTCAACACCTATTACATGAGACTTATTAACAGCATTTGTGAATTGTGGGTGTACAACTGTGAACACCTACTCCTTCGGGGAATACAGGCGTGATGCTATGTTATGTTATGTTGTATATCACAAAGGATCTACATTTGGCCGCCAACTCGACAGATGGTAAGCGACGGTGTGGCCGAGGATAGAGCACGGAGATCCAGAAGAAATCTATTCACTCCAGCCTTGATTATGCCTAGATTGAATTTCTCGAGAAACACGGACTACGGCAGAGTGTTCATTAACTTGCCTATTTCAGTTATTCTTATTTTATTAGCATCTGGCAACCATAGCATACAATACCCATAATTCGTCTCGTACAAGATACTCTCCTGCGGTCAGCTATGTGGATTATCATCGGTTATTCGCAACCTCGGCGGTTATCCAACCACTTCACGTTTTCTTACTTTATCTTTAATTTATAATGCGTATTTAATTCACCGTATTGAGTATTTCCTGTAGTCGGATACACTCACATAACTTTTGCGTCTGAATTTCCGTTTTATTTTGTTTGTGAGTTGATGTATGTATTTGGGATTGAGACTAATAATCAGTTAAACATATCTTATTTATAACTTATAAAACAAAAAATGACCAACTCACACCGTTGTCCAAGACATACAGATTAATAAACCACCTTCTTCCTAATGTATTTGAAATATATAATTATATATATATGCTTTCAGTTAATCATCTTCATCTGGTAATGTTTGAATGTAGTCTGTCATTAAATACTCTCCGATAATGTTACTATTTTAATCGATTACTGATATGGAATGATGTCATAAACATGCGCGATAATGTACAAAGCGAACCATCAAACAAACGCATATCTTGTTTGATATTTAGAACATAATTATTTGTAATTCATTATTGGGGTTTATTTATTAAACTCTCCGACGTGATAGGTCATCAGTTGATAATTAAGATACATTGAGATAAATATAATGTGAAATAATACATTATGATATAAGTGCCCTAAGTTGGTCATTACAGTCGAGGTTGAATTGCTACCTGAGCCTACAGGCTAGGGTAGCAATGACCGAGTCTCGTGTTGACCATAAGCGCACGCGTCTCATACGACGTTTTTGAACACTCTTGCGAGGAAAAGAAGAATAAAATAACATTAAATTACATTTTGTAAAGATATTCAACTTTAAACATTCAATATTTAAAATGGCGCGCGAATTTCTTTTTCCGTACGCTGAGTCTATGGTCTATTAGCGCAGGTGGAAGGAGGGTCACTGACGAAATTAGCAAACAGTTTAATATTAAATATATTATTTATTGATAAAAACAAAGCCGTGCAATAAGAGCCACTCAACTAGCTTTTGTGTTGAAAAAATAAAAAATATCACAGAGCAAGTGAAATAGATACTTCACTTTCTCTGTGCCACGTGTATAAATTATGATTTAAAGCACAAAAAGCTCTCTTAGTGATAAAGGAAGGAAGGTGTGAAGGCTCGATGTAAAGTTGTTTAAACCGACGATAACCCTAACTTGTTCCACGTCCGCCCACTATGTCTAAAATGTCGCTCCTCAAACGCACGATAAAAACCCTATTTTATCCTAGCGGCCCGCTAATTGGTCCATAACTTCACCGACTCACTCGGCTACCAATGAAAAACTACTCGGAAAAAGTAAACGCCAACCACTTCGGTATTTGTTGTGTAAATAACACTCGGTAAGAAAAGAATCGGTCCGAGTGTTACCTGTTAATTATATGAATAATGTAAAACTCAAGCAAGCCATGTCAATAAATGGAGTAACTGCTCATAATGTGTAGTGAAGCACGATCGGATCTCGGGTGATGTATTGAATATATTTTCCCATCTAAAACAATACTATCTACTTGCGAGCTTTAAGGTTGACTGGGCCTAAATAAAATGTGGAATGAAATATTATGAGCCAGTTTACACGTATCGCGGGCACAGATCGCCCGGCAGCGCCACCTGTCGGCGACGTGAATAAATAAATTGTGAAAAAAAAAGCACAAAACGCCAACGTGCAAACTGCACACGTGGGCGCTTTTGCACACATACATGCGCTCATAAAACAAGACTGCAAGCGAAAATATTTGCGCTAACTGAATAATAATGAATATGGTCGAACCGGACGTAACCGGAATCGCTTCACTGTAATTTTCACTGCTGTGTAACTCATTTGTTCTATTATATGCGTAATTAATATTTTATGTGCCGACTTCAAAACTAGTGGCTTTATAATTACAGGTTTATGACAATAATCGTGGTTTGTCTTCATTATTACGTCATTATTTCAAATTTTATGATTGCGTTTACATAAATGTTATTTAGAAAGTGCTATGTTACGTTTCGCATTTTCATTTTTACGATACGCCATAACACTCCATTCTTGTACCATTCCGTGCACGCGATAATCATGAAATCGTCCTGTTTTACCACGAAAGTTTTTAAAGCCCCTGTCTTTTCCTATACCGCTTATTACCCAAAGCAAGGTAAAAAACTAGCTAAGCTAACCACTAACTAAACGTGTTGTGTTCTCGAAATGCCATTTTTATTGTCGGCATGCCTATTATAATGGCTTAAAGTTGAGGTCTCGTTAAATCGTCGCAGTTTTATATTCGTGCACGTACGGCGAGTACGATGCATCACCTGCCAACTGTGAGCGGTCGCGAGTCGCGGATAGAGCGACGAAAAGTAAAATAAAAACTGCGAAGTGCAGATTAAAATCGTACGGTTCGCAGGATCGTTCTACGCGCTGCGATAACGAACATTTTCAGATTAACAGTTTTTAAATAAAACTGCGATAACAGTGTTAAGTATTGCATTCTAACTATTACTGCCTCTTTATCGTTGAAGTAATACATTTACTTCTAACTTGTAATACTCATTTATTAATTGTTTTACATTAACACGAAATAGAATTTAATTCAGCTTGCATTCTTTTGTAGTTTTGTGTTTATCTGCCCAAACGTTTGCACGCAAAAGTTGCATGTACTATGTAACAGTAATGTTAACTCTAATAGGATTAGTTCAAGTTTTACTGTGGCAAATTAGAACTTTTTACAGTCGAGTACTATTCAGAATTTTCTCAACAAAGGTTGATAAATAGTCTTTCTAAAATAGTAATATCTTAGGTTTGCGCGATCACTACACATTATAATAAAACAACTTTTAACCGGATTAATCGCGTGTATTATTGGTTTTTTGTTTTTCCTGACGTTTCGAACACTTTGCAGCGTTCGTGGTCGCAGGAGGACTCTCTTTCTAAAATGTTGCTAATAGGACGAGTCGGTCGGATTTTAAGAAAAACATCAATTTTCATATGAAATTGGTTTATTCCGTTCTAAAACTCAACATCGACTAGTAAATTCGTTTTTCTAAATTATCGTGTCCCATAGGCTCGTCCATTGATAGTGAATCGTTGAGATCTTTTCAGCGACGAGAATCACCGTCCCTGTTTGTGACATGAACATGGAGTCAGTTCACGGATTAGATTCTTTTTTTATTCAATAAAAACTGACTGAACATTCCTTTTCTGTCTGTAAATTGAAGCAGCATAGATTTTTATTTCCGAAAGAGTTTCCTGTTGTATGTGTGTTCAAAATTTAGGTCGAAATAAATTTTTAGGACACGTAAGTTGTATGATACTCAACTAAATCACTGAACGAGGGTATAAAGTAGAGTATCAGTTACTTATCTCTCAGTTAATTGAGAACGGGACCCTTAATGGTCGCCTTAAGCGATGCACTACTTGGATATCACAGCGTTTATACGATCATACGTTATAAATGTTTGTATCCAAACAGTATTGGCTTACCTTATTGAACGAAGCCAGGGATCCCGCTGAACTCTTCAGGAAAACACGTGACCGTCCCATATACGTACGTACCTATGCATCTACTGAGCTAATAACATTTTCCTGTGCTCTACGGAGGCTGTATATCACATGGGCGGGACCTTTTGTTCGTATTTCAATCTCCACAGGGCCTTCCGCCAATTTCCCCCATATCCTCGACACATCTGGTTGCCGATAGCATATTTTATTTTTTGAATTATTCCCTTATTATTCGGGTCGACTGTACTACTTGGGATGCGGATTCGTCTTATTGCTTCATTATGCTTCTTTCAGTATTCTGAAAGTAAGATGGTTTCACTCAATACTGTATGTATGTTGATAATATGCAAAGATGAAAAGATCATCTTGCTCTCCGATGGTCTTATAAAAAATATGCTTTAATTAAAGAATCACCAACCGATTACCTTTCCTTGTTGAACTGTGAAATTGAATAACTGAAGTAACGGACTATTAGTCGAACCTTGTGGAATTGAGAGAGCAAAATAAAAGTGTGAGTCCACGGAAGGCCGCCCACTACAGCATTTCCCCCACGAGTACGGATTGGTTCGCTGCAAACCACAATATCCTTTATCGGAGCCAACATTGCGAAAGTTTCTTACCAAACTGTTAGTATAATTAACATTTATTTATAAACGTTAGATTCCTTTGAATTGTCTTACGTAATCTGTATCGCGGAACTAATATGAGCCGTTGATGACGTATTTAAGAGTCCACAGCGTTATTTATTTGCCCGGGTAGTGCGATATTTCCGAAACTTGCCGTTATCTCAGGATTTTGATGTCCTTACTTTATGTAATAGTTTTTCTGTTCACTGTCTTATTTCACAAGTAACTCAGTCTTAGTCACACAGTAAATTGCTTCATAAAACTAGTTTTCGTAGAATACATGTATGGGTAAGAATTTGCTAGGAATACCAGACAGGTGCTTACTTACTTAATTTTTGTGACCAAGTTTTGTATATTCCATGTTACCCAAAGTTTTATTATTCAACTACTATAAAACGGGTACGATTTAGAAAAAGGCTGCTTCTGAGATCCCTTCAAGGAAACTCCACTAACTCCGACTCGGGAATTGAATCCAAGACCTCAATTTGACTAGCCGTACTTGCGAACCCTAGAACAGAGAGGCTTTGAATCCATTTCATTATTGATATTCATCAATAAAACACTGTGAATAAAACTTCGAAAAAAATAGATAAATTCACCTTTCTAATATAACGTATTCAACAGAATTGTTTCCGAGTTTTACGATTGTCGAATCGTAAAACCGTTGCCGTTCGCATCTTCGCATTCCTCCCTCCCCCATGAGTTATGTGGAGGGTTCAGTGCTGATAAATAAATCAGTATTTAGGTCATTGAAAAGGTGTAGCTTTTATTGAACGATGTATACGTGTTCGCCGCAATAAATAATGGACCATTAAGTGATTAAACTCGTCTCGCGCTTAATATGACAATGGCGGTCATTATCTTGTTACATTATGTGCCTATGTGAATTACTTCTTGCTTTGTACATTTTATTGGTATCAAAAGCCTCGGTTACAAAAGTTCAAGAACTGTTTTTGCTACTGTTGCGAAGGTTAATAAAGGTTTTTACTCTTTTGTTGCTGAGCTTGTGAGAGACGAGTCGTGTCAAATACTTCTTGACGCAAATTCAAATCATTATGGATGAAAAATGTCTTTTAATCTCTCCTCCCCACTTTTCATTCCCGAAGATCAAGGGTGACACTTATAATTCCTTTCTTTTAATGTAATGAGGGTTCTTGGTCTTGAATGAATAATATCAATGTAGGTATCGTCATTTCTCACGGTGCGTGCAGAATTCTGCGTGTATAATAAATGAACACAGATCATACTGAATTCTGAAGTGTTGAGACGTTGAAAATCTAATACTGTCACGCGGCCTCAGATAATCAACGATGTGTATATCTTCAATATTTAACAATGCTTTATCAAAGAATCATTGAGTCGATTTCTTATAAATTCGTTTAAAATAATAGCTTCTTGCCTCGATATTGTTCTCTGGTAAACTCACGCGCGATCGGAACTGTGTTTTGAATGTGAAGTATGCAATCAATCCAACCATTATAGTTGGGTACTTTAAATACCGACATGCAGGCCCTAACAAGGGCTGTTCAACATGTTGGCGTAAACTACTAATATGTTTAGCAAATAAGAGTTTTCATGTAGTTCGCGACCGAAGTTAGGCGGAACATTAATGAACGAGACGAGTAATTAAATATTAATCGATACCCGTAATACGTTTCGAATAATCGATTCCGTGTAATTAATCTGTAAGTATGAGCTACTACTAAGTTGTTTGCGTGACTAGTTATTTTCGTAGTTAATTATTATTACTTATTAGCTATTGTTAATTTAATAAGTTCCTACATTTCTTTAATTATGTGATTTAAATTGGTACCGCCAACTATAAGTCAATCAATTTAATATATGAAGAAGGTGCATTAATTAATTAACATTGACAGCTCCTTCTTTAAAACTTGCTATACATATAAATATATGTATAAGGTCCTAATTTTAATAATAATTAGGTAACTTCCTTTGAAGGGGTTAACATATTAGTCCAATTCATTCACTTAAGCCAAGAATTAATTGGAAATAACCATTCAATTCAATCAATTCAATTTATAATACCAAACTAATTAAAAAAATAAACATGAATTATACCAAGAATATTGAAAACTGCTACTCTAACGGCAGCATTAAGAGAAAAATAAAATGGTTACAGAATATTAAATTATATTTTAAATGAATTATCTCTTACACATTGACCCCATAAAAGAAAGTTAGGGCCCTACTTAGGGCATTTTATAAACATAAACCCTAACCATCCTACTGCAGGACATTAAACATGGGCTTCTTCTAATACGAAAAGGCACGAGCATTGACTGCCACGCTACCGCACTGCAGGTTGGCGACTTTAAGTCCAGGTTTCCTCACCGGATTTTCCCTATCCACTATACATAATCGTAATATCTACTCCAAAAAGTGCTAAAAACATGTCCCCTGTAAATGCGGTGCACCATAACATTTTAACCGATGTGATAAAGCTGCGGCACTGTATTCCTTTCATCGTTGCTCGTGGCACACTCGTAAAACAAAATGTCATCAATATTAGAATTAATATCACCTACGAGATGTGACATCAGCAACGCCGCCACGTGCAAGACTGACAATGGAGTATGAAACAAATGAAGTGATAATCTGGGAATGCCTGAGTTAAATTAATTAAGCATTAAAGGCAATTATTTCTGTAATGTGATAAAAAGTGATGTCTCGTAAGTGAGCTTCTATGACCTTTTCTTCAAAAGACTTATTTATCTTAGACGTTGTCCGCATACACTCCCTGTACAGTTAACAATATTGCAGGTGTACACATTTTTATTTTAAATGTTCATGTTGTTAATGAAAACTATCCAATTATTATGGTTCGTGACGAATTATTATAGAGTAGATAATGCTTTAAGTAATGCCATAGTAACGCAAATATTTGAAAACTATGAAATTTTTATCAACTTTGTTTATGACTGTGTGGATCTTTTATACTGACCTGAAATATTATGTCATTGAACGCGATTTGATTCCAGCAATATTTTAGGTGCTATATAGCATACGAAACGACCTCAACGTTTGTTTAATTTTACCCCAAACATTTCACAAATTAAGTAGCGTATTAGGTACTCTAGACAGAGCAGTGCATGTGCACTCCATTTGTCACATACTCAGTGTCTATCCATTCCTAATGTATTTATTCTTGTCTAGTTTGTTGCGTGCATAATTTAACACGCCCATTAAGCAGCATTAGTCTTCACGAGTACGTTACGTCGTGATGTCTCCAAGATTACCATAGCCCCTAACCCGTTACAAACGTTCCGAATGGGCGACAATACATGGAAATGGAAATTGAACAAAACCTACTTTCATGTCAGTGAATAACTTAGTTTTATCAGATCATAGCCGATGAATGTCCTCTCATAAACATCAGACACCTTTAATATTAGCAAATTAGTGGTATTTTAACTTAGTATGTAAAAAAAATATGATAAAATAATTTTAAGACTTCGTGCAGCATTTCGGTTAACGACGGTTTTGATAGAAACCTTATTTACTTTATATTTCATGTTGATTTCGTAATTTTAATATAGTTTAATTCTAAAGGTCTAGTGGGTCACATTGTGTCTTATTAATACCTCGATTACGTTCCCAAGAACTACATCCACTCAGAGATTAATTAACCTTCTACAGTTTTTAAGAAACTTTCAGAATTTTTTGTAGTGTTACAGGACTTATAGAACCAATCAACTAGTATTAGATTATATTCAACGCCTTAGCCTCAAGTTTTATTATGTAAAGTTTGAAACTCCCACAAGTTAGTGCACTCGGCTCACGGAGAAGTGTTGTAGTTAAGAATTTTCAATCGCTTCATCGATATTTTATTGCACTTGAATATTAAACTCGGTACACGGTTAGAAAGAAAAACAAAAAATACGACTTGTTACTCGAAGTAGCAACGTGGTCCCAACTCTATATGTTACAAAATACAAAGATGGCGAGGAAAATTTAAATTTACAAGTTGAACCAAACAGTTAAGGAAAGCTCCGTGAAGAAACATACGTTAATTATGAATTCTGAGCGTGTGTGGAAGTTAAAACATTGGCAAGTGTTGACGGCGATCAGTGACGATTAAGAAACCATGTTTGGTCTACAAACCACTGTACATTGTACAAGGGACATGGCGTGACTATTGCCCGTTACCACTCTACAATGCAAGAGCTCGCTTTATAACTGTTTAAAGTTTGAATTTTTGATTTGCAAACTATTGTTCCGCGAGGATATTGAATTCTGTGGTGGAAGTTGGAGCAGCTCGTGGATTTGTAAAAGCTTCTTTGTTTTAACTTCTAAACTGGCAATATAAAACATGATAATTTTTATCAAGTTTCAATAGATTAAAATAATCAATGTTTATTATTGACATAGCGTCCCTTTAGTCAGATATTGTTTAAGTCACGCTAGTACAACGTGTCGCCTTATATTATCAGTAATCTATTTGTTATCATATCCATATATACAATCACAACACTTCATAGACACTAAATACGTTCCTTTTTAAATTGATAATCCCTATTATCTGTCTATTGGCTCCAATTTGTGATTATAAATAAGAGTTACACAGTTTTCAAGAATGTCTCGTCGGCATGTAAATGTTGACTCAATAAATTAATGCGTTGAAAATTTAGGAAACATAATACAAATTGAAAAAAAAAAATGGTGTCGGACCTCCTGATACTTTAACGCCATTCATGGCGGTTTTGTGTCATTTCTGGCGTAGGGCCCATCGTCAGCATAACATTATGGATTTCTCGCGTCCAGGTGGTTGGTGGCGGCCTCTTCCACTTTTGCCTTCCTTTATGGTTAAAACCTATCGGGTCATAATATGTTATTCACTTCTACTCATTACATGTCCATTTTTTGTTGAATTTAACTTACCTTAAAAGTTCCTTGTCGAAAAATTCTGTATGGTTGAAATAAATCGTGTTTTTTTTTGTGTTTAAGCATGATGCCCATTGTTGTAGTGTACTTATTTTGATTATATTATGAAGCAGTTTATAAATGTCTTCCCGACCCATTACTAGATTTTCGTGAGTACCTATAAAATAATGTACTTGACAATCGGATGGTACTGTCGTATGTTGTTAAAAGACCCCTTTGCGAATGCTACTGCTCATCCTCTTAACATAATCCATAAGTCATGGTTTACGACACCTTTCAGAAGGAAGAAGGCGGAAGAATCGTATTCTTGGTCGGGAACAACTGCACAATTTTAAATTTATACCACCCATTTTATCAGTTTATATTCTAGAGTTTACGATGCTCTCTAAAAAGGTTCCTACAGTTTTCAAGAGCATAATGGATTGTAAAAATTGTCGGTATAACTTTCCAAATTAACTGATAAATGATATAAAACGAGCGACGGGTAGGTCGGTGAAACAATTTAGCGTTGCCCTCGCACCGCCTAGTCTGTGGGATTTCATTGGCGGCTGTTTACCAATATCTGGCGGATTCTAGTACAGGGATTTACTTCGCTATCTGGATCCGCTCCCCGGATCTAGATATGACGAGATACAAATACAATTTGTAGTGTTCACATAGGTAATCTATGCTTTCTACGTGCATCTAGCACGTAGAAAGCATAATGATATTGATATTGTAGTTTGCTCTAACACTACCGCAAATAATTTAGAGAAAACCACGTTGCAATAAACAATTTCAAGTGAACTTTAAGTAAACAGTTCAGTGTGTAGCTATTTATATCAGAACACAACAGAACAACTCATCATTCCTATTTCTTATCAAGGTTTATTTGATCTAAGTCCGAGTCGGATTCAGTTATTAATCTGTGCGATAAGTTTGAAAACGAGTAGAGCCGGGACGGACGCGGTACGGGGACGGGACGGGACGGGACGGGGCGAACACAACGAACGAACTTTTCATTTGGAGCTGCTGTCGCTAAAAAGGCGCCAATCCACACTGGATCCGTTCAGTTCCCTCCGTTGACATTTGAACGGACGTTTTATTTATTCAATAACAAAGTTGTCTTATCTTCTGTAACTTTTAATTAACGCGTGCACGTTACACAGACTCAAGTCGCACTTGCTAGTTTATGATCATGTTATTATTATTGATACTCATGCTTATCATGCGCAATGAAATAAAAATTCAACGGCTTTAGTTAAATTTATATTCGCAGCGGCTTGTATTAACACACCTGCAACGTTGTTTGCATATTTGAACAGCTTGACTATTTGTTCTAGAGAATAACTCTTAAAGAAATAGAAAATATTGTGATGTTCAGTTGTCTCGCACGTGTTGCGAATTCTATTGTGTGTAAGAGTTTTAAAAAGAGATGCGTATTAAATAAACAGTTGCGACCATGTTCCGATAAATAATATATTAGAGTGGTTGCGAATAGTTCGCACTGTGCAACCCTGATTTGCGGCGAATTCAGAAGTTACAAGTTACAGAAAAGAAAGGTTTCATACCGAGTCCGATACACTCGTTCACCAACTCCATCCTTTCGAGACGCGCCGAGGCGACGGGAAATTGAAGGATTCCACTATCTGGAAAGGAAATCTATTTTACGTCGATAAGCGCTATTAGATTCTATGTAGATACAAGTTGACTTTATTTTTTTATTTCACTCGAAGGAGTAATGTTTCATTTCGATTGGTGAGCGAAATAAATCGTGTATCCGATATGCCAATTTAATCTCGGGGCGCCATCTATCGTCGGCATAGGTAGCGAGGCGGGGTGGCAGGGGCCGTGTGCGGGCGGGGAGGGGCCGGCCACCCCCGGCCTCGGCCGTGACGCCCATACTACGCGCACTACGTTATACGAGAACGTAGCTACATCTATTTCGAGAGCAGACACTAGTTTACTACTGATAGCACTACTACCAGTGTATTGATGTGCACAGATTTAGATTATATTGGCCGCCACAGCATCATCTGCGCCGGTCAATGGGAAATAGACAATATTTAAAGTGGGTGGTGGGCAACCAATTCCCTCTTCAAAGTTATGCGCTAGCTCCAGGCTCTAACGAAGTGTTAACGGTAGATTTGTTACAATATCCATTAATCCATAAATGATAATTTGCAATACTAATTCAAGGTTGAACCGTTGCTTCTGTCAAAGGCGTTTATTAATAGCTTTACTCATAAAGAGAGCCCATTTATTTCCCAACTAGTATTGAATCAACATCAATTAGGTTTTTATTTCATCTGAAGTGGTTTATATTAATATATAAAAACATTAAACATAGGTGATGTTTTGTCCTGAATTCGCAATTTATCTGTTTGTTTATCATTATTAAGAGCGCCGAAGTACTGTGAAAATAAAGCGATACGGTTGGCGCATACCGAAGGAACTCTTCAATAAATAAGGTGGAAACGAACGCTGTACTCGGTACGACTCATTTCACCGAATCTTAGGGAACAAAGGGATTGAAGAGGTGAATTCCGGAAGGTGTATGCCACAGTACAATGTTATGTTTTATAGGCGGGTGACGCGGTGATAAAACGCCTATCGTAACGTGGGTGGGGATCAACAACCATGGGTTCTCGACTTTTTAACACGTCCTTGAATATATATTCTTTCGGTAAAGATGTGCCGTGAAGTGCATTAACATGCAGACGTTAAAGTGCATAGTATAATATACACCCACGGAACACATTTACTGATATATATCGTACGTACTCATGCGACCGACGACTTTTATTCGAACGAAACTGGATTAGGAAGTCCCGAGCTATGAGCGGTCTTAGTCGTTATTTCTGAAGTTTATTTTATTTATTGAACGATGATAAACATTATTTATGATACTCAGAGAGCACGTCTTAGACACTGGCATATAAACAAGAAACTAGGACGAACGCCTCGATTGTGACCTGTATTTCAGTTTTCTTACTAACAACAATAATTTTGGGTCAAGTATAGAAAAAATTCAAAGTTTTGACTGGTATTAACAGAATTTGGATTCTAAATGGATTCGTTGAACTAGTATTGTTTAGTTTTCTTTTTCTAACTAGAACACTCTTTCGCCAGTCATGTTTAATAAAAACAAAACTAAAGCCAGGCTGTGACCTTTACATAGAGTAACAAAACACCCATTAAAGAGGACGCGATAAAGAAATTCTTATAACATTGACATAGAATGTCATACGAAGCCACACGGGTTAGTATTCTAGCCTAACCCAGCAACTATATGATAAACAGCTGACACACATGCAACCAGAAGACATTTAGAACAAAGACGTATGAGACGTTCGTGTAATCGTATTGCAATCGTAGGGGTGAGCTGGAATACGGGACACGGCATTAAAATGCAGCGCGCGTATGCCCTGCCCCCAGCCATACACTTCCTCAGCCCGACCAGCCATCATTCTGTTACGCAATGTCCACACACACACACAACCACTTATAGATTTGTATCTATATAATTTTTCTCAGGCTACTGTATTATAGCGCACTAATTTGAAACCGCTCGCTTCGTTGCCGCTACACTTTCCAGTTATTTTTTAATTTTACGTTGGGACATACACATAAGCCACAACATGAATGTGCCTTTTTATTACAGTTCTGATTACTTTGGTTTTATTTTTTTATAACAGTTTCCGTTTTCATTCGGAACTGTGTTCAGAAAAACATTTGTATCTTAGCAGCATTGCATTTGTTCTGCAAAATACAGAGTACAGTTCCATCAATATTTAAAGACGGATCAAAACCGCTTCCGTGCATTCAATAATAATGTGAACAAAGAAGATTATTTGGAGCACGGTGCAGCCCACCAACGACGACCTCATGGAAAATTCACTACAAACAGAACTATAAACAATCTCGTACCATGCACTCTGTGCAATCTCTGTAAGCCCCAATATAAAAGATGATTCGCGTCCACAAGGACTACGACATAAAATGTCTCAACTACACACTTATCTAGGAATCAATATACACCCTATTGTCTTTAACCAGAAGTGACTTCTCAAGCTTCTATAAACACGACTGATGTAAAAACAATGCAACTCCAATGGAAATTGAACTCTACAGTGTCGTTATCAAGTTATATTCCACATTAAAAATATGGTGGGTGTTGCGAGACATTCCCTGAGTTAATACCGGATGAAATAATGGCGTCTGAAAGCTGAAGACGAGGCGTCGCACTTTCCGCTTCCCGGTCGAGAACGAATTTTTTTTTCTTCGAGTTTGTCACTGCTCCGCTTTTTAGGCGATTTTTTTCGCGTCTTTAAACGCTTGCGGTTTAGAGGTCGCATAAGATTGAAGTGTTTAAAAATGCTACTCACACGCTTTTTTTGCAAACATGTGCCATGTGCATTTAATATTCTGTTTATGTGGTACTATAGTTGTGTGTTCGCTGACTGGATTATGTGGTAATATCGGTGCATGAATGTCACTGTCACGACACAGTTTGTTTGCACATTCGATTTATATTTTGACTACTACTCTTTACGTAAACAAAACGCGTTACTGTTCACGCCTCGGTGGGATCAAACCGAGTCTTGTATTGATTGTTCTCGTGATTTATTGCCTCTTGATTCGAGTAAGGGATCCTCTACAAGCGCTTTGTTTCAAGTTTTTAACGGAATTTCGGGTTGAGGCCTTATTTAAATTTACACGTGCCCTATTTACGGAGTTTGGAAGTCATCCCCCAAGTTTAATCCTGATCGATGTCCGACGTCGACTCTTAACCCTTTTCTCACGATAAACCGTCCGGCGAGTACGATATTAAAAGCAGTTATAAATTATATATTTTGTGTGCTAGGGCGGGCAATGTCTGTTTATGTGACCTTGCACCATCCCCTGTTAAACACCGGATGAGGGGCGCAAGGTGAATTTGCGCGTAACACAATAATATAAACCGTCCAGCACAACATGTAGTTGTAGCGTATAAACAATTAACATCTTTACTCGGTCGTGTTATACCCATTAAACTATTGAAGGGGAATGATATTAACCGTCCGATTTGAGTGGCCCACTAACGTGTAGCGAGGTCGGGCGGCGACTCCGCTTATCTCATTTTGCAGTTTGTGCGAGGGTCAGTGCCAATGTGGCAAAGTTAGATATGCATATGAATTAGAGCATGGCGCGTGGTAGAAGCGGTCCGTTTAATTTTCCAGCATGATATTAATTTTAGGGTAGTGATTTCGGCGCTGTATTCATGCGAGAACAACCCCTCTATTGTAGATGAGCGTTGATGATAATGTGGATCACTTTGTTATTAAATTATTGTAATAATTTATCAGGTGAGAGCTCAGGACCGGTGTTTGTTTTGTTGTACAAAGTTCACCATTTTAATGTAGTGCGTTGTCACTGTGCGGTTTTGCATTGAGCGATAAAGAAGCTGTTATGTGTAACTACCATAGTCATATTATCAACGAAAATGATGTCACACAATCCATTGGCTAGCAAGTCTGCCAATTAATTGAATGCAATGAGGATTACGCGAGTACGAGACGTACGGATCTTAAAATAATTGCACGGTACAGAGGTACACGTACTTAGACTCACAAACTATTGCCATTAGTTGTTTAAACTGATTGCTCATCTAAACTTGATAGACTTAACTCGATATTTCATTACCTTAATTTTTCGTAATTAATTATGAAAACGTTCAATCAAATTCAGCGTCAAATCCAGAAGTGGGAGCAGTATTTCCCCCCCCCCCCCAACAAAAGTTTTCATCCGGTCGGCTTTGTGCCCGGTATTTCGTAAAATTGTAGACATAATCTGATCAGTATTTAGATATTTATTTATATTAGAAGCATTTAAACTGCTTTCTCGTTAGTTGGTTTCTGAGCGGAAAACTGCTTAAGATTTTCATATCGTGCCTTTTTGTTACGCTCAAATTAGATTAGTAATTTCATTTCCTTTGTCTTTTAAATTACTTGGAGTTGCATAATGTTTCCTTGTATAAGTTGTCAGCTAAATTAAATGTTAAGGAAAATCGGTTTTGTAATTAGGTTCATGTAAAGAACCTTAGTAGGTAGTTTGTCATGTGTGTGTGTGTTCAGCAATACGTCACAAATGTTTTTGAAGATAATATTTTTTGTGTCAATGCTTTTGAGGTAAAATGTTGAATTGAAGGAGTGTTGCGGAATTTGGAATAGGATATTTGAAAGCGTCCTTTGGCCTTGTTCCTAAGGGCTCGTGAATCTTTTGTCTTCCTTTGGGAGTTCGCCCCCTTACTTTATTGTCGCAGGTTCTGAGGCTTCGGTATAATAAAAACGGTCCTTTCTCTAATTATGCAACACTTTGACAGTGAAATTTCAATGTTCTTACTACCTTGTTTCGTAATTTTTGTTAAGTTTAGGCAGATTTGCGTTTTGTTACATTTAGATACTTTGAGACCTGTTTGAACTGAATTCGTAAATATTTAAAAAAATACAGCTCGTAATAATAATATTTTTAGTTAAAAACAAATGCACATATGATTACTAAAGTTTTACTAAAGTAATTGGTAAACAGAAAAGTTTTTGTAATTATAATCGACAAAAGCTTTACCAAACTATTCAAAATTACTAAACTACTTACATTCCCTTGCCAGTCGGGCAGCAAGTAGAATAGCTTAAATACTCGTCGGTTACGGAAATAGATGGTTTGTCTGTGGCTCTGTACACATACGTACAGTCATACATGTGTTGGTCGCGGCGGCTGTCGATGCGTTAAACGCCTTTACTCTGGAATACTGGATGAAATATTTATATCGCCCGTCGCGACGCGCCGCCACATTATCACCTCTCACTGTCGGGGATTTCCAGTGTTATATCCGTCAATTGTACCTACATTATGTCTCAGTGCTGTCGGGATAATGTTTGGAACAATTCGTATAAAATAAATAGAATATGGAAAATATTTTTGTTTTGGTTTTTGTACTGTTGCCCCTGTTGGATTAAAACTTTTATTTATTACTTAGTCAATATAATTAATTAATTTGCGTATTAGCATATAACTTTAAACTTTGCCTTAATTAGAATGACAATAATTACGTCCAATATTAAATTATGACAGTAATTAAACTTAATTTGTTTAATCAGTCTATGTCCTTACTATTCTGACGCCGTATGCACATAGTGCAACGAATGACGCGCGTCCGAAACCCGCGCGGTCAGTACACTCGCGTGCGTCGGTGCGTCGCGACGTACCCGCCCGAAGCGTTCCGAGCACGACGGTACCCACGTGCCGCTCAGACAAAAATAAATAAACGCGTTGCGTGCTTCACTCGCCGCTTATACACCGGTAGCCTTATCTCACTTATCCTTTGCCATCCATGTTTCAAACTCTATAAGCCATTCGTCAGTCATTCATTACTGATTGTGCAACGAAGACTTATTGCATAGCATACACCGTGTATATATTTTTTTGTTCGAAAGTGCCCTGTCGACTTGTTCTCAGACGAAATCGATGAAATGCAAACATGTTGATGTGCGAATAATCAAACCCCGATTCAACCACCCTCGTACGACGAGTAATAATAGCGGAGGGGTGCGGGTGGGACGTGCACCCGCTCACGTACACCGTGCATGCATGCACTTAGCCAATTCCAATTGGGTTATTCGGTATTCCCATTGATCCGGAAGTTTCATACATCAAAAATATTGGAAGCTGTGTCGTATACAGATTTCCCCGCTTCCGTGTGCACTTGATTACTTTTACTCTTTGAATGTGAGAAGTATAATATTATACTTCATAACAATAAAAATCTATTGTGTCTGGTAATTGGCGAGCAAACAGATTAGGAGTGGTAATGATTTAAATGAGAGTGGCGCTCTCCAAAACATGAAAAAGGATAAAAGAGCTTCTTTTTTAATTAATTACTTTCCGTTTATACGAGATACCTATATATAATAAATACTACATTTATACTATATTATACTACAATTTTGTTGATACATGGAATTTTCTAACCTGTAAAAGTCTGTTTTTTTTTTTCTCTTCGAAAATGAGACCGTTGTTTTGTGATTTTCATATTAAATTATAATTATAAGTAAAGAATATCCCTTCGACAAGTCGCGCGATCAATCGTGCGATTAGTCGAAGAGTTTATTTAGTGAATAGAGGGGAAGTAGGGTCTCCTTTGTCACCACCTGTCGGTTGTAATAGCTTTCGGAAGACGCAACGCAGTCGCAACCGGCGCGCGGCGCGAGCGCATCTGTCCTGTTTTCGCGCCAAAACAACATGTGTTTGTGATGGTACCCATATTTAAAACAATGAATAGTGAGTAAACTATGTAGTGAACGATAGTACCTTGCAAAGTGTAGAGTGTTTATATGGCTGTGTTCAGTGTAAAAGGAAAATGTGACACAATGTTGGGATTGCTCACGTCGGATTTCGGCTACCAGAACCGCTTAACTCTTCTGCAGCAGCTTATTGAGTGTGGCGATGTGTTGTTGGGACGGGACCTAGTTTACGGTACGTTTTTAATGTTCCTTCAGCAGGGTTGCTCTTGGAAATAATTGATCTTGATTGACATTAAAATTATTTAGTTCAGGTCGTAATTTTAAATGCAAAATTGTCTTAAATAAATATAAGAAACAGGATTCTAAAATGTAACCGAGCTTCAAAATTGAAATTACTGTGATTTAGGATTACTTTTTTGTTGTTTTTAGGCGGTGAATTGATATTGAAATTGGATTTCATCCAAATTAATTTGAAGAATAGCCCTACAGAATCATGTAATCCTTTCCGTTATTAAACTAACGTAACTTACATTTACATAGCAATATAAAACGGTAATGACTCACGTAGTCATATTGGATTCGCTTATCTTTGTAATAATATGTATTTATCAAATGAAGTGCCCGTTTCGCGTTAACAATTTATAGGATATAAATTAATTAATATCATGGTGGAACAGGCATTTCATTCAGTATCTTTGTAGGATTACTTTCAAGTATAAGAACTGAGTGAAAGAGTAACTTATCAGTAAGAGATAATAATATCTCATTAAGAGTGATTCAAGGAAGGTTTCTACGTCATGGGTGTAAATATAACATGCTCGTATTTAGAGAAGTATCTACAACTATGTGTAAGTTGACATTGTATTATTTTTATAACTCCTGAAGACAAGATAATGCCATATTAATTCGTTGGTCTTCTAATTGCTACTTTTTTTTACTGCATTATTGTTCCAATTTCATAGAACAGTTTTTTTTCCATATAAGAATGGACCGAAATTGTTATCTCGTTTTTATTTTAAATGATTGTTTCAAGATAATTACAAATCAAAGAAGTCTACAGTACTCACTGTAAAATTAAAGGTAAACGCACACTACGACTTATTTATCGCGCGATAATTCTGTGTGTGCTAGACGGTGCGCGCATACACGTAAAAATATCTCACGGATTTTACAATTTAAAAATCGCTGTAGAATCTCGCGCGAGTAAAAGTCATAGCGCGCACTAAGCCTAAACCAATGCAATGTACGTATTTAATAACAATCCAATCTACTGTTAGCAAAAATTAGTAATTAATGTTTAAACAGATATAAACCTGAACTAATGACGTCATAACTATACATAGTTATCAAATGCAATTCAAGAACAGTCCAAATAAATCAAAAGTTCGTTTATTAAAATTAAACTAAGAATTATAAGGTACTCCCTGGGTTTGCGAACGTTAATAGTTCCATGACTTATGCTCGTTTACCTAAAATACCGTAAATTAAAACTAAACCATATTTATAATTGTAACAAATTTAACGCAGTTAAAAAATATACATATCTAAAAATCCTACTCTTTACCAAGTTGCACTTTTCCTTGTCCAACATGTGGCTGCCCAAATTCAGGTCTTCAAACGATGCCTATTAGATGCTACCATACACAAATAAAACGACTATAATACCAAGAATCGTCTCTTATATGCAGAAGTGGAACGACGATAATAATGCGGCGCACCGTTTGACGGGCGCACTGCGCACGCGTCGATCGTATCAATTCATTATTTATTGTCGCATTGTCCCCACATATTGCCTTTCTGCTTTAATTAACTCCCATTTACCTGCGCCTTGATGAGAATATACATTTGATTTTAAATTGTTTATTGTTAGAATTTAAATCACAAAAGCATGTGTTAGTGAACTGACTTGAACCTTAATGTTGGTTAATTATCCAAAAGGATAATTCAAATTGAATTTGTAAAACAAATGGTAATAAGTTTTAAACGAATGACCACAAGGTCATCAATTATAACTCTAATTCATATCAGGAAAATCTCATTTTAAATTACTTTTCCTTTAAGAAATTCTTAAATTCTTTGTAGTCATAATTTCGCTATGGGAAGTCCAATTATTCTTACACGTGTCTCCGGTAGTTATTATCACTATTTCCTCATACGAATGTCATATTTAAACGAGATAGAACAACAACAATTTTTCTGAATAATTAAGGTATACTACCTACAGCAGTCATAGTATATGCAAACGAATTAGGGCATGTTGATAAAAATCTTTCATAAGATACAACTATTACATTCTTAGGCTATTATTGTACATAATAAAAGTCGTAAATGCAATAGTAAATTGCGATTTATTATCGAAACATCCCGCAATTAATAATTAACAGGTCTCGTCCGTTATAAATTGCGCATGTGTTAGTAATTGTTTTGCCTTTTTATAGGTGGTATGATCTGATGGCTTTTAGAAATCAAATCAACATTTATATAGACAGTAACAAACTTTAAGAGGGTTTCTTCTTGCATTTGTTCTTCATTGTTCAGGTTCAGAATTCCACAAAAATATCATTTTGTCCTTCATAGACTCATGTCAGGTATCTTCAGTGGAGAGCACTTTGTAGTGTGACGTCAGCGTCTTAAAGCAATGTTTCGAAACACGATGGCGTAAAATGAAAGCAGCCGATAGTTTACTAACCACCTGTTTCTTTTAATTTGAATTTTAATATATTTTTCATTGTAACTTTAACAATAGTTACAGCCACCTGTCTGGTTGGGTTCCTATAGTGAGGGGTGCGTTAATTATTACCATCTTTTCCCCAGTGGAGCTTCTTTTCTCCAGTACTTTGGAGTCCATCTGTTTTGCTTGTTCGTAATTACTAATAGTAGATTGTTACTTTTTATTTTCCTTAGAAGTGTGTATTGGCAGTTGGCACCTGTAAGTAAAGGGGTGTCCTCTGTCTATTACATCTGCATTATTTGTAGAGTTTGTAGGTCACGTTCTTCTATTGGACGTGATGGGGCATAGGCAATGGTATTCCGCTCGTCACCTACAGACAATTTTCTTGAGAAAAAGTCTCGTGTGCTTTAACTTGACTAACATTCGTAACCTACAAACTGAAACAGAAATGTTGCTCAGAAAGCAAATTATGGTGTTGAAGCTTTTGCTGAAATTGGTCTCGTGCTGGTTTGTCTAGTTTTCATTGTATAATCTGTTAGGAGTCAGAATAAATAATTACTTGCTTTCTTCCTTCAAATAGGATGAACTCTTGCATAAGGTGCTCCAATAGTATCAAGTCCAATAAAGTGCTGTTCTCCTAATATATACGATTACACAAACAACAAACAAATAAATAAAATACATACTACGCTTACAGAAGAGCTTGGTCTGCAATATCCCTTTATTAAAGTAAATGCGGACGTTTGTCAAGCGTATATTAATAAATTAAGTGACGATACCGTCAGCAACAAACATTTTGTATCGCTTTTACCGGATACGCGCTTTAATTAAATCAGTGTACCTAACATTTAATGAAGTGTGGCTTTTTCAGTTCACTGCAGCATTTACATGGCACTGACATTGTTTCGTTTAACGGGCACAATTTACTACCATTTCCCAGTCCCAGACTTTTTTTATGTTGATTGAAATATTGCATACTAGCGCGCCTTTCAGTTACATCCGGAATTCGAATGTTCCCTGCAGCATCTCTGCATTTCCCTGGCATTGAAAATCATCCTATGGCCATGTGTATCAAATTTCATTCACATCCGTTCAGTAGGTTTCGAGATTAATTAACAAACATCTACATCCACAAACTGACAATCGTCAAAATATGATTAAATTTACAATATTTGTAGGATCTATCTACCTAGCCTATATTATTCCACTACAGGAATAAGGGCTGCTTTCTTTTTCCTCACACTTCTGTTCCTTAGTAATGAGGGCCAGTCCTTTCTGTAGAAGTCAAGCTCGTCCCTCCATCTTCGCCTTGTGATCGTTTTAGCGCATTTGTAGGAAACAAAGGATTTTACGTAGCCAATTTACAGAATTTCCTCACAATCCTGTATAGTATTCACTGTCTACTCTTACATTTTCAATTGATAACAGTTACCTAACTAGTTAAGTATACATTAAATGGCGGCATCACATTAGCCTCGTATTTCGTAACTAATTGTTTGCAGTAAACAATAAGGCCCAAAAAGCCGGGCCCAGTTAATATTTCACCCTTTTTTGCGCAACTAAGTCCAATTTCTAAGGGCGACACATTTCTTCTCGTGTTTTTTTTTTATAAATATTTATGCTTCTCCTTTTGTTTCTACAAAAACGCAAGGACGCTTATTTGGGACTTCATTACTTTTGGTGAAAACATGTTGTTCAGTTATGTATGGTGTCCTTTTGACTGTAGATTTAAAAAGAAATGACATTGAGTCCCGGCAATTATATTTTTGTTTTGTTAAGGAGGTACGTATAAATTTTGGACTCGTTTCAAAATAAATTAACACATTGGACCATGAACTATTCTGCCAAACAGAATTGGAAAGAATCAGTAAATAAACACGAAAACGTGAACTAAAAGATCTTAGGTTCTCGCGATCACGACACATTACAATAAATTGTTTTATTGTAATGTGTCTTTGAACCGGTTTAGTCGCGTATATTGTTGATTTTTGTTTTTACTGACGTTTCAAACACTTTATAGTGTTCGCAGACCTAACATATTTCCGATCGACCGACCTTTATAATTAGTTATTATCACTTAATTGTTTATACTTAAAGCCTATATATGTTGTCCATGCTATCTACAGGTGTCATAATCTTATACAGAAGACAATTTACCAGGTATCGCACTAAGTAGGATGAGAGCAATTCTTTTCCCCCTAAATACGTACTTACGTTGAGAAATATTTTCGCTCGACATCGGAATATTCTTACATGTAGGGTTTATATATTATTTTAATAGATAGATATATAGATTATATCTATTTGAGGAGAAGGATGGAAAGAATAAGCTGGACAGAAAAAGTAAGAAATGAACAGGTGTTGAAAAGAGTAAATGAGAAGAGGACACTAATGAAAACGATTCAAAATAGGAGAGGAAAGACAATAAGACATCTTATTCGACATGACGGTTTCATTACAAATATAATTGAGAAGGAAGGAGAGGCAGAGGTAGGCCACGAATAAGCTACATGAGCCAAATAAATGAAAAGGTTGACGTCATGTCTTATAAAGAGGTTAAAGCGACTGCATTGGAGAGGAGAAAATGGAGAGAACTCCATTGGCTACACCGACAAGAGCAAGACCCTTAAATTAGAAGAAGAAGAGGAAGATCGATTATACTTTATATTACCTACAAACAAGAATAGTACAAATGGCGGTCTTATCGCTAAAAGCAATTTATTCCAGACAACCATGGATGGAAAGAATTTAATTATGTTTCTAACTCGTTAATTCTAATTTCTAACTTGCTCTCTATTGTAGACATAATAATTTTATATCGTATATCAAACTCTGTCTGGTCTGGCCGCAAGTTGGTTGATTTCCGGAAAAGTTTTACTGGGTTTATTTGTTAAGAAATTATCAGTACCAGCTCGGAGTTTAGAATTGTGAACGGTAGATGGCAATAGACTTGCTACCCATGTCACAGCAGTATACATCTCTGCTTAAACCTTCGGGGAATACCGACGTGATTCTATTTCGTCAGTTACTAAAAGGCGGTATTATTTAATGAGAAATAGAGGTTGATTTTAAGCTTTCATTTGACGTTTATCTGGTTAAGATGACAGGTTATTTAATTATATTAGTTGCGTAAGAAGTGTCTAAATAATTGTGACGTAGAAAGCTTATATTATTAAAACAGAAGAGTTATTAAACTAACTAAAATATAAACTGCCTCGTTGGTCTAGTGGTCCCAAGCTACTGCTAAGCTTGAGGTCTCGGGTTCGAATACCGGGTCGGGCAGTGCTATTGTGTTTTTCTATAAGAAAAATTCTCAGTAGCAGCCCGGAGTTTGGAATTGTACTCGGTAGATGGCAATAGGCACACCACCTATTACATGGGACTTAATAACAGCATTAGTGAAATGTGGGTGCACACCTCTGCCTACCCCGGGGAATACATGCGTGATGCTACTGAATAGATAGCAATGACGTCGCAAAAAGACGTGTTAAAAATATGGATGAAGAATTCGCGGTGGTGAGCAGAGGTCGAGATGGCTTACTGGTCAGAGCGCCTGGAGTATTTATCCGGGAGGCGCAGGTTCGAATACTGTTCGCGACCATATTCTTTTTCTATTTAATATTGTAACTTTAAGCCATTAACCTTTCGGCTCAGTAACGTACAGATCTGTACGTTGTAACAATAAAAATCTATTGTGTCTGCTAATGACTGACGCAATTAAGATTTATCTTGAATTATTGTATAGAAAAATCTAACCTAATAAATAAATACAAATTAACAAAACATCTCGTACAATACAAAACCTCAGCTCTATGAAAATTTAATGCTATACAAAACTACATAAACGCCCGGTTGTTGAAGACAAACTGAGAAAACTCAGCAACAGATGCCATGTTTAGCATATTTGTCGCCATCGCTGCGCTTATTCGCGGCTTGTCGCGGCTGTCGTGGCCACACAACTGCACTCTTCAGGACATGATTTATGTATGCGTCCTTGCATCTTCTTCCTTTACTAGTCAAATGGCGACTAGTAAACGTTAATTAAAGAGCTACCTACGCAGTAAAATAACTAATAAATTATTTATTGAAATGTAAGTTTAGACATTTAATATGAATTTTGTAGCTCCTGAGTCATAAACTGTAATACACGAGTGAGTAGATAAATAAGGATTGGTTCAAAACTCAGTCTTTTGGCGACAATATTATTATGATTCAAAGCAATTTTGATGAGAACCATGAAACATATTCGTGTACCCCATAACGTTGCCTACGTTACGCGACTGTTATCTGATATTACAACAATGGTATCACCAATTTTAAGCTGTTGCCTCAGTCATTAGCAGACACAATAGATTTTTATTGTTACAACGTATAATTCTGTACGTTGTTGAGCTGAAAGGTTGAGGTTTATACGTAATGTGTAGGTAGACCTAAGTTAAATTACTGTTCAAAATAACCATTGCCGCCAATATAGGGACATTAGAAACCATTTTGCAGAAGTTAGTCCTCAGTTGTGGATATCTAAATTATCTTGATGCACGATACGATCAGAAAACCGAAAAAAATCCATTTGAAATGTAATTTAATTTCCCCAGACTTAGATTTTCTTTTCGAGAACTTTATAAAAATGAATGAAAATTGTAAACAGATAATTAGTGTACCTACTTAGTACTTATTCGCCGCTGACGAAAGCGCAACCGCCGTCATGCGTGACGTTTGTGTGCGATTTGTAACTTATGACGCCGTATGGCGATCGCGATATTAAAGACCAATTCATAGATCTGCTAGTAGCCGCAACATTGCAAATAATTTTATTATTACTATAGATTATCTTCAGCTAAAATCTTGAAAATCGGTCGATGACAGAGAAGGTAATCAAAGCTGACGAGTTGTGTATCATAGGCCAAAATAACTAATTTAAAAACAATTCTTCCTTTCTTTGTGTAGGTAATTTCTCAAGATTTTATTTGCTTAATTTCCGTGTCTGATTAGAAACCATATAATTCTGTTGGACACACATGGTGTTGACCTGACGTATTTGATGCTGCCTCTCGCTAATACTCGAACTTTTAGCCAGTTTAGCAATAGTTTTCTAGAACAAACGGGCTATATAAAGTACGGTAATAATAATTTTCTACGGACTAAGAGAGTAATAATTTTATGATTCGACGCTGTTTCCGATGACGTCAAACATGCTGTTCAATTAAAAATAATGGTGCAGTTAAATTCAACCTCTATCTATTTTTAACAATTTTATACCCAATATGGCTTATTTTATTCGTCCAATACAACTTAAAAAAAAATCTTTTTCCTGTGTCTTTAAAAGCAAAATTTTTTTGGTGGTATAGATTCTGAAAGAGAAAAAGTACACGTAGGTACGTCATGCAATGGTATTGTCTAGAGCTATATTTAGACAAGCCTGTTGTGACGCCATATTTTTTGCTATAACGAATCTATACCAATAATTGCAATTAATGTGGGATGTTTCATTCATGCCGTGATAGGCGATGAAGTAACTGTCCTTTTGCTGTTTTTGAGTGGGCACAAGATATAATATTATTTTGTAAGTACATAGAGTTTAAAAAGATTCGATAATTTGCAATGCTGCTAAAAGGGCTGCTAAGGGTGCGCCGGATCAATAATCAATCATGGAAGCACTATTTATAAATGATTCAGTAACTAGTTACTAGCCTATAAGTAAAGTTTAGTAATACTGTTTAATGTACCAAAAAAACGGCAACATCAAAATAATACTTCAATAAATTTGATAGCAGTTTTCCTTCGTGTGTTAAGCGTTAAAACCTCCTCAATATGAAGTAGCTTGCTTAACGAAGCGGATGTTGTCGTAAGAACAGTATAACACCAACTATAACAAAGGATATTGATATGTTTACTATTTTGTTTCAATTGTACTCGACTGTAATGCACATAAATGGATGACATTGTGTAGTTGGAACTGCATTTAAGATTTCTACGTGTTAATATTCGTATTAAACCTTTGATATAATAAAAATACTAATTGCAATCAAGTTTCTATTGTAAAAAAAGATTAATTTATGGCAACACTACGGGCCGTCAATCCCCAGTTAATGTTGCCAGGACAACAGAGCCTTTGAATTTTCAAAGGATTATTTTGAATTTGCAAATTTTTTTTAAACGTTTCCAGATTTCCAACAAAAAACTCCTTCATACGTTCTTCTACGCATTTGAGACATGAAAACAACGCTTAAACGCTTAAACAATTCGTTATTTGCATGATGAATTCGCAACGGTAACTTGTATACGTCACGAGAAAAATATAGTACGCACGCATATGCCATATACAATCATAGCGGCTAATAAGGTCAGTGGTGAAATAACGCCCATTTCCCATCGGAAAATATACTAAAAATGTATTCCAGTGTTGTAGATGACCATATAAATACATATTTAATTTAAAACTTTGTAAACGAAATAAAGAAATACGTAGAATTACGTGGTCTTTGCAATAAAACTTGTAAATCCTGTTTAAAAAAATAAAAGGTAATACTTTAGTCTGGTGTTAGCTCTACTCTACATGAAGGTTTCGATTAATTAAATTATAACCATTTCTTTTTTCATTAACATTGTTATACGACGCCGACGTGTAGTATCGACATTAGATTACCAAATTCCACCTCCTCATTGTACGTACGTGCACTCACGTGTAACACCGCATCCACGTGTTCACCCTCAAGTAACGTGGGTGGTCATTACGCAAGTTAGCGCTTGTCGCAGCCAGCGCCGATGGGTGTTTTGTACTATACCTTCCGTACCACGGAGCATCAATACAGTGAATGACTCACACGCCTTATTTCAAATTTTTTTTACGAACACTTCTGAAAATTAATTATTTATCAACGTTTTAACACCCTGTTTTAGATTCTTGTTCTTCGTCCTCCGTTATCTTAGTGCTGTGTTCCGTTTCCGTAGCAAGCAGTGTACAAATGACGTCAGCCCGTTCCGCTCCACGCTATGATATTACAAACAACGTTACAACGCTAACTTCAAGCTATTTATAGTGGACAAAGTTTGATGAGTGTGTGTCTTTAGTTGCTTCACACTTAAGCGTAGGATGCATGAATGGGATGTCGTCATGCCCTAATGCTAGGACATTTACTGTCATAGGTACAGTGGTTGTATCATTCGACTTTGACATTGACTTCTGAAACTCCATTAGACAAAAGCCATTACCGGCTGAAACTGAATGTAGAAAATATTGGGCATACATTTTCAAGTTCACGGGTTCATCAGAGTTCAAAGTCGTACGTCTACATTTGTGTAAAAACGGCCTATATAATTCTAAGTTTCATTGCCGAATGAGCGTTAGGTTCGGCCGTCATCTGTCTGACACCGGCGAGTCACCGCAACCCTATGTGTCGTTGACCCTGAAGGACTGTCGGTCGTAGTCCTCGTCTTACGTCATCGGTCTCGAGGTACAATTGTATTCACCCAATATGAAATCCCTCTGTTCTCCTGGCGGGATAAGCCGCGAATGAGTGAGTGAACTAGATTGATTGACGTTATTGATGGGATTTACAGGTGTTTACGTGGAAAATAAATGCGTAGTTTCAATATTGTTTTTATGCTGTACATGAGTGTTCATATTTTTGTGAGATTTATTATTGTGATAAATACAAATTCGTCTAGATACTACTTTTTTTTTAATAAAGCTTCTCTTTCAGTACTTATTGCTTAAAACTGAACTTAAATCTCACACTAACTTTTAATTATGCATACCTTAAACGAAGTTCGACTAATTCCAAGTATTTATAGTAGACGGATCCGTGAGAATTTTGAGATGTGTAATGTTTACACTAAACATAATTATGTGCCCGGTAGAGTTCAAGGCACTTTTATAGGTTGTTTAAAGTCGACGGGGTATCGGCCAGCACCGAACCCGCTACTACCGAAGTACCGACGTGTTTACATTTCTCTACGCCTAAGTAAACACCGCTCTCTGCCTCTGCGATGCACTTACTCAACGTGTATATATGCTGCAGTCAAACCACACAATTGGACTCTTTAATAAATTACTTGAACCGTGAGAGCTACAAATAGTAATGATATTGTTTTCGAATTCAGCTCGAGAATATGTAGTTCTTCAAAACAATCTGGATATAAGAATGAAATAACCTTATGATAATACATGGTATCTTTTCAAGTCCTCTGACATTGACAGGTTTTTGTGAACTAAAAAAATAGTAAAATTAATGTTAAGCGTGACCAATCAAAAATGATTAAGACAAGCATTGAATTAGATAATTAATCGCCTGACACGAGGTGAACTGTAGGTTATTTCGTCACTACATCCTACTGAAATGCATTATACACGTTCCATTCATTCGTCATTGAAAAATAAAACCTAAATGCTAAGAGGAAACAGATGCATTGAATATGTTACTGGACTGCATAACTCCGGTCGTTTTCAATAAGTCTAATTTATCGATGTAGTTGCCACATGTGCAGTGGCGTTTATTATGCATAGAGTTATTTGTGAACCTTGTCGCTACTAATGAATACTTACTGCGGATTCCGTTCTACAATTCGTGGCCCTGTATATAACCTTAGAAACTACACAAATGCTTCATATTTGTGTGGGGCTTTTAAGAGAGATTCGGATCTAAAAACCGAACTGCCCGATGGGGGAAGTAGTCCGCCTTGCAGAAAATCATAGCTAAATAGCACTGCTCTTTTGTAGCAGTGTTCTTAAAGGTGAGCAAGGTCGCCAGTAGTTTTAGAGGTACCCCTGTGTTGGCAGTAGGTCTTCTTCTTATCATGTGGTTGATTAACAACCGATTGTCAGAGTTTAAACCGCTCGTGGGCTTCTGACATGGCTTGACACAGTCAAGAACAGTCACATCTCTCAGGTGTGCTGGTTTCCTCACGATGTTTTCTTTTATCGCTTTAAGCAAGTGATCATTAATTTCTAATAGGCACTTCGAAAAGTCAATGTTGCGTGTCTTGATTCAAGCTTGCGACCTTTGACTTACCAGTCCAACGGTTATTGCCCGCGCAATATACGCTCTTATAGGATCGACAATATACGAATGATACCCCTGGTGTTGCCAGCATCCATAAGCTACTGCAACTGCTTAACACCACGCGGCCCAACTCTTGTGTTTGCCATCTTATAAAGAACGAGTCGTAAAATAAAGACCCTTCTCCGATTTAATATTGAAAAGTACTCCGCATAAACAAGGATTATGCTTGATGTTGATACAACTTAGCGTAATTACATTGATTTACTTATTCTGTTCCGCATTATCCTGGCACTTACTAGGCAATCTGCTTAGTGCGCAAATAATCAAAAAAGTTCGCGTTAAAGAGATTACTTAGCACTATAATCGCAACTCTCAAAGCTTTCACAGTTACAGTATCGTTGGTATTTATCAAGTAGTGGAATCGGAATCAGACGGCAGGTAGAATTTATGGTTGCTAAATAGTCCAAAGTGTTATGTATCGTAGCCTTGGGCCTCAGTGACTGGAACCGATGAACACCGCGACGACAAACGATTACAGAAACGAAAACAAGTGACTCATTAGCAAGAACTGTCTATTTGTTTAATTACACCCCTTTTCAATCCAATAAAATCTATTTTTTCAGCAATAAAAATAACAAAAGTTAAGCACAGTTGTTAATTAGAATATATATTTTCCGTCAAACGGTACATAATTATTAAATCGGTATGGTTAAGTTAACCGAGGGAAATTAACATAATTGGGATCTTTACGAGCATTTTACGATGTTTAAAGCCTTTATTTAATGTTTTTGTTTGTTGTTACAGGTTTGGACAACCGGATATCGAACTCAAGAAGTTCAGTGTCGCCGTAAGTATTTCATTTTAAAAGGGTTACTCGTAAATTGTAAAGGTGATAAGCATAGTGTTGTAGCCGCTTTATATTTGAGTTGTGAAAGTCGATAAAGGATGCATTATGTCGTTCGATTCCGGGTCGAGCTAAGCATGCAAATTTTTCTGTAAGGAAATTCTCAGTAGCAGCTTAGAGTTCGGAATTGTGCCCAGTAAGTAGCAATAGCGAAATGTGGGTATGTGTAGAATACATCTCTGTCTAACTCTTCGGGGTATAGAAGACGTGCTATGTTCATGCTGTTCTATGGAGTTCTAAGTTCTAGATTAGGAATCAGAAAATCTCAACTCTATAAGCATTAGAAAACAAAACACAATAGATATATAGAAATAGAATAGATTGATTATCATTTGAAACGAATTCATGTCGATGGTAGACAAAAATTTAAACCCATTTATACCCTTTTAGATTTTTAGAACTCTGTACTATGCAACTTTTTCTTAAGCTAACAAGGCCCCAAGGATTAGACGCAAGATAAGCATGTTCAAAGTATACCTGCTGAAGAGCTTACGCTCTGAGCGACATCGGCAACGCGGCATCGCAAACAATTCACTCTGTCAGATTCGGTGGGCCGTTCTGTAAACACAGACAGCGTACGTAACTGACTCCATGCATGCAAATGAAAGGCCTTTCGGTTCGTGTAGCTACAACGATAACACACACACACACACACACACACGCCAATCACGCAAACTAACGTTTTTCAAATGGGAATATTGGATTTCACCGAAGCTGAACGTATGTTTTGATCTTTCTTTGTTAAAAGCATTTGATTGGTATAATTTTTTTGTGGATCTCATGCTTTACATTGATAATTAAACTTCTTAAATCTTCTATCAATTATTTCAGTAGGGGTAGGTTTATTGACCCGGCGGCATTTATGGGACTAGATTGTGGAGTTGGGTGATAATAGTTAACTGTGTTTTTTTTATTTCCAGTGACGTGGTTAACAAGGACCTCGGTTTGTCGGAGAGCGATGACGAGGTCGCCAACTCCCATGCGATAGGACCGTAAGTTAATTCACACATAAAACAAAATTACACAATGTCCGCACTTCCTTCTGTTAAGTGCTAAGTTTTTAATTGATTTTTATCTCGAGCGAAAACTCGTAAGTTTTAAGTACGGTAGTAAATGAAATTGAATTAATTTCAACGAGTCCAGGAGCCAAGCTTTCATTTGTTCACTTATTTAATTTGAAAGGATTGCAATTAATGGATTGTGACTTTCTGATGTGTGTGAGTGCTATAACGTACATTATGTTATGCAACTGTACGTGTGCCTAGCCTTTTCCCAAATACATTGGGGTCGGCTGCCAGTCTAACCGGATACAGCTTAATTGCAGTTTTTTACATGTAGCAACTGTCTATCTTTATGTTTCACACGATATCTTTCTATTTACAGGCCCCTCTCACCAATTGGGTCGGGGAGTCCAAGCTCAGGCAGTTCATCTCCCTCCGAGGACTCTGAGTCGGAGTCTTCTTCAGCGGAGTCGACAGCGCCGGCGCCCGTGCCGACGGCTGCAGCCCCCGCGCCAGCGCCCGCCGCCGCCGCGCCGGCGCCCGCGCAGCGTCCCTCCTGGAGCCTGTCGAACTTTGCGCCGCCGCCTGCGCATCCGCCTGACCAGACTTATGAGTCCGGCAAGGATGTTAGACATGCTCTTGCTGACATTAAGGGGAAGCCGGTTAGTTTTTAATGCTATGTGCATTGTTTACTTTAAAAGATATTTCAGGTTCACGGAAACAACCAATAAATAGATACCGGGATAGCAATCCAAACGAATCCCCAAATAAAAGGGCAAAGAAGAAGAGAGATATACCGTAGGCCTAGCCAAGGACGAACGTATACAGCGAGTGTGTACGAAGGTAGAAAGTACTGGAGAAGAAGCTCATTCTTCATAGAGTGATACTAATCCATGGGAATTTCATGAGTACATCTGATCATTAAAAAGGACGAATAACTAATCTGCCTAGTTATAATATGTCCTATAAGACATTGTGTGACATTTGTCCGATTTCGCTGGCAAGAGCGTTGAGTAGTGCATGACAAGTTGATATTTCAAGGAGCCGTCATCAACTTGTCACATGTCTGAAATACTCAAAGGTTAGCAGGTGCTGCAAGAAACTGCCAACACCTGAGCTTCAACTTATACTATATTTATTAAAACATATTAATTGATTCTTGCAATGAAAACAAACCTACTAGTAATATCAGACATTTTATAAGATACCGTCGACTCCAAATTGGGCTAAGCTCTGGGTATTTTATTTAATAGTCAACAATTTCTTTGGTATTGCTTGGCATTGACACCATTCTACTCGAGAACTCACAGACTCATCATCACATGCCTTATAAACAATTCGCTTCGTCTCACGGCCAAAAAGCACGATAGCATTTTCAGTATTTTGTCCATTACATGCAACAGTATCCCGACTATATTTAGCGGCCCTTTCCCAGGTGTTATGTTCCAAAAGATAAACACTTCTCAGAAACTATGTGCCCGCACGTTTCTCAGTAAGGATACTAAGTAAGCATTTGTTACAATCTAACTTGTAAAGCTTGTAGTTAATTCTGTGATTGCATCGAGAAAACCACTTGTGTTTTGAGTTACTAGACGTTTTGTACCTCAATTACGAAACTTATGCGTTCATAATTACGTTGTACAACTATTATTATTTTTTGCTTGATAAATCTATGAAGCGATTTGAATAAAAAACGACGTGTCATCTAAATTGATGAAAGAGAAAAACGCTTTAAGTCATGATTACTCGAGCTTGGTGATAAAAAATATGGTGGCTGATTGGCACTAACATGTGAAGTGATTATCATAAAACATGGATATCTGTTTTGAAATATTCAATGATTTACTTCGTCGCTTGATGGAGGAAAGCGAAATGGACATCAGACAGAAATGGATCAACCTTGCTTTACTAAAGTGTAGTCTTCGATATGGCTTATTGGGCTTTGAGAACAGTATGTGTTATGTGCCTTCCGAAGACCGGGCGAATGTTTGGTACCAGTTCCTGAAGCTAAAGGATGTGCTGTGGCAAGCTGTGGGGGCGGTGCACGGGAATATTGCATCGACGTCTCCTTCTAGCGTCATTGAGGTTAAACAGTGGTCTTAAAATCAGGGTCCCTGGGACTCAATGAAGAGACAAATCTTGGCTAAAGAAAATTAATAGCATTCACTTCAATCGAAATCAATATAATCTATTCACTCTGCTTTCTGTGTCTGGGTCATAGGGGTAGACATGGGGCGGGAGTAATCCTGGTCTACATAACAAGAGATATCCTATGTATACCCGTGTGATATATTTGTAGCTTATCTTCATGAGATTCAAGCCAGTAATTGGCGAGAAACGGCGAAAAGCGAAGAGTTCTCGTTTCGGCTCGTGCTTTCTGGCTGTGCCAGAGGATTTAGTTAGTCTACCCTTAGACTGTATTGGTTTATCCATGAATTTGATAGAAATATGACTTATATTTACTTTCTTACTTATAGTTTCATCGTTTGTTCGCAGAGTCCGATCTCGGAGATGTCGGATTCAGAGGCGTCGTCGCCGTCGCCCGGCGTGGTGCGGCGGAGGCGGTCCATCCCCAACCGGGTGTCCGCCGCGTCCAGTGATGAGGACACGCCGACGAGGCATACGGTAAGAAACGTCGGAAATAGATTTGTATATCCGGGAGACATTTGGTTTGCTCTTAATGTTCTTCATTTAGTGAACGGAACAGACACAACAGAATACAATATGATAAAGGCATAATTTTCCTTATCCCCTAGACGTCCCCCCGAGTGGTTCCGTCGGCGCCGACGGGTTTGAAGCGCGGCCGGCCGCCCAAGGCCCGCCCCTCCGAGGAGCACACCGTCAAGAAGCGTCGCGGCCGCCCGCCCAAGCCGCGCGTGCCTTCGCCTGCGCCCGCGCACGCGCCGCCCGCGCCGCCCGCCGCGCCCGCGCCGCCCGCCGACAGTGACGTGGAACCCGACCCGCCACACCATCACCCCCTACAAGACACCAAGACACATATCTTTCGCAAGGTGGGTGTTAGTACTAAGCTATAAAACATGTATGTACCAGAGAAAAGTTTCCAAATAAAAGTATACAGACCGGTATACATTGCAAACTAGAAAAATATTTTTTACAAAAAAGACTTAAACAATTTCAGTTTCAGTTTCAGTGATACAGTTTCATGATACCTGACAATTAAAAAAGTTTGTTCGAATATAATCGTATTTTGTCCGCAGGTTTTTACACCAAAAAAGAGCGACGAGTGCGGTGGCAAGGGAGGTAAGGGTGGCAAGGGAAAGGGTGGGAAGGGCAAGGGGCAGGTGACCATCATTGAGGTCACCGCGCCCGAAGCCGACGAGGAGGAGAGGAGGCATCGCGAGAGGTCCGCAGAGAGACGGAATGAAGAGGCACTAGCGAGGCTCTCCCCACACGAGCCCGAGCGCCGCGGGAACACCGACCGCCTCTCCGCCGAGCGACCCGACCGCTCCGACCGTTCTGACCGGTCCGAGCGGCCAGACCGGCTCGATCGGCCTGAACGCCTCGACCGGCCCGACCGGCCCGACCGGCCCGACCGTGCTGACCGTCGCCGCTCCGCAGAACGACCCAACAACGACCGAATACCCATCGAACGACCCCCTAGCGATCGGATACCCGAAAGAACCTCCTACGAGAGAATACCTTCCGATCGGATCGTCAACGATCGGATACCAACCGAACGCACCTCCAATGACCGGATACCCGAGCGGCCCGTCGATCGGATATCGACGGAACGGACGTCGACGGACCGCGCCGCATCGGATCGGTCCTCGTCGGCAAGCGATCGCCTGTCCGTTGACAGGCTATCAGGGGGGCTTTCGTCGGATCGGCTCGGTGACCGGCGATCGTCGGAACGTTTACCGAGCGAGAAGATGTCGATCGATCGGTTACCGAGTGATAGGTCACACGATCGATTGTCGGGGGAGAGAGTTCACGAGAGGATAAGTGGGGATAAACTGCTGAGTGTTCCTGATGTGAAGAGTCGGTTGTCGGATGGGAAGTTGTCGCTAGAGCGGCTGGATACCAAGGTGTCGCCGGGCAAGCCCGTCGTGATCGCCACGGAGCGGTACGTTCGTGCAGAAGCAGACGTCGGCTCCGGACTCAAGTCCGGACGGGGATCTGAAAGACTCGAGGAAGCGTCTTCCAATGGTAAGTGAAGTTTGCTCATTATTTTGTTTTTCATTTTTCCTTCAGTCATAAATTTTGTTGAGTTACGGTAATTATACAAAAGTTCATTGAAATATTTTCTATGGGGTCCATTTCGTTCGCTGAATTCAATAGTGGCACAAGACAAATTATTAATGTGCGATTTCTCAAATTTTATACTTATGTCTTGTGCCACTATTGAGTTTAGCTAGCGATATATTTGGGAAAACGGTGATTTAAAAGCATTATGAAATGTCAGAATTTAGGTGCACGGTACTAAAATGTCGTTTCATATGGATAAGAACCGGCAATTAACTCTATGGTTACTTTTTTAAACTTTTATCTTCCACAGTTTCTGTAAATATGAGATGTATCCTTCTCCCTCCCCCCCCCCCCCCCTCCTATTATCGAAAGTAACTCTGTTTTTTTGTTACCGTTTCACAACTAAACGGCTAAACGGATTCTAATGAAGTTTGGCAAGGAGATAGATTGTATCTTGGGAAAGGACATGGGCTAACTTTAGTCGCGCAGACGAAGTCGCGGGCACCAGTTAGTGTAGTATAATTGGTCCGTCTGTTCCCCAGTAACGGAGCGGCGGCGGTGCCGGCTGGTGGTGCGCGTGCCGCTGTGTCGCCTGCGCGCCGACACGCTGCGCATGCTGCAGCGGCCCGGCCCGCGCCGCGCGCCCGCCGCGGCCAAGCGCACGCCGCACACTGAACAGGTAATAAACACAAGCCACGATACGAGATCCAATTACTACTGGACTAGTGAAAGCGAGCGTACCCCTCCCGCCACTGGCATATGCTTCCCAATCAAATACCTTTTACCAGTATGGTTACAATACAATAGTACATGATTTTAATCGTGTGTGACATAATTTTGTGTTTTTTTTTTTATGATAATGTAATAACGAAAGTTATTGTGTCTTTAGTGCAAATTCGTTTGTGCTTGTGTCCTCACCCCCCGCCAAAAGCGGCGAGCAAATTTGTTCGATATTTAGTCAGAAGCCGTATCTCGTCTGTTCCTCTCAGCCACGATACGAACACTGGCGCACAAAACTGACAGTAGCGTGTATGAAAATCAGTGAAGGTTCTTTTACTACCTATTTTATCTTTGTCTTTTGTAAATAATTCTTATTATTTGTGTCCTGTATTGCACACTAAATAAACGCATTATCTATATGTCTTAAACCGTGACTCCCTCATTGGTCTAGTGGCCCCAAGTGTGACTGCTGTGGTCTTGGGCTCGATTCCAAGGTCGAGCATCGTTGTTGAGCGTTTCTGTTAGGATATTCTTAGAAACAGCTCACAGTTTGACATTGTGCTGGCTAGATTCGTGAGCAATAGTCTCACCACCTACCACATGGGACTTAATAAAAGCACTGGTGAAATGTGGGTGCGCAATTGTGTACACTTCCGCATGGGGTATGCGGAAGTGTACACATTTGCGCACCCAGGGGAATACAGGCGTCATGCTATGTTACGTTTTCTTATAAACCTGCAGCACACTTTCGCCTATGACGCATTGCGGTAGAATTCCATGTTATTTTGTGGTAAAATTCCGCGACAAAAAACTAGTTCTAAGCATCATCTACCTGTCTCGCTGACCATTGGTCTGGGTCAATCACCAACTTGCGCGGTTGAATGATTATTTACTGATAATCACACGCCCATTGTCAGTCTCGCGATTCGTGGTAACGCGCACAAGCAATGCGGCGCTGCTATGTGGTCATCTCGCCAATGAACATCGTTGATGGCAGCAAAGCATCTACAACAATATGAATGAACGTTAAGAAATATTTAATTTGATAACAGGTAGAACACGCGTATAGTCTTTTGCAACGTGTTATTTATGGAACGCTTGCGGTCACTACAACAATGAGAAAATTTCAGAGTGTTATAATAACTGTATCGTTTATCCAGGGCGGTGAAGTAGCGGCGACAAACCACGAGCGGACGGACACGTACGCGGGACAGACGCCCATCTACTTCTCGTACTTCGAGCGGCTGCCTGCTGACGCGCTCTCCGACGAGGAGAGGGATCACAAGTGAGTCATCATTCATCATTATTACCCTTTCAGTGACAAAAATCTACCCTTAAATCTGGGCTCAAAATCATTTAATATACATGCGCTTGTCACTGTAAGATTCATTACGTCATCATCATCTTTAACGTCAATATATCTAAGATTTACTAGAAAACTTATTTTCTAGGTTTTTTTTGGTTACTGTTCGTAATATGATCATTACAGAGCCACTGCTCTTCCATATAATCCACCACCAAATTTGTCATCAAATTTCCAATAATGGCACTACCCTTTACCTTTGCCCCGAACTGCAGTACGCCAACTCGGGACCCAGACGTTCAACTGCCACGAACAGATTGCAAATCTTTTGTTAATTAAAGATATCGCTTATATTGACCGACTGTATATTGATTTCATCATCACTATCATAATTAGCTTGACTTTCTAAATACACTATTATAAATAACGGACTTAATCACCTTAACTTGCCAAAACGATTGGCGACCGCAGTAAAGAAAGAAAAGAAAGAAAGAAACGCTTTATTTATTCGGAACAAAACAGAGACATCAACTATGATAGGTTCAGTTGGGTTGCAGCTTCTACTACAACATTATAAAAACCAATCGAGTTATAAACTAAAGAAATAACATTATATGAGTATGAGTCACTCAGTACCTATGTCCTTAGCCCTCAAAATAAACACAGATTGTCTTTAAATAACTCCCTCATCGCCAGATCCAAAGGTCCAAATACCGAAATAAATTTTATATGTATTTTCATAATTACAAGCAGTGTTCGCATCCGTACGATAATTATCGTACTCATACGATAATTTCATGCCTACGCCTATGGTACGATAATATTCATTATGCTATATATTAATTAATTATAGTGATTATTTTGAACAGTACGTTAATTTTGCTCCATGTAATTAATTTTAGCAAATAAAAATTGATTTCACATTTAATACGATCTATTTTGCTCCATGTACGATAATTCTACCGTACTTGTACGATAGTTGGCTTGCGTCAAGATGTGAACACTGATTACAAGACATGTAACGTAACATTCATAATCTCATTCATTCCTCATTATCATTGGTCATCCCATCATTTCATCATTACTTTTCGGTGTTTAACGCTCATAAACGCTGGTTTCGTTTGGAGTAACGAATTACATTTTATGCAAGAGTTTGATGACATCTATAACACGGCGCATGTTACTTGCAATTAGGGTTGCCAAGTCCAAATAATTAAAAGTCTTACTCTGCATCCCATTAAGCCTGACACTGGAAAAGGAGAATAAAAGATTATTTTTAGGTTCCCTTCATATCATATTCTGGTATCGCCCAAAGCTGAACAGACCGAAGAAGTAACTATTGGGTCAGACTCAGCCGTAAAAAGCCTGGCAACCCTTTTTGCATTACTACATGGCTACTATTTACCGAAAAATAAACTCTATGGTGATTCACACACATTTTCATCTTCCATCATACTAATCACTTAATTGTTGTTACTAGACGTAACGCCAACCTTCCACTCGACAGATATTACCTAGAAGAAGCGACGCGGCTACGCACGGCCGCCGAACGAGAACAGGAGCCTTTACCTCGCGTTATGTTGTACCTAGAGTCAGTACTGTGCTTCGTTCTGACTGGGCGAGTACTGGAACTGGAGTTAGACACTAAAGGCGCCTTCACCATCTACCGGGAGACGATAGAGTATATAAAAAGTATACATTCAATGCCGCAGCGGTTTAGAGCGTCGCCGCACGATACCTTCAATAAGCTTGATATACTTAGGTGAGTGTTTGTTTTTTGGACTGTATTTGGCACTTTTTATGTGTCGAAAAATGTTTACAACTTTCAATTATAAAAAAAAAAAACGTCTGGCGATCAGTTAAGGCGCTATTACTTTGGCGTCTAAAGATTACTTATTTGTTCCCTATTTAAGCAAATCAATCATGATCCCGTTTACCAGTATCTTCAAGACAGTATTACACTATAAAAAAATCATATTGCCAAAATAATTATGGTTGTTTCGATAAACGAGTGGTTATCAAAGTATTGATATTTTTAGTATTTATTCTGTAGAAAGTACATTTCATATGAATAATAAAAATAAACTCATATTAGCCGTCTAAGCAAAAGGATTCTCTATCTCTATATAAATTTTATAAACTTTCGTATAAGACTTGAAAACCGACCTAAACGACCATTTAATGTTCAACAAAAACCATTCTCACTTAAAAATTACGTCATAATTCCTATTTTCAATCGCCATTCTAACGTGTACCCTACATATTGCAGCCTCCGAGTACAAGCCCTACTGTACCTGCGCATGTTCAAGATGTACAACCGCGAGGTGAAAGAGTACAACAAGATCGTCCACGAGTACCAACAGAAGGTACGCGCTGATGTCTGTATCATTGTCTTTTATTTTTATTATTTGTACTTTTATTTGTGGGTTACTTTGTAGATACTTTGTAGATACTGTTACTTTTTATGACTTATTACTTATATTTGTGGAGATAGTTACTTTTAGTTTAGTATCACAAACAGATCAGTGTCTAGTATTGTTGTTTTTTATGGGGTTCGAATCCCACGAGACCTATTCTAGAGTAGTCGAAATAATTTATTAATGCCGAATTAATTTATTATGAATTCGGCATTGTAAACTTTTAGTGTTTCGTTCATAGTTAAAACTGGTCAATAATTTAAGAATTGTTGCTACAATCTACCTTAAAAAAATTACTCTTACGTTCCACATATAAAACAATAAAATTAAAAAATATAAAACCATGAAACGCCACTCGTCAATCCAAAAGAGCAAAGGCGCCATCAAAATTTTTCGCTTGTAATAGATTTTCGCCTTTTGGCACCTAACGCGTAGTACGCGGTGTAGCATACACCCGGGAGCCAAATGGGGGGGAAAGATAGAATTTATGCATATAGATTCTAGGTACAATAAATTAAATAATATTACAATTCGAGGTCCCGTACAAAATCTGCTTAAATAACAAGCGTACATAGTATAACTGTGCATATCTGAAGTTAGTCATTGCTAACGGCCGCTCAGGTACAGCTGTATTGAAAAGTTTTATCGTATTAAAATATTTAAATATGCCAGGAATATCAACACGATCGCGAAACATTTTGCGGACATCGTGCAGTTATAATACGACAATTGTAACTGTGCATGTGAATATGTACGCAAATGTGCTATGCGGTTGTCAATTCGACAGGGCGAATGCGCGATCTGGCGAGAGTGCAGTAACAGTGTGCTATTTCACTCACTCCTTCATTCACTCAATACATCTGTCTTGCTCGCTCAAGCGCCGAGAATAGTCGGTGTCATAAATGTTTCGCGGTCGTGTTGATTTTGCTATCAAATTAAAATATTTTATGTAAAACACTTTTCTATACAAATGTACCTGCGCGACAGGTTGGAACTTAGAGGACCATACGGCTTCTGACTAAATATCGAACACACAAGCACAAAAGAACTTGCACTAAAGCAACAATAGCTCTCGTCATTACTAACACACATAAAAAAAAACGAAACACCAACATAAAATTGTGCCACACACCATTAAAATCGTTTACTATCATTGTAAACATACAGGACTGGCAATCATATGCCAGTGGCGAGAGCCGTACGCTCGCTAAAACTACTCCAGTAGTAATTCCTTCAAGGTTTGGTATGAGTATGTTCAGCCATGCACAGTTATGCACAGTTATGCACAGTGATGCACAGTGATGCACAGTGATGCACCGCCTTGTGACAATGTTGTGGTGTATGGTGCAGCCCGCCCTGGCGGAGTCGGTGTCGCCGCTGTCGCCGACGCCGTCGCCGGCCGGCTCGGTGGGGTCGGTGGGGTCGGGCTCGGCGTCGTCCGGCTACTGCTCGCTGGCGCACTCGGTGCCGGCGCACGCGCACCAGGCGCTGCTGCTGCTCAACAAGTACTACGCCTTCCTGTACGTCGCGCACGACCTGTGGGAGCAGGCCGACTCGCTGTGCCGGCTCAGGGCTAATAGAGGTATGCCTTCCATTTTCATTCACTTATATTGTGTAAGCTTTATCAGTATACGTATTTTTATTTTTGTGTGATTTTATATGATGCGTGTAAGGGTCTATATTTAACAAAAAAAATCACCATCCATCATGAAATATGATACGTAAATTGTATGGCTAAATTTTAGTATAGGTATGATAAATTATCGTAACATAAAAAATATACTTAAATATGAAATTTTACAATCTGCTCCATCTAAAATTGCCCTCTGCCTTCACCTATCATGCCTATTTTCCACTTTTATAAGATAAGTGTTTGTGTGTGTTGTAAGAACATAAGTGTTTTTGTGTATCAAATTGTTTAAAGAATTGTACTACACCACCTTTTACGAAATAAAGATATTATTTATTTATTTATAACATGTATATTATATAAGATAAGCAGTAAAAGGGGTTTAAAAAAATATTGTAATGTAAATTATATAAGACAAGGATCTTACTATAGCTCTCTCTATTCCAGATCTGTTCATAGCAGTGGATCGCAAATGTGGGCCGCTGTCACTATCATCAACGTTCCGCCACCTCGTGCAATACGTCAGACACGCCATCTCGTTGCTGAAGAATGTGCCGAGGGAATGACGTCACACGTAGTGACGTCACCGACACGTGCTGACACGCCAACTCGCTGCCGAAGAACGCTGAGTGACGTCACACGCGATGACGTCACCGCCACGTACTGACATCACACGCCGGTGATGTTTTAAGGATACAGTGTGCGACTACTTGGGTGTGACTGAAAGCGAAATTACCAAATTTTACCTTTTTTTTCCATACATATTTATGAAGTCAAAAAAAAAACCAAGCATATTTGACAACAGTTCATTATTGACCCAATTCATCGCACGCTGTATTTTATTTGTAGCGATTTGACTGTGCAAATATGTAGTTATAGTTTCATTGAACGAGTGACATTGATCTCGCGTCGTTCAATGGAAATAGTATGCATGCTTCGATCGCTACGATTGTACCAACGAGTGGCTTGGTGTTCGCATTTATAAGAAGATCACCGTCCGACGGTGCCTCTTCTGATGTAAGTTACGGTAAAACACGGCAATATTGTATCAAGTGAAATGTTATACTAGCAAAGCTTTATTTATACGATTTCCCCAAAAGAAACTGTCGTTATGATCGGTTTAAAGTGGTTACCTCGCACTGTCCAATGACATGAAATTTTAAATGAAAATGATATGCTAAACTAAACACCGACATACATAATTTAATATAAAATCCATTGTACTACAAACAGAAGAACGCGCGAGTTATCTGTACAAATGGTAGCTTCCATTTTTGTGTAGGCAACACTGTCGTGCGATACGGCGACTCTACTAAACTCAACAGTCTTCGCATTTCGTTCTCTTCCCAAATCGATGACCAAAAAGCAAGTGTAAAAATTTGTAAGAAAATTGTATATAAGGCATCGTTGCTAGGCAACGGGCGAGCGACGAGTCCGATTCGACTACCGACTCTGTATTATATAAGTGATAGACTAATCATATCTTAAGTGTTTTTTGTTGTAGTTTTACTTCCCTATCAATGGAAATGTTTTACTGTCGGGAACACATATACGAATTGCTCGTTTCTTAGTGTAATGGGAGTTATACGACAAAAATAATATTTTGAACGCATGTGGGCCAATCGAGTATATTATTAATATCTCAACATGTATGGGATCACTTGTAGGTCTTCGCAATAATTTACAGATTTATACTTTCGCTATGTTGATTTACGCGAGTGATTTACGTGTAATTTGATTTATAATTTAGTTTAGATGTTTAATTATAGTGCAACGGCGACGCAAAGTTATCACTCGACGAGTGACGGCGATACAACAAACACCAATTTCTTGAAATATTATCGATTTAATCATGTTATAGTGAGCGGGGCTGAGGCGACGTGTACTAAACAATAGCTAGACGAAAACAACACCAATTAGTTTAGATAATTACTTAAAAGCAAATTGTTATTTTAAGGGGCATTGCATATGGGCAGTGTTTTATCAAAATTGACTGTAAATGATATGAAGTGATATTTCATCTACCTCATGAAACGTTAAGGTTGCTACTTAACATAGAGTTGATACTTACCGCAAAAATACTTCCGCACTTTAGACTTCCATTCGGAGTGGGATAGAACAGAGACGGCTTGGGAACGGTCCTTATAACCAGAAACTCACCATATCACCAATAAGAGAAATTGATTAAGAGCGTATAGAAAAGACGTTTTTGAATTTAGCCTTTCAATTTAGTTAGCAGATGGGCTAACAATCTAACTTAATAAATATTTTTGATTTAAGCTAATGATAGGTGTATCCTCGCATGTCCAAAGTTTTAGACCTCCAGATTCATCTAAAATGTAATTCGTCACAAAGGAAAAAAATGCCAATTAATGAAAGATTGGACCTTACCCAACATTAAATAATGCATAACATTTGCCAAACAACAAAAATATAGCTCCACGTCGATTAAGGAATTAAGTTAAAATAATTTAGTTGGAGTGTACCGCCCACGTCGCCTCAGCACCGCTCTCAGTGACACAGCGTTAGCGAACAACAGACTCCAGGAACAGGTTCCTTTACTAATAGATAACTGAATAGTTACTGAACAATGATTGAGCAAAACCCTGTTTATTGTCATGTCTTAATATATTAACATTTTTTCGTATACATATCAAATAATTTGGGGACAAATCAGGTAGTTTCATGATGGATGTATTCAATGGCGTTCTATATAATTTCGTACGCTTAGACATCGTTAAAGTACGCGATCAAGACAGACATTGATCTCTGGTTGTCGCATTATTAACATTTTTTGGAGTGACAATAAATACTCTGTTAGGGGAGCTAGATTCGTTTATATGTTAATTCCACCCTGCCCTTCGAAACGTGATGGAGGATAAAAAAAAACATTGAACACAATCGTTTCGATTGCGAAGCGAATTCTGAACAAAGCAAAATAAATAATTCTTTCATTTAATAATAATAAAAGTTCAAATATTTTTTAATGAATACTTTTAAAGAGTACAATATAATGCTTGACATGAACAGATTTGACTCTGCTACAAAATGTCCGTAACACCAATATAATTATTATCTATTTCTCTCGGTTGTTTATCAAATTTATGTTGTGATTGTATATACATAATATAATTATATTATACATTTTGTAATGAATATACATGTTAGTGCCAGATAGGTTTTTGTATGAACGTTTATAGTGAGCTGAGGGCCGTTGGCTACACGTTGTTGATAAGGAGCGACAAGAGATGCCTTGTACATAGTATATTATAAGAAATGTGTAGTTTTCACTCTATATTTTAATTTATATTATGTAAACTATATTTATAGCTAAGCGGACAAGGATAAATTAACATAATAATGTTTGTATAATGGTGCGTGTTTCGGATGAGTAAGTGTCGAGGCCTGGCGCGAGAGTGCAAGTACACGGGATGCCGTTATATAACACGCGATTTGTTTATTTTTTAAATAAAGTGGTTATTGTAAATGTTTGTAGATGAGCTTGCAGCGTTCTGTTATTAGTGTATTATAGTTTAGGTTAACGCGTTCGGTCCCCGAGTGTCCGGTACCGTAATATTACCCGCTAGTTACCCACTGTCGGAGGACGCACGCGCCGCAAGCGCCGCCAGCGCGAACCTTCTCTACTTAATGTGTTAGAGCCGTACGTTCAGACATGCGCGTGCGCCGCACTGTTCCAGTCGCGATATCGTACACAAGCGGTGCTCAGTATAGCAATAAAACAAAACTTATGATCACCGTCCTACGATATTGTAACTATAGCACTGTCACATTTGTATTTACAAGTGTTAAAAGCCTAGTTAAAAACATCACATAAATAGTACCGGGAATATTTCCAATTAGAGATAGTTATAAATTAGTTTTATAGTTATAATATTTAACACACATCTGCCATAACTGTGGTTAGTGGAAACGATATTCACATTACTACTGGATTAATGTCAAGTGTGTTTAAACTTAAACGTATAAGTTAAGGTTTCGCCTTTAAGTTTAAAGAGTCAAGTTTACAAAGGTGCAAATGGACAGTGCTGTAGTGATTTCGAGTGGCAGAAAGAGTGGAGAGAAAAGCGTCGCACACATACACACAATATTTATATTTGTGAAGAATAGGGAAGTCTGAACGTATCGAACTATATTTCTAAACGTTAATTTTTGTTGGTCGTAAATTTGCAGCAACGTTTGACATTATCTCGTAACCATCGGTACTTACTATCCGCACAAATGTTTTACTTTAAATTTTAGTTGATTATTTTATTTATTGTGGCATTGTATTACTTTTAATTTTATTGCACATGAAGCGAAGTTTACTTAAATTGTTGAAGTTATTGTGAGGCGTTATATCAAAGATCTGGCATTATCGAGTCTTGCAAACATTGGCATAAGTTAAATCATTTTTGAATCGTTTTCAATGACAAACAGTTTTATTTTTATTTAATTTATACAAATCAGAAATCGTTTAATGCATCTCGTTTCGAAACTCGCGTCTATGTACTTGGTTTTTGTTATCGTTCTAGTTCATAATGAGTTATAAATTATAATACAAGATATTATTTTGTTTTGTTGCTTATTTTTGTGATTAAGCTATTAGTTTGGCCTTATTATTAAAATTATCACAAAATTACCATTGACAAATGAACTGTGATCGATTTATTACTTATGAATCCACAAATTATTAATCGATTATAAAATTAACAAATTACTTAATGGAACTTTTAATTTTTTGTTGAAGTTATCCAAAATCTGACCTTAATAGTATGAATGAATGGATACAGTCTGTCGGCTGTCTTGACATAATTATAAAAAATATATCTGTAAGTCCCTCTTATTTATATTACTTCGTTCTTCCTTCAGCCTACCGTGTCAATGGATTACTTAATTATATTAGTTCTTCCCTCGCACATGTGTAGTACGATTCTGACCATCTTGAGGTGAATTCTTCTAAATCTCAAATAAATGAGCCCTAAAATTGAAACCAAATTGACAATTATTATACTAAGTTGATGAACAAGTGAGCGCTGGTTAGAAAGCATTAGGCGATTGTTTTAGGAAATTGTAAAATACTGTTTTCTTTTTTTTAATAGCATCTTGTGTTGATAGCATGTATAATTTGTTTTTTTTTTATTCGCGTTAAGAATTATGTATAAATTTGTTTTCCTCTAATTTTATTATTTGTGTAACTATACCTTATGTTATTGATAATAGAATACATTAATTTTTATGTATGGATTTATATTTGTTTCTTTATTTTACCTTTTCCTTTTTGTTTTGCACGAGAGGTAGCTAGCAGACGTATATAGACATACGAGTCAATTCGGAGTTTTTAAAATTAATACGTTATAATGAATGGAAGGAAGGTCGCAGAGAGATTGGATCGCGGTTTTATATGATACGGACGCTTTAATTAAGTGCTAGTGTAATAACAAAATGCCTTTCGTCAATTTCGCAATTTCGAGACACCATGTTACCACAATTCGTGTGTGGGTCAGTACAAGCTATCGTCGCAATAATAATGTCGTTCAGCGCAGATGTGATCGTCAGTAATGCCTTATAGCAAGTGTCTTTCAGCTGCCGATTTTAGAGTAATTTTGAAGCACTAATATACAGAATAGTTAGTGCGGATTCAGTTCAGTAGATCGAGTTTGAGTCAATCTATGTGAGACGGGAAAAACGCTTCAACATTTAGTATTGTAGTGGTAGTATAGAGCTCTGTTCAACTGTAAATAAGTAGGATACATAACTTTAATACTATGTACCTGTATAAAACACCAAACGAAACAAATACCTACTTATTGCAAACGTAATATATTTATTTTTGCTTCCGTAGTTCATACAACGATCAGTCTTTTGTTTTATCAACAGTTATCAACTGAATGTATGCATTTAATAATAAGACTTTATACATATTATATTGATGTTAGAATAGGTTAAATGATACAAAAGTACAACGGTATGTAGTTACTGAAATAGTAAATGAAAGCAATAATATTTTAGACAGCGAACTGGAAGTGGCACACTATACGGACGTTGCGGCTTCCAGAAATTTTAATACCAGGAAATAAACCTGCGTCCGCACGCCTTTCCAGGGAACAAGCGTCGAGGGTATGGTACAAATAATCGGAGTTATAAAGGAATGCCAAAATGTCATGTTTAACTGCCTACGACTATCACTACTGCACTGAATCCGCAGTATATCAAACACCAGTACGCAAAGATTATATCAATTATAAAGCTCGTATTCGTAATTATTGTAGTAATTGAGTGTCGTCATTAGATTCGGCTTGGACCGCTGCAAGCTCCCACGCCGCGCACGCGACTGTCGTCCCACAAACACTACACTCGTGTGCGCTGGCCTAACGCAACGCGCTTTTGTATACGATAGATAATAATAGTTTTGCGATACATATGTTTACGCAGCGATCGATATATTGATAAATTAGATAATATTTATAGAGATTCAGTCACTTGCACTTATATTTATAGTTGAAGTTTCTTAAACATAGGATTACTTGAGGTGTTGTGCTCAACTGAGTGAGACAATATTACAAAAAAATTACGCGTGAATACTGTCCTTGTTTATTTTTAATAGCATTTGCTATCATTGAACTCGGGTAGGAAGTTTTATGTCAAAATAGTTTACTTGGTTGAGCACATCGCTTCGGCGTTACTAAGGCAGCATTCACACGTCGCGATTCATAAGTTCGAGCAATTAAGATTGGCTGCGATGACTAGGTATAAGAACTATGTTATACAAGCCACACATGAGTCGATAAAACTCCAAATGTCGATAATCTTGTAGCGACCGCTGCTGACTCCATTTCGATACATTTGATAATCATTCGTATGCTTACATTTTTCGCTAGTGTACCTTCATTATGTGTATTGATTTTCCATAGTACAATATCTCCTAGTTTCTCAACTATAGATATACGTTTAAGATACAAATATTTGCTACTTCCAACCCTAAGTTAGCCCTTTGAAGTGAAAAATTATTTTGCAAAAAATATATTTTTATATCGGAAACTGGCAACCTCAGTCGCAGACACCAAGATTCGATTTAAATATAACTTAGAGTTTTATACTCAAGTAGTGGTTCTGTAATTAGTATTCAAGAGCTCCTAACACTGTCAACACATTTACTTAGTGAAATATTTAACGTTATGCCTGTTAAAACACATTATTAACTGTTATAATGTTGCTTAATTAAAGGTTGTTGTCGTTTGTTTTGCAATACCAACGCAATCGTATCTACAAAAATATAGAATAGCACTGCAACAAAAGCTAACAATTTTATACATCAAGTAATTACAAGTTACCAGTAAGCAAACCATTAACTTTGTATATTCTAAACTATCGACGCAATTCTAAAGTGGATGTCGTGTTATAGCATATGAATTAGTCGTACACGCACATTGAATATTTTTGCAGTGATTTTGATACGCGCCTATCTGTTATGATGTGGAGTACGGGGCTGCTAGTCTCAGCACAGGGCGACGCACGCGCCTCCGCGTCCACAGGCAGCCTTTGATGTAAGAAGGGGAATTGAATTCGTTTATTTTAGAGTTAAATAAAGTTCAAATGGGAAATTTAAATTGTGCCTTAGTGACAAATTTAGCCTCCAATTTCGTTTGGAATCTCTCGATCTTGAGACGCGGTTAAGAGATGTGTAACGTTATTTTCATCGATGTCGATTTGAAGTATTAACTTCGCAGTATTTCTGGTATTCACTGCACTGTACACTAAACGCACTAATTGTAAAGAGATTATACAGTGGTTTAACTGAGAACCCCTTCTGAGTTATAGTTGAACTAAATTAATGCAATAATATTTAAACAATATTTTTGTTTTATTGGATGTTGTGATTGATTATATTTACAATTATATATTATACGTAGAGCGGTATGTATATGTCGTAGCAATAACTTTAAGTGTGGCAATAAGGTCTAGTGCATTTGCTTTTGTGTCTGTCGAGTAAATAAATCAAACAATGTATATGTATAGAGTACCCAGTGGCGACTAGTGGAGCCGACGCTGTACACTGCTTACACCATCATGTACGTACAATAAGTTCAAATTCTTGACGTTTTAAAAGTATATTTATATTTTATAATATATTAACTCAAGTGGAAGTAATTAGTTACGTAGTGAATCGAATGTATCGAGTATTGTGTGTTTGATCAATGTTCACGTTGTTTTAGTAGCGCGCGCGCACCTCGCATACGCGATGTTTTTACGTCACTACGCACCAATACGCTTCGACTCAATCTCAAAAGCAGAGTCGCGTGGCGCTCTATATCATTGACTCTCCTTTCTCCAACTCTATCGCTTTACAACGCACGTTTACTCTCCTATCTGTTCAGTTAACTCTACATGTCCGAGACAAAATTAGCGTAAGTGAAAGTGCCAAGAGTCGCGAATCCTTTCCTAAGTGCAATTCCTTCTCAATTACTCTGTACCTATGTGTCTGTGTCTGATAGTTTCACTCTCCCGCTGTGTCGTCTCGCTTAGCCAAAGTTTTATCTACTACGGGATACTTTTAATCGTAAACACCAATACTAATATATAAGAATATATAATTTCAAGTATCCTAGCTTTAGCAACATTGTGTGTATCTACAAACCGTTATGCTACTCTGTTATGTTTGTATCGTTTCTCTTCCTTTCTTCACTTCCTTCTATTATAATTATTGAAAGTGTCCCGCAAGTCAAAAGTGAGAAAATAATAGTGTATAAATTAACGAAATCCCATAACGTTTAACTTAACGATACTAGCAGCTAATGTTAATGATATTCTAAATTATGTTTTGTAGTGGATGTTTTTATTCTCGATATGATAGCGTAAAGTACGGAGGTGGTGTTCGTATGTTTAACAAATATTAGAGCAAATGTAAGTGGCGGCCTCTCGCGGCGGATTCGCTGAAACTGTGCAGGTTGTGGTGAATACGTCGCGGAAAGGGCGGAGCTCTCGCGGGTCGCCTGCGGTACCGTGTGGCTGCGCTCGCTCAGCTTGCAGCCGTCGTATCGTGTCGTATCGTATCGCAGGCACGCGCCGAGCGAGCGGACGACGTCGGGCCTTCGCTGTGACACACATGGCGGCACGAGCCGATGTTACGTACATTTGTAACGAGTAGAACGCGTGTATTAAATTAAGGGACAAACAAATTATAGTATAAAATTGTTTACCAGACGCCCCGTATCGGGCGTTAGACGAAAATATTATTTTTCTTAGATCACATTATATTGTAATAAAATGGTATAGAAGTATGCGTGTGGCGGTGCGGCGGCGGCGCGCACGGTCGGATTAAAAAATGATATTTTTTTACGAGCGCGGCAACCCGCCCGCCACCGCCGCGCCGCGGATACTCATATTTGTTATGTTTAAGAGGAAATATCTATTGTCTATTCCAAGGGTTGAATAACTACCAACACTTTTTTATATTACAATAATTATAGAAATTATTATTGAACCTGTCGTTTTCCTTATCTATCCTGTCCACTATGAAGTACACATATTAAAACTAAACATATATTTTTCCAAAGAATATAGTTGTCGTAATATAACTGCATAAGTATCTGAAGTTTGACTTATTAAACAGCCGCGCAGGTACAGTTGTATAGAAAAGTGGTAACGTGGTAAAATATTTCAATTTGGTAGGAACATCAACACCACCGCGAAACATTGATGGCACCGACTGTTCTAGGCCCCTGAGCGAGCGAGACAGATATATCGACCGAATGTTAAGGTGTGAGTCGCACAGCACGCTGTTACTACGCTCCTACCAGATCGCGCATGCGCCCTGCATGTATTAACGTACAACTTTGGAGATGCACAGTGTCTATGTACACCATATCGCCACAATACACATCGGTTAATTTTTTATGAAATTCACTGAAACTTAATGTGTTCTTATAATGTTACCCACATTATTCTTATACAGCAAATTTAGCAGCAAACTAGAAAAGTAGACGCACCGAACGTCTGATACAAAGAGTTCACAATGTCCGTGTTCGTTTTTGGTTTAAAGTACCGCCAAGAAATCACATTTCAACTTTCCTGAAGAAATGGCGAGCAACGAGAGCATTGGCGAGAATATACAAACTGTAAATTATTTTCTACTAGCTGTGCCCGCACACGTTGTTCTGTAAAATTTTTAGATAGGGCTACCCTTATCACCTAGGGGCATAAAAATTGCCTAACCTATTATCAGACCTACCACATATACACAAAAAAAACATAAAAATTGGTCTAGCCGTTTCGGAGGAGTTCGATAACAAATACTGTGACACGAGATTTTTATATATTAGATTTGTTGGGGTTGCTCAGATAGTAAAGTATAAAATAATGTCCATCGTACCTGTACTCCCAAGCTTGGGTAAATAGTCGCCGCCAACGCACCGTAACTCAATACGGCAGCATTTCGAGGAAGTTTCCCGTATGCGGAGTCCAAATACTGGAACAATATCCCTCCACGCATATGGGTTCTGCGAAACATAAGCACATTAAAAATCAGACTAACATATTACAAAGTAATTCTCAAATTGATTATAATAATATTGACGTTCACAAACACTTTAACTAAATAATTTTAAATCTAATTTACAAATTAATTCGATTTCGCATATAATAAAAATAAGAGAAAACTCACCAATATGCTTATTTTAAGACGTACGTACGGTGTATTGTCGAGCGTTAACACAAGCACCAGCAATACTAATAGGTTAGAGACTAACACTTTATTCATTTAATGAATTGAATGAAATGTTATGAGAAACTCATGTTTGCGGGCCAGTGGTCAAACCAAAAGTTATAAATTATCAAATTTTTTTGAGAGGAAGTTCACCCCGCCCTCAAAACATTAACTAATATCGCAGGCCCCACCACTGCCTTAAATTATTTAAAAACCGACTGGATGGTGATTGCCTGTCACCTTTTTTTTTTTAATACCGTCTTAATATGTATCTTGTTATATCCTCTTTTATATATCTACTTATGTTTAAATAAACACGCGTTTATTTTCGTATTCATTTATTTAACATATCGTTTACTTGTTTTTTTTTTTATATAGAGAAGTTGGTAATCAGTATATCTGCAGGGGTGCCAACTGAAAACCAGCGCTGGATGTTCCACGTCCAGCACATGCTAAGCTAACGACCCTTTCGGCACTGGCATTTTCAACACCTTAATTCTTCCAAAAATTTGATTTGATTTATAATATTTCTTGTTTATTTTTGATTGACAATTTTTTATGTTTTTTTCTCCAAAATTTACACTACTAAAAATGATATTTATGATACAATGGGGTTCTTCAAAGTCGAAACATTATAGATTACAGAAGAAAATTTAATAATTTATTGAGAAATCTTTCTCTAAATCGTAATTTCTATTTAGGGGCTTATATTTGATGTAATAAGATATGAAATCAAACTCATCATGAATGATCAACAACATTTATTACTCTTGGTTCCGTACATGCTTCTTCTTCTTCTTTTTCTTCTGTGAATGCGCTTCTATGAGGTCATCGATCTCTTTGCTGTCGTCGCCCAGACGCTTCTCACCGCTGGAAAAATAAAAAATATTGAGGATAATCAGGTAATGTATTAAGTAAGATCTTGACTGACTGGACTTGACTGCTGAGCATGGTCTTGGGTTCGATTCTCAGGTCCGGTAGAGTTATTGGGTTTTTTCTTAGGAAATTCTCAGTAGCAGCCCGGAATTCGAAATAGTACCTGGTAGATGGCTATAGGCCTACCACCTATTACATGGTAATTAATAACAGTATAGGCGAAATGTGGGTGTACAATTGTGTACACCTCTGCCTACCCCTTCGGCACTCTTTATTTAATATAAAGAGGAAAATATCAGAAAGCCTGGACTTAGTATTCTGAATTCGCCAAGCCGCAGTGAGTTAGCGAGGTGATCAATGCCCATGCCTTCTCTGTGTGAGAAGGCCTGCTGTAGGACAGTTATGGGTTAGTTATGGTATGTCTTACCTCTTAACAGACACTAGTTGTTTCTGCTTGGTGCCGGAGAGAGCCTGTCCCCAGTCGAGGTCGCTGCCCTTGATGCGGTACTGCGCGAGGTCCTCGCCCATTAAACGAGACAATTCCTTACGTTGCTTGCGTTCCAAGTCCTGAACATCATCATAATAAATGGTTAGGGAGATCTTGTTTGATTTCAAATACTTTTTATTGTAAGAAAACAGGTAAATACGAAGATTTTGAATTTAAACATATCATGCCAAAATGTGCGCGTCATTTTACACGAATGCCCCAAAAACAGTCGATTACTTATGAATATTTAGTTATTTATTCTCTCTTTTTCTTTTTTGTTTGTTATATCTATGTTTTTTTAGCATAATAAAAAAATAATTATTGTTTTATTTTTTAGTGTTTATGTATGTATATTTGTAAGTTTCTTTATTCCATTCCGTAATATAAATAAATTGCATGGGACCGGTCGCTAGTAGTAAAGTATTTTTACACAACTGCCCAAAAAAAGGAGTGTTATGTTTTTAAGGTTCATGTATGTATGCATGTATGTATATGAGTTTCTTTATTACACCACAACTTCTACACGCCTGAATCGATTTAGATGTATGGGGGATCGTTAAAATCTTTACATTGCCCCGGGTAACATAAACTAGTAACGCACAACGGTGATAGTAATTTGACCTTAACAGTGCCTTATTGCTGTAGCAGTAAGGACGGTTTTCGTAGTTCGTGTTACCAGTGACGTGCTTGACCGTACCAGGAAAAAAGTAAAAAGGGGTGTTGCCACAGAAAAAAAAAACATAAGCGCATATCTAAATACTGCAATCATTTATTTCTAAACCACAAAACTACACTTAAAACAAAAACACCAAAAGCAATTACCTTAGCTGCCTTCGACAATTCCTCTTGCAAACTCTGTTTCACGGGACCCATATTGACATCATCTGTGTTCTTATCTTCTATACCGATTTCCTTCGCGACAGTATCTTCTAGAACGGCGTTGAAGCTAGCATTGATCTTCTTGCATGCTTCATAGAATTTAGCTAAGATTTGGGAGCCCGGGAGGCCGAGTTCGGATGCTATATCATCTACGTCTTTCATTTGGAAACCCATTGCTATGAACAGAACCTGAAAAAGATTGGTGCGTTGTTATAAATTTTTGTGGAAAGATAAAGTGACTCTTAGATAAATACTCTAGATGCTCGGCCAACTAACCCACCTCGACGTCTGCCAACTACTCCGAATTGTTCATCACTATCTATTCAGTCCCGGTACAGGTGACTGAACCGACACAACTAGCTTTGCAGTTAAGATAGGTGGTTTTATTTTAGTTTTTAGCAGACACTGAGCCCGAATTAGAAATTATCGAAATGGCGTATTACTCAAATGGGCTGTAGACATCATATCTGTACAGTGTAGACTGACCACATTAAATGCGACTGTCCTGGGATTTTATAAGACGCGGGAGTGGAACAAGACCAGCTAATAAGCTAGTATGTAACCATTTTTTTTTTGATCGTGGCATCTCGCAGATCAACCTAGGAGGTTGTCGACTGCTTAGCCGGACTTTCCTGTGGATGCCCTAATAATAAACTATTATTAAGGCCTCCAGCCAGGGGCATACGAACTAAATTAAATGTAAAGCGACAACGCTAAGGGCACCCCCTGCGGGGTACGAGCCTCGGCTTAGGGCGTCGCTTGTGGGAGAACAGCAAGGGACTGGCTGGATCCAACGAGAATCATAATTATTATTATGGGACGAATTTAAAGCTACAGGCTCAGCGGCTACGCGGGCTGGCACGAGCAAGGGTCGGGGAGGTAGTATGTAACCAGCAATAGACGTTTATTATAAGAACTTGTGCGGTTTTCTCTTTATGACTGCTAAACATTATATATTCCGTAAACCATCAGGAAGTCCACGGGTACAGCTTTCTGCTTAAAATAATTAGTTCAATACAACTTTCTTTAGCCTGTTCTTTATCTATTGTAATTTCGATGACAGAAACTGCCTATGTAAAACTGTCCTGAGCCAAACATTTAACAGGGGTAAATCAATTATCATTGTGCAAGCGATCAATTTAGTAATGAATCGTGTGGTTAAAAGATTTGCAAAAAAAAAAACATAAGTTATGAAAAATATTACACTTACTTGTTGTATAGCATCTAACTTCACGCTAGTCTGAGCATGGAACACGAGGTAAGCTAGCGGCGCCAGCAGATCGGTGATAAGGCGGTAGTCGGCTTGCTGACGACAGTATGCTTCTAGGCGGGCTAGGTCATGGCCAGATAGATGTTCTTCGATCAGATGTTTAGTTAGAGCTGTAGAGAGAGAACAAAATAAAAATAAATAAAAAAATTAAAAATCACGCCCGCCATTTGTATTTTTTTTTCACATTTTTTGTGTACCATAGCTACTATATCACTATTTTTTAAATCTTACTAAGCTATGTTACCTGGGACAATGTAAAGATTCTAACGATACCCCATATATATATATCTAAATCGGTTCACGTGTTTAGATGTTATGGTGGAATAAAGAAACTCACAAACATACATACATAGCATAGCATCACGCCTGTATTCCCCGAAGGGGTAGGCAGAGGTGTACACAATTATACACCCACATTTCACCAATGCTGTTATTAAGTCCCATGTAATAGGTGGTGAGCCTATTGCCATCTACCGGGCACAATTCCAAACTCCGGGCTGCTACTGAGAATTTTCTATCAGAAAAACTCAATAACACTTTGCCCGACCCGGGAATCGAACCCGAGACCTCATACTCAGCAGTCGCGCTTGGGACCACTAGACCAATGAGGCAGAAAAACATACATGAACCCTCTAAAATTCACTCAAGTGATCTTGTGATACATGTGGCAATTTATTTTTATTTAATTTAACTATTCATAACAAGGATCTAGAAAAGTTGACAAAACAATGAAACTTAATATGTCACAGTGGCAAATTATTTAACTATCTCGGTTCCCGAACGAAATTCAACGCTTGGGCCGGCAAGGTCTTTTGGAATTAAAACACTATCATCATTAAAACATATTATGACTACAAGGTGTGTTCTGTAATTCCATACACCTTTTGGATACTTCAACCCGATATGAAACAGTTAACTCTAAAATCATTTTGGTCCTTCGAGTCCGATATGAAACAGCTACCAATGAATCCTTTTGGTCCTTCGAGCCCGATATGAAACAGCTACCTATGAATACTTTTAGTCCTTTGAGTCTGCTATGACACAGTTACCTATGAATCTTTTTGCTCCTTCAAGACTTATATGAAATATGAAATTAATCAAAATTTCTTTCAAATTAGACAAAAAAATGAGCTCTTTTTAAACGTCAAACATTAAGGAAGCGGCTTTTTGGGAGCTGCCCCAAAAAGCCGCTTCCTAGTGTTTTAGCTATGAATTCTTTTGGGCCTTTAAACCTGATATGAAATAGTATTATGTATTATTATATTATATAATAGTATTTATGTATTATTTTGGTCCTTCGAGCCCGTTGGGAAAAGAGTTGCTTGTGCATCCTTTTGGTCCTTCGAGCCCGTTGTGAAACAGTTGCTCGTTCATCCTTTTAGTCCTTCGAGCCTGATATGAAACAGCTACGAACCTATGAATCCTTTACTCAACAGTACACTAGCAACAGTACTCACCAGGTTTGTCTACCTTGATGCTGTCGCTGACGAGTGTAGACAGTGCGAGTGCGGCGGACACTCTCCGTAGCGCTCGCCCCAGTAATCGCGACAGTCGTCTCCTGAAGTCGGAGCTGTATGCTTTCAGCCAAGTATTGTCGCGCAATGCTCGTACCATTATACAGGAGTGCTCGCCTGTTAATTCGTTTGCTTTTTGGCTGTGGATGTGAAAGAATTGATGAGATGTTGAATTATTTTAAATGTTTAATAGAGAATATATTGTGGTGATTTAAGTCTTCATTGCATATATAATGTATATTTTTAAACCTGAATTTGTGTTAATTTTGTACTATCGTACCTGAGATACACAGGCACATATTTCTGCGACTTCCAGAATTTGAGCAGTTCCTCAGTAAGTCCGAAGCTAGTGCCCAGGTAGTCCAGGTGTTCGGCACGCACTTCCGTTAGACGCTTTAGAAGCGTTGGTGGTTTAGCCCTGAAAAATTATTAAATAATTGTTTGAAGCAGTGCTATGAAAATCTGTAGATTAAAGTTTTTTTTTTGTTATATTTGTGTGCAGATATTTTCACACGGGTAAACTTTTTTTGATTGGCCGATTAAGTTGATGTTTCAACTTTATGAGGTCGTCATTGTAGCTTTGGTCAAAGTAGATATAGAAGAGAGTTCGAAACTAACTCGAAATGATAGGTGTAGTACCCACAGCCAGTATGTTACCCGTTTTATTCAACTTAGTACACCATTATTTTGATTCCAAATACATCAGTGGTTTTAAAGAGATAAGTCTGCAAGAAAATAAAAAACTCATGTCTTTTTCTCTTTAAAATTAGTTAAACATTAATATCTTACCTAGGCACGATGGTCTCTGTGTGTAGTGTATTGCTGTTCCCATTGGCTGCCCCGTCATCATCGTCTGAATGTTCTTCATCCAAGCACGGGATATCACCTGAGTAATACGCTGCCAACTGTTGTAAGGCGCGCTTACCGTAACCCATCTGGTAAGGGTAATGGAAGCTTATGTATATGGAATTTAAGTTAAGATAGCTTATTTAAGATCAGAAGAATGATTTTAGAATCATCAGGCACCAGATTTTATTTCATACATGTTCATTTTGTGTAGAAAAAAAAACGACTTTAACTGCTGTTCGAAGATTCTGTCTTGTGGATGTGTGTTGTATATTAGAGATGAACATTAAAATTTATAACTGTTAAATTCGACCATTAATTATTAGAAATAACTTTTAACTTCATTAATAAATATTGCAAATATCGTTAAAAGTTATAACTTATAACAAACAAATCGAGTACGTCTGCGCATGAAGAAGGTAACAAATGTGGGCGCGCATTAATTTAATTCTATTGTATCATTTAACGTTATAATTACTGTAGACAAAAAAATAATTAACGTTTTAATAAAACGCGTTTAAACGTTTATATCTAATTAACGTATAACAAGGTTAAACTTTAATGAACTCCTTAACAGTTATATTTTTAACTTTTAATTTAACCGATCAACTTATAACTTTTTATGAGTAATATATTTTTGAACTGCTTTTGATTGACCATGATGACCTAGTCTGCAAGTTCGAGCTAAAATGATAATACTATTCATTGTTAGCGGGCCGGATTGAAAATCTTCGCGGGCCGTACCCACGTCTGATCTAGATTGCTTAAAATCATATGCTCATAATAGAGAAATCATGTCTATTTTGCAAGAAGAATTTGTATAGGCTACACGATTCTTACCCTCTGATAGGAAGGATGTGTGGCTATCCTCACGACCCTGGCTCCAGACAGTTTGGGGAAGTCCTTATCTCCGAACTGCTCGCAAATATTCCAGGGGATCAAGTCGCCAGCAGCTTTCCGACCGCGTCCTAGACTGTCACGGACTGACCTAGAATGGAATAAGTTATTTACCGGGCCTATATTATTACTGGGTCTTAGCCAAACATATAAATTTACAGGGTGGAAGGTAAAAAACAGAAGAAAAATATAACATGACATAATATGATAAATCTTTCAAACGCATGAACGCATGCGTTGCGAGCTCTCAAGTTATAAATTTGCGTGGAAAGAAACATACGGTCGTGAGCTAAAACTTGAGAATTCGCCACGCATGTGTTAATGCGTTTGTAAGATTTATCTGTTAAGTTAATTTATTGGTTAAGTTAATTGCATCTGTACGACATTGCACTGCACAAAGTTAGTCGTTTCGGTGCGGTCACCTGTATAGGGGCGGAATAGATAGCAACGACGTCACCTAAAGACATATTAAAATGTTGAAGAATTCGGGGTAGTGAGCAGAGGTCGAGATGGTTTAGTGATCCGAGCGCCTGGAGTATTTATCCGGGAGGCGCAGATTCGAATCCTGCTCACGCCTGTATTTTGTATGGCACCATTTTGCTTCAGAAGTTTTAAGTTGAATTTGAACTTCGGAAGAAAATTTTGACCTGCTATACTAGTTGGGTCCCATACATGGGAAGTTAATTCTTCTTTTAGGTTTAGGGTAAAGAGGTAAGAGTCGGTCGTATCAAGAGATAAAATTGAAAGCAGAGGATAAGGAACACGTCGGTTGATCCATCGACAATATCTCAAATCAAAAAAGAAGATCAAGAAATTGCTCATAAATCGAACAATACAAGATCAAATAACAGCATCACGTCTGTATTTCTCAAAGGGGTAGGCAGAGGTAAACCCACATTTCACTAATGCGATTATTAAATCCCATGTAATAGGTAGTAAATCTCACTACTTGGCATAATTTCTTGTTTGTACTATTTCTATATTTTATTGGACTTCGCTAAACAGTATTCTCTCACTTACTTGTCAGATATGTTCCCTTCAAGGCACATCTGTATGACGCACAGTATCTCCGGCATAGACGTACTGTTGGGCGGCGTCGGCGCTAGTAGTACGAACAGGCAGTGCGCAGGCGCATCCGCTAGTAATTGGAGATCGTTCGGACTGTTCTGTTCAAAAAGACATTTTTTATTGATAAAAATATTTTTACGACTTTTGATGCATTTCAATAGGGCGTCATTTTAATGGATCTTATAAATCTTTAGATTGGATCGATCTTATAAAACAAAATATGCAATTTTACAACGGCCAAGGTAAATTGTATTTTGTGTGGAAAGAAAAAATCCGGTCCTGAGCAGGATATAACCTGCGTCTCCGGGATAAAAATTCGAGGCACTCTATATATATAATCTTTCTTAATATTTATCAGGGAGGCGCAGATTCAAACCTGCTCACGACCATATTTTTCCTTCCACAAAAACTTATTACTTTACGAGTTCGCTGCGTATGCGTTTGAAAGAATCAATCTTAGAAACGCATGCGTAGATCATCACATTTTTTATTAATAACTAAGAGATTCGACGGAATCATACACTGTTATTTGTTACACATCTTCATACTCACAGTACTTACACAAAAAGTAAGAAAAATAGCTAAATAAATTCCTTACCTTATAATGACTGGCCACATATATAGCCACCAGTCTATGCAGGAAGGCCTCGGCCGCCTTATGGTAACAGAACAAGGCGTCTCTGTTGACCCGGTACAGTTCGCAGGAGGCCGGGGGCGGAGCACCCGCGCCCACGCTCGGGGGCGGGGTCTCCAAGCAGAGGAGAGAGTTCAACCATGACTCAATAGGGTCGCCCGAACGGTATCGAATTGGCTCTTCTAGTTTTATCTGTGGAAGGTATGATTTGTCGATTTTACTATATTAAGGTGGACGTATAAAGACTTTTTGCGACACCCACATCTGCAATGGAGTCGCTCTTTTTTTGTCAGAAGTTAGTTGCCAGATTCCAAAGTATAGATTCCTATGCAGAAGAACGGGCAAAAAACTCCACAGTTTTTCATCATATAGATTTTTACAATAGTAGGTTGCACTGTTGCCTAGGCAAAGGTATTCAGTTTGATTGATTGGATCTAAATTATATTTTTCGACCGGCGACATGACCAACATTATTTACTATAATGTGGCAACAACTTCTTGAATTTGAATCGGCTATCGACATTGACTTCGTCAAACGCACTTGTGGGGTGGTTACCGTTTCGACTTCTTGCACCATGTAAACATAATAGTCTCTTGAAGGAATTAGTACTGGAGTAGTTTTAGCGGGCGTACCCCTCTCGCCACTGGCATATGATTCCCAATCTTTATATATATTTTTTTACCTGTGTGGTTACAATAATAGTCATCATCATGTGTTGTGATTGTGTTAAAGATGATATGGCTAGAAAAGGAGTGACTGACGATATGACAGCTAATAGATGTATGGAAGAAGAATACATGCCGACACCAAATGAATAAGGGCAGGGGGATTATGATGATGATGGTTACAATGATAGTACACGGTTTTAATCGTGTGTGACACAATTTTATGTTTGTGTTTAGTTTTTTGATGTGTGTTAATACTATTGATGTAATGACGAGAGATATTGTTGCATTAGTGCAAGTTCTTTTGTGCTTGTATGTTACCTCACCTCCCGCCAAAAGTGGCGAGTAAATTTGTTCGATATTTAGTCAGAAGCCATCTTCCGTCTGATCCTCTAAGTACAGTCTCCTTCTCAGTGTTACTTACAGGAGGTGGCGCGTTGTGTTGTGTCTGTAGCTGCGCGAACAGTTTCAGCGACAGCGCCCGGCCCGTGCCCTCGTAGCCGGACACGGTGGATGAGAGCAGCGCTAGCGGGGCTTTTTGAGCGGCTGCGGACACGTGGACTAGAGGAATAGCCGCCGCTTCGTCAACTAACACTAGATCGGCCGCCGAGAGGAGGGAATGGTCGTCTGGGGTTATGTACTGAAAGAAAACGAAAATAAAAGTTATAGATTCATGTTTCAAAAGCATTATTACATAGAAAGAAAGAAAGAAAGAAACGTTTATTAGACCAGCACAAAACCACACGTACATAGAAACACACAATATAAGAAAAATAATAAAATTACACTTAAAGGATCTTAAATTATAAACAAGACAAAAAAAAACATACTAGCATTAGTACTACCTAACACACACAGGAGAGAGGACGCACACTCGGCACCTACACACAAAGGATGATAGTAAAAAAAGAAATAATACAAATAAACATGCAGAGACACGGGCCGGCGCACGGGCCGGCGCGCGGCCCATGCAGCCTCAGGCGGCTGCGATCAGGCAGCGATGAGTGACGTGTATTACGGAACGTTCACGCTGCAGTTTTTAGTAATACACGAGTACCTAATTAAATTGTAAATTGTATTGGCCATTGTAGTTTTACCGGCCATGTTCACAGAGCACAGTGTAAACTAGTGAGTGTGTCTGGTGCTGTTTTCACACGCTGTCGGAGCTACCTAGCAGATTCCTTTAGGCTATACCCAAGGGGTAGGTATCCAACACATATTTATCTATATTATTATAAAATCATTCTGCAAGTATCTGCCTAGCCTTTTCCCAATTACATTGGGGTCAGCTAATTATTCTGCAAGTAAGTATCTAATATCCTACTCAACCATAATTATTACTTATTAATTATTTTTATTTTTTTCACAGGCTTTCATATTTGCGATGTTAGCTCAGGCAGCGTGTATTTGGTTATGGAACACCCCGAACCTGCCGACGCCGGTGTCTGTGCCTATTAGCTATTACCATTAGAGGTAAGATAACAAGTACATAGACAATTATGTCACTTTTATTTTTGTACAGCAAGCCGCATGTGTTTAAAGAAAATAAATAAATAAATGAACCTTATTTTTTTCATTAGGCTACGAGATCGGTAGTGTCGAATACGGTGTAAGACTACCAACCGGCGGCACCCGGAGGACACAGTCACCGGGATCCAGGATTGGAGTTACAGTATAATTTAGATAAGAACCTTTCACATTTATTAAGATTGCGACATTATCAATAGCGAACTCGGTGTGGAATTGTGTGTCTAAAAGGCCACAGCTCAGCAAATGCTGCCTGTGAATGCAGCGCTGATTTTCAGCTGCAGCCTTAGGTGGCAAACTGACGATATACCGATAGTTACATGTTATGTAATAGTTCTATTCGCTATATTATGATGATTATATACTCATACAAAAAGAAAACAATTAGTTGATACGCAAGCCGTTTGTTTACAAACCTTAGTACATTATGATATACTGTAATCTTATTTCATAAAATTATAATAATAAATAAAAATAAAACGATAATAAAAATATTCCAATAAATAACAAAATCAAATTAATAATAAAACATTTGGTGTCATAGTCAAACGTTTATGTACGTAAGAATATAATGTTAAAATAATGTGGATTTACGGTGACATATAATATATATATATTTTCCTTTTTCCTTTGAATCTTTAAAAAGATGTCTCCTGTCCCATCAATTTGTGCTGGAAAGTTGCATGTTAAAAAGGTATTTTTTAAATTTAGTTCTAAAACTCTGAATACCTTTAAGATTACGCAGAGGCGGTGGTAAATTGTTCCAGCACTTAGTGGCAACGTATCTAAAACTCCCTTTAAATGCTGTTGTTTTATGTTGTGGAATCTTTAAAGCATAGGCGGATGTTCGCGTGGGATATTTGCTATACTCAGACAGCCAGACCAACTTAGAGTACAAATAACCCGGTTTTTTTGTTTGAATTACACCAAATAGTAAGGTAGCCAGATGTAGTTCTCTCCTATACATCATTTTCAGTATACTACCGTTGTTGATGAAAGGAGTTACGTGACTTCGGAATGGGATGTTGAAACAAAATCTAGCACAAGCATTTTGCACTCGTTGTATGAGAGTTGACGTCTTAGCCAATAGTCTCGGTCCGTACACTACGTCCATATAATTTAAATTTTGATAAAATCAAGGAGTCCACTAGTTTAATACGCAGGTCCACGTTTAGGTAGTCACGAATTTTATACAGTACTTTAAGTCGATAAAAGCAGTTTCTTACAACTTCTGAAACATGTCGCTCGAACCGCGACTCCTCGTCCATAACCAGACCAAGGTTTCTGGCTTCGTGGACACGTTCAATAAGTGCATTTTCTATATGGATCCGGGGGTTGCTATTACCTATAACTCTTATCTGATTTTTTGAGCCGAGAATCATGTACTTTGTCTTATTTGCATTAAGGAACATGCGGAACGAACCCTAAAGTTATCTTTTTTTGTGGAAAAAAAATACTGTCGTGAGCAGGATTCGAACCTGCATCTCCCAGATAAATACTTCAGGCGTTCTGACCACTAAGCCATATCGACCTCTGGTCACTACCCCCAAATTCTTCTTCCACGTTTGAATACGCCTTTTGGTGACTTTATTGCTATCTATTCAATCCCTTTATAGGTAACTCGGAGAATCCTGCTCACGACCGTATATTTCTTTCCACAAAAATGTATAACTTTAAAAGTTGTAAAGTTTAGAGGAAACAATAGTCTTATCGCGGTTTCAATTGATGTCGGATTGTCACTTGTCAAGGACGATTCTCCGCTACCACTATCCGACGTTAGACGTCGCAAGTAGCTATCGAAAAACGGAATGACGCGTCACCACTTATTCAATTGTTGAACAAACTTCTTTAAACTATAACAATAAAATCAGAGTCTGGAAAGTTATCGGACTTATTTAATAGATTGTCCTAGTGGATGAACATGTATTCCTGACAGTAATCATATTTTGCACCAGGTTATTACAGAAATATCACAACAGAATGCAAAATTTCACTTTATTGATTTTTTTGGCAGAATACACCTTGAAATAGGTCCCATACATTTTAATATTTTTTATCCAAGAATATGAAACGAGTAAACAAGTAAGTAGTAGTATTTGAAGAGTCCAAAGATTTGTGTTGTAATTACGTACCTGAACAGTTTGCCTCGAATTCCTTGCAATATTGACCCTAACGATAGCCTTCTTGAAATCCGGATTCGTTGACCTCACAATGTTGTAATCTATATGTTCTTGATACAAACAGGCATCAAGTCCTTTGAGTAAGAACTCGAAGAGTGTGATTAAGTTCTCTGGATGTGGGGAAGTGACGTAGATGTTGACGTAGCCGAGGGCGACGGCTGCGGCTATGGAGAGGCCGAGGCAGGCCGACTTGCCGCGACCTCTAGCGGCCGTTAGACAGTGAGGTGGCCTGAGGAAAATAAACTATCTGGAAAATCTTGCAGAGATTTCGTCTTTTGCATGTAAAGTCAGTATTACGAAAGGTAATCAAAGATTCAAAATAATCTGAGCATTGAGCAGAAATCGATCTTATATCAATAAAATTAAGGAGCATTTTTGATGAAACTGATCGCAAAATATTTGTTGTATCAAATGTTCAGAATATTGTGAATACTTTGAATTCCACTTTACCTATGATGCGGACTGTATGATGGAAAATCGATTTTGATATAAGAAGTTCACAGCAAACGTATTATTTATCGCGAATGCCATCGAAATTATGGGACTCACTTTCTCTAATCTAATTTACAGAAAATTTGAACGATGACAGAAGTACTGGTTTTCACGACACATCAAATAATGGTTACGATGGCATTAACGTGTACTGTTACTACTTACCTCGTCTGTTTGTCTGCAAGCGTGTTTATAAGTGCGATGAGCGCGGTCGCTTGGTCATATGTACGACATAATGCGACCAATGGCCCGGCTGGTGGAGAATCCGATAGAGAAGATATTAATTCAGTCAGTTTTGGGTTGACTCGCTGTAATAGAGAAGATAATTTAATATAACACAATAGACGTTTTATCGTTATGATGTCTACAGATGTACATAACGTGTATAGACGGCACATCCCTAAAAATAATGAAATTTGATGAGTGAAGGATTGTGGCATGTTTTTTTTTTAATTTAAAAAAATGCATTCCCCGCCACCACGATTAACGCATTTCCATACAGGGATTCGAAGAGATGGGGAAAGCAATTAATGCTATCCTTACATACATTTTAGTTTTATTGTATTTATTTCATACTGACGTTCATTCCTACTTATTTGTCTAAGTACTTGTCACATAAACTTCATTCTTAAAGGGTACTTTTTAATGATGGTAAAGATATAAAAAAATGCTTTTTAAAATTATAAAATATTCAAAGGGTTGATACAGTTAAACTATAGCACTATTGAAATGTCTAGTTGTTTATTTTTGAAGCATGAAAATAGTTCAAAATTTGTTAGTTACTAAAGTTTTGACGTTAAAATTAGTTACTAAAATTAATACTAACTAGTATTAATTCTTGTACATTTTCCGGTTACTGTTACAAATTTGAACGGGGTTATATTTTTTGGTGGAAAGAAATTAGTTTCGCTACACATGCGTTAGTGCGTTTGAAAGTTTCATCTGTCTTCAAACGGAACTTTTAGTTAATAGCTGAGCGCGCAGCGATGTCGCGAGTTAAATTCCGTGTCTGGTGAACGATAATTAATATGAACATGTTTCATAGCTGTTTAGCCACCAAGCTGGTAACTTTGAACTAATTGTGAACAGGAATAGGGATAGAAATAATACCACTATTTTGTTCTGATCTAAGCTGGCTTATATTGCAATAAATGTTAATGACGATATTAAACATCGGTAACGAAACCATAGCGCGATCTATTTCGACGCCAACGCCATCTATCGAGGTTGAACTAAAACTTTTAAATGATTTATATATGGTTCGTTCATTAACATACCGCCCACCAAGGACATTTAGTGGCGAAATGTCCTTCTCAAAGTACTTATTATTACATTTGTACGATGTAAATAACAATAATCTTAATAAATAGTAAAATAATTTCGTGAACTTCAAACAAGAATAGTTCATAAGTTCACCTTAAAACTACAAAAAGCAACTTAATAAATAATCTTCAATAGCTCAACATAACTCAAAAGGGCTGTGATCTAAAACAATTTGTAAAACTCAGTATAATATATCGTTAAAATTGTTACAACAGTGTATATAATGTAAAGTAAACCATAAAAGTGTTAAAAATAAAAACATGTAAAACAACTTGTAAAGATAACATTTGATCTTAAAACTAAAAAGGTAAACAATTGATCTGCAATAAATACTTATGTAAAACTGGGTATAAAACCTTTAAATAATTCAGGTAGCTATTGGTAAAATACATAGCTTAGAAGTTGGTCTCTTAATTGTGGATGACTTGGTACGCAATGTGACGACACGGGTTATATTATCGTGACCCGGGTGTTTGTCTATGACGCGACCTAACAACCAACGACTTGGAGGTAAGTCGTCCTCTTTAATTAAAACTACGTCCCCTATATTGGGCTCTGGTACTTGGGATGACCATTTGTACCTGTTCATCAGGTTCGACAAATATTCCTGGGACCATCTTTTCCAAAACGACTGCAGTGTCCTTTGCACAAATTGCCACCGAGTTAAATAACTTACATTTGACGTTTCATAATTCTGGTCCGGAACATTGACTATAGGTTCTCCGATTAGAAAATGTCCAGGAGTTAGAGGTAGGGGTTCATCAGGATCAGTACAGTTAATAACGCTGATTGGTCGCGAATTTAAACATGCTTCCACTTGGTTGAGGAGTGTGGTAATTTCCTCGTAAGTGAGCGTAGCATCCCCAATAACCCGCTTTAAATGAAATTTTGTGGATTTTATTCCCGCTTCCCATAGACCACCGAAATTGGGAGCATGCGGCGGGATAAAATGCCACTCAGTATTGTTTGCCTCAAGGTGTTCTGCAATTGATGGCTGAATAGCCGCCAACTGCTGCAATTCTCTGGAGGCACCTACAAAATTGGTGCCGTTGTCACTCCACAGTTTAGCACAGTGACCTCGCCGCGACACAAATCGTCGAAAAGCGGCTAAAAATGCTTGTGTGCTCATGTCACTGGCGACCTCTAAGTGCAGAGCGCGCGTAGACATGCACACAAACAAACAGATGTACCCTTTGTACGATCGGTACCCACGTCCTTTTGTTGTTCTGATACTTATGGGTCCAGCATAGTCCACTCCACTATGTAAAAATGGTCTCGCTGGAGTACATCGAGCTGATGGAAGGGAACCCATAAGTTGGTTTCTAGTATTCGCTTTTTGTCTGGCACATATTACACATTTACGAACATATTGTTGAACCAGACTTCTAGCACCTATTATCCAATAGGCTGATCTTAAAAAGTTTGTCATCAGCTGAGGCCCTCCATGCAGAGTTTTCTCATGCGCATCTGCAATTATTAAGTAAGTCAGATGACTTGAATGTGGTAAGACTATCGGATGCTTGATTCCTTCCTTCAGTTCTGACCTTTCAAGTCTACCCCGAATTCTCATTAAGCCCTTTGCATCGAGAAACGGGCAGAGTGGTTTTAATTTGCTCGATTTTAGTGTTAAATGACCTTCTTCTTTTAATTGTGTATATTCTATTGTAAATATGTCTCTTTGCGCCTTCTTTATACAGCTCTCTAATGCTTCTTCTAACTCATGATTTTTTAAATATTAAGTTTTGTTAGTTTCCCTTTTCAAAAATCGTCTACAATATGCTATTACTCTAACTAATCTACGTAAAGATGAATAATTATCGAATACTACATGTTCCGTTACTAAAACGGTGTGTGCCTTTATTGTTTGTTCTAGATCTATATTTAAATCCTTTGGCTTTTTGTACTCAATTATTTTGTTTTTAAGAAAGGAAGGTCCCGCAAACCACAATTTATGATTGATTAATGAGCTGGGTAGCATACCCCTTGAAGCGCAATCTGCTGGGTTCTCTTTGGTTGCGACGTGGAACCATTGAGATGAACTCGTTGTGCCCAGTATTTCAGAGGTTCTATTCGCCACAAACGTTTTCCACCTACTGGGGTGACTATTAAGCCATGATAGCACCACTGTGGAATCGGTCCATGCTTTGATCTTTTCCTTTGAAATGTTTAGGACTTCTGCTGCCTCTGTCAAAAGCTTTGACAAGAGCACTGCGCCACACAATTCCAATCGAGGAATGCTTATTTGCTTGATGGGAGAAACTCTGGTTTTTGCAACCACCAACGCAACATGGATTTTGCCGGTGACGTCAATTATCCTCAGATAGACTACGGCTGAGTATGCGGCCTTGGAGGCATCACTAAAACCATGTAACTCCAGATCATCAGTGGGCCCTGTACCAAACCAGCGAGGGATCCGAACATTGGTAAGTAATGACCACTCTCCGCGGTAACTACTCCATTCTGTAACTAGTTCGGCGGTTAACTCCTCATCCCAACTAACACCTGTTAGCCATAATTTCTGAATGAACATCTTTGCTAGGACCACACTGGGAGCTAACCATCCTAATGGGTCAAACAAACGAGCTATGTCGGATAGTATTGATCTTTTGTTTACAGGTGCAGTCTTCAGCGGTGGAAGGTTTACCAAGTATTGAAACGTATCTTCGTGGCGGTTCCAGGTAAGACCCAAAATTTTCACAGTACTATCTTCTTTAATTTCTATGTCTTTATTCCATATTTCCCTTTCCTTTACTATCATGTCTTCTTTCTCCTTATTAATTATGTCCTCCTTTTTTATATTTGTTTGACCTGTTTGCTCTGTTCCTTCATTCCCCAACCATGCATTTATCTTATCTAACAATTCCTGATTATTACTGTTCCATTTTTGCAACGTGAATCCACCTTTATCTAATAATTGTATCATTTGTTTACAGATTTCTACACCTTCTTCGACGCAATGTGACCCTGTCATCAAATCATCCATGTAAAAACTATTTAAAACTCTGTCTGCTGCAAGTGGGTAAATATCGCCTTCATCATATGCAACTTGATGGAGCGATCTAACTGCTTGGTAAGGTGCAGATGCTGTTCCGAAGGTTACTGTTACCAATTCATAATCTTGAATCGACTCTTCGGGATTATCTCGCCAGAGTATGCGTTGGAACACAGCATCTTCGTCAGCTATTCTGACCTGACGGTACATTTTGATTATGTCCGACACAATGCCAATCGAGTGAATTCTCCATTTCAGAACAGTATGTCGTAAGTCTGCTTGCAGCGTTGGGCCAATCATTAGCGTGTCATTTAATGATATTCCATTTTGGTTCTTTTCAGAGGCATTGAACACAACACGAACCTTTGTCGTAGTCTTGTCATCTCTTATTACCGCGTGGTGTGGTAAGTAAACTGCTTCAAACTTTTTACTGTCATGTTCCTTTACAGATTTCATGTGCCCTAACTGTAAGTATTCGTTTATTACCTCCATATATTTTTTCTTTAAACATGTGTTCTGATTTAATCTTTTTTCTAATGATTTAAACCTTGTTTCAGCTATTACACGCGAACCTCCGCCCTTACAAGTAGGATTTTCGTCTCGGAACGGTAATCTCACAATGTATCTGCCTTTATTATCTCTCTTAATCGTTCTGTTATAGAACTCTTCGCATTTTACTTCTTCGGGACTGAGTATTCTCTTTGTACTAGTCTGTTCTTCTATCTCCCAAAACCTTTTTAACATATGATCTTCGCTGAATTGGGCACAATGTACACTTATATTTTTTACGTGATGCTTTGACCTCTCCCTACCTTCTGTGACTACACCTGAAAGGACCCACCCTAAAGTGGTGCTCTGTGCGATCAGAGTACCCGATGGACTCTTTACTATCCCTTCCTTCAAGATGTAACAGTAAGCATCTGCACCCAATAAGATATCTATTTTATTGGGTGTGTTGAACTGAGGATCTGCTAGACATAGACCGTTGATGTGAATCCAATCCAGTGAAGATGTGTTTACACTTTGCTCCGGTAAGTATGATGTTATCTTTCTTAAAACATAGGCATTTATTGGTAATTGAAAATCAAGATCAACTGTTGACTTAATTGTCAGATGTACCATGTACTTAGCAATGGTTGATCTGTCATCTCCTAAACCTGAAATGAAGCCTTGAACTGGGATTTTCTTTAAGCTAAGAAACTGGACTGTGGCCTCTGTAATGAAGCAAGCCTGTGAGCCTTGATCAAGCAAGGCTCGGATCATCTGAAATCCACCCATCTTTGACTCGGCTTTTATTAGCGCAGTGGCTAATAAAACCTGTCTGGGCTTGGGGACTTTGCCTGTAGATAAGCACGCTACTATCGGATTATCACTAGTTGAAGCACTAGTGCTATCGATAGCAGGCTTTGGTGAAGCATCTTTGCCTTTAAACTCTGGCTCTGCGGTTGGATGCAGCAAGGAGTGATGGCGCTTTTTGCAAACTCTACAGGAGGTCTGCTTTTTACAATCATAAACTGTATGATTACTACCTAAGCAATTGAAACAGATTTTGTTTTTTGCTACAAAATCGCGTCTGTTTTCTAAGGACTGTTTAGCAAATTGCTTACAGAAACAGAGCTTATGAGATTCAGAGCAGCATTCGCATCGCATATTAGATGATTTAGTAGCTAACATTGCTTTTGAGCTATGAGTATGTGAGCTATTACTGACCATATGTGCCACAGCCTTCCTCGGTTCTATACATTCTAAGGCGCGGAAACGACTTTCAATAAATTTTCTAAATTGATCAAAGGTGGGCAACTTGTTGCTAGAATCGTTGGAAATGCTTAACTCCCACTGTTTCCGCGTTTCATTATCAAATTTAAACGTTACTATATGGATAATAATAATGTCCCATGTTCTCACATCGATATCCAAATTTTTAAGTGCACTTAAACAATCCGTGGTTGTATCTAATAACTCCTTCAATGAGGTAGCTGATTCTACATGCAAGCGTTTTTGACCAAACAATCTTTTTAAAATACAATTCGTTAAATACCTTTTATTAGCATAACGACTTTCTAATTGAGCCCAACATTGGCTGTAGTTTGCGTCTGTGATTGGTGTGTGCCTAATCAACTGTTCGGCTTCACCAGTGACGTGACTTTTGAGATAGTGCAGTTTTTGCACGTTATCTAAAGAGCTATTATTATGAACGAGAGAAGTAAAAAGATCTCGAAAAGTTGTCCATTCTCCGTATTTACCGGAAAACGGCGGTATCGTGATTTTGGGCAACTTAACGAATAAGCTGGATGACTTAGAAGAATTAATTGGTGATTCACTATTTTGTGGTACTTGTGTTATTACATTAATTTTATTAAGTGTTGATTTTAATAAGCATTTGCATGTTATGTACGTCTCCTCGGTTGTGTCGTATATATCATCAACCTTTTTTCCTATGTCCTCCAACTTAAATCGTCCATAAAGTTGAGATTTGGTTTCCTTAAATGAGGACCAATCTTGTTCTAACAATTCAAGTCTTGCTTCTATGTATTCAATAGTAATCCTATCTTTTGGACTCTTTTTAAAATTAATTAACGCCTTATTTATTACATCTTGTAAATTTTTCAATATATTAATTTGGCCTTCCATCATAAACAACAAACAATAACAAATAAAATGTAAATATGAACGAGCAAAAAATATGTTTAGTTATTATAAAACAGTGTATAAAAATCGATTACACAATAAATAAACAAGTGAAATAAATAGATTTGAGTTCCCAAAACAAATGTCCACAAATCGATATTGTAAAAACTTAAATTAAAATCACAAGTTAGTAAAAGTTTTCTAAGTCTTGACCACTACTAAAAATTTTACAAGTGTTTTAACAAACATATACTCCGGTAAAAATCGGGCATAGGTTCCCCGTTCCCCCGTTTTATACAAATATTATTCTAAGTCCTTAAACTAACATGCACAATTTTAAAGTCTTTACTGATAGTTCATAAAATTTTCTAAGTCCATAAATACTTCGAAATTCTTCTAAGTTGTAATCTTCCTTAAAATAAAGATAAAAACTGCTTGGCAATAATATGTTAATTGATAATTGTCACTGCTACTATGTATTATATTAAATTGTACTCACGATTACACTTCACTCACACAAACCAAAAGGTTGAACTGGTAGCGCCCTCTTGTGGTGACTCAATGAACTTCATTTTCCGCCCGCCCAGCTAGACGAGGTTGTTGCTTGGTGTATATGACGCAATCAAATACACCAGAGTTGAACTGGTGATGTACTACTAGTGGCGCCCTCTGGCGTCACGTTGAACTGCTGATCCCGCTGCTGCCGAGCTCGTCCACCTTGCTGGACAAAGCTGTCGTTGCCGATGCGGGTGCCCAGTACTTTAGCCGCAGCGATCCACTGCGAGTACGTTGGGGTGCGGTCCAAAGCTGGCACCGCTAACTCAAAAAACTCAGACTGATCTGGGTCTGATATCCAGGGTCGATGGACCAATCTTTAGCCACCAAGCTGGTAACTTTGAACTAATTGTGAACAGGAATAGGGATAGAAATAATACCACTATTTTGTTCTGATCTAAGCTGGCTTATATTGCAATAAATGTTAATGACGATATTAAACATCGGTAACGAAACCATACCGCGATCTATTTCGACGCCAACGCCATCTATCGAGGTTGAACTAAAACTTTTAAATGATTTATATATGGTTCGTTCATTAACATAGCAGTTATTATAGATAAGGTTCGTGGCTAAGTAACAGCCGCATAGATTGATCGATCGAGGTTAAGCTGCGTTTGCCGTGGTCGGTCTATGGATGGGTAACCATCACTTCACACTGAGACCCCTCCGTGCCTCGGAGAGCACGTTAAACCGTCGGTCCCGGTTGCCTAAATTAAGATATATGACAGCTAGAGGCCTGAAAGTCTGATAACCAGTCATACCACGAGATATCGTGTTACCCAGTAACTTATTGTTGAGGTCAGATAGGCAGTCGTTCCATGTAAAAATACTGATTTGAAGCTCCATCCGGTTTGACTGGAAGCCGACCCATGTTATTGGGAAAAGGCTAGGCAGTTTCATTACAGTTGTTAATATACAATAATATTTACTAAAGCATGCATTTAATTATTGGCTATAGTTAATTATGGTCAGTAATTATTTTACCTCGGTTACAGCATCAACCGGTTCTACTTGTGCAGTCTTCGACGAAATTGGAAGAACAGTGAGTGAGTCATCTAGCACCAAGCAACGAGGGTTGTCTGCCAGTGAGAGTAGGAACCTCTCATTGAAGCGGTTTACTACTGTATCGTAGGCTTCTGTTTTGAATCTGCGAAAAAGGTACAGTAGGGCAGATATTTCTTGAAAGTCCCCTTGGTTTAAATGTTTAGAGGAAACTTTTTGGATTAATGTGAGTATGTCGAATGTTTTTTTTTTAAAAAGTGTAGCTATTTTGTTCCTTCTGAGTCTAATATGAGATTTTTTTTATTAAATTAAATCAGATTTTTCTAATAATATAAATTTAATTCCGTCTATTTTTGTTCATAATCTGACCATAATATATAATTTCATGTTACGGTTAGAGCAGTGGTTAGAAGATCTACTACTTACAGGTCTCGATTCTCGCACAGTATATATTATTTATATGAGTTACAGATATTTGCTCCAGGTCAGGGTCTGGGTATTTTGTGGCTATAAATGATTGAGTAATTACCTGGAATGCACATCCATAGTGATAGAATGTAACTGTCTCAAGGAGTCCATAGATTTGAGTAAGAACACAATCAGACCTCCTCCCTCTACTGTCTCTACAGTGCGCGCCATCAAGTTAGGGGTAAGGGCTTCAAAATCCTAAAACAAATAGTCATTAGTTTATCTATCACATATACAAGTATAATGTTCATAGTCATCGGCTGCTGTGAGTGAGATTCTGGGTTCGTTTTCTGAGTCAGGCAAAATGTTATTTGGATGTTTTGAGCTGCCAGAAAGTTCTCAATAGCAGCCCAGATTTAGGAAGTTAGTGGTGTGACACCCCCGCTTCGGAGAGCCGTCGCTTCTGCACGTGAACTCTCTCTGGTCATGTAGAATTACCATCCCATTGGACCATGAAAGTGAAGGAACATGGAGTGCACCTGTATTTGTGGATACACAGGTGAGATCGAGGTCAAGAGATAAAGTATATAGATAGTAAGAGAAAAAAAAAACCCTTAGTCAATATAATGTCTTCTGCATACTTGGCTAATCTAAGAATCTTTTTCCTAAAGATTACAGTACTAGTAATATCTTAGGTTTGCGCGATCGCGACGCGATTAATCCGGTTAAAAGTTGTTTTATTATAATTACAGTACTAAAAACTTTTATATAGAACTAAAAAAATGGATATGGGAATGGTTGTGGGACAAATTGGTAATTTTATCCATTCTGTAATATGTTAAATAAATAGGCAAGACAAGTTGATAAAAGAACCATAGTGCAAAAAATGCCCAAATTGAGCCAGAATATTACCTGTAATACACACATTCCATATGTCTGACCGAGCATAGTATGACTCTCGGAGTAATATCGTCCATGTATTGTAGTTGCCACTCTGAACGAATCAAATAGAGATTCTTCAGATACTTCTAACTTCCCTGCTGCTATCTTCTTTGCTCTTTTACGGCCATGACTGAAGGTAATAAAAAATAGTGTAATTTATATACATAAATGATAAATGATTTTATTTCTGTAAATAGATCTGTTGAAGACACTTTTACAAGTCATTTTTTAAACTAGATGGCGCCGGCGATAACATGTGCTGTCCCTCTAAGAGGGACGACATTGCTGCAGTAGGCCTAGAAAATGCTGGTATGATAACCTAAAGACATTTGTCAAGCGCTATCCTGTTATTTACAGAAAGAGAATTATACTAGGATATGGGCTTTTATTTTCGAATTCTATTATGTTGAAGTAGTGTGAAACATAAATAAAGATTTTTATTTTCAAATATTTTATAACTGTTAAAACTGTATATACCTAACTGGATTAAATTTTTATGGCTATTTCATCTGCAACAGGTTGGACAGCAGATAGCATTTAAAGTGTCTCATGCCCTTTATTTTTATAACATGGATCAATCAGAAAGGCCTTATGGAACAACTTTCAGGTCAGAAATACTTTTTTTGTAAAATGAGGAGCTTAAAATATTTAAAAAAGTAAGTATTAAGATTGCTTAATTTTTTTTTTTTTTTTTTTATGGAATAGGGGCAACCGAGCAGACGGCTCGCCTGATGGTAAGCGATTACCGCCGCCCATGGACACCCGCAACCCCAGAGGAGTCGCGAGTGCGTTGCCGGCCTTTTAAAGGGTTTGGGCCTCCGGTACCCTCACTCACTCGGCGAAACACAACGCAAGCGTTGTTTCACGCCGGTTTTCTGTGAGGCCGTGGTATTAATCCGGTCGAGCCGGCCCATTCGTGCCGAAGCGTGGCTCTCCCACGGTGATAATAGCTACTTACTTGCTGATAGCTTCATCCTTATTTTTATAGCACCATAGAACTGTAGGCCTGGACTTCACAGTAGATTTTACTAGCATATCATATAAAATGGGGACCTGAAAGGAAATAAGTCACCATGGATATTGTATTGTATGTGAAACACCTTACAGTGACAGTACTTTAGACATGCATTGTTATAACCTTCGGAAGGTAACAGATTTACTCAAACATAAATGTATATAACCTTTGTATATAAATAAAACCAAACATTTATGATTATTTTAGTTTTATTATTTATTAAATGAACAATTAGGAACTTAAGTTTCATAAGATCAATCAGTTTTTGGCGTATATAACATAAAATTATAACTTTGTTTACAGCACAGAATAATAGATAGATAGATTATACTTTATTGTACACTGAAAATAAGCTTGTAAACAGAGTTAAACACAAAGAAGGACGGTACAATGGGCGGTCTTATCACTAAAAGCAAATTTCTTCCAGACAACCATTGGATTAAATAAAAGTAAGTGCTTTAATTTCTATAGAATCCATTTTGTATGGAAAAAGCTGGTCTTTATACTTATAAGCGCATTTTTCGATTTCTTGATAAGTATAAGAATATATACAACCTGAATGCTTGATTTTCTGATTCAAAGTTATATGATCTTCACTGTATTTTTACAATATCTTGTTGTAGTGTTCTACCACATGCAGGTGGTGTTAAAAGTCAGTAGACCACACATTCTTACTACGTACATTAATTGTACATCAATAAAAATTGTGTGTTATTGATAAAACATTTATGGACAATAACAAAAGCAAGAAGCGTTTGACTCCAAGATTTATACTCTTAAGTACTCAGCCAGATAATATTTTTTTCTGTCTAAAGAAATTAATAATTATAAATTAAGTTTGTTTTGCATGTGTTATTACATTATGAAAATATAGATATCAGTATTCATATGTTTGGGTTTTTGGTCTCGTTAAAAACATTTCTGTGTATCTGTTGTTCCACAACTTAGGAACTACAGTGTAGCAGGCCGGAATTAGGGAAGCATGGGCATAAACAAAACCTCAGGTTTATTTAAGCATTCCTAAAGTGCAGAAGTTATTTAATGGCACCTGAGCGACTTATATGAAATACTTAACATATGTTTCTCTATATTCTATAAAATAAATAAAACAATATGCTCACTTGATCTCTGCTCTTGTCTCCCACTAGTAGTATCATAGTACGATGACCCAATTTAACGCCATTCTCAATCATAACCCGTATACGGTTATCAATTTTCTTTTTGACCATTTTGATAAATTATTCCTATGTATACAAGAAACAACGAAAGTTTAAAAAACTTTTTAACCTAAAAATGATAATCACACGGCTTCAGGCATGTTTTCATAAGAAGTGTCAATGTCAAATTACAATCACTGATGTCACAGTCAATGGGGCAGATCCAAAAAGCCATAGAGAAATAAATAGTCCAAAATAATAATTACGCCAATACCAGTGTTGCCAGCCAAGTCTTATCAAAAGTCACCTAAAATGGCTAAAAAAGTAGCCTTTTAGTGCGAAAAGTAAACTTTCATATTTTTATCCCATTATTAAGGTACTTTAAGTTTATGACGTATATATCTATTATTTCGTAGATATAAACCTAAGTAGATGCCTACTTTTGTTTACTTTTTATTAGTCTCCAAAGTAGGTATGTACCACGATCTTCTCACTTTTGGTGTAGGTACTTACATTGAACTAGCATAACTTTCTAAAAAATTTAGTTGACCTATATAGTAAAGACGAGTTAGATACATAGTTTAGTATATAAACTCATTATAAAACCCTATACAGTAAGTTGATACCTATACCTATTTACTAATTTGTACACTTTGCTAGCTTTCTAGCTCTTCTTTCCAAGAAAATATAACACTAAACATTCTTTCTTTTCATAACATTCTAAACAAACCAAGTGCTAATTAAGCTCTCGAACAAAAAAGAACCCGATTTATCAAGCGAGTAGGCGAAATTGGCCAGAACACTTTGGTCATAGTTGTGTTTAGCTGGTATATATTGGCGCGAGAGCGATAAACGTATTTTCAACAGTTGTGTTCCGGACGATTATTAATATTACTTAGAAAATATGAACATTTATTAGTGCCTACTTGATTTGTACCTATATTTATATTTAATAAATAAATGAGAGGGGAAGACATGTGCGGGGGGAGAAGTTGCCGCCGCGCGCCTAACGACTAATCGCGCGCACTCTAGACATATAGCATCGCATGTATATGTGCGTAGCAACACGGCGCGGTGCGCTGCCGCCGCGGGGCCGCTCAGGCGCTCGCCGCGCCCGCCATGCCAGTTCGACGGACCGCCTAGCCGCGTACGCACGCTTCACGCACACAGGTCTTCCTCTCCATTGTTTTCAATCGAAGGCCTACCTATCATTTCGTAGATACCCAAGGCGATACTATAGCTACCTATTCCCGCGCAATCCAGAAAAAAGTGTGGCCGCCAATTATATATTTTGGTCGCGCACAAGTTGTGCTCACTATATTCAATTAAATATTGGAATCAATTAAAGAAATATAAATATAAATTAATTCTTCAACATCCAAAAAGACACCTAAAAGTAACCTTTCACATCGTGTAAGATAAAAGTAACCCGACGTCGTTAAAAGTAACCTAAAAGGTTACAAAAGTAACCTTCTGGCAAGTCTGGCTGGTCTTGGTCTTTTTGGTGAGTAGTCCATCTTGGATAAAGTTCACAGCGTACTTTTTACCAGACTACGGGAAAGCCAAAAGGAAGGGTTATTTTTAAACAATGAAATGGCGTAAATTCTATTATAACAAGCATAGAATTAGAATATTTTTGCAACCTTAAAGAACGATAAAGACATATAATAGTATTGCGGAATTTGAAATTTCAATGTGTATTTGCAATAGTAATGAACAATGTTGAAATTCACACATCGATTATCGATAAACAACATTTCAGATAAAAAGAATAAAGTGGGTGTACAAATCTTCTTAGTGGTTAACCGTGCGTTTGTGTACGTGTTTGTTTAGGGGAATGTGTGTGTGTGTGTGTGTGTAAGGGAGTGTGTGGGGGGGGGGGGGGTGTGTGTGTGTGCGGTATGTAAGCGATTTTAGTGTATGTGAAGTGCATATTTTAATTATCTCTGGATGTTATTATGTTTGTGAGGTTACCCCTACTGCTTACTGTTACTAGTAGTTCTTCTGTTTGTGCATAGTCTTGGTCTAGCAACCAATTTTGTAGCTTAGTTTTTATTTCATGGTTCCTTAGCTCAGCAATATGAATGTTGTTAGATAGCTTGTTATAAATAAATGCACTCATGACGTAATACTGACGTCTGGCAAACGTAGTTTTATGTTTTACTGAGGAACAGATAATTCCAGTTTTACGTTTTGTTGTGTCTGGAGGAGGAACATGTATCCTAAGAGTGGCACGGAGTATATATAGTTGCCTCACTGTCAGCAGTCTACATTCTTTATATAGTTTAGTTGTAGGAAATCTATATGGTTTGGAAAATAAGACCTTAAGCACCGCCCTTTGTGCGCGCTCCAATTTGATAAGCTTAGTTTTTCGCGGCCCCTCCCCCACCCAATATTATTCATTGTTCCGATATATGTGCGCAGGTCTGCGATCATGATCGAAGGCGCAGATATACAATTTCTGTCTGAATAATTTGATAACTCAGACTGAGTGTATATATTGTAGAATGCGCTGTTTTACAAAAAAGATCTGTTTTATAAAACAGCTGAACATCGTTACGCTGGATTGCCCTACGTTTAACAAACTGTTACCCAAGTTGAGACGTAGTGTAGAATTACATATCTACAGTCAGACAGAGTTATTTATTGTATAGATATATTAAATAGAGCACTCAAGTAAAAGAAAATATACTGTATTCCGAATTGTCTTCCCGTGGCTGGGTCGACGGAACCCTCTTGGGGCTCTTATTTTTGTGTCCGTAAACACGTACGGGAAAACGGGAGTAGTTTGCTCGCTATGCTCACTCACTGGCCCCCGTCATCCTCTTTGAGCCTAAACCGTCCGTGTCGGGGTATACGGAACTCCCAAACTCACTTTTCTCGTGCATATTAATCTCGTGTCAATTTAATTTATTTTCTTTCATAATCCTGTTTTAGTATAGTTGTTATTATGTCAATAAAATTTATTATTTTGCTGTTGACTTATAAAATAGATTTAATAAAGTTAAATTATTGTTGATAAGACACACAGAGCCGTGAATGACAAAATTTAGAACTGGATCTACAATTTGACGTTTCATTTCACGCTGTTCTACATATCCTCTGATCGACGAAAACGAGCCCAAAGAGCAATACTAAAAGTAGCCACTTCCTGTCCTTTTCTTTTTCCAACATATTTTATTGTATCAAAATTGTAAAATTAATTATATATAAATATTTACTAACTTTGCCCTATGACCAAACCGAACCCTTGCCAAACATTGTTAAATAAATACATTAGGTATTATTATATTTCCAATAAGTTTATGTTAACCCTAGAACCCTACACTCTCCAGCCTGCTAGTTATTCCTACACAGTGGTACTGGGGTACCCCAAAATAAAATACCAGTAATTCTATAAATAAAAGCCAAATAATGAAAATACGTTTTATTATAAAAGAATAGATACTTGAAATTAGAAATCAATCTTAAAATCCAAAATTTTAATTAAATTGAGCGTTTCTCACGAACTTTAACCTTATCAAAGAAATAAGAATTTGTACTTATTTCACGACAATTAGTTTTTCTGTCCTTGGATCTTCAGCCGAAGCTACCTGTGTCTGACATACAAGAACAAGGTTTTGAAAATCGGTGGGTTTCTAGAGGATCGCAGCAATCGCCTCCGTTGTTGCCTTCCCAAAAAAACCCCTTCTTAAAATTGTCTTTTGGTAGCGTTCCTATAAATGTTCATTAATGAGTACTAGACTAATATTTTCATAAATATGCGTCAACACTTTATCTCTTTCTTTATGTCATTTTCATTTTCTTCATCGCCAGATTCGTAATCTAACATATAATTATTTCCTTATCATTCAATCCTCGACTGACAGCCATCTAAAACCATAAATGACTCTTTTAGCATCACGTTTCTTAATATATAATATGTTTAAAAATTGATTTGTCACATATGTGAAGTATTACATATAATAAATATATACGAGTTATGAGTAACAATATAGAATATTACTAATTACTTTCATACACACTAATGGATTGAAAAATTAAAATACACTTACAGTATTCTTACACTGGGGTCCTGAGGTACCCCACGTCACTCCTAGACGCGTCTATACAGTTTGACTGTCACTGCTGAACTAATAAATCGGTAGCGGACAACACTAAACTAAAATACACAGACGCTCAAACCTGTATAAATAACATAAACAGAAATAATTAGAAAATAATCTGCCTTGGGGTGCCCCAGCACCCCCTGTAGGGTTCTAGGGTTACTTATGCTTTTATTTTTAATGATTTTAATGTTAAATATTATTAAGATTTCTGATTTTTCCCTGTAGCATATTATAAGCTCTCCTGCCGCCTGTTACACGGGTTTATCCTAGTACAGGCACCCTACATTTTCATACCTGTATAGTCTCTAAGATTCATATTGTATTTTTATCATTCTTTTATTGAATAAATAATTTGAATTTGAGTAACTGCTCTTTAGTTCCACTTCATATCGATAGGTACTACGACAAAATATTTTTGTGGAAGTCACTATTCGGCGGCAATATTTCTTCATTATCGTTCATTAATTATCGTTTCAAAATCATCATGATTTTTTGGCATGTCTATATTAAGATATATTAGGAGTAGTCAGATTGTCAGCTTTTTTAATTTATAAATGTTTTACATACTGGCAACAATTAAGCGTCGGTTATCCGTCCTCCGGTCCGGCTTGCTGTCAATGTCAAGGAAAACCCAAGCAAACTTGTTCTGGAATTGGATTATACTTACTATTGAAAATTTGCGATTTCTTTAATTATTATGAGATAAAATTGTTCAACCAGTTAATTACGTGTTAAGGGATCTCTTCTATAAAAACTAAAATTGTGTGACGCCATCCGTAACAGTTAGGATATCGCGTTTTATGTGTGCGTTGAATGTCGTTTGAATAAACTGTTAAAATGGCAAAAGCACAAATAAATACGAAATCTAGCAACTATATTAAGGATAGGGAAAGTTTTCTCAAGGATTTGAAGCAGTTCAACGAAAGCAAAAAGTTTGTATACAGTTTTTAAGGCACCACTTGTTTGTATATAAATGTATACCACATAGGCTATTAGGTTGTTGTACTTTAGTGAACTATCCAACATATAAACGGTATTTATTGAAATTGTAGTTACTTTCGTCATTATTTATTGAATAAATTGTCTCATATAATTTTATAGTGTAAGCAATTTGCTTTACCCAACTTGTTCATTTAAAATACTAAACAAGACAGTGTTTATATATTGCAACTAACCTAAAAGTTGACACTATAAAAGAAACTGTAAAGCATGTAAATAGGTTGTATGTTGTCATATATATTTCATACAAACAAAACTTAGCTAACTAATGACAACATATTCTTTAAGAACCTTATCTACTGTTCGCGTCACATAAGTATGCCTCTTTAAAGTTAGGCTTTCAGAAAGGCTGCACCGTACTGTCCTGTGTACTGTGCCATAATAATCTGTTTGCATATGAAAATATATTTAAGTTTAAGGATATCAATAATTAAAGTTTATATATACATTTTAAATAACATAATCTCATACTCACTTGGTTTTGTTTTTCATAACGTTGTAAAAGACAAATACTTCACAAGTAGTGAATATATTCTCTGTAAATTGTTAGCTGGATATTGCCAAAATGCCTTCAAGTAAAAATTTTCTTTTATTACCTCCTTATATTAAATTAACAAAAAGAGATTACAAAAACAAATATTTAGAAACAATAATACTGTGTAACTATTTTGGCACCAACTGTCTACTGCACTGAGTGAGCAGGACACAAACAAGCATCAAATGTATACAAGAGAATGACACAGAGGCTGGACATTATTCCCTTGTCCTGCACCAGTTTTTGTTGTAATATTGACTACCATTCAGGTTTTCGTAGCCGACTTCAAAGCGCCTCATATTGTATTGCATTGTAAGATTACTTTTATTTTCAGCTTACCTACTAAAGTGCCTATAGTGAATGGCATAGAAATAGATCTGTACCTGTTCTACTCATTAGTTCAACAGCGAGGGGGCCTTGGCAAGGTTGGTTGTTTTAAATTTTGGTTGTCCAGACAAGACTGCTAAATCACAATGAAAGTGCTGATTGTACTTTTAGTTTCATTAATAGTGTTTTATATTTCTGTTGTGTAAGTTGATTTATGTTATTACTGCTTTATCAGTTAATAATAGGAAATTTGAATTTGTACACCTCTACCTTCCCCTTCGGGGAATATAGATGTTATGATATGTTATGTATTTATAATTCTAGATTTTTTTAAAGAGTTGGTTATTTTTAGGTAAAAATATATTGTCTAGATTGTTTTGAACTAAAATACCAATGTTATTTATGTTGTTTTTTTATAATTATAGGATATATTTTATCGGATTAGCTAATGTTTAGATATCAGTCTCTCTACTCCATCAGGCTTCATAATGTTATCAATGAAATTTTTAATTAATTAACATTTATTGTATAGGGCTATTTACTCACATCCATTTTTTGGAGGTAACACTACAAGTTCCTGGTAATAAGAATGTCACAAGAAAATGTTAATGGTAAAATCATAAAAATATTATTTTTTACAGGTAAACCAGAATGACACATGGGAATCATTCCTGCGACCATTAAGACTGCCCCATCCATGTATCAATGGATCCACGCTGCTTAGAAGAATATATGGGACATATTTGGAAAAGTAAGATATTGGATATTTTTCAGGTCCATAAATTTATGCATCCACTGTAAATATTGGGAATAGGTGTTAGAAATATTCTTATCCCCAATCATGTCATTCCAATTTTCCTATTTCAAAATTCTCATAGAGTTACGAGCCATTAATATAATTATTAAAAACATTCCCAAATCATTTAATAATAATGCATTTGTAATAGTTAAATAATGGCTGTGTACCAAATACGGTACACTGTACTGCTAATGTGTTCATAATGTATTTTCGGGGGCTGAGTTGCCCGCGTCCGTAGGAATGCACCCTAAAAATGGAATTCCTACACGTCGTGTTTCGGTATACATATAGTCCGGTGCAACCATTGTGGGAGACCGGTCTGGGCAGTTGCATTAACTCCCCAAATCTGTCCACTTTACTTAGAGTGAATAGATTTATTCTGGATCTACATACTCCATCCTCCGCCACTCTGTCGCTGACCATCAGGCGAGTTGGTAGCCAAATGTAGATCAATTTGAGATAAAACACGTTTCCCCATACGCAATATCTCCTGTCATTGTGGGTGTGTTTAGTTAGACACATCCACAGTGAAATCCAGAAATTTTGCTGAACATAATTAAAACAAACATAACTTATATGCCTTTTTTTTCCTAGATATGAGAGAGCAAAGGGTCCGCCAGGCAGGGACGACGACAATGATCTTGATGATGACCCGCGGCGCGGAAGGGGGGGCGCGATGCCGCGCATTTCCTTTGGAGGGGGTTCGTACATATCAGGTATGTTTCAACCAGAAATATATTGATGACTATGCCTTTGTAAATTGCCAGACTGGGGTTGATTTGTATTCTTAAACAGCACACTTTTAATATTTAAATACTACTATAACTCACTAATGTCGCCAATCAATAACCACCACTTCTGATAAATCTATCTTACTATAATAAAGAAAGAAAAAAAAAACTTTGGCGTAACTTTCTGGTTCTTAAATTGTGACACCTCACAATACCGTTCCCAAAAATAAAAATAAATAATGTGCAGTCGAAAATGTGGGTAAATTTTATATGTGCCTAAATTTTACGCAAGCGATTTAGTCGACCCCCAACATTTTCGATTCTATTGTTCCAGTAAATCTGTTTAAAAGCTTTCTGCTTTGAAAAATATATTCAGGGCTACCTCTTTTTGGTTTTCCCTTGGCCTCCAAACCATTATCCGGCCCTGCATCTACTAATAACCCTCAAAAAACTTACAACCTATTACCAGTTGTTTGGCAATATTATTTATCGACATCTAAGCATCAGGTGAGGCTCTACGCACTGGTTCCCGTGTTGCGGCTGCGTCAGAACGATTGGCCCTCTCGCTCTTATCGCCGATGCCCAACGAGCAGGACTTCGCCGTGAACGTGTGCACCGTGTTAGCGGCGGATCACTCAAATAGACTACCGCTCATTTCTACGCCGCATATATTGGACTTTCTGTTGGCGCATGCTGGCGTCTATAATCATTGTAAGTATAATTGCAATAATAACAATATTTTTGAGAAATGTATTAGTTTCTAAAACATCTGCAATTTTTTGTTGATTGTATAATAAAGTTTCAAAATAAGTGATAACTTACAAAGTTCAAATGTTTTATGGATGTAAGTCAGTAATTATTTTAACCATATAATAAAATTCGAACTCATTATTTCTTGTAAAATAATCATTAGCTGATAAAAAGTTTGAAATTTTAATAATTTTTTTTGATGCACTCATTTCTGTATATCACCTAGTTAAATAATACCATGTAAACTGTACCCCAAAAATATGTTAATATTTCATTTGCATATTGTTTTACTAGGTTTTTTAAATTTCACTCCAGGAAGATCCTGGAGTGAAATCTCCACAAAGCTTAGCAAACTATCTTTCTCACTTTCTCTCTAACCAAACTTACTATCATCTAGCGAGTCTCCGTGACACAATCGGCCGGTCTTACTTCGAGGCCCGGGGCCGCTACCCTGACGACTTCTGGAGTATGCGGGCCGGGGGCGGAGGGGCTAAGGAATTAGCTGATGAGACCAAGTTTATGCAGCCCGGAGTAGAACAACCTGACTTGCTGGTCCAAGCCAGGGCGGCTCATAACACCCTGACTGACTGTTTGATGAATGAAGTAAATGAAGAGGAGATGACCATTGAGAAAATTTTTGAGGATGTGAGTTTTTGTGTGGTTGTAAATTGGTCAGTAATTGGAGATAATTCGTCAGTGACGCACGTATAGTAGCACATTTGTGATATGAAATGTATGTGAATTTGTGCTATTATTGTTTTTGTTAAAAAGTGAGTCAGTGTAATTCCTCTACACCCAGTACGTGTCATACGGATTCAGGCATTAAGCATTGGATATCTCATAATTAAACACTCAAAAAGTAAAAAAAGTCGTTGATATATGGGCAATACAGTCTAAAATAGCATGTTATTTGATGAAGCCAGTGATTTCAGCAGAGATTTTAACTGTTTCACCTATTATTGCTAAAGACACATCACAAGTTACCATTACAACCCTATCAGCTAAACAGAAAAAAGATTTCTAATCCGTTTTCTGCCATATCTTGTGCTAATCTAACTTCATCTCCCAGGATGTGCTAGAAGACTGGGTAACGGAACCGTCAGATGAGAACCAGCTCTTCGCTCCAGAGTTACCGGGAGGTGCATCTTGTGTGTATACCCAGAGAGTCCTGCAAATAGCCTCTATTGTAAGGTCTTTGTCCTTCCACGAAGAGAATGTCCAGTACTTGTCTAAGAATACTACACTTATTAGGTGAGTCAGTATTAGGAATTTATTTTGTATTGTGGATGCATTTACAAGCAATTTCAGACGTTCCACTCACTCTCGGCCAGAAAAAGTATTGGTGGGCCATATAAGTGTTTTTCCCGTCTGTGAATCGGGTTTGCAACTCTTCACGCAGCCGTCTACCTTTCTGGCGATGTTCAATACACTTATATTGAGGAGGAACGAGAATTGATCACCACCACCTTTAAAGACAGCTAAGAACACATAATTTGGTCTTAACTTGGTTAATATATGAGGTTTTTGCTATTACACTTTTTTTATATCTGTTTTTTTTACGAGTCCTCAGCCACCCTAGGTGACTATGACCCCATAGAGGAACGCATATCCTAATAAATATATAACCTAGTAAACGCGGAAGTTTGTATGTATGGATGTTTGTTACTCTTTCACGCAATAACTTCTGTACGGATTTGGATTAAATTTGGCACACAGATAGTTTATAACCTGGATTAACACAAAGGGTACTTTTTATCCCGGCTGGACCCAATTCTGAAGTCCACGTACACTGAAGTCGCTGGCAGAAGCTAGTATACAATAAAATGGAATTATTGTCTATCTAACACTTCTTGCATTTAAGCACATAACACAACTATAAGATGCTCCTACACGCACGTGACACATAATTATTAAGACGACATTTAACCGGATTAATCATGTGTATTATTGATTTTTGTTTCAAACTTTGTTGCGTTTGTGTTCCCAGGAAGACTGATTACTTTCGTCAATGTTATGTTAATGTGTTTTTGTTCCAGATTTTTGTTGCTATGTGCAAACTGTTGGGTAGGCACATTACGGCAGTCAGGTCTCGATACCCTTGGAAACGTATCTACTGAACTAATCATCAAGGTAAGAATTTCAACATACTTACATAATTTTAATGTCTTAAGAGTGGTTCATATTGAATTAATAAGCAAAAAATTATATTATTTAATTTATTGACTTCTGAATCTATTCTATCTACTCTATTGAACTCTAGGAGAAAGTTTAAAGTAGGATTTCATTTTAGGATATAACTTTTGTAATTAACCCACGGGAACTTACTTTTCTTTAATAAATAAATAAAAAAAACTTTTGGTAAATCATTAAGTAAATATTTTTTTACTACTGTTTTTTTACTACTGTTTTTCTCCTAGTTTTTTTAGAAGCAGTCTTGAATTTCTAATTATTACTGCAAGATGTCAATATTAGAAAACAGGTTTTATTATATTTATTTTTTTATGGTCAGCAGTCCAGTTTTTGTTTTACAGGACCCCGCAACATGTCTGATATCTCGTCACGTATTATCCACGATACAATCGGCGTTAGTATCTCAAGATAGAGCAAGAGTGCTCGCCGCTCTAGAATTACTGAACAAACTCGCTCAGAATGAGGTCAATGAAGATGCGCTGCTCAAAGCGTTGGAAGCTAAGGTAGGAATATAGTGATTTACCAGGTGTCTCATTTAAATGCTATATGGAAGGAAAGTATTTAATTATCTTGAAAAATACTTCACTACATATTATAAAACGAAGTCGCTTCCCGCTGTCTGTCCCTATGTATGCTTAGATCTTTAAAACTACGCGACGAATTTTATAGTATTTCAAGTTTTTGTATACATTGGCTAAAATATAATATTATTTGTTGTCGGAAAAAAATAAGCCGTCTGAGAGCTTTCAACGAAAACGCTGCCTAAACCCTTTGAGATATAACAAAATTATGTATGGTGGAATTGTGTATCTTACATAGTTCTACAGAACAGTCCGCGAGAGCATATGTCTATCTCTCAAGGATAAAATACTGTTTAAATTTTTACTAAAAAAATTGGCAACTATCAAGCGGGAACGGAGCAAAATTTCATGATTACTTTTGGTCGCGATAACCGACTTCCACGCAGGCGAAGCTGTGGGCATCAGCTAGTTACTAAATAGTTATGCATCGTTTATTTTTAGTTGTGATAATTTTACACACCTAAAATTGCGAATGTTTAAATGGGGCAACGGATCACAGTCGATTTTCAATATAATATGGACAAGTTATATCTCGACTAGAGTCAGAGAGCCTATAATTGTAGTTATTCACAGGTTTACCACGAGGTTTGTGCACTGCTAACACTACGGGACATAATGGTGCTAGTGTGCACGTTAGAGTGCGTGTACGCGCTGACGTCACTCGGCGACCGCGCCAGCGAGTCCGTCGCGCGGGTGCCCGGCCTTATACACACACTCGTCTCGCTCGTCACTGTTGAGGTGAGTAGTGTAGTGTGGTGTAGTACTAGTGACATAATGGTGCTAGTGTGCACGTTAGAGTGCGTGTACGCGCTGACGTCACTCGGCGACCGCGCCAGCGAGTCCGTCGCGCGGGTGCCCGGCCTTATACACACACTCGTCTCGCTCGTCACTGTTGAGGTGAGTAGTGTAGTGTGGTGTAGTACTAGTGACATAATGGTGCTAGTGTGCACGTTAGAGTGCGTGTACGCGCTGACGTCACTCGGCGACCGCGCCAGCGAGTCCGTCGCGCGGGTGCCCGGCCTTATACACACACTCGTCTCGCTCGTCACTGTTGAGGTGAGTAGTGTAGTGTGGTGTAGTACTAGTGACATAATGGTGCTAGTGTGCACGTTAGAGTGCGTGTACGCGCTGACGTCACTCGGCGACCGCGCCAGCGAGTCCGTCGCGCGGGTGCCCGGCCTTATACACACACTCGTCTCGCTCGTCACTGTTGAGGTGAGTAGTGTAGTGTGGTGTAGTACTAGTGACATAATGGTGCTAGTGTGCACGTTAGAGTGCGTCATTCAAATCCCCCGGAAAGGGGGGGCCTTTTGTATTTTTGAGGAAAATACATCATCCCGTTGTGCCGAGGACCTAGGTCGTTGCAGGAATCGCCGCGGCCATGTCAGGTTATGGTCCGTTGAACAATGGGTACTCCAGAGTCTGTGCACATTTACTCAGTGTGGCGCACGTGTTACTCGCGGTGCGTTGTCGCCTTTAACCTTTCGCCCGCCATTTAGGACGTCTTATGGAGACGTCATTGACATCTATTCAGTTCTATACTGTGACTGAATAAGCACGAATAACTTTGGAGTTAATTTAATGTCATACAGAGGCGATTATCTTAAATATCAAATACTTTTCTCCATATAAATAATATATTTTGTCGATAATGCGTTTAAAAAATGTATCAGTATTAACATTTATTGTGTTTTTCAGGCCCAAAGCTACGGTCCACGCGCTTGTATTCTCATGCGGGTAGTGGAGACAGTTAGTGGGCCGAGCGCCATCGCAGCTCAAGCTGAACGAGATGCGCAGGAGAGACAGACGCAGCAACAAACAACGGTATGATTAAATAAAATAATATTTTGTGCTTAATGGGCAGTCGCTCCATGTAAAATACTGGTTAAACTGCATCTACGAGTAGAAGAGACTAGAAGTCGATCTCAATGTAGTCGGGAAAAGGCTAGACAGATTAATTTTGTATAGATTAATCTTTAAACGCATAAACGGATAGCGAACTCTAAAGTTATATATTTCGCTAGCTCTGACCACTAAGCCATCTCGAGCCAGCCCAGCCTCGGCCGAGATGGCTTAGTGGTCAGAGCGCCTTGAGTATTTATCTGGAAGGCGCAGGTCCGAATCCTGCTCACGACCGTAATTTTCTTTCCACAAAAATGTATACTTTAGATTGATTTTGTGTTAAAATACTTGAATTTTTATTTTAGGAATGGTTTATTTCGGAATTTATGACTCAACCGAGAGAGCTTCAGTAAAAGTGACATAGCGTAATATGACACCAGTGAGGAGACAGTAGTATTGAGTATATGAAAAAATATCGATACCAAATTAAGTATCAGAAGCCAAAGTATTCAGTACTAAAATATTGTGGTGGCAGTTTTGGTACTGGGTATCGACACTTTTTGCTTATCTTATACCTATATGTTTTGCATTAGTTTTAAGTACTGAGTCGAAGGCGCAGGTTCAAATCCTGCTCTTGACCGTATTTTCCTTTCCACGAAAATGTATAATTTCGCAGCCGTGTCGTCGCTCGCGCCGTCCTATACAAGTGTAATTTACGTACCGTGTAAAAAGTTCAACATATATTACTCAGACTCAGGTATTGAAGCCAGTATCAGAGCCCCAACAGACGGCCACGGTGACGGCTACGACTGCTGCCGTGTCTTCACTCGCGCCCGTTTCGTCTATACAACAGTCTCATTTACAACAGAGGACTGTGCAGGTGAGTGACAGTAAGGTGAGGGTTTTTTTATTACTAATAAACTTAAAATGTTTAAAATTTCTTAAGGTGCATAGAGTGTGCCAACAGGCGGTGACCACAGAAATCTTAAAAAGTCAATAGAAATGCCAAGTTTATTTAAATCAACTATATTTTACTACTGGGACGCTTGTCGCTTATTTGCAGCTATTTTAACACATGTGCTTATTTATTTAAAATTATAAGTTTACAGTGCAATATCACCAAATACTCGCATTTAATATTTTACAATCATATAATCTAATATATAAAAATCTCTTGTCACATCATATAATCTTCTTCTAATCTTCACACACGTCACAGTGTTTGTTGTCGAACTAAATTTAAAAAACTAAATTTTTATGAAATTTTGAGTATATTTGGTAGGTCTGAGAATAGGTCATAGACTTTTTATACGCCTAGGTGATAACGGTGTCTCTATCCAGAAAATGTATGTGGAAGAACAAAGTTTGCGGGGCACAGCTATTTAATTATATAATTTTCAAATCTAAATTACTTAAATATAAATATATACATTGACAAATATAGTAGTATCATGGAACATGTCAATATTAATGTGCTGAGTGAGTAACTAGTTCAGCAGTGTGACTGCTCGAAGTTTCGCCTTACTTATCATATGGCCAAGCGCTGAAATTGCTCGCTGTATTTGTCCATCGCGAGCATTCACTAGTGAGCATATCGATAGAAAGGGATCACTAATTCGGGGGGTGTTATTCGAACATCCGAATCAAAGAAACTTCATAATGATTGTAATGTTCGGTTTAAAAGACACACTCATGAATGATTTACAGTGGGGATATATTCATTAAAATAAAATATAGATATATTTTTTGAAATGTGTTCGTTATATTTCTTTTTTTTTGTTATTATTAATCTAACTCTCCTATTCCAGACTCTTTATAGTATTTATTTTATTACTAATTTAAGGCTCGTTTTAATAAACGAATCTTGTTTGAGAAGCTCCGCCCCTTTTAAAATAGCCCCTACCCAATTTTTTTTAATTAACTTTCCTACTTTTCATCATCTCTAGTAATATATGTTAGAAACAAGCTTAGATAGCTATTTATGAACAAGCTCACATATGAGTGGCATATTAATACGTCAATTCTTAGTCCAGGAATTCGATAAAAAACTAATAACATTTAAATAAAACTCATCAGGAAAACGAACACTTTGCCCAAGCATGGCTCCGCTCCGCCTATGAAGTGCTCCCAGCAACTGACAACAGCGCGTGCGATGCCAACGACGTCTACCGACAATATGTCGCCTGTTGTACTAAACTGAACAGGAAGGGAGTCATCGCGCCTGCGCACTTCCCTAGACTTGTCAGGTTAGTTCGTCTAACTCTTCTCTTACGTGGAAGTTAATCTAGTTGACTAAGTATTTGGAACTGTGCAATTAATATTAATTAATGTTTAATAAGTGCAGGTAATTTGCCTATGTGTAATAAAAGCTTTTGACTTCGGCTTTGTATAATAACCTTCTTGAGATAATTCATACTTATTATATTTCTGATATCCGCGGTTTCACCTAACGATGAAAACCTCCATTCAAGATAACGGCAAAAAATATTTTGTGTCAAAGTTAAAGCAGTACTGAGCACTGTACTACAAGTTCGTTCAATAATTCTATATCCTAACAATCCAATTCCGTTGGTTTAGAGGGGTGTTCGGAGGTACAGTTGGACCAAACACAGTGACGTTATCGACGGGGGAAACCCAACAGGCTTATATAGGAATCAGATCCAGAGCTATACAGAATCGAACCAACCCTACAACAGGTTAGTAAAGATTTCATTATGTTAAGTAATATTTTGTTAACTTCTCCTCTTACTTAGTATACATGTTATAGCAGTAATAGTCTAGTGGTATGACCGTTGGAATGACAAGTCAAAGGTCGCAAGTTTGAATCCAAGGCTTGCCACTGACTTTTCAGTCATGCGCGTATTATTAATTAATTATCACTTGCTTAAAACGGAGAAGGAAAACATCGTGAGGAAACCAGCACACCATAAAAGAATTGTTCTCGATGGTGTGTAAAGCCATGTCAGAAACCTATGGGTGGTTTAAACTATGACACTAGGTTGTTCATCAACCATACGATATGGATGAAATAAACATGTTTGCAAAATATAAAAAAAAAATAGCAAAAATACAAATAAATTATGATTTTTGGGATTGATTTCTTGAGATTTTAAGAATGAGTGAATTTTGTTGTCTCCTAACAATCCAACCAACATATATGTATTCAACATATCCAAAATATATGTAAAGAATCTTAATTAATTACCCTAATTATTCTATAGGACCATCATCACCGATTCTAAAAGCTCAACTGACGAATAAGGCTGCAGCTGAAGCCAAACCAGTTGTTTCTCAACCAACGGTCCAGGTATTAAAGTCTTGTTTAAATATGCCTGTATATGTCTAAATATAATTTGACGCTATTCGACTTTAAATATTGACTCTATTAAATATATATATATATATATACAGTACTGTTCTGAATGATATTAAACCTAATTTTTTATTTTATAATGTTAACTCCGATTCCTCTACCGCATTATTATTTTATGTATGACTTAATATTACTGTTAAAATAATAGTCGTGCTCTCATTACAATCTTCGAAGACACTCTTTAACGTAGAAATACATTTTATAAATTAAAAACTTCATTTTATATTTTGATCGTTTTTCATGTTCTTTTTATTCACATTTTCGAAAGTCAACACTGATTGCTAGCAATTACATTACTGTAGACGTATGAAATATCATATTCCCAACGTTCCTAATTCACATCCTATATTGTATCAGTCCCAACCGCAGCCCACACCATCGCACCCGCATCTGTCTCAAGCGCTCGAGTCAAGTCCTTCAAACACGACATTAATCAAGCACTTGTTAGCGCATAAAGTAAGCCCAGCCACCCTACAGCAACCGCAAGTAAGTGCTACTAACAAAACTAACATTAACACTGTTTGTAAGGTTTCAGTTCTTGATAGGAAGGGGACTGCAATATAAAGTTGTTAAGATGAGGTCTAAGAAAATGTATTGACGAGTATTTGATAGGATGGGGTCTAGAATATAAAATTATTGAGATGGGGTCTAGGTTATAAAGTTGTTGAGATGGGGTCTAGGATATAAAGTTCTTGAAATGGGGTCTAGGATATAAAGTTCTTGAAATGGGGTCTAGGAAAATATATGGCCGAGTATTTTATATGACAAGGGCTTAGTTGTTGGTAAAATATGTTCACTTCTATTGCGTTTATTACCCGATTTAAATGTATAATATGAATTGTTTTTCAAGTAAATTTCGTTATATAAATAACTATATAATTTGACAGTTGACGATTTGATTTTTTATTTATATTAGATTTTTTTTGTTACGAATTAGTTGTTATTTATGTTTTTTTTTTCTGATATAATTTGCATAATTTACTTTTGAACCTAGACACAGAGACGGTGAGATTCGATTAAAGGTATAAAAAACAAACATACAGTGAGAAATTAACAAATTGCATGTATTTGAGATTATCAAATGTTACGCAATCCTTCGATTACGTAAATCTGAACTGAATTATTAAATCAAGCATGTTACTAAGACGTAATTTTTAATTAGACACTTGAAGGCTCTGATAAAATCTTGCCGTAGCCACAAGTCTGACAGTCAGTAGTCTTTGCCCAAAAAAAAATCACTTGGTTGAAAGAACTGTTATTAAATGCCTTGGCCCAAAAAATCGAGTATCTAATGGTAGTATTTTGTATTTTAATATGGCAACATTGCCTCGTAGTGGCAGTTTGAAGCAACGTAGAAAGGCATGCCACGTATACTAGTTAATAAACTAACAATAAAATAACTGGTTTGAACGGCATGAGTATTCTGCTAGCTTTTTGTGAGCATGGTCTTATTTTTATATTTTTTTATATCAATTTTAGATGTAGGATATTCAATTTAATATTCTCTTTTTTTATCTAAAATACTCATATAAGTTGTTTGAATGATTTCATTATTTGTACGTGTTTCATAAAAAAGAATATGCAAATAATAAATGGAATTTCACACAACAAATTTTTAATACTTTTTTTCCACAAATGTCATTGTAGATCACCTGGATACATCTGCATATGACTTACTATTTGGATTAATCTTTCATTTGTGTTTTTTTAAGGACAACGCAATTTTATACAGATTAATTAGGTATTCATAAACTTTTCTTTTTAATATGTAACTTACAGTATATGATTACTTTATACGTAGGAACAGGGACGATAAACAATGCGGAACAGACTAATTCAATAATTATGATGACTGTAGGTAGCGCAAAGACAACAGAACCAACAGAGAGGACCAGCTACTTCGAGCACAGTTGTGGTGCAAAACAACCAGGTAATTTTAAAAATTTATATTTGATAACTTCTTTTGTCTTTTTATTGTACCGGATGTGACATTCAAAAACTAGAAATCCGTAGGCAATGAGTTGAGGAATAACAGCTTAGGTAACCGTTTGGATAATATTCGGCTTCTGGTCTTTGTTAATATGGCGCCAGCTTTCGAGAACAATCTCTCTGCTGGAGCCGAAGAAGCCGGTACCAAAAGGTGCTTACTCGCAACTGTGTAAGCTGGGGATAAGCTCCCTCATATTTTCTCCAGGATTCTAAAGCGTCTTCTTTTAATCCTATTAGAGGCGCAGCTATGTACAAGCTTTATTCAGATGTCTGACTGTAACTTTGACCGGTTCCCATAGTCTCCATGAACAGCTTGTTGTGGTTAGGGATGTGAAAAAATAATCGATTATGGAAATAATCGATTAAAATCTAGTCCATCTAGTGAATGTTTGATTAGCTAAAATTAATGAAGAACTGTTTCAAAAGCATAGAAGGGGTACCATCGTAGACGCACAGATGGCGTTAATGTAATATTATCTCCATGGAGATAGTATTCTTTGATTGTTCGCACTCCGGGTTATAAAAGACCAGACTTAATGTCGGGGGGTGGCAGACGAAAAATCGACTATGATATTATAAAAAAAAAACGATTATTAATCCATTATTTGTAATATTAAAATCGCATATAAAAAACGATTTTTACTTTTTTTAAATCGATTATTTCCATAATCGATTATTTTTTCACATCCCTAGAAAGCACTACTTATTTATGATGAAGAAAAATAACTTTAGGTAATTTTGACTTAACTAACATACTATCTGCCATATGCCGGAGGATTTATGGGCAAAAACTCCCTACTTAACACTTAGAAGAATACACGGCCATAATATGAGTTTTATGTATGACGTCTCTACACGTCTTGTGTCCCTAAAAATGAAAAGTGGAAAGAAGTCTTTCCTTTCTGGGAGACTACAAGCTTATAATATCAATACATTAATGATAATAATCTAGAATTATTTTACTGTTTCACCAGATAAAGCATAGTGATGAATGCTGGTTTGCTTTCTCTATGTATTAGAAGATATATTTTTTTGCTATTTTTTAATTTGCCAATAAGGTCTAAATGAAATTGAGACGCTGGACAGTTTTTAGTCTCTAAAATATTGATATTTCATATAAATATTGCGAACCTTCACTTTGCACAAACAGAATCGTTGCTTTTATGATCTCTTCTATCTATGTCATCATCAACATCATCCCCCTGTCCTTATCCTAATTTATTTGGGGTCGGCGCAGCATACCTATATCTGGCATGCTGCTAAAGTTTTGGCTGTTTTATGACCGGCCGCCTGCCTGACGTCAACCCTCTTTGGGAATGCTGTTGTTGTTGGTAACCGCCACCGACACGGTCTCCTTCTATCTAGCTATTTCATACCGAATGTTATCCATGCGCCAGGATCTGATGTCCTAATATCACACTCCACTAACTGGGCTATCTATGTATGCATCTTAAAAATATAACATATTTTATATTATGCACAGACACTAGACGTTGACCCAGAAGCTTTGATCAAGTGTACGACTATTACATCCGGCGGTGTTGCCAGCAGTACACCCATTGATAAGGTAAAATCATAAGTTTTATATTAAACAGTATACTAGGGAGAACTTTGCTCAGGATTAGATAATAGCGATATACGACTAAATGTAATCTATCGACTGTATATATACCTTTTTGTCGTCGAAATTAAATATATAATATATAAAGTTACAATATTAAATGGAAAAAGAATACGGTCGCGAACAGGATTCGAACCTGCGCCTCCCGGATAGATACTCCAGGCGCTCTGACCACTAAGCCATCTCGACCTCTGCTCACCACCGCGAATTCTTCTTCCATATTTAAACACGTCTTATGGCGACGTCATTGCAATCAATTCGGTCACTTGTATGGATACTGAATTGATTGCAATGACGTCGCCATAAGACGTGTTTTTAATATTGTAACTTTAGAGTTCGCTAAGCATGCGTTAATGCTTTTTCAAAGACATATCTTGAAATATAATATATATTTATTTATCTATTTCCAGGTTCAATTAAATCCTCAAGAAGATCTTCTAGGTAAAATAAAAAACTACATTTACTTATGATTATTTTATATTTACGTTTGTGATAGAAATGTGAAGCTATTTGTTTTATTTTCAGTGCCGAAGGAAGAACCAGTACAAATTCAGATAGACGAGCAAACCCAGCTAACTATCGTAAGTATAAAATTATAATATTGTTAATTTGTACACAAGAACAATATACTACACTCGTACAGCATGATGAAATAAATAATCTTAAATTAATAAAATATATGAATGGTAGCACTTAACACAAGACGTAAAATTTATGTTTAAATATTATTAAACATAAATTAATAGATAAATAAAAATAATTTTGTAGAAAGATAAATACGGTCGTAAGCAGGATTCGACCTGCACCTCTCTGATAAATACTCCAGGCACTCTGACTAGCCATCTCGACCTCTGCTCACTACGTCGGATTCTCTTCTACATTTTAACGTTTATTCAAAGTGGACTAATATCTTAGTCTATCTAGTTTTTGAATATTGACAATGTTGTCACCACCCCAAAACATCCACCCGTAAATGGAATGTTATGTTTTTAAGGTTCATGTATGTATGTTTGTGAGTTTCTTTGTTCCAACATATCGTCTAAACGCTTGAACCGATTCCGATGTATAGGGTATTGATAGAATCAGCATGGCAGGCGTGCTTTCTAATATAATTTTTTAAAGTAATTTTATTTGGCTACCTGGACACAATTCCAAATTCCGGGTTATTACTAAGGATTTCTTAACAGAAAAATTCAATAACACGGTCCCAACCGAGTATCGATAACACTTTACATTTGACATTTTCACAGAAATCAGCCCAAAACAAAATGCTAGCAGACTTACTGAAGAAGAACTCCAACCCTCCACTGCAAGTGGTACAAATGGGTCCTCAGATTAATGCGCCAACGATCCAAATCACGGAGACCGGTCAAATCGTTCAAGTCAAATCCGACCCCACACCGGTCATACAAATTAACGCTGACTCTGGCATTGTATCTCAAGGAAACCAGTATTTCCAGATAAAGGTAAAATTTACTATCAAATTAGATTATGATACTAAATGGAAAACGACTTGTGTAACTTCTAACTTTTTAAGGCTACATTTGATCTTAGAAATCACGCAGACAAGAGAATCGACGTCATAAAAATAACTCCATTTAGATATAGTGTTCGTTTCAGCCCAAATTTTCTCGTAGAAACAATGGTTGAAGTTGGTACCTTTGCTACTCCATATATTTTGTTGTACGCAAGTGTAAACGTTTTACAATAGTTTTTGATCATGACCTTTACAGTCTGACAAAGTCGCACCAAAGGGTTTACTGTTTTATCATTACAATACGGAATCCTTATTATGACTTCTTATACCTATTATATATTATAACTATATATTTTATATTGTAACTGCCTCATTGGTCTAGTGGCCTTAAGCACGACTGCGGAACGGGATTTCCTGGGTTCCATTCCCGGGTCGGACAAAGTGTTGTTGGGTTTTTCTGTTTGGAAATTTTCTGTTGCAACTCGGAGTTAGAAAATTGGCGGTGACACACCCGTGCTTCGTAGAGCACGGTGCAGCCTGTGGTCCTACGCCTGACATCTCTTTTGTCGTATCGAATTGCCGTCCTATCGGACTATGAGAGTGAAAGAAAAGGGAAAGGTGTTTGCGCATACACTTGTGTACTATAATATCTTCTGTGTACTTGTCTAATTTCCCTGGAGATAGGCCGCCGTCACCGGTCGGGAGCATATTATAAAATCATGGATGGATAATACTAAATATTTTTATTTTCTGCTTCTTAGAACGAACAAGGCCAACTCATTCAAATAAAAAACGAGCAAGGTCAGATAATTCAATTGAAGAGTGACCAGTTACATGCTCCTATACTTCAATATAAGAATGAACATGGTCAATTGGTCCAAATCAAGACCGAAGGTCAAATTCAAATCAAATCTGAGAAGGATATCGCTGAGGCTGTGGTTACTGACCATAGCTACACGGAGCCACCCTCGAAGAAACTTAAGATTGAAGAAAAGGTAAATTTGTGTTATACATACTCAGTTATTTGTATTTATTAAGGTTCACACAAATTTTTAAACTACATATTGCGTTGCATGATAATGAAATGTCGAGCGATTCATAGGTACGAGGAGTTATGCCTGTAAATTCCTGTCAGTATTTAGTAATTTATAGGTTGTTACATAGAATCAGCCCATCATAGTTAAGTGCTTGACATAGACCTCTCCCAAACTCCGCCACAACACCCGGTTTTCCGCCTTATGTACTGCTTTCTTCTGTTCATCGGTCTATCTAGCTAGGGTGTCCTATGCTCCGCTAGTTGATTACAATTCAAGGACATTTTGATAGCGCGGTTGGCGCAGTGGTTGAGAGACCGACTGCTGCGCTGCGTGTCGCAGGTTCAATTCCTGCACGGAGCAAATATTTGTACGATCTATAGATAATTGCTCCGGGTTTGGGTGTGTGTGTGCTTGTGAGATTATATGTCTGTAAACGCACCCATGATACAGGAAGAAATTCCTACTGTGGAGCAAGGTTTTTTTTAAAAAGAAAAAGAAAATCGACCATCGGTCCTTCGGTCAGCAGTAACGCCGGTTCTTTCCATATCATCTTATCATTCAAAGTAACTCCGTATATAACTATTCATGACCCGCTGGTTGACTTATATTTGTGGACTAATCCGATCGTGAGTGTCCATTTCTCAGCACCGTATGTCAAGCAGACGTGCACGACGCACTGGTTAAAAACTTTCAGTTTTAGGCATTGCGATATACGCAACGAGAAGTCTCGACGTATTTTGCCAGTTGCCCAATCAACTGAATCCTTCGTTCGACTGTTCTCTCAGTTGTGTTTAATGAACTAAATAATCTGTTCCAAACTAATATATTTGGGGCAGGTTATTTAGTTCGTTTTAATTCATTCTATTATCGAATTTCGATATATACTTTGAGGTCAATTTTGTTGTAGCCCATCTTCAAATTTATTCATATCATCGTCAAAATATTGGATATAAGTTTGACGTTTTTAATGTTAACAGCCACCAAATTTGGCGTCTATTAACTCGTTCCGTCTCCTTCTTAAAGTAACTGTAAAAGACAGCCTAGCGATGCTGTTATTTTAAGTGGGTTACATGAGAATTGATGTCACGAAATTTTCAGAGCGCGGCTCCACAAGAAAGCGTATCGAAAACAGCAGCGAATCTGTATGCAGCGCTTGCGGCTTCAGCATTAGAAGATGAGGAGGATTTGGTAAATATTATATGATACTAGACAGTTTTTTATTACTTGATTACAATGCTGTAACTACACTTGGCTTAAACTAACTCAAGTTAATAGTTTATACTAACAAATTAGTTTCACGTAGTCAACGCAAGCTATTTCGCAAAAAAATCGTTGCTGATTTGTGAATGTTTTTCCCTCACATATTCGAAACGAAGTCTCTATTGATAATGATTTTGTTAGTTTTTGACAAATAGTGTACAATGTTTTTATTAGTTCGCCGTCTTTACAAAATCTTACTGTACAAATGCTCTATTAATTTTTTACATGTCACCTGTAGATTTCTTTTAAAGGCCTTATTAACAGCATATAACGTTTATTTACGAGTAGTAAGTAGGCTACCTAACCTTACCCTAACAATAATTTAACAATATCTAGGCCAGTATCAATAAACCAATCTCATTGAAAATATCCGCCCCATTCAAAATGGCGTCTAATAAGAATTTGAAAATTTGTATTGATGATCTGAAATACCTACATCACATAATACAGGGAATCTGAGTTTTGTAATCTATGCCCATATACATGGTAATTAATGCGGTAACTTCCTTTTAAGAGGTCAATATGCTATGTGATAGGGATACGTTTGAATCATAATTTAAAATTCTATAACACTTTATTTTTTTTCTAAATGTTTTTTTTCGTAACGTACTGTTTTCGTGTACTATGTTAAACAATATTTTTTTTATCTCCATTTGATACTTGTCCTAAAATAATATAGTTTTAAGCCTATTTTATCTAGTTTCTAGTAGTTTAATATTGTATTAGGTTTTTTTTAGTTGATCCAAGAAAACGTTGTGATTTTGATTTGACTTATATATTAGCCCCTTCAAAGGAAGTTATTTAATAAATTAGGACATTATATACAGTGTGTAAAATCTAGTATTTTTTCTGTATTTCAAGTAATATCAGACCAACAATTAAGGACTATTCGTGTATTACTCGTAAGACTGGTTTATTAATAGAGGCCTAAGATAAGTGTACATCTTCGTTTCATGTCTGTTCACTGTGGCGTAACTTAGCGTCCACGCGGATTGCTATTGGGAGCACTACGAGCTAAGGTTTTGAATACTAACAATATTTATGAGTGACTAGTATTATATGCACGTGTTTTATGTAGACCGCAGACATACAGACATAAATCCTTCCCCAACTCGCCTAGAAAAATTACCCTACGATTCTCCTCCTTTTTGAAATTGATTAATAACGTAGTAAATAACTCCAATCTCGGTCTATATTACTTTGCATAACATTGGGTTTACTCACTAAAGTGCCCATTATTTTTTTGACAGGTTTTGTATAGAAGATCTGTCAAAAATTTAAATTTATCGCTTGTATATGGTTAGTCCGGTTTTATGCTTGCGAACTCTCGGTCACTTATTGTGTGTAGTCTGCGTTCTACCACCAACAAGAATTTTGAAGGGGATTCCATAATATGCCTAGAATGCGTGTCGTAGAGTATGTTTACAATAAATAAATATAATAACTTCGGAAACCCAGGTACCCTTCGAGAGGTCGCCAGCAAGTTCCAACTCCTGCTAGCCTTAAGAAAGCAGCCCGCTACACCAATACCAAAATTGGGCAATTATTGTAAACATTAATTACTCTAACACGCATTTAAGGGGTTCTTAAGGTCACCATCCAATGTTATTTCGCTGGGTGTTCATACTGTAATCCTGGTCATAGAAAATAATACGATTTGATTTGAGCTCAACACGCGTTTACTCCCGTCGCATTTCAAGTGTGTTTGGGATCTATGAAACGCAAATCATAAATATTGGATTCACAAGAAAGATTTTAGTTTTGTGTCTAAATATAACTTGCTTCATTTGGTTTAATGCTTCATCATTTTCTTTTTAATTCTTTATTTATTATTATAACATGTATTGCTTTTTAAAAGGTGCTTGTTTGTAATGGTATTTGGTTGTTTTGATTTGGTTAAAATTTACGGTTTTTAAGACATTTTGTTTATGCGGTTTTCGCCAGCGCTACAAACTCTTTAAAATCGGTAAACTATCGTATTTGGGATACTATGGAGGTGAGGTATTTTTAATGCGTATACGAACGGCGTACTTTGCGTTGTTAATGCGTATGCGTACCAATCAATACCGCGAAAAAATATTTCAAAATTTATTATTATTAATCTATATTGTCGTATATAGTTGCCACCAAAACAGGAGCCAATGGAATTGAGCCAGCCGTCCGTTCTCATGGCAGCTGCCGGCGATAACTCTGTCATCATACAAGAACCTATTTTACAGGTGAGAGGAATACATGCGCAAACACTTAAGTGCGGAGCGACCTGAAGCGTGATGAATCAATTGAAGTGGTATTATTTTCTATGAAGCACTATGAACATCCGCCGTGATGTGACGTCAGATCTTAAAAGTCTGTTTTATTCCTAAGTGTTTTTTAATCTGTGACGGGTTACAAATGTACTATTTAATGAAATGCAATTTAGAGAGTATAGAAACAGGCTAGTACTGGTACAGAATACTGCTTAAGCTAGTTGACATTTTATCTAAATTTATTAGTAAAGATAGTCGTTCCAACATCACCATATTATAAATGCGAGCTCAATGTAGTCATTAATGTTCTAGAACTTGAAACGTCCGTCGTTCGTCTCTGAAGAAATTGCGTTAACCTGTGTTGTTGTTGGAGTTTGGATGGAGTTTCTTGCCGGCTCTTCTCCATATGATCAACTTTTTGGAACCGAGCAACTAGAATCATTTGTCGTTTCTTAAGTGCATGTAATTTGCCTATTTGAAATAAAAACCTTTTGATCTTTTAGATCCATTACAATACTACCTAAGTCAAAGTGACTTAGGTAGTATTGTAATGGATCTAGAACAATTAGGTATTATTATCTAGATACTAGTACCTATAAGTATGTTAGAGGGACTCGTGGCTAAGTAACAGCCGCACACATCGATCGATCAAGGCTAAGCTGCGCTTGCCGCGGTTGGTTTGTGGATACCCTCCATCAGTCCCGATTGTCAAATGAAGATCTATGACAGCCGTTCCGGGTAGTCAGAAAGTCTGACAACGTATCTTACCACGAAATATCGTGTTACCCTGTAACTGGGTTGTACTGGTCAGATAAGCAGTCTCTCCATGTAAAACACTGATATTAAGCTGCATTTGGTTAGACTAGAAGCCGATCACAAGGTAGTGGGGAATAGGCTAGGCAGATTGATACTAGTAGCTAAATAGCTAGTTAGGCACAATTCTGTCTAGCAATAATGCCTAACACTAAGCAGTATTGTGTACCAGGGGCCTAAATATACGTCGACTAAAATTATTTAAAAATATACATATTTATACATTTAGTAGAACTGTAAATAATTGCTAAATAGATATCGCCAGACGCCTCTTTCAGACGAATACAAGGATACTTGAAATTCAATAGATTCGGACAACGACAAGGTAGCTCAGTTGGTAGAGTGATGACACGGAATGTCGGTCACAGGTTCTAGCCCCCGTTCTTATCTATTATTTTTCAATGTTTCCTTAAAAAATAGTAATTAACATACATATTTATTACAATAGTAGCTTAGTGTGATGTTATGCGTTATTTCAACAACGTCAAGGTGTACTTAAAAAACAAACTCGTTTGTCTGCTTAGGTTCAGCAACCAACAATGTCGGTTCAACAGCCTACAATGCAAGTGCAACAACCGACACTCCAGGTTCAACAACCTACGTTACAAGTGCAACCACCTACGTTACAGGTAATGTTACTTTTTTAGTCTGTTCAATCCGTGAAGGCGCAGTCTCTTTGTATAAAACCTTATTAAGTGAACTTTTCTTAAGTTGATTGTATATGACTTTAAGATGCTGATATGTATGAAATTGACCACCATTTTGAAAACTGAAATGTTAAGGTATAATATATATAACGCTGGCACGGTGACTAAATCTTTAGATTAGTGTGTATTTGATGTCATCATCAGTGAAAATATTATAATTTTGTTTTACTCTTATGTATAGTTAGATGGGCTGGTGGTTAAGTAACAGCCGCACATTTCGATCAATTGAGGTTAAGCTGTGTTTGGCGCGTTGGTCTGTGGATGGGTGATCGTAATTTAATATCGAGACCCCTCCATGCCTCGGAGAGCATGTTAAGCTGTCGGTTTCGCCGGTTCTTATGAAGATCTATGCCAGCTGATACGGGTAGATAGATGCCTGAAAGTCTGACTATCAGTTTTACCAGGAGACCTCATGTTAGTCACTCGGTTGTGGAGGTCAGATAGGCAGTCGCTCGGTGTAAAATATTGGTATTAGTCTGCATCCGGTTAGATTGAAACCGACGCCAACGTTATTGGAAAAGGGATAGATAGACAATACCCTATGTATAAACCGAATACCCAATAACATGATATCATTATACACCCACCTCTACATACCATAGTTCTTGTTCTTATCGTGTGGTCGATGAACAACCTAGTGTCAGAGTTTAAACCACCCGTAGGTCTCTGACATGGCTTTACATACCATTGAGAACATCTCTCATGTGTGCTGGTTTTTTCACCATGTTTTCCTTCACCGTTTTAAGAAAGTGATATTTAATTCATAATACGCACATGACTTCAAAAAGACAGTGGTGCGTGCCTTGGATTTGAACTTGCGACCTTTGACTTGTCAGTACCACTAGGTACGGTACCACTAGGCTAGTTATATCACAGCTTTATACCATAGTATCACGCCTGTATTCCTCGAAGGTATACGCAGAAGTAGTACACAGTTTTACGCCCACATTTCACTAATGCTGTTATGAAGTAATAGGTGGTGAGCCTATTGTTATTTACCGGGCATAATCCCAAACTCCGGGCTTCTTCTGAGAATTTTATAGCAGAAAAACCCAATAACTCTTCCTTACCTAGGAAATGAACCCCAAGACCTAATACTCAACAGACGCTCTTGGAGCAACAAGGCCAACTGACTGTATTCGTACTTTTCACTTTTAAACCGTTAGAACTCCCCACAGGTTCAACAACAGGCGTTGCAAATGCAGCAACCTATGCTGCAAGTGCAGCCCATGGACGTTCAGAACATTATCGCCTCGCAGTCCGGCCAGCTTATTTTACAAGGTAAACTATATTCTTGGTACTATAATCGATATAATTTCGTGTATCGATGGTTTATAAGGTCGTTTCTTGATCACCAAGTCGGCAGTGACTCATTGGAAGAAATCATAATTATGAAACCCGGAACGAATTATATCTAAAATCGCCATAACTCAGTTGTATTTGCACCAATTTGAACCATATTGTGTTATTGCAGAGAAAACTATATCAAGTCAACCAACACAGTACATGCAACAACCGATGCAGATCATAGCTACTCCGAGCAATGCTCAAGGTACAGTACTTGCAACTATCTAATATATCATTATAACTTTTTAAAGAAGACATTAAAAGATTAAAGAAAAGATAGAGTTTAGAATTATCATGAGGGTAATTTTAACGAAACTATTTATCTCAAAAATAGTTGTTTAAATACAAACGTCATACTCACTTCAATTTCATTCACATTTTTAAGCATAGCGTCACGCCTGTTTGCCCCAAACGGATACCAAAGGGGTAGGCAGAGGTGTGCACAGATGTCCGTCCACACTTCACCTACACAAGTGTCACCCCAATCATGAAATTGAATAATGGAATTCTGTATACAATTTTAAATTTCTTGATTGGGGTCAACGAACTTTCACCTATGGTACTAAAGTTGATTTTTAGCTGATTTTCTTCAGCATGAATTGTCACCATCTTCTGCTTTATATTGACCTCGTCTGAATTACAAATTTGATGTAAACTGACCACTATTGTATTATAGGTGGGATAAGTTACATCGCCCAAAATATCCCAGGAAACATGATGCAGAAGACAATAATAATAGTTCAAGGACCAACCGGCGGTGGACCTCTTACTTTGACGGTATGTTGGCATATTTTTACGAATAATAATCTGTGTTAGAGATGATAATATATTTTTTATGAAGCTGTTTATGTTGTGTATGTATTTCAGCTAAGACAAAAAAGGCCCAAATTATGATTAAAATGTATTTATTGGCTTTTGATCGTAGAAGTGATCCCAAATTTTGATCTTACAACTTTTGAAACTACCCTTTAATTTAGGGCCTTACATGACTATTTTAGTCAATAAAATAGTGATGTCCAGTATCGATATACATAGTATTGTTATCAAAAAGGTTTTAAAAATAAGTGTTATGATAATAAGGTGAACAACCCAGGCGGTCTGGACGAGGCGACGCTTAACAGCCTTATTACGCAGGCAACAGAGGCGATAACCCAACAGCAAATTATACAGGTTACACTTAAATCAAGTAGCTAACATCACAGTTTATAAATCCTGCTCTATACTGTTGGTATTCGTTAGAAAATTTATTAAAAAAAAATTGAAAATTCGGCATTGAGTCCCGAGGTATGGTTACTCCTGAAATTGATTATAAATGAACGGTATTTTATTGTTTTAATCCTCTAATTACTATTATTACATTAGGTATTAAACGAATAGGCAATATCTACGAGTACTGTAATATCAGGCACATAATACAACGGGGTTGACAATTGAGGAACTAATGGCGCTACAAGTCATCACTGCGAGGTTTTGACATAATTGATAATATCAAAATTAGACGTTTTGATCGGTTGTAGGACCAAGCGTGGGTTCTGACATCTGCTTTAAGTTGCTTTCCCCTTTGAACTGTCCGTGATCCATCCTGTAACAATCAAGATCAGAAGTCGCATAAAGATTATGTTAATTGGTCTACTTCATTGATTAAAATTTCCCTTTTTTAAGTTATAATATTAAATGGAATAAGAATACAGGCGCTCTTACTACTAAGCCATCTCGACCGTCCCGGTCGTACCTGTCGAGATGGTTTAGTGGTGCCTGGAGTATTTATCCGGGAGGCGCAGGTTCGAATCCTGCTCGCGACCGTATTCTTTTTCCATTTAATATTATAACTTTAGAGCTAAGCATGCATTAATGCTTTTCAAAGATTTATCTTTAATTTCCTTTTTTCGTTAGTAGAACTAGTAGATATATTTTGTTTATAGTAGATTGTTTAAGGGATGATTGGGTTGACGTATCCTCATGTATAAAAACCCCAAAATAAATAAAGGTTATACAAAATAGAACTTTATTTGAAGATTTTAGACGTATTTTTTAAGTAATTAAATTAAATTTCATGAGTAACCCTTCTTACGTGTGTTAAGTGTTACTGTACAGAGCAGGTAGTTACACTGTGCTAACTCTTCGCTTCAAATCATACTAATAGTACCGGTTAATGCCTAATAGTAATACTTTGGGTTCTCATCACAATAATACCATTTTTCTGTTTATTTTCGCTTATTTGTGTCTAACAAGCGTCTGAAGGTGAAGTGGGTATTCTTGTCATGTTTTTGACAGTAGGTGAATTTTATCGTTCATCTGTAGTTCTAAGTAAAAATTATATGTTTAATATTGACATTGGGATGTACCTGTAAGTATAAGAGATAGTATAATGGATTCTGTTACTATCTATATAATATATACTTCTTCTTATCGTGTGGTTGATGAACAACCTAGTGTCAGAGTGAAAAACCGCCGGTAGGCCTTAGACATGGCTTTACACACATTCGAGAAGATCTCTCAGGTGTTCTGGTTTCCTCACAATGTTTTCTTTTAAATGTATACTGTATTTTTTCTTACTTGTCTTATATTGTAAACAACATTGGCAAGCCTTTTTATTGCAATTTGTCATTAAAAATGATTAAATGATGATATACTCGGTTACAATTTTTACCCCAATTATATGTGGGAAACAATTAATTAGATATTCAACATTAAGGCCTCATCGGTCTAGTGGTCGCAACCGCGGCTGCTGATAGTGAGGTTCCCGGTTCGATTCCCGGAACGGGAAAATATTTACTGGGTTTTTCTGTTAGGAAATTCTCAGTACCAGCCCGGAGTTTAGAATTGTACCGGGTTGATGGCAATACACCACCTTAAACTTTTTCATCTCTTAACAGACGTATTTGCTACTTCGGCTGACATCAAAATGATAGTCGTTTTACAGTAGATTACATCGTATATTCTAGCTTGTCTATTAAGACCAAAAATACTATCAAACATACGAGTCAGTGTAGAGTGCATAAAGGTCATAACAGCGTGACACAGGCTACGTCATCAAAATCGGCGCGCGTGATTTGTATTCAACCTCTTTAAATACTTAATGGCACGTTTATATTATGTTGCGCGTAAATTCTTCTCATCAATCACATCACAACTTTTAATCTTCGCTTCTTTACTAACTTTGGGCTACTAAACTATAGTTTTAAGTTTTATACTAATGGCGACTAATGGACTGGATTCGGAGTATATTTAATTATTAAATTGAAGTGGTAAGTGATATTCATGTGTATGAGTGTGTTTTGTGATCTGATTTTAATTAAATACAAATTCATTACAAAAGCATATTTATTTTAATGTAAGAAAAAATATATGTTGAATAAAGTATATAAAAAAATTTGCAGGTTTGATAACTTTTTGTTTCGTCTCTTGTAATAATTTTATGTTCGATCACGAGACTGAAATAAATACTTTCTTTCCTAAAGCCTATTAGGGAAAAACTTAACTTGAGTATACGTGAAAACACATGTAAATTCTTTAAGCAGCTCACACTCATAAACATGGCCATAGATACTAAATATCCGATTAGTTATATCAATGCGGTCTTATTACAAAACAAGGTTTTTCATAAGACCACGACTTTTTAATTTTTTTTTTTTTTTGTTCTTATTCGTCGAAATATAGTTCTCAATTCAAAACTGATGACTTAGTATCATTGTTAGTTAAATTTAATTTTAAGAATCTTACTTCAGTAGGAATAGAGTTCTAAAACAAACGCACAGTTTTCTGTGTATTACAGAAAGATCTCGTTTTGTAATGAGAGGAATAGTGTTTATGTATTGTGCCAGATTTAAATTCCAAGATCATTCAAAGATCAAAAAGCGGTTGTTTAGTTTATTATCACTATATATTGAATATTTTTCAATTTGGATTAAATAGATTTGAGTATATATGATCGAACACAGTACAAAAACATGCCAATATTTATTTACAATTCCTTTATACTTTGTACATAGAACACGTAGTTTAGGTCATTCAATTTTATACTTTACTTCGTTAAAATAAAATTGATTATCGCAGAACTCTGGAGTGATACAGTCTACTCAAAGGTTGATGAATCAGCCAACGTTAGTAAGCACTTCGCAGGCGATCACAATGGTGAAGAACGCCCTCGCTCAGGTTCCATGCACAGAATACTAGCTTTTAGCTCGAGGGACAGGTTTTTGGTTCAAAAAACGCAATTATACAATAATAAAGATATCGGCATTAGCTGAATGAAGCATTATCTCAAAGCGGCTAGAATACTCAAAATAAAGTAACAATATAGAATACGTTTATGTCGACCTCCATTTTGAAAAAATTGTGACGTCGCGTTTCTACCGCGGGCGCGCCTATGCGTTTGCGTCAACTAACGGCTCAAATTAATAAGCTATCTTTCGAGTTTGTGAAGATGTCTAGATGTTTGGATGTTTGTTACTCAATCACACAAAAACTACTGAACGGATTTGAATGAAATTTGGCATACAGATATTTTGTAGTCTGGATTAACATATAGGATACTTTATATCCCGGCCGGACCTAATTCCGAAGTCCACGCGGTTGAAGTCTTGGGCAGAAGCTAGTGTCAAATATTTATCTACCAAATTGAAGGATTGAAAGACCATAGGCAATCTAGGCATATTTCAAAGGCATATTATTAGAGTGAATAGATTTCTTCTGGAAATACGTACTCCTAACTCGGCCGCACAGTCGTCGCTTACTATCAAGCGAGTTGGTGGCCAAACGTAGAACCATTTTTGATAAAACAATATTGGTAATTACATTTTTGAGTCCGTGGTATTTTATTATTACTGCTAGGTAATGCTTCATAAGTTACATATCTCGTATTTAGGCCCTCTTATGCCTAAAACCTGTCCTTAGTATGTTGTTGTCAATGTGCATGAGTACTTCGAGTATTATAGAGTACCTTATTATTTTCACTAGTTTCTGTATTGTAGAATAAATTACATATAGAAAAAACAAACGAAACACTTTTCTCTTCTATAATTCTCTTGGCCAGCATGACATGCTGTTTAATTTCACACTCTATAGTTCTAGATTTAGAGTTCAAATTGACGATTTTTTATGCATATGTGATTTTGTCTCAGAGTATTGAAGACTTTATGTTGTGCTAGTTTGAATGGGTAATAGGTCTTTGTTTATTTATACAACGAAATTATATATTTCTTGGGTGTTATTAAGATTTTTATATTTGGATCTGGGCTATTATCATAATACGCTTTCGTTATTTTTATATTACTTACATTGTTCAAGAGTAAAACAATTGGTGTTTGTTTATTTATGTCCAAGCAAGCTAGAATTTGTCGAGAAAAAAAACCCAAAATACTTGATAAAGACCGTTTTTGAGTGTGTAAAATCCATTATGAACGCTGTGTCGGACTCCTACTGACTAAAAACAACACGGTACTCTCCTTTACCGAGCAGTGGTTGCCGCTGCGAAACCAGGATTCGCAGCGGCATTTACCGCGTACTCGATAACGACCTAAAAAGATTTAAACCCAAATTTTACTGTCGTGTGTATTACCACCTACTGTTAATAGATAGACCAGAAATAAAAAGCGTTGGTTTTGTGCTTTTTGATTGCCATGGCAAAGAAATACCACATCCGCCGTGCAGACTCGAAACCTCGTTTTTCCTCTTACTGCGTTTTAGGGCCTGCACGGCAAACCTAATGTAAAAAATTCGACCGAAAAATCTAAAGAATACAGCCCTGTAACATACACACGGACAGACAGGCAGACAGTGTTATTTCGAAATCATAAAAGTATCCTCCCATTTGAAAAACAAAACTGAAAATATTTTCTAATACATTTTACACGATTTTTCTCGGCAAGTTTGCTTCGGAATGGAAGTCGGAAGTGTTTTGCTAGACGCAAGCATGTTCTATGTTGTATTGTTTATTCCTTATTTTATCTTTATTTTTTAAATAAATAGATTATTGTTATTTTATAGATAGTACGTATATTATTGTTTTATATATGTGTAGTGATGTCATTGTCTGTATGTAATGTTGATATCATATTATTAATTAGTTACATATATGAATCATATAGAGCTTATTGGTGTCATTAAAAAGAGTAATATTATAAAATTACTATTATAAGTTTGAATATAAACTCTACAGAACGCCCCACAAATTACTCCGAGCCAACAACCGATAATAACCAATCAACCACAACCGCATAAGGCTCAGATCATAAACCAGCAACCGCAGCAAATTATGGTTACCCAGAAACAACCTCCGGGCCTTATTAGCACGTCGACAAGCAACCAAATTGTGACTAGTACACCACAACTTATACAAGGTAATTCTGAGTTTTTATTTTTTTATATGAATTGAATGAATGTTGAGAAAAACGCGGTCGTGAGCAGAATTGAACCTGCGCCTCCCGGATAAATAATTATTCTTCCAAAGTTTTTAATATGAATTTTGATAACGTCTAATTGCAATTTTTTTTCAGTACGTATACAGGTGACTGAACCGACACGAGTAATTTAATGTATCCCTTATTATATACCTTAACAAATACAGATAAATCTTTCAAACGAATTAACGCATGCGTAGCGAACTCTTAAAGTTATACATTTTAGTGAAGAGTCATCTGAAATTTATAACTTAAGAATTCACTACCCATACGTGAATGCGTTTAAAAGATTTATTTCTCTAAGGTTTGACTAGTTAACTAACTGACAAGAAAATGTTTAAAAGTAAAAGTGATTGTGCGAAGAAAAATACGGTCGTGACCAGGTTTTAATACTGCGCCCTTTGGATGAGTATTCTATGCACTCGCAGGCAACATTTTGAAGTTTAGAGTTCGCTAGGCATGGTAATGCATCTGAGAAAAATACTTTGTAACATATTTTCTTCGTCACAACTTTAAGGTAACCAACAACTCCTGCAAGGCAACCAGCAAATAATAACCGTATCTAACAACCAGCCGATAATAATGAACTCCCCTATGAAGACCAATGTGCACAGAGTGGTTCAGCAACCACAGAGGAGCCCAGTGGTTACCAGCGTGCAAAGCAACCAGGTGTCAGTCGTCAGTGAGGCGAAGACTAGCGTCATACAGACTTGTACGGTAAGGGGCTATTTTACTAGTTGTAATTATATTATTTTAGTCAGTATTCTTCTTCTTATCGTATGGTTGACGAACAACCTAGTGTCCGAATTTAAACAACCCGTAGGCATCTGACATGGCTTTACACGCCATCGAGAACATCTCTCAGGTGTGCTGGTTTCCTCACGATGTTTTCCTTCACCGTTTTAGGCAAGTGATAATTAATTAATAATACTCAAAAGACTTCGAAAAGTCAGTGGTGCGTGCCTTGGATTCGAACTTCAGTCCGCTGGTCATACCACTAGGCTATCACATTTAAAAGCAGTATAAAATTGTAAGACAGGGTTATTCATAATGAGTTTTCTATTTATATAGACTACAAAAGACCATGACAAAATGTCAAAACATTGTCTCTCGTCATCATCAACCTGTAGCAACCCACTCCTCGACGTAGGTCTCTCCCAAGGCGCGCCACTCAGCCAAATTAATATAATTATTCTTACAAATTGAAATTAAAGAGTGTTTCTTTTTATTAAACCCCCTTCCTCGAGTCTATCGTCGTTCCACCATGAAGTTGGTGACGAACAAGTGATGGTGGCGACATCTGGTGTCTTAATTACCCTCTTCTGTCGTGTGATTAAGAACCAACCTTATGCCAGATTTGTCCTCTAACAAAGTTAAACGTAAAACCGCGGTTGTCATAGCATGTCAAGGAAGACAGCAAAACTACGCAAAGATTCTGATATGTACTTTCTGAACTTCCTAAATTGTCACGGACGCATTAAACGCAGAAACATAGTATCTTTTATCCGACCTTTGCAATAAAAACGTCTTTTGTCTGTATGTTTGCAGAAGACAACACCTCAACCGGTGATGAGACAGGTGATCACCCGGCAACCTGTCATGGTTGGCAACACCAAGATCGGGGATAAAGAACTCGTTGTAAACCAGCCAGTGACTGAGGTAGCTTGAATGATTTTATCAACTTTTGTGTAATCCAGGTATTTCACCTAGTTTGGCGGCATAGGGTCCCTATTCGTTTACTATTTAGAAACACTTAACAAACGATTTTCAATAGTACTATTGCTCCTAAGATGGAGCCGGACAGTGCAGGGAGCAATTGTGTCTTTCTTGTCGGAGGCCAAAACTGATTTACGGTCACTGCACCATCTTTTTTACTTAAACTAAATTAAAACATGTCAAAATGTATTATCGGTAAAAACAAAAGCCATATTGTATATGTAGGTATTCTTGAAGAAGAAATACGGAAAGGAAAAGGAAATCTCTCAAAAATAATAGCTGAAATTTAATAGAGTTAAAATATATTAAATCTAAATATTTTCTTTTATTGAAACTGATCAACTATGCCAAATAAACACTGGTTTTCAAGAAAAAACAAATGTTGATCTCATACAATAACAGCAAATAATATTTTCGTATGAGAATTCAATTATTTTTTGTCTGAAGATCTGTGATATTTGTTCCATTGGTAGAATCGATCTTCAGAATTTTTCGTCTCTTCCAACCTTTATTTTGAATCTTAAATTTATCTAGCAAAAGCCGCCTACGCCGAAGCCATCAGCCACACCACCGCCGGCGCCAGTACCACCAACACAAGCCAGCAGTCCTCAGGACGAAACGCCCTGGATCTGTCACTGGAGGGGCTGCGGCAAGTAAGTAGCCTTGTTAAAGCTATAATTTTTTGTGGAATGGAAAACGGTCCTGATCAGGATTCGCACCTGTGCCTCCCGGATAACGGCTTTGCTCTGACCGCTAAATATAAATATATTCCACAAAATATATAACTTTAGAGTTCGCTAAGTTTGACATATTCATCTGTATGGGGAGCCCTGCATTTTTTCTTTCGTGCGGGGTCACAAATAAGTCCTAGTCTCGGAAGGGCCGTACCCTTAACGTGCCCTCTGAATCTTGGTGCTCTGCAATGAATATGCTCCTAGTGTTTACCCATCCACTTACAGACCGCGATAATAGTTGCCTCAACGATCGTTTTCCGATCAGAAACTGCAACGGGCTACGACGGTCTACATGGGATATTTATTTTGTTTTATTTATTTGGGAAAACAAACAGTTAAAAAAAAGTTCTTAATTAATAATCCTAAGTATCTAAAGTTAATAGTTTGTTAATTTACTAAATTTTTATGTAAATAATATTATAAAATATTTTATTTTTATATATATACTGTTTATTAAAAAACCGATACTTAAAATTTTCTATTAGTCAATCAATCATTTATATTTAATTGATAAAAAAAATCTTGTACTAAAATGTCGTCGCCTCTAACCGGTCACTTTGGACGTCAATTAGGGAAGCCTATGTTCAGCATTGTGCTCATCCATTGGAAAGACTTATTTTCAGCAGTGGACGTTACGAAGCTAAGAAGATATTAAAATGTGGAAAACCTCGATTTCTTATATGATAATATTTCTTACCAGATCTTTCGCAAACGCAGCTGATGTATTCACGCACGCAGCACGAACGCATTGTCCGCCATCAGCCGGGGGTGAAGCTCCCTGTCTGTGGCTCGACTGCGACCGAGTGCCGCGGAAGACTTTCGCGCTACTCAACCATCTTACCGATAAACATTGTACTGTACACGTGAGTATACTCGTGGGAAACTATTCGAAGGAAACGATGTCAAAATAATTGTATTAAATTAGGCTTTTTACGAAAGATTATAACTAATATCAAGGACTATTTATTCCAAAAAAATATTTTACATGACTTCGCCGTGATTTGTGTTTAAATTCGTATAACATCGTTATGTCGAAGTCGCTTGACTGAGTTTTACTCAATCATCTGATATTTTTAGCCCAAAAATTTGTCGTTTCACTAGGTAACTTAGGACTTACCACGTACATGCGACACTATCCGTTTTAAGCTATTGAGAAAAGTTGCATGCGACTTCATCATAAAATGTACTAGGAATACACATCTGTAGGGCTTTCAATAATGAATAAAAAAGAAGAAGTGCGCATGTCTGAAGATAGTCATTCCAAACGGCCGCTTAAGTACAGTTGTATAGAAAAGTGTATCGTGCTAAAATATTTAAATTTGTTAGGAAAATCAACACCTCAATCGCTTAAAATGTATGACACCGACTTTCGCCTGTAACTCTCAACATAACCTCCTTACAGGCTCTCAAAACGATATATAATTCTCGTCGCCACGCAGCGACAGAAGGAACGGATGGCAAGCCCGTAACGTTGGGATACCCGCCGAACGCGGCTCTAGCGGCACTTAACAAACATGCTGCCGACATGTTTAACCCTAGAGAACTTATGGTAAGAATGTAGACAGCTTTTTGAATTATTATTTTTTATATACTATACCTTATTTCATTATTATTATCATGTATGGCCGTTTGTCTGATGGTAAGCGGTTACTCAAGCATACATCAGCAATATCTCTTACTGAAGCCGAATCGCGGCGCCAAAAAATAAATTGATATACAAAAAAATAAAAAATAAATTTCAAATATAAATATCCGGTAGACATTGTCTTTATTGCAACTTTAATTTGAATCCTTATATCGAAATGGAAGCATAAATAAACTATATTTATACTTCAGTTTCGATCTGATCTTAGAATTTATAGAATTTTACTTAAGTACGGAAACTTTGAAGATGTTGCCTTTTCAAAATATTCCTATATCATGTCTAAGATTCATTCAGAAGAATTATTATAATTTAAATTATTATTTCATATTTTCTAGTATTTTTACGTTATTTATAATAATTTTAAGGAATTGAACATGTGACTTTTTAACTTTCTAATGTTTTTGTGTTAAGAACTTTTATCTTATCAACATATTCATATCTAAAAATAAATAGATTACTAAATAAGGTTAATTGCAGCAAATATTTTATGTAAAAACTCACAAGTTGATTACCCTCGCGTCATCACAACCACTAATAGTCACGCTGCGTGTTTGTGTGACGTCACTAACGTGTTTATGTGTTTGTGCACGTGCAGCACAGGGCCGAACTTGGTCGCACTCCGGAACAACTGGTGAGACTCACACACCTAACGTTGTGTTTGTTGCAGCTACAACTGTAGCTTTTGTGTCTTTGTGTTTGTGTGTAGCTGTAGAATTATGGAACCGTTGGACCCTCTATTTTTACCGTATGCAAATAGAGAACAGCTGGGGGCAATAGCATTTTTTTTCTATGACTATTATTTTATTGGTTGGGCTTAGATAAGTAAGTGGGGCAAACGGGACTCCCATTTCGTAAACCTTTTCGTTTTTGTGGTGTCTTGTGTTCGTCAGTGTGTTTGTGTATACGTGTGTGTGTGTGTGTAGTAGATACTATGTTAAAATCGGTTGCACTCTGGAATTACGTGTGTGTCCCACATATTTCTAAATGTCTTTCGAAAGGAGAAGACCGTATTTCGAAAAATTACCGCGCTATATTATTCTAGCCGAAATTTTCCATTTTATTTCTCCATGCGATTTTTAATTGCCTATGCGTGCAATTACTGAAGGAATCCTTGTGTTATAGAGACGATATTCGATGGCACGATTTTAAACTCGTGGCATGGGGCATAACGAGATAAAATAAAAATACAAAATTATTTTTCTTTTTCAATATATTCACCTGCAACCCTTTTACATTTCTCAGATCTTTCAATTAATTTGTTTATGCCTTTGTTCGAATAATACGCTGAAACTGCGCCCTTCACTTTGTCAACTTCCCCCGGAACAGACGACAACTTTTTCATTTTTGGAAACAGATAATATTCGCTTAGAGCCAAGTCTGGACCATAGGGTGGGTAGTTTAAAATATCGAAGCCCAGTTTATGCATTCTCGTAAATATCCGGCAGTATTTTTTCGCAATGCGCCCCAGCACTTACCTTTTTTTTGTTGTGTGGATTGTCCGTTATATATCATAGTTTACTAGCTTACATATTCGATTTAAAGACACAATCAATTAGATCTTCAGCGTCCAAATTTTTTACAATTTATAGAATAGTTATGCATGATGGTTGTTTGTGCACATATTAAGTTAAAAAAAGAATTGTTTTTTTATAGGTTTTTGTCTTTTTTTCCTTCTATCGTCTATGTCTCGTAAATGTAATGCATGTGTTTGTCTGTGTATGCTTCGATGCCTCTAGAAACTCACATTATAAATAAAAGTTTCATAAGAGCATATATAATACAATGTTATTGAATACAAGGAAATTATTTGGAGATGGCTTTCATAACCAATCAGTTTAGATTTAAATAAAGCAATCACAGCAGGAATTGACCAAGAAAACAATTCCGATTGAAATGCGCTTTATCACGCTATGATTGGGCTTATCGTCAGTTTACACTTCAATACGTCGAAGTGGCTTAAAAATATTACAATTATTTACTAAACCTTCCTTCCTCCTTAATGTTATTAGGCGCTTCATTGAGATTGGAATTGCATTAGAATTGAAATTAATTTAATTGATTCTAAAACGGGAGAGACGACGAGAGATGTCACGTGCCATCTCCAAATAAGCTACTTGTTTCTGTTTATCCTGAGTTTTGTATTTATTATGACGTTATTTTATTATTAGGATGAGAACGAGGGTCCAGTGACGAAAAGCATACGGTTGACCGCCGCTCTTATACTGAGGAATATCGTCATTTACTCCAACACTGGACGAAGGTAAGCAAATCACCTTTGTGCCGCAAGTGGAGGCAATGTGTGAGGTGTGATTCCTGTGTCAGGCAAGTGTTATCGGGTTTTTCTGTTAGGAAATTCTTAGTAGCAGCTCAGTTCGCAGTCGTGCACAGTAGATGGGTCATTCTTCGAGTTGGATCCTTTGCGTCATTATATTGGCTTTTAATATTTTTATGAAAATAACATCAGAATGTTATAATTTTCATTAATATAAGTTCATGCATATACACTCGGCTTGTATTAATGAAAATTTTATTATTTCGATGTTAATTTCATAAAAATATTAAAAGCGAGGATAATGAAGCAAAGGATCCAACTCGAAGAATGACCCAGATGGCATTGGACTCACAATGGAAAGAGCATCGATGGAGTATAGGTTCACTCAGTACGCTTCTGCTCAACCTCAATAAATTTGGAATAATGCACCTAAATCCTAACCTTTTATTTGTACCTTTAAATGGTTTATGTTAAATAAAAATTTATATTATATAAACTTTTGACATTGACTTTACCTTAAGGAGTATAAGAGGTATAAAGTAGCTTAGAAATGAGTAGGCTCACCATTGGTTATTCCCCGAGGGGGAAGGCAGAAGTGTACACTTTTAGTCCGACATTTCACAAATGCTGTTATTTATTCCCATGTCTCATCTACCAAGCACAATTCCAAACTCTCTAGGCTGCTACTGAGCATTTCCTCGCAGAAAACTCAATAAAACTTTCCGACCCGACCCGGGAATCGAATCCAGGACCGAAGCTCGTCGCGCTTGGGACCACTACACCAATGAGGCAATCCTATTATCATTACTATTGAATCTCGTCATTTCCTCTATTAGGAAGAAACCCGGTTCTTTGGGGGGCTTGCCTCTGCATGTTTGACCTGTCTCCAACACAGGTCAAACATGCAGAGGGGGCCTCTGTGAGAGTTTTAATTAAACTTGACACCAACCGGAGACTCCATGATTGCACTAAGGAAGACAACCATGGAGAGTTCCCGACAGGTACAGCGCTATTACGATTAGAAAAAAAAAACATATAAGTATGTATTATAATTTTCGTTTATTTATTTTATAAGCATACTCAATACATTTAAAAATATATAACTAAAATATAAATATACATTTAAAAATATAAAAAATAGCTGGCCATCGGCATCGAGAACAGGGTCCAAGACACCGGTGGTTAGGGCTCCAGAGAGAGGAACTTCCTCACAATGCGCGCCGTGTCAAGAAGTACCACTTCCTGTATCAGGCCCTTGACCCAGCCGTCTAACGAGAGCCTCTTAAGGTGTTGGTCGAGACTCTTCGCTATCAAACCGTTGGCCGTCACGACTATCGGCACAATGATTGCCGAATCCACATCCGAATTATAATTATTATTATCACATAAAATAATTACTTTCTTTACAGACAACTGCGATCATACGAAGCTCATCTAGCAACGATCGCCCTGAGCAGCGTCGAAGCGTCTCGAACGATCGCGCAAGTTCTATATGACATGAACAACATTTGAGAATCGCTTAACGGGCACGGGCCCAATGACTAGCGGTTGTTATAATATATGACGCCACTGTAAATAGATAGAGTGTGAATAACATGGATAATAATCGGAACATCTCATAAAAATCGATCTTATTTTAACTTGCTTAAGGTAAATTTTCAATTGTTTACAACACTTACAGACGAATGAGTTTCAATTGAGAGAACACTCTATATGTATTTATACAAGCTATCGATGTATACCCGAGGTGACTATACCTAAGTATGTACCGATGATATTGAACATAAATCAATACCAAAAAAAGAAATTATTATTGTTGAAATTGGTAAACAAAAAAATTCACCCCGTATGATGCGCGCGACGACTGCAAATCCACAAAAAAGATTGTTCAGTATTTCGCTGTGCTTTGACAGTGCCGACATCTTATACGAGGTTTAATTTGAAACATCCGCTAATGTTTTAAAGGGAAAATTTGGCTATTGAATACCTAGAACAATACTGTTGTAGCACATGACAAAAATCATGTATTGAAAAATCTATGACATTCTAAAGTTATAATATTAAATGAAAAATATTATAACTTTAGAGTTCACTAATATTTTTCAAAGATTTATCTTTAATCTATGACATTCGTATAGACGCTTAGTGGGTGACCTGTTTCTAATTTACCAGGATAACTATCTGATTATATTTCATGAAAAACTTGGGTAAAATAAAAACTAAAAGGAAAATATCATGTTGGTCATTGCGAATGTACATTTTGTAGTGAACTGCGCAACTTCATCATATATTAGAGAAAAACACTTCAGAATTATCCTTTCATTTTAGAAATTTAAAATGAAAGGATAATTCTGAAGTGTTTTTCTTCTATTGCCTTACCTTTGAAGGAATTAGTACTGGAGTAGTTTTAGCGAGCGTACCCCTCTCGCCACTGGCATATGATTCCTAATCAACCCTTTATACCTGTTACGTGTATGGTTATAATGATAGTTCACGATTTTAATCGTCTGTGACACAATTTTATGTTTATGCTTAGTTTTTTATGTGTGTTAATACTGTGAATGTAATGACGAGAGCTACTGCTGCTTTAGTGCAAGTTCTTTTGTGCTTGTGTTACCTCACCCCCCGCCAAAACTGGCGAGCAAATTTGTTCGATATTTGGTCAAAAGCCGTCTGCAGTCTGGTCCTCTAACCATTGACACGACGACGCAACTTTTCTCGAGCGGCAGTTACTGCTATCACTCGGAATTTGATATTTTTGTAATAAAATAAATCTCATTTCTGGAGGAGCGATAATACTTTAACCTTTTAACCGCCACTGACGTCTATAGAAGACGAGACTTTTCTGTCACTAGCGTCACAAAGCAATTAGATGATTACTTTGTATGCCCATACATTTTGCTTAAAGGCGTAGTGCTGAGGGACAGTTAACGGGAATTGTAAGATTAACATCAGAAATATTGTGATTAAATTTATAAAATGGGACGCAACATAATTATGTACCTACTCCCTGGTTCTTAATTTTGAATTTACACTTAATGTCTGAATGACAAGGTGCAGTATTTTGCTTTTATCTTTTTAGAGTGAAATCTGAATTAAACTGAATTTAGTTTAAACGTAACTTAAATAAGTTAATCATAAGAAGAAAATGTGTGCAAACTAGTACTTTTAATTATTCATATTTAATTTATACATATGACAGCTTCATAGCATTTTAAGAATATTTCTTGAACTACAAAGAGTAATGTATCTAAGTGTTTAGAAGAACCAGATTTACGCTAACGTCTGTGTGTCTGATGAACGTAAATGGATTTTTTTTCGTGCAATCCCAATCCGCCCCTAGTGCAAATATGGGATCTACACAGGGGCAAACTATACAGTTTTAAATTGAGATGGTCTTAAGATAATTAACATTATTTCGTACATGCTTTGGGGCACTATTCGTCACTGTTAAACGAAGTGCAAGATAAAAGCGAGAATACGGTATCTTGGCCATAAATACGGGAAAACCTATATAATAAATGGGCATTCTATTCTAAGGACAGTATCTTCAATATTAGATAGAAAAACTGCATTTAAATATTTTGCCTGCGTCGAGAATCAATCACACGGTATCATTCTCGGAAAAATGTTATGAAACAAAATAAACGCGAATTTATCACGCACATAGTGATGATAGGTCAACATTTCTATGAATTTGACTATTTAACCATCTTTATTTGGTGGTATTTTATTACTTACTAAATTATAACCTGAGGTTTCTTAAAAACTATTACCATCTGTAAAACATGTGACTGTACACTATTTTAAATAAATAAAAACTAAGTTTAATGTTGATACATAAACATGAGCATTATTTTTTCAACTTACTATCTGCAGCTGCGTGAATGATTGAAAATAGTGTATTTAAAGATGGGAGATTGTATATGGATTACAATGAATCAATTTATGTGTATGAGAAAATAAATAATTTCAGATTGAATTTGTTTTACTTTTTACCTGAGTAATCATCTTATTTTTGTCCCTAAATAATAGGTCAACTAGTCAAAAACTATTTAATCATTGAAGATTGACGTGATATTTTGTTTCACGCAAAGGAGTACACAGTTGCACGGAGTACGGAAACAAAATCATTTATTTGCGTAAATAAGGTACAGACGGTTTTTAAAATAAATTGAACTCTTATTCTGCCATAAATGTTTGCATGCATATTTACAAAAATATGATCAAAAGAAAAATAATATATTTGAATTGTGCATGCGTGAAATAACTAAATTGCATTAATTAAGTACATTAAACAGCGTTGCCAGACGTCCCGATTTTTAAATCAAAATTAAATGTCCCGCGCGGGACAGGCTCAGTCCCGCTTTTCGGGAATAACTCGACCGTGCGTGCAGTATGCTGAGGAAGCGCGGTCGGGTGGCACAGACAAGTGTGGACTGGTCTCCCACCTGGCGCCACAGATTACTAGGACCTAGTAATATGTGGCGCCCCGGGCTACCTAGTTTAATACCTAGTAACTAGGTAGCCTGGGGCGCGTAATGAAGATAAGCGCGCGGGAGAGAGCGCGTCAGGCAATCAGGGGCCTAATTCTGCTAATTTACCAATGCTTCAGTTGAGTGTCGATAGTGTGTCGATGGAATGATTTTAGTTAGACCGGTGGTCTTATTATGCTAGCAGACTACCAATTAACAAAAATCATTCCATCGACACACTATCGACACTCAACTGAAGCATTGGTAAATTAGCAGAATTAGGCCCCAGTGCGTGCGGCCGCGACATGATGTGTTTCACTCTTTTATTCCCTTTTGTTTATAAATTTACATTTTGCGAAAGCGTAGGATTACGTACGAAAGAATAACGAATACCTATTGCATTTGTTTTAGTGCTTAGAAAGCAGTGAGCAAGTAGCGAGTTGCGTTGCGTGCGTAATTTAGTTTAATTACATTATGCAAACAAAAGTTCAAGTATATTGCGTGTTTTTTTTCTTAAATTAGTTACCTAACGATAGGGTAATTCTGATTTAAAATATCATATTTTTATTAAAATAGATTTTCTATGGCTATTTTTACTATTTATTGTCAAGTAAATAACGTAACTTAAAACTCAAATAAAAAGATAAATATTTTAAAACTTTCTGATTACATACCTTTTTTTACTGTCCCTTCGACCTGTGCTTTCGACGAAAGAATCCCGCTTTTTCACTCAAATGCTAGAGAATACCGACAAGGCAAAAAAAAAAAACAGCCAGCGCTGACATTAAATAAGTAAAATTATTAAATTAATTCTATTTTGTTAAAATTAATGACTTACAACTTAATCTAGGAACTCAAGTACAGAAGACAGGAAAGAGGTGTTAAAAAAGGCAGACTTAATTAAGTCCTCCATGACATAAATAACTGATAAATCAAGGATTGCATCATTCTGAGTTATCTTGTGTTCATACTAATTGATAACATTGACTTGCCAACTTTCCTGAAAGGCATTTTTGGTAAAAGTCAGAACGTTGTGTTCAGTACTGGAAAAAAACTTAAAATGAAAATATAAGCAAATTACTAAGATTGTTCACGAGGACGAAGCAGGAAAACACAAAAAAAACCCCAATCACATTTTGTAATCTAACAACATAGCATCACGCCTGTATTCCCCGAAAGGGTAGGCAGAGGTGTACACAGTTGTACACCCACATTTCACCAATGCTGTTATTAAGTCCCATGTAATAGGTGGTGAGCCTATTGCCATCAACCGGGCACATTTCCAACCTTAGGGCTGCTACTGAGAATATCCTAACAGAAAAACTCAATAACACTGCCGGACCCGTGAAACTAACCAGATGCCCTGCGATCCTGCTCAACAACAAAGTATTTGGTCATTAAGTACATACATAATACCATAAGGAGGAATCTATTAGTTAATTGTTTGTGTTATTTAATACCTAGATACATACCCTCATCAAATTGCAATCTATACCTACCATTTTCATTAAATTGTCTGAAAGATATACCTAACTTGGTGCTCTTTTCCACACCACCCTAGAGGTAGAGCACTAGGTGCGTTTTTTTTATAGTGGTATCCCCAGTAGGCCTATTCCACTCATTCCTATGATTTCATGGTCTTTCATTTACCTGTATGGTGACTTAGCACCTTTTTGACCAATGACTCAATATTGGAACACTGGAACCTTAAAGTCGTGAAGCGCTTCTTAGTGAAGCTTGCCCTAACATTTTCCCTAAACTTAAATCTAATTGTGAATTGAAGTAGAACTTGCGTTCTACTCTGTATGCATTGCGAAAACCCAGATAGAACAATATAAAAAATAATAAAAATCACTCAAGAATTGTCTCCATAGTAATTTATTTAACAAAGTTTACTCTTTTTATTCAAGAAGTACCTACAAATTTGTATTTTATAACAATAAAAATCTATTGTCTGGAAATTGATGAGCCAACAGATTAGTTTATAACTTTGTACATGAACTGAACATGTAGGTAGGTAGGTAGGTACCCGTACCCGCATAGCCATCATGTTTCAGAATAATCATATTTTTGGCACGCAAAATTGGAATCTAAACTTGACAAGCACGAGTTATTCTTAATTTTATAAACAAATTAAGAAAACTGCTGGGTAATTGGAATGCATAGAAAACATGGAGAACAAAGTCGGAACTGAAACGTGTCAGTTAAGCTTCGTTCTACTGGCCCTTATTATACCTTATACCCTCGTCCGGGCGATTGGTTCTTCAACGTTTTACAGTTTACATCTGTGTTGTCTGGTCTCTTAGGTCTTCCTCCTCTTCATCAAGTTACTGCGCTCATTGCCTTTACAGCCTTTTTCTGGAAACTTCGAATCCGCTCTTACGTTGTAACCTTGAAAAAAAAACCAATAAGAAATATTTGTTAGTTTGTTCTAATAAAACTTTCTTAACTGCAAGCAAGCAATAATAAAACACTTGCAAAAAATATTTCACTTACATGTCTCCATTTTTCTAGAAATGGATTTCGCGATGAAACTTGTGCAGCAGCAGTAATGAAATGGCGCCCAATCTATTGATTCCAAATTAATAATCAGTGTTGTTCCTGACAAAAGGCTTGCCGTAATAAACATCAAAAATTGCCGTATTTTAAGGAAAAATATCATAAATTTTCGTATTAAGCTAACGAAAAATGTGTAGATATATTTTTTCAGTGTCTATGGGGAGTAATCCCCATAGACACTGAAAAAATCGTCACATTAATTAAAATTGTTTTTTATTTATTATTAAAATACCTGATTCACAAGCGAAAGATTGCGACAAGAAATTAAATAGTTTGGTTTTGAGTAGTTTGAATTTTTATATTTAAGACATAAATTGACCGATTCCACGATCATATACAAAATGTTTTCCTATATTCACGGCTTGGCTTTCTTTTTTTAATGTGAAGTTTCAAACGTGAAAAAATTGTTAAAATGATGTCTAAACTAAACTATAAATTGCTTCAGGTAATTGACGTATATTTAATACAGTTGTGAAATTGCTGCCGTATACTGTATTTTTGATGTTTGGAATACCTGAATGCGTATCAGGAACAACACTGTCTATAATCTATTTGCAGTATTGCCATCGGATGAATCAAAAATTGCCGAAATCTATGCTGAAAAGCTTGATTTTAGTTATACTATATTATTATATTCCATGTTAGTTCTCTACTTCTCCAGATTAATTTAGATCCATAGTGGGCTACAGAATAATAGTTATGTAGAAAATAAGATTATTTCGTTTTTGTCAACCAAATCAATGTTTTGATAGATACGCTTATAAACAAAGGCTCTATGGCAGATGAAAGGTAGAAAGAAGCAAAAGGGCTACACATATTCAGAAAGGCCTATAAACAGGGCCGTCGTAGGCCACGCCGGGGTCCTTGGGCACACAAGTATTTGGAGCCCTATTGGAAATTAAAGAAAGTGATGATAAAAATAATAAAAAAGTAATTTAAATAAATTAAACAGTCTTTAAACAAATACTCAAAAAACATTGTAGTCCCTTATTTTCTTTTATTACATAATTTTGAGTTATTAACTTTTTATGAAGTCGATTTTTTTTTTTAATTAGTTTTTATTATCTATAATATTATTTATTTCTTACATGCACTAGAATTCAACCAAGGTTTTAAGATGATTTCCCTTTTACACCACACACGTAGCTCGTATCAATACGCCAGGCCGTCACTCTTACACGTATTAGTCCAAATCTTGAAAATTACTCAACCACTTTGGTTCAAACTTGCACTGTTGCAACTTGTAAGTTGGCGTAAATGTAAGCAATTCAAAAAAGAACGGTCATAATCCGATTAATAGTATTCATTATTATTAAGCATGGTATATTCATCCTTAAGAACGATAGTTACTTCATCATCAAGATGAAGTAGACAATTATAAAATAATAAAATTATACTGGCCTTTCGGGCCTCGTCAGGATAGGAGCCCTGGGCACGGGCCCCGTGTGCCCCTATGGTAAAGACGGCATAGCCAATAATCGGCTCCCCAGGGGCTGATCTGGCAACACTGTCAATAGGTACGTCTGATGGTGATGCGACTCGAGTCCGATTTTACCACTCGAGTCATTTTACAATTTCACTCGAGTACCACTCGAGTGGTCGAGTCACTCGAGTGGTTCTTGAGTCGCTCCAACACTCGGGTTATTCGAGTCACCTGTCCTATACCTTGAATCTGTCATTATATCCAATTTGAGGCTTAATAAAACTCCAACAATATTAATCAGAAGTTTTATTGCTAAGGATCAAAATCAGCTATCTAACATAAATAGCATCAACATCAGCCAACACCAGATATCGTACTTTAATAATTAAAAACGTAGAAAAAAATAACTATTAAATATTATAACAATCAATCTGCCTAGCCTTTTCTCAATAATATTGAGGTTGGCTTTCAATGAAACTGAATGCAGCTTAATACCAGTATTTTACATGGAGCGATTGCCTATCTGACCTCCAATGACAACACAGTTGCTAGGTAACACGATATCACGTGGTATGACTGGTCGTCAGACTTTCAGGACTCTGACTACCCGAAACGGCTGTCATAGATCTTGATTTGACAACCGGGACCGACGGCTTAACGTGCTCTCGATGGGTGACCATCATTTTTGTACTGAGATATGAAAGGATGGTCACCCATCCACAGACCAACGGCGGCAAGTGCAGCTTAACCTCGATCGATTAATCTGTGCGGCTGTTACTTAGCCACGAGCCCCTGCAAATATTGTAACAATCAAACTCATTTTTTTTTTATGAATTTAACGAATAGCACAATCGACTTGGATGACGTCAAGTCAATTGATAAACAGTTATAAACCTAATCCTATTTTATTCTTATTTATTATAAACGCCGATACTATAAACCTTTCACTCAACTGACTCAACACAATCATACTAAGTCACCTACAGGTTTAAGTTTCGTGAGACACATTCATTTTAATTATTGTTCACCGGTTATTACTCACGTGCATTCTTCGAGATTGCCCGAGTACTTTCGAACTTGAACGGAGCCCTTAGTTAAACTCGAGAATGCACGTGAGTAATAACCGTTGAACAACAATTAATACAGATTAATATCAATCACTTTTAAGACGGTAAATTATCTGTTATTCAGGTGGTTAAACATGTTTGTCTCAGCTAACGATGAGGTTGGACAGATGACTCAAGTCCGAGTGAACTCGAGTCGGTACTTTTTTCACTCGATTGCGTTTTTTTCTTATTTCACACGAGTCACTCGAGTAAAAGTTGACTCAGTCGTCATATCAATAATTCGCTGCGTCAGTGAGGTCAGACCAGAGAATTTTAACTAGTATCTTGATCAACCATGGTCAGACTGGGTCAGACCCATTGATACCTATATGCAAGGAACATAATACTCTCTACGAGAGAAGAAGCGTTACTCCCATAAAACGAAACGCGAATTACACAGATACTACTAGCGCTCCGTAATTTCCGCAGGGAACTAACCGTGGCGGGCATTTCAAAATCTAATTTTCGATATAAAAAAATATTTATGAACTGCTCACTACATCAAGAAGCGATAGGATTGAAGATTTTGCCACGATTATAAAATAAATGTAAAATGGCAAAATCGAAGCAAGTCCCATCGCTTCTTGATGTAGCGAGCATATTATTGTAGGAAAAATAAATAAGAATCTTGATTTTAAGTTTAGTATTTCTTTATTGAAGATTTAGACAATAATTAAACATTAAGGTTTACCTTATCATGTTTTCAAATAATACCCGATTTTTTTTCTGTGTTTCAGAGTAGTAATACATGTGTTGAAAAAGTACATAATTGTGAATTATATTATTGGTTCGTTATAATCCGTATTTTTCTTTCTAGTGCCTTTTTCCTTTCCTCTTCTCCAAAAGCTCTGTTTTTTAAAACAATTTGTCTTTTGAGACAAATATAAAAGGTGGAATCAATTATATGTCTTTTATTAACAATTTTGTGCTCTTGACACTTGTTTAAAAAATCAAAATCCACCTGAGACAGAGCAGACATAATCAATATTTTAATATTATTTTGCCAACCTGCAGTATTTAAAATGTTATTTATTCCCAGTGCACAAACTTCTACACATTGTACAAACGCTTGATCTGCATATTGTAGTGCTTTATGATTAATATCATATTCTTTATAGTCTGTGAATATATGTATTTGTGTGGCTTCTGATGCTATAAATAATGATTTGCAAGCAACACAATTATTATGCTTTAATTTTTTAAATATGATGCCACACACATACGTGCAGGCTTGTGCTTCGGGAGACGCCTGCGCTATGTTTTCGGTGGCATCGGCTATTAGCGGTTCTAACTCGAGTAATACTGCATCAGGTAGTTCACTAATTACCTGACTTGTTTCTTCAGTAATCTCTGGGAGCAAAAATGATTTTAAATTGTTGCATAATGTTGCCGTGTCATCTTCACAATTTTTTTTTGATTGACTGCAATGCCGTAAATTACTTATAACTGCAGTTTTTATACCAGACACAAACTGTCCTACAGTCGGATTATCGTTAGATCCACAGTGATAACGAATGCAACCGAAACAGTTCTCGAGTGGATCTTGATTTAAGCGCCGTGTAGAAAGGCTATTAACATTTACACTTAATAAATTTTTCCACAGCCTTTCTACACCATTAATTGTTCGAATCCATCCCACCTGCGATGGTGGGGGTGTATTCGAACCTATAAAATTCATTTCATTTATATATTTTCGCATATCACGAAATAATTCCAAATGATGTGAGTATATAGTAAGGTTAGTGGAATATTTCTTCCCTCGACGTAGATCTGGACTATCCGCATTAAGGGCGTCAAAAAGCTGGTCAAACTTTTCTAGAAATGTTGCTGTAGCATAAGCTTCAGCAGGAAGTTCGTCTGAAAAGATCAAAAATTCATATAAGTGATATATATTGAGCAATCAACTATTGAATATACTTTTAAATTGCTTATGAAAGATTTGAGAACAAACCTTTTATTTCTGTGACACAAATTGGTGACAAAGTTATTAATTTTATGTATACAATATGGTATTGGATTATAGAATAATTTAGGTGAACCAGATAACCAGCCATTACGAGATGAGAGTAATATAAAAGGGCTGTTGAGACTGCAGTCAGTAAATAAGTTGATCAAGTAATGTGTTTATTTGATATGTGAATGCTTACTTGTAGCACTTTTGGAGAGTATGCCTACTGCAACTGAGTGGCTGAACACTTGCGCTGCCAGCTTAACCCTCATCTTCTGCTTGCTGTTAGGGTTTAAATGTTGCTCAGACAAAGCAGGTGCAAACACAAAATTCGGATTGTTTTTGTCCATTTCATAAAATTTTTGCACATGGCTCCACTTCGCCACACCTGTTATTAGAAAATTATAAAGAGAAATTAGAAACTCGAATAAAATATATAGCTTTATTAGAAACTGCCAGGTAGATGCACTTTATCAAATGTTGGCAAATCTTAAGTCTTTATGTATTTGGCAGACTTTTTGAACTCCATAGATGAAAATTAATATTCACCTTTTACAATATTCCCATCATCTTGTATATCTGTAGAGCACTCAACATTATATTTTAAAAGTAGGTTCCTTGTGCATTTTAGGAGATGGGGTGGATCCAAAATTGTTACAATTTCATGTCCCTCCCAAGTAAAATATGGTTTTTCCTTACTTGATCCCAGATTATCTAAAGATTTAATATTGACTCTGGATAGGTCACATACGGTTGCAACCACATTGAGCCCAATTTCAAAACACTTTTTTATAATCTGAAATATAGATGTAATAATTAGTTTATATTTTTATTAAATACAAATTTTAATATAAAATGCACATAGATGTGTTTACTTTCATACCTCTTTAATGATAATAGTTAGTCTATCTGCTGTAACTGACTTTCCAGAAAAGTAAAATGCTATAGGCTGCTTCCACTTATTCCTAACACCAGCTAACATAAAAACTAAGGCATTACTGGCAATTTGCTGGTCTCTAACATAGTTACCATGATCTTGGTATCCCTCTATATGATCTAATTTCTCATTATAACTGAAATGTTTTCTTATAGCCATCTCATCAAAGGATAATAATAACACATATATTTTCGTGATCTAATTGTCCTTCTGCCATATTTTTTAACCCCTCAAATATTTGTGAGTTTATGCCTGTTTTTAACGGTATTCTATTTAATAGTTTTTTTAATGTGCTTTGAGAGGGAAGGGCAAACATTCTCCTTAACAACCGGTAGCAAGCTGGTGATTTTTTGAACAGTGTTAGTGCCATTATTTTGTGCTCAATACTGTAACGTCTACCTCTTTGTTTTTTTTTACAATTACGAACCTGGTTTTGAAGCAAAATGATGAATGAATTACTTAAATTCATGTTGTGTAATTTTTGTACATGCTCATCCTCACATATTTTTTGCAATTTATCAGCTTTTGATTTTGATTTTAACTGATTTCTCAATCTACTGATTTCTTTAATACTATTGGCACAAATTTTATAAAGTTTCCTCTCTCTAGTTGTTAACTCATTAATTCTATTTACATTCAGTGGTCTTAAAATGCTTTTTCTTTTCTTTGTTTTAAGTTTTCTGTATGGCTCAGTAATCTGGATATCTTTTGATGTTCCTGGAACAGGATCATTTATATCCAGACTGGGTAAATGGTATCTTGATGGTAGAGATGGTCCTATTTCAGAATGGTGTTCTTCTGAGTATTTGCTTGCAATGTCCATCAACTGTACAGGTTGTTCAGGTAGGTTCTATAAAAGATAAAACATTTTACTATTTATTTACTAATTATTGTACATCAGATGTTAAACTGCTAAATTTGGTTATTACATTGAAATATAAAGTAGGTGTAGCTAATAATCATTTAACTTCAGGAATAAAGGGATAACTTACCCATAAAGCTTCATCATTTTGTTGCATTAAATGCATGTCTTTTCTTAAGGATTCTAGTAAATTGGTAACAAAACTTTTTTCACCAGGAACTGAGAATCTTCCCAAATTCTTTTTACTATCATCAGTAAAACAACAATCTTCAAAATGTCTTTTGCATAAAACTTTGTTGTTGGTAAATAGCTTTGTTAATGCTTCTACAGACAACCAGTCTTCTTCTGGCCAGCAATACTTTGCCCAAGCTCTAGCCCTGCAATATATTATAACCAATGTACTACACTTAATCACAAAATACCAAATAAATATGGAATCCACTAAGTATGCTTAGCTAACTCTAAAGTTATAAATTTTTGTGGAAAAAGTATATGGTCACGAGCAGGATTCGAACATGCATCTCCTGGATAAATACTCCAGGCATTCAGACTGCTAAGCCATCTCGACCTCTGCTCACTAACGCAAATTCATTTTCTACAGATTAATGTCCTTCAGTGAAAAAAAATATATGTATGTCTTTAGAGTTCACTAAGCATGTGTTAATGCCTTTCAAAGATTTATCTATATTTGTTAAGGTAATTGCATCTGGACAACATTGTAATAACTGCAAACTGTTAGTGGTATTGTACAATTTTCTGTAAAGGGACTGAATAGATGGCAACAATGTTATTACAATGTCGAAGAAGAATTTGCGGTAGTGAGCAGCAAACACTAATTACTTTAGTAACATTTTGTTTCGAGATATTAAATAAAGTCATAACAATTTATTGATATTTATCTGTTAAATCAATTTATAGTAATAATTTAGCTCACAATATGAACATTGCAAATATATTTTCAATTGGTTAACAAAAAAATAGACCCATGTTTATTACATAACAGAGTTTGAAACAAAATAAACTTACCGAAGTAAATTAGTTTTTCCGGGTTTTGGGAATCTATGGAATGATATTGTACCGTCTTGTAAAGGAATAACTCCACATTTAGAACACTTTCTAAATGAGTCGGTAGACATTTTGATGCAGTTAGAGTCAAAACGAAAGCACAATACAGGTCGTTGTCGCGAGTAATCTCGAGCAAGCAACTATTGTCAATTTCCAGCACAACGCAGGTCGCTGTCTCGAGTAATCTCGAGCAAGCAACTATGGTCAATTTCCAGCACAACACAGGTCGTTGTCGCGAGTAATCTCGAGCGAGCAACTATGGTCCATATCCAGCACAACGATTCCTTATTGCGAGTAATCTCTAGCAAACAAGTTATCAACCATAAAATAGTCAGCAAATTTAAAGCTATCACGAATATTTATCAAATATAAAACTTGAGAATTAACGTAACAAACTTTGAAACATTTGAAAACTATTTGAGTAGCTATAGGAAAAAGTTAACGAACTTCTTTTTTTTTTTTTTTTTTTTTTTTTATCCTTCGCCCTAATCGGGCAGGCTAAGGTCTTAGACCATACCGCCTCGTCTTCAGTGTTCTTGAATAAAAGTAAGGCCAAAGCCTCGTCTTCAGTTACTTCCTTCTTGTTTTAATCAAGTATAAAAAGTTATTGCAGTTATTGCCCCAGTAAAACGGTGGAAATTTTACTGATTCTTCGATGGAGTTTAGGAGTGAACACAAAAAGTCATGATTTTCAATTGTATACAATTTGCCCACACTCGCACACCTTCATGAACACATAATGGTTAATTATCCACCATAATTACACATTATACTTCGGAGAAACACAAGTTTTGGAAAACAATATAAAATTGACAACGTGCACTTTACATTTTCCCGCCTAAACTCCTTAACGAACTTCAACTTTGTGACAGTGACAGTAAGAAATACAGGGTAGCCACAATATAAAAAAAAAATTACTTGAAGAAATGGTTTTCATTTTATTTGTGGTCAGAAAATAAAATATTATTCAAATTAGTGTAGTTTTAATATCCAATAAGTTAATGCGTTAAATTTATATTTTATTACACATGAGAAATATGTATTTATCTAATCTTTAACTCCCATAAAATGGTGTTGGTTTTAGAGATTGGGATCACCTAAATTTCCGCAGTGCACACTAACAAACTTTGAATGTGTGCGTAAGTGCAAAATATTTTCTATAGAAGATACAACCCCTTGCCTATATGTATATTGTACACAGTGTTGCCAATCTTTCTTGGTTGAAAACTGCATACAAGGTTTAAAAAATCTATACACGTTAAAATAAATTTTCGAAACTTACAGTTTTTGAATAAACATAATTATTCAATCAAATACAATTCGAGCAATTTGGAAAGTGGAATGTGAGTATTTAAAGATATTTCAATATTAAGACAAACTTAACCGAGGTTCATGGGTAAACTATAAAAATATAATATAAATTTTGTGTTTAGTATCTACTTTATTTTAATTATCGAAATCAAAGGCCACAATTTAGATTTTTTTGTAAGTATTACAAAATTTGACATGGTGCGTTCAAGAATTGCAATACTGTGTAAGGAGACGGTAAGAAAATGTATGGAGCTTAGTTTTAAAATAATTAAAAAAGAGATCTATCGCTGCCATCAAATTTAATTAAAAACTGAATATTTAGAAACTTTAAATTAAAACAGGGTCGATTGTTATAACAGTAGGGTTGGTAGCACTGTTTGCACAGATAGCACAGAAACAAAATAAGAAAAATAAAACTATGAGCATGACGAAAACAACTAAATTTAATTTTAAAATAGCCGTCTACACAAGTCGTTTCTACCGTATAAATGTTCTAATTCTATATTTCTAGGTTTCTAGCATACAATTAGAGTATTTTTGTGGTTTCTAGTAATACTAATCCTCAGAATATTAACTAATATTACTAACACTGGTTAGCAATATTAGTTAATATTCTAAGGATAAGTGTTAATATCTTAGGTTTGCGCGATCACTGCACATTATAATAAAACAACTTTTAACCGGATTAATCGCTTGTATTATTGGTTTTTTGTTTTTCCTGACGTTTATATTCCATACATAATAAAATTCAATTCCCTATGGAATTAGAGAAAACCAAGTCACTGGCCTTCCTTGATGTATTACTTATCTATAATCCAGATCATTCTGTTAGTCACACTGTGTATAGAAAGTCCACCCACACAGACAGATACTTGAACGGTGAATCTCACCACCATCCTTGTCAGTTTGCTACTGTCGCCAAATCTTTATTATAGAGAGCACAAGGTATCTGCGACGCCGACCACCTGGCAGGGGAACTCAACCATGTGAAGCAAGTTCTCAAACATAATAAGTTACGAGCTCCACATCCCCGTCGCAGAAGCCACCCAAAGCCCATCACAGTTGATCGCCGACCTGCTGTTCTACCTTTCATCAAAAGGGTCACCGATAGAATTGGTCACATCTTGAAGCGTGCTTCTATCAAAACCTACTTCAAGCCACATAGAAAGATCAGCAAACTTCTCAGACCGGTGAAGTGCCACATTCCCTTACAAGATGCAGGGTTCTACGGTAAGATTAATTGTGATTGTGGGCTGTCATAGATAGGGCAAACAAAGCGTAGCATTGGCACCAGGTTGAAAAAACACATCCTTTGGACATTTTGGCGAAAATGGACGCGAGGGTGTTATGACCGAGTCTGCGTCTTCCACCGAAATGGCGTAAGCGTGCCAACCAGGGCGTTTGAAGTGCTCAGGCGACAGGAGCGGCGACACGCGCTCGATCGGTGGCGCGAACGACTGCAGGAACCACGGTATGCGCACAAGCGCATTGTCAACGCCGTTTTGCCATGTGTTGAGGCCTGGTTAGGGAGAGGTGAGCGCATCACCTATCGCCTTGCTCAGGTGTTTACCGGCCACAGTTGCTTCGGCGAATACCTGAGTAGGATGGGACGCGAGGCCACGGCTGATTGCCACCATTGTGGAAGTAACCAGGACACCACACAGCACACGCTTGAAGAGTGGAGTCCGCATGGAGTCTTGAGCGGCGGATCCTGGTCGGTCGGATCGGGCGGGACCTCTCTCTGCCGGCGGTAGTATCAGCTATGCTGGCAGAGCCAACGGCTTGGAGAGCTGTAGTCTCCTTCTGTGAATCTGTTATGCTCCAGAAGGAGACTGCTGAACGGGCTCGAGAGAGGGCTGATCCCGCAAGGAGACGAAGGCGCCGGAGAGGCAACCGCCATGGCGCCCAGCCTAGTTAGGGCAAAAAGCCACATCCTCACCGATACTGGTTTGGGATAATCACAGGGGGGGGGGGGGGGGGGGATATAGTAACTATGGGTTGCCGTACACCAAAGTTAAATGCTTCCCCCGAGACGTATTGAAGCATGAGAGGGGCACCGGTATGATCCCTGGAGTTGACCGTGTCCCTATTCTTATATGCAGAGGTGGCCGTGTGGTTTTAGTCGGTATGAGTCCGACATAATCCTCCGCCGCCAGGCGAAGGATATCCATGAGGATTTCCACACGATAATAAAAAAAAAGGTTGAAAGAACACATAGCTGACGTCAAGAATAGACGCTCAACAAAATCTGCAGTCTGTGAACATACAACAGACAAACCCAACCATAATCTATGTTTTGATAAACCCCAAATCCTCGCTAAAGAAAACCGATATATACCGAGAATGCTCCGCGAGGCTATTGAAATTAAAAAACACCCAAATTTCAGTAGAGAAAATGGTTGGCAATTACCACCTGTTTGGAACCCTGTACTGAAAATAATTAAGTCCCAAACCAAGTCTAGTCACAAGAATAATCAAGATACTGTGAGCGATTACTGCGTGCATCGAAACACCTTATAATATTTATTTCGATAAAATAGTATAATTGTATTTCTTAATTTAAAACGACTGTGACCTCTGAGTTTGTTTCGGTATTTCTTCTCAGGGATAGTCTTAGGAAATACCGTCGCGATTTAGTTTTAAATATGTATCAGAGACAAAAATAATTTTATGAATTTATCAATATGTACGGTAGACTGAAATAATTTTAAATAAACTTTTGAGCCTGACACCTTAGTCCTCCTGCGACCACGAACGCTGCAAAGTGTTCGAAACGTCAGGAAAAACAATAATACACGCGATTAATCCGGCTAAAAGTTGTTTTATTATAATAATTAGTGTTAACCATAAAATAATATATAATAATAATCACTCCGGCAAAATCAATTAATGCGTCTTGTATAATAAATTAACGATTGAAATACAGAAGATACGTAAGAGTACTTCAGTACTAGTATGAACCGCAGTGGGAATATGCGCTTAAGCTACAACTATGCGAAAAATAATATTGAAATAAAAATATGGTTTTTTTAACAGATTCTTGGCGGTGTTGGTCTTCGGGCCTTAGATAAAATATCGTAACTTTTTGTCTTAGGTTAAGAAGGAGGTGAATGCAGCAGTGGAATCTGAGTAAAAGATTTAAAAAAAATGTACCCCTAAAGATAGGACAATGTTCGCATCAGTACGATAATTATCGTACCCATACGATAATTTCATACCCGCGGACGATGTACGATATCATTATTATCGTATTCCCATGGTACGATAATATTCATTAAGCTATATATTAATTGATTATATGATTATTTTGAAAAGTACGTTAATTTTGCTCCATGTAATTAATTTTAGCATACGCAAAAATATTGATATCACATTTAATACGATCTATTTTGCTCCATGTACGATAATTCTACGTTACTGGTACGATAGTTGTCTTGCGTCAAGTTGTGAACACTGAGATAGGACAAAAATATAAAATATATAGATTGAAGTAAATAGGAAATTATTGATTTTTGACATGCAAGCCGATTGTGTTGAACTTTGCATACATTATGTATTTCTGATGACACTACATCAGAATGCAAACCCGCAGTTAATCTAAATGATGGAGACGAAAGTCAGTAGAGGGAACTCCAGAACAGTGTACAGCAGCTCTCTCGTGTTTAGGCCGATTTCAATCATCTTGATGAGAACTTTTGCCGTAGTTGTGTTTTGTAGATTATAGTCTCAAAAAAAAAAAACATTTACCGCAAAAAAAGAAACATTTTTTTTATTTAATCTTACAATTAGTCATAATAATTGAAAGTAACTAGTTTTGAGTCTGCGTCGAATGAAGATCATTAAAAAGAAATAATCAAATGGAACATGGAATTGGCACCCACTCAGAATTATCTGGTTATTAATTATTTCTGGTGGGAGGCTTCGGCCGCTGCTGGTTACCACACCAGACGAAGCCATGGCCTGAAGCAACCTAATCGTGTTTCGGGATGTAGTCCGGTGTAACCGTTGTGGAAGACGGGTCAGGGCAGTTGCATCAACTCCCCGACTATCGTTCTCCCCAAATCTATCCACTCTACTTAAGTTTAACTTTTAAGTTGAGTAGATAGATTTCTTCTGGATCTACGTGCTCCAACCTCGGCCACACCGTCGCTTACCATCAGGCAAGTTGGTGGCCAAACGTAGATACATTTATGATAAAAAAATCCAATTTGTTCAAATTATATCAATTTTATAAGGTTTTAATTATTATTCAATGAAACCACTAACGCCACCTATCAGTACGCAGTAGTAAACAAAATTTTGAATATCATTGTATTTTTGATATTAGTTATTAAAATCAGAGTAAATTATACAGCCGAGAAGGATATACACTGACCTTATTAGCGATATACTCCAAAAAAGTAAGGTGCGTAGTAGGTACCTAGTCGTAAGTGGCACGCGTGTATGATGTATGAACGTGGACGAAGCAAAAGGCATTGTAAGGATTGTAACAGGTGGCGTTCTGTAGTTTCTGCATAACGCCATGGTAGGTAGATATTCAGGGTGTTTTAAAAACATTTTTTTTTTTGTATTTAGTAGCTTAATGATTTTAAAGTGAATAACTGTAGTCTAACAAAAAACATTATAATAGTATACCTACATAATATGTGAAATAAGTCTGCGCGTGGCACATATTGGAACTAAATTGATTTCGCGTCGTAATAGTGAGACTACAGTCTCAGAGAACTTTTTAAGTAGGTAGCTGCAATAATGAAAGTTTACCTACCTACCGATTGAACGGCATTTACCTAAAAATCTATAAATAATCAAACGCAGTCGCAGTTGAATCGTTATATTGCACTGCACTGCAGGGGCGGTCTTAAAGGATGGCGAGCAGGGCAACCGCCAGGGGCCTCGCGCACTCGCGCAACAGTCCAAGTAGATAAATATTAAGTACTAGTTTGTAAGTATACATTCGTTAAATTATTATGATTTAATTAAAGATTTCAGCCTTAGAAAAGGCCAAAATCATCATTTCTGAATCCCTGATTCTTGTAAGACATTAATGATCCTTAGTTTATCATGATTAATAATTTGTTATCTTTGTGTTTATTAATTAACGAGTTTATAAATTTGATGCTTGAGTATAAACTAACAGAACACATAACAACACCTACACGTATCACGCCTAACACCACCACTTGCCTAGATCTTATATTTACAAACTTTAAACATAACAGTATGTACGTTACAGTGGAAGAGCTAGGTTTTTCGGATCATAATAGTACAATTTTACATCTGAATCTTCCCCAAGAAATAAAACAAGCCACCTGGTTCACACAAAAAAGATTATTTAATAACTTAAATATATTAAAATTAAAATTAAAATTACAGGATACAAACTGGAACGATATCTTATTAACTGATAGAGACATCAACGAAAATTACCTCGCTTTAAATGACACGCTCATAAATATACTAAACACTTATATACCTCTACAAAAATTTAAAATTAAATCAAAAAAATAAAAGGTTATTAAAGACTCTAATAACTAAAATAAAAAATCCAATATTAACACAACATTACAAAAACTACGAAAAAATATTAAAAAAGACTATAACGACAGCAAAAAAACAACACTTCAAAAATAAAATGTTTAAATCAAATAATAAAGTGAAAACAATGTGGAGTATTATTAATGAAAGAACCAATAAGAAAGTAGTAAAGGAAAAACGTAACATTACTGTAGAAATAAATAATAACGTAACCTCAGAGCCTAAAACGGTAGCAAACCTTTTTAACAATTACTTTGCATCTATAGGAGAGGCTAATATGAGCAAACCGCAAGGATCCCCTGTATTGTCCCCGACAGAAAATTCAATATTTCTAAGTAAAGTAGATCCCTACGAGGTGTATAAAAAATTAAAAAACTTAAAAAATAAAAATAGTCACGGTATAGACTTCCACCGACCCTATTGAGACAATGCGCAGACGAATTAACTTTACCGTTCTATTACCTGTTAAATCAATCTTTTGAAGAAGGCACTTTTCCTAACCTCTTAAATAAGGCTCTTATAAAACCAATCCATAAGAAAAATATAAAAACCGACCTAAATAATTATCGTCCCATTGCCCTTTTACCAACAGCCTCTAAGATTTTCGAAAGAGCCATGTGCAACAGAGTTTATGCGTTTTGTGAAAAGTATAACATATTTAACGACTGTCAGAATGGCTTTCGTAAGAATAGATCGACGACCTTAGCCGTTTACAAATACATTCAAAAAGCTCTTGATATCATTAACACTAAAAAATATGTAATAGGATTGCTGCTTGATATGTCTAAAGCTTATGATAAGGTACAATATGAGATATTATTAAAAAAATTATATAGCATAGGGATTCGCGGTAAATGTTATGACTGGTTTGTATCTTATTTAGAAAATAGAGAACAATTAGTTGAAATAGAATTTTACAATCATAACACAAATGAAATAGAATTAATTCGCTCCGACAACAAACCCATAAAAGCTTCAATACCCCAGGGAAGCGTTATAGGATGTTTCTTATTCCTCGTTTACATTAACGACCTACCTAATAATATCGACGCACCGTGAGTCTTATTCGCGGACGACATTTCCATACTTACCCCTTATGAAACCAATATCAACCTCAATGAAACTTTAAACTCCATACTTAATGACACAACAAATTGGATGACTAATCATAATTTAGATATTAATTTTAATAAGACTAAAATCATAACATTCCACCCTCGCCAAAAAACACCATTAAAAATAAATTTTACATACAATGACACTAAGCTAGAAGTAGTAAATACATTTACACTATTGGGCCTAGATATAGACACTAACATCAACTGGAAGTCACATATACAAAAAATAAAAGGCAAATTGTCAAAGTTTTCTTATGCTCTCCGGGAGATTAAAAAAACCACAGATTTAAAGACTGCAATGGTCACATACTATGCCTATGCCTATGCATGGCTCAAATATGGTGTCATCCTGTGGGGAAATAGTACCGACGTGCTTTCGTTGTTCACTTTACAGAAGAAATTAATTAGAATTCTGGTAAACATCAAGGAAACTGATAGCTGTAGACCCCATTTTCAAGAATTAAAAATATTAACCCTACCAAGCCTATATATTTTTGAGATATGTAAATTTGTGCGCAAATATCCAGAATTATATACTAAAAGGGAAGATATACAGATCAGAATGACACTAAGACACAAGACTAGACTGAACTTACCAAGCTCGCGACTAAAAATGCACTCCTCCAGTACTTTAGTCACATCTATAAAAATCTATAATAAATTACCAGAAGTCATCAGAAGTATACTTGAATATAATATTTTTATTAATAAATTAAAAACCTATCTATTAAATAAAAGCTATTACAACTTAAATGAATATCTTAATGATAAATAAATGACACAATTCAATGATAATATATAATAATTACATTAAATTTTATTAAAATATCTAGATAATAATAAATAAATAACCATGACACTAAACTTTCATAAAATTAACCTTGATTAAAAACTACGTAGGTATAACACAATACCGGACGTAGAAATAGGTACATAAATACGAAAATACTTTACTAATAAATACAAAACAAATAACCAAATAGACACGCAATTATATAAAATAATAAATTAAACAAATTAATAATTCGACCATCTGATAATTAATCTCATATTTGACAGTTATTGCTATGAAACTTACATTCCTAAGTAGGTAAATCTATCTCTCAAAAATATTAACAAAATTTATTTAAAATGGCTTCCTCTCTTCTTTCTACGTTGCTGTGCCCGACAGGGTCCATATTGTATCTATATTACCAAAAAATAACATCTGTATTAAACATATGGTGTGCAATAAACGAATTGAGTATTGAGTATTGAGTAATTTCCAATAAAACAATGTTAAAACTCAAAATGTATTTATTTATACATCTTCGTTTTCTCAATTCTATATACCCGGAACCTCGTAATAGCTAAGACGGAGCGGTCTGACCGATCTGCTGCACTGCATAACTGGCGATAGGATGACTTACCGATGAAATATGGATAGAGACGTTGGAAAGATAAATCAATCAAAACGGATGCAGCTTAATACCAGTATTGTAGGGGCATTTTTTTTTTAGCATTTTTTGACCCCCCCCCTCTGGTGATACGTGGTGAGGTTTGACTAGACCCCCCCAACCAAAATCACGTGTATTTTTAGTACCTACAATAATCTTAATTTTTTTGAATATTATCTTTAAATAGGTAGGTACAGAAAATAAATACACGTGATATCTTACTACACCCCCCTCCTGCCTTGTAATATTTCGTAATTTTTGCCAAACCCCCAACCCCCTTTCGAGCCTCACGTGATTAATGGACGGCCCCATACATGGAGCGATTGTCTATCTGACCTCCACAACATAGTTACTGTGTAACACGACTTTTAGGCCTCTGATTACCCGTAACGGCTATCATAGATCTTAATTGACGGCTTGACATGTTCTCCGAGGCAGGAGTGGTCTCAGTATGAAATGATGGTCATCCACAGACCGACCGCGGCAAGCGTAGCTTGACCTCGATCGATCGATCTGTTCAGCTGTTACTTAGCCACGAGTCTCGATATCTACGGGTCAAACGCAAATTATGCTTAATCGACAGGCAGACAGTTGATGGAATATAGATCTAGTTAGTTTTTCCAGATTTTTATAGCGCAAGGTGTTTCAGTATTTGAATTTAATAAGTGACTAAAGGACATGTCAGTAAAAAGCAGGATAGATCGGCGATATGGCTTAGTGGTCCGAGCGTCTGGAGTAAAATCCGGGAGGCGCAGGTCCGAATCCTGCTCACGACCGTATTCTCTTTTTCCATTTAAAATTATAACTTTAGGGTTCGCTAAGCATGCGTTAATGCTTTTCAAAGATTTATCTATATTTATTAAGGTAATTGCATCTTTACGACATTATATTAACTGCAAAGTTAGTCGTGTCGATTCGGTCACCTGTATAGGGACTGAATAGATAGCAATGACGTCACCAAAAGACGTGTTAAGATGTGGAAGAAGAATTCACGGTAGTGAGCAGAGGTCGAGATGGCTTACTGGTCAGAGCGCCTGGAGTATTTATCCGGGAGGCGCAGGTTCTAATCTTGCTCACGACCGTATTCTCTTAACATTTTTGATTTTGTTGCTCTTTTCCTCACCACCCTTGAGGTAGAGCACTAGGTGCGTTTTTTTTATAGTGGTATCCCCGGTAGGCCTAATCCACTTCTTAAAATAACCGGGCAAACACATAACATAACCAGCCCCTGATTCCAACTGCCGAGATTCGACTACTGAGCAGGCACGAGTATTGATTACCAAACTACAACCAAATTCGTGAGGAAACCTGGACTTAATCGTCTAGGTTTCCTCGAAATATTTTCCTTTACCGTATGTCTATAGTGTCTCAGATTAACTAAGAAAGTAAGTACATATTACATTGATTTAGTCACATACATATCAGGTTTGAACCGACAACCTGTGGGTTCAAACCTGACATGTACAACAACATGACGCGAGCCCGTAGCCACTCGGCCACCGTGATACAAATCTAATGTTAAATATTAAAACTAGTTGTAACCCGCAAAATTGCCCTTAACATAATTTGATTTCAAAGAAATTCTTAGCAGATATCATAATTTTAAAATAACTCCGCAACAAAATAATTATCAAGTAACAACGTTTGCGGGGCACAGCTAGTATGACTATATACAAATAAATGGGCATTTAAATATGACGATAACAGTCATTAAACACATTTTAGTTATAACATGTTGATAGCATTATTATCAGCCCATTAATAATGGTATATTGCCATTATAAAAGTTAAGTGAAATATAGATGTGGCACAGCATGATGTGATTATAACTAAGGTATACCAAATCAGAACTGGAGAGCTGCATGTGAAGATATCGTCTGCACTCTCTTGGACCTGTTTCTCTACTGATAAACGGCAAACCTTCTCAACTGCACATGGTGGCTGAAGATGGTTGAGTGCTGCGTTGCAGCTTCTGTGACAAGAAACAGAATTAATTTCCGATGCTTCTTTTGTGAGCGTCATCTCCTAGTAGAACGTGTCGGTATCAGGTGGAGCTCAGTTTTCCATACGCTCTTGTTCGCGACCACAGCCAGGGTCGATTGTCGTTACGTAACGGCATTGGTACTGCTTAAGAGTGAGCACTCTATCAACCTCCAATGCCACGGCGCCGCGTCGGCGCTGCTATAGTGGACAGACTGCAGCAGCACTGACGGTGCCGCCGAGACGCTGGGCAGCTTGGCTACTCTTTTAGTGTATGCTGCAACGTCCGTCCGGGGACTTCCATCTAAGTCTGCAGTAATCTTCCGCACCATACTACTAACCTGTGAAAATAATGTATAAGTGATCTGTTTCATAACGGGCTGTTGTCGACAATGTGCCTCTCGTTTGTAAGAGTCCAAATAAGTTGAAATAATATTGAAGTACCTACGTCAAATTTTTAATACATTTAACAGTTGGGTACCTGAGAAACTACTCAACAAAGTATTTTTTTGTTCTGTGATGATAGTACCTTTAGAAACTGCGATTGTTAAAGGCACTGATTTAGATAATACGTTTAAAACTTTTTGTATCATAATCAACTATGTTAACTTTTTTAGCAGAATTTTAGGGTTATGGTTTTGGTGAAATTTTTCGTGTTTTCATCCACCAAAGCTAGTAGAAAAATGCTATCATAGATTAATATTGACCAAATTGTAATGACAGAAAGTCAATCAAATGGAATTTCTTATGATACAAACAGCGGTCATACCGATAAAATCAATTCTATACTAACATTGAAATGTGGAAATTTTATATTAGGTACATATACTAAAACCGTTACAAAACAGCCTGAAATTCTTGGCAGTCTTTTAGAAAGAGTAAGGAAGTAAGACTAAAAGATAAGTATACCTAAATTAATATAATTATTTATAATAGGTAGTAATATAAGGTCCTAATTTATTAGGTAACTTGCTTTGAAGGGGTTATTATATAAGTGAGTAGATTCTCGCCACAGTGTGTGTTTGGTTAGCACGTGTGTCTAGAATTTTTGCTTTTTTCTGCTTATTTTACGTGATATTGTGACTCTTGTGACTTGTTATCGTTATTGTATTGTGTGTGCCGTCCTTGTGTTTGTGCTGTTCGGTTAGTATTGTACGTTTTTATATCCGAAATGGACAATAATAAACCTCCTGATCCTCCTGATCCTCCCTCAACTCCCATATATGCTCCATTCTCCCCAAATCCAGACCCGCTATCTCAATTTGCAGAGGTGGTATGTAGCATAAATGAACCGTCGAATACATCTCAGACTAGCTCACGTAAGCGTCCTGTATCTGATGAAATATCGACTAGCCCGGTCAGTCGCCCACCAAAACTGCAAAGAAGTCTAGTGGGTCGTGATAAATATACAAATAGGGACAAAGCACCATTTATAGTCCATGTATCCCGCATTGAGCATAACCCTACTTCTAGCAATGTTCTCCACCCAGTAACCTTTGGCTTATTTCTATATAAAAATAACATTGCAAACATTGTTCGCGATGGTGTGAAAAGAGTTGGTCGTAATCGCGTGTCTGTCGAATTTGTTTCCCCTCAGGATGCAAATGCATTTTTAGCAAATACTCTTTTAACTAAAAACAATTTTACAGCTTCAATTCCCACATTTAATATTACCCGTATGGGTGTAGTTTCTGGTGTTCCCGCAGACATATCAGAAGAGGAGGCAAAAACATACCTGTCTGTACCCTCTGGCTGTGGACAAATATTGAAAGTACGGAGACTGAATAGGAAAAGTTTCAGAGATGGAGAAGTTGAGTGGAAGCCCACTGAAACATGTGTGATAACTTTTGATGGACAAGTTCTACCAAAAAGAATTTACTGCTGCTACACTGCCCTTCCTGTTGAACAATACATATTTCCCACCATCCAATGTCGTAACTGCTGTCGATTTGGCCATGTTCAATCTATTTGCAGGTCGAAACCTCGATGTAGTAAGTGCGGCCATGATCACCCAGGTGATGGTTGCAACATCCTTGAAGGTGAAGCATTCTGTGTATTGTGCTCGGGTAATCACTTTGCTTTTAGCAGGGAGTGCCCTGAGCATGGTAGGCAGAAGATAATTAAAACAGTTATGGCGGAAAAATCCATTTCATATGTTGAAGCCAGCAAGACTATCCCCTCTCCATCTAGTAATTATGCTAATGCCGTTAAATCACCTCCCTCTCAGTCTTACCGCAAGACTGTACTTCTCAAGCCTAAGACCCATGCCCCCCTCTCTCCATCTTATGATAAATTTGCCCATAATAATATTATTAATTCACCTCAACCAACCCAGCCCAACGGCTGCGCTTTTAATAACCCTTTTTTGGAATCTTCTGACAACATGTCTTCTATCATACAGCTCTTTATTCAATTTCTGACTTCTCTCATGTCCCCTTCTACTGCTAATATTTCACATTCACCGTCCAACGTTGCCAACCAACTTATCTCTTTTCTATTAAATATTCAAAATGGCAACCCGCCAAGTGTTCCTTCAGTGGAATGTGAGGAGCGTGTGGCATAAAAAGCACGACCTCATATTTCTTCTCAATAAATACAAGCCTTTAGTTTGTTCAATTGCTGAGACTTGGCTGATTCCCAGTCTAAGCTTCCGTATACCAAATTATAACATCCTCAGATGTGATCGCTCTGATGGCTATGGAGGGTCGGCTCTCTTCATTAATAACCGGGTTCCTCTTCAATCTTTACCTTTACCTCTGCTGGTGGGCGATTTGAGTATTGTGTCGGGTAAAGTAGAAGGTGTTACCATCTTCTCTGTATACATAGCCCATCCTCGCCCTGAATTCTTAATTATTTTAAAAAATTTGTTTGAAAATGTTCATGGTTCTATGATGGTCATGGGGGATTTTAATTGCCATCACTTCAGATGGGGATCTCAACGTTGTGACTCATTTGGGGATAGTTTGGTCAACATTTTAGATGATTTAAATCTTATAATCTTAAATAATGGGTGTCCCACGCGTAGATCTCTTCCTGGACAACAAAAGAGTTGTGTTGACTTAACATTTTGTTCGGCGGAGTTAGCTGCATCGTCGCATTGGGAATGCACGTCTTTGACGCATGGTAGTGATCACTACCCCATTATTATATCTTTGGCTAATAAAACCTATTTAGAAAAAACATCTGCTCCACTTTTGAGGTACAATTTGTCCAAACCTAATTGGGCAAGTTTTTCATCATCATTGGAGCATAAAATCAATAATCTTCAAAATTTAGCATCAAGTTATGTAGATTCCTTTGACCACCACCATGCACAACATTGTTATGAAGCTTTTGTTGCGGCCATAACTTGTAGTGCGGATTCATGCTTTCCTATAAAAAACAGTGCCCGTAACAAGATTCCATCCCCACCATGGTGGGATCACGAATGTTCAGCGGCTGTCAGGGAGAGAAACTCGGTTGAGGAACGTTATAATGCGGAGATGACGACTGATAATTTGATGCTGTATAAGCAAACATATGCTAAATCCAAGCGTCTTCTGCGTAAGAAAAAACGTGCAGGATGGGTAAAATTTTGCACTTCTCTATCGCCAACTACTTCAGCTTCAGCCGTTTGGAAAAGCATAAACCGGTTCAGATCTGGTTGTTCCCCCTCTATATCTTCTCCTATAACCAGAGAAACAGCCGAACTTTTCTTTGACAAAATAGCTCCTCCATTTGTTCCACTTTCATCTGAGTGTCTTTACTCGCCTATTAACGTATCCGTGGACCCCATGGATGCATCATTTACCATGGATGAACTAAATATGGTCTTAAGACATGTTCATGACTCGGCCCCGGGTATGGATGGTCTCCCATATTCGTTTCTGGTGAATGCTGGCGATATGGCCAAGAAATATTTTCTAAATTTTCTTAATTTTTGTTATTTTAATGGTTGGGTCCCAGAACAATTCAAATCACAAATAATAATTCCAATATTAAAACCAGGTAAACATGCAGATGACCCAAATGGTCTTAGGCCAATCGCATTGTCTTCGGTTCTGGCTAAATTACTGGAACATTTAATAAAAAATCGGCTGGACTGGTTGGTTGAATCCAGAGATTTGCTGCCGAGCTTTCAATTTGGCTTTAGAAAGGGTCTCAGCACGATGGATAGTGTTGGAACGTTGTTAACGGATATTCGTCTATCTTTTTCCAGGAACGAGTCTGTCGTTGCTGCTTTCCTTGATATTTCCTCCGCATACGACAATGTCCTTCTTCCCATTCTCAGGCAAAAATTGCTACAGCTGAGACTTCCGGTCAAGATGGTACAGTGTATATGTGGACTGCTTATGTCCCGCTCTCTGATTTTGAGGGTCCAGGGTGAGGAATTTGATAAGAGGCTGACATGGAAGGGTTTACCGCAAGGCTCAGTATTGAGTCCTTTATTGTATAATTTGTACACGGCAGATATTGGATCTTGTCTAAATAGCAATTGCCATATTCTACAGTACGCTGACGACCTAGCGCTTTATGTCATTAATCCCTCCATTGTAGACGCTGCCTCGTCTCTGTGCCTGTCTCTGGACTCTTTAAACCAGTGGCTAGTAAGCCATGGTTTGTGCTTATCGGCACCAAAAAGCTCGGCAGTTATCTTCTCGCGCAAAAATCGGATCCCACATATTTCAGTCTGTATTCAAGAACATCCGATACCAATCGTTAATAATGTTAGATTTTTAGGCGTTTGTTTAGACTCTAAATTGACTGGCTTGCATCACATTAATTCAAGAATCAAAAAGTGTGAGAGATTAATCCCAATCTTAAAAGCTCTAGCGGGTGTTTGGTGGGGCGCTCACCCCTACACTATGAAGCTTTTATATAATGCGATAGTTCGTAGCATCCTGGATTACGGTACGTTCCTATTGATCCCATGCAACAAGGGTGCTCTGGCTAGATTGGACAAAGTCCAGGCCAAATGCCTCCGGATCATATCGGGTTGTATGAAGTCCTCTCCTATCAACGCATTGCAGGTCGAGTGTGCTGAACCGCCTTTGGCCGTAAGGAGACAATATCTAGCCTCTCGCTTCCTATCTAAAATAATATGCAAATCTACTCATCCATTACTTCTAAAATTAAGCAACTTAGATGCTCAATGCAGATCTTCAAATTATTGGACAAATAAAGAAATCCCCTTATTAATAAAAACTTTCCGTCTTTTAAAAAATTTAGAGGGTCCTATTCTTCAGTACCCAAGGCTCCCTGTTTATGACTTTGCGTATGACGTATTATGTTTCAAACCAAAAATATTTTTTGATATTGGTATTTCCAAAAGGTTACCTTCAGCAAATTTGGCTTTCGATGCGGTGGTGGGAGAGCGCTGGAATGGATTTCACAGATTTTTTACGGATTCTTCAAAATTGACAAATTTCGGTTTTACTGGGGTTGCGGTGTACTACCAAAACTCCAAAATAATCTTAAAATTCAAATGTCCCAAGGAGTCCTCCGTGTTCACGGGCGAATGCGTGGCTATATTGGAAGCGTGTCGTTTCATCGAATCGCACAACATCTATTCTGGCGTAATTTTTACAGATTCCCTTAGTTGTCTCAAATCCCTAGTCCAAAATCCTTTCAAAAATAAATTGCATAGTGCTCTGATCCTAAATATTAAAAAGTCCCTGTTTAATTGTACCCATTCCCTTAAAGATGTCCACCTGGTTTGGATCCCTAGTCACTGTGGCATCCAGGGTAATGAATATGTTGATGCTTTAGCCAAAGATGCTGTAACATCGGACTCGACAGACCTCAGTCATTTCTGTCATCAGGGGTATGATTTACTGAGCTTACCAAAACGGGATCTACAGTTGACATGGCAGGAGCATTGGAATACTACCAGTAAAAAGAAAGGTGGCTATTACTATTCGATTCAACCGAACGTAACTGCTAAACCCTGGTTTTACCGTTATAAAAAAGTACCCAAAACAGTTATTTCTGTCATTTGTAGAATTCGTATAGGACATTGCAGCTCCCCAGTTTTTCTGAAGAAAATACATGTCCGGGACTCTTCTCTTTGCGAGTGCGGGTTGGACGATGGAACTCTGGAACATATATTTTTTGTATGTTCAAATAATATCCCATCTCTAGATCTATACAGTCATCTCCCTACCCTAAAGATTCCTGTTCCTATTAACTTCCCAGCGCTCCTTACTTATACCTCTCCAAAATTACTTAAGGCGTTGATGTTATTTGTTCATAAGAATAATATTAAACTGTGAACTAACCCTTTCATGTTGGTGTGGTATATTTTTAATAAATAATGTTTTATAATTTTATTATAATATTTATGTATTTTGTTTCAGTGTACTAACTTCTCATCAAGTTCCACATTGAGTACCAATATCAATCAAGTGGTTTTCTTTTCCTGTTTTTACTTAATTAATTGATATCGTAATTTTCTCACACGCTTCTCCATATCACCTCTGACATTGGCAGAATTGTCGTCATAATAGATGACAGCTTGCCATATTGAAGAATTGAATTGAATTGAATATAAGTGAGTAGGTACATTCACATAAGTCAATAATTACCTACTATTTGTAAAACCAAGGTACAAATATTTAAAAAAGAAATTTTAATTAGGGTTTAAATGAATCCTAATCACTTACACATTGACCCCTAAAAAGGAACTTAACTAATAAATTCTGAACTTTTAAGACTTTTTCCAATACTATAAATAAATATACTAATTTCTATATACCTATTTATGATCTGGGGGTTGATTCCACTAATATAAGCACGTTCATCTTTCTGTTTCGTTTCAATAATAGTTTGATTTCCATCATCGCGTTCTTATTCTGTAAACGCACACTGATGCAGTTAGGAAGAATAATTATGCTTCGTCGAGCCGCGTCTAAGCCATGCAACATGCATACTTTCGGGGCACGGGCGAAACACGGATTCAAAACATTGGAACATTTTATATTATGAAGTAGTTCATACTACGACCGCGGTCCTAGTCCCGCCCTAGCCTCGGTCGTGCGTAGGTAAATGACTCGTCTCGGTTCAGCATAAAATAACTTCTATCAAAAATAATTTTAAGTGTCGTCTGTTCCCTAGGTCCAACATGTGATTAATGTTATTGATACGAAATAGTACGAAAACGCTGTATATTAGTATAATACCCCTGTAATGTGTACATAGTTTTTTACATTTGTAATATGATTAACATTATTGCATCGCCGTCCTCAAAAAACAACTGATTTCATTCATATTATAACTTTCTTATGATGATACAGAAGCCTTATTATAGCAATCATCACACACACTCAGACGCACACGCATACATACTTAAAAACACACAAACACCATTTTCCACACAAAAATTCAGCCCTTAATTAGTTTTGTTCACATATTAATTAATTTAACCTACGTAAATTTCTAATACTGTGATGACTGTAAAAATCTTTACTTTGAAATCGTACTCACGAGCTACAAGATACAAGCTACGCTTAGTTTGTGGCTCACTGATGACCGTTTATACCACTGATGTTACTTTTGAATAATAAACTTTTTTTCTTTGATTATCATCAGAATCCTTTCTGTCTCTATTAGTCGTTGCCTACTTAAATAAGTATAAAAATGTTATTACATATATTGGTACCCTTGTAGTATAAGGTTGAGGAATTCGGTTTTATCTGAAAAAGAAGTGGAAGAAAGTTAAAAAAGCGTTCTTTCGGTTGTACTTAATAATAAATAGGTGGAGAAATTACCCTACCTATTCAATTTATTTTAGTTTTTCGATCAAATCAAAATGTGTTAGGTAATAGCACTTAGGTAATAGTGGTGCACTCGGGTCATTTTAATGTCCGATAATTCAAATATTTCTACGTTTCATGTTGAAGGAGATTTTTTTCTTTCCTTCTACTTCGGTCGTCAGAAACTGGGAGACGATGACCTTTTCATGCGCTGTTTCTGCTAGAAGCCTTGATCTAGGACACTACATTGTTTCTCCATTACTGTGAAAAAATATTGAATGTTGACTACAATAAAATAAATGAAAAAAAAAGAGTTACAACGATAGTCAAATAAAAAATAATAGTTTAGTAGTAGTGGCTGTGATGTACTACCGATTTATCGTCAGCTAAACGATTTTTGGGTGGCCAAACTAAATTTTGAAATAAGACTAATCCAATAGGCATGATGACAGATTTATAATTTTCTTTTTATAATGTAGGTACACGTCTATTATATCCGAAAAACACATTATTTCAACAATAACTAAGTTTCAATGCAAATTATTGCATTTATATCTATCTAATTTGATTTAACCGCGAAAACGCTGCTGGGTGTCATGGCGCCGTATTAACGTCATGCCTTAGCATATTTGACATACATTGAAGCCATAATGTACGGCGATGATTGACATTTGACTGAGGCGTGTCGTCATTCGCAATTGCAGCATTATATACTTTTATTTTATTGAAATTCTTATTAATCTTAATGTGTTTCATAACTTCGTTATTTTTTTTTAATCCTTTGTGCCTATATTTACCTCTAAAACCATTTATTCTTTGGTGCTTTTATACTGTCATCATGCTTATTATAACCATAACCCGTCCCTGTTAGAACACTTTAGTAACTTAGGGACCAAGTCAAACGACTTAATATTTTTGGTGGAGCAGACTGAATAGTAAAACGAAAACAGTTTTTATAACCTTATTGTTTGTGGTTGCCTATTTGAATGGGCGTGGCCGCAGTGTTGCAAGTAATGACTCTCGGAAATGGCGACTATAAACGAAAACCAAAGCACTGCTTAACATCAAAGAAATATGGTCGCTGGTGACTAGTCGAAAATCCCATACAAGAAAGAATACAATTGAATGAAAAGAAAAACATAAATATTTTGTAATTCTGGTAGTTTTGTCGAAAATCATTGTGACAATGGTAAAACATACCTGAGATATTTGCTAGTGCTCTTTGTATACTCCTTTGTGGCTCGTTGCTTTCTGGATAACCAGTGTCATGATATCTCCTTCCTCTTCTTCGTCAGGTCCGGTGATCATACCCCTTTGATGCGCAGCTTCTGACGGCAGCCTTGGATTTTTCATTCTTTCTCTTTTACTATGAAAAAATTGCGGAAATTACTATAACCATGATTGGTAAACATAAAAGTAGAATGGTTGTCGGTGGCTTATAACATGAGCGTGGCTGTCGCGTTGCAAAAATAGTACATAGCACAGCAATACATTTTGGAAACACCTTCTGATAAGAATCAAAGAAATTTAATATCACTGGCTTTAATTGATCAAATATGCGTAATGGCTTTTAATATTTATGTACACCACTTCATTGAAGCAGCTAATACCGCCTTAAATTTTGACAATGAAAATACCTTTTTTATTCCTATACCCCTTTGTGGTTTATGCTGCTTTCTTGATACTCCGCCAGTCTGATGTTATCTCTCTCTTCTCCTATCTCCTTCCCTACAGAAACTACGTGTTCGCGTATTGATCTTGGATTCTTTATTGTTTCTTCGTAACTGTGAACAATGTTATTTTGAAGGATAATTCCAAACGAACTACGTAAATAATTGTCGGCTAGAAGATAAACACATTTGCCGTCGCTGCGCTGTCAACGTTGATGTCTAGTCTAAGAACATTAGCTAATTAATTAATTTCTGCCAGTATCAGAGGTAAACTAAATCTGTAAGTCGGAGCTCCCTCTTCGATCTCGCTTCCCTCAACAGTGTCCCGATCTAAAACATATTTATATCTGTCTGCTTCTAATTGTTTATTTGGTTGGGCGTGGCCGCCTTCGTTTCTCAAATTCAGAGACTAACAGCTTAACAGTGGCGGTACCTTCATATAAGCCCAAAAGCCTTACTAAAATGCTCGATGGAGAATCAATATCAAACCCGAACTATTTAAAAGTTCGCGCGCTTAATTCTTATCAACATAACACAAAGTATCTACCTATGCCACACTACTACACATCGCGATTGTTCGCGCGCAGAGTTTCGCATTTGCAGCATCTACATATAGCTATCTCGCTTACACGTACGGGCTTTTACCGGGCTTTCAAATACTATCTCTGTCACTTTCGCACTTATAGCGATGTGCCGTATAACGAGTACATACCTTGTGCGTCTACAAATCTATCAGGGAAGATTTAAGCCGTGCATGCCTATGAAGTTGCACGCGTATGCACACCTTGCCAACTCTGCAATGTTGCCGTTTTAGCGGCGTTGTGAGATCTTGGAGATTTTTAACGAGTTTGGAGACTTTTTTTAAGATTTAGCAACAATAAAAACTAGCGACTTTTTAAAATAATTAATAGTTTCGAGTCACGTGACACATAGATTAAAAATTATGAATTTGTTTATCGAATTAAATGTATTTACGAGTTATTAATATTATTTTCAAAAATACCAAAGAGTCAAATAAAATACATTCTATCATTATAGCTAAGTTTCATATTTTATTTCCATCAGTGTCAAATACCCTATTGCGACATTTAGCTAGATTTTTCATATACCTGGCGACTTTTTTTGCCTAAATGACAACACTGCAACTCTCCGTAAGTACCGAGTGCAACTCACTTCAGTTTCATTTGCTTGAGTGGGAAAAGTTTTGTTGTTAAAGATTTTTGTGTGTTTTCTTAGATTTTCTCAGTGATACAATTGTTTTGGTGACTTACAATGGAGGTAATTGTACCTTGTGAGGATTTAAAATGCGTTCAAGTTTTGATTGGCGAAGATAAGGTAAAATCTTAAAACTTTGCTCAGAAAAAACAGTTAATTTCTTCATTAAAACCGACGCCTAATCTGTGTATTTCTCAGACTAGTAAATCGCTTAAACGAAAATTTAATAGATCAGTGTATAAAACTAGTTGGATTGTTGGCTGTTCGCACACTAATAAGTTGTATTGCTGGTGCTGCATATTTTTTTCGAATGAAGATTCCGAATACATCTGGTTATAATGATTTAAATAACATATCTGGCACGCAAATTCCCATAAACACCTGTGTTCAATGGTTTCTTTCAGTAATTTTGGTAAACAACGAATTGAGACATCTATATCACGCCAGTTATCTGAGGAAATTTCAAAATATAACACGCGCGTTGATAACAACCGTAGTGTATTTCAAAGATTAGTCGATATTGTTTGTCATTTAGCACAACAGGAACTTCCTGTAAGAGGACATGATGAGTCCAAAACTTCATTAAATAAAGGCAATTTTTTAGAACTGGTCTCGTTAATTTCAAAATACGATGTCGTTTTAGAAAAGCATATGCAGCATCAGGAAAGTGACAAACCGGGGCCGAGAAGAAGACGGATGAATTCACTTTTAATTTATTGTACCTAACCAGTAGTTTATGAGATAATTGCGATGATACATACGTAGGTACCTACATACTCAGTCCAAAACTAAACTTTCTTTTTTTGAAATCGGTTAAAATTTTATTGGGCTTGCCTTATTTTGAAACCCTAGGCACGCCACTGCAGCTTAATACTCCAATTGCTTGGCTATTTGTGTCACTTCAAAGCAAGACGATAGTAATAAACAAATAATTAAAAAAGCTCCACCCTTTTAAACTTGTGTCTTGTCAGAGTCAATAATTACCTACATATATTTAAGCCTCTCAAGTACTTAACAGATCTCACTTATGAACGAGTCACACAGAATCACCGAGAATGGTTTATTATTACTGTGGCTTATTAATATTTATCAAAATTTATCCTATAGGTAAGGGGTAAGAATTATAGTACGTGATGAAACAAATAAAAAAAATTCAAGATAAATCTTTGAAAAGCATTAACGCATGCGAACTCTAAAGTTATTATATTAAATGGAAAAAGAATACGGTCGCGAACAGGATTCGAACCTGCATTGTATAGGGACTGAATTGATAGCAATGACGTCGCCATAAGACGTGTTAAAATATGGAAGAAGAATTCGCGGTGGTGAGCAGAGGTCGAGATGGCTTAGTGGTCAGAGCGCCAGGAGTATTCATCCGGGAGGCGCAGGTTCGAATCCTGTTCGCGACCGTATTCTTTTTCCATTTAATATAATAACTTTAAATAAATTTTTTTTACAAAAGTCAGGAGACCGATGTATTAATGAAAGCCTTTTATTGTTACAGTAGTGGACGAGCGCGGAGCATAAATGATAAATGATAAATGATTTTATTTCTGTAAATAGATCTGTTGAAGACACTTTTACAAGTCATTTTTTTAAACTAGATGGCGCCGGCGTTTCCTATCTGACTGTCTCTGAGAAGAAACGCCGAAACAAACTCAGAGGTCAACGTCTCTTTTAAAGTCCAGACATAATAGTATGTACATATCTATGTGAGTGTAACGATGCAGGGATCGTCTGGAATGGCCTTTTGAGGAAAGAGCCATAGCAGCTTCGAGGTGACCTGTCCTGTCTGACGGCACGTATGCATCAGTCATCGTGTAGCTCAACCATAACTAAGGGAGCTCAACGACCCGTCACAAGACGATACCAGATCAGGAGGACATTTGCGTAGGTCACATAAAACGACTCAAAACCGCCAGACAGTCTATGAGGTTCATGTATGAATGAATTTCTAGCCCACATCGTACTCACATTCACATTGCAAATAGTGTCTAATAGACTAACAATATTATCATACCTGAGATGGTGGGCGGATCTCCCATGCATCGTCGTGTCGGTGACCACGCCCTTTTGATTCGTACTTTCTGCTAACAGCTTTGATGAAAGATCTTGATTCTCCGTCGTTTCTCCGTATCTGTGAACAAAGAAATGAAAAATTTAAGTGATCAGACATAACTATGTCAAATGGTGGGGCAAAAATAAAAACTAGACTGATTGTAGGTGGCATTGCAAACAATCAGCCTAACACGACAATTATAATACAGAAATTCGCCAATAGCTGATAAGATAAAATTATACTACCTTACTGAACCAGTACCACCCGCCGTTCAACGGTACGGTGGTAGAAAATACCTGACTTGTCGGATAGCCAATGGTTTTTGGATAACTTGTTTTGGTTCACGTTGCTTTCTAGATACCCCTCCAGTATAATATTCCCTCCTCTTCATCAGATGCTGGTGACTACGCCCTTTTGATAAGGAGTTCCGTTTCTTCAGTTAAGATTCAGGATTCTTCACATCAGATGCCAGTGACCACGCCGTTTTGACAGGGAGTTCCGTTTTTTCAGTATAGATTCAGGATTCTTCACATCAGATGCCAGTCACCACGCCGTTTTGATAAGGAGTTCCGTTTCTTCAGTAAAGATTCAGGATTCTTCACATCAGATGCCAGTGACCACGCCGTTTTGATAAGGAGTTCCGTTTCTTCAACCTAGATTCAGCGTCGATTTCGATTCAGCAGACATCTCCCCCCTCACCATCAAATGCCGGTGACCACGCCCTTTTGATAAGCAGTTCCTTTTCTTCAGCGTGGATTCAGAATTTTTCATCGCTTTTCTGTAAATGTGAAGAATGTAAAATTTGAGATACTAGATAGAGAATCCCTATAAAAAAATTAATCACAAAACATCGAGTAGATCTCACATGATGACATCTCGTTTTTGCGTTGTAAGAAGAATTGTGAATTGCAAATCGCGATATTACTCTCTACCATTGGTTTTTTAAATACCTTTTATCTTCTGCCTCTTAAAATTTATTTGCTACTATAATAATAAATGTAAAACGATTTACTTTCAGATTTTCCATTTTCACTGTTCACGCTGTGCGGTGCGATAGGGAGTGACGCTGCACTCACTCAATTGCAACGCAAATTGTTTACGGCGAATCAATATTTCGGCGCAATCTCAGATACAGTAGACTTAGGGCTCATGTAGGTCTATCGATAAAATATTAATTGGTCGTAAAATATTTAATATTTATCTTGCTTGCTGTTTCTGTACAACCATAATTTTTTATGTTGTACTCTTATTGATTAGAACAACACGGTCATGCACTAATATATGCCTAGCCTCAGCAAGTTATGGTCAGTTGAAGGTGTCTACGGACCCCGTCACTTTGTGCAGCCTAGAACAAGTGGTTTGCGCAATCATTCTGTGGAGCGCGCAAAAGCACTGCGCTGCGACGTCTTAGGTTGTGCAGATGTACATGCAACCAAGTCGTTTTCCCACTAGATCGTATTTTATTTGATGTCTAGCTTTATTATAATACGCATTGTTGTCGGCATTGATTTGCGTGATTATGTCATTGACCATTATACAGAAGAGACCAAAACCGAATTTAATTTTAAGTGTGAGCTTTATCATTTGTACTACTGCTGTTATTATATTTCCTTTTCATAAGCTGTTTTAACCATATTTTGAATACACATTCATCTGACTGAACATATATCAAATTCCAATTATTAATTTGAATTTGTGGTCTCCTATATTTAAGTACCTACACTTAATTGATATAATTTTTTTGCTTTGTGAATTTTATTTTCTATATCTTTTGTTAGTGAATCTTAAATGATTAAGGAAAGAAAATTCGTAGTAGGTACTTAGTTACCCGAACTACAATATTTAGTTAAATATCGATAACTGTGCTGCACTGTTCGCAGGCGTATTTTCGATCTCCATAGATATGAAATTGATGGTCACTTTGTAGTACATTGAGTTGTATGTCATATATTATCTATAATATAATACAATAATATCCCGAATAATCCGAAATAAAATTACAATACTACATTAGTATTGTAATTTAATTTCGGATTATTCAGGATATTATTGTATTATATTATAATTATCTAAAACTCAAGTTTTTTTTTATAATAAACTAATACCCAAAAGACGTATTGGTTCACGCATTTGACATCGAATTGTTGTTCAATTTAAAGTAAATTACAACGTAAGTTTTACAATTTAGTTGCCTTGAATAGATAATATATGACATACAACTCAATGTACTACAAAGTGACCATCAATTTCATATCTATGGAGATCGAAAATACGCCTGCGAACAGTGCAGCACAGTTATCGATATTTAACTAAATATTGTAGTTCGGGTAACTAAGTACCTACTACGAATTTTCTTTCCTTAATCATTTAAGATTCACTAACAAAAGATATAGAAAATAAAATTCACAAAGCAAAAAAATTATATCAATTAAGTGTAGGTACTTAAATATAGGAGACCACAAATTCAAATTAATAATTGGAATTTGATACTGTTAAATGATAAATTTTATTTAGTGAGTATTTTTTGCTAGAGAATTATCTTAGAGCATCTTTCCCTATGAACTAATTCAAGAATCAGCTCGCCAGTGCTGTGCCTAATTCTTAGGTTGTATCAGAGATAGCGTAGTAAAACCTAGGACACCTAGTAATGTGGCGCCTAATCAATAGATGTCGCTATTTTGATTGTTGAACAAGAAAAACAAATTAAACAAGTACTTATCACATACACAATAGGGAATAGACGCGACGCACGGATTCTATCACTTCTTGTCATACCTAGTGTAATTAGGTATTTTCGAAGTAAAGTGCGTTTCATATTTATTCTTCTGAGGTTTCACTTAAGAATTCTCTTTGCCGGGATGTTGGCACCTCTGTCTTTTACGAGAGACAATTCTAAAACTAGTGTAAAAGAGATAAATTTATTACATTTGTTACATTTACAGTTTGAATCTGATCCAGCCAGTCCCTTGCTGTCCTCCCACCAGCGACGCCTTAAGCCGAGGCTCGTACCCTGCTGGGGCTGCAGGGGCTGCCCTTAGCGTGTTGTCGCTTAGTTTATAAGTTGAATGCCCTGGCTGGGGGCCTTAAAATTATTAAGGCAACCACAGGAAAGCCCGGTTAAGTACTCGTAGTCGACAAACTCCTAGGTTGACTTGCGAGATACCCTACCCAAAAAAAAAATTTACAGTAGTGCCAACATTTCAGCGAGAGTACTTCTTTTGTGTAACGCAGTCTACTATTCAGGTTCCATCTCTAAGCGAAAATTCCTAAGTCTATCTTAATAAATGTTTCTATAATGCAAATTAATATAGCATCATAACATAGCATCACGCCTGTATTCCCCGAAGGGGTAGGCAGAGGTGTACACAATTGTACACCCACATTTCACCAATGCTGTTATTAAGTCCCATGTAATAGGTGGTGAGCCTATTGCCATCTACCGGGCACAATTCCAAACTCCGGGCTGCTACTGAGAATTTACTAACAGAAAATCCCAATAACACTTTGCCCGACCTGGGAATCGAACCCAAGACCTCATGCTCAGCAGTCGCGCTTGGGACCACTAGACCAACGAGGCAGTTATGCAAATTATGCAAATTAATCCCTGTATCATTTTGTTCTAGTTTAGGAGAAAAATCAAATAACATAATTTCTTTGCCGTTCTTAAAAATCTAGTACTAGGAGACTTACAACCATCGATTTTACGGCTGCTTAGGTATGATACTATACGATGGATAGGGATTGAATAGATAGCGATGACGTCACCAAAAGACGGATTAAAATGTCGAAGAAGAATTCGGACTATTGAGCAGTTGTCGCAATGGCTCAATGGTCAGAGCGCCTGGAGTGTTTCTTATTCAGAGTTTTTCACTACGCATGCGTTAATGTGTTTCAAAGATTTATTTGTATTTGTTATGGTTTTTGCTTAGCCGTCACTTGTAAAGGGACTGCAAAGATAGCGATGACGTCACGATAAAACGTATAACTGTGGAAGAAGACTTCGGCGTAGAAACCAAAGGTCAAGATGGCTGAGCGTATTTATTCGGGAGGCGCAGGTTCGAATCTTGCTCACGACCGCATTTTAATTCCACTAAAATTAATAACATTGGAAGTTTTTTTGAAAGATTTATCTATATTATATGATTATATAGAAAAAGCGTTGTTTAATATTTGTAGTGGTGTTGAGATAGGTTGAACACACACAGAACGCAGCAGACAGCGCAGTTATTTACTGTCTGGCTTGAAATTATGCTGTTGTCGTAATTAACATTTCGGACATCTCAACCACTTCATTGGTCTAGTGCTGCTGCGTGTAGTGACATGGGTTCATCCCCAGATCGCATAAAATGTTATTGAGTTCTTCTGTTAGAACATTCTCAGTAGCAGTCCGGAGTTAGGTAGTTGGCTGTGTGACACCCCCGTGCTTCAGAGAGAACGTAAATAATTACCTATATAGGAATGCGATGTCGTTTAACAGAGGGCGCTCGTTTCAATATAGGCTTCACATGTTCCCGAACCATAAAATAATTGTATATACTTTTGAACTGAGAGCAAGTTCAGTATGTTTTTATGACGGAATTCATTAAACTCGCATATAATGTTAAATTATTCAGTACTAACGCGACCGTTTGACATTAGCCACTTGTCTGTTGGGCGAATTGGCAACTCGTTTTATTAAAACTAAATTGCTATCAGGGCTTCAAACTCTAATCAGATTCGACTTATGTTAATCGGACCGGGCGGTGTAGTGACTGCCTACCTCATCGAAAATCCTATGCATGCCACTGGTCCTTCGACGCTTTACAACTAACAGAGTTAGGCTGAGATAGTAATTTATCTGTAAATTATTGCTAATAGATAACACCAGGCGTCTCTCTCTCTATTAATAGGAAAAGAAGGAAACTTGAGATTTAATAAATGTGAAGAAGTATCACGCTGGTTCAGTTGAGAGAGAGATGCTTTGGACTGACAAAGAGTTCAAATCCCGTTCGTGTAGCTGTAGTGTATTATTTTTTAATGTTTCCATGTAAAAAATAATATTATAATTATAGGTTTTCGCGATCACTATCCTACTAATATTATAAACGCAAATTTGTATGTGTAGATGTTTGTTCCTTCACGCAAAAACTACTGAATGGATTTTAATGAAATTTTGCACACAGCTAGTTTATAACCTGGATTAACACATAGGATACTTTTTATACCGGTTGGACCCAACTCTAAACGCAGACGAAGTCGCGGGCAGAAGCTAGTACATTATAATAAAACAACTTTTTAATAGATATATCGCGTGTATTATTTGACTTTAAATTATACGAGTAATACAAATATCATTACAAAATGAATAAATACAAACAACAACAAAAGGTTTTAATTAAAATTATACTTCCCGTTTCAGTGCATATTAAATTCTCAGTAGAAATGTATGAAACCAAAATGGGGTTTCACATAAATACATAAAGCGAAAATTTTATGCGTCGGCCACCCACCATTTCTCATTTGGATCCTTGTGATATTAAAATGAAGATATCAAATTCCGGTTCTGGATAGAAACGGATGTCTAAGTAGGTACTAGAACAGGGTTGTCGCATAAATAATATTGAAGTGTCTATCTGTGATTTCAAAATTTAATCAAAGCTGCTATTAATACGATGCATAAATATAAAGGCATGATTGTAAGTTATAATAAAACAACTTTTAACCGGATTAATCGCGTGTATTATTGTTTTTCCTGACGTTTCGAACACTTTGCAGCGTTCGTGGTCGCAGGAGGACTAAGGTGTCAGGTGTCTCAACAGTTTATTTAAAATTATTTCAGTCTACCGTACATATAATTGATAAATTCATAAAATTATTTTTGTCTCTGATACATGTTTAAAGCTCAATCGCGACGGTATTTCCTAAGACTATCCCTGAGAAGAAATACCGAAACAAACTCAGGGGTCACAGTCGTTTTAAATTTAGAGATACAATTTTACAATTTTATCGAATTATAAACTAAAAGGTGTTCCGATGCACGCAGTAATCGCTCACAGTATCTTGATTTTTCTTGTGACTTGACTTTGTTTGGGACTTGATTATTTTCAGTACAGGGTTCCAAACAGGTGGTAATTGCCAACCATCTTCTCTATTAAAATTTGGGTGTTTTTTAATTTCAATAGTCTCGCGGAGCATTCTCGGTATATATCGGTTTTCTTTCGCGAGGATTTGGGGTTTGTCGAAACGTAGAAAATGGATAAAATTGTAAAATTGTATCTCTAATCCGGTTAACAGTTGTTTTATTATAATGTGTAGTGATCGCGCAAACCTAAGATATTACTACATGATTGTAAGGTTCAACCGAGATCTCGGTCTCGGTCTCGGTTCCAGGAATTCTCGGCTAAAAATCAGGCTGAGGTCTCGGTCTCGTTTTCGGCGTATTAGCGCTAAGACTGCGCGTGAACCAGTGGCTTACTCTTGAAAATAATTCCGCTTGATTGACATTGGAAATATGTCAATTCATACTTTTAAATGCCAAAATGTCTAAAATATAATTATAGATTCGGGATAATATGAAGACAATATGCTTTAAAATTGAGGCAACTGTAATGTAGGTAAATTTATTTTAAAATTACGCGTTGTTGTAAGGCGTCATTTTAATATTGGAATTGGATTGGAATTGGTATTCGTTTCAAGAGTAACCCCAATTATCGACGCATGGACGAATTAAATGTACGTTACACGCGTTTTTGTTTATGATTGTAGATTGGCTTAACGTCAACAAGCGCCGACTGGTGGGAGGAATAGAATACCTTTCGTATTTCGTTTGTTTTTTTGAAACTTAGGTCAATTATTGAAATAGTGTTTTAAATGTATTATGCCAATTGTTCTTTAATCAGTTAAATTATAATAATTGGAATAGTTGCGTGTGTGTTATTAATTTCTATGCTTGTTTTATTTGGTTTAAATTCATAAGTAGGTATCTAATGTTATTTTGTTTCTCCCTTTCGTTATTTGAAGTCTGTTCAATTTTGATCACTAAGTGTAATACCTCAAGATAAATCTTTGAAAAGCATTAACGCATGCTTAGCGAACTCTAAAGTTATTATATTAAATGGAAAAAGAATACGGTCGCGAACAGGATTCGAACCTGCGCCTCCCGGATGAATACTCCAGGCGCTCTGACCACTAAGCCATCTCGACCTCTGCTCACCACCGCGAATTCTTCTTCCATATTTTAACACGTCTTATGGCGACGTCATTGCTATCAATTCAGTCCTTATACAAGTGACCGAACCGACACGACTAACTTTGCAGTTAATACAATGTCGTAAAGAATGCAATTACCTTAATATTTCAAGATAAATCTTTGAAAAGCATTAACGCATGCTTAGCGAACTCTAAAGTTATTAAATGGAAAAAGTGTAATACCATTTTAATTTTAAGTTAATACTTCTATTATAATAATATAAAAAAAGATTGCTTGAAAATTACACTTTTGTATTATTATTTTCAATTTTTTTTAACATAAAATTTTGTTGCGTCCTGTGTCGGTCTCGGTATAGACTGAGAATTTATTTTGTTCTCGGTCCCGGTCTCGGTCTCGACCGAGGCAAAAAAACAAGGTTCGATCGGACCTTACCTCATTGGTTTAGTGGCCGCAAACGAGTGAGTTCGATTTTAAGGTCAGAAAAAGTGTTATTGGGATTTTCTGTTGGAAAATTCTCCGTAGTAGTTCGGAGTTTGGTATGGTGCCCGGTAGCTTACCTTTGATTGAGGAAATGAAGGTCTATATTGTACAATAGTGTACACCTGTGGCGAATATTTCGGGGAATGCAATAGCCTAAATTTAATTCGGTTACCTTAACATCTTATATCCTTAATTTTCATAAATAAGATTGTTGTTGATTTATTCGGGAGGCGCTGGTGCGAATCCTGCTCACGCCCGTAGTTTCCTTTCCACTCATAACTTTAATATTAAATGCGGTTGAAAGATTTGTCTGTAAGATTGTGAACTTTATGATATATCTTTTTTCACAACATTTTGCGCTTATCATTTCCGCTACGCCACGCGCTCTAATTACTACGACACGTCTACGCGCTACGCCACGTGCTACGCGTGCCTGCGGAAGCGCAAGTACACTCAGCGCCAATTTATTGCTAAGTATATTTATATTACCTGTGGTGGGGTGATTAAAATCCATATTATTAATTATTTTCTCAAATAGAACATTAGTGTAGAGACACTGAGGTTAATATAAAAAGTAATATATTAGAGATTCATAAAGTTTAGGCTGAAAATACTCTAATATAGCTGCCGTATTTACAAAACATTTCCAACTGATTCTGAATGAATAAAATGGCTGATAGCAGTAACGAAACATAATATAAATACAGTTTTAAATCCCAACGTCTTACAACATTAGACTAATAGTTATAGTTTTACATAACTGTGAAAATGTAGATGCAAATGCGAATCTAACTTACATCTAGCGAAGATAGTTAATCCTCAGGACAACCCTGAGAGTGCGCACATTTAAAAGGCATCGCTTAGTCGGCAAGAATTGCAACCGCTGCATATTAGATGAGTACATACTACCTACCCTCTTTGGCGTTTTAACACGGAGTTGTAACAAAATGGAGTGCTAAGACACGAGCTTACTTTAAAGATCAATTGCGTGGCAAAAGATCGGGAGAAGATTTGTTGCTGCTCCACACTTAAAATATTTTATTGTACGCCCACTGCACTTAACACGCAAGGAAACTTGCAGTAAAAAGGAAATTAAATAAAGAAACATTATAAACACATATACTCATCGCTACGGAAAATCTTAGATGTGGCAGGCGTGCAATCGCCTCCATAAGTATTTTTGGGATTGTCGACTTGCATTGCACAGTAATACAGGCGTTGCTTGCTCAAATTTCGGCCACACGGTTCACCCGTACATTAACACTCCATTCGTATACTTATCTGTACATTTCGCAGTCTAAGCAGATAGGATTACAGTCCGTGATCAAAGTGAAAATCTGCGATTTATATTCAACTTTCTATACATTAACAAGCTTACAGAACCTTTACTGTCAATCTATTAGATTTTAAAATTAAAACAAAAAGTGGTCATGTCTACCTCTATGTTCGTAACAGATTAGAAGCTTGGTTTAGTCTGTCATCGATTTCTGGGTCGCAAGTGTTATTAGGTTTTCTGGTAGAAAATTCTCAGTAGCAGCCCGGGGTTTGGAATTGTGCCCGGTTGATGGCAATAGGCTCACCACCTGGACTTAATAACTGCTTATCACCTTTACCCTTTGGAGATACAGGCGTGATGTTATGCTATATTATATCAGTAACATAGTAGTGTACCCGCAATACGGAAATTGTAAACTTTTGTAAACATTTAGAGTAAAAAAAAAAAACGAATTCAATTTAAATTATGGTTTAAATCACACGTTTCAAACTTATTACACTATATGTACCAAATCCCACAATATGAAAAAAAAAATTGTGTGCCTCATTTTTATATTTGTTACTAGGTAACTGTGCCCCGTTCACTTGCGTATGATTAATATTATAATTAGCCTAAGCCGCGTTTTATACTATAATTAGCCTAAATTACTCGATATATATGTAGTCAGCCACATGCCAGTAAACTCTAATCAGAATCGGTCTACCGTTTCGAAGATTTTTGGTTTTTCACCGTGGGAGAGCCATGCTTCGGCACGAATGGGCCGGCTCGACCGGAGAGATACCACGGCCTCACAGAAAACCGGCGTGAAACAACGCTTGTGTTGTGTTTCGCCGAGTGAGTGAGAGTACCGGAGGCCCAAACCCCTTAAAAGGCCGGCAACGCACTTGTGACTCCTCTGGGGTTGCGGGTGTCCATGGACGGCGGTAATCGCTTACCATCAGGCGAGCCGTCTGCTCGGTTGCCCCCTATACCATAAAAAAAAAAAAAATTGCCGGAACAAACAGACAGATAGATAAATTTTAAAAAAATGAATTTACGCTTACGTATCGTGCAAATAACTGTATGAGACAAAAAAAAATAATTTTGACATTGCAAAATCAAACTCAAATCAAAATTTCACATTATAAACAGACACTATTATTTATTCAATTTTATTTATTTGTATTGATAATGATTTCCATTTAATTTTTAATTTAAATTAATGTACAGTCAACAAAAGAGATAGTTATCCAGGGTCGTCGGATATAGTTGAACTTTTCATAGAAACAGATGGACGTCTTCGATTGAAACATAATCTAATTAATGAACTGTTTATTATCTATTTTTTTAATTAAATCACATTTGTCAACATCCGTCGGTTTCTAAGAAAGTTTCAACTATATCTGACGACCCTGGATACTTATTTCTTTTGTCGACTGTACTTAACTTACATTAAACCTCTCAAAAAAGTCTTATTAATATTCGACATAGTATAATAGTCTATATTCGACAAGTGTAGTACCCTACCACATAAAAACCGATATTCAACAACAATTATTTACAGAATCCCAATATTATACGGAGTGAGTAAATTTGACCCAATTCCGAAACGGCCATGCGAACTCGAACGTTTTAGCTGAAAAAATATTGACACAACGCCCAAGAACGCCCACGCTGAGGGAAAGGTGTGAAGATACTGAAAGGATCGCATTAACTGTAGCCGATTTTGAATAACATTTGTATTGTATATCGTATTTTCTAGTTTGGGGGAAATTTTACAGTAAAGAAAGTTATTATAAAAGAAAAGGCGTTTATGTGTATTTCTGCTTTTAAGCAAGTGTGAAATATAACGACTGTATTCCCAAAGGGGTAGGCAGAAGTGTACATTTTATACACCCACATTTCACTCATTCAGTTAATAAGTCATATGATAGGTTGTGAACCATTTACCGGGCACAATTCCAAACTCCGGGCTGCTACTGAGAATTTCCCAACAAAACCTTATTAAAAATAGTGCTTTGATAAAAAAGTACAACAATTTTAAGTAGAAAGTCCTACAAGACATACTCGTAAACCCCGCCCCCAACCTTCACATAGCTCGTCTCTAATCTCGACCAGCGCCCATAATGTTATTTCATTGACCCATTCTGTCCTGTCACGTCTCCTTTATGGCGGTGCTAGTCTAGATTTCTCTAGGGATGGGAGGGTCTAGACTTCGTGTTGTGTCTAGTCCATACTGGGGACTGCTAGTATTTTTTTTAAGACAAGGATTTTATGGTTTCATTTTTAATATTTCAGCAGTGACCGTGTAGTGGTAATACGTTGGACTTACATGTCAGGCGACGGACCATAACCAGCTGGGATTTTGGTGAATGTAGCTACGATCCCAGGAATCTGGTAAAGGTTAGGGGAGGATCGTGTGGTCAGGAGTCCAGTACTGCTTTCATGATAGCCATGATGGACATGATCGACATGATGGACATTACGGATATAACGATACATGATGGACATGATATACATAACGGAAATGGTGGACATAACGGATATGACACGTATTACAATGTGGAAGAAGAATTTAGTATAGTGAGCAGAGGTAGTGACAGCTCAGTTAACAGAGCATCTGAAATATTTATCTGAGAGGTGGAGGTTCAAATCCTGCTCATACGAACATCTTTATAAATGACTAACTGTTGTACCTTAATTCGTTACGTTTTGTTTTATCTTTTAAATTTGTGAAATTTTAATTATTAATTTGTAACAATTATGTAAATTTAATTAGTATGTTACTATTGTATGCCCTAAGGGCGGGACGTAGCTGATCCCATTTAATTGCTTATGAACTGTATTATCTACCTACCTATGATCCACAATAAACATATTGAATTGAATTGAATTGTGTCCCGCGGTTTCACCCACTTATAATTATATTTTAATGACTTACTTAGTACTATACAAATAGCAATTTTTTTTTTTAGAAAATGCTTATTTATTAAAAAATTAACGACGAAAAGAAAAGTCAAATTGCAGGACAAATTTGACTTTACATTTGAATAAAATTTATTTCATACATCATATGGTCAATAAAAGAAGAAAGATGTATTAATATTAATTTCAACTGGATACCTACACGCGTTCCTGAGAAAAAGTGTCTTGACAGACAGACAGATAGACAACGAAATAAGTGTAAGAGTTCCTTTTTCCTTTTGGGGAACAACAATAAAAACAGCTAAAAACAACAATTCTGTGAAGATAAATCTTTGAAAAGCATTACCGCATGCTTAGCGAACTCTAAAGTTATAATATTAAATGAAAAAAGAATACAGTCGCGAACAGGATTCGAAAGGTATTTATCCGGGAGGTGCAGGTTCGAATCCTGTTCGCGACCTTTTATTTTTCCATTTAATATTATAACAATTCTGTGTTCAATATATGATACAAAATTGTAACGCCAAAACCACTTTTCCTCAAAGTGACGCAACTTTACCACAACCCAAAAACGCCAGCAAATATTTAACCCTGCACTCGCGTATGCAAATTAAATACAGTAGTATCGTATCACTTTTGTTTTGAATTCCCGGTATCCATAGGCTTAACGTAGTCGCCTAACTGGCAGTGTGGGTTTCATCAATTCCAATTTTAGACGTCGAGTTTTATAAACGAACATTGGAGGGTTAAAATGTTTTCATTCGGGCTATTGGGGGAGCCTAAAATGTGTCAATGTGCCGATGTCAATGTTTCGCAAATAAAACGGCATGAACATGATGTGTGTGTTTTGCAAATGTGCCTATTTTTTGGGCATGTATACAACTCCATACTTGCCAGCTTGAATTAGATTTTTAATATGGTTTTCTATACTTTTGTGTTCGAACTCTGAGAGAATATATACACCATCACTTTATATTCAGATCCTCTCACGGCTCAGAGAAAACTGTAATCTGTTAGCTGGCTAATTACCAGACATAATAGATTTTTATTGTTATGAAGTACAATTTTGTACATTATAATAAAACAACTTTTAACCGGATTCGATATCGATCGAATCGCGTGTATTATTGTTTTTTTTTTCCTGAAGTTTCGAACACTTTGCAGCGTTCGTAGTCCTCCGGCGACCACGAACGCTGCAAAGTGTTCGAAACGTCAGGAAAAATGTATAGTGATCGCGAAAACCTAAGATATTACAATTTTGTACTTCTCCAATTCGAAGAGTATAACCTTCATCAGTCCCGGTTGTGAAATGGCAGTTGTTACATGTAGTTAGATATCAGTGGCTTGCATTGCATATACGCAAATAGGCAGAGCCTACCTCAAAAAATTACCTATATACAACCTATTTAGGTAATTTTCGGTCTTGCGTTTGATTATCTGGTTAGGCAAAGTACTTTTGAGATTTCCTGTTAGGAAATTCTCAGTAGCAGCCCGGAGTTTGGGACTGCGCTCGGTAGATGGCAACAGGGTCACCATCTATTACATAGGATTTAATAACAGCATTGGTGAAATGTGGGAGGATATCTGTGTAAACCTCTGCCTACCCCTCCGGGGAATACAGGCGTGTTGTTATGTTATGATATTATTATATGTTCATTTTTGTATGTAATTTTACTTGGTTTGGTTTCTAGGTTTTGAACATTAAGAAATAAAATGTATGACAATGTTTAATGCTCGACAATTATCCACAACCTATTTTGTCCACCGAGAAGCAGGAGATCTTGATGTAAACAAAAAACAATTACTATCGTGTTCCGTGTAATTGACATTGATGTTGTCTGTTTATATTGTATTTCTTGATTCTTTGAATACGTAACATTACTGGAACGAAGCATTTAGTAGGTAGATGAATACTAGTTATGTCAATCAGTAACGCATTTTTAATTAGTAGACTATCGTAAGATACCTATATTACTAATCTGTGGTTAAAGACGTTTTATTTCTGTCTAGTTTGTAATAGGTTTTACAAGTAAATTGAGAGTTCAACGTCTATTTTAAATATAAATTAATCCTTTCGATACATTTACATATTTAACAAAACTGTCGCTTGAACCAAATAGTATTTCAAAGTCTGGTTATTATGAGACAATCATGTTACAATTTTGAGGGATTCACCGCCATTTGTTTTGTTCATAAAATTTTTCTTATCTTATACGTACCTAGACGTGGCATCCTGACTGTGTTTCTCGAAGGGCTAGTCAAAGGCCATAGTGTTGTAGACCCATATTATATCGATGTCTATTATAAGTTCCATGTACTAACTTTTAAACTACCGCGTTGCATGATAGTACTGACAGGAATTGTTGGTCAATAAATAAATACCTTTTAATCGCTTCTCGTTTCGACCAGTGGGCTTAAAAAAAAAAAAAAAAAAAAAAAACTTGAAAATAATTCTGCTCGATTGACATTCGTCATATGTCATATGTCAGTTCGTACTTTTAAATGCCAAAATGTCTAAAAAATTATTATAGATTCGGGATAATATGAAGACAACATGCTTTAAGATTGAGGCAACTGTAATGTAGGTAAATTTATTTTAAAATTACTTATTGATTTAAGGCGTCTATTTAATATTGGAATTGGATTGGAATTGGTATTAGTTTCAAGAGTAACCCAGGTTAATGGAGTGAAGTGTGTCGAGACAAGAATGAAAACGTGAAGGCAGATGACGAAACATCTACCACACCTAGGGTGGTGTAAGCTCGCTGCATCAGTCTGCTTGTAACCAAGATCAATGCGACCTGATAAAAATGCTATTTAAGACTGAAAAGCTAACAGTAGAAAAGTCTAGTAAAACTGCCTGACCCGGAACTCGAGCCCAGTCCTTCTTTTCAGGAAGTAGGTACGATAAAAATTACCTACTAACACTAGTGAAGTGTTATCGCATTCTGTAATCGACAAACAGGCCGACTTTATCCGGTCTGACAGCGGACTATCAATAAATCTGGATCAGACTTGCGATCCGTGAAACTGTGACCCTTATCAAATGTAAACTGATCCTATGGAATATGTATATTGTATGTAGGCTTAATGGCTTCGTGAACCTTTTTAAATTTCGCGGAAAATAATATCTGAAGTGGTATTATTTTTGTTTGTAACTTTTTATCGCGTGGTGGCAAAGTGATCAGCTACCGCGTTTAACGGGTATCGATTCCTGCAATGAATATTAACATAATATAACATAGCATCACGCCGGTATTCCTCGAAGGGGTAGGCAGAGATGTACATAGTAGTACACCCACATTTCACCAATGCTGTTATAGATCCCATGTAATAGGTGGTGAGACTATTGCCATCTACCGGGCACAATTCCAAACGCCGGGCTGCTACTGAGAATTTTCTAACAGAAAAACTCAATAACACTTTTCCTGACCTGGGAATCGAACCGAAGACCTCATGCTCAGCAGTTCCGCTTGGGACCATTAGACCAATGAGGCATCAATAAATATTATTAGTACAATTATTACAGGTGTGGGTTCATTTTTGAGTGATTTATGTTTGTAGATGTCAGACAAATGACAGACAAATCATGACAGACAAATGTAAAAAGAGGCAACGTTTAAAAAAAGCATCAAATTAAGTTAGATTAAAATTTCCCATTAGCCTAATTGGCTAGATTGGAACCGAATTACTGAGGGCTATGCTCTAAGTAATATAAAGGAAAAACTATCTAACTAGTTAGATGAAATTTCATATAGAACTAGTCTTGAAACGTAATTTGGTTTACAAAAACCGCTATTACGTAGACTCCGTCGCAAGATTGTACAAAGTTTCGGTATCGTAATCAACTAAAAGCACAATATTTCAACGTTGCTTGTGTAAATTTTCGGAGCTCCTATGTATATGAGAAGTTTGGAGGAGCAGTATCTGGTATCAAAATTAATATATTAAAGTGAAAGCCAAAATTATACTGCATGGCTGGAATTTATACAATAAAACCTACCTATCATCCAAATTTCTGAATTGATTGCAATGACGTCGCCATAAGACGTGTTAAAATATGGAAGAAGAATTCACGGTAGTGAGCAGAGGTCGAGATGGCTTAGTGGTCAGAGCGCCTGGAGTATTTATCCGGGACCGTATTCTTTTTCCATTTAATATTGTAACTTTAGAGTTCGCTAAGCATGCGTTAATGCTTTTCAAAGATTTATCTTGAACTTTTCGGTGTATTTTCAGAAATTTTCTTTCATCCAAGTCTTATCTAGACGATTAAGAACACAATAAAAATAATAACAGCCAAATCTTTCCAGGCGTTTCAAGTAATTTTTTCATATATTGTTTTTTATTGACTGTCTCGTTGGTCTAGTGGTCGCAAGTGCGGCTGCTGAGCGTGAGGCAGGTCCTCACCACTAGAACACTAGACTAACAAAGCAGTCAAACACAGTAAGCTCCCATTGAATAAATTCGTAAAATAATCGGTTCCAAATACTGGTCAAGTTTTTTTGCATCAGGCCTTTACGACAGGCCAAAGGGTTTTGAATTTTCACTCCTTAAATACAGGAAATTAAAAAGCCAACATACAAAGTTATTATATTAAATGGAAAAAGGTTCGAATCCTGTTCGCGACCGTATTCTTTTTTCCAGTCAATATAATAACTTTAGAGTTCGCTAAGCATGCGTTAATGCTTTTCAATGATTTATCTTTAATTGTTAAGGTAATTGCATTCTTTACGACATTGTATTATCTGCAAAGTTAGTCGTGGCGCTTCAGTCACTTGTATAGGGACTGAATAGATAGCAATGACCTCGCCAAGAGACGTGTTAAAAATATGGATATAGAATTCGCGGTGATGAGTAGAGGTCGAGATGGCTTAGTGGTCAGAGCGCCTGGAGTATTTATCCGGGAGGCGCAGGTTCGAATACTGTTCGCGACCGTATTCTTTTTGCATTTAATATAATAACATTAATATATAGCGATTATAGTTAAAGCTAAAGCCAAAATTGTACTGCATGGGTGGAATTTATACAATAATATCATCGAAAGAGTTTTCCGTTGTATTTTCCAGAAATTTTCTCTCATCCAAATCCTGTCTAGACGATTTTGCGAGTCAAACTGAGTCATGACTAAGGCTCCGTTCGAGTTCGAAACTAGTCGGGCAATCCCGAAGAATGCAAGTGAGTATAACCGTTGAAAAATAATTAATATGAATGCGTCTCACGATAGTTATTATACATATAGTGAATTTATTGCATTTTGACTCCTCCATCCATGTCTGCCGGCTATATGTTGGCTGCTTTAACGGTATTTACGGGAATAAGAAAAAATACGGTTCCAAAGATCATCATCATCATCCCCCTGCCCTTATCCCAATATATTTGGTGTCGGCGCAGCATACCTTTATCTGGCATGCTGCTAAAGTTTTGGCTATGTTTTAAGACCGACCGCCTGCCTGACGTCAACCCTCTTTGGGAATGCTGTTCTTGGTGGTAACCGCCACCGATACGGTCTCCTTCTATCTAGCTATGCCATACCAAATGATATCTATACGCCAGGTTCTGATATTATCCTAATGTTACACTCAACTAACCGGGCAAAAGATCCAGTGTAGAATTCTATTACCAAATAGTGGTCCAGTTTTTTTGCGTCAGGTCTTCTTCTTGTCTGGCTTACTGGAAATTAAAGAGCAAAACTATAACATACAGTAGAACCTGCTTAATACGATCACGCTTAATACGATTTCCCGCAAAATACGCTTTTTTTTTAACAAAAATGCATATACGTTTGGCCATCAACTCACCCAATATTAAGCGACGGTGTGGCCGAGGATGGAACACATGGATCCAGAAGAAATCTATTCACTCTAAGTAGAGTGGATAGATCTGGGGAGTTGATGCAACTGCCATAACCCGTCGCCCACTACGGTTGGACTGGACTTCACACCGAAACACGACTAGTTCGCTTCACGGCATAGCTTCGTCCGGTGGGTGGTAACCAGCCGCGGCCGAGGCCTCTCACCAGAGTTGTGTTACGAGTACCTGTTTTGCACCACCCAGGGGCCATGTATAGGGATATTGTATTAATTTTATTCTGTTCTTTCTATTTGCAAAGCAATTTGAATTTTTTACTCGACGTCCGAATAAGAATTTTAAGCCGTATTTTTATCCTACTCTTACTCTCGAGAGATACTTCTGAAAACAGATATGGGATCCAAAGACTGGAATAGCATTGGGCTACGTGGCCAGCGGAGGCGAATTATTTTGATACTCGCTGTGTCCCGCAAATTCACCCGCAGAATTTCTCTTTTCCCGCACGGACATATAGATAAGCTATCTGCGAGCTACATTTTACTATACAAACATCCAAACATACAAATGTTCATATTAATTATATCTGTTAGATTGAAAGTGGATAAGGTTAGAACAGCTTCTGAGCATGAGGTTTGGGTTTGATTAACGGGTTATTAGGTTTTTCCTTTCGGAAATTACAGTAGTAGATCGAAATTTGATAAGAGTGACATCTGGGTGTACTACAATACGTCTCTAAAGTTATAAGATTTTTTTTAAGAAAAATACGGCCGTGTGCAGGATTCGAACCTGCGCCTGCGCCACCGCGACCTCTGCTTTCTACGCCGAATTCTTCTTCCACATTTTAAAACGTATTTTGGTGACATCATCGCAATATATTCAGTCTCTATACAGTTGACAGATACGACACAGCTAATTTTGCAGTTAATACAATATTGTACGGATAAGATTACCATAATAAATACAGATAAATCTTAGAAAAGCATTAACGCATGCGTATTGAACTATAAAATTATACGTTTTAGTGAAAAGAAAAAAAACGGTTGTGAGCTGGATTCGAATTCTCGGATAATTAATAGAACTCTGCTTTTTTTTTGTTTCGGGGCAAACATGCGTGACGCTGTTTTGTGCTTAATTTTTTTTTACTAATCCAGCAATTCCACAATGTCTTAAGTTTCAGTAAAATTTGTCACAAGATGTACGTATTATCTTGCTGTCAGCATAAAGAGTTCCAATATTATGTACCACCTCAATATTTTCGAAGATCCTCAAAGGCGTCAAGTCTACAAATTACTCGACTACGTGAGTCGAAAGTGTATCCACTTTACCGTAGAGCAGTGTGCCGGTCGCCTTAGATAAACGTGTGTCTTCTTAAATAAGTGACATCAATTCGGTTTAAAGAAATGTATTTCTTATAAAAACTTTACAGTTCATTTACACTAAGAAATAGGTAATTACATTTCATAATAAAAAAAAATACTTCTGGCACATGCTTATAAATTTATGGCAGTATAATTCATTGGGGCTACTCTTGAAACTATTACCAATTCCAATATTAAATAGTCGCCTTAAACCAACGCGTAATTTTAAAATAAATTTACCTAAATTACAGTTGCCTCAATTTTAAAGCATGTTGTCTTCATATTATCCCGAATCTATAATATATTTTTTGACTTTTAAATGTACGATCCGACATATTTCAAATGTCAATCTAGCGGAATTATTTTCAAGAGTAAGTCCAGGTGTTGTAAACTAAACTAAAATTAGAGCATCGCTAATTTTAACTCTCTTACTATAACTGCGAGACGAAATAAATTAAGGGAGTTCAAAATTTTATAATTTCAATCTGAAATGTCCCTACAAATTGAGATCAACGTCTCTAATCTTAGTGGTCACCTAAACTTGTGCTTACTAAATATATTCGGAGATCGTAACTTTTAATGAACAAAAATATTACTTTACTCACTTTACTTATTTTACCCACAGCCGGGCCACGACAGAAAACCACCCGTAGGTCTCTGTCATGGCTTTACACAACATCGAGAACATCACTTAAGTGTGCTGGTTTCCTCACGATGTTTTCCTTCGCAGTTTTAAGCAAGTGATAACTGATTTATAATACGCACATGACTTTGAAAAGACAGTGGTGTGCGCACCTTGGATTCGATCTTGTTATAGTACTGTTAACGAACAACCTAGTGTCAGAATTTATACCACCCGTAGACTTTTCACACCACTAAAGCCATAATCGAGAACAGTTGAGACTTGAGCCGATTTCCTCACAAACGAAACTTTTCTATCATCTGGTATTCCCTTCTGCCGATTTATCTTTCTAAAATATAAACACAAAATCCACTTTTTTGTATAATAATTTTCGTGAAATTCATTCATATTAATTATTGTTTAACGGTTATTACTCATGCGCATTCTTCGGGATTGCCCGACTAGTTTCAAACTAGAACGGAGCCCTTATTCATGAGCTGAGCTCGCGGTGACATGCGCATAACCGTTAAACAATAATTGATACAAAATCCTCTACAACAGTATTCTGTCTGCAACTACAGAGGTATTGTGTACATAAAAGTTTCTTAAGAATAATCTTGTTTGGTAATGAGAAGGACCATGTTTAAATAAGTAACCTCTGTTTATATAGCAGCAATATTAAATGGCTCTCTAGCTCAGCGCAAAAGCCCACATTACTTGCAAAGCAGTATTGCGTCTAACTTATTCATAAAAATTCCCCGTAATGGCGACCCTAACGAAAATACCACAACATATAAAATTCTGATTCAACTATGTTCGGTGTATCTAAACATGTCTTTGGGGAAACCGGTGACTGTGAAAGTATGTAAAACTTTCCCCAAAAGGATACATAATTCGAAAAAACTTCGAATCTCATCGTGTTCGGCTTAAAATTTTGTAACAAACTGGATTTACAAATTCTATTCAAATGAATAAGTGAATGTTTTACATTGTTTACGGTTTTATTTACGTATGTACATGTTTTGGAATTGCCCGAATATATTCGGTCTTGACATTTTGTACATATTTTCCGGGAAAATTATGATGGGATACTTGATAGGTTTTATTTATATTAAATATTTGAGGAGGTAACTATACTGCTGTTCGCGACAAAACGTCACGCTTATACCTTAGGTTAGGTTAGGAGTAGGCAGATAATTTTATGTTACTTATTTTATTAGCATAGGTAAATTATAGTTAGGTATAATGGTAATGTACACCTATGTTGTTTAGTTATTAATACGCTTAGAAACCAATGTTATCGTATTTGCTATTTTTAACTTCGAGTTTTTTACTGTTAATAATTAAAAATAAACGGTGTGATTTGGTTTCAAGTGTGTGCCCAGAGGTTGAAGGGGTATGGGAACGAGCCGAGGGGCTCAACCGCACTTTTTGTTGCTATCGAAGGCAGTAGGCCGCGGACCCTATTCCCCACCGGACGCATGGCGCACTGGACGCACTTTAGCAAATAATCTTGTATTATTTCTCCTTCCTGTCGTCTACAACTGCTATACTGAAAACTAATCAATACAAATAAATAAAACAGTTTTTATAACCTTATTGTTTGTGGTTGCCTATTTGAATGGGCGTGGCCGCAGTGTTGCAAGTAATGACTCTCGGAAATGGCGACTATAAACGAAAACCAAAGCACTGCTTAACATCAAAGAAATATGGTCGCTGGTGACTAGTCGAAAATCCCATGCAAGAAAGAATACAATTGAATGAAAAGAAAAACATAAATATTTTGTAATTCTGGTAGTTTTGTCGAAAATCATTGTGACAATGGTAAAACATACCTGAGATATTTGCTAGTGCTCTTTGTATACTCCTTTGTGGCTCGTTGCTTTCTGGATAACCAGTGTCATGATATCTCCTTCCTCTTCTTCGTCAGGTCCGGTGATCATACCCCTTTGATGCGCAGCTTCTGACGGCAGCCTTGGATTTTTCATTCTTTCTCTTTTACTATGAAAAAAATGCGGAAATTACTATAACCATGATTGGTAAAAATGAAAGTAGAATGGATATCGGTGGCTTATAACATGGGCGTGGCTGTCGCGTTGCAAAAATAGTACATAGCACAGCAATACATTTTGGAAACACCTTCTGATAAGATGCAAAGAAATTTAATATCACTGGCTTTAATTGATCAAATATGCGTAATGGCTTTTAATATTTATGTACACCACTTCATTGAAGCAGCGAATACCGCCTTAAATTCTTACAATGAAAATACCTTTTTTATTCCTATACCCCTTTGTGGTTTATGCTGCTTTCTTGATACCCCGCCAGTCTGATGTTATCTCTCTCTTCTCCTATCTCCTTCCCTACAGAAACTGCGTGTTCGCGTATTGATCTTGGATTCTTTATTATTTCTTCGTAACTGTGAACAATGTTATTTTGAAGGATAATTCCAAACGAACTACGTAAATAATTGTCGGCTAGAAGATAAACACATTTGCCGTCGCTGCGCTGTCAACGTGGATGTCTAGTCTAAGAACATTAGCTAATTAATTAATTTCTGCCAGTATCAGAGGTAAACTAATTCTGTAAGTCGGAGCTCCGTCTTCGATCTCGCTTCCCTCAACAGTGTCCTGATCTAAAACATATTTATATCTGTCTGTTTGTAATTGTTTATTTGGTTGAGCGTGGCCGCCTTCGTTTCTCAAATTCAGAGACTAACAGCTTAATACTCCAATTGCTTGGCTATTTGTGTCACTTCAAAGCAAGACGATAGTAATAAACAAATAATTAAAAAAGCTCCACCCTTTTAAACTTGTGTCTTGTCAGAGTCAATAATTACCTACATATATTTAAGCCTCTCAAGTACTTAACAGATCTCACTTATGAACGAGTCACACAGAATCACCGAGAATGGTTTATTATTACTGTGGCTTATTAATATTTATCAAAATTTATCCTATAGGTAAGGGGTAAGAATTATAGTACGTGATGAAACAAATAAAAAAAATTCAAGATAAATCTTTGAAAAGCATTAACGCATGCGAACTCAAAAGTTATTATATTAAATGGAAAAAGAATACGGTCGCGAACAGGATTCGAACCTGCGTTGTATAGGGACTGAATTGATAGCAATGACGTCGCCATAAGACGTGTTAAAATATGGAAGAAGAATTCGCGGTGGCGAGCAGAGGTCGAGATGGCTTAGTGGTCAGAGCGCCTGGAGTATTCATCCGGGAGGCGCAGGTTCGAATCCTGTTCGCGACCGTATTCTTTTTCCATTTAATATAATATCTTTAAATAAAAAAAACTTTACAAAAGTCAGGAGACCGATGTATTAATTACAGCCTTTTATTGTTACAGTAGTGGACGAGCGCGGAGCATAAATGATAAATGATAAATGATTTTATTTCTGTAAATAGATCTGTTGAAGACACTTTTACAAGTCATTTTTTTAAACTAGATGGCGCCGGCGTTTCCTATCTGACTGTCTCTGAGAAGAAACGCCGAAACAAACTCAGAGGTCAACGTCTCTTTTAAAGTCCAGACATAATAGTATGTACATATCTATGTGAGTGTAACGATGCAGGGATCGTCTGGAATGGCCTTTTGAGGAAAGAGCCATAGCAGCTTCGAGGTGACCTGTCCTGTCTGACGGCACGTATGCATCAGTCATCGTGTAGCTCAACCATAACTAAGGGAGCTCAATGACCCGTCACAAGACGATACCAGATCAGGAGGACATTTGCGTAGGTCACATAAAACGACTCAAAACCGCCAGACAGTCTATGAGGTTCATGTATGAATGAATTTCTAGCCCACATCGTACTCACATTCACATTGCAAATAGTGTCTAATAGACTAACAATATTATCATACCTGAGATGGTGGGCGGATCTCCAATGCATCGTCGTGTCGGTGACCACGCCCTTTTGATTCGTACTTTCTGCTAATAGCTTTTATGAAAGATCTTGATTCTCCGTCGTTTCTCCGTATCTGTGAACAAAGAAATGAAAAATTTAAGTGATCAGACATAACTATGTCAAATGGTGGGGCAAAAATAAAAACTAGACTGATTGTAGGTGGCATTGCAAACAATCAGCCTAACACGACAATTATAATACAGAAATTCGCCAATTGCTGATAAGATAAAATTATACTACCTTACTGAACCAGTACCACCCGCCGTTCATCGGTACGGTGGTAGAAAATACCTGACTTGTCGGATAGCCAATGGTTTTTCGATAACTTGTTGTGGTTCACGTTGCTTTCTAGATACCCCTCCAGTATAATATTCCCTCCTCTTCATCAGATGCTGGTGACTACGCCCTTTTGATAAGGAGTTCCGTTTCTTCAGTAAAGATTCAGGATTCTTCACATCAGATGCCAGTGACCACGCCGTTTTGATAAGGAGTTCCGTTTCTTCAGTAAAGATTCAGGATTCTTCACATCAGATGCCAGTCACCACGCCGTTTTGATAAGGAGTTCCGTTTCTTCTGTAAAGATTCAGGATTCTTCACATCAGATGCCAGTGACCACGCCGTTTTGATAAGGAGTTCCGTTTCTTCAACCTAGATTCAGCGTCGATTTCGATTCAGCAGACATCTCCCCCCTCACCATCAAATGCCGGTGACCACGCCCTTTTGATAAGCAGTTCCTTTTCTTCAGCGTGGATTCAGAATTTTTCATCGCTTTTCTGTAAATGTGAAGAATGTAAAATTTGAGATACTAGATAGAGAATCCCTATAAAAAAATTAATCACAAAACATCGAGTAGATCTCACATGATGACATCTCGTTTTTGCGTTGTAAGAAGAATTGTGAATTGCAAATCGCGATATTACTCTCTACCATTGGTTTTTTAAATACCTTTTATCTTCTGCCTCTTAAAATTTATTTGCTACTATAATAATAAATGTAAAACGATTTACTTACAGATTTTCCATTTTCACTGTTCACGCTGTGCGGTGCGATAGGGAGTGACGCTGCACTCACTCAATTGCAACGCAAATTGTTTACGGCGAATCAATATTTCGGCGCAATCTCAGATACAGTAGACTTAGGGCTCATGTAGGTCTATCGATAAAATATTAATTGGTCGTAAAATATTTAATATTTATCTTGCTTGCTGTTTCTGTACAACCATAATTTTTTATGTTGTACTCTTATTGATTAGAACAACACGGTCATGCACTAATATATGCCTAGCCTCAGCAAGTTATGGTCAGTTGAAGGTGTCTACGGACCCCGTCACTTTGTGCAGCCTAGAACAAGTGGTTTGCGCAATCATTCTGTGGAGCGCGCAAAAGCACTGCGCTGCGACGTCTTAGGTTGTGCAGATGTACATGCAACCAAGTCGTTTTCCCACTAGATCGTATTTTATTTGATGTCTAGCTTTATTATAATACGCATTGTTGTCGGCATTGATTTGCGTGATTATGTCATTGACCATTATACAGAAGAGACCAAAACCGAATTTAATTTTAAGTGTGAGCTTTATCATTTGTACTACTGCTGTTATTATATTTCCTTTTCATAAGCTGTTTTAACCATATTTTGAATACACATTCATCTGACTGAACATATATCAAATTCCAATTATTAATTTGAATTTGTGGTCTCCTATATTTAAGTACCTACACTTAATTGATATAATTTTTTTGCTTTGTGAATTTTATTTTCTATATCTTTTGTTAGTGAATCTTAAATGATTAAGGAAAGAAAATTCGTAGTAGGTACTTAGTTACCCGAACTACAATATTTAGTTAAATATCGATAACTGTGCTGCACTGTTCGCAGGCGTATTTTCGATCTCCATAGATATGAAATTGATGGTCACTTTGTAGTACATTGAGTTGTATGTCATATATTATCTATAATATAATACAATAATATCCCGAATAATCCGAAATAAAATTACAATACTACATTAGTATTGTAATTTAATTTCGGATTATTCAGGATATTATTGTATTATATTATAATTATCTAAAACTCAAGTTTTTTTTTATAATAAACTAATACCCAAAAGACGTATTGGTTCACGCATTTGACATCGAATTGTTGTTCAATTTAAAGTAAATTACAACGTAAGTTTTACAATTTAGTTGCCTTGAATAGATAATATATGACATACAACTCAATGTACTACAAAGTGACCATCAATTTCATATCTATGGAGATCGAAAATACGCCTGCGAACAGTGCAGCACAGTTATCGATATTTAACTAAATATTGTAGTTCGGGTAACTAAGTACCTACTACGAATTTTCTTTCCTTAATCATTTAAGATTCACTAACAAAAGATATAGAAAATAAAATTCACAAAGCAAAAAAATTATATCAATTAAGTGTAGGTACTTAAATATAGGAGACCACAAATTCAAATTAATAATTGGAATTTGATACTGTTAAATGATAAATTTTATTTAGTGAGTATTTTTTGCTAGAGAATTATCTTAGAGCATCTTTCCCTATGAACTAATTCAAGAATCAGCTCGCCAGTGCTGTGCCTAATTCTTAGGTTGTATCAGAGATAGCGTAGTAAAACCTAGGACACCTAGTAATGTGGCGCCTAATCAATAGATGTCGCTATTTTGATTGTTGAACAAGAAAAACAAATTAAACAAGTACTTAAAACATACACAATAGGGAATAGACGCGACGCACGGATTCTATCACTTCTTGTCATACCTAGTGTAATTAGGTATTTTCGAAGTAAAGTGCGTTTCATATTTATTCTTCTGAGGTTTCACTTAAGAATTCTCTTTGCCGGGATGTTGGCACCTCTGTCTTTTACGAGAGACAATTCTAAAACTAGTGTAAAAGAGATAAATTTATTACATTTGTTACATTTACAGTTTGAATCTGATCCAGCCAGTCCCTTGCTGTCCTCCCGACGCCTTAAGCCGAGGCTCGTACCCTGCTGGGGCTGCCCTTAGCGTGTTGTCGCTTAGTTTATAAGTTGAATGCCCTGGCTGGGGGCCTTAAAATTATTAAGGCAACCACATGAAAGCCCGGTTAAGTACTCGTAGTCGACAAAATCCTAGGTTGACTTGCGAGATACCCTACCCAAAAAAATATTTACAGTAGTGCCAACATTTCAGCGAGAGTACTTCTTTTGTGTAACGCAGTCTACTATTCAGGTTCCATCTCTAAGCGAAAATTCCTAAGTCTATCTTAATAAATGTTTCTATAATGCAAATTAATATAGCATCATAACATAGCATCACGCCTGTATTCCCCGAAGGGGTAGGCAGAGGTGTACACAATTGTACACCCACATTTCACCAATGCTGTTATTAAGTCCCATGTAATAGGTGGTGAGCCTATTGCCATCTACCGGGCACAATTCCAAACTCCGGGCTGCTACTGAGAATTTACTAACAGAAAATCCCAATAACACTTTGCCCGACCTGGGAATCGAACCCAAGACCTCATGCTCAGCAGTCGCGCTTGGGACCACTAGACCAACGAGGCAGTTATGCAAATTATGCAAATTAATCCCTGTATCATTTTGTTCTAGTTTAGGAGAAAAACCAAATAACATAATTTATTTGCCGTTCTTAAAAATCTAGTACTAGGAGACTTACAACCATCGATTTTACGGCTGCTTAGGTATGGTACTATACGATGGATAGGGATTGAATAAATAGCGATGACGTCACCAAAAGACGGGTTAAAATGTTGAAGAAGAATTCGGAGTAGTGAGCAGAAGTCGCAATGGCTCAATGGTCAGAGCGCCTGGAGTGTTTCTTATTCAGAGTTGTTCACTACGCATGCGTTAATGTGTTTCAAAGATTTATCTGTATTTGTTATGGTTTTCGCTTAGCCGCCACTTGTAAAGGGACTGCAAAGATAGCGATGACGTCACGATAAAACGTATAACTGTGGAAGAAGACTTCGGCGTAGAAACCAGAGGTCAAGATGGCTGAGCGTATTTATTCGGGAGGCGCAGGTTCGAATCTTGCTCACGACCGCATTTTAATTCCACTAAAATTAATAACATTGGAAGTTTTTTTGAAAGATTTATCTATATTATATGATTATATAGAAAAAGCGTTGTTTAATATTTGTAGTGGTGTTGAGATAGGTTGAACACACACAGAACGCAGCAGACAGCGCAGTCATTTACTGCATGGCTTGAAATAATACTGTTGACGTATTTAGCATTTCGGACATCTCAACCACTTCATTGGTCTAGTGCTGCTGCGTGTAGTGACATGGGTTCATTCCCAGATCGCGTAAAATGTTATTGAGTTCTTCTGTTAGAAAATTCTCAGTAGCAGTCCGGAGTTAGGTAGTTGGCTGTGTGACACCCCCGTGCTTCAGAGAGAACGTAAAAGCCTTTATATAATTACCTATATAGGAATGCGATGTCGTTTAACAGAGGGCGCTCGTTTCAATATAGGCTTCACATGTTCCCGAACCATAAAATAATTGTATATACATGTGAACTCAGAGCAAGTTCAGTATTTTTTTATGATGGAATTCATTAAACTCGCATATAATTTTAAATTATTCAGTACTAACGCGACCGTTTGACATTAGCCACTTGTTTGTTGGGCGAATTGGCAACTCGTTTTATTAAAACTAAATTGCTATCAGGGCTTCAAAGTCTAATCAGATTCGACTTATGTTAATCGAACCGGGCGGTGTAGTGACTGCCTACCTCGTCGAAAATCCTATGCATGCCACTGGTCGTTCGACGCTTGACAACTAGCAGAGTTAAGCTGAGATAGTAATTTATCTGTAAATTATTGTTAATAGATAACACCAGGCGTCTCTCTCTCTATTAATAGGAATTTTGCACACAGATAGTTTATAACCTGGATTAACGCATAGGATACTTTTTATCCTGGCTGGACCCAATTCTAAAGTCCACGCAGATGAAGTCGCGGGCAGAAGCTAGTACATTATAATAAAAAAACTTTTTACTACATATTTTCTGTGTATTATTTGACTTTAAATTATAATAATAATAATAATATTCCACAACTATCACACAACGCCGTCTAGTCTCAAGCTAAGCAGAGCTTGTGTTATGAGTACTAGACAACTGATAAACATACTTATATATTTCTAAATGCATACATATTATAGATAAATTACACCCAGACACAGAACAAATGATCGTGCTCATCACACAAACATTTGTCCTGGGTGGGAATCGAACCCACGACCTCCGGCATAGAAGTCAGGGCTACTAACCACTAGACCAACAGGACAGTCAGACAGTTATATACGAGTAATACAGATATCATTACAAAATGAATAAATACAAACAACAACAAAAGGTTTTAATTAAAATTATACTTCCCGTTTCAGTGCATATTAAATTCTCAGTAGAAATGTATGAAACCAAAATGGGGTTTCACATAAAATCATAAAGCGAAAATTTTATGCGTCGGCCACCCACCATTTCTCATTTGGATCCTTGTGATATTAAAATGAAGATATCAAATTCCGGTTGTGGATAGAAACGGATGTCTAAGTAGGTACTAGAACAGGGTTGTCGCATAAATAATATTGAAGTGTCTATCTGTGATTTCAAAATTTAATCAAAGCTGCTATTTATACGATGCATAAATATAAAGGCATGATTGTAAGTTATAATAAAACAACATTTAACCGGATTAATCGCGTGTATTATTGGTTTTTTGTTTTTCCTGACGTTTCGAACACTTTGCAGCGTTCGTGGTCGCAGGAGGACTAAGGTGTCAGGTGTCCCAACAGTTTATTTAAAATTATTTCAGTCTACCGTACATATAATTGATAAATTCATAAAATTATTTTTGTCTCTGATACATGTTTAAAACTAAATCGCGACGGTATTTCCTAAGACTATCCCTGAGAAGAAATACCGAAACAAACTCAGGGGTCACAGTAGTTTTAAATTTAGAGATACAATTTTACAATTTTATCGAATTATAAACTAAAAGGTGTTCCGATGCACGCAGTAATCGCTCACAGTATCTTGATTTTTCTTGTGACTTGACTTTGTTTGGGACTTGATTATTTTCAGTACAGGGTTCCAAACAGGTGGTAATTGCCAACCATCTTCTCTATTGAAATTTGGGTGTTTTTTAATTTCAATAGTCTCGCGGAGCATTCTCGGTATATATCAGTTTTCTTTCGCGAGGATTTGGGGTTTGTCGAAACGTAGAAAATGGATAAAATTGTAAAATTGTATCTCTAATCCGGTTAACAGTTGTTTTATTATAATGTGTAGTGATCGCGCAAACCTAAGATATTACTACATGATTGTAAGGTTCAACCGAGATCTCGGTCTTGGTCTCGGTTCCAGGAATTCTCGGCTAAAAATCAGGCTTCGGTCTCGGTCTCGTTTTCGGCGTATTAGCGCTAAGACTGCGCGTGAACCAGTGGGCTTACTCTTGAAAATAATTCCGCTTGATTGACATTGGAAATATGTCATTTCATACTTTTAAATGCCAAAATGTCTAAAATATAATTATAGATTCGGGATAATATGAAGACAATATGCTTTAAAATTGAGGCAACTGTAATGTAGGTAAATTTATTTTAAAATTACGCGTTGTTTTAGGGCGTCTATTTAATATCGGAGTTGAATTGGTAATCCCAATTATCGACGCGTGGACGAATTAAATGTACATTACACGCGTTTTTGTTTATGATTGTAGATTGGCTTAACGTCAACGACAAGCGCCGACTGGTGGGAGCAATAGAATAGCTTTCGTATTTCGTTTGTTTTTTGAAATTTATGTCAATAATTGAAATAGTGTTTTATATGTATTAAGCCAATTGTTCTTTAATCAGTTATAATAATTGGAATAGTTGCGTGTGGGTTATTAATTTGTTTACTTGTTTTATTTGGTTTAAATTCATAAGTAGGTATCTAATGTTATTTTGTTTCTCCCTTTCGTTATTTGAAGTCTGTTCAATTTTGATCACTAAGTGTAATACCATTTTAATTTTAAGTTAATACTTCTATTATAATAATATAAAAAAAGATTGCTTGAAAATTACACTTTTGTTTTATAATTTTCAGATTTTTTAACATATTAAATTTTGTTGCGTCCTGTGTCAGTCTCGGTATAGACTGAGAATTTATTTTGTTCTCGGTCCCGGTCTCGGTCTCGACTGAGGCAAAAAAACAAGGTTCGATCGGACCTTACCTCATTGGTTTAGTGGCCGAAAACGAGTGAGTTCGATTTTAAGGTAAAAAGAAATAAGAAAAAGTGTGATTTTCTGTTGGAAAATTCTCCGTAGTAGTTCGGAGTTTGGTATGGTGCCCGGTAGCTTACCTTTGATTGAGGAAATGAAGGTCTATATTGTACAATAGTGTACACCTGTGGCTAATTTTTCGGGGAATGCAATAGCCTAAATTTAATTCGGTTACCTTGATATCTTATATCCTTAATTTTCATAATTAAGATTGTTGTTGATTTATTCGGGAGGCGCAGGTGCGTATCCTGCTCACGCCCGTAGTTTTCTTTCCACTCATAACTTTAATATTAAATGCGGTTGAAAGATTTGTCTGTAAGATTGTGAACTTTATGATATATCTTTTTTCACAACATTTTGCGCTATCATTTCCGCTACGCCACGCGCTCTAATTACTACGACACGTCTACGCGCTACGCCACGTGTTACGCGTGCCTGCGGAAGCGCAAGTACACTCAGCGCCAATTTATTGCTAAGTATATTTATATTACCTGTGGTAGGGTGATTAAAATCCATATTATTCATTATTTTCTCAAATAGAACATTAGTGTAGAGACACTGAGGATAATATAAAAAGTAATATATTACAAATTCATAAAGTTTAGGCTGCAAATACTCTAATATAACTGTCGTATTTCCAAAACATTTCCAACTGATTCTGAATGAATAAAATGGCTGACAGCAGTAACGAAACATAATAATATAAATACAGTTTTAAATCTCAACGTCTTACAACATTAGACTAATAGTTATAGTTTTACATAACTGTGAAAATGTAGATGCAAATGCGAATCTAACTTACATCTAGCGAAGATAGTTAATCCTCAGGACAACCCTGAGAGAGCGCACATTTAAAAGGCATCGCTTAGTCGGCAAGAATTGCAACCGCTGCATATTAGATGAGTACATACTACCTACCCTCTTTGGCGTTTTAACACGGAGTTGTAACAAAATGGAGTGCTAAGACACGAGCTTACTTTAAAGATCAATTGCGTGGCAAAAGATCGGGAGAAGATTTGTTGCTGCTCCACACTTAAAATATTTTATTTTGCGTTCAGTACGCCCACCGCACTCAACACGCAAGGAAACTTGCAGTAAAAAGGAAATTAAATAAAGAAACATTATAAACACATATACTCATCGCTACGGAAAATCTTAGATGTGGCAGGCGTGCAATCGCCTCCATAAGTATTTTTGGGATTGTCGACTTGCATTGCACAGTAATACAGGCGTTGCTTGCTCAAATTTCGGCCACACGGTTCACCCGTACATTAACACTCCATTCGTATACTTATCTGTACATTTCGCAGTCTAAGCAGATAGGATTACAGTCCGTGATCAAAGTGAAAATCTGCGATTTATATTCAACTTTCTATACATTAACAAGCTTACAGAACCTTTACTGTCAATCTATTAGATATTAAAATTAAAACAAAAAGTGGTCATGTCTACCTCTATGTTCGTAACAGATTAGAAGCTTGGTTTAGTCTGTCATCGATTTCTGGGTCGCAAGTGTTATTAGGTTTTCTGGTAGAAAATTCTCAGTAGCAGCCCGGGGTTTGGAATTGTGCCCGGTTGATGGCAATAGGCTCACCACCTGGACTTAATAACTGCTTATCACCTTTACCCTTTGGAGATACAGGCGTGATGTTATGCTATATTATATCAGTAACATAGTAGTGTACCCGCAATACGGAAATTGTAAACTTTTGTAAACATTTAGAGTAAAAAAAAAAAACGAATTCAATTTAAATTATGGTTTAAATCACACGTTTCAAACTTATTACACTATATGTACCAAATCCCACAATATGAAAAAAAAAATTGTGTGCCTCATTTTTATATTTGTTACTAGGTAACTGTGCCCCGTTCACTTGCGTATGATTAATATTATAATTAGCCTAAGCCGCGTTTTATACTATAATTAGCCTAAATTACTCGATATATATGTAGTCAGCCACATGCCAGTAAACTCTAATCAGAATCGGTCTACCGTTTCGAAGATTTTTGGTTTTTCACCGTGGGAGAGCCATGCTTCGGCACGAATGGGCCGGCTCGACCGGAGAGATACCACGGCCTCACAGAAAACCGGCGTGAAACAACGCTTGTGTTGTGTTTCGCCGAGTGAGTGAGAGTACCGGAGGCCCAAACCCCTTAAAAGGCCGGCAACGCACTTGTGACTCCTCTGGGGTTGCGGGTGTCCATGGACGGCGGTAATCGCTTACCATCAGGCGAGCCGTCTGCTCGGTTGCCCCCTATACCATAAAAAAAAAAAAAATTGCCGGAACAAACAGACAGATAGATAAATTTTAAAAAAATGAATTTACGCTTACGTATCGTGCAAATAACTGTATGAGACAAAAAAAAATAATTTTGACATTGCAAAATCAAACTCAAATCAAAATTTCACATTATAAACAGACACTATTATTTATTCAATTTTATTTATTTGTATTGATAATGATTTCCATTTAATTTTTAATTTAAATTAATGTACAGTCAACAAAAGAGATAGTTATCCAGGGTCGTCGGATATAGTTGAACTTTTCATAGAAACAGATGGACGTCTTCGATTGAAACATAATCTAATTAATGAACTGTTTATTATCTATTTTTTTAATTAAATCACATTTGTCAACATCCGTCGGTTTCTAAGAAAGTTTCAACTATATCTGACGACCCTGGATACTTATTTCTTTTGTCGACTGTACTTAACTTACATTAAACCTCTCAAAAAAGTCTTATTAATATTCGACATAGTATAATAGTCTATATTCGACAAGTGTAGTACCCTACCACATAAAAACCGATATTCAACAACAATTATTTACAGAATCCCAATATTATACGGAGTGAGTAAATTTGACCCAATTCCGAAACGGCCATGCGAACTCGAACGTTTTAGCTGAAAAAATATTGACACAACGCCCAAGAACGCCCACGCTGAGGGAAAGGTGTGAAGATACTGAAAGGATCGCATTAACTGTAGCCGATTTTGAATAACATTTGTATTGTATATCGTATTTTCTAGTTTGGGGGAAATTTTACAGTAAAGAAAGTTATTATAAAAGAAAAGGCGTTTATGTGTATTTCTGCTTTTAAGCAAGTGTGAAATATAACGACTGTATTCCCAAAGGGGTAGGCAGAAGTGTACATTTTATACACCCACATTTCACTCATTCAGTTAATAAGTCATATGATAGGTTGTGAACCATTTACCGGGCACAATTCCAAACTCCGGGCTGCTACTGAGAATTTCCCAACAAAACCTTATTAAAAATAGTGCTTTGATAAAAAAGTACAACAATTTTAAGTAGAAAGTCCTACAAGACATACTCGTAAACCCCGCCCCCAACCTTCACATAGCTCGTCTCTAATCTCGACCAGCGCCCATAATGTTATTTCATTGACCCATTCTGTCCTGTCACGTCTCCTTTATGGCGGTGCTAGTCTAGATTTCTCTAGGGATGGGAGGGTCTAGACTTCGTGTTGTGTCTAGTCCATACTGGGGACTGCTAGTATTTTTTTTAAGACAAGGATTTTATGGTTTCATTTTTAATATTTCAGCAGTGACCGTGTAGTGGTAATACGTTGGACTTACATGTCAGGCGACGGACCATAACCAGCTGGGATTTTGGTGAATGTAGCTACGATCCCAGGAATCTGGTAAAGGTTAGGGGAGGATCGTGTGGTCAGGAGTCCAGTACTGCTTTCATGATAGCCATGATGGACATGATCGACATGATGGACATTACGGATATAACGATACATGATGGACATGATATACATAACGGAAATGGTGGACATAACGGATATGACACGTATTACAATGTGGAAGAAGAATTTAGTATAGTGAGCAGAGGTAGTGACAGCTCAGTTAACAGAGCATCTGAAATATTTATCTGAGAGGTGGAGGTTCAAATCCTGCTCATACGAACATCTTTATAAATGACTAACTGTTGTACCTTAATTCGTTACGTTTTGTTTTATCTTTTAAATTTGTGAAATTTTAATTATTAATTTGTAACAATTATGTAAATTTAATTAGTATGTTACTATTGTATGCCCTAAGGGCGGGACGTAGCTGATCCCATTTAATTGCTTATGAACTGTATTATCTACCTACCTATGATCCACAATAAACATATTGAATTGAATTGAATTGTGTCCCGCGGTTTCACCCACTTATAATTATATTTTAATGACTTACTTAGTACTATACAAATAGCAATTTTTTTTTTTAGAAAATGCTTATTTATTAAAAAATTAACGACGAAAAGAAAAGTCAAATTGCAGGACAAATTTGACTTTACATTTGAATAAAATTTATTTCATACATCATATGGTCAATAAAAGAAGAAAGATGTATTAATATTAATTTCAACTGGATACCTACACGCGTTCCTGAGAAAAAGTGTCTTGACAGACAGACAGATAGACAACGAAATAAGTGTAAGAGTTCCTTTTTCCTTTTGGGGAACAACAATAAAAACAGCTAAAAACAACAATTCTGTGAAGATAAATCTTTGAAAAGCATTACCGCATGCTTAGCGAACTCTAAAGTTATAATATTAAATGAAAAAAGAATACAGTCGCGAACAGGATTCGAAAGGTATTTATCCGGGAGGTGCAGGTTCGAATCCTGTTCGCGACCTTTTATTTTTCCATTTAATATTATAACAATTCTGTGTTCAATATATGATACAAAATTGTAACGCCAAAACCACTTTTCCTCAAAGTGACGCAACTTTACCACAACCCAAAAACGCCAGCAAATATTTAACCCTGCACTCGCGTATGCAAATTAAATACAGTAGTATCGTATCACTTTTGTTTTGAATTCCCGGTATCCATAGGCTTAACGTAGTCGCCTAACTGGCAGTGTGGGTTTCATCAATTCCAATTTTAGACGTCGAGTTTTATAAACGAACATTGGAGGGTTAAAATGTTTTCATTCGGGCTATTGGGGGAGCCTAAAATGTGTCAATGTGCCGATGTCAATGTTTCGCAAATAAAACGGCATGAACATGATGTGTGTGTTTTGCAAATGTGCCTATTTTTTGGGCATGTATACAACTCCATACTTGCCAGCTTGAATTAGATTTTTAATATGGTTTTCTATACTTTTGTGTTCGAACTCTGAGAGAATATATACACCATCACTTTATATTCAGATCCTCTCACGGCTCAGAGAAAACTGTAATCTGTTAGCTGGCTAATTACCAGACATAATAGATTTTTATTGTTATGAAGTACAATTTTGTACATTATAATAAAACAACTTTTAACCGGATTCGATATCGATCGAATCGCGTGTATTATTGTTTTTTTTTTCCTGAAGTTTCGAACACTTTGCAGCGTTCGTAGTCCTCCGGCGACCACGAACGCTGCAAAGTGTTCGAAACGTCAGGAAAAATGTATAGTGATCGCGAAAACCTAAGATATTACAATTTTGTACTTCTCCAATTCGAAGAGTATAACCTTCATCAGTCCCGGTTGTGAAATGGCAGTTGTTACATGTAGTTAGATATCAGTGGCTTGCATTGCATATACGCAAATAGGCAGAGCCTACCTCAAAAAATTACCTATATACAACCTATTTAGGTAATTTTCGGTCTTGCGTTTGATTATCTGGTTAGGCAAAGTACTTTTGAGATTTCCTGTTAGGAAATTCTCAGTAGCAGCCCGGAGTTTGGGACTGCGCTCGGTAGATGGCAACAGGGTCACCATCTATTACATAGGATTTAATAACAGCATTGGTGAAATGTGGGAGGATATCTGTGTAAACCTCTGCCTACCCCTCCGGGGAATACAGGCGTGTTGTTATGTTATGATATTATTATATGTTCATTTTTGTATGTAATTTTACTTGGTTTGGTTTCTAGGTTTTGAACATTAAGAAATAAAATGTATGACAATGTTTAATGCTCGACAATTATCCACAACCTATTTTGTCCACCGAGAAGCAGGAGATCTTGATGTAAACAAAAAACAATTACTATCGTGTTCCGTGTAATTGACATTGATGTTGTCTGTTTATATTGTATTTCTTGATTCTTTGAATACGTAACATTACTGGAACGAAGCATTTAGTAGGTAGATGAATACTAGTTATGTCAATCAGTAACGCATTTTTAATTAGTAGACTATCGTAAGATACCTATATTACTAATCTGTGGTTAAAGACGTTTTATTTCTGTCTAGTTTGTAATAGGTTTTACAAGTAAATTGAGAGTTCAACGTCTATTTTAAATATAAATTAATCCTTTCGATACATTTACATATTTAACAAAACTGTCGCTTGAACCAAATAGTATTTCAAAGTCTGGTTATTATGAGACAATCATGTTACAATTTTGAGGGATTCACCGCCATTTGTTTTGTTCATAAAATTTTTCTTATCTTATACGTACCTAGACGTGGCATCCTGACTGTGTTTCTCGAAGGGCTAGTCAAAGGCCATAGTGTTGTAGACCCATATTATATCGATGTCTATTATAAGTTCCATGTACTAACTTTTAAACTACCGCGTTGCATGATAGTACTGACAGGAATTGTTGGTCAATAAATAAATACCTTTTAATCGCTTCTCGTTTCGACCAGTGGGCTTAAAAAAAAAAAAAAAAAAAAAAAACTTGAAAATAATTCTGCTCGATTGACATTCGTCATATGTCATATGTCAGTTCGTACTTTTAAATGCCAAAATGTCTAAAAAATTATTATAGATTCGGGATAATATGAAGACAACATGCTTTAAGATTGAGGCAACTGTAATGTAGGTAAATTTATTTTAAAATTACTTATTGATTTAAGGCGTCTATTTAATATTGGAATTGGATTGGAATTGGTATTAGTTTCAAGAGTAACCCAGGTTAATGGAGTGAAGTGTGTCGAGACAAGAATGAAAACGTGAAGGCAGATGACGAAACATCTACCACACCTAGGGTGGTGTAAGCTCGCTGCATCAGTCTGCTTGTAACCAAGATCAATGCGACCTGATAAAAATGCTATTTAAGACTGAAAAGCTAACAGTAGAAAAGTCTAGTAAAACTGCCTGACCCGGAACTCGAGCCCAGTCCTTCTTTTCAGGAAGTAGGTACGATAAAAATTACCTACTAACACTAGTGAAGTGTTATCGCATTCTGTAATCGACAAACAGGCCGACTTTATCCGGTCTGACAGCGGACTATCAATAAATCTGGATCAGACTTGCGATCCGTGAAACTGTGACCCTTATCAAATGTAAACTGATCCTATGGAATATGTATATTGTATGTAGGCTTAATGGCTTCGTGAACCTTTTTAAATTTCGCGGAAAATAATATCTGAAGTGGTATTATTTTTGTTTGTAACTTTTTATCGCGTGGTGGCAAAGTGATCAGCTACCGCGTTTAACGGGTATCGATTCCTGCAATGAATATTAACATAATATAACATAGCATCACGCCGGTATTCCTCGAAGGGGTAGGCAGAGATGTACATAGTAGTACACCCACATTTCACCAATGCTGTTATAGATCCCATGTAATAGGTGGTGAGACTATTGCCATCTACCGGGCACAATTCCAAACGCCGGGCTGCTACTGAGAATTTTCTAACAGAAAAACTCAATAACACTTTTCCTGACCTGGGAATCGAACCGAAGACCTCATGCTCAGCAGTTCCGCTTGGGACCATTAGACCAATGAGGCATCAATAAATATTATTAGTACAATTATTACAGGTGTGGGTTCATTTTTGAGTGATTTATGTTTGTAGATGTCAGACAAATGACAGACAAATCATGACAGACAAATGTAAAAAGAGGCAACGTTTAAAAAAAGCATCAAATTAAGTTAGATTAAAATTTCCCATTAGCCTAATTGGCTAGATTGGAACCGAATTACTGAGGGCTATGCTCTAAGTAATATAAAGGAAAAACTATCTAACTAGTTAGATGAAATTTCATATAGAACTAGTCTTGAAACGTAATTTGGTTTACAAAAACCGCTATTACGTAGACTCCGTCGCAAGATTGTACAAAGTTTCGGTATCGTAATCAACTAAAAGCACAATATTTCAACGTTGCTTGTGTAAATTTTCGGAGCTCCTATGTATATGAGAAGTTTGGAGGAGCAGTATCTGGTATCAAAATTAATATATTAAAGTGAAAGCCAAAATTATACTGCATGGCTGGAATTTATACAATAAAACCTACCTATCATCCAAATTTCTGAATTGATTGCAATGACGTCGCCATAAGACGTGTTAAAATATGGAAGAAGAATTCACGGTAGTGAGCAGAGGTCGAGATGGCTTAGTGGTCAGAGCGCCTGGAGTATTTATCCGGGACCGTATTCTTTTTCCATTTAATATTGTAACTTTAGAGTTCGCTAAGCATGCGTTAATGCTTTTCAAAGATTTATCTTGAACTTTTCGGTGTATTTTCAGAAATTTTCTTTCATCCAAGTCTTATCTAGACGATTAAGAACACAATAAAAATAATAACAGCCAAATCTTTCCAGGCGTTTCAAGTAATTTTTTCATATATTGTTTTTTATTGACTGTCTCGTTGGTCTAGTGGTCGCAAGTGCGGCTGCTGAGCGTGAGGCAGGTCCTCACCACTAGAACACTAGACTAACAAAGCAGTCAAACACAGTAAGCTCCCATTGAATAAATTCGTAAAATAATCGGTTCCAAATACTGGTCAAGTTTTTTTGCATCAGGCCTTTACGACAGGCCAAAGGGTTTTGAATTTTCACTCCTTAAATACAGGAAATTAAAAAGCCAACATACAAAGTTATTATATTAAATGGAAAAAGGTTCGAATCCTGTTCGCGACCGTATTCTTTTTTCCAGTCAATATAATAACTTTAGAGTTCGCTAAGCATGCGTTAATGCTTTTCAAAGATTTATCTTTAATTGTTAAGGTAATTGCATTCTTTACGACATTGTATTATCTGCAAAGTTAGTCGTGGCGCTTCAGTCACTTGTATAGGGACTGAATAGATAGCAATGACCTCGCCAAGAGACGTGTTAAAAATATGGATATAGAATTCGCGGTGATGAGTAGAGGTCGAGATGGCTTAGTGGTCAGAGCGCCTGGAGTATTTATCCGGGAGGCGCAGGTTCGAATACTGTTCGCGACCGTATTCTTTTTGCATTTAATATAATAACATTAATATATAGCGATTATAGTTAAAGCTAAAGCCAAAATTGTACTGCATGGGTGGAATTTATACAATAATATCATCGAAAGAGTTTTCCGTTGTATTTTCCAGAAATTTTCTCTCATCCAAATCCTGTCTAGACGATTTTGCGAGTCAAACTGAGTCATGACTAAGGCTCCGTTCGAGTTCGAAACTAGTCGGGCAATCCCGAAGAATGCAAGTGAGTATAACCGTTGAAAAATAATTAATATGAATGCGTCTCACGATAGTTATTATACATATAGTGAATTTATTGCATTTTGACTCCTCCATCCATGTCTGCCGGCTATATGTTGGCTGCTTTAACGGTATTTACGGGAATAAGAAAAAATACGGTTCCAAAGATCATCATCATCATCCCCCTGCCCTTATCCCAATATATTTGGTGTCGGCGCAGCATACCTTTATCTGGCATGCTGCTAAAGTTTTGGCTATGTTTTAAGACCGACCGCCTGCCTGACGTCAACCCTCTTTGGGAATGCTGTTCTTGGTGGTAACCGCCACCGATACGGTCTCCTTCTATCTAGCTATGCCATACCAAATGATATCTATACGCCAGGTTCTGATATTATCCTAATGTTACACTCAACTAACCGGGCAAAAGATCCAGTGTAGAATTCTATTACCAAATAGTGGTCCAGTTTTTTTGCGTCAGGTCTTCTTCTTGTCTGGCTTACTGGAAATTAAAGAGCAAAACTATAACATACAGTAGAACCTGCTTAATACGATCACGCTTAATACGATTTCCCGCAAAATACGCTTTTTTTTTAACAAAAATGCATATACGTTTGGCCATCAACTCACCCAATATTAAGCGACGGTGTGGCCGAGGATGGAACACATGGATCCAGAAGAAATCTATTCACTCTAAGTAGAGTGGATAGATCTGGGGAGTTGATGCAACTGCCATAACCCGTCGCCCACTACGGTTGGACTGGACTTCACACCGAAACACGACTAGTTCGCTTCACGGCATAGCTTCGTCCGGTGGGTGGTAACCAGCCGCGGCCGAGGCCTCTCACCAGAGTTGTGTTACGAGTACCTGTTTTGCACCACCCAGGGGCCATGTATAGGGATATTGTATTAATTTTATTCTGTTCTTTCTATTTGCAAAGCAATTTGAATTTTTTACTCGACGTCCGAATAAGAATTTTAAGCCGTATTTTTATCCTACTCTTACTCTCGAGAGATACTTCTGAAAACAGATATGGGATCCAAAGACTGGAATAGCATTGGGCTACGTGGCCAGCGGAGGCGAATTATTTTGATACTCGCTGTGTCCCGCAAATTCACCCGCAGAATTTCTCTTTTCCCGCACGGACATATAGATAAGCTATCTGCGAGCTACATTTTACTATACAAACATCCAAACATACAAATGTTCATATTAATTATATCTGTTAGATTGAAAGTGGATAAGGTTAGAACAGCTTCTGAGCATGAGGTTTGGGTTTGATTAACGGGTTATTAGGTTTTTCCTTTCGGAAATTACAGTAGTAGATCGAAATTTGATAAGAGTGACATCTGGGTGTACTACAATACGTCTCTAAAGTTATAAGATTTTTTTTAAGAAAAATACGGCCGTGTGCAGGATTCGAACCTGCGCCTGCGCCACCGCGACCTCTGCTTTCTACGCCGAATTCTTCTTCCACATTTTAAAACGTATTTTGGTGACATCATCGCAATATATTCAGTCTCTATACAGTTGACAGATACGACACAGCTAATTTTGCAGTTAATACAATATTGTACGGATAAGATTACCATAATAAATACAGATAAATCTTAGAAAAGCATTAACGCATGCGTATTGAACTATAAAATTATACGTTTTAGTGAAAAGAAAAAAAACGGTTGTGAGCTGGATTCGAATTCTCGGATAATTAATAGAACTCTGCTTTTTTTTTGTTTCGGGGCAAACATGCGTGACGCTGTTTTGTGCTTAATTTTTTTTTACTAATCCAGCAATTCCACAATGTCTTAAGTTTCAGTAAAATTTGTCACAAGATGTACGTATTATCTTGCTGTCAGCATAAAGAGTTCCAATATTATGTACCACCTCAATATTTTCGAAGATCCTCAAAGGCGTCAAGTCTACAAATTACTCGACTACGTGAGTCGAAAGTGTATCCACTTTACCGTAGAGCAGTGTGCCGGTCGCCTTAGATAAACGTGTGTCTTCTTAAATAAGTGACATCAATTCGGTTTAAAGAAATGTATTTCTTATAAAAACTTTACAGTTCATTTACACTAAGAAATAGGTAATTACATTTCATAATAAAAAAAAATACTTCTGGCACATGCTTATAAATTTATGGCAGTATAATTCATTGGGGCTACTCTTGAAACTATTACCAATTCCAATATTAAATAGTCGCCTTAAACCAACGCGTAATTTTAAAATAAATTTACCTAAATTACAGTTGCCTCAATTTTAAAGCATGTTGTCTTCATATTATCCCGAATCTATAATATATTTTTTGACTTTTAAATGTACGATCCGACATATTTCAAATGTCAATCTAGCGGAATTATTTTCAAGAGTAAGTCCAGGTGTTGTAAACTAAACTAAAATTAGAGCATCGCTAATTTTAACTCTCTTACTATAACTGCGAGACGAAATAAATTAAGGGAGTTCAAAATTTTATAATTTCAATCTGAAATGTCCCTACAAATTGAGATCAACGTCTCTAATCTTAGTGGTCACCTAAACTTGTGCTTACTAAATATATTCGGAGATCGTAACTTTTAATGAACAAAAATATTACTTTACTCACTTTACTTATTTTACCCACAGCCGGGCCACGACAGAAAACCACCCGTAGGTCTCTGTCATGGCTTTACACAACATCGAGAACATCACTTAAGTGTGCTGGTTTCCTCACGATGTTTTCCTTCGCAGTTTTAAGCAAGTGATAACTGATTTATAATACGCACATGACTTTGAAAAGACAGTGGTGTGCGCACCTTGGATTCGATCTTGTTATAGTACTGTTAACGAACAACCTAGTGTCAGAATTTATACCACCCGTAGACTTTTCACACCACTAAAGCCATAATCGAGAACAGTTGAGACTTGAGCCGATTTCCTCACAAACGAAACTTTTCTATCATCTGGTATTCCCTTCTGCCGATTTATCTTTCTAAAATATAAACACAAAATCCACTTTTTTGTATAATAATTTTCGTGAAATTCATTCATATTAATTATTGTTTAACGGTTATTACTCATGCGCATTCTTCGGGATTGCCCGACTAGTTTCAAACTAGAACGGAGCCCTTATTCATGAGCTGAGCTCGCGGTGACATGCGCATAACCGTTAAACAATAATTGATACAAAATCCTCTACAACAGTATTCTGTCTGCAACTACAGAGGTATTGTGTACATAAAAGTTTCTTAAGAATAATCTTGTTTGGTAATGAGAAGGACCATGTTTAAATAAGTAACCTCTGTTTATATAGCAGCAATATTAAATGGCTCTCTAGCTCAGCGCAAAAGCCCACATTACTTGCAAAGCAGTATTGCGTCTAACTTATTCATAAAAATTCCCCGTAATGGCGACCCTAACGAAAATACCACAACATATAAAATTCTGATTCAACTATGTTCGGTGTATCTAAACATGTCTTTGGGGAAACCGGTGACTGTGAAAGTATGTAAAACTTTCCCCAAAAGGATACATAATTCGAAAAAACTTCGAATCTCATCGTGTTCGGCTTAAAATTTTGTAACAAACTGGATTTACAAATTCTATTCAAATGAATAAGTGAATGTTTTACATTGTTTACGGTTTTATTTACGTATGTACATGTTTTGGAATTGCCCGAATATATTCGGTCTTGACATTTTGTACATATTTTCCGGGAAAATTATGATGGGATACTTGATAGGTTTTATTTATATTAAATATTTGAGGAGGTAACTATACTGCTGTTCGCGACAAAACGTCACGCTTATACCTTAGGTTAGGTTAGGAGTAGGCAGATAATTTTATGTTACTTATTTTATTAGCATAGGTAAATTATAGTTAGGTATAATGGTAATGTACACCTATGTTGTTTAGTTATTAATACGCTTAGAAACCAATGTTATCGTATTTGCTATTTTTAACTTCGAGTTTTTTACTGTTAATAATTAAAAATAAACGGTGTGATTTGGTTTCAAGTGTGTGCCCAGAGGTTGAAGGGGTATGGGAACGAGCCGAGGGGCTCAACCGCACTTTTTGTTGCTATCGAAGGCAGTAGGCCGCGGACCCTATTCCCCACCGGACGCATGGCGCACTGGACGCACTTTAGCAAATAATCTTGTATTATTTCTCCTTCCTGTCGTCTACAACTGCTATACTGAAAACTAATCAATACAAATAAATAAAACAGTTTTTATAACCTTATTGTTTGTGGTTGCCTATTTGAATGGGCGTGGCCGCAGTGTTGCAAGTAATGACTCTCGGAAATGGCGACTATAAACGAAAACCAAAGCACTGCTTAACATCAAAGAAATATGGTCGCTGGTGACTAGTCGAAAATCCCATGCAAGAAAGAATACAATTGAATGAAAAGAAAAACATAAATATTTTGTAATTCTGGTAGTTTTGTCGAAAATCATTGTGACAATGGTAAAACATACCTGAGATATTTGCTAGTGCTCTTTGTATACTCCTTTGTGGCTCGTTGCTTTCTGGATAACCAGTGTCATGATATCTCCTTCCTCTTCTTCGTCAGGTCCGGTGATCATACCCCTTTGATGCGCAGCTTCTGACGGCAGCCTTGGATTTTTCATTCTTTCTCTTTTACTATGAAAAAAATGCGGAAATTACTATAACCATGATTGGTAAAAATGAAAGTAGAATGGATATCGGTGGCTTATAACATGGGCGTGGCTGTCGCGTTGCAAAAATAGTACATAGCACAGCAATACATTTTGGAAACACCTTCTGATAAGATGCAAAGAAATTTAATATCACTGGCTTTAATTGATCAAATATGCGTAATGGCTTTTAATATTTATGTACACCACTTCATTGAAGCAGCGAATACCGCCTTAAATTCTTACAATGAAAATACCTTTTTTATTCCTATACCCCTTTGTGGTTTATGCTGCTTTCTTGATACCCCGCCAGTCTGATGTTATCTCTCTCTTCTCCTATCTCCTTCCCTACAGAAACTGCGTGTTCGCGTATTGATCTTGGATTCTTTATTATTTCTTCGTAACTGTGAACAATGTTATTTTGAAGGATAATTCCAAACGAACTACGTAAATAATTGTCGGCTAGAAGATAAACACATTTGCCGTCGCTGCGCTGTCAACGTGGATGTCTAGTCTAAGAACATTAGCTAATTAATTAATTTCTGCCAGTATCAGAGGTAAACTAATTCTGTAAGTCGGAGCTCCGTCTTCGATCTCGCTTCCCTCAACAGTGTCCTGATCTAAAACATATTTATATCTGTCTGTTTGTAATTGTTTATTTGGTTGAGCGTGGCCGCCTTCGTTTCTCAAATTCAGAGACTAACAGCTTAATACTCCAATTGCTTGGCTATTTGTGTCACTTCAAAGCAAGACGATAGTAATAAACAAATAATTAAAAAAGCTCCACCCTTTTAAACTTGTGTCTTGTCAGAGTCAATAATTACCTACATATATTTAAGCCTCTCAAGTACTTAACAGATCTCACTTATGAACGAGTCACACAGAATCACCGAGAATGGTTTATTATTACTGTGGCTTATTAATATTTATCAAAATTTATCCTATAGGTAAGGGGTAAGAATTATAGTACGTGATGAAACAAATAAAAAAAATTCAAGATAAATCTTTGAAAAGCATTAACGCATGCGAACTCAAAAGTTATTATATTAAATGGAAAAAGAATACGGTCGCGAACAGGATTCGAACCTGCGTTGTATAGGGACTGAATTGATAGCAATGACGTCGCCATAAGACGTGTTAAAATATGGAAGAAGAATTCGCGGTGGCGAGCAGAGGTCGAGATGGCTTAGTGGTCAGAGCGCCTGGAGTATTCATCCGGGAGGCGCAGGTTCGAATCCTGTTCGCGACCGTATTCTTTTTCCATTTAATATAATATCTTTAAATAAAAAAAACTTTACAAAAGTCAGGAGACCGATGTATTAATTACAGCCTTTTATTGTTACAGTAGTGGACGAGCGCGGAGCATAAATGATAAATGATAAATGATTTTATTTCTGTAAATAGATCTGTTGAAGACACTTTTACAAGTCATTTTTTTAAACTAGATGGCGCCGGCGTTTCCTATCTGACTGTCTCTGAGAAGAAACGCCGAAACAAACTCAGAGGTCAACGTCTCTTTTAAAGTCCAGACATAATAGTATGTACATATCTATGTGAGTGTAACGATGCAGGGATCGTCTGGAATGGCCTTTTGAGGAAAGAGCCATAGCAGCTTCGAGGTGACCTGTCCTGTCTGACGGCACGTATGCATCAGTCATCGTGTAGCTCAACCATAACTAAGGGAGCTCAATGACCCGTCACAAGACGATACCAGATCAGGAGGACATTTGCGTAGGTCACATAAAACGACTCAAAACCGCCAGACAGTCTATGAGGTTCATGTATGAATGAATTTCTAGCCCACATCGTACTCACATTCACATTGCAAATAGTGTCTAATAGACTAACAATATTATCATACCTGAGATGGTGGGCGGATCTCCAATGCATCGTCGTGTCGGTGACCACGCCCTTTTGATTCGTACTTTCTGCTAATAGCTTTTATGAAAGATCTTGATTCTCCGTCGTTTCTCCGTATCTGTGAACAAAGAAATGAAAAATTTAAGTGATCAGACATAACTATGTCAAATGGTGGGGCAAAAATAAAAACTAGACTGATTGTAGGTGGCATTGCAAACAATCAGCCTAACACGACAATTATAATACAGAAATTCGCCAATTGCTGATAAGATAAAATTATACTACCTTACTGAACCAGTACCACCCGCCGTTCATCGGTACGGTGGTAGAAAATACCTGACTTGTCGGATAGCCAATGGTTTTTCGATAACTTGTTGTGGTTCACGTTGCTTTCTAGATACCCCTCCAGTATAATATTCCCTCCTCTTCATCAGATGCTGGTGACTACGCCCTTTTGATAAGGAGTTCCGTTTCTTCAGTAAAGATTCAGGATTCTTCACATCAGATGCCAGTGACCACGCCGTTTTGATAAGGAGTTCCGTTTCTTCAGTAAAGATTCAGGATTCTTCACATCAGATGCCAGTCACCACGCCGTTTTGATAAGGAGTTCCGTTTCTTCTGTAAAGATTCAGGATTCTTCACATCAGATGCCAGTGACCACGCCGTTTTGATAAGGAGTTCCGTTTCTTCAACCTAGATTCAGCGTCGATTTCGATTCAGCAGACATCTCCCCCCTCACCATCAAATGCCGGTGACCACGCCCTTTTGATAAGCAGTTCCTTTTCTTCAGCGTGGATTCAGAATTTTTCATCGCTTTTCTGTAAATGTGAAGAATGTAAAATTTGAGATACTAGATAGAGAATCCCTATAAAAAAATTAATCACAAAACATCGAGTAGATCTCACATGATGACATCTCGTTTTTGCGTTGTAAGAAGAATTGTGAATTGCAAATCGCGATATTACTCTCTACCATTGGTTTTTTAAATACCTTTTATCTTCTGCCTCTTAAAATTTATTTGCTACTATAATAATAAATGTAAAACGATTTACTTACAGATTTTCCATTTTCACTGTTCACGCTGTGCGGTGCGATAGGGAGTGACGCTGCACTCACTCAATTGCAACGCAAATTGTTTACGGCGAATCAATATTTCGGCGCAATCTCAGATACAGTAGACTTAGGGCTCATGTAGGTCTATCGATAAAATATTAATTGGTCGTAAAATATTTAATATTTATCTTGCTTGCTGTTTCTGTACAACCATAATTTTTTATGTTGTACTCTTATTGATTAGAACAACACGGTCATGCACTAATATATGCCTAGCCTCAGCAAGTTATGGTCAGTTGAAGGTGTCTACGGACCCCGTCACTTTGTGCAGCCTAGAACAAGTGGTTTGCGCAATCATTCTGTGGAGCGCGCAAAAGCACTGCGCTGCGACGTCTTAGGTTGTGCAGATGTACATGCAACCAAGTCGTTTTCCCACTAGATCGTATTTTATTTGATGTCTAGCTTTATTATAATACGCATTGTTGTCGGCATTGATTTGCGTGATTATGTCATTGACCATTATACAGAAGAGACCAAAACCGAATTTAATTTTAAGTGTGAGCTTTATCATTTGTACTACTGCTGTTATTATATTTCCTTTTCATAAGCTGTTTTAACCATATTTTGAATACACATTCATCTGACTGAACATATATCAAATTCCAATTATTAATTTGAATTTGTGGTCTCCTATATTTAAGTACCTACACTTAATTGATATAATTTTTTTGCTTTGTGAATTTTATTTTCTATATCTTTTGTTAGTGAATCTTAAATGATTAAGGAAAGAAAATTCGTAGTAGGTACTTAGTTACCCGAACTACAATATTTAGTTAAATATCGATAACTGTGCTGCACTGTTCGCAGGCGTATTTTCGATCTCCATAGATATGAAATTGATGGTCACTTTGTAGTACATTGAGTTGTATGTCATATATTATCTATAATATAATACAATAATATCCCGAATAATCCGAAATAAAATTACAATACTACATTAGTATTGTAATTTAATTTCGGATTATTCAGGATATTATTGTATTATATTATAATTATCTAAAACTCAAGTTTTTTTTTATAATAAACTAATACCCAAAAGACGTATTGGTTCACGCATTTGACATCGAATTGTTGTTCAATTTAAAGTAAATTACAACGTAAGTTTTACAATTTAGTTGCCTTGAATAGATAATATATGACATACAACTCAATGTACTACAAAGTGACCATCAATTTCATATCTATGGAGATCGAAAATACGCCTGCGAACAGTGCAGCACAGTTATCGATATTTAACTAAATATTGTAGTTCGGGTAACTAAGTACCTACTACGAATTTTCTTTCCTTAATCATTTAAGATTCACTAACAAAAGATATAGAAAATAAAATTCACAAAGCAAAAAAATTATATCAATTAAGTGTAGGTACTTAAATATAGGAGACCACAAATTCAAATTAATAATTGGAATTTGATACTGTTAAATGATAAATTTTATTTAGTGAGTATTTTTTGCTAGAGAATTATCTTAGAGCATCTTTCCCTATGAACTAATTCAAGAATCAGCTCGCCAGTGCTGTGCCTAATTCTTAGGTTGTATCAGAGATAGCGTAGTAAAACCTAGGACACCTAGTAATGTGGCGCCTAATCAATAGATGTCGCTATTTTGATTGTTGAACAAGAAAAACAAATTAAACAAGTACTTAAAACATACACAATAGGGAATAGACGCGACGCACGGATTCTATCACTTCTTGTCATACCTAGTGTAATTAGGTATTTTCGAAGTAAAGTGCGTTTCATATTTATTCTTCTGAGGTTTCACTTAAGAATTCTCTTTGCCGGGATGTTGGCACCTCTGTCTTTTACGAGAGACAATTCTAAAACTAGTGTAAAAGAGATAAATTTATTACATTTGTTACATTTACAGTTTGAATCTGATCCAGCCAGTCCCTTGCTGTCCTCCCGACGCCTTAAGCCGAGGCTCGTACCCTGCTGGGGCTGCCCTTAGCGTGTTGTCGCTTAGTTTATAAGTTGAATGCCCTGGCTGGGGGCCTTAAAATTATTAAGGCAACCACATGAAAGCCCGGTTAAGTACTCGTAGTCGACAAAATCCTAGGTTGACTTGCGAGATACCCTACCCAAAAAAATATTTACAGTAGTGCCAACATTTCAGCGAGAGTACTTCTTTTGTGTAACGCAGTCTACTATTCAGGTTCCATCTCTAAGCGAAAATTCCTAAGTCTATCTTAATAAATGTTTCTATAATGCAAATTAATATAGCATCATAACATAGCATCACGCCTGTATTCCCCGAAGGGGTAGGCAGAGGTGTACACAATTGTACACCCACATTTCACCAATGCTGTTATTAAGTCCCATGTAATAGGTGGTGAGCCTATTGCCATCTACCGGGCACAATTCCAAACTCCGGGCTGCTACTGAGAATTTACTAACAGAAAATCCCAATAACACTTTGCCCGACCTGGGAATCGAACCCAAGACCTCATGCTCAGCAGTCGCGCTTGGGACCACTAGACCAACGAGGCAGTTATGCAAATTATGCAAATTAATCCCTGTATCATTTTGTTCTAGTTTAGGAGAAAAACCAAATAACATAATTTATTTGCCGTTCTTAAAAATCTAGTACTAGGAGACTTACAACCATCGATTTTACGGCTGCTTAGGTATGGTACTATACGATGGATAGGGATTGAATAAATAGCGATGACGTCACCAAAAGACGGGTTAAAATGTTGAAGAAGAATTCGGAGTAGTGAGCAGAAGTCGCAATGGCTCAATGGTCAGAGCGCCTGGAGTGTTTCTTATTCAGAGTTGTTCACTACGCATGCGTTAATGTGTTTCAAAGATTTATCTGTATTTGTTATGGTTTTCGCTTAGCCGCCACTTGTAAAGGGACTGCAAAGATAGCGATGACGTCACGATAAAACGTATAACTGTGGAAGAAGACTTCGGCGTAGAAACCAGAGGTCAAGATGGCTGAGCGTATTTATTCGGGAGGCGCAGGTTCGAATCTTGCTCACGACCGCATTTTAATTCCACTAAAATTAATAACATTGGAAGTTTTTTTGAAAGATTTATCTATATTATATGATTATATAGAAAAAGCGTTGTTTAATATTTGTAGTGGTGTTGAGATAGGTTGAACACACACAGAACGCAGCAGACAGCGCAGTCATTTACTGCATGGCTTGAAATAATACTGTTGACGTATTTAGCATTTCGGACATCTCAACCACTTCATTGGTCTAGTGCTGCTGCGTGTAGTGACATGGGTTCATTCCCAGATCGCGTAAAATGTTATTGAGTTCTTCTGTTAGAAAATTCTCAGTAGCAGTCCGGAGTTAGGTAGTTGGCTGTGTGACACCCCCGTGCTTCAGAGAGAACGTAAAAGCCTTTATATAATTACCTATATAGGAATGCGATGTCGTTTAACAGAGGGCGCTCGTTTCAATATAGGCTTCACATGTTCCCGAACCATAAAATAATTGTATATACATGTGAACTCAGAGCAAGTTCAGTATTTTTTTATGATGGAATTCATTAAACTCGCATATAATTTTAAATTATTCAGTACTAACGCGACCGTTTGACATTAGCCACTTGTTTGTTGGGCGAATTGGCAACTCGTTTTATTAAAACTAAATTGCTATCAGGGCTTCAAAGTCTAATCAGATTCGACTTATGTTAATCGAACCGGGCGGTGTAGTGACTGCCTACCTCGTCGAAAATCCTATGCATGCCACTGGTCGTTCGACGCTTGACAACTAGCAGAGTTAAGCTGAGATAGTAATTTATCTGTAAATTATTGTTAATAGATAACACCAGGCGTCTCTCTCTCTATTAATAGGAATTTTGCACACAGATAGTTTATAACCTGGATTAACGCATAGGATACTTTTTATCCTGGCTGGACCCAATTCTAAAGTCCACGCAGATGAAGTCGCGGGCAGAAGCTAGTACATTATAATAAAAAAACTTTTTACTACATATTTTCTGTGTATTATTTGACTTTAAATTATAATAATAATAATAATATTCCACAACTATCACACAACGCCGTCTAGTCTCAAGCTAAGCAGAGCTTGTGTTATGAGTACTAGACAACTGATAAACATACTTATATATTTCTAAATGCATACATATTATAGATAAATTACACCCAGACACAGAACAAATGATCGTGCTCATCACACAAACATTTGTCCTGGGTGGGAATCGAACCCACGACCTCCGGCATAGAAGTCAGGGCTACTAACCACTAGACCAACAGGACAGTCAGACAGTTATATACGAGTAATACAGATATCATTACAAAATGAATAAATACAAACAACAACAAAAGGTTTTAATTAAAATTATACTTCCCGTTTCAGTGCATATTAAATTCTCAGTAGAAATGTATGAAACCAAAATGGGGTTTCACATAAAATCATAAAGCGAAAATTTTATGCGTCGGCCACCCACCATTTCTCATTTGGATCCTTGTGATATTAAAATGAAGATATCAAATTCCGGTTGTGGATAGAAACGGATGTCTAAGTAGGTACTAGAACAGGGTTGTCGCATAAATAATATTGAAGTGTCTATCTGTGATTTCAAAATTTAATCAAAGCTGCTATTTATACGATGCATAAATATAAAGGCATGATTGTAAGTTATAATAAAACAACATTTAACCGGATTAATCGCGTGTATTATTGGTTTTTTGTTTTTCCTGACGTTTCGAACACTTTGCAGCGTTCGTGGTCGCAGGAGGACTAAGGTGTCAGGTGTCCCAACAGTTTATTTAAAATTATTTCAGTCTACCGTACATATAATTGATAAATTCATAAAATTATTTTTGTCTCTGATACATGTTTAAAACTAAATCGCGACGGTATTTCCTAAGACTATCCCTGAGAAGAAATACCGAAACAAACTCAGGGGTCACAGTAGTTTTAAATTTAGAGATACAATTTTACAATTTTATCGAATTATAAACTAAAAGGTGTTCCGATGCACGCAGTAATCGCTCACAGTATCTTGATTTTTCTTGTGACTTGACTTTGTTTGGGACTTGATTATTTTCAGTACAGGGTTCCAAACAGGTGGTAATTGCCAACCATCTTCTCTATTGAAATTTGGGTGTTTTTTAATTTCAATAGTCTCGCGGAGCATTCTCGGTATATATCAGTTTTCTTTCGCGAGGATTTGGGGTTTGTCGAAACGTAGAAAATGGATAAAATTGTAAAATTGTATCTCTAATCCGGTTAACAGTTGTTTTATTATAATGTGTAGTGATCGCGCAAACCTAAGATATTACTACATGATTGTAAGGTTCAACCGAGATCTCGGTCTTGGTCTCGGTTCCAGGAATTCTCGGCTAAAAATCAGGCTTCGGTCTCGGTCTCGTTTTCGGCGTATTAGCGCTAAGACTGCGCGTGAACCAGTGGGCTTACTCTTGAAAATAATTCCGCTTGATTGACATTGGAAATATGTCATTTCATACTTTTAAATGCCAAAATGTCTAAAATATAATTATAGATTCGGGATAATATGAAGACAATATGCTTTAAAATTGAGGCAACTGTAATGTAGGTAAATTTATTTTAAAATTACGCGTTGTTTTAGGGCGTCTATTTAATATCGGAGTTGAATTGGTAATCCCAATTATCGACGCGTGGACGAATTAAATGTACATTACACGCGTTTTTGTTTATGATTGTAGATTGGCTTAACGTCAACGACAAGCGCCGACTGGTGGGAGCAATAGAATAGCTTTCGTATTTCGTTTGTTTTTTGAAATTTATGTCAATAATTGAAATAGTGTTTTATATGTATTAAGCCAATTGTTCTTTAATCAGTTATAATAATTGGAATAGTTGCGTGTGGGTTATTAATTTGTTTACTTGTTTTATTTGGTTTAAATTCATAAGTAGGTATCTAATGTTATTTTGTTTCTCCCTTTCGTTATTTGAAGTCTGTTCAATTTTGATCACTAAGTGTAATACCATTTTAATTTTAAGTTAATACTTCTATTATAATAATATAAAAAAAGATTGCTTGAAAATTACACTTTTGTTTTATAATTTTCAGATTTTTTAACATATTAAATTTTGTTGCGTCCTGTGTCAGTCTCGGTATAGACTGAGAATTTATTTTGTTCTCGGTCCCGGTCTCGGTCTCGACTGAGGCAAAAAAACAAGGTTCGATCGGACCTTACCTCATTGGTTTAGTGGCCGAAAACGAGTGAGTTCGATTTTAAGGTAAAAAGAAATAAGAAAAAGTGTGATTTTCTGTTGGAAAATTCTCCGTAGTAGTTCGGAGTTTGGTATGGTGCCCGGTAGCTTACCTTTGATTGAGGAAATGAAGGTCTATATTGTACAATAGTGTACACCTGTGGCTAATTTTTCGGGGAATGCAATAGCCTAAATTTAATTCGGTTACCTTGATATCTTATATCCTTAATTTTCATAATTAAGATTGTTGTTGATTTATTCGGGAGGCGCAGGTGCGTATCCTGCTCACGCCCGTAGTTTTCTTTCCACTCATAACTTTAATATTAAATGCGGTTGAAAGATTTGTCTGTAAGATTGTGAACTTTATGATATATCTTTTTTCACAACATTTTGCGCTATCATTTCCGCTACGCCACGCGCTCTAATTACTACGACACGTCTACGCGCTACGCCACGTGTTACGCGTGCCTGCGGAAGCGCAAGTACACTCAGCGCCAATTTATTGCTAAGTATATTTATATTACCTGTGGTAGGGTGATTAAAATCCATATTATTCATTATTTTCTCAAATAGAACATTAGTGTAGAGACACTGAGGATAATATAAAAAGTAATATATTACAAATTCATAAAGTTTAGGCTGCAAATACTCTAATATAACTGTCGTATTTCCAAAACATTTCCAACTGATTCTGAATGAATAAAATGGCTGACAGCAGTAACGAAACATAATAATATAAATACAGTTTTAAATCTCAACGTCTTACAACATTAGACTAATAGTTATAGTTTTACATAACTGTGAAAATGTAGATGCAAATGCGAATCTAACTTACATCTAGCGAAGATAGTTAATCCTCAGGACAACCCTGAGAGAGCGCACATTTAAAAGGCATCGCTTAGTCGGCAAGAATTGCAACCGCTGCATATTAGATGAGTACATACTACCTACCCTCTTTGGCGTTTTAACACGGAGTTGTAACAAAATGGAGTGCTAAGACACGAGCTTACTTTAAAGATCAATTGCGTGGCAAAAGATCGGGAGAAGATTTGTTGCTGCTCCACACTTAAAATATTTTATTTTGCGTTCAGTACGCCCACCGCACTCAACACGCAAGGAAACTTGCAGTAAAAAGGAAATTAAATAAAGAAACATTATAAACACATATACTCATCGCTACGGAAAATCTTAGATGTGGCAGGCGTGCAATCGCCTCCATAAGTATTTTTGGGATTGTCGACTTGCATTGCACAGTAATACAGGCGTTGCTTGCTCAAATTTCGGCCACACGGTTCACCCGTACATTAACACTCCATTCGTATACTTATCTGTACATTTCGCAGTCTAAGCAGATAGGATTACAGTCCGTGATCAAAGTGAAAATCTGCGATTTATATTCAACTTTCTATACATTAACAAGCTTACAGAACCTTTACTGTCAATCTATTAGATATTAAAATTAAAACAAAAAGTGGTCATGTCTACCTCTATGTTCGTAACAGATTAGAAGCTTGGTTTAGTCTGTCATCGATTTCTGGGTCGCAAGTGTTATTAGGTTTTCTGGTAGAAAATTCTCAGTAGCAGCCCGGGGTTTGGAATTGTGCCCGGTTGATGGCAATAGGCTCACCACCTGGACTTAATAACTGCTTATCACCTTTACCCTTTGGAGATACAGGCGTGATGTTATGCTATATTATATCAGTAACATAGTAGTGTACCCGCAATACGGAAATTGTAAACTTTTGTAAACATTTAGAGTAAAAAAAAAAAACGAATTCAATTTAAATTATGGTTTAAATCACACGTTTCAAACTTATTACACTATATGTACCAAATCCCACAATATGAAAAAAAAAATTGTGTGCCTCATTTTTATATTTGTTACTAGGTAACTGTGCCCCGTTCACTTGCGTATGATTAATATTATAATTAGCCTAAGCCGCGTTTTATACTATAATTAGCCTAAATTACTCGATATATATGTAGTCAGCCACATGCCAGTAAACTCTAATCAGAATCGGTCTACCGTTTCGAAGATTTTTGGTTTTTCACCGTGGGAGAGCCATGCTTCGGCACGAATGGGCCGGCTCGACCGGAGAGATACCACGGCCTCACAGAAAACCGGCGTGAAACAACGCTTGTGTTGTGTTTCGCCGAGTGAGTGAGAGTACCGGAGGCCCAAACCCCTTAAAAGGCCGGCAACGCACTTGTGACTCCTCTGGGGTTGCGGGTGTCCATGGACGGCGGTAATCGCTTACCATCAGGCGAGCCGTCTGCTCGGTTGCCCCCTATACCATAAAAAAAAAAAAAATTGCCGGAACAAACAGACAGATAGATAAATTTTAAAAAAATGAATTTACGCTTACGTATCGTGCAAATAACTGTATGAGACAAAAAAAAATAATTTTGACATTGCAAAATCAAACTCAAATCAAAATTTCACATTATAAACAGACACTATTATTTATTCAATTTTATTTATTTGTATTGATAATGATTTCCATTTAATTTTTAATTTAAATTAATGTACAGTCAACAAAAGAGATAGTTATCCAGGGTCGTCGGATATAGTTGAACTTTTCATAGAAACAGATGGACGTCTTCGATTGAAACATAATCTAATTAATGAACTGTTTATTATCTATTTTTTTAATTAAATCACATTTGTCAACATCCGTCGGTTTCTAAGAAAGTTTCAACTATATCTGACGACCCTGGATACTTATTTCTTTTGTCGACTGTACTTAACTTACATTAAACCTCTCAAAAAAGTCTTATTAATATTCGACATAGTATAATAGTCTATATTCGACAAGTGTAGTACCCTACCACATAAAAACCGATATTCAACAACAATTATTTACAGAATCCCAATATTATACGGAGTGAGTAAATTTGACCCAATTCCGAAACGGCCATGCGAACTCGAACGTTTTAGCTGAAAAAATATTGACACAACGCCCAAGAACGCCCACGCTGAGGGAAAGGTGTGAAGATACTGAAAGGATCGCATTAACTGTAGCCGATTTTGAATAACATTTGTATTGTATATCGTATTTTCTAGTTTGGGGGAAATTTTACAGTAAAGAAAGTTATTATAAAAGAAAAGGCGTTTATGTGTATTTCTGCTTTTAAGCAAGTGTGAAATATAACGACTGTATTCCCAAAGGGGTAGGCAGAAGTGTACATTTTATACACCCACATTTCACTCATTCAGTTAATAAGTCATATGATAGGTTGTGAACCATTTACCGGGCACAATTCCAAACTCCGGGCTGCTACTGAGAATTTCCCAACAAAACCTTATTAAAAATAGTGCTTTGATAAAAAAGTACAACAATTTTAAGTAGAAAGTCCTACAAGACATACTCGTAAACCCCGCCCCCAACCTTCACATAGCTCGTCTCTAATCTCGACCAGCGCCCATAATGTTATTTCATTGACCCATTCTGTCCTGTCACGTCTCCTTTATGGCGGTGCTAGTCTAGATTTCTCTAGGGATGGGAGGGTCTAGACTTCGTGTTGTGTCTAGTCCATACTGGGGACTGCTAGTATTTTTTTTAAGACAAGGATTTTATGGTTTCATTTTTAATATTTCAGCAGTGACCGTGTAGTGGTAATACGTTGGACTTACATGTCAGGCGACGGACCATAACCAGCTGGGATTTTGGTGAATGTAGCTACGATCCCAGGAATCTGGTAAAGGTTAGGGGAGGATCGTGTGGTCAGGAGTCCAGTACTGCTTTCATGATAGCCATGATGGACATGATCGACATGATGGACATTACGGATATAACGATACATGATGGACATGATATACATAACGGAAATGGTGGACATAACGGATATGACACGTATTACAATGTGGAAGAAGAATTTAGTATAGTGAGCAGAGGTAGTGACAGCTCAGTTAACAGAGCATCTGAAATATTTATCTGAGAGGTGGAGGTTCAAATCCTGCTCATACGAACATCTTTATAAATGACTAACTGTTGTACCTTAATTCGTTACGTTTTGTTTTATCTTTTAAATTTGTGAAATTTTAATTATTAATTTGTAACAATTATGTAAATTTAATTAGTATGTTACTATTGTATGCCCTAAGGGCGGGACGTAGCTGATCCCATTTAATTGCTTATGAACTGTATTATCTACCTACCTATGATCCACAATAAACATATTGAATTGAATTGAATTGTGTCCCGCGGTTTCACCCACTTATAATTATATTTTAATGACTTACTTAGTACTATACAAATAGCAATTTTTTTTTTTAGAAAATGCTTATTTATTAAAAAATTAACGACGAAAAGAAAAGTCAAATTGCAGGACAAATTTGACTTTACATTTGAATAAAATTTATTTCATACATCATATGGTCAATAAAAGAAGAAAGATGTATTAATATTAATTTCAACTGGATACCTACACGCGTTCCTGAGAAAAAGTGTCTTGACAGACAGACAGATAGACAACGAAATAAGTGTAAGAGTTCCTTTTTCCTTTTGGGGAACAACAATAAAAACAGCTAAAAACAACAATTCTGTGAAGATAAATCTTTGAAAAGCATTACCGCATGCTTAGCGAACTCTAAAGTTATAATATTAAATGAAAAAAGAATACAGTCGCGAACAGGATTCGAAAGGTATTTATCCGGGAGGTGCAGGTTCGAATCCTGTTCGCGACCTTTTATTTTTCCATTTAATATTATAACAATTCTGTGTTCAATATATGATACAAAATTGTAACGCCAAAACCACTTTTCCTCAAAGTGACGCAACTTTACCACAACCCAAAAACGCCAGCAAATATTTAACCCTGCACTCGCGTATGCAAATTAAATACAGTAGTATCGTATCACTTTTGTTTTGAATTCCCGGTATCCATAGGCTTAACGTAGTCGCCTAACTGGCAGTGTGGGTTTCATCAATTCCAATTTTAGACGTCGAGTTTTATAAACGAACATTGGAGGGTTAAAATGTTTTCATTCGGGCTATTGGGGGAGCCTAAAATGTGTCAATGTGCCGATGTCAATGTTTCGCAAATAAAACGGCATGAACATGATGTGTGTGTTTTGCAAATGTGCCTATTTTTTGGGCATGTATACAACTCCATACTTGCCAGCTTGAATTAGATTTTTAATATGGTTTTCTATACTTTTGTGTTCGAACTCTGAGAGAATATATACACCATCACTTTATATTCAGATCCTCTCACGGCTCAGAGAAAACTGTAATCTGTTAGCTGGCTAATTACCAGACATAATAGATTTTTATTGTTATGAAGTACAATTTTGTACATTATAATAAAACAACTTTTAACCGGATTCGATATCGATCGAATCGCGTGTATTATTGTTTTTTTTTTCCTGAAGTTTCGAACACTTTGCAGCGTTCGTAGTCCTCCGGCGACCACGAACGCTGCAAAGTGTTCGAAACGTCAGGAAAAATGTATAGTGATCGCGAAAACCTAAGATATTACAATTTTGTACTTCTCCAATTCGAAGAGTATAACCTTCATCAGTCCCGGTTGTGAAATGGCAGTTGTTACATGTAGTTAGATATCAGTGGCTTGCATTGCATATACGCAAATAGGCAGAGCCTACCTCAAAAAATTACCTATATACAACCTATTTAGGTAATTTTCGGTCTTGCGTTTGATTATCTGGTTAGGCAAAGTACTTTTGAGATTTCCTGTTAGGAAATTCTCAGTAGCAGCCCGGAGTTTGGGACTGCGCTCGGTAGATGGCAACAGGGTCACCATCTATTACATAGGATTTAATAACAGCATTGGTGAAATGTGGGAGGATATCTGTGTAAACCTCTGCCTACCCCTCCGGGGAATACAGGCGTGTTGTTATGTTATGATATTATTATATGTTCATTTTTGTATGTAATTTTACTTGGTTTGGTTTCTAGGTTTTGAACATTAAGAAATAAAATGTATGACAATGTTTAATGCTCGACAATTATCCACAACCTATTTTGTCCACCGAGAAGCAGGAGATCTTGATGTAAACAAAAAACAATTACTATCGTGTTCCGTGTAATTGACATTGATGTTGTCTGTTTATATTGTATTTCTTGATTCTTTGAATACGTAACATTACTGGAACGAAGCATTTAGTAGGTAGATGAATACTAGTTATGTCAATCAGTAACGCATTTTTAATTAGTAGACTATCGTAAGATACCTATATTACTAATCTGTGGTTAAAGACGTTTTATTTCTGTCTAGTTTGTAATAGGTTTTACAAGTAAATTGAGAGTTCAACGTCTATTTTAAATATAAATTAATCCTTTCGATACATTTACATATTTAACAAAACTGTCGCTTGAACCAAATAGTATTTCAAAGTCTGGTTATTATGAGACAATCATGTTACAATTTTGAGGGATTCACCGCCATTTGTTTTGTTCATAAAATTTTTCTTATCTTATACGTACCTAGACGTGGCATCCTGACTGTGTTTCTCGAAGGGCTAGTCAAAGGCCATAGTGTTGTAGACCCATATTATATCGATGTCTATTATAAGTTCCATGTACTAACTTTTAAACTACCGCGTTGCATGATAGTACTGACAGGAATTGTTGGTCAATAAATAAATACCTTTTAATCGCTTCTCGTTTCGACCAGTGGGCTTAAAAAAAAAAAAAAAAAAAAAAAACTTGAAAATAATTCTGCTCGATTGACATTCGTCATATGTCATATGTCAGTTCGTACTTTTAAATGCCAAAATGTCTAAAAAATTATTATAGATTCGGGATAATATGAAGACAACATGCTTTAAGATTGAGGCAACTGTAATGTAGGTAAATTTATTTTAAAATTACTTATTGATTTAAGGCGTCTATTTAATATTGGAATTGGATTGGAATTGGTATTAGTTTCAAGAGTAACCCAGGTTAATGGAGTGAAGTGTGTCGAGACAAGAATGAAAACGTGAAGGCAGATGACGAAACATCTACCACACCTAGGGTGGTGTAAGCTCGCTGCATCAGTCTGCTTGTAACCAAGATCAATGCGACCTGATAAAAATGCTATTTAAGACTGAAAAGCTAACAGTAGAAAAGTCTAGTAAAACTGCCTGACCCGGAACTCGAGCCCAGTCCTTCTTTTCAGGAAGTAGGTACGATAAAAATTACCTACTAACACTAGTGAAGTGTTATCGCATTCTGTAATCGACAAACAGGCCGACTTTATCCGGTCTGACAGCGGACTATCAATAAATCTGGATCAGACTTGCGATCCGTGAAACTGTGACCCTTATCAAATGTAAACTGATCCTATGGAATATGTATATTGTATGTAGGCTTAATGGCTTCGTGAACCTTTTTAAATTTCGCGGAAAATAATATCTGAAGTGGTATTATTTTTGTTTGTAACTTTTTATCGCGTGGTGGCAAAGTGATCAGCTACCGCGTTTAACGGGTATCGATTCCTGCAATGAATATTAACATAATATAACATAGCATCACGCCGGTATTCCTCGAAGGGGTAGGCAGAGATGTACATAGTAGTACACCCACATTTCACCAATGCTGTTATAGATCCCATGTAATAGGTGGTGAGACTATTGCCATCTACCGGGCACAATTCCAAACGCCGGGCTGCTACTGAGAATTTTCTAACAGAAAAACTCAATAACACTTTTCCTGACCTGGGAATCGAACCGAAGACCTCATGCTCAGCAGTTCCGCTTGGGACCATTAGACCAATGAGGCATCAATAAATATTATTAGTACAATTATTACAGGTGTGGGTTCATTTTTGAGTGATTTATGTTTGTAGATGTCAGACAAATGACAGACAAATCATGACAGACAAATGTAAAAAGAGGCAACGTTTAAAAAAAGCATCAAATTAAGTTAGATTAAAATTTCCCATTAGCCTAATTGGCTAGATTGGAACCGAATTACTGAGGGCTATGCTCTAAGTAATATAAAGGAAAAACTATCTAACTAGTTAGATGAAATTTCATATAGAACTAGTCTTGAAACGTAATTTGGTTTACAAAAACCGCTATTACGTAGACTCCGTCGCAAGATTGTACAAAGTTTCGGTATCGTAATCAACTAAAAGCACAATATTTCAACGTTGCTTGTGTAAATTTTCGGAGCTCCTATGTATATGAGAAGTTTGGAGGAGCAGTATCTGGTATCAAAATTAATATATTAAAGTGAAAGCCAAAATTATACTGCATGGCTGGAATTTATACAATAAAACCTACCTATCATCCAAATTTCTGAATTGATTGCAATGACGTCGCCATAAGACGTGTTAAAATATGGAAGAAGAATTCACGGTAGTGAGCAGAGGTCGAGATGGCTTAGTGGTCAGAGCGCCTGGAGTATTTATCCGGGACCGTATTCTTTTTCCATTTAATATTGTAACTTTAGAGTTCGCTAAGCATGCGTTAATGCTTTTCAAAGATTTATCTTGAACTTTTCGGTGTATTTTCAGAAATTTTCTTTCATCCAAGTCTTATCTAGACGATTAAGAACACAATAAAAATAATAACAGCCAAATCTTTCCAGGCGTTTCAAGTAATTTTTTCATATATTGTTTTTTATTGACTGTCTCGTTGGTCTAGTGGTCGCAAGTGCGGCTGCTGAGCGTGAGGCAGGTCCTCACCACTAGAACACTAGACTAACAAAGCAGTCAAACACAGTAAGCTCCCATTGAATAAATTCGTAAAATAATCGGTTCCAAATACTGGTCAAGTTTTTTTGCATCAGGCCTTTACGACAGGCCAAAGGGTTTTGAATTTTCACTCCTTAAATACAGGAAATTAAAAAGCCAACATACAAAGTTATTATATTAAATGGAAAAAGGTTCGAATCCTGTTCGCGACCGTATTCTTTTTTCCAGTCAATATAATAACTTTAGAGTTCGCTAAGCATGCGTTAATGCTTTTCAAAGATTTATCTTTAATTGTTAAGGTAATTGCATTCTTTACGACATTGTATTATCTGCAAAGTTAGTCGTGGCGCTTCAGTCACTTGTATAGGGACTGAATAGATAGCAATGACCTCGCCAAGAGACGTGTTAAAAATATGGATATAGAATTCGCGGTGATGAGTAGAGGTCGAGATGGCTTAGTGGTCAGAGCGCCTGGAGTATTTATCCGGGAGGCGCAGGTTCGAATACTGTTCGCGACCGTATTCTTTTTGCATTTAATATAATAACATTAATATATAGCGATTATAGTTAAAGCTAAAGCCAAAATTGTACTGCATGGGTGGAATTTATACAATAATATCATCGAAAGAGTTTTCCGTTGTATTTTCCAGAAATTTTCTCTCATCCAAATCCTGTCTAGACGATTTTGCGAGTCAAACTGAGTCATGACTAAGGCTCCGTTCGAGTTCGAAACTAGTCGGGCAATCCCGAAGAATGCAAGTGAGTATAACCGTTGAAAAATAATTAATATGAATGCGTCTCACGATAGTTATTATACATATAGTGAATTTATTGCATTTTGACTCCTCCATCCATGTCTGCCGGCTATATGTTGGCTGCTTTAACGGTATTTACGGGAATAAGAAAAAATACGGTTCCAAAGATCATCATCATCATCCCCCTGCCCTTATCCCAATATATTTGGTGTCGGCGCAGCATACCTTTATCTGGCATGCTGCTAAAGTTTTGGCTATGTTTTAAGACCGACCGCCTGCCTGACGTCAACCCTCTTTGGGAATGCTGTTCTTGGTGGTAACCGCCACCGATACGGTCTCCTTCTATCTAGCTATGCCATACCAAATGATATCTATACGCCAGGTTCTGATATTATCCTAATGTTACACTCAACTAACCGGGCAAAAGATCCAGTGTAGAATTCTATTACCAAATAGTGGTCCAGTTTTTTTGCGTCAGGTCTTCTTCTTGTCTGGCTTACTGGAAATTAAAGAGCAAAACTATAACATACAGTAGAACCTGCTTAATACGATCACGCTTAATACGATTTCCCGCAAAATACGCTTTTTTTTTAACAAAAATGCATATACGTTTGGCCATCAACTCACCCAATATTAAGCGACGGTGTGGCCGAGGATGGAACACATGGATCCAGAAGAAATCTATTCACTCTAAGTAGAGTGGATAGATCTGGGGAGTTGATGCAACTGCCATAACCCGTCGCCCACTACGGTTGGACTGGACTTCACACCGAAACACGACTAGTTCGCTTCACGGCATAGCTTCGTCCGGTGGGTGGTAACCAGCCGCGGCCGAGGCCTCTCACCAGAGTTGTGTTACGAGTACCTGTTTTGCACCACCCAGGGGCCATGTATAGGGATATTGTATTAATTTTATTCTGTTCTTTCTATTTGCAAAGCAATTTGAATTTTTTACTCGACGTCCGAATAAGAATTTTAAGCCGTATTTTTATCCTACTCTTACTCTCGAGAGATACTTCTGAAAACAGATATGGGATCCAAAGACTGGAATAGCATTGGGCTACGTGGCCAGCGGAGGCGAATTATTTTGATACTCGCTGTGTCCCGCAAATTCACCCGCAGAATTTCTCTTTTCCCGCACGGACATATAGATAAGCTATCTGCGAGCTACATTTTACTATACAAACATCCAAACATACAAATGTTCATATTAATTATATCTGTTAGATTGAAAGTGGATAAGGTTAGAACAGCTTCTGAGCATGAGGTTTGGGTTTGATTAACGGGTTATTAGGTTTTTCCTTTCGGAAATTACAGTAGTAGATCGAAATTTGATAAGAGTGACATCTGGGTGTACTACAATACGTCTCTAAAGTTATAAGATTTTTTTTAAGAAAAATACGGCCGTGTGCAGGATTCGAACCTGCGCCTGCGCCACCGCGACCTCTGCTTTCTACGCCGAATTCTTCTTCCACATTTTAAAACGTATTTTGGTGACATCATCGCAATATATTCAGTCTCTATACAGTTGACAGATACGACACAGCTAATTTTGCAGTTAATACAATATTGTACGGATAAGATTACCATAATAAATACAGATAAATCTTAGAAAAGCATTAACGCATGCGTATTGAACTATAAAATTATACGTTTTAGTGAAAAGAAAAAAAACGGTTGTGAGCTGGATTCGAATTCTCGGATAATTAATAGAACTCTGCTTTTTTTTTGTTTCGGGGCAAACATGCGTGACGCTGTTTTGTGCTTAATTTTTTTTTACTAATCCAGCAATTCCACAATGTCTTAAGTTTCAGTAAAATTTGTCACAAGATGTACGTATTATCTTGCTGTCAGCATAAAGAGTTCCAATATTATGTACCACCTCAATATTTTCGAAGATCCTCAAAGGCGTCAAGTCTACAAATTACTCGACTACGTGAGTCGAAAGTGTATCCACTTTACCGTAGAGCAGTGTGCCGGTCGCCTTAGATAAACGTGTGTCTTCTTAAATAAGTGACATCAATTCGGTTTAAAGAAATGTATTTCTTATAAAAACTTTACAGTTCATTTACACTAAGAAATAGGTAATTACATTTCATAATAAAAAAAAATACTTCTGGCACATGCTTATAAATTTATGGCAGTATAATTCATTGGGGCTACTCTTGAAACTATTACCAATTCCAATATTAAATAGTCGCCTTAAACCAACGCGTAATTTTAAAATAAATTTACCTAAATTACAGTTGCCTCAATTTTAAAGCATGTTGTCTTCATATTATCCCGAATCTATAATATATTTTTTGACTTTTAAATGTACGATCCGACATATTTCAAATGTCAATCTAGCGGAATTATTTTCAAGAGTAAGTCCAGGTGTTGTAAACTAAACTAAAATTAGAGCATCGCTAATTTTAACTCTCTTACTATAACTGCGAGACGAAATAAATTAAGGGAGTTCAAAATTTTATAATTTCAATCTGAAATGTCCCTACAAATTGAGATCAACGTCTCTAATCTTAGTGGTCACCTAAACTTGTGCTTACTAAATATATTCGGAGATCGTAACTTTTAATGAACAAAAATATTACTTTACTCACTTTACTTATTTTACCCACAGCCGGGCCACGACAGAAAACCACCCGTAGGTCTCTGTCATGGCTTTACACAACATCGAGAACATCACTTAAGTGTGCTGGTTTCCTCACGATGTTTTCCTTCGCAGTTTTAAGCAAGTGATAACTGATTTATAATACGCACATGACTTTGAAAAGACAGTGGTGTGCGCACCTTGGATTCGATCTTGTTATAGTACTGTTAACGAACAACCTAGTGTCAGAATTTATACCACCCGTAGACTTTTCACACCACTAAAGCCATAATCGAGAACAGTTGAGACTTGAGCCGATTTCCTCACAAACGAAACTTTTCTATCATCTGGTATTCCCTTCTGCCGATTTATCTTTCTAAAATATAAACACAAAATCCACTTTTTTGTATAATAATTTTCGTGAAATTCATTCATATTAATTATTGTTTAACGGTTATTACTCATGCGCATTCTTCGGGATTGCCCGACTAGTTTCAAACTAGAACGGAGCCCTTATTCATGAGCTGAGCTCGCGGTGACATGCGCATAACCGTTAAACAATAATTGATACAAAATCCTCTACAACAGTATTCTGTCTGCAACTACAGAGGTATTGTGTACATAAAAGTTTCTTAAGAATAATCTTGTTTGGTAATGAGAAGGACCATGTTTAAATAAGTAACCTCTGTTTATATAGCAGCAATATTAAATGGCTCTCTAGCTCAGCGCAAAAGCCCACATTACTTGCAAAGCAGTATTGCGTCTAACTTATTCATAAAAATTCCCCGTAATGGCGACCCTAACGAAAATACCACAACATATAAAATTCTGATTCAACTATGTTCGGTGTATCTAAACATGTCTTTGGGGAAACCGGTGACTGTGAAAGTATGTAAAACTTTCCCCAAAAGGATACATAATTCGAAAAAACTTCGAATCTCATCGTGTTCGGCTTAAAATTTTGTAACAAACTGGATTTACAAATTCTATTCAAATGAATAAGTGAATGTTTTACATTGTTTACGGTTTTATTTACGTATGTACATGTTTTGGAATTGCCCGAATATATTCGGTCTTGACATTTTGTACATATTTTCCGGGAAAATTATGATGGGATACTTGATAGGTTTTATTTATATTAAATATTTGAGGAGGTAACTATACTGCTGTTCGCGACAAAACGTCACGCTTATACCTTAGGTTAGGTTAGGAGTAGGCAGATAATTTTATGTTACTTATTTTATTAGCATAGGTAAATTATAGTTAGGTATAATGGTAATGTACACCTATGTTGTTTAGTTATTAATACGCTTAGAAACCAATGTTATCGTATTTGCTATTTTTAACTTCGAGTTTTTTACTGTTAATAATTAAAAATAAACGGTGTGATTTGGTTTCAAGTGTGTGCCCAGAGGTTGAAGGGGTATGGGAACGAGCCGAGGGGCTCAACCGCACTTTTTGTTGCTATCGAAGGCAGTAGGCCGCGGACCCTATTCCCCACCGGACGCATGGCGCACTGGACGCACTTTAGCAAATAATCTTGTATTATTTCTCCTTCCTGTCGTCTACAACTGCTATACTGAAAACTAATCAATACAAATAAATAAAACTGAAGCGTCTGTTTGTAATGTCAAAATAATAGTTGTTTTTAAGCTCGTACGGTTATGTGCACGAAAGCTATGCAATAAAATCAATTTTTAAAATTGTTGTCCGACTATCTGTTCATTCCGGCTAATCTTCGAAACGGCTGGACCGATACTGATAAGATTTTACTGGCAGGTAGCTGACTATATAAGGAGTAACTTAGGCTAATTATAATATAATTATACACGGGTGAAACCTCTGGGAACAGCTAGTCATAAATATATAAATCAATACCTAAATGATTATTTTATTCAAATCGTTTTGTTTTGTAAACTAACAAATTCGCCCCGTGTACTGCGCGAAACAAAAAATCAACGAGTGTTAAACCACCAAAAATTTAACACAGGAATTCACTGTGTTTTGACAATGCTTAATGACAAATGACAAACTAAAAAACCCCCAAATGTTTCGAAGTATACATTTGGCTATTAAATAATAGTAGAATTTTTTAAGTAATTTTACATGATTATGCATTTTTTTTAACATTTGCTTTATAAATATAGCACGGGTACAGATAAACTTGTATAAAATTTAAGAATTTGGACAAAAGCTGCTTAATAAGGTAGTGCCTAGTAAAATCAATAGTAACATAAAATTATACATTTAAATGGAAAAAGAATACGGTCGTGAGCAGGATTCAAACCTGCGCCTCCCGGATAAATACTCAAGGCATTTTGACCAAAAGAAAGAAAGAAAGCACTAAGCTAAGCTAAGAGGTCGGGATGGCTTAGTGGTCAGAGCGCCTGGAGTATTATTTTTCCATTTAAAATTATAACTTTAGAGTTTGCTAAGCATGCATTAATGCTTTTCAAATATTTATCTCTATCAATAGTAACATGTCCTTATACAAGGAAATAAAAAAAAAACTTGATAGGTGTCAAGGGACACCCGGATGGAACGAAGTTCCTTTCGATTAATTAGTGAAGGAATTGTAATAAAATTGTATTTTTTTTAAGTTATAATAATATTTTTATTACAAAGTCCCGCGCATCTATGACGTGTATGAAAGAATAGACAGACAGAGTACATATATATATATATAAACATGCGCACGCCGCACGGCTTACTATAGAAAAAAGTGTCGTTATAACTTTTCGTCTTAATTTTTTCCGTCTAGCCCCCTTTCGCAACGCGCGATAAGGAACTTCGTTCCAAAAACTTGTTTGTCCATTCACTTGTTTTATTCATCTACTTACATCATGTATGTATTTGATACTGAATATAGATATGTGATTGATAGCGCTGCATGTTTATGTATTATATCCCTTATATTCTTTCAGATCACACAATAAGAGCTCAATGAACAAAGCGATATAGTTCAAGATCTTTGTACGGAATTCTCTCAGTTAATATAATGCATTTTCGCTCAGCATACAAAGAATATGTAATATTGGTAGACAGAGAAGTATTAATAAATGTTTATTTTATTCATGAGCGTATGTTTAGTGCCTATTTGTATGGTTTATTAAAGAAAATAATCCGGATATAAATGTGGATGTTTCATGATATGAGGTTTCATGATACATTTGCTTTGGGGATAACATATTTTTATATGAATAACTTATATTTGCATACATACATAGTTACATGCCTGTATTCCCCGTAGGGGTAGGCAGAGGTGTTCACAGTTGTACACCCACATTCCACCAATGCTATTATTAACTCCCATATTAAAAGAAACATTTCAAGAACGTCCGGATTTACCGGGCACTATTTAAAACTCCGGACTGCCACTGAGAATTTATTAACAGAACAACACTTTGTCTGGGAATCCCACCCAAGACCTCATGATCAGCAGTCGCGGATTGGATCACTAGACCAACGACGCATACCTTAACCTATCTTAATTAACATTAAGTAATGAAAGCATCTATAAATCTAGGTTTAAACTATTTTAAACCGTACAAATTCAAGAACATTTAATACATGAGGAATTTAAACAGTCGGTCGGTCAGGTTACTAATTAGCCTGTGCGTTGTAATTACTCACGGACGGCGAACACCGTTTACTTCAGGTTAACTGGAGATTAATGAGGGTTACGTCAACATTTCATAAATCATTCGTCTGCCCGTCCCTACGAGTTATGTTTATGTGTATTTTTTTAAATATTCATGTCTTACTAATCTTTTTCATGTCTGTGATTGATTGTCGAGTTCCGCTTAATTTTTTCATGTATATGAATGATTGACCAAGTTCCATTTGCTTTGTATTTGATTATTATTAGATCATTTCTTTATTTCGTGTAGTTATATTTCTTTTGTGGATAGAAATAGTACTTTTGGAGTAATGTTCCGAGGCGTGCAATTTCCATTGTTCACGGTTGTATATCTTTATTAATAAAAAATATAAGAACACATCCTTAAAATAAAGATTGAGGCTAAACAAATATATCTTTAAAATAAAAATTATACATAACATAAGGGGTAGGCAGAGGTGTACACAGTTGTACACTCACATTTCACCAATACTTATTAAGTCCCATGTAGGTGGTGAGCCTATTGCAATCTACCGGGCATAATTCCAAACTCCGGGCTGCTACTAAGAATTTCCTTACAGAAAACTCAATAACGCTTTGCCTGACCCGGGAATCGAACCCGAGATATCATGCTCAGCAGTCGCGCTTGGCACCACCAGACCAACGAGGCAGTCACCTAAAATAAAAATAAAAACAATATTGGCGTCAATTCTAATGTAACAAACTAAACTATATTACATCATAACATTCCTGTCTTTTACTAAATTTTACTATATGAGCAAGATGGGACGAATCAAGAGATGCCAAATTCGAATGAAGGCACGTCAAATTAAAATCTCCGAACGTTTATAAAAGGCACAGTTTTAGATAGCCACTAAAATTAGAGACGACAAACGATTTTTTTTAAATAATAAAATTTGAATTTGACGTCTCGTTTTTATAGAAACAGTTGGTAAAAGACAGCAATGCTATAAATTTAGCTTAGTTAGCTATATACATTAGAATTGACGCCAATAACTAACACATTATGGTTGAGTTGCACCAATATATATAATATACTAGCTAATGCCCGCGTCTTCGCCCGCGTGGATGTCGGATATCGCGACCAAAAGTAATCATGAAATTTTGATCCCGGTCCCGCTTTCCAATTACCGCTTCATAATTGCCCATTTTTTGAAGTATTAAAATGGATGTAGTATGTTATCCTTAAGAGATAGACATATGCCATTGCGGTTTTTTCTGTTCCAATTCCACCATACATCATTTTGTTATATCTCAAAGGGTTTAGGCAGCGCACGCCAGAATAGCTCGCAGATGGTAGATTTTTTCCCACTTACTTGACACTTATCGTCATATTTTGGACAATTCACACAATGTCTTTATAAATTGTAGCCTATGTGTTATTTTGAAGTATAAGCTATATTATTGTAAAGTTTCATTAAAATCCATTCAGTAGTTTTTACGTGAAAGAGTAACAAACATCCATCCATCCATCCATACTTACAAAATTTCGCTTCCAACTTTACGCTCGAAACGTTTCGCTAACAGTTTTAAGCTAACGAATGGAAGCACAGACTGGCGTGCGTCCATCGTCGATAACCCCACGCTTAGTATCAAGTAAGGTGGCCATCAAACGTAAGCACACTAGAAAAAACAAATTGTTAGAGCTTAGTCCTCGGCTTTTCCCCCTGACACTTTGCGTAATTCTTCACCAAAGAACGTGTTAACTCAATAGAGAACAGGAGAAAGGAGGCTTTAGCAGAATAATGTCTAAGCTAATTTTTGCCATTAATTTGGTCAGAAAATATATGGCATCCAATATTGCATTAATATAAATCCCATAATCTTAATACGACAGGCCCCCAATCTCATTCATTACGTAGGTAATCCTATAGGAGGCTCTTAATATCTTTGTGCCAATAATTGGCACCGGCGACATCACACCAATGAAGACTGATGCGAGCGAGGACATCGATCACTGGAAAGAGCTTTTCTTTGTCGTTTAAGAGACACATAGAAGGGTATACTGCAGAAAGTGAAGAGGAACTTTGTCTAGTTCCCGGTACCGGTGGTCACCCGTTCGATTTTTATAGACATAGCAATTTTTATGGAGTTTCTTACCAGTTCTTCTCCATACAAATAAAGGTATACTTAGGGACATCACAACCAGCTAATAAATGAACTTTCACAATAAGTTTTTTTTTATGACGGCATGGAGCCGTACTCTATAACTAGGCTCCTTTGCAGGGGTCGCGGCTTTGGTTCCTGTTTGGAACGATTATTTGTATAACATACACTTTCAGACCGCAGATAAATATTCCGGTCTGTGTACATATGAGATTTGTTGAAAGCACACCAGATATAGGAAAAATACCTATAGTAGAAAGAAAAGAAAAAAACTGAGATACTAATTGCGAGGGCATCCCCCTATCACATGGGTATGAATGCTGATGTGTACAACTGACTTTTACTGTTAGATCTACTAAGGTTCCACATTCTATTACCTACGCTTACGAGTCATAGTTATGTTGTTGATTTTATTAGTCCATTTATGCGGTTTTCTGTTGGGCTTTTATCCAGTAATACTAAAGTCAAGTTCCCACGTACCTGCATACTGATACGCTGAGTATAATACAGACTCGAACTTCTGTGCAATGTCTGTGCTATGTAACAACGTGTCAAGGATGTCTTGCACGTCTCGCGTGTGAGAATTCTCAGGGAGCAAACAATTTAGTTTACTTTATAGATGTATATAATTTGTAACCTATTCCTGGGAGATGAAAGTATGTACGAGCATGTGTGTTGGTTATAAATACACAAACAAACATCGCATACCTGAGAGATATTTTAGGATTTTTCCTTTACCATCAGCACGTGGAGGGGAGCTTCGGGTCCTCTAACGAGACCAGCTCCGGAAGCCCTCTGTGCAACGCTTGTTTAGTAACATCCCTGGGGCGACTGCGAACGGGTTCTCCACTGGACCTCACTGCGCACGGCAGCACGTGTCCACTGTGCCACCGTCTTGCCTGAGATCACTCTTTGGGCGAACAGAGACCTCATTCTAAGTACCCGTGACTCCAAATGCCCGCTTGCCTTGAAAGATTTAGGCGTGATTTCATCGTGTTAGGCGCCGCGACGGTTGCTACCTCGACGCCTTCTTCTCCGGGTGGGATCGGCCCTCCCATGATCCCGTTCGGGGGCCTCCTTTGGGCCATAACGGTCTCACAGAAGGAGGTTACAACCTTCCAGTTCTCCGTCTCCACCAGCATAGCCCTCACTACTGCTGGCAGAGCTGCTTCGCTTTTTTGTCTTAATTAAGGTTCGTGTTTTAAATGTAACGTTAATATTATACAATTGTTCAACAAACTAAAACTAATTTACGTAAAACAGAATATAAACTCAAATATTATGATTTTCTGTCCACATGTTCGGAACTAATTTGAACTACGTACCGAGTTTAAATAAAATTAGTTATTTTAAATAAACTGTTTTTGGACGTCGCATGCTCCGCAAGTCGAATAGGGTTTGCAACTTTTCACTGCGCGGGGAAAACCACAGGCCGCGTGGTTAAAATTTAAAATGTATTCTCGAATATGCACTGAATTTTAAGGGATGTGTTTTATTTATTCACTAGTTGTCGATCGCGGTCTCTCGTGCCTTGCAAATTTAACCGCCAGTAAAGGACATTGCCGTCAATTCTGGTGTAGCCCTCCTTAACTAAATTTAGAGTATTTCTGACTAACAGAAAAACTTAACCTAAATATAACTGACCTCGAAATCGAACCCAGAATGTCAGGTCAGAAACCATCCTGATATTAACTAGATCACCGAGACAGTCTAGTGCGGGATACTAAGTAGGTACTTATTCTATATGCTTCTCCTGGTTATGTTTATGTTGTATGCCAAACTTAATAGAAATCAGTTAAGCAGTTCATGAATCAAGTCAGAAAAACCTAATAAATGGACAGACACACGCATTTATAATATTAGTAAGAATTCAGAGAACCACTTTTATTTATTCATTTATTTATTTCGACAAAAAAAAGGTTTGTTCTGTTGCATTTATTTCTCATTTAAAACTCATCTTCAATAATTCATAATTTAAACGTAGCGATTGCATTGTATTTATTCATATTTTTTCTGAAAATACTTTTCTGAAGTGGCGGCTTTATAGAGTATACCTACATATATTGTATTGTTCATCAACCGCATGACGAGAAGAACACACGATGAGAGGGAGATAGAGTAGTGTTTGCCTACGTATATTGTGTGTTCGCTTTGTATGAGTTAATCCTAACTAATATTATCAATAAATGCGAAAGTAACTCTGTCTATATGTGTGTTAAGTACGTTTTTACGCCTAAACCGCTCAACTAACTTTGTTGAATTATATTTTTTTTTTTTTTTGCCGGTCTTGTCTGTCTTTATAGGGAGATTTTTAAATAGTTTTTTTTTTGTACTAGAGATTCATATTAGCCTGTCGCCGGCCACTGCTGAACGTAGGCCTCCCCCAAACAGCGCCAACCATCCCGGTCTTGAGCAACCCGCATCCAACCGCTGCCAGACACCTTCTTAAAATCGTCGGTCCATCGTGCCGCAGGGCGTCCTACACTACGTTTGCCCAAATGTGGTCTCCACTCCAACACGTGTCTGCTCCATCGACCGTCTGTCCGTCTGCAGACATGGCCAGCCCATTTCCATTCCACCGTGCTGATTCTGCGAGCAATATCGATTACTTTAGTTCTCTGGCGGATAACCTCCTACTTTTTTTGTACTAGAGATTATAGTTGCCTTATGTAGGGTATGAGGCGATGTCGCGAGTCAAACTCAACTCACGCAGTTTGACTCACGACATCGCCGCGGCCTCAGCTCATGAATAAGGGCTCCGTTCGAGTTCGAAACTAGTCGGGCAATCCCGAAGAATGCAAGTGAGTAATAACCGTTGAACAATAATTAATATGAATGTGTCTCACGAAAGTTATTATACAAAAATGACCATGGTTTTCGTCAATATTTGGTGACGAGTTAATATTTTTTTGTTAGGTATGGAAGTCATGGGAATTGGCCCCCCCTTCTTTTTTTGCCGTTTCGGGCCTGACTCTGGTTGGGCGGCCAATCACTCATGTCCGCCGACCACAATCCACGACTCGCGGTGGCCGGAGAGTGATAAGCGCACTTCGATGCCTGTCGCGCCTCCTATGGCAGGGATTTGCGGGGTTTGCCTCTCTCTGCTTCCGATGCCTCCTTCGCGAGCATCACCTCCTCACAGAAGAACGGCTCCTCATGAGCTCTTACTCCTGACTATGTAGGTATGTAATCACAGTTGAAAACGAGAGATCACCCGCTCATATGGGCTGTGTCCCGCAAAGGGTTGATGAACGCACAGTTTCAGTTGTAACAAAAAATAGAAACGATTATAAAGGGCAAGGTTTTAGTGTATTTTATTTTAACTGAGAACATATTTTTTCAATAAAACAAATATATTACAAATTATTTAGGATGTCCCGACAATGACATGGAACGCTGATCAAAAGAAACTTTTACGTTTACAGAATAAGATCGTAAAAGCTCACACCAGGGTAGCTGAACCACAACAACTCTATTACGTTCTCATTAAAGTTTAAATTCCTTTGGCGAAGAAAATAATGTTGTTTCACACAAAGTTTGTGGCGTCATGTAGAATCAATACATCAGTTTATATGATTAATCGTGTTGAGGGCTGATTGATGGGTTCAGTATTCTGAGACCTTCGATTCGTCCCATTTCAAGGCCAAGATCTTGTTGTTGTTAACCGAGAAAGACGCGTAGAAAACTGATTGACATAAAAAATGTGTTTATATTTTTATTTATTTTTGTGTGGTAAACATAATTATTAGCATAATATAGCATAGCATTACGCCTGTATTCGCGGAAGTGGTAGACAGAGGTGTACAAAAATGTACACCCATATTTCACCAATGCTGTTATTAAATTATAATGTCAACGTGCAATAAAAGTAAGTTAGTCACATATAGAAATTGAAAAAAATAAAAAAATTAAACAACTTAACGTATCTATATATATAGCAAACTAAATATTAATTATTGTGGAAAGAAAAATACGTTTCATGAAATTGTGAGCAAGATTATAAGATGATTAAATTTAAGTGCGAGTCGGACTCGCCCACCGAGGGTTCCGTACAAGTAGGTACATATTATAAATAGTTCAGGAATCATGTCTCGCAGTTTTTTCTGAGCAATTCCCAAAATTCAGAAAATTATGACCGTTGCTTAACCTCGATGATTGATTACGTACTTTAAGTAAAGACTATATTTTTTATGATTGAATTACAAATGCATAGTTTTCAGATTTTTCCCTGTACTTGTAGTATAAGACGATATTCCTTGGTAAATTTCCTAGTTCTAGGTCAACGGGAAATACCCTATAAATATTACGTTAACTTAGAAGTTTTATTTTTTCGCAGCTTTAAGGGACTGTAGACTTGAGTAGGTGTATGGTTTAAATTTCAACTCGATACCTTCACGCGTTTCTGAGATAAAGGGTCTTGACAGATAGACAAACAGACAGACAGACAACAAAGTGATCCTATAAGGGATTCGATTTTCCTTTGGAACGGAACCCTAAAAATGAGCATTCATCTGGGGGGCGCAGGTTTAAATCCTGCTCATCTGCTGTTGGTGTATTTTAAAATGGAATTTAATGAAAAATATAACGAGCCCAAATTAGATAGTCTTACTAGTAGAAGGGTTACGTTACCTACCTTTGAGCTCCATTATCGGGAAAGCTTGATGGTACCATATTATTTAAACGTCATCAGATTTAAAGTTTCAAAAATATATACGACCACTGATGAAGTGAAATTGGGATGTTTAGGTTTTTTACAAACACATACCGATCTCTCTATAAAATCGTGTAGAAAAATTGCCATTATTTACCACACAATAGTCATCAAGCAGTCAATCAGTTCTTTACCTCATGTGGTGGTTCAGAGGTCAAACTACACTTATTGTGGAAGCTTATCAGCGAAATCACTAAAACTTATAAGCTTGTTGCTAGACAACATGATGATGATGATGAGGGACTCACCATGGTTTTATCGTCTCTGTCAAAATAAATCGTATAGCCAACTTTAGGGCCTTTGGAGCGCAACGCAACGAGCGCGACCTGTCATCACGTTTGTGATGGCTTGTGATTTCTTAATAACACTTTTAAGTAGATACAATAATGAACTGAATATTCAAGATAGACCGTTCAGGAATGACAAACAAATTTGTTAATAAGATGACAACAACTATTTTATTTACCAAACATTACTACAAAAAAAAATCATTTCTTTGACCTGATACACGCTTCCAAACTGCCACCACCACCACCACCACTACCACCTAATCTCAGAGGGTCCATCTCCGGCGGCGGCTTCTTGTCAAGTCCAGTAATAAGCCTCTTCAATTTCGCTATAGCCAGCCCTGGGTTCAGGCCCTTGGGGCAAGCTAGAGTGCAGTTCATGATGGTGTGACAGCGGAACGCTTTAAAGTCGTCGCGTAATTCAAACAGCCTTCGGTCATGGTCCTCATCTCTGGAGTCAATTACCCATCTATAAGCGTGCAGCAACGATGCCGGTCCCAGGAACCGACGGCCGTTCCACCAGTAACTCGGACAGGCCGTGGCACAGCATGAGCACAGTATACATTCGTAAAGGCCAACCAATTTTTGCCAGTCGCTAGGACTCTGCGCTAGCTGGATTTTACCTATCTGTGTCATACCTTTCCTAATCAGATATGGCCGGATGCTGTTGTATTGTTCGAGGAAGTGTGACAAATCCACCACCAAGTCTCTAATGACGTACATGTGTGGAATCGGATGTATGGTGATAGTTTTGTTATTGGGGATCGCGGTGGTGCAGGCGAGGCAGTTGTGACCTTGAAGACAGATGGCGCAGGAGCCGCAGATGCCTTCTCGGCAGGATTTTCTGTAGGTGACGGTTGGATCCATTTCCTTTATTTTATTCAGTGCGTCGAGGACCATCGGGCCACATTTGCTAACATCTAGCTCGAAGGTCTGAAGTTTTGGCACCTCTTTTGTGAGAATCCCTCCGAAACGATATATTTTGAATATTCTTCTGGGGTCGATCTTCTTTTTGTCAACTGCCTTCGAATAACATCTTCGGTCGATTTTATTGGCTACTCTCCGAATTCGAAATAGTAAGTTCGTCATTGTCATTGTATTACAGGAAAAGAAAATTGTTTTTAATATTAAATAATATCATTGAAAATAATAATTAAGGATAAATACTTTTTATTTTGTAAAAAACTGAACAAATAATGGAATATACAAACGTCAAACTGATTGTTTTATAATTTTCTATAGACAATTCGTGTACAAAAATGTATGTCAGACAAAAATGATTCTGGCTATATTTAAATGAAAACCTTTTTGCTGTAGGTTTATTTGATTTTATTAAAGTTCTGTCCATCATTTATAATTTTCTATAGACAATTCGTGTACAAAAATGTAGGTCAGACAAAAATGATTCTGTCTATGTATTTATGAAAACCATTTTGCTGTAGGTTTATTTGATTTTACTAAAGTTCTGTCCAAGTTCTGTCCATCCTTTCAGTTATAAAGGTTATATGTATGTCGCAGATGGATTGTAGAATCAGCTGTTTTACAAAACTGCTAGCAGATTTACAAAACAGTACGGTTATGAAAAACAGATTACGACGTTTAGCAGTTTTACATAATTACTAAACTATAACACGCAGAATTGAATGAACGTTTAGCGTTTATCAATGCAGCGTCAACGATCAGAGATTATGTAAAACAGTGTGAAATGAACTGTCAGATTGTTGATTTTAGTTCGATATTTTGTCGCATATGGCTCTGTATGTCTTAACAATAATAACCTAACTTTATTTTACTTGTCAATAGCAAAAAAAAGATGAACATTTTGAATGACGTAAATACTAAACCACTATAATAGTCGACAATATATTGGGATTATGAATGAAAATAAACGAAATTGATCCATGAGCGAGCGAAGCGAGCTCGGGAGTTTTGTTTATCCCGACACGGACAGGTTAGGTTCGAAAAGGATGACGGGGGCCAGTGAGCTAGCGTAGCGAGCGAACTACCCCCGTCATACTCTTCGTGTTTAGGTTTTTTCTAACCTTACAGACACAAAAATAGGAGCCCCGCCGTGCAGGGCTCCGTCGACCCAGCCACGGAAAGTCAAATCAGAATTCAGTATCTTTTTTTTACTTTATTGTATAGGTATATTAAATGGATAGTCACCACACTATCCATTTAATATACCTATACAATAAACAAACCTGTCCCACAGTAGATATGTCATTCTGCATTGCGTCTAAAGGTGGGTAGCTGTTTTGTTAAACGTATCGCGATGGCAATTCAGCTGAACTTCGTTCAGCTGTTTTATAAAACAGTACTGTTTTGTAAAGCAGCTGGCAGTTTTGTAAAACAGCGGATTCTACAATCCATCTGCAACATGTATATACCTAGCCAAGGCACTGCTGCACAAGCAGTGCCTTGGTCGGCCCAAAGGGGATATTTTCAGTCGACCTAAACTTGACAAAGATAAGTATTCGATTCTAAGCGAATGACACATATAACAATACACCTGATCCAGGCGAAAGCACACAGTAGTGATAGCCTAGTGATATGACCTTTGAACTGACAAGTCAAAGGTCGCAGGTTCGTCGCACCAATGATCTGTAGTAATTATGTGCGTATTTGAATTGAATTGTCAGTTGCTTAAAATTGTAAAGTAAGTAAAGCATTCTGATGAATTTAGAACCCAACAGGAGCGTGTCCTTCACCTCCGAGTCAACACAACAATATGAATGTATATATATTTATTTACATATATACACACATATATCATCATCCTCTTGCCCTTATCCCAATTTATTTGGGGTAGGCGCAGCATGTATTCTTCTAAACATACATACACCCTAAAAACATAACACTCCTTTTATTGGGCAGTCGTGTAAAAAAAATACGGCGGTACCATGAACAGCCAAGAGTACATAAATAGAAACACACAGAGGGCAGTTTAGGCATTCACATGACATAACCCGGCCCATTGTCCGGTAGAAACACGGAGATATCTGTGCTAACAATATTTTCGCATCGATAATCCGGCTTAGGTAGGGGAACCATGTTCACATAATATAAAAACAGTATATTTTTTTTCATACATATATTGGAAATGACGTCATTTCTGATGTAGCTAACTAAACTGAAATTAGAGCATGCTGTCTTTCACTAACAATTAAGCTGTTGCGTCAGTCATTAGCAGACACAATAGATTTTTATTGTTACAACGTACAGATCTGTACGTTACTGAGCCGAAAGGTTAATCTGTTCAGATTTATAGTACTAAATCTCTTTAGATTTAATATTCGAATTAAGACACGTCAAATTTAAATCTCCAAACACTTTTACGTGACTACTAATATGTACGTCAAACTAAAATTATATGGGAATTTTGGCATGACATGACTATATTAGAATTTTACGTCACTTACAGATGAATCTTTCAAAGTATTTAGTTTAACAGTTTCCTCAGGATGTTTTCCATCACCGTTTTAAGCAAGTGATACACAAAAGATTTACTATGAAAAGTTAGTGGTCATAGGTTCAAATCTGTGATATTTGATTTTCCAGGCCAAGGGCCATATCACTGCTTGTTGGTTTTTCCATTTAGCTTGACCTCTCAAAATCCATTTGTAACGAATTCTTACTTTTTAATTAAAAAGTTAATTAGAAATACATTCCGGAGACATTCAATTTTGGCAATGGCCCACTAAGCGCTTAAGCGTTTTGAGTAAAAAAAATGTTTAAAGCGCTGAAAGCTGAGTTATTTAATACCCTTTGAGGTCGTTCAATTTGGTTGCGGAATCGAGTTGCAACGCACAATCTAATGAATATTGTATAATTTTTAAAGCAATTTAGGTTTAATTTGTGGTAAACTGCAGGAAGTATTTTGCATAGAAAGCGCGCGAAAGATTTGCATTAAGTACTGCTTATATATTTTTAAAGGCACGTGGAACTAATGAAGCAGTTTTTATTTTAAACGCTTCAACGCATAACTTGTCTTGAAAAGATAATACATGGAATAGTGAGGAAAAAGAGAATACGGTCGTGAGCAGGATTGGAACCTGCGCCTCCCGGATAGATACTCCAGGCGCTCTGACCACTAAGCCATCTCGACCTCTGCTCACCGCCGCGAATTCAAATTCTGGAGTATCTATCCGGGAGGCGCAGGTTCGAATCCTTCTCACGACCGTATTCTTTTTCCATTCACTCGTAATATTATAACTATGGAGTCCGCTAAGCATGCGTTAATGCTTTTCAAAGATTTATCTTTAACTACTGAGAAGTCAAGATAGGTTAGTTGGTAGAGTACCTGGAGGTACATGTTCAAATTCTGCTCCTGAAGCGTTTTTCATTGTCACTATTTATGTATTTATAAAAGTTAATTTTTATATACATCTTGCCTAAACAAACCATGGTTATTAGAAGTATCATTTCAAATAATACATTTAAAACAAAAAACTTATAAGATAGTTAAGTTAAATAAAATGTTATCATCAAATGAACCTAGTGAAACCTAGGAATACAGTTTAAAGAAAGAATAGCATAAATACAAATATATAAATGCAAATATTTGCAATGTTTTTATCCGAAAATCTTTGTCACCCTACATTATAGAATGTACCCGTTTCGAGGAATTCAAAAAACCTTTAACACTCCTGATTTTGGCCTGTCGTGTAAAAATTGCAGCATTTATGAAATATATATATATATAACTTAACATAGCATCACGCCTGTATTCCCCGAAGGGGTAGGCAGAGGTGTACACAGTTGTACACCCACATTCCACCAATGCTGTTATTAAGTCCCATGTAATAGGTGGTGAGCATATTGCCATCTACCGGAATCCAAACTCCGTGCTGCTACTGAGAATTTGTAACAGAAAAACTCAATAACACTTTGCCTGTCATGGGAATCGAACCCCGAGACCTCATGCTCAGCAGTCGCGCTTGGGACCACTAGACCAACGAGGCAGTTGAAATATATATAATATTAGGTTTTACATGCAGCAGCAATTTATCAGACCTCCACAACCCGGTCACTCGTTGACACGATATCCTTGGTAAGACCGGAATATTGCGGCGAATGTAGCTGAGACCCTGGGAATCCAGTAAAGGTTAGTTGGTTTAAAAGTTAGTAGTTGCTAAAAAACTCAAAACTCAAAACATTTATTCGCAAGCCAAGTGTACATAATAGGTCTTATTTATATATTGGGAACTTAAAACTTAGCGGCCTTTTACAGGCGTTGCAAATTTGATGGCTAAAGTATTAACTTACTAATATCTAAACATGTGTGGTTAAATACATTAAATATATTGAAATGTTATAGTTTTAGGTTTTGGTCTAGATTACATTAATGTGCATAAATATTTATACTCGTATATTTAAATAACTGTCATAGACCGAATACGGTGAATGACGGTTTAAACTATTCTTTGAGATATGGTGGGATCTCAAAACAAAGTTATATATATCCATCCTTTGTGTCATGACTACGGAAGTCAGTTATGGGGGCTTCTGCATCACTCAACTCGCTTTCGCTTGGTTCGCGAGCTCCCCACAATAATGCACTACTGTTATTCGAATAGGAATACAGATTGAATAATATATTTCATTCACCCGCGTTACTACTGAAATGCATCTTGGACATTGTGCCATATTCCTACGGCTCACGGGTGATGATCATTAAAAAACCTCCAAAACCTGGCGCATTTTCTGTAGCAAGAGTCATACGGGTTCGTGTTGCTTTTTCTTTCTACCGCCTCCTTCGCGAGTATCATATTTTAAAAAGTGGTGAGCTCTCCACGCTCTCTTGGTTCCGACCATATATTTGTACGCAGTAGGAAACGAGAGTTCGTCCTCCCATTTACGGGCCAACCTCAGCAAGTTTAGCTTATCTTCAATCTATTGATATGTGTGGGTATTACTTAGCCACGAGCCCCTCTAGAAATATACTGTATAATATGATCGTTTATAAGAGGCTCTTAAATTGATTCTACAATATCTTGGGGTTCGTTAATGGAACGGTGTCGATTTTATTCGCGAACCCAATATCATATCGTTAGGACGCTTCGGTGCAAACCATTATCATGTTTAAGATATACAGGGGTGTGGGATTTTGATTATATTTACTCTCTTGGCTGTATTAGTGTTGTGATTGTTGAACTGACATGTCTAAGGTCGCCAGATGGAAGTCAAGCCACATACTGACTTTTTGTAGTCATGGGCGCTTATAAATTAATAATGACTTGCTCAAAACGGTGTTCAATTGTGCACACCTCTGCCTACCACTTCGGGGAATACAGGCTTGATGGTATGTTATTTTATGTCAAAACGGTGAATGAAAATATTCTGAGGAAACCCGCTCTGAAGCGATGATCTCGATGATGTTTAAAGCTATATCAAAGGCTATATCAAGGGGTGGTTAAACTCTGACACTACGTTATTTGTTAACCACAATGGCAGTACTCAGCGAAAAAAAATTATCTTGGCCTCCGAGAGAATGCAATTTGGTTTAATATTTGTAGCTTTGTCAGTTTTATTATATAAGCACATAAACGTACCCACATTATGGATTGTTTAAAATTATTATGTATTTATCTATGAATCTATCTAATACCTATAATCGAGCAATTCTTGTATACATATAATCTGAATCTCAAATTTAGTATGCAGGGGGTTAAATAAATCGATCTAGTTAGGGTTAATGTACAGGAAAAGTCGTAAACGTCAAACGTAACGCTCACGGTCTGAATTCTAAGAGATCGATACAATGAATCAATCGTATCACACAGCCATAAATGTCAGCCAAAACTTTCACGAGATCAACCAGAAGTCATCCAGCTGTATAGTGCTACCCGTGCGAAGCCGGAGCGGGATGCTAGTAAAAAAAAAAACCATCGATAAAATATTTCTCCCCAAATCGAGTGTTTTTGTATAAACCAATCAATCAGGAAATTAAAATGCAAAGCAAATAGGTTACAAGATTAGTTAATATAACTAATATATTATAATTATATCTACAAATCCGTTTTAAGCATGGCAACACTAACAAGCTATCATATCTTGATGACGTAATTAAGATTTGCGAGCGAGCGGAGCGAGTATTTATAGAGGTGGAGTGTGAATAGTATTCACACTAGCTTTCAGACGGAAAGTGATCGGTATTAAATTTGTTAATAATACCATATAACTTATCGTGTATTAGGTCTATCAATTAATATGTGAAGTGAAATCTTTGTACCCACCACTTTTGTGCGCACGGACAAGTGTGAGAATTCGCTAATATGTATATGTCGCAGATGGATTGTAGAATCCGCTGTTTTACAAAACTGCTAGCTGATTTACAAAACAGTACTGTTTTATAAAACAGCTGAACGACGTTCAGCTGGATTGCCATTGCGATACGTTTAACAAAACAGCTACCCACCTTTAGACGTAATGCAGAATGACATATCTACTGTGGGGCAGGTTTGTTTATTGTGTAGGTTTATTAAATGGATAGTCACCACTCAAGTAAAAAAAAGATACTGTTTTTCTGTTTTGACTTTCCGTGGCTGGGTCGATGGAGCCCCGCTCGGCGGGGCTCTTATTTTTGTGTCTGTAAGGTTAAAAAAAACCTAAACACACAGTTTTGTAAAACAGCTGATTTTACAATCCATCTGCGACATATATATATATCGCAGGATTATTATAAAAGTCGTGATATTATAATTTCATTAGTGTTATTATAAATGCACGGTCTTTTTTTAGTCTCCATTTCATACAATATTATGTGAACATCTTAGTGATATTAACATTTCACTACGCTTATTCAAGTATAGGTACGTATCTCAGGTAAAATATAGTAAAAAAATACTAATATTGGCTATTATCCTCTAGGGTTAAGCCAAAAGGCTTCGACCCAGATTCAAAACGCTGAGAAAAATGACGCAGGGGATAAAAAATATATTTCTATACAATAAGAGACCTTCCAAAATTTTATTTGTGTTCAATAACTTACATATTTTTTGTGTTATCGAGGTCCCTAACATTAGGTTCTATAGATAATAGGGACGGAATATAAACAAAGGAATATTCTCAGGAAAATGCCAATTTCGGAAGCTCAATGATTGGGTTCAAGACCTTCTTGTGTTTTCTTTGCTTAGAGTTTTTTTTTGAGCGAAACCAATGAATTCCCAATAAAAAAAAACTATCAATAAATATTCTGAAGATGCACTTTTAATTCTAAGAATAATTAATCTAAATTTGTATAGTGCTAAAATAATATAGCATCACGCCTGTATTCCCCGAAGGTGTAGGTATAGAGGTGTACACAGTTCTACACCCACATTTCAGGTGGTGAGCCTATTGACATCTACCGGGCACAATTCCAAACTCCGGGCTGCTACTGAGAATTTCCCAACAGAAAAGCTCAATAGCACTTTGCCTGACCCGGGAATCGAACCCGAGACCTCTTGTTCAACAGTCGCGCTTGGGACCACTAGACCAACGAGGCAGTGCTAAAATAAATTAGACTTTGATTTGATTCTTTGTCACTTTGTAGTATAAAATTAAAAAACAAACTTGCTTGGGCTAAATAGAAACGGTTATTACGGGTAATTTTGGACTTTACATAAATACACGCATCTAAAATCTGCCTCGTTAGTCTAGTGCTCCCAAGCGCGACTGCTGAGTATAAGTGCCCGGGTTTGATTCCCGGGTCGAGCAGTGTTATTGAGTTTTTCTGTTAGGAAATTCTCAATAGCGGCCCGGAGTATGGAATTGTGTCCGGTAGATGGCTCACCACCTATTGGGACATGGGACTTCATAACAGCATTGGTGAAATGTGGTTGTACAATTGTGAACACCTCTGCCTACCCCTCGGAGAATGTAGGCTTGATGCTATGTTATGTTTTGTGTACGTATCTTAAGATTTTTCACACAATAAAACATAAATATAGAAAACAGCCATTTGAATTTATCAGCGTAATTAATCTTGCTACCAATTTAATTGAAATAACAACGCCAAAATACAAATTCCCCATTAAAAGAACAATTATTTACTAGATGTTGGCTGCCTTGCCAATTACTTGGCCCCTAAGTCCGGCCATTTCGTTTCACTTAATTGGTTAGCGAAACCAATTGTTTAAATTAAACGGTCCAGTGGGTCAATTTCTTCTTAATCTCTGATTTAACACCCATCCTTAGTTTGAAATGCCTCGGTCTAGTGGTGGCAAGTGGGGCTGGTGAACGCGAGGTCCTGGGGTCGATTCCCGGGCAGGACAAAGTGTTATTGAGGTACAGATCAACTCTTTAACGCATGCGTAGCGAACTATAAAGTTAAATATTATTGTGGAAAAAAAATAAGATTTTCTGCTAGGAAATTCAACGTCACAGTCCGTAGTTTGGAATTGTGCCCGGTAATGGTAATAGGCTCACTATAATGTAGTAATAGGATGGGAATCAATAGCTGCGCCGGCAAAACATGGGTTTATGCAGTATTCTCCGAAGAGTAGGCAGAGGTGTACCTACACATTTCATCAATGCTGTTATTAAGTCCCATGTAATAGGTAGTGCGCCTATTGCCATCAATCGGGCATAATTCCAAACTCCAGGCAGCTACTGAGAATTTCCTAACAGAAAAACTCAAAAACACTTTGCCCAACCTGAGGATCGAACCCGAAACCTCCTGCTCAGCAGTCGCACTTGGGGCCACTTGATCAACGAGGCAGTTACGCTACGCCGACATGAATATTATGTGAAACCTCTGCAAAGTCAATCTTTATCTTTAGAAAAATACATGAAATTGCTTCGAACAGTAGGGTTAGTCTTGAAACTAATACCAATTCCAATCCAATTCCATTATGAAATAGACGCCACAAAAAAACAATGCGTAATTTTAAAATAAATTTACCTACATTACAGTTGCCTCAATTTTAAAGCATGTTGTCTTCATATTATCCCGAATCCATAATTATTTTTTAGACATTTAAGCATTTAAAAGTATGAACTGACATATTTCCAATGTCAATCGAGCGGAATTATTTTCAAGAGTAAGCCCACTGTTTGTGTTCAAAATCTAATTCTGTCTCTCTCACATTAAACAATAGACAGAAACACAATACCATCTTAATTATGTAGCACTAATTGTATTGTGTCGTATCTAATTACCTATTAAATGCTACATGTATTACATGCGTCGCTTAAATCAATTACGAAGTTTAGACGAACATTTAAAGACAAAGCGATTTAATTGCTTAATTGCTGAAACTTGAGTCTTCAATTTGACATTCACTGGTTGAATTTTAGCGAATGGTGACGTAACAAGTGTTTGCCACCGTATTATGGTTGTGAATGTTAAATAGCCTTACCTACTATAAGAATTTGGTTTAGTGTAGAAGTTACCTATTTAAATCAAAATAGCAATATTAATTATTGTTTAACGGTTATTACTCACGTGCATTCTTCGGGATTGCCCGACTAGGTTCGAACTCGAAAAGAGCAGTTTGACTCACGATATCGCCGCGGGCTCAGTTCATGAATAAGGTCTCACGAAAGTTATTATACAAAAAATAGCAATAACACCATACCGTACTTTACTATCAGGTGAGTTGGTGGGCAAATTTAGTGGCCATTTTGATTAAAAAATAAAATAAAACATATCCTATTCATTCGACAGATTATACAGCATACTTTATTTTGTGATATCTTATTAAGGAACAACAGACCGCTCCTAACAGCGTACCAGTTGGCGCATTACGCCTAGTTTGAGGATAATAATAAATAAGCAGACAAAGTATGTAGCTCAACCTATGTCTGTGTCCTGCAAACATAACGTATCCTCAAAGATTCCTGGCGACATGGCATTGCTCAGAGTTAGGAAAAAACACTATAACAAGCAGTGTTATTGTGAACAAATATGGTTAAGACCTTACTCTCCGGTCGACAAAGAAATGTTACAATAATGGCGGAAATAGCAGGGGTCTTGGTCCCGCGAATTCTGCCGCGGCGTCATATTTCAATATTTATCTATTTATTTTTGTATTGGAACTATGCGTGTATCTTGCGTCGATCGAATCGTTATGAAATGAGCTAACTTATAATAATTGAATTAATTCAGTTCTACCTGCATAGAAATTATCTATATTATGGGCAAATAGGGAAATCATAAATTTCCCGAAAAAAAAGAGTTATTATATAAAATCTTTGAAAAATGTTTATAAGAATAATTTAATATTGTTCAATATTTTTTACAAAATGCATATTAAAAAACGCATTTAAAAAAAAAAGTACAAACCATACATATGCACCATAGACATGAATCATTCGCACGCGTTCATATCACGCATTCACATCACTACCTAATCGATCGACTCATGTGAGAGATCCTTCTTTCCTTTTTCGCTATCCCCACCCTAATTATATCAGTTCCAAAAAAGTGCATTACAAACGAACGCGCGTGCGGCCCCCGTTCGCATAAAACCACCTTAGAAACTCAAAAATCGAAACACAACTATCGAAGGTCTCAGTCAAAACTCTGCTTCACCCGACACATGGTAGGTAAATGCCTTAACAATAAGTAAAACATATTTTAAAATTGTTTTTTTCATAGCAGCACGTTTGTTTTTCTGAAGGGTTAGGCAGATGCTGTTATTAGGTCCTGTTTAGTGTTTAATACCAACTAATTTAATTTAATACTCCAAGCTGATACTGCGAATTTTCTAACAGAAAAACACATTAATATTTTGTTCGACGTGGAATTATAACCTAGAACCTCACATCCCGCAGCCCCACTTGCGTTCACTTTACATTTAAATTATCTCATACTTAAAAGCAAATCTCAGAATAAGACGCCACTCAAGATTATGTAGATTCTCCACAACTCACAGAATATGATCCGTTAATTCCAAAGGGTATCAAGTTCTCGCTTTGATTAATGCTTAAACAGCCGATTAGTAATTCGAGGTTAGAAGACATTGTTTACTTACTGACGTTAAGCATTAAAGGGTTGGGTGGGAAGCTTCAAAGAGCAAACGATAAATAAATACCGACTATGTTTTTAAACTGCCTCATTATTCTAGTGAATGCTGCTGTTGAGCATGAGGTTTTGGGTTCAATTCCTGGGTTAGCAAAGTGTTATTGGGTTTTTCGCCGCGACTGCGCCGAGGAGCAGCCTGCCTCGACACATCGGTTGCAACATACATGGGAATTAATAACAGTGAAATGTGGGCAATCATTTAATAAAAAACACAGCTTCAAACCCATACTCCCTAAAGTGTACGCATTGTTGGCATTCGATTGTACCAGCAATGATTAAATTGTACTGAATGACAGGACAAGATGCACTATTATTCAAGTTCATTCATCCTTGTAAACGCATGATACTCGACGTGTTCAGTGTAATGTACCATCACAAACATATGGGCTATTCGACGGCCGCAGAATGGCAACACTGGACATTCCGACGTGTATACGGCACATCGGATGACCTGCTTGCGGTACGCTTGTAACTTTGGTGCAGTGCATACACCTTTTGTTTCTAGATGTTTGGGGTTATTCTTGAAATGAATACTAATTTCAATGTTAAATCAACGCCAAAAACAATATGTAATGTTATAATTAATTTACCTACTCAATTTTAAAGCATATTGGCTTATTAGTATCCCAATTACTTTAATAGCATTATATATCTGCCTAGCCTTTTCCCAATTACATTGGTGTCGGCTTCCAGTCAAACCGGATGCAGCTTAATACCAGTATTTTACATGGAGCGACTGCCTATCTGACCTCCACAACCCAGTAACAGGGTAACACGATATCTCGTGGTATGACTGGTTGTCAGATTTTCAGGCCTCTGACTACTCGTAACGGCTGTCATAGATCTTAATTTGACAACCGGGACCGACGGCTTAACGTGCTATCCGAGGCACGGAGGGGTCTCGGTATGAAATGATGGTCACCCATCCACAGACCGACCGCGGCAAGCGCAGCTTAACCTCGATCGATCGATCTGTGCGGCTGTTACTTAGCCACGAGCCCCTCTATTTTAATAGCATTATAATAGTTATATTAAATAAAAACGAATTGACATATTTCCAATGTCATTCAAGTGGATTTATTTTATGGTAGAAAAAAGTATTTTAAGTTTATGTTTTTAAGAGTAACCTTAGGTGTCTGTTCTCGTAATCTCTTATTATATAGATAAATCTACATTCCAAATATAGTATAGGTATCTAAATTTATACATTTGTTGTGGAAACTTCTTACCACAAAAATTTATAACTTTACTCGTAGAGTTATACAATGCTTTTCAAAGATTTATCTGTATTTATTGTGTATATTTTTATTCGTAAGGTAGGTTTTATGCAAAGTTCGTCCGTCGCCTCCCGGATAAGCGATGACGTTTCCATAAGACGTTTTAAAACGTGGAAGTCAATGAAGAGAAGAAAGAAGAAGAAAAATAGTAGTGAGCAGAGGTCGGGTTGGTTACTTGGCAGAGCTCCTGGAGTATTTATCCTGGACACGCTCACAAGCGCATTTTTCTATCCACAAACTTTTATAACTTGAAAGTTTATTTTTATTTTTATGGAAATATTTAAACTTTGATGTATACAACTGGTACTTGAACCGTAGCAACGCTTTTCTGAACCGTACCAACGCCTTAATCGACTAACTTATTGTATAGCTGCCCCAACTAAAGCATTCAATTTAATATGGGCATTAAAAGACACTTACATGTATAAAAACTAATTAAATGATTTTATATTTAGCGTTGGCTTTTTTATTATCTTAAAAGAAATAATACTATTTTTGTATAATAACTTTCGTGAGACATATTCATATCAATTATTGTTCACCGGTTACTACTCACGTGCGAAAAATTCGGGAATTGCCCGACTAGTTTCGAGCTCGAACGGAGCCCTTAGTCATGAGCTGAGCCCGCAGCGATGTCGCGAGTCAAAATGTTTCTTTTTGTGACACAGTTTGACTAACAAAAAAAGCCAATTCACAAATTGCTACAATTTTAAGGTAATTAAGACGAAATACCCAACCCTACGAACGCGAGCCACGAGTGCTCCCGGCCGCCATTACATCAGTAATGGCCAATTGAAAGTCGAAATTTTAAAGTACCCTCAGTTACGTCACTAAATGCAGCTGCAAGAAACGACCGTTTGAGAACTCCAATCAGAGGAAATTCGAAAACTTGACTTGGCAAGTTAAAGTTATTTAGTTGGTGGTTATTACGTTTGCGAATATAAATTATTCTGAAAAAAATTTGAAGTGTTTCGTCGGTTTTTCTTTTTAACAAGAATGGGACAGCACGTTTCGTTCTGCGGTAGAGAGAGATCTTCTGTTGCGCATTTGCGCCGCATGTCGCGGGTTTACAATTTTTTTTGAGAAACAAAGTTTGAATCTTATTTGTTTGCCGTAAAGATAAAGGCTCCAGGTCAGTGTATGTGGATGTGTCAATATAAGAAACAATTTCAAAAAAACCATTAACATACAATTTGATATTCTCACCTTAATTATTATCATTATTAAGAGTTTGAAAGCTTGGTTGAGTATAAAACAATTTTATTCAGTAACTGACTTGCTATCTATAAAATAATATAATTAATTAATTGGCATCCAATAATACGCTGTATATAAAAAATATTAATGCCAAATTTATAATATATTAATGTATGTAAACTTATAAAATTTATATTGTACCATTAATGTTATCATATTAATTGTGTCTAGTAATAATAAAAAAATTATGTACAACATAATATTTGCATGTCACCACTATGACTAAGTGTTAAGGATTTATCAGTATTTAAATAAGACCTAATTGTACTAATACTTATCGCAAATAAAGGAATTCATTCATTCATTCATTCATTCTTATAAAAATTATCATCATCCCCCTTAAAAAAATAACGAGCGATATTTGAAATTCGACGCGCAGATTGTAATATCCGTTCTTTTCAATGTCTCCGCCGATAATCGTGTACGTATCACTTTGATCTCATTTTGATTCCCACGAGCATCTTAGGGTTGTCTCATAAAAATATATTATGTACTTTAAATATTTTTTGGGCGATTTGCTTATTGCGTGTCGAGTCATGTGTTCAATATCCCGACAAAAATATATTTATATTACTTACTTTGGTGAAATGTATAACTTCCATGTTAATTCTACCTACTGCCTACAGGAACTGTGAAAAGACGACGCTGCCCAGCTGTGCTAACTCTGCAAATTCGAACTGGACCAGATTACAAGAGAAATCATTGGGATCTACACTTTGGAAAGTGGCAATTAGCTTCTGCCAATTCAAGGTACCTGTAAACTTTCTAATTGAAAAAATGATTTGAAAATTGTCTTTCTTAACGCCGACAACCCTATCTTGTGTTAACGAAAACACTTCTATATTTTGACGAGATTTTGTTTCAATACAATTATCGGGCTGAGTGTAGGTATCTAGTATGAATTTACTTTGCATGATATTATCGTTGTTGTTGTTTCGTGGTAAAGGGCAACGTCCGATTAAACTGTTATTTGTTCTGACAGTGTAAACCTTTATACTGTTAACGTTTCGCAGAGAATTTCAGCGTTAGTTTTTTATAGGAGATGGAAAAATATCCATTGAGAAGTTAATGTTTTTTGCGGATATGATATGAAGATTCAGATGAAGTTATTGCGACGGACGCTATTTCTAAACACTTTACGAGTGGTACGCTAGTTCTAAAACACATCGCTATCCGTGCACCCCGACACGGACAGGTTAGGTTCGAAGCGCCAGTGACCGAGCGTAGTGAGTGACCCCCGTACCCCCGTGTTCAGGTTTTTTCTGACCTTAAAGACACAAAAATAGGAGCATTGTAAAGCGGGGCTCTGTCGACCCAGCCACGGTCATTCGATATAGCGGTTTTCGACTCAATGTGTTTTCGAACTGGCGTACCATTCGTTAAGTTTTTCGAAATAGCTTGCGTCGCAATAACGTCATTCGAATCTTTATATTACTCCCGTTTTTAGCTATTTTTGAGTCGTGTTAACTATATAATGCTTAGGCATTGATAGCCCAGTAGTATGATCGTTATACTGGCAAGTCAAAGGTCGCAGGTTCGTGCTCAAGGCATAATGTTTTCCTTTACGGTTTTTAAGCAAGTGATAATTGTCAAACAATAATATTTAATACAGATAAAACTTTGAAAAGTATTAACGCATGCCTAGCGAACCTTAAAATTAAAAAAAATATGTAAAAAGACACAAAGCCATCTCGACCTAGTGGTCAGAGCGCCTGGAGTATTTATCCGGGAGGCGCAGGTTCGAATCCTGTTCGCGACCGTATTCGTTTTCCACAAAAAATTATAACAATATAATTCAATCATTATGAATGATAAATCTGCCGCGGTTTTTCTCAATCTTTATCAGGGCTTCAAGTCTAAGAGGGTGTAGGTCATCTGGATTTGGCGGAAAGCGAGAAGTGGTTGTGGGGAGGGAGGCGAATCTGTCACCCCTGCCACAGAAGACGTGCCGGAGTGCGCTCAATAATCTTCGGCCATCGTGAGCCGTAGCTTGCGGGCGAAGGACTTCATTAATTTGTTGACTGACCAGCAACAAGTTCGAGAAGTCGAGGGCCGCGGTGAATAGGTACAGCTGCAATGCCGGAACCCTGTTGAAGGTTTGGGGCGAACCATGTGGTTTTAGTACCTACTTATCCGCATAACGTCTACGGTGGATTTTAACATATAAAAACATACCTACCAAAATTTTACACGGAATGACTGCCTAACTGACCTCCTAAACCCAGTTACTGAGTAACACGATATCTATTGACTGAGCTTGCTAATCTAAATAGAAAAATAAAATATGGCTGAAGTACAATGTACAAACAAAACACGCATACAGCATCTACGCAGTAGCAGTAATAGCTTAGTGGTATGACCGTTGGACTGAAAAGTCAAAGGTCGCAAGTTCAAATCCAAGGCACGCACCATTGACTTTTTGAAGTCATGAGCGTATTATAAACTAAAATATGCTTAAAACAATGAAGGAAAACATCGTGAGGAAACCAGCACACCTGAGACATTTTATCGATGGTATGTAAAGCCATGTCAGAGACCTATGGGTGGTTTAAACTCTGACATTAGGTAGTTCAACAACCAGACTATAAAAAGAAGTACCTACGTATTGCGACGGAGAAATGTAATCAGGTACAGATATTAGATCGCTGTGCCTAATCCTGCTTTTAAAGCGATATGTTTTACATGTAGGGGCTGGCAGCGTGCCTACATTTTATACCAAGCCATTTGACGGAGGATTATCTTAGACCGGCTATCCAATAGACAAATTGGGGTGCATCGATTGTCAGATAGTGCTTTTATATTTATATTACGAATAAAGTTACAAAACTAAAAAAACTCACAAAAAAGGTTTCTTTATTCTTTTTGCTCGGCTCTTACTACTAAGTAGATAGGCGTGATGCTAAATAGCCTCCCTCAAGAATTGAGCTATCAAATACAAAAATATTTTTTCAGATCCTACTGGCAGTTCTTCAGTAGTTCTAGAGATCAGCGCGTTTAAACAAACGAACTCTTCAGCTTTATTATATTACAAGTAATTTTGGGAAATTATCATTGTTTTTTGACAGATAAGGGTAAGTACTGATGGCTTATTTTTTTTTTTAACTCTTCCTTGATTTTACACATGACTATTGTTTAATTAGATAATTTGTGTGCTTTGCGGACATGGGATCTGTTAAACAAAGGTAAAATAATAATAACAATTGTACCCTTATTCTAAATCCTTAATCCAAAATTAGGACCATTAAGCTGCCGTTTAAATAAATACAATTCTCATAAATCAACAGTCAGGTAATAAACGCTTTCTATGGTTTTTGTTTAACATTTGGAATTCGCGGTGTTTTGTGGGATTTTGCGGTGTAGTAACATAATTATTGAAATTTCCCAGAATTACCCTACGCAGAGAATAGTATAACTACTTAGTATAAGTACGTAAAAGTCGCGTGACTCTTACATAGAAACTGACATATTACCCCATTTATAGTATTAGAATAAATATTATATGGAATGGGACTAGACAAGGGAGAGCGGGCAACATTATTAACACTGACGTAACGACGAACGTCACCTATTGTCCTAGGTGAGAAATGAGTGCGATGCGACGCGAAATATAATGAGAGAATGTCCTTGCAGATGTAACCGTGTGCATTACGAGTGAGAATCAAAAGTAATTCAATGGCTTATCACGCCACCGAGTTTTAGTTTAATTGGTCGAAATAGACTATAGTTACAATTAGAAGCCATCTCTTTCTCATGGACAAAGTTAGTACTAAAAGTGCAATCAAATCCACCGTAATCACGTGAAAGTCAGATTGGTAATTTTTTTTTTTTTGTTATTAGCTGACAGGGGAATTATGCTGTTTACATTTCTAGGTAGTTCCTGAATCGGTGTTTACTAGATACAATAAGTTTAAGGTTTAGGGACATTGCTTACGCCTTACGTGCTAGTTTTCTCATTAGTGGGTTGCATAATCATCAATCAAATAATTCGTTATTAAGTTAGTACCACCAATATGTGTAACTAGTTCTTTCTAAAAGAATGAAAAGAAGGGGTTACTCGGTTATTTACTTAACACCATAATAAGATGCTTTCTAGTACCTACTTGCGTCACTCTAAGTACTGAAAAAGTATGTTATCTTGGCATCGCATCTCGTCACTTTAGCATTTGTCACTCACGTAGGACACTGGGTGACGTAGGTCCTTGTTATATTTTCGCATCGTATAAGTCAGACGTAACAAATTACGTTTGGCGCCATTTATTTGGCTTGGGAGTGCTAAAATGGTCGTTTTATGTGTTTTATTTATAAACGGTGAGGGTAATTTATTACACCGGTGATAGTTGGAGCTCTGAGGACAAAACATGACTTTTATTGTTGACTACTTAATTCTGTTCCATCACGTAGAGTGATTCGTTTTTCTGTGCGACGTGGACGAATTTCACAAACGTCTTTTCCTTTTTTTTGAGTTTTGTTTTGTGGCAATTTTTTTGGTTTTTACAAATGAAAAATTATGACTCTGTCTCCAAACAGTCGATCAAATTTTATTCAAATGTGACCTAAATGTTAAATTTGCTTTCTGATCTATATTATTCTTTTAGGAGCCTTAATGTTTTTCTCCATTATATTTAATACTAACGTTTTGTCTAGTTAATTGCACGTTACAAATCAATTTAGTTTTAGAAAAGCCTAAACTGTTGATCACCAATTCAACTTTTTGTTACGGTACGATTGCATTAATAGCATTGATAACATATCGGCTTCTAAGCTACAGGTAACGGTTTGAATTTCCGCGCAGAACATTTTTATGAAATTTTTCATTTTTATGTAATTGTCCCAGGTCTTAACATTCCTGTATATAACAAATTTATCATTAAGATTTATCTGCATTATATATATCTATTTCTTTCTAAAAGAATAATGAATCACGTTTTCTCCAAACTTATAATATTTTTGGGTCAATTCCCAATTGGCGGGATGCAATGCTCATATTTAAGGTTAAACCACAAAGTTTTGACACTGGAACTTGATTTATTAGTTACCTCCACGCCTTTTTCCAAGTTCCCAATCTAAGAGGAAACCAATAAACGAAGTGTTCTGAGAAATAGATCAGCCGATAGGAATTATGTATGAGCGGGTTTTCTTTACCTTCGTAGATCTATTTATTTATTGATAAGGCACCCCAACGACTTACTCACTAATACATACACAAAACAAAAATCACATAGTTTTAGGCATAGTGAATTCGTCATTTACAAAAGTGTCATAGAACTTAACAAATGATGTTAGATAATGTTAGTTGAATAATTTACAAGTCACAGGGTGAAAAAGAAAAAAATATTAAAAATAAAGTTAACTTGAGCTGGTCACAAATACAACGTGAATTAATATTTTTTTACGGAATAGCAAAAACCGAAATTGAAGAGAATACAATAATTAGTTAATAAGATTATTAGGCGGTTGGTGTCACACAAAGGTCTTGAGACTCCTAGCTGGTTATAAGTTTCGTACGGAATATGCGGAAAGAGTTAAAGAAGATGGCGATGCCATTGGTTCGTGTACCGATTTTATTATAGTTTCTCATTAGACGGTTCATGGGTGCGATGCTACCAAGGTTGGTACGACTTGCAGTTGTGGCAAAGGTTATGGTCTCGCGACTAGGTCTTGTTTTAGATAGAGGTACAGCTATATTTAATTCTGCCAAAAGATCGGATCTTTAATATTGTTGTTCTATAGTTATACTGTTGTACTAGTTATGGGAGCGGAGTTGTGATGAATGAGCGGGAAAAGTCGCTTTGTAGATACGAATACTTCTGAGATATAGATAGTTAACTTCTGCCTAACTTGTTCATACTGCCTAATAAACAAACAATTATGCAATTATTATGGTACTTCCACAAAATTAAGGGTAGTCATGCAATTACCTGTTCACCGCCCGCCCGCAAATATATGCACATACGCAAGCGGTGAAAATTGCGACTACCACCAACTACTTTACACGTTTCCCCCCCCCCACGGGGCATCATCATGAGCTGTTAGACCGTGCTGTGTGCCCAACAAGCAATCATTGTGCTCTCGCAAGCTCTGCTCATTAAACTAAATAATTATTACGACCATTATACAAGATTTATTTATTTATTTACTTTACTCATAAACACATAGAGGTGTACACCCACATTTCACAAATGCTGTTATTAAGTCCCATGTAATAATACGTGGTTGGCCTACTACTAAACTCCGGGCTGCTACTGAGAATTTCCTTTCAGAAAAACTCAATAACACTTTGCCCGACCATAATCGAACTCGAGACCTCGTGTTCAGCTGTCGCGCTTGGGACCACTAAACCATCGAGGCCGTTGTGTGCAGTACTACTACCGACTAAAACTCCCACGATCCTACTCAACCTTTATCTAGGTCCCAGCTCCGCGGCAGCATCCACCGTAACATCGGTAGGTCATGGTCCGATGTCCGCTGTATGACTGGCCCCAGTTAGCCTGCACATCAACTGCAGCCTGATACTTCACCGTGGCACATTTACTGAAGCGTGGTGCGTGACCGTCTCGGGCATGGCGCTGGTCAGCTGCCTGGGCTATTTATCCCGGAGGTGTAGATGCAAATGATTTTTTCTTTCCACAAAAATCTTATGACATTAATTAAGGTTCGATACCATGCGTTAATAATTATATTAATTTAGATTCATATCAATTAATGTTCACCGGTTACTACTCACATGCATTTTTCGGGATTGCCCGACTAGTTTCGAACTCGAACGGAGCTCTTAGTCATGAGCTGAGCCCGCGGCGATGTCGGGAGCCAAACTGATATGAATATGTCTCACGAAAGTTTTTATACAAAAATATAGTTGCAATTCAGGATATTCATTCACACAATTTGTTTCGTACATAGTAAGAATCAAAATCAGTACATATTTTAATTCTATGATACCCTGACATCCAAGATATACTGAGCGCACTGTACTTGATTAAACAAGAAGGCGTAAAGAATGGCACAATAAAGTTAAGCAGGTGGAAGGAAAGGAAACCTTAATCCATTTGGTGTATTTGTTGCAAAGACTATTTCTATTCGAAGCCACTTGAAATTCTTCAGTTCATTGCTTAGGCGTCTGACACTATAGATGGATACCATGAATTTTATGTTGTGTTAGGGCTGGCGTACATCTGGCAAGACAGCGCGGCTCGTTTGGACTTTCAAAATTTTATTACGTCGTATGATCATAATTATGCATCACACTTGTGTTCCCTGTAGAATAATGTCCCATTTAAAAGATGGGTGAGTCTATTTGCTATTAATCGGACCCCATTATAAACTCCGTGTGTTTTCTAACAGAAAAAACAATAACACTTGGCTGACTTGGGATTCGAACCCGAAACATCACGGTCAGCAACCACGTGACCTATCATTCAGTCTCGCTTTTATTAACATCGAAAATTAATAAGAGAATTCCTAAATTTTTAAGACTTTCATAGTGTACACAGCGGTGCAGTAACGTGAACGCGCGAGCTGCTACTCCGCGAACCGCCAATTCGGCACACCCGCACTTTTATTCGGTTAGTGTATGTGTCACGTTTAGAAAACTTCAACTTTAGTTGTTCATAGCCAACTTCTTTCGTCGGTAAACAAGCGCGGTCATTCCATAGATGTGGACACTGACGGCATTTTTATCAGAGCGACTCCGTGCTTCGGGGCACACGTTCTACTGTCAGCCCCGGTTGTTAATTAAATCAGTCGCTAGCCAAGTCAGCGGTGTACGAGTAGTTTGAACATCTCTGACATAGTATAATATATATAAGATTTCTCGTAACTACATGAAATAAAATCAATTAATAAAAAACAAAAAATATAGAGAAACAAATATCCTTTTCCAAAAATTACAACATGCATTCGGAAGCATATTTTACGGTCGACATTCGTTACACCCCAGATACCGCCGACTGCATGATGATTGGAAAAGGATATGCGTTTCTCTATGTCTTTCATCTTGTTTCTCTCTTTTCAGTGCAATCGGGTTATTTGTTTTTAGTTTAAACGTAAGAACGTACTTTTTTGTAGTATTGTGTTAAAACAGTAGCATTCAAGTGGTATATGGTATACCTATATTGGAAATAGGCTATTTACTAGCTTTATTTTTGTTATAAAAATAAAACCTTTCGTGGAATACAGGCGTAGTGGTGCGGTCCTATGCATTCTCCACGTTGTGCCTCGCTAGATGTGTGCCGGCCCTATGAATAGGAATTTAAGAAAGGTGTTGATTAAATTAGGTACCATCCCACGCAAGTTGAGGTCTGATGTAAATGAAAAACGTGGCGAATAAATGTACTTTGGGTAATGTATTTTCTTTTTTGAATTTTTTTATTTTATTTGAGTCACTATTTGATGTACTGGTGTTAGATAATAAAAGGAAAATATTTGATATTAGATAGTCACCGTGACTGCGTCTGTGCAGTAAAAGGTGGCCTATGTCCTTTCTCAAAGTCCAACCTATCTCTTTACCAAAATTCGTCCAAATCCGTTCAGCGGTTTTGCGTGATTGGGTAACAAACAATGAAGGGTGACAAGTAATAAACATTCAAATTTTAAAGTTAACGATTTTTTTACCTAGCATTGACCTGCGCCTCCCGGATAAATAGTCCAGATTCTGACCACTAAGCCATCGGAACTTCTGCTTGCTACACCGAATTCTTCTTCCATATTTTAGTATGTCTTTTTGTATATTCGCAGGATCGAATCCTGCTCACGATCGTATTTTTGTTTTCCAAAATTGTATAACCTAATATTTATTGATATTAAAAATGTATCGCTATAGGACTGCTTTGTTGCGTTAGTAGTCGCATGCAAAACTACTGAGTGTGAGCTTCTAGGTTGAAATCCCGAATCCCAATACTCTCATAGTCATAACAGTTACAACATTATTTTATTAGGTTATAATATTAAATGGAAAAAGAATACGGTCGTGAGCAGGATTCGAACCTGCGCCTCCGGGATAAATACTCCAGGCGCTCTGACCACTAAGCCATCTCGACCTCTGCTCACCACCGCGAATTCTTTACCCACATTTTAACACGTCATTGCTATTTATTCAGTACCTATATTAGCTAAGCATGCGTTAATGCTTTTCAAAGATTTATCTTTAATTATTTTAATAATTTTAATAATAACAAAAAAAAAACAGATATATATTAAATTTCATATTTGATATTTCTTCTTTATCGTTCATAGATGTACTACAAGTTTATCGCACATTTATTCATTTAGATAGCATGAGCATTTTTACCATCTGTAGCTGATGGGATAAATTAAATTAAATTAAATTATTAAATTAAATTAAAAATGTTTATTTCAGATAACTAAGATCCAATTTGTTAGTAGTATAATACAAATAAAACGCGAATTTTGGTAACAATAGGGAAAAAAGCGTTGGTGCGAGCGAATAGCCAACTCGGCGGACGCGACTGTATTTCTTCAACTACTGCGGGTGTTCGTTACAAATTATTCACCTTATAGATTAAAGCTACCCACCAAAGTTTTTATAAACTTTAATTATAAGAGATCACAATAGATGGCACTACATGTTTCAAAATTACAATCTAAGAATTTAACTTTATAATTTTACACACCTAATAATAAATATACATATTAATTTACGTCGCCTACACCATCTGTAAAACAATTCATTTTTATTATTAACACGCTTTTATTAGCTTCACCTGTAACTAACTATGTAAGAAAATCTTGGAAGTTAAATTTGACCCACTTTCCGGTTTCCGATTCAGCTGAAATTTTGCGTACACGTTTAGTTTGGATGACAATGCATGGTGAGCTAAGTGACGTCATTCTAAATCCAATATGGCGGACTCCCAAAGATGGCGGACTAGGCATTTTTTATGCACTCCCGCGATATGGGTATCAAATGAAAGGGTTTGCTGAGAATCAAACGAAAAATAAAATGACGTCACCCTAAATCCAACATGGCGGACTTCCAAAGATAGCGGTCTAGGCATTTTTTATGCACTCCCGCGATATGGGTATCAAATGAAAGGGTTTGCTGAAAAAATACAAAAATTAAATGACGTCACCCTAAATCCAACATGGAGGACTTCCAAAGATGGCGGACTAGGCATTTTATGCACTCCCGCAATATGGGTATCAAATGAAAGGGTTTGCTGAAAAAAAATACGAAAAATAAATGACGTCACTCTAAATCCAACATGGTGGACTCCTAAAGATGATAAATTATAGTTTAAAAAACGAAAAAACACGCTTTTGTAACTAGCCGTACTAAAAAGTAGAAAATAATTTTCTATAAATGCAAAAACAAAATAGAGTGATTATGAATAAAACAGTTTATCGTAAAAAAGCGTGGGGTGCTCGATGTCAATTGTTGTAAATATTTAATTGAAGTTTCTTAAGAAGAACCCCATGCTTTTTTACGATAAACTGTTTTATTCATAATCACTCTATTTTGTTTTTGCATTTATAGAAAATTATTTTCTACTTTTTAGTACAAAAGCGTGTTTTTTAGCTTTTTAAATTAAATACGTACCTTTTTTAAATATTTCGTATCAATCATGTAGTACATTATATACACGAGCTTCAATTACCAGTTTCGTAACCAATATAAACGAAAAACATATTTGACTATAGTACCAACTGAAAAATTGCCATGACGTAGTATGCATAAACAAAAAGGCTATTTCGGACCAACTGAATCGGATTACGAAGTCCGAACGAAATACTTTACATGTGGGATTACCCGTCAGTCAAAATCCATTTTCGGGCAAGCTCGTATTTTCGTAGTACGTATACCAATAAAATATTGAAATTTATGCGAACTAGTTTTGTTTTAAGTTACTGCAAGAAGATTGATAGAGGATAACCGCGTTTTATTAACCCGTCTAAAAAGTTGTAGTCTCTATTTTAGGGTATCTTTTTATCAAGAATGGATCCATGTTTGGCCACCAACTCGTCTGATGATAAGTGACGGTGTGGCCGAGGATGGAGCACGTAGATCCAGAAGAAATCTATTCACTCTAAGTATAGTCGATAGATTTGGGGATTTGGGGAGTAGATGCAACTGCCCGTCTCCCACAACGGTTGCACCGGACTACATCCTGAAACACGACTAGGTCGCTTTGCGGCATGGCTTCGCCTGATCGGTGGTAACCAGCCGCGCCCGAAGCCTCCCACTAGAGTTGTCTTGCCTATTTTGAACCACCCAGGGATCACGTGTAGGGATTCCATTTTACGGGTGCACTAATACGGGTGAAGGCAACTCAGCCCCCAAAAGTTTCGTCTCTCAAAAGGAAAAATGGGACCCTTATAAGATCAATTCGTTGGCAAATTAACCTATGTTTACATGGTCCTTATAGGAGTGCTCTTTCCTCAAAATGTATTTCCGTGTAACCTCCTAGTTGGCTAAGTGTTGGATGGCGCATAACGATCTCCGGCAAATGTGACATTGGTGGCTCGCCGCCCGACCAGCGCCAGGCCCGAAAGGCTGGGCGCCGTGTCTTAGCACGTGCGCCACACTGGAGTGACTGTGCAGGTTAACTGTGGCCAGTCTGTACAAACCTCGGAGTGTCCGTTGACGCCCTTCAACGGACCATAGCTTGCCAGGGTCGCGGTGACTGCCACTGCGAACCCAGGATCTCGGTAAAAGTAAGGACCGTGTGGTTTTTTGTTGGGAGAAGTCTGGCACAGAGTCTATGATAGACTCTTTTTTTTTGGATGAAAAATATCGGGGCCTCTGTCAGAAGCCGCAGAAATCAACTAAGAATATCTTGCACTTGCAAAACTGTAGTGGTGCAACTTATTCATTCTCAAATCATTAGCAGCTTTTGTAATAAACACAAAGTGAGAAAGTGATAACTAACCTAATTTCTGCACTAAAGATCAAAATACATATATACACAAAAATATTTTAAAGTTACGAGAAATAAGCATCGGTGCTACAATTTATAAACTAACAAACAAATGTATGAGTTTCAATTTGACAGACAAAGTCAAGCAAATGTATATTTACTCATCTCCATATGGGAGTACTCGTTTCTCAAAATGTATTCCCGTGTAACCTCCTAGCTGGCTGGTTGCAGCAACATAAATAAAACATCGGAGCCGCACTAGTCCGCTGCCGGAATAAACTAAGAAATATCTGGAACTTGCAAAACAGCAGTGGTAGAAGTTATTTATTCCCTTTGGACTAAAAATGCTAGTAAAAATGTTTTAACTATGGCAACAGAAAATATAGTTTTGGATTTCTTATTTAATGTTGTATAGCGGTATAAGATACTTTAGTTATTTTGTTTTAAACTATGCGAATTTGTTTCAAGTAATTAGCACTAACAGTACCACCAGTGTTGAGATGGATGTGTGGAGTGATAAGAATAGATAAGATAAGAAATGAGTATATTAGAAGAAGTTTGAAAGTAGCGCCAGTAACAGAAAAGTTGAAAGGAAACCGTTTGTCTTGGCACAGACACGTGATAAGGAGGGATGAGACACATGTGACTAAGAGAGTAACGAATGAATGTAGATGGTTGGAGGGGAAGAGGGAGACCGAAGATAAGATGGATGGATTGTGTGAGGGATGATATGAATAAAGAGGGAGTAAACGATCACCTGATGATCGATAGAGGAGAATGGAAGGGAACAACATATTGCGTCGACACCAAATAACTTGGGATCAGGGCAAGAAGTAAGCACTAATAGTACCACATTAACCCTTATGCGCACGACGTCAAAAGAAAGTCAGTCACAGTAGTCGCGCGAAAATGGCGGATATATTCGCGAATTTAGCAAAAATGGCTACTGTTCAAAAAGTAATGTACCGATTAGTATGAAATAAAAGCTATTATAATCTACGATGACGGTAGTTTTATTTAAATAATATTATATTACAATACTGATTAATATAAAAGTATGCTTAATGTCACGAAAACAAAAGAAAAAATACTTATTCTTTATAGGGGATCAATCAAACAATAATTGATGCCATATATGTCTTGACAAAGAAGGAATAGTGCGTAAAGCCATCATCATCACAATCTGCAGTCTGACTTCACCCACTGCTGGGTATACGAGTAAGTCTCGCTTCATTCCTATCATTCTCCTCAGTTCTGTGCCAACCTCACCCAATTTGTCCATCTCGCTAATGATGTCATCAACCCATCTCGCCACTACTAGTAGAGTGCATACGTGTTAATGTCGCTAACTAGTTTTTGTCGTAAAAAGTCACATTTGGCGGTATTCCCACGCCAACATATAATATGTTCTATGACTATACAATATAGTCAGATGTCTAAAGCTATGACAATTAGTGTTACCATGAGATATCGTGTTCCTCATTAGCTGGCTGGTTGAGGTCAGATAGGCAGTCGCTCCATGTAACATATTCTTATCCGTTACACTGGAAGTCGACCCCAAAGTAACTGGGAAAAGGCTAGACAGACATTGTTATATTGTTCAGTAAAACATACTTATTCCTCTATTGAAGGGTGGCGTTATATAAGGGTTGATACATAAAATATTTTGACCGTTTCCTTGATATATATATTGGCCCTTACTCTCTATCATATGGTATCATAAATATTTTTTTACGAGCAAAAGGGTCGATTTCTGAAATGGCCCGAATGGGCTTTCTTATTTGTGTTGTTGTATCATGTATATTTATTATGAAACTTTTATTTTAGTTAGTCTATAGTTTTTGTCGACAAGGATTTGAAGACAAACTGTGTGGTTGGTCCGTTAAGCTGCACATGCTGCCGTCGGTGGTGAATGAGTGTCATTTCGTATCGAGACAATTCCGTACCTTGTAAAATACGCTAACCCATTAATTAACATAACATAGCATCACGCCTGTATTCCCCGAAGGGGAAGGCAGAGAAATACACAGTTGTACACCCACATTTCACCAATGCTATTATTAAGTCCCATGTAATAGGTGGTTAGCCTATTTACATCTACCGGGCAAAATGCCAAACTCCGGGCTACTACTGAGAATTTCCTAACAGAAAAACTCAATAACACTTTGCCCGACCCAAGAATCGAACTCGAGACCTCATGGTCAGCAGTCGCGCTTGGGATCACTAGACAAACGAGGCAGTTAACCACACTATTAATTACACCCAGTATTTTAAATGTAGAGGTCAGATGGGCAGTCGCTCCATGAAAAATACTTGTATTAAGCTCTATCCGGTTAGACTGGAAGCCTGGAAGTGGAAGCTTATTGATATCTCCATGTTGAGATGGTCTAGTGGTTACAGATTCCATTACTCCAGCTACAGGTTGTCTGTTCCAAATTATGTGACATTTTCAATGTGTACTTTCTAAGTTAATCTAAAACATAATAGACATAGGTATTATGGCTAAGGATAATACCATGAGAAAACATAGACGTAATGGTTTAAAATCGCCAAGCCGTAGTGAGCTAGCGCTGTGATTAATCCCCGTTCCTTCTCTGTATGAGAAGAGACCTGTGTCCTGTACTGTAGTTTAAATACTTGTTTCCCTTACTCACTCGGTAATTATATTTACTGCTTAATTATCCTATTTTCTTTTATAGAAATATTTATGCTCCCAATGTAAATAAATATCGAAACGAAACTCTTCGTTGACTAAAATTAAATTATACCGAACCAAAGATTTAATAACAAACTAAGCTACAAAGTTCGAAGTAACAGATAATTGAATACAGGAAAACTTATTTGCCTTTACTTTTCCTCGAAATCAATAATTAAATTTCTTGTAAATAAATACATTAAATTAAATTGAAAGTCGAAGGCCTTTTGTTAGTGAATTAACTTCAACGGTAACGTTTAATTTGTCAAATTATTTTTGAATACCTATTTTCGTTTATGAAGTTGAGAGTGTTAAAACTTGAACACATACCGAGATACAATAAAAGTATAATTGTTATGATGGTTATAGCCGCCTTGTGTCCTTCAAGGGGTAAAAAGGTTATATGTGGTGTTACTTGAATGGTTAAAATTATGAAGAAGTTACTTTGTTTGTTTCAGTCGGATTTGAAAAAAACTTTTTGCATTTGATAGCCCAATTTTTTAGGTTCTTGAGAAAGGTATAGGCGGTTTAACATCACGCTACGACCCTTAGGAAATAGCAAAGAGAAAAAAGCGGGACAGGTAGGTACAAATATTTAACAGAGAATTTGAAAATGGCACAATTTACAATTATATAATGTAGAAATAACATTACAACTTATTTTTCTGACTTTATTAACAATCTTCAGCTATTACTGTTAAGAGAAAGGACTGTTGGGCCCGGATTCCTTTATGCCGTTGACTTCTAAGAGAGATAAAGAGGCTTTGTAGTGCAACTGACACGCTGCAATTTATTAATATCATCAAATACAGAAAATGTAAAAATATGCTTACATTTTAGGTTTTGAATGAAAATAATGAGATTTTCAATTATTCACTGGTTTTTTTCGATTCAGTTTTCTTGAACGAAAACTTCGATGACAGCGATAGTATTATTGGAGTTTTTTGTTAGAAAATTAACAGAAAGAGACGGACGGAGGTTGGAACTGAGCCCGGTTGAAGGCAATAGGCTCACCACCTATTACAAGGGAGATAATACCTGCATCGGTAAAATGTGATTGACAACAGTAGGTATCTACTTCTCTGCCTCGTTGGTCTAGTGCCTGCAAGCGCGGCTGCTGGGCGTGAGGTTCTGGGTTCGATTCCCAGGTCGGGTAAAATGTTATTGGGTTTTTCTTGTAGAAATGTTTGACACCCTTGTGCTTCGGGGAGCACGTAAAACCGTCGGTCCGGCGTCTGATCTCTCTCCAGTCGTGTCGGATTGCTGTCCCATCGGAATATGAGAGTGAAGGAAGAGGGCACCTGTGTTCACGCAACACTTGTGCACTATAATATCTGCGTACTGAGCTAATCTCCGTGTAGATAGGCCGCCGTAACCGAAATATGGTCGGGAGTATAGTATTATTGCTTGTCTGCCTAACCCTTCGATGATAATGCTTAATACTTCGTGAATCCGTACTAATCAGATAAACAATCTTTGGAGAAGAGCTGTAGTTCGGATTCATTATTTTTAATTGTATATAGATTTAGTTGTTACTCACGTGATTTTTTCAGGATTGTCCGACTAGTTTCGAACTCGAACGCAGACCTTTTATCATGAGCTGAGCCCAAGGCGATGTCGTGAATCAAACAAAGGTAAGGTTGCCATCTCTAAAATCGGCTAACCCGGACAAGAAGTATGAAGACACGGATTTTGGAGCTCTAAACCCGGACATATCAACACTGTTTTAGTAAAGTAACTCAGAAATATAAATACTAGTTTTAATAGTTATAAATTTCCATTTGAAACTAAATTTTGCAATAAAATTATAACAAACTATTAGTAGTCTTGTATTTTAGACGTAATTGCGGCCGCTTATTTTCGATAGATGTGTCAGCAGCCTCAAACCTGGACAACAAATGAAACCCTGCCCGGACGCTCCCCGGACGCCCTCTAAACTAGGACAAATCCGGGAAAACCCGGACGGATGGCAACCCTAAACTAAATTACTACTAAATTAATCAATCAATCAATCAATCACTGCAAATAAATGATTGATTGATTAAAAACGTCATGCCAGAATTATATTTTAAAACTTTAGGTTAACATGACTAAATTTAAATTTGACATCTCTTATTGTATCCCTTCCCACCCTTATATATAATTCTAGTTTAGTTTACTACAACAGAATTGACGCCATTTTCTACAAGTCTCAATAAAAATGTCTAGCTATTTCTCAATGGCTCGGATTCCTTTATGCAGTTGACTTCTAAGGAAGATAAAAACGGCCTTGTGCCGGGACTGACCTACTGACACACCGCAATATATTAATATTAGCGAGCGTGTATTAAAATAAATGAACTTCGGTAAAATGGAGGGAGAACGTATAATATAAAATGTATTTTATTATATGTACTCTGTTTTATATACAGTGAATTATGTCGGTGAAGGTTATTGGTATTTTAATTTATACAATCATTCATAATTATTTTTTTATTATTAATATTACAGCAGGATAGTTCTTTTTAACGTCTTCATCTTTGAAGTAAAACTAAATTGTAACACAAAAAATGAAGGCGAAATCTTTCTTTCTTTCTTCTTTCTTTAATGGTAAGCGATTACCATCGCCCATAGACACCCGCAACCCCAGAGGAGTCGCAAGTGCCAGCCTTTTAAAGGGTTTGGGCCTCCGGTACCCTCACTCACTCAGCGAAACATAACGCAAGCGTTGTTTCACGTCGGTTTTCTATGAGGCCGGGATATCACCTCAGTCGAGCCGGCCCATTCGTACCGAAGCATGGCTCTCAAACGGTGAATTCATCGTTCAATCGATTCCCGGTTCTGGCAAACTGTGATCGAGTTTTCTGTTAGAGTTAAGAATTAATTGTGCCCTATATATGGTATTGGGCTCACCACCTGGTAAATGGTGAGTGTATTGCCACACATGTGACATAATAACGGCATTAGTTAAATGTAGGTGTACAAAAAACCTCTGCCTGTCCCTTCGGAGAGTACAGGCGTGATGGTATGTTATCATCTTCAAGTTATACAAAAATTACCTTACGTTGGATATTCAATTTGAAATTGTGTCCAATAAAATCATATTCTTTTCCTCATCAGGCTATTAGAACCTTAACAAGAAGATTAGAATATAAAAAAGCAAAAATCTCCATAGAAAAGCGTTAAAATATGAACAGAAAAGATTGTCAAGTATTAGCAGATTTGACATAAACAGAGGAAATGTTAATAGGATGTGAAAACGCGAATTAGTCAAAGAGAATTTAATCTATTATATTGCCACCCTTAAAACCCGAGACAGTGTGCCGGTACTTTTAATTTCATCATCTCGCGAAATGTTCCGAATGAATTATTCAATGGAGATACTACGATTCGGGAACAACGCGAAACGAGTTCCAAGAAATATTGTCTGTGAATATTTTTGATCGACTTTTAGAGGTCAGCATCAAAAGTTGAATTTCAAGGTGCAAAATAATCAGACTGTTAGGAAATACTCAACCATTAAATACTCCTCCAGACCGTATTTCGGTTACGGCGGCCTATGTCCACGGAGATTAGTCAAGTACGCAGGAGATATTATAGTGCACAAGTGTATGCGTAAACACAAGTGCACTCCCTCTTCCTTCACTCTTATATTCCCATGGGAGGGTAATCCTAGACCGACGGCTTTACGTGCTCTCCGAAGCACGGGGGTGTCACACCACCAAGTTCCTGCCTCCGGGCTGGGAGTCAAACCCAGGACCTCACGTTCAGCAGCCGCACTTGCGACCACTAGACCAACGAGGCTGTCCATAACCTGCCCAGAACTGCCCTCCTGCAAGACAAGGTTATTGTCTTACATAGAATGTACGAGCATTGATCACCACGCTGGTTCAATGCGTGTTAGCGTTTTAAAGAAGAGTAATAGAAAGTGCTGCGTCCAGAATCTTCTAGAGGAGTCGTTTATTTCGACGACGCGTAAGCTGTTCGAATAGCCGAAGTTGTTTGAAGCAGAACTTTCAACAGCAAATTTTTGCGTTTGAGAACCGTATACCGACGACTATAATAATAAATCTGCCTACCCTTTTCCCAATTACATTAGAGTCGGCTTCCAGTCAAACCGGATACAGTTTAATACCAGTTATTTTACATGGAGCGATTGCCTATCTGACCTCCATATCTCGTCATATGACTGGTTGACAGACTGTCAGGCCTCTGACTAGGCGTAACGGCTGTCATAGATCTTAATTTGCCAACCGGGACCGACGGCTTAACGTGCTCTCCAAAGCACGTAGGGGTCTCGGTATGAAATGATGGTCACCTATCTACAGACCGACCGCGGTAAGCGCACCTTAACCTTGACCAATTGAACTGTGCAACGACTATAATAATATCTATAAAGCAAAGCCAGTTTCTTTAGGTACTTACAATGCCTCTATACCCCCAAAAAAGAACGATCTTATCTCATCAATCACCCCTAATCAATATTCCATTTGAGCCTTAATAAGCGCTCGAAATCCTCAATTTTTGCATACCATTAGGCAATATAGCCCCATTTCTTAGCGTTTCCTCTTCGTTCTATTCCGTTTTGAAGTCTTAGGGTATGTACAGACGTGACACAGCCACACCACACTGCAGCTACAAAAATAATCACGTTTCCTGCAACATTTTTGCCGCTGTGGTGTGGCTGAGTCACGTCCGTCCAACCTTAAAAAAGTATGGACGCTTGAAAATGGCTGGCTATTATTGGTTGTGTGTATGTATTTTCGCGTACTACGATATGTAGTCTTGTTGGCAATTGTCTGACCTTGATGAGTTTGTGTGTATGTAGCTCGCGTATTGACAAGTTCAAACTGTAGGACCTAGTATGGTCCATATAATTTCTATGCATCATTACGTCTGTGACGTTATATTTTTATGTGGAGAGAAAAATATAATTTAAGAGTTCGCTATGCATGCGTTCATGCGTTTGAAAGATTTATCTGTATTATGTCTATATATCTATGTTAGGTCCATTGTAGGGCAGTGGCAAGTATGAATAATATTGGTGTCGCTACAACTACTTGAAGTTCCTTGGTGGAATCAATGACATACAAGTAAGCAGAAATAAAACTTTTTAACTAAATCATATTTCGGAGACGTCACAGATTTGTGGTCACGATGGTGATGTTCTCGGCATTGGCTACACGCTTGCGATAGCAAATTGTCATAAGTGTGGATGGAACTACATGTTTTTATACAATTACCCGGCCACACTTTTGTGGCTATGATGTGGTTGTGAGTGTGGCATGTCTGTACAAAGCCTTAATATCGGTGCACGTCTTTAGGAGCGTTTCATCAAAAGCTATTGTTTCGCCCTCGCCAGCCACTAATTGGAGTTTTTACCTCCATTCTCTTCTACGGCGTCGTCGGGCTTAAATTATGGATTTTGCTTTGTGTCATAATTATCTCTTGGATTAATTGTTCCGTTGTGCATGGTTGGATAGAAATTTGTTATAATTATTATTATTAACTCTGTAGCTATTGCCTTCTGCTTCATCTACTTTTTATTAATGTTCGGGCTAATAAATTGTTTATGTACAAATACTGATAATACTTTTGCTCGTTAATAAAACTGTCATACAGTATTATTTTTATGTATGTAAAGGCCCTGTAATGCTTATACAATTTTTTTATTTTTGTAATGTAACATAATACACACGAACGAGTCTCCAACCCGCAGCCCTTGCCGCACTGTGATAATGCTCTCCCAGTTGAGCGAGATACGGAACTTTTCAATGTACTTCAAAAAATAAAATTGATTATACTGTTTTTTTTTTTTTTTGTATTCCACAACTATCACACAACGCCGTCTAGTCTCAAGCTAAGCAGAGCTTGTGTTATGAGTACTAGACAACTGATAAACATACTTATATATTTCTAAATGCATACATATTATAGATAAATTACACCCAGACACAGAACAAATGATCGTGCTCATCACACAAACATTTGTCCTGGGTGGGAATCGAACCCACGACCTCCGGCATAGCAGTCAGGGCTACTAACCACTAGACCAACAAGTTACTAATCCAGTGCATGTTTAGATACATCCAACAAAAATATATTTGACTCATCTCTTATTCCTATAAAATATAAAACACGGTGCCCTGCCATGACCGTCTGTTTGTGCACAATCCTTTGAGACATATGAAAAAAAACATCACGGCTGTATTCCCCAAAGGGTTAGGCAGAGATGTATGTATATGTGTATGATGTAGATGCATGTGTAGTTGTAGTATGGCTACGTGTGACCGATACTTTTATAAAGTCCCATTTAAAGATTTTTGCTTGTAAAAAACGAATTAAAAAGGATTTGTATAAAATGCTAAAGCTTTTTAAAATAAAGAGATTAACATTTACCATTTTGTGTTAAATAAAAGCTTACAAAGTCCACTTAGATTAACACAGCGATTTACTTGAAAATAGCGTCTAAATTAGTCAGTGTCAGACTCGCCCACACAAATGCAATATAACGTTAAAAGCCTTTAAAAGGTGCAGCCACATATATCATTGTCTGTAGGGACGCGTTAGGACTTAATGAGGTTGGAACTTGAGAGATCGAGGGACTCCATAAAATATTATGAAAATGTCTTCAATAATGTGATAAAATTTTTCACCTGCAGCTCTGGTGGTGATTTCAAAGTTTGATGACTCGAAGTTTTATCGAGTGGTTACGGGCCCGCTTCATGAGCCACATGTTGTGGGTTCAAATCTGGCATGTACCAATGTGACTTTTTCAATGACATTAAGTATTTTCTTAGTTAATCTGAATAGCGCGAAGAAACCCGGAAATCAGTCTGATATCGCAAACCCGCAGTGAGCTAGTGTGTTGGTCAATACTTGTGTCTTCTCTGTATGAGAAAACGCCCTTGCCCTGCATGAGACAGCTTTTTATATCTGTAGAGGATTGGTATATTAGTGCCGAATCAAACTCCCATAAATTGCGATATTACATTTTATTAAAGAAGATCTTATGTTACAAGGACGGAGGTTTTGAGGCAAGCGACGATAACCATTAATCTATCTAGAACTAAATACGCCTGTACAAATTTTAATAGTTCGCTATAACGTGTCGAATACATTTTGCTATACAATTATTGAAGGCGTTAGGCTTGAACACAGCTATTGGGGCTGGTTATATTACGTTTTTATGTTTCTTTCCACTAAAATTGAGTTGAGTAGTGCAAGAATGTGTAGCGGACCTGTGAGACGTACTTTTTACTAAAACTGTATAAGGAATTGCTTTTTAGTTCTAGATTTTCTTAGTTCCTTGTACAGTCATAATATAATATGGAATCATACTTGGGACTGCTGAGCATGGGGTCCTGGGTTTGATTTCCGGGTCATTGGGTTTTTGTATAGTAGCCCGGAGTTTGAAATTGTGCCCGGTAGATGACGGTAGGCTCGTCACCTATTACATGGACTTAATAATGCATTGGTGAAATGTGAGTGTACCTACAACTGTATACACCACTGCCTACCCCTTCGGGAAATATATGCTATACGGCCTGCGTCTGTAATTTAACAACGCTTGAATGACATATAATTTTCATTCAAGCAAGCAAGTCTATTACATGAATGAATTGGTAGTATGCAAAACATCAAAAACTTAAATTTTTCACCTAAAATTACAATTGAATAGTGGTTGTTTTCCTGGCGTGGTACAGCTAACTTCTCGCTCGTCAGTATATCCACAGATGCCGTAAGTATTTATCATCCTAATGTGACAAATGGTGAGCCTCTTGCCAATGGCCGGGCAAAATTAGAAAACTATAGCCTGTTACTAGTTTTACGCGACCTGGGAATCAAACCCAGAACGTCACGCTCAGCAGGCGCGTTTATGACCAATTTGGAATTTAAAAAGTAGGCTCTATTTCGTACCCTTTATTTTAATCTTAACACCTCATATTTCCCGCTCCTTACACTTGACAGAACAAGATGTCCGAATCAAATATGGCCACCAAGATTGAATATCGAATGCACTCGAACACAAGATTTACATAGCAAAGAGATGCAGTTGGCCCTTATATAATATCTACTGTTCTGTAACGGCTGCCTTTGATATTACGGACCTTTGGCTGAATAGTTTTCAATTGAATTCATGTGAGGGTAGGTAGAAACGTATAATGCTTTATGGAATAGTGACCAGCTGACGCACTCGTAGGAGCGCGTTTTCAAATGATATTTGATTTAAAGTGACTTGGAGAGAGATTTGACATTTTCTTCGATTTAAACTGAACCGATCGTAAAGTATGTTTCAAAGGTATGGATTTCCCGATTAATTTTATATAACATAGCATAAGGCCTCCCCCTCCAAGATGTTAGACGAAAATGTAGTGTTAGACTTACATTTTACCGATAATGTTATTTAGTGAAATGTAATAGTGAGATTTACCTAATATAATTTCAAACTAAAAGCAGTGATAACCTGGTGGTATGATCTTTAGACAATCAAATCAAAGGTCGCAGGTTCGAATCCAAGGTATTACTGACTTTTTGATATTTAATTATCACTTGATCAAAAATATAAAGGGAAGCGTCGTGGGGAAAACAGCACACCGGAAAGAGGTGTTTCTCGATGGTGTGTAAAGCCATGACAGAGGCTTACGGGTGATTTAAACTCTGACAGTAGATTGTTCTTCAATCATACGATAAGAAAAAGTATTCTAAAGTCTTCTCTGACAATTTCCTAACAAAATATCAATAATAATTTTCCCAACTATAAAAAAAATATTTTATGCCTTAATATTTCAAAAATTATCTACTTTATAGAAATTTTGATGACATTGTAAAGTAATACTTTAAAGCCTTCTTCGTGGCTACACCACAAACAACCTGGTCATATTATTGTGGTCCAAGGCACATAGCAACGTTATTAAATAAACGTGGAGTCGGCCGGACTTTAATGAAAGTTAGGGTGCTCCCTCATTTACTCGTACCGAGAGTTTACATAAAAAAAAGGCTGGTTGCCAATTCCCACTGCTGAGGCAAGTAAGATTATAACGTTAAGAAAATGTTGTGAAGTAGCATCATCTTGTCACAATATAGTACAATTTACAATCATAAATCATAATAGGTAAATTTGGCCTGAATAGATCTTCCTTCCGTTCTTGTTTCCGTAGGAACTTTGGAATAAAAAGAATATCAATCGCCTTTGTTTTGAAATGTAATGTTTTGTCAAAATTTCAAGATAATCCTAATTTTCGAGCACAAACGTGCATACTGTTTCATCAAAGGCGTTATTGTTAAACCAAAATATGCTAGTATTGATGAAATTTCAGCTTGTATACACACACGCCAGGACACTTTATAAAATATGCTGTGTGCAGCAGCTAGAATATTGTATTTTTTTAAAGCAAAGTTTAAATTTTTTGCGTATTGCAGATTTATTTCTTTGTTCTTGTAATAGTGGTAATTTAGAGTCGTTTATAATGATGAAGATTTCGGTACAAGAACAAATATTATGTCATTGTCCAATATTTGCTGATACTGCACTCTTTCGTAGCGACAGGTGAGGTAACACCCTTATTTACGCTCCGGACTCCAAACTTGTTTGACCAAGAGTTATAAATTTAATTAAAACTATTATTTATTTACTAACTTTAATAGTTTCAAGAAGTTTTAAAATCATTGATTTCGGGTCGTTGGCTTGTACCGCGTTTATTAGTTTAGTTGTGTTTGGTTAATTTTAATGGCCGCTTAGTTGGGCGGGTATTTCATAGTTTGGTGGTAATAGAAAGATTGATTAATCTGTTGAATTTTATACTTGATGGAAGAGTATTTACTCCTCTGCTGATGGGACGGAAGTCCAACATGACCGGAGAGTGATCAGACGCAGGACTGATGGTTTTCTTTTTATGATTTCCAGCTACCGCGAGCCGTGGACTGCGGGCAGCGCATATGAGTGGTTCGCCGCCCGAAAAGCGCCAGGGGTGCTACTCCGAAATCCGATTATCGAAGCTTCGACTGAAGGATCGGACGTTTTGCTACCATGAAGTGTTTCGGATCTGATGATCGATCAAAAATCGCGATTTGACAATTTGGTATTTGTTGACGTTATACCGAAATGGTTTCTGACGTATCGGTTTCGATGTTTGACAATCTTAGTTCAATCAACATTCAATCATATTTCACAATAGGTTCACTCAATTGCTTGTTTTTGATTTCAAAGCGACGGTCGAACGTAATAACCAGTCGGATCCGAAGAAACTTGGTGGTAGAGTTTTGTTCGGTTTTCGGCGTTATTACGTTACGGTCCGAACTACCGATGATCGGATTTCGGAGTAGCACCCCAGGCCCGAGACGGCCGCGCATCGAGCTTTGCACGTGCGCAACAGTGGAGTAACTGTGCAGGCTAACTGTGGCCAGCCTGCACAAACCCTGGAGTGTTCATTGACACCCCTCAACGGAACATACTCTGCCAGGGTATCAGCTCGCTTATTGCTGCAACGAACTCGGGACCTCGGTATAGGTTAGAGTGGGACCGTATGGTTTTTAGTCGTTAGGAGTAAAAAAAGGACTGCCGGTTTTACGTGCTTTCCGAAGCACGAGTGTATCACATCGCCAACTTCCTTAATCCAGGCTGCTACTGAGAATTTCCTAACAGTAACACCCAATAACAACTAGGCCAATGTGATAGTTGATGGGGGAGTGTTTTATTTTTAATTCTATGATTTAATATACTCTCACGCCTGTAATACCCGAAGGGTAAGGCAGAACTGTACGTACTGTTGTATACTTAGTCATATTTCATCAGTGCCGTTATTAAACCCCATAGGTTGTGTTTTATTTAGTAAACTTTGGTTCAGTAGCATTTTTAACGACATACACTTTTGCCTTAAGATTTCGTATTCTTACCCTCACATAAGGAAGACAAGGTAACAATAAGTTTCTTCAAAAGGGTCAATCGCTGACAATACGCCAAAAGAACGCTCGAACGAGCCCAAACACTTACCAGGAAAATTTAATCTAACTTAACCTTTTAAAATCCCTCTAAAATCTTAAGCGACTTTAGTTTCTAAAGGCGGTTTACAAAGGGCGCGTCCATACAGGTCGACTTCGGCTAACGATCAATTTCCGGCCAACATGTCACGAAGCTGTCCAATATCCGACTGAGCATTCAACGCCAGTCGCCTTTAAAAATAGTGTAAATTGTGTTTTCAGGTTGTTAGGGTAGTGGAAGAAGGGTCTATTGATCTGGTGGCTTTTGTGTAGCTTATTGTGTAAGATAAAGTCACCCCAGTCGGGTAGGGCGTAAAAAAATCTTTAGGTCAGTAATTACAATGAAAGAAATCTATATTTTAAAGATTCGCGCAAAACTAATTGCTATACTTAGCTAGGCTATACGAATGGGCATTTATTAAAAAAGAAATGGTCATGGACTCAAAAAATTGAGGAAAATAAAAATAATATGGCAATTTAATACAACAAAAAAAAGTTAGACACGCTAACGAATTCACATACATCTAAACGCACACACATGCTCAAAACATCTCACAATCCATGGATCTTAAGTACATTCGATGTGGACGTGGATGTGGACAGTCGTACTCCATTAAGGCTAATATTGCTTGCATGAAATATCCAACCGTAACGTTGCTTGTAAAGAGCACAAACTGTTCAAGGGATTTTGTTGGCAAAGGAAAATCGGCAATATTGCCGACTGTTTATAACACAGTTGTAGCACATCAAAATTCTATGCCATTGTGTACCGATAACTGGACAGAATTAAATAACAATAATGTTTGAGTCAAGAAATTACCATATTTTATTCTGATTCCACTCTTAAGACATCAAATTTTAATGTCAAAACATTAAATATGTCTGTGTTAACCCCGAGATAGTGACATTTTATGGAGTTAAACCTTATTATAATAAACTCTGAAATGATAAAATCACCATCCAATTTGGTTCAATGGTTTCCAAGATTAATCTCCATAGGACTATTAGGTGTAAAATTGTTGATATCAAGTGAATTTGTGCGAGGTTATGTATGTATATAAGATTGAAATAAATCGTAGAGAGCCAAGGACTAACCGTTAACTTGTAAGTCTAAAGTATTTTTTGGTTAATCAGAAATCTTCAATCAGACCCTCCATCTGATTGAAGTTAATCAATACATCTATAGATCGAAACTTCGATAAGCTTGGATTTTCCAATCAACATTAAGTTTTGCTGCGCTGTTCTGTGTTCTGTAAAGCCAATCCGCTTCTCAAAGATTATAAAGTAAAAATAAATAAAACGTGCTGCGCTGCGCATGGCGCGGCTACACTTTGGACTTGTACTCATGCATGTCACATCTCGCGCAAATGTGACGCCTCTAGAAGTTGTTAGCTAAGAGAGTTAAGCAAAAAGTTTAGCTTAGATAGTCCCAGAAAAGCGCATTATAGCTTAATGTTGATTGGTTACTCTAATGCTAAAAAGTGTTTTTGGTCCCTGAAACCTCGTAGTCCCAGTTCTCTGTCGCTATTAAGGCAGAAGTAATTGGAAATGCTGTAAGAGGACGCATACTACGCCATATACCACTAACTTAGTTTTTTTTTCTTTTTTGTTAGACTAGTGCGGTGTTACCGACAAATTTATGACGTAAGCTGTTCTTGTTTCAATGTAATGGCAACCATCTTTACACACAAATATTTCATGTAATGATGGTTGCCAAGACACTCAAGTTCATAATGCTTTCACTGTTAAAAAGTTATGAGATCTATAGTAGAGCTAAACTCATAGGTGATTCATAGGTCATTTTAAGTTGGGCGCGTTAATTGTTGCGCAGAAATAAAAACTTTTTCTTTCTTAAATACATTGGTGGTTATCTGAAAAAAAAAAACTGCTGGGTAGTACTCGCAACCGGTGCGCGTGTGTGGCCAGATGTAAGAATGTGGACTAAGCAAAAAAGAGTATGTAAGTGTTTTATCAGTTGGCGTTCTGTAGTTTCTGCCTTCGCCCCATGGGAAAAGAAGTGAGCTTTTGTATGTGTGTGTATTAAATCTGGCCTATATTATGGCTAGTCGATAGTACTTAAAACTTATTAGTTCCCAGTTTAGGTGACGTGTACATCCATGTTTAGTCTGATAATTATAAACGACCTCTTTGTGTCTATTACCTACATATAAAAATATTTGACGATATTAAAGTTACAATATTAAATGGAAAAAGAATACGGACGTGAACAGGATTCGAACCTGCGCCTCCCGGATAAATACTCCAGGCGCTCTGACCACTAAGCCATCTCGACCTCTAGAGGTCGGTTCGAATCCTGTTCGCGACCGTATTCTTTTCCATTTAATATTGTAACTTTAGAGTTCGCTAAGCATGCGTTAATGATTTTCAAAGATTTATCTTGAATTTAACGATATTATTAATTAGCGAACTTCAGAAATAGTTACCACTCTTATTATTTTATTCGTGCCCATGATTGAGGTTTGATCACAGTATATCCGCCATATTGAATTATAGTCACGTACCCAACAGACTGATACAGAAGTTCTGATTTCTATTATTTGGTTTACAACAGATGTCTAATGAACGAAGTTTGCGAGTGTACCACACCACGTGGAAAGGATTATCTACGGGGAAGTTTCCTCAGCCTGGTTTAGTTTCAATCTTTTGTTGAGACACGCACAAGTTATAAGTGAAATAAGGCCAACCATCTTTTATCTCTACTTGTCTTAAGAGCCGATCTAATATGGCTTGAGATTAACTTGAAAATGTGTATCAAATTGATTTGTGTGTGTGGTTTAAATCCTGTCTACTCAGAAGTAGGTAGGATTTAAGTCTTCACCCCTCAGATGAATATTCTAGGCGTTCTGCCAATATCATCCCACCCTCTGCTCACTATTTTGAATTCTTCTTCCATATGCTACGTCATAATCCAGGCGTTCTAAGTGTTAAGTTATCCCACCCTTTGATAACCGTTCCAATTTTTTCTCGGTAAATAGTTTAACCGTAATGGTTCTGAAAAATTAAGTATGTTTTTGGTATATCCTATGTGTTATTTTGGGTCGTATTAAGCTTTGTGCCAAATTAATTATAATAGTTATAACTTCTTAATGTATATATCTATAAAGTAATATAATAATACTTTCGTCTTTTGTACGTATAAAATAAAATATTGTGATAAATCGATAAATAATTCATTCGCCAAGCGCGTTGAAATTGCAATTCTGGCTTGTGTCGTATATTATTCATACGGTTTAAGAAATTCTGCGACACACAATATGGTGGCTGCCGCATTCAATGCTACACAATAGGAATATATTGCAGAGTGCAGGTGCTTGAATGGCTGTTGCCAAGAAATTTCCAGAACAAACTTCAGCACAAGCAATCATTGCTTATGTAAAACTGGAACAAACTTGACAGTATAGGGACTGAATTGATAGCAATGACGTCGCCAAAAGACGTGTTGAAATATGGAAGAAGAATTCGCGGTGGTGAGCCGAGCTCGAGATGGCTTAGTGGTCAGAGTGCCTGGAGTATTTATCCGGGAGGCGCAGGTTCGAATCCTGTTCGCGACCGTATTCTTTTTCCATTTAATATAATAACTTTAGAGTTCGCTAAGCATGTGTTGATGCTCTTCAAAGAATTATATTGAAACTTGACAGAGTTTAGTCAACATTCTTAACTATTTATTTGTCGCAGATGGTACTATCCATCCTGAATACAAAACTGCTAGCTGATTTACAAAACTGTACTCTTATGTAAAACAGTTGAAAGGCTTTTAGCGCCTCGTTGCTGCCTCGTTGGTCTAGAGGTCCAAGCGTGGCTGTTGAGCATGAGGCTGTTCGATTCCCGGGTTAGGCAAAATGTTTAGAATTAGGCCCAGTAGGAGGTAATAGGCTGACCACCTAATTCAAGGGACTTAATAACAACATTGTGAAATGTGGGTGTACAACTGTGTACTGTGTTTGTACATGTTTGTGCTCGTGAACGCACGAGCACAAACATGTACAAATTTTAACTCCATATAAATTTATCCCAAAAATTTATAACTTTAGAGTTCGCTATGCATGCGTTAATGCTTTTCAAAGATTTATTTGTATCCATATAAATAGTTATCTGATTAATATAGAAGTATCAATGTATGTAGAAGCAATGGTTCTTCTATCTGAGTTATATACCCAATAATCTTAGTAATACATGCAAGAGACATTAACGGTGAGTTTTTAAGTTTGTGTTACATGTTGGTGCTCTTCACTGTACACCTCTGTTTACCCCTTTGAGAAATACAGGCGTAATATAACATAACATTACCAGCCCATAATTGTCGCACTACAAGGCAAGGGCCTCTTCTTATACAGAGAAGGCACAAGCATTCATCACCACGATTTGATTTCAGACCACTAAGTCCAGGTTTCCTCACGGTGTTTTCCTTCACCGTACGTTTGTGATGTCTTAGATTAACTAAGAAAGTACATATGAGATAGAAAGTCACATTGGAACATGCCAGTTTTGAACCCACAACCTGTGACTCAGGACGCGGTCCCGTAAACGCTTGGCCACCACGACACTTTACTCAACGATCTATACATAGTATCACGTAGCGTCACGCCTGTATTCCCCGAAGGGGTAGGCAGAGGTGTACACAGTTGTACACCCACATTTCATCAATGCTGTTAAATCCCATAGAATAGGTGTGAGCCTATTACCATCTACCAGGCACAATTCTAAACGCCGAGCTACTATTGAGAATTTTTAACCGGATTAATCACACTACAATACACTTTGAAGCGTTTGAAACGACGATATTATAACGAAGGATTATTAAGGTAATTGCATTCTTTACGACATTGTATTAACTGCAAAGTTAGTCGTGTGGGTTCGGTCACCTGTATAGGGACTAAAAAGATAGAAGACGTATTAAAATATGTAAGAAGAATTCGCGGTGTAGAGCAGAGGTCGAGATGGCTTAGTGGTCAGAGCGCCTGGAGTATCTATCCGGGAGGCGCAGGTTCGAATCCTGTCCGCGACCGTATTCTTTTTCCATTTAATACTGTTAAAAGTTGTTTTATTATAATGTGTAGTGATCGCAAAAACCTACGACTATATTGAGAATTTTCTAATAGAAAAACTCAATAACACTAACAGCTATAAGTTTAGTTAAATAAAGATTTCATAAACCTGAAAGGTTGCTAACAAATATTGGATAACATAACTATGAATACGACATCTAGTTTCATAGATTTCGTTTTACCAAAACTGCGATATTCACACTCCTCACTAAGAATATATTTCCATTTCAGACCAAGAAATTCACCAAATATTTCCATATATACAGCCTTCGATGCTTTAAATCCTCCACAAGCATATACAATAACATACCAAACTACTTTCTTAAATAAAATTCATAGCAAACTCAATCCGATACGCATTTCACGGTTCGACAAACACCCGGTTATATTTTAACAGGATAATCCGGACCCGTTGTACCGGAAGTTACTGCAAGAATATCTCTTATCCGGCCCGGGTTCTCGTGCCGGGCTTAGTATCGTCGGGCGTGTATTAAAAATATATTGATCGTGATAGAAGTATCACTGAGGTAGCGTTTAACGTGTTGAGTGAAACAGATTCTTTGGGTTAAAAGTGCTGTACGACAGCTAAATAATCAATATTTTAATAGAATAATGGATTTAGGCACTACTTGTGTAGTGCGCTATAAAAAACTAGCTGCGACCGCGGCTTCGCCCAAGAGGAATTAAGTTTATCAAATATAGCTTATGTTACTGCAGGATAAAGTTATTAGCTTTACTAAAATATAGCTTATGTTCAGCAGTAAATTATATATTAAAACTACTTAGCTTTCTGGGTAGTTGTGAAATAAATAATACAATTGGTTCAGTAGTTTCAGAGTTTATCAATTACAAACAAACAATCTTTCCTCTTTATAATGGAAGTTTAGATATACTTACAGTTGCCTACGCTATATCTAGTTAATAACACACTATTGAGGGTAGTCATGCAGTCATGCAATGATGTGCACCTACCCACCTCACGCTGGTTGGCGCTAGGCGGTCTAACAGCTTCGTTTCTTTTTTATTGTCTGTGGATTGTGGGTGAATTGTTGTGCTTTTGTGCTGGATTCCTACCGTTTATGTCATTTGTCAGTGACTAAATATGCTGACCCTAATATATGTACATAAACACAGCTGTATAACCGTATTTTATGCAAATAAATCTTTGCATCTTTGAATCTTTAAAAAACCGGTCTTGAATAAACCTCTACCGGGATCTCGGAATCGAAGGTGTATACACTGCAACTCCAGCAGGCACGTTCTAACAGCTCTTAATCTGTTGGCTTGCTCATTAGTAGACCCAATAGATTTTTATTGTTATGAAGTACGTATTTGTACGTGGCTGAGCCAAAGGGTGATACCTCGTGTAAGGAAATACACATAGTCGTATATATGAGAAAAAGTAGTTTTGTATCAATTACTCGCAAGTCAGTTTGACTCGCAACATCGCAGCGGGCTCAGCTCATGACTAAGAGCTCCGTTTATTATTTCGAAACTAGTCGGACAATCCCGAAAAATGCACGTGAGTAGTAACCGGTGAACAATAATTGATATGAATATGTCTCACGAAAATGATTAAACAAAAAAAAAAGATTTGAAATTTTTATTTTTAAAATCTAATTCTATAGTTAAGTACGCGTACATTAATGCGATTGAAAGAGTAATTATTTTTGTTAAGGTAATTGTATCTGTACGACATTGAATTAACTCCAAAGTTAGTTGTGTCGGTTCTTTCACCTGTAAAGGGAGAGAATAGACAGCGATGACGTCACCATAAGATTATTGATATTAAAATGGGGAATAAGAATTCGGAGTAGTGAGAAGAGGTTTGGATGGCTAAGTTGGCAAAACGCCGGGATTATTTTCCCAGGAGGAGCAGGTTGAAATCCTGCTCACTACCGAAATTTATGACCGAAAAGAATACGGTCGTGAGTCTACTAAGCAATCTCGACCTGGAGTATTTATCCGGGAGGCGCAGATTCTAATCCTGCTCACGAACGCATTCTTTTTCCATTTAATATGATAACTTTAAAAAAATATAAGTTTAATTCCGATTGTTTCACCGCTTGTAGGTACATATTTTTGTACGTAACGTAGACAAATGTTTCATGACAAGAATATCAATACGAAAATATTGACTTTGTTTTCATTACTTTAGACCCTACGGTGTATAAAATGATAATATCTATCCCAGGACTAATCCCACATGAAAATACTCTAGTCCATGCGTAGGATAATAGTCGGGTCCTACCTTTTCGAGGATATTTTGAGCTTCCAAAATCCTTTATTTTCGTTGTCTAATAGAAAGTTTTGATAGGATAAAGCCTACCTATCTACCTTTTTAATAGGCTTAACGGTTTCGGTTCTATAAAGATTTTTTTCAAATAATGTTATAGGATTATGTATTGTATTGTATCGATTTTAATATGTCTGGGAAACTTTCTTCTTATTTATTAACTAGCTGTGCCCCGCAGTTTCACCTGGGTATAATGATATTATAATTAGCCTAAGTTACTCCTTATATAGTCAGCTACTTGCCAGTAAAATCTTATCAGAAACGGTTCAACCATTTAGAAGATTAGCCGCAACAAACATACAGACAAAAAAACGGATTTTTAGACATAGATACCGTGCAAATAACTGTATGAGCTTAAAAAAAGTTATATTTTGACGTTACAAACAGACACTTCCATTTTATTTATTTGTATTGATACAGCTCAATACTTGCCTTTAATGTACAAACATTAAATTAGTGGCGACCATATTGACATTAGTTTTCTTCAGTACATCATAAACATAAGTAAACGCTGTATATGCACAGATACCTCGTTATACCCCCACACTCACACACATGACAAACACATTACCTACCACAGACACAGAGACACAGTAGGTACCTATATATATTTTTAAATTATAAATTTTTATAGTATGATATTGATGATAGGTACTTATAGATAGATAGCTGTAGATATTCTATTTTTAGTATCACGATTATTCAATGTCTCTATCTATACATAGTATAAAACAAAGTCACTTTCCGCGTCTGTCTGTCTATCCGCTAACACCGCCTAAACCATGCAACGGATTTTGATGCGGTTTTCACCATCGTTTAGATAATTTTTCAGAAATCTAAACGTAACTTCGCTCTTTTTTTCTAATTTATTCCCGTGGGAAGCCGGGGCGGGTCGCTAGTATATAATTAAAGTAAGTGCATAATGTACGTTCCACTAAAATTCAAGACCGAGTTCCACTACGATCAAGGGAGTTATGTTGTGTGGTAAACCTGTATCCCCCATTCATGAAGAAGATTCCCATTTTTACCTAAAGAACGTGCTTTTTTAGATATAAGGACAGGAAGTATCGCCCTCTAGAAATCCGCCCCGACCCTTGCTCGAGCCGGCCCGCGCCGAGCCAGTAGCTTTAAATTCGTCCCTTAATAATAAGGAAACTGATATGATCCAGCTAGTCCCTAGTTGTCCCCCCAGCAGCGCCCTAAGCCGAGGGTCGTGTCCCGCAGGGGACGTCCTTAGCGCTGTTGCTTAGTTTGTAGTATTTTAAAATATGCTCTGGCTGGAGGCATCAAACTGCCTCCCCTTAGATATTGTCCGGTTACGCAGACGAAACCCCTCTGGGTTTCTGCAAGAGAAAATTATGAAAAAAAAGCCCTTTAAAAATTTCTACTATAGTCCAGAACATTCGGAAGTATTCGAGAACAACCCCGTAATATTCTGGAATGTTGTGGAAAGTTCGGGAATAGTCTGGAAAGTTCGTGAACATCCCGGAACATCTTAGATCATATAAAATTTTAAGTTTATCATTTTATTACAACTACCACACAATCTCATATAAACTCCCTGTGCAAAGCCGGGTACCCAACCTAGTAGTTTAATAATTGGACATACATAGTTTAAATAATGTTATTTTGTATTTTGCCTGCATTTTCCAAAAGGTATGGCAGAGACGTCGATGCCTATTATCTACCGGGCATAATTCCAAAGTCCAGACTGCTATTAATTATCTCACAGAAAATCTAATAACGCTTTGCCCGGTCCAGGAATTACACCAAAGCTACCAGCCAATAGAGGCACGTTATCTGATACTTCCCTTGTAATGAATACCTACCTTAACAAACTGAAACGCCAAATCATCTAAACAGGCGCCAAACTTCATCAGTATTCGTATTAGGCAGTGTCCACATGGTACGAACAGGGTTCCATTGTGGATACCAAGCACATGTACTGCTGTCCCTCGCATACTAATGATATTCTGACAAGTGGAGACATCTGATTGGTGTTTGGTTATCGTTTTAAAGTGCTTGTTCCGAAGACTGATTTTGGAAGTCAGTACCAGTGTTGGCAAAAAGTTAATCGTAATTAACGATATTTATTATTAATTTGATTAAGCAATTATTTTTAATTTCATTATTTTAATGAAGATTATTTTTAATTTAATTAGTTTAATTACGATTAATTTTAATCAAATTAGGTTATCGATTAAAAAAATGCATGAATGCAAACACTGGTTGATACCAAAAGGTATAGTTACCTATTTTCTTTAAATATCCTACTTCTTACCAAAGATATAAATGTGATAGTTTGTGAGTTTGATAATTCGCGCTTGTTTCTTAATCAATCACGGAAAGAGTATTGAAAGGATTTGGATGAAAATTTAGGAGATCAGTGGGCTTACTCTTGAAAATAATTCCGCTCGATTGACATTGGAAATATGTCAGTTCGTACTTTTAAATGCCAAAATATCTATTAAATAATTATAGATTCAGGATATTATGAAGACAACATGCTTTAAAATTGAGGCAACTGTAATATAGGTAAATTTATTTTAAAATTACGCGTTGTTTTAAGGCGTCAATTTAATATTGGAATTCGATTGGAATTGGTATTAGTTTCAAGAGTAACCCCAATGATATTTATTATTTTAATTCTGCGGGCAAAAATTCTGGCTTATTCTTCTTTCGAAATAACAGTACCGAAGTTATATTCGTTCATTTGTTTCAAAATTATGAAACAAATGAACGAATATATAATAAGTATCACAGTACTGCTGTGATAGCCTAGTAGTATGACCGTTGGACTGTCAAAGGTCGTAGGTTCGAATCCAAAGCACGCATCACTGTCGTTTCGAAGTCATGTGAGTATTATAAATTAATTATCACTCGCTTAAAGCGGTGCAGGAAAACATCGTGAGGAAGCCAGCACACCTGAGAGATTTTCTCGATGATGTGGTAAAGCCATGTCAGAGACCTACAGGTGGTTTAATGTCTGACACTAGGTTGTTCCTCAACCACACGATGAGAAGAAGAAGTACTGCTTTGGTTACATCATTTTAAGTTATTATTGACCCTCTATTATTAGCCCGGTTAGTGGAGTGTGATATTAGGATAACATCAGAACCTGGCGCATGGATAACATTTGGTGTGGCGTAGATAGAAGGAGACTGTATCGGTGGCGGTTACCGCCAACAACAGCATTCCCAAAGAGGTTTGACGTCAGGCAGGCGGCCGGTCATAAAACATAGCCAAAACTTTAGCAGCATGCCAGATATAGGTATGCTGCTAAAGTTTTGGTACCCCAAATAAATTGGGATAAGGGCAGGGGGGTGATGATGATTGACCCTCTATTAATAAAAATGCATACGAAACAAATGTTAGATAATATATCTGCTTAGCCTTTTCCCAATTATATTGGGATCGGCTTAATACCAGTATTTTACATTGAGTGACTGTCTATCTGACCTTCACAAGCCAGTTGTGACCGGGTAACACGATATCTTGTGGTATGATTGGTTATCAGACTTTTGACAACCGGGACCAACGGTATAACGTGCTCTCCGAGGCACGGAGGGATCTTGGTATGAAATGATGGTCGACCATCCACAGACGGACCGCGGCAAGCACAGCTTAACCTCGATCGATCGGTCTGTGCGGTTGTTACTTAGCCGCGAACCCCTTACGAAACAAATTTAATAAACAAATATTATATCTTTTTAGGTAAAAATTTTGTACAAAACATTCCGCTTACTACTAAAAGAGCATCGAAAAAAAAAATCTCATACGTATACGTAGGTACATATAAAAAGTACATATTATTAAAGCCTAAAAGGAGAAACTAGTTCTTTCTAAGAAATTCCTTTCACACCTTTGAATTGTTAAACTTACGCCATTTTGAGTGTAGTAAAATAAATTTGCCTGGTCCTTTACGGGTGTTTGTTAGTAGAGAATTTTTGAGCGTGGGGGCACGATTTTGCTTGTCAGAACGCAACAGTGTCTGTGATTGCTTAGTCAGTTTATTTTGGATTGCCTCGGTCTGACGTCTAGACGAGATTAACAGCTAATTTTGGCAGTCGAAACCTAAAAATTTATTTAATTCGAGATATGTCTTTTGAAAAAGCATTAACGCATGCTTAGCGAACTCTTAAGTTACAATATTAAATGGAAAAAGAATACGGTCGCGAACAGGATTCGAACCTGCGCCTCCCGGAGGCGCTCTTGAAAGAGGTCGAGATGGCTTAGTTGGTCAGAGCGCCTGGAGTATCTATCCGGGAGGCGAATTTATTTAACATTGATTTTGAAACTGTTTTAAAAAAGTGCGATTTTAAAATAACTTGGTATTATACGCATAGACTGTCAATTGTAGAGATTAGATTAGAGATATTCGAGATATTATCGAGGGTGTGTAAAGCCATGTCAGTGACCTACGGGTGGTTTAAACTCTGACACTTGGTTGTTCATCAACTATACGATAAGTAGAAGTCTGTCATTCGCCTTATGATGATTTGTAAAGCCATGTTAGAGACCTACGGGTGGTTTAAAATCTGTCACTTGAAAGTTACAACATTAAATGGAAAAAAAATACGGTCGCGAACAGGATTCGAACCTGCGCCTCCCGGATAAATACTCCAGGCGCTCTGACCACTAAGCCATCTCGACCTCTGCTCACCACCGCGAATTCTTCTTCCATATTTTAACACGTCTTATGGCGACGTCATTGCAATCAATTCAGTACCTATACAGGTGACCGAACCGACACAACCAACTTTGCAGCTAATACAATGTCGTAAAGAATGCAATTACCTTAATAATTCAAGATAAATCTTTGAATTCAGTATCTCTTCCATCACCGATTTATACAAAAATCATCTATGTAATTATGATTTATCCTTACCAGCAACTACCATATTTATCTTAACAGAATCCGCAATAAAGCGAGGCTTAATTTGTAAATGAAGCCTTCTACTAAATCCACCGCATTGCGTAGGCTTCTTAGTGTTATTTATCCTCTCAATTAACTTCATGAATAAACAAGACTAAAGCTTATTACTGGAGTACAGTATTTACTAGGGCCATTGGCACACCACTCGACTATAATTAGTGGTGTTCTGTGCACAGTACAAGCCATCTTATTTTTTCTAATCGTATGGTTGATGAACAAGTTAGTGTCATCTAATATGGTTTATGATATGATGATATGGTTATATGATATGGTTTATGATTTTTGTATAATTACTTTTGTAAGACATATTCATATCAATTATTGTTCACCGGTTACTACTCACGTGCATTATTTGGGAATTGCCCGACTAGTTTCGAACTCGAACGGAGCCCTTAGTCATGAGCTGAGCCCGCGGCGATGTCGCGAGTCAAACTCCGTTTCTCCGTTCCTCAGTTAAGGGCTTCGTGGGACATCCATACATGAGACTGTCCATTTCTGTCTCTTCGGGGAATACAGGCGTGATTCTATGTATATAAATAAGCAAATATTTGTTTGCTCATCTCTGTATTACATACCATAGCTGGTTTCCTCACGATGTTTTCCTTTACCGAATAATAAATTATACGAGCCAAGAGGTTAGCCAAGTGCGCAGGGGATATTATAGTGCACAAGTGTATGCGCAAACACAGGTGCTCTCCCTCTTCCTTCACTCTCATATTCCGATCGGACTGCAATCCGACACGACCAGAGAGAGATCAGGCGTAGGACCGACGGCTTTACGTGCTCTCCGAAACACGGGGGTGTCATACCACCACCTTCCTGACTCGGGGCTGCTACTGAGAATTTGCAAATAGAAAAACCCAATAACACTTTGCCCGACCTAGGAATCGAACCCAGGACCTCACGCTCAGCAGCCGCGCTTGCGACCACTAGACCAACGAGGCAGTTAAACTAAGTATCACTTGCTTAAATCGTTGAATTATTTATTATTAACGTACACGATTACGAAAAGTCACTTTAATTCAAAACTGCTACCTTTAAATTGTCAGTCCAACAGTTATAGGACTAGGCTACTACTGCCTTATTATACGTTTTAGTTTAGTGGATATCTAGGACACACATTGGGCATTTCGTTCTTTGGTTTCCTCCGTCTTGACATCTAGAGTAACTAGTTGTGGGTTCAAACCTGGAACATATAGGGTGACTTTTTCAATATTATATACACTTTTTGTATTATACCGATTTGCACTAAGGATTTCTGAACAGAAAAATTCAATTACGCTTTGTCCGACCCGGGAAATAAACATAGGACTTCACGCTCAGAAGCCACATTAGCGATCACTAGATCAATGACATAGTCGGGTATGCCACTTGACTAAAATTAGTAGCGGTATGTGCACAACAGAACTTAATTTAACAGATTCCTGGGACATAACAAATTGGGCACATTCGTTCTTTGGGCATTGTGAATGAGTGCCTTTTGTAAGGAGTGGGTAGGGTAAGGTAGGGTAGGGGAATTCTTCCACTTCATTTGCGGCCGTTTGTTGTGCATTGTTGCGTTTATTAGTTTTATTGTTAGCTGTGAATATGGAAGTCTTAGGAGCCACTTTAGCTACACAAATAATGCATTTTTTTGTTTGTCAATACACACAACGTGTGTGTGATTTTTTGTATTTTATAATATTTACTGTCCTTACTCTTACTGTCATTGCTAAGGCAACCAACCATTTTTTGTTATCTGAATGTTAGGTGTTTTATTTTCTTAGCTCATACATTTTACTGTGTCTCTTTATTCATAAATGTGGGAATAATACGTTTCAATAGCTAAAATTAATTGTTTTAATGAGAAACATAATCTGGAGGGTATCGTGGCTAAGTAAGAGCCGCACAGATCGATCAATCCAGATTAAGCTGCGCTTGCCGCGGTCGGTCTCTAGATAGGTGACCATAATTTCATATCAAAGACCACTCCGTGCCGCGGAGAGCACATTAAACCATCGATCCCCATTGTCAAATAAAGATCTTTGTCAGCCGTTACGGGCACTATTAGACCTGAAAAGTCTGACAACCAGTCCTACCACAGGATATCGTGCTACCCAGTAACTGGGTTGTGGAGGTTAGATAGGTAGTCGCTCCATGTAAATTACTGGTAGCAATGTTTTGGCTAATTAATTAGCAGACACAATAGATTTTTATTGTTATGAAGTACAATTTTGTATTTTTCCGATTCGAAGATGCTGCATCCGGTTAGACTGGAAGTCGACCTCAACCTAGTTGGGCAAATACAGAGAAACATAATTTATAAACGATTGAAACCTACTCAAATAATTATGTAATACAATCTACAGAATACTTGCAGATACCTCCTCAACTTAGTGATCAAATACAATTCTTAAGTGCTTATAGGCAATCTGCCATAGGTAGGTATATATTGTATATCGGGCTATTCCGGTCAAGTACCTATGTGTGGATCAGAGGTGCTTCGAGAGCCTATTAAATGCAGCACGAGAAATATAGAATATAAAAAAGGTGTAGATAGGAAAGTGTCACCTAAGATAGATAGGTGAATGAGTAACTGAAAAAATATTAAATTTAACGAAGTAGGAACATTAAGTGATACTATTAATGGAATTTTTTCCTTGCTGATGTTTCAGCTTCTGCGCATATTATCTGTGGTGAAAATGCAGCCATAATGGGGATGGTACCTGTATTTACCGCAATCTCAATCTCAAAATCTCTTTTTTCGTTTGTAAAAGCCATTATAAACACTGACGTCAATTCTGTTGTCGGAAACTAAACTAAAATTAGAGCATTGCTGTCATTAACTAATAGTTACTATAAGAGCGGGACGGAAGAAATTAATAGACATCAAATTCAAATTTAATCATGTCTAACTATACCAGTTAAGTTAGACGTCTGTAATTTTGGTAGCCACCAAAAATTGTGCCTACTAAAAATGTTCGGAGATTTAAATTTGACGTGACTAAATTTAAATTTGATTTGGCAAAATTTTAATTTGACGTGCCTAAATTTAAATTTGACGTCTCTTAATTCGTCCCATGTTGCTCATATAGTTACTGTTAGTAAAATACTGTAATTCTATTAACTAAGTTTAAGCGAGTCACGACAGAATTGACGCCACTGTGCCGGTATCGTACCAACTGAAAACCAATCGGTCCTAACCTTTAATGCGTCCCAGAATAGTGGCAGCATTCACCACCATCCAAATCTGTCGAAGGTATCGATAGACCTCGTCAAAGAAACGGAAACCAATCAATCAATTTGAATTGTCTGTCTGTTTTGAGTGAAATTGAAACAAAATTTAAGTGTTAACTGCTATTTATACGATGTTTACTTATAAAGTACCGTTTTTTTTAAGTTTTGTTTGTCAGAAAATTTGTCCAGTAAGGCTTCGAACGGCCCAACGGAATTGTATGAAAAATTTAAAGAATTAAAACAATCAAGGTAGAGAGGGGGTAGTGAACAGAGGTCGAGATGGCTTAGTTGGTAGAGTGCCTGGAGTGGTATCCGGGAGGCGCAGGTTTGAATTTTTCTCACTACCGTATTTCTCTGTACACAAAAACTTATAACTTTAAGTTTCGCTTGGCATGCGTAAATGATTCCCTGTATTAAAAACAGGAATTTAACTGATATTTCCAATGACTTACATTTCAATATTTTTTGTAATAATCTTGTTAATATGAAGCCATATTTTCCAAGACCGCGCGAACGAAGTCGCAAGCACAGCTAGTATATAATATTATATACGTTAAACACGTCTAATAATCTATCTTTTGTTTATATAAACAACGGAATAATAACATGCTCGTGCGAGAGGTATTGAGAGGTTGTTGACCTCGTTTCCAACTACATTTCAAGCAGAACTACGTTTATATATTGTTATTGCCTAATAATATGATCCTTGAAATTCACACGTGTAAATATAATTAATACTCGTATATCTATGAAAGAGAACGTTTGTTCTACTGTGTTTGTACCGTGAAAGCTCAGAATAGGTATTATAATTGTTGTTTCTCTTAGAATTCTCGGAATTTCTACTCTTAGGAAAAAACCCAGTCCTTTGAAGGTCTATCTGGGGACATAGAACTAACATTAGAGGATTTTGTGAAAATTTTAATCGAACCTCGGGTTGGATTCCCGTATCGGGCAGTGTTATTGAGTTTTTCTGTTAGTAAATTCTCAGTCGCAGATCGCAATCGCAATAGCAAATGCTCGGTAGATCGCAATAGGCTCACCACCTATTACATCGGACTTAATAACAGCATTGCTGAAATGTGGGTGTACAATTGTGTACACCTCTGATTACTCCTTCGGGGAATCTAGGCGTGATGCTATTGCGCTTTAACCCATGTGTAACGAACTCTTAACCTAAAAATGATTGTGGAAAGAACCATACGGTCGTGAGTAGGATCTGAACCTGCGCCTCCCAGATAAATACTCCAGACGATACAGTATCGTATAGCGTACATAACGCTATCCGCATCACGTTTTCAATATAATATATATTTTTTAGCGTTAAGCATATAGTGTGGAACTGAAACTGGGGCCTTTTCTAGCATCTAGCTTACAGTCTGTCAAGACCGTCATGAAAATATTGTTTTGGAAACTAATGTTTTTGCTTGTACTGGCAACATTAAATTTGATAGTAATTTGAATGAAAAAAATTTGAAGTTAGTACTTTGACAGTAATTTAGTATTACAGTAAAAAGGTACTCACTTTTTACTGCAACACTAAATTACTGTCATTTGATAGTAGTTTAGTGTTGCCTTGCTTCAAAAATTTTATTTTCACCACTTTTTTGACAGACTGTACAATTGTTTTGGACCCTTTTAAACTTCCAACCAGTAGATTATGAAAAAGAGGACGACAAGAAGTTAATTGTACTACAAATCATTCCTTTTTCTCATTCAACGCATTCATCAAAGATTGAAGCCTCAATTATTCCTTTCACGTTTATCAGATCAAAATGCGAACAGTGACAAAGCCAACTGAAACAAAGCCTTCTAACAAGTATTAAACAAGTACTGTAAATGCATTAAGGCATTGAAACCGAGACTAATCACAAGGCTATTGTCCAACAATTTGATTCTGACGGACTAATTGTGTCTGCTATCTGATGATAATTTGCATATTAAATACTAAGTTCATTGTCTTAGAGACAGTATTGAATTGAATAAGGTTTATTTTCCTTTGTTTCTTGCCTTTTAAGTCGACTGACACAATAAAGGAGGGTTATGTTTTAGGGCTCATGTATGCCTGCAAGTATATAAGTCCGTGCCTGGGAGAGCACGTTAAACCGTCGGTCCCGGTTGTCAAATTAAGATCTATGACAGCCGTTACGGGTAGTCAGAGGCCTGAAAATCTGACATCTAGTCATACCACGAGATATCGTATTACCCAGTAACTGGGTTGTGGAGGTCCGATAGGCAGTCGTCCCATGTAAAATACTGGTATTAAGCTGCATTTGGTTTGACCGGAAGCCGACCCGAATGTAACAAAAAAAAAAAGGCTAGGCAGATGATGATGTATGTATGTAAGTAGGTATGTATGTATATTAGTTTCTTTAATCCACTATAACTTCTAAACGCCTGAACTAATTTAGATGTATGGTGTATTGTTAGAATCCTTGAATTTGAAATAGGCTTGTAAGATTTAAAGAAATATATTAATATAGTTGTGGTATACATAAAAAATTAAATAAAATATAATTGAAAAATAATTATCTAATCACGCCACCTGCCACGTGTCAACTATCAAATAATGTAGGTGATGAATTTTTATCGCAGTTCGGGGACGGAACTGTGAAATACTTTCTTATAGGTTTTGCTTTTTTTTTACCTGCACGTTTTACCAGCCTCAGAATTCATTCAACAGCCGGTCTACGGAATCGCTAGTAAGTGAGAGTCCCTTTGGGAATTGCTACACCACTCATTATATTGATCCCTTATACACATTAGTTTACAATAGCCGTTGTGTGGTTCAAAATAAAGAATATACCTTCGATTCCAGATAATGTAACGAGAAATTACGGCAAGATGATGCATGCGGTACTATGAGCATCAACACAACGTTTTTAATTGATATTTTTTTTAACTAATGTCTACCTACATATTTAATTTTCTTTCTGCGCTAGTGCTGTGTTATGTCCATGGTCTGCATACTCATAATAGATATCGTCCACAAAACTTTGAATTAAAACGTGAAAGAAGCTGTTGGGGTAATGAGGGCAGAGCGCCTGGAGTATATATCCGGGAGGCGCAGGTTCCAAATCAGCTCACGCCCGTATTTTTCTTCGCATAAAAAATAATACGCGTATATTTATGACTAGCTGTGCCCGCGACTTCGTTCGCGACTTCGAAAAGTAGTACGTTATATTTATATTCATATTTTCTGAAACCTGCAGGTTAGAGAAATAGAATACAGGAAAATTTAAGTCAAATTTCTTATTTTAATCGCTAAAATCGTTATTTAAATCCATCTAATCGGGGACAGACAGCCAGGCAAACATTCTTAAAACGGTCATTTATGTTGTTTTCAAACAGAAACTTCTATATTATTTATTGCTATAGATAGTGTAGAAACTTAGGTAATTCAAAACGAATAAAAAACAACACTAAATAAACGAATGATAATAAAAAAAAAATTGCTGAAGTACATCTTCTTAGTTTACGAAGGCATAATCAAAAGAACCTCCAAACATTCTGAAGTATTTACGAGTTATACGCAACTTATCATTTTTTCTTTCACATCAAAGTCAAAAAACTTTGACATCAACGTGTATTGGTAAAACATCAAGAGCGGTGTTCCGACAACTTATAACGCACCTTAATCAAAATACGGAATCTTTTTACATAACACGAAATTCAACTTTATCCTTGCCACGTAAGGTTAAAAATTCTATGGCTGTAAGAAACGAAAGTTTGTTCTACAATTGCCTAGTTTGGAATATTGCCAAAGCGAACATGAAAAATTTAGACAACATGTGAGAGCTTCAATGTCTAGATAGTGGCAATATTTTCTACTTAGCAAACAGTTCTGTTGTCTTGGACATGTATATGTCGCATATGGATTGTATTATCAGCTGTTTTACAAAACTGCTAGCTGATTTATGAAACAGATCCGTTTTATAAATGTTCATTGCCGGATTGCCATTGCGTTACGTTTAAAAAAACTGCTACCGACGTTTAGACGTAAAGCAGGATGATATATCTACAGTCGAGAAAGACTGATTTACTGTAAAGATATATTAAATGGACAGTCACCACTCAAGTAAAAGAAAAGGTACTGTATTCTGAATGGTCTTTCCGTGGTTGGGTCGACGGAACCCCACGGGGCTCAGCGGCTTTGACTTTTATTTTGAATTCATTCTCATAGTCTGACGGGACGGCAATCCGACAGGACCGAGAGATCAGGTGCAGAACCCACGACTCTACGTGCTCTCCGAAGCACGGGGTGTCACATCACCAACTTCCTAACTTCGGGCTACTGAGAATTTCCTAGCAGAAAACCCTAACACCACTTTGCCCGACACGGGAATCGAACCCAGGACCTCACACTCAGCACCCCGCGCTCGCGACCAGTCGCGGGCAGTAGACCAATTAGGTACTTATGACTCGCAGAGCATACTTTATACTGATACGGATTATACCCTAAAAGTATTATATATTTCAACCTAACCTAATCCTTTATACAGTACAATAAGGCCTCCCCTACAAGAAAAAAAAAGCCTATTAGAAAATAAATATTAAACCTTTTACTCTTTACTTTACGGCTGGTACCTCTATTAAGTATAAAAAAAAGCCTGATTGATACATATATCAGGGCTTAAATAAGAAAGTGCTTGAAGCGAAAAATCAACCACCGTTCACAGTTCACAAAATTTATAGCTTAGGACCGAAGCGGTTTTACTTCGCTCGAAGACATTTTTATCACCGTGTAGTTATTCTGTTCCTTATAATGTACGCTAGTTTCTTTATTTTACATGAAAAAAGATACTTTGTGTTTTACAGTTTTTTTTAAAAATCTCTGAATATTTTAAAACGAAATCGTTGTTTCGCGTCTTTTGTTAACTTACTTTTTCTAAATTACACCACGTTTTGAACTACTAGGTGGCGCAAAAGTCATCACCCTATCAATTCAATTCAATTATTCATTATCGCTCTGCCGTCTACTCATGACTGCAATTCTGCCAATGTCAAAGGTAAAATGTGGAAGCGTGTGTTCGAGACAAAAAACTGAAATAAAAAATACAAAGTTAGTTTCTTGATTGGTAGTGGAACTCAATGTAAATCTTGTTGATAAGTTAGTACACTGATCCAAAATTAAATTTAAAAATAATTAAATAATATATTATTGGTTAACACATTAAATAAAAGTATACCACGCCAACATGAAAGTTCCAGCTCATAATTTACTATCGGAAGATGCCATAATTTTTGTAAATGGCGGTAAATGTCAGTTCTGCTTTGACATTTGGGAAGTAAGCAGATACAAAACACACGTCAATAAGACGTGAATCGCTATACTCCTCAAGAACGCACCAAGATCGCCTAATCTCTCGTTTTGGTGATTTGCACTGGCCGGCATGATCGCCCGATTTAACCGTTCTAGGCTTCTTTTTGTGCTGTTTCTTGAAGTCACGAGTTTATGTCAACAAGTCTCAGACTCCTGAAGCCCTCAAAGAGAATATCCGTCAGGAATGCGGGAACCTATCCTAGCCATAAATCGAGCCCGCATAGTCATCAATTCTGGAGGCGGCCACTTGTCCGAAATCATTTTCTCTCGTTAAGGAAAAATGATATTGAAAAATAAACACAATCCAAAAGCAAAAAAAGTTACAGTCAAAGAAAATCGTTTTTTTTTTACAGTATTGTAACTATGGTCGTCTATAATTTTAGTTTAGATATCAGAGGTACATCACTCGTCGCATGATAACAGCCTACTATATTCATTGTTACTGTATTAACCAAACCAATGTATGTATGGCTCGAAACAAAATATTTTGACTTTGAATTTGACCACGGATTTTGATGTAGTTTTCAGTTTTTTGAAGTATATTAACATTAAAAGATGCGAAGTCGGGACGGTTTCCTGGTAGGTGATAAAATTTATAATATAGTGATTAAAGGTTTGTCCAAAATTCTCCAGATCATGGTCAAGACTTTAAATCTTGCGTAGATATGTATACTAGTGGTCAACTACGAAAATTTAAAATAATTCAATTAAATTTAAAATTTCATCTTTATTAAGGTTCTTTTGTATGTGTGTGTGTGTGTCATGGCAACGCATGGTAATCTGTGTAATGTTTTTTTAATTAATGTAATACATTTCTAATGCATATTATATTAAAATATTGGCTTTCTGTACTCCTCCATGTAAACTTTAACTAAAGCGAATTTCATACTCCTCCACCCGCGTAATTTTCGTAAAAATGGGTACCAAATTTTTGGTTCATATATTAATATAATGATATAATATTTATGAACACAGGATAACGTTTTGTTACTCTTTTATTAAAAAATCTCAATAACTTTATTCTGAAGTTAAACGAAGAAAAATATCCTAAGAAACAGGAAAATGCTTATTACATTTTAAAATTACCAATATATCTTGTGGAGGAAAGAGTTTGTTTTTTTTTGCTTTTATATTAAGCTGTATAAACGCTGCGTTATAAGCAAGCGCTGTTTACCTAATGAAGTTATTAAGAATTTTATTAACCAGTTATGCTTAGCCTTATTTGTTTATGCGGCCATTTTTGTAGGTTAGTGGTGGGAAAATATTTTAAGGAAATGATTATAGTTGTTATATTAAATGGAAAGCGAATACGGTCGCGAACAGGATTCGAACCTGCGCCTCCCGGATGAATACTCCAGGAGTATTCATCCTGGAGTATTGATCCTGGAGTATTCATCCTGGAGTATTCATCCTGGAGTATTCATCCTGGAGTATTCATCCTGGAGTATTCATCCTGTAGTATTCATCCTGGAGTATTCATCCTGGAGTATTCATCCTGGAGTATTCATCCTGGAGTATTCATCCTGGAGTATTCATCCTGGAGTATTCATCCAGGAGGCGCAGGTTCGAATCCTGTTCGCGACCGTATTCTTTTTCCATTTAATATAATAACTTTAGAGTTCGCTAAGCATGCGTTAATGCTTTTCAAAGATTTATCTTGAATGATTATAGTTGGTCTTTTATATTAACTACAAATTTTTTTCATGTTTTTTTCTGGCTGTCGGTTTCTGCTAATAAAAGTGTACAAGTGTAATTACTTAACATAATAATAATTTTTTTCTTTAAACTGGGTTATGGAAATTAGAATTTACTTATTTAATTTTATTCTTTGTTGTACAAATACATACACCATAATTCAAATTAATATAGAAGAAGGAAAAAAAACTGATATAGTAAATGCACAATGGGCGGCCTTACCGCATTATTGAAAGTATATATTTTTTTTTTTATTATATAAAGTCACTCACCTCCCTCTGTCACTTCTTCACGTATTATTAATGTGTAGATTTCTAATTTTTTATAGTAATAATATTAATACTCCTCCCGACCGTATTTAGGTCACGATGGCCTATCTCAACGGAGATTAGCCAAGGACGCAGGGTATTAAAGTGCACAAGTGTATGTGTGCACGGGTGCACTCCCTCTTTCTTCACTCTTATAGTCCGACGGGACGGCAATCCGACACGACTGGAGAGCGGTCAGGTGCAGGCAAAGTCAGTATAAAAATTCTGTGCTTCGGAGAGCACGTAAAGAGCGTGCTCTCCGAAGCACAGAATTTTTATACTGATTTTAATTATGCCTGCGATTACCTCGTTGGTGTAGTGATCCAAAAGCGTGAGCACGAGGTCTTGGGTTCAGTTCCCGGGTCTGGTAGTGTCTTTGGTGTTTTTTTTAGGAAATACTCAATAGCAGCCCGGAGTTTGGAATTGGGCCTAATATATGGCCATATGCTTCCTACCTAGGACTTAATAACAGCACTGGTAAAATGTGTGTATATAACTATGTACACCTCCGCCTGCCCCTTTCGGGAATACAGGCATGATGCTGAATTGTATTATGATTTTAATTATGACTGCCATGTAGCTTAAATAAACCATTGAGCTTACTATTATTAATTATATACAAAGCAAGCTTAATGTATCTATTATTCACAAACATGACACAATGATTAATGACGTCATCACTAAACCTGACAGCTATATTACGGCACCCTGATTACATCAGCCAGGGGATTTTGGATTAAGAGTAAGAAAATTATCTTAACGCTAATTCGTAATGTTAATTACTGTCAGAATTGAAATTTACTAAGTCTATTATATTCTAGTAAAAATGCACCTTTAGCATCTGGTTGAAGATTCAAACCTGCATGGTAATTGAGGAACCGAATTTCAATTGCATTTATTTTGACAAAAGCTTTCATTTTGGAAGTCTGACAATATTGCGTCATTGCGTCGCTTTGGTTTTGTTGTTGTAAGATTGTGGATTCTAAAAAAGGATAAAAGAACATTTCTGGGTTTTATTCTGGGTTTAAATTGGCGGATTCGTTTTATTTTTGCTCACTCATCATAATCTGCCTAGCCTTTTCCCAATTGCATTGGGGTCGGCTTCCAGTCAAACCGGATGCAGCTTAATACCTGTATTTTACATGGAACGACTGCCTATCTGACCTCCACAACCCAGTTACTGGGTAAGACGATATCTCGTGGTATGACTGGTTGTCAGATTTTCAGGCCTCTGACTACCCGTAACGGCTGTCATAGATCTTAATTTAATTTGACAACCGGGACCGACGGCTTGACATGATGGTCACCCATCCACAGACCCACCGCGGGAAGCGCAGCATAACCACGATCGATCTATCTATGCGGCTGTTACTTAGCCACGAGCCCTTTTAATTATAAAAATTTTTTGCTCACTCATGTAAAGCAAAAATAATTATTATATACGTTTTAACGCTTAGTAACATATTGGAACGGAATTAGAGTGCTATAAAATTTCTGCTTCATAAGACGCCCAAAGTTGACCCGGTTAGTGGAGTGTGATAGTAGGATAACATCAGAACCTGGCGCATGGATAACATTTGGTGTGACATAGCTAGATAGAAGGAGACTGTATCGGTGGCGGTTACCACGAACAACAGTATTCCCAATAAGGGTTGATGTCAGGCAGGCGGCCGGTCATAAAATATTGCCAAAACGTTAGCAGCATGCAATTTCAAAAATAATTAGAAAGTGGCAGAATAATACTTGGTGTGCCGACCCCAAATAAATTGGGAGAAGGGCAGGGGGATGATGATGAAGACGCCCAAAATAGACTTTACTTCCGATATTAAAACGCTGAAGCTATCTGTCTTGATACTTTAAAGGCTTCATAAACCAATTACTGATTGAGTCTTTGAAATGAATTGGATTTTGGATTTGAAATTATTCTTAGATTGGCCTATCTTTGCTCAGAATACCTTTTGTAGGCATTAATATTGTAATTTGGTTGACCTTTACAAAGTTTCAAGATTCCAGATTTAGGAGCCATTTTACTTTTGTGTGATAAGATTAGTTTATTTGTGGAAATGTATACTGTAATAGCGTAAAGTATTCCCGGACCGCAGTAAAGGTTAGGTTAGTGTTGCTACGGCACGCGCGCCCCTTTGGAGTGTCTGTGCAGTTTAACCGAGGCCGGGCTGCACAAAGGTTGGGCTCCAATGAGTCTTTCGATGAACCATAACCGATGTTTCAAATCGATATTAGTCTCACACGAAGTTGAAGAAAAACTTAGGAAATCGAAAATAAATATGATATTTTTTGGAATTAAATTATAATGTTGTATTAGGTTAGCTATTCTTAGAGGCATTTGCCTTGTAAGTAGGTTCTTAAATAAGTGTCCCGTTGGTCCATCCTGCGTACCAGAACTATCTTTATTGACAGGTTATTCCTAGTATAATACGATCATTCGCACTTCAGTAGTAACCTCTATGGTACGAAAAAAAGAATCATCAAAACCGGCCTACTCTGTTAAAAGTTATACATAAAAAATATACGCGTCGACATAAGTACCTCCTCCTTTTGTTGTCGGTTGAAAATAGTCCTTCCTGCTACAGCATAATCAAATTGGCGATGCCAATATTAAGTTGTGATTACGGACGGGCGGTTGACGGCGACAGGAATTTCATACTGGCTGCAGTAACTAGTGCTCCCTACCGTCTTCCGTGTTTACTGAGAAATACAATCAAATATTTAAAGCTATAGTGAATAGATTTCTTCTGGATCTATGTGCTCCATCCTCGGTCTCACCGACGCTTACTACTCCGAATTCTTCTTCCACATTTTAATACGTCTTTTGGTGACGTCATCGCTTTATATTCAGTCCCTATATGGGTGACTGAACCGACACGACTAACGTTGCAGTTAATACAATGTCGTACAGATGCGATTACCTTAACAAATGCTGATTAATCTTTCAAACGCATTAACGCAGTTAGTATATACGAGTACTAAACCTGAGTGGTGATGCGGATGCGGGAGAAATAAAGCGAAAAGGTTGGAGTACACCGTGTTCACACCAAAATCGAAATGAAGAGCCAACAAGCCAAAGGCGCATGCACTTACCCGAAAGCCAGCCAACTTGTGATCCTTCTGGTAAGCGCAGCAGCGAGCCCCAAGCACACTTGATGGATAAGCAGCGTCACTTGATGAACACACGGTCACTAGCGTGGGTCACAGCACTTTACCCAAAGCAAGTTCAAATGTTCGAAGAACACGTAAGCGGTACAGATTTTAACTGTCCTACATGAGGAGCAGCAGCGTGAGACGATAACTTGGTGTCAGCGCAACACCAGATCGCAAGCGAGTGGAGAGCGGTGGTCAACTCGAGCGCCGAGCGACGAAGGACACACGCTTTCTTCAACGGACTACGTGGTAATAATTTCTTCCACGGTGACGAGCGGGGGTGCGGGTCCCTGATTGGCCGATACGCTCGGTGATGCGAAATCGACCGACCCAAGGTTCGCACATACGCCCTCTAGATGGCGCCTCATCAATCAAGGGTAAAACGGCGTAAACACTGAGTTTGTTCAGAATTAGTAATAAAATTAATTGTACTCGTAATAATTTTTATACCATGCTATATTTGGTCCAAATAATATTTAAAATATCTTACAAGTTGGAAATAGGAAGCGGATTACCAGTTGCGCGTGCGTGTAACTTTGACAGTTTTCATTACACACTTTAGACATTTTTGATAATATTTGACACGAGTCTCGGGTTTCGTATAGACTAAAAATAATATTGTATAAGAAATGTGTTTTACTGATAACTCTACTTTTTCCAGTACGCAGGTATTTTTGAACGACAAAGTGCTTTATTCAGTACGATAATGGTCGTAGGAGTGGGTAGCTATAGAGGCGAGGAACTCGATCACAAATTCTGTCACGTATCTTCCAGTATCTTGGTCCTTCCGGATGTACCTTCGGACACAAGTACTACGTGTGGTTCCTTTCATTGCTTTAAATTGGTTAGGGTCAGTCGACCCTATGGCTAGTGGAATATTTGATGGCAGGGAGAAAGATAGTTTATTTATTTTTGTTTATAATTTTGTCGTGTATTATGAATGTGTGTTATATAAATGTAGAAAACGAAGAGCCATTTTCAGTGTACTACTTAAATCAAACACAAAAAGAAATACTTAAAATGGAACTAAAGAATTTTTTATACTCATAATGAGCTTGCGTGTAACCGCTACCTCCTGATGTTAAGTTTTGGTGCGGTCGTCGATGGAACACGCTTGCCCTGCAGAAACCTGTGCACTCGAGCTTTGAAGACCACTGAAACGACACGGTTCTGCCTAGCCTCTTCCCAAATAAATACCAATATTTTATATGTAGTGACTGTTTAACTGACTTCCACAACGCAGTTTTTGGGTAACACGACGTCTCGCACCAATTTATATTTTATATTTTAACATCCATAAAAAAAAAATGTCTTCATTTGCCAGCTAGAACAACAGTTTAACGTGCTCTCCAAGGCTCAAAGGGGTATCGATATGAGATGATGACCCATTCACCGACCAACCGCAGCTTAACCTCGACCTGATTCTGCGTCTGTTACTTTGCCACGAGCTTTTCCCAACACGATTAAAGACTGAAATTAATATAACTGAAGTATTACTACAGCACTTCGAAAAATAAATGAGACTTGGCCTCCTTCACAGTATTCCATCACTGGTACATTACGCTCCGTCACGTTCAGCGTAATGGCGTCAGCGATACCGCTATTCATGCATTAATATTATATTATATTACAAAAGGAAAGAAAATAATAAAGAAATATGAAGGAGAAGTGGCGTGCTACTTTGTGGTGGGTTGAGTTGATCTACAAAACTTGAATTTTACCTATGTATTCTGTATTTTTTTGAATTTTTTCTCTGGTCTACGCAAATGCCGATCTATGGGGTAACTCTTGAAGTAAATACCAATACCAGTCCTATTTTAATATTAAATCAACGCCATAAAACAATGTAAAACAAATTTACCTACATCATAGTTATCTTAATTTTAAAGCATTTTGGCCTATTAATATCTCGATTCTTTAATAGGCAAAAATCTTAATGTTTTTAATAAGACTAGGTCATTTTTTAGAATTCTTTGTTAGGCACAAAGAATTTGATTTACCTCTAAAACTATTTATTCTTTGGTTCTTTAATATTGTCATCATGCCTATTATTTTTATGACATTTTGGGATTTAAAAGTACGAATTGAAATATTTCCAATGTCAATCGAGCATATTTATTTTCAGGAGTAACCCTACTGATATCGTTTTCGAAATTCATTGAGAAAAAAATAAAGTATAAAAAAAACTAGTTTCTGCCTGCGAGTTCATGACCGTGGACTTCAAAATTGGGTCCAGCTGGGAAAAAGTATCATATGTGTTAATCCAGGTTATAAACTATCTGTGTGCCAAATTTTATCATAATCCGTTCGGTAATTATAACATGAAAGAGTAACAAACATCTATCCATCCTCCGAAACTTTCGCATTAATAATAGATATTATATAGTATAGTAGGACTAGCTTTTGCCCGCGACTTCGTATGCTGGACTTCAGAATTCGGTCCAGCCGAACGAAAGTATCATATGTATATGTAATGTGTGACTTGTTGGTCCCAGCTTCTTTAGTCCACCATAGCTTCTGAACTGATTTAGCCGTATGGGGTATCGATAGAATCCTTACATTATCCCGAGTAAATAGGCTAGAAAGATTTATGTAACGTAGTAGGCTAACTCATGGAAGGTGTGCTCATTTTGTTTTTATTAATTTCATCTTGTATTATATAAGAATTAAATTACTTACTTTGATGGCATGGATGGCGCAGTGGTTAAGATATTGAGAGTATTGAAGGTTCGGTTCCAACACAAACTAAAAAATATTGGTATGATCTACAGATCAGATCAGATGTGTGTTTAAAGCACCGAAGGAACAAGTAAAAATCCTCAAATGGGACATTTTTTTTTTTATGTATTCTGTAACCTTGCACTCATATGTATGTATATATGCGTAGTGATTGATATATATATATATATATATATATAAGTCAGACAGAAATCATAGTTTTGCTTCAAACGTATTTTGACGAAAACAAAGCCACGGGAATTTCCTTTGAATTTTAAACCAGCATTAGTTTGTTTCTTAAAAGCTTTTATCATGTAAAAGTCTCTTTTATAAAATATTGTAGGACCATTACCTTTGTATTTAAATTTTTCACTCTAACGCGTCCTCCACGTTTTGAATATTTTATTCGATTATTATTTTAGAACACCTTCCGTACCTTTGTTTGTGCTAATAACTTTTGTGGAGTGAGTCTGTCTCTCTATCAAAGTTAGACTTTTGTAACAGATTTATAAAAGTACCATTGATCCAATTCTAATCGTCGTAATTCTCGACTGCTGAGCATGAGTTCTTGGGTTCGATTCCCAGGTCGGTCAAAGTGTTATTGCTATTTTCTGTTCCGTAATTATCAGTAGCAGCCTGGAGTTTGGAATTGTGTCATCGGACACAATTCCAAACTCCAGGCTATATAGAGAGCATATTGCCATCAATCGTGATGGCAATATGCTCTACCTTAATTATAGAGAAGTTTTGGTGTTGCCCAACTACTAAAATAGACGGACATCCCCGAAAAATGGATCTGAGTAGTAAACGTAAACAAATAATTATAATTATTATGAATAGTATTGTCTTAATTGTTTTCTGTTTGACATAAAGTTTCAAAGAACTGTTTGTGAATTTTATAAATTACCACGTTGGTCTAGTTCTCATAAGAGCGGCTTTTGAGCGTGAGGTCCTAAGTTCAATTTCGGGATTGACAAGTATGTGTCATGCTCATGGGTTCTTCTGTCGGAAAATTCTCAGTAGCAACCATAAGTTTGTTATGGCACACGGTTGATGGGAATAACCTCTCCACATATTGATTTTAATAATATCATTGGTGAAATGTGGGTCTACCGATACCTGTGTGCTGTCTACCCCTTCGGGGAATATAGAGGTCATGCTATGTTAAGTCTATGATATTCCAAGTGGAAAAAACAGCATTCAGATGCTAGTATTTTATAATAGTCCTTGCATGCTCCTAGTCGTGGCACAACGGCTGTAATCTGCCCACAATCGCTCCCGTCCAGCTTTGCCATTAGCATATGAACGGCGCGACGCTCAAGTTCTGTCGCATTACACAAGCTTTTATTGAAAAATATCGGAGAAACTTGTGTAGAAGGCTGTTCCGAAAATGTTATAGGAGTTTTGATGGATTATATTGAAGATGTAAAAGTTTTATCATCAGTCTGTTTGTCGACGGGTTTTTTACATCGTGCAATATACTGATGTTATTGATTACTATTTTTCAAAGAAACATTGAAAAAGTAGTAGACAAGAACGGGGTCTTTTAAAACTAAAGGAACTTTTACACTTTCGTGTTGCATGATATTAATATATACTAACAGGAATCAATGCGCAATAAATACCTTTGAATCGCTTGACGTTTCGATCAGGTTGCTCTGATCGTGGTCACAAGCACACTGATGCAGCGAGTTTACTCCGTCATGGGTGCGGTAGATTTTTCTTCATCTACCTCCATGTTTTCACTATTCTTATAAAGGCCGCGACACACTACACTCACTGTGTCCGTATTTTTAACCGCTTAAAATAGCGAGGGTTTGATATTTTAATCGCTGGATTCCATGTTGCTGATTGAATTGATTTTCTTCTTATTATAAGGTTAATGAACAATTTAGTGTCAAATTTTAAATCGTTTGTAGGATTTGACATGACTTTTCACACCATCGACAAACACCACACACATCTCTCAGGTGTGCTTGTGCTGATACGATGTTTGCCTTCACCATCGACACGATGTTTGCATTCTGTTTTAAGCAAGGGACCATAATTCATTTCATGTATACTTTTATTAATAGCTGAAGTTTATTTGTTTCAACGCGCTATCCTCCGGAACTATCAGTCAAAAATCTTTTTAAGTTTGATAGCCCAGTTCTCGACTACCCTACCTCACGCCATGACCTACGACCATGACCTTTTTGGTCGGCTCCTTAGCAGCTGAAACGAAAAAAGCGGGTGAAACAGCGTATTATGTAAACATATTTTGTAAAAAACAGACAGATAGTCCGACAAATGGTGTAGGCACAGTATAGAAACCCATTTGGTTATACAACCTTCAATTTATAATAAAACAACTTTTAACCGGATTAATCGCGTGTACTATTGATTTTTTTGTTTTTCCTGACGTTTCGAACACTTTGTAGCGTTCGTGGTCGCAGGAGGACTAAGGTGTCAGGCGTCTCAACAGTTTATTTAAAATTATTTCAGTCTACCGTACATATAATTGATAAAATTCATAAAATTATTTTTGTCTCTGATACATATTTAAAACTAAATCGCGACGGTATTTCCTAAGACTATCCCTGAGAAGAAATACCGAAACAAACTCAGAGGTTACAGTCGTTTTAAATTTAGAGATATAATTTTACAATTTTATCGAATTATAAACTAAAAGGTGTTCCGATGCACGCAGTAATCGCTCACAGTATCATGATTTTTCTTGTGACTTGACTTTGTTTGGGACTTGACACCTTTTAGTTTTATTATAATGTGTAGTGATCGCGCAAACCTAAGATATTACTAACCTTCAATTTATTTTAAAAGAGTGTCTATGGAGTTTCTTGTTTCTCTCCATAAGACCAACATCATGGAACCGTGCACCTAGCTTTGACTTTCCATAAGTACCTCTTAAATGGTCTATTTGAAATTAAAGTATTTGAATAAAAATTATTCTCAAATAATAATCTCAAATAAAGTATTTAACATTGAATTCCTTTACAACTTAAAGTAATAGATTTTAAGGAGACACATCTGTTTTCAACAATTACATTATACATAGCTAATACGTGAATATCACACGATATTAATATATCTTGTGAGATATCGCACACATCGCTTACGATTCGGTAACTGCGTTAATGACGTCACAGGTGCGTTCCACAATAATGGCTTCAATAACGATAATTGTATTTTAACAAGCAATTGTTGTAATATTACATTCAATTCTGTGATATATTACTCAGATGGTATTAATGTAACATTCAGGTAGACTTTATTCCTTTTTTAAAAAAAAATACGAGGTAATGTAAGAGGGTGTTTGTGGGTAGGTAATGAAATTCGAACTCTACTTATATTTTTCAAACGCATGCGTAGCGAACTCTAAAGTTACACATTTTTGTGAGTAAAAAAATTCGTTCGTAAGCAGGATTGAAACTATCACTATGTATTTAAAAACAATGTTTCCCTGTGTGATTTAATTATGTATATTTTGCAATTTTTGCACGTATAGGGTTTCTATTTTAAGGGTGCACTCCTACAGAGGCAAACAACTTAGCCCCCCCAAAAAAAAAATCGGTCCCCAAAATATTAACAATAGGAGGCCACCTGCATCGGGAACAGGGTCCAAGCTACCCACTTATTATTTAATTTATTAAGGTAATCGGATCTGAACGACATTTTACTAACTGAAAATTAGTCATTTCGATTCAATAAGTACTGCTATATAGAGACTGAATAGATAGCGATGACTTCACCATAAGACGTATTAATGTGTATTAAATTATAATTACGAATAGTGAGCAGAGGTATATATAGGATAACTTAGTTGGCAGAGTGCCTGGAGATACCTCCGGGGGGCCCAGGTTAAAATCCTGCTCATAAACATACATCTCTTTAATAAAAAAACTTTTCACTTTCCAAGAAATATTGTGTAAACTTCAGTTGTTGCTTTAAAGAACCACAAAAAATAGCATCACACCTGTATTCCCGGATGGGTTAGGCAGAGGTGTAGTGTTGTACACTCGCATTTCAATGATGCAATTTTAATTACGTAATAAATGGTTAGTCTGTGAGTCCTAAACCGAACAACCGAACAACTGTTCTAAGATCCAGGCTACTGCTCAAAATTTTCTATCAGGAAAGCCCAATAACATTTTGCCTAACCTAGGAATCGAAATCAGGACCTCACGCACTGCAGCTACGTTTACGACCAATGTCTGCTGTTCCTCATTGTATATGTTAATCCATTATCTCTGACATAGCAGCATTTTTTTTTTTGCGTCAGGGATTAAGTTAACAGCTATCGGCCCTAAAATAATATTTTCCATCGCACCAGTGAGTGCTGCCAGTATAAACCCCGGAGACAAAATATAAACTGTAGACATAGGTATAAAAAGGTTACCAGAGCAATTAATAATCCGTTGATTTTGGCGTGATACCGGAAAATAATGTTTTCACGTTTCCCTTTAACGTTTTATTTAAATTGTAACAAATAATATTTATAGATGGGAAAGCGGTTTAATTTGAGACTTCGGTTTTGAATGAATTATGTTGCATTTTGATTTTTAACTTGGACGGGAAGAAATTGGTGTTTCCTTATCAGAAATCTTAGTATATTAGCCTTATAATTATGACAATGTATGGGAAAAATTTAGTGATATTGGTGTATAAAAGAAAAATAATAGACACGAGCAGGACTCAAACCCGCCACCGTACCGTGTCGGGTTCGAGTCCTGCTCGTGTCTATTATTTTTCAATGTTTTCCTTAGAAAATAATGATTAATATAGGCATTGTCCTCAACATGTATAAAAAATCATTTAAAATGATATTGGTGTATTTACAAAATTTGGGGGTTACTCTTAAAATTAATATTCTATTTTCAATATTAAATCAACACCTTAAAACAATGTGTGATGTTAAAATAAATGTATCTACATCATAGTTAACTCAATTGAGAAGCATGTTGGCTTATTATCCCGACCCCTTAATTATTATTAAGACATTTTGGCGATAAAAGTACGAGTTCACATGTTTCCAATATGAATTGAGCGGATTTATTTTCTACAGTCACCCTATTTTTTTTGTGTTTTGAAGTAGATAAATAGGTCATTCTAGTTTTCTAAGTCTTAACTTTTCGATGCGTTTAGTGCTTGTGGCAATAAAAATATGTTTTGGGTTCTGTAATGGATCAGATTTTGTAATCGATAGCTTAGAAAAAAACTTTTTTTTTAAACAACTTTTCTTTCTCCTTTATATAATTTCATAAATTAAAGTAGTCGACTCTTGACCGACCATTATGAATATAAATATCTTAGCTAAATATATGAGAATTTATGGATGCCATTGTTTACACAGAAAATACGAGTATTACCAGCTTTGTTTGCTAAAATAAAACTTTAACCATACGCAAATATTGGAAACCATTTAGCATAAACTGAGCCCGCAGCCTCACGATATGTCAAAACAAACAATTGTGCTCAATCGTAGGATCCTTTCTGAATGACAAACATCAATCAAACGCCCGACATAATCCCGAAGGATCCCGGAGATTCTCGAATCGTTTGGGACAATAAATGGCAACTTTTGTATAGGCGGTTCGAATAAAACTGGTATAAACAGTGAATACGTCATGCTGAAAATTCATTTCGTTTGGAGGATGTAGAGCAATAGTGTAAGGATCTGATTTCAATGGCTGGCCTTATTGAGGTTGGTAGAAGTTCAAAACTTCGAATACAGAGTTTTGCGTGTATGGTGTAATATATAGTCGTAGCCGTGCTCGTAGCAATCGTAGCATGACGCGTAGTAAGCGTAGCACTCGTAGCAGACTTCGTAGTAAATTTTAAAATACTTGAAGTATTCGTCTTTTCAAGGTTTCTTAATCTGTGTCTGCCTAGCCTTTTCCCAATAACATTGGGGTCAGCTTCCAGTCAAACCAGATACAGCTTAATACCAGTATTTTACATGGAGCGACTGCCTATCTGACCTCCACAACCCAGTAACTGGGTAACACGATATCTCGTGGTATGACTGGTTGTCAGACTTTCAGGCCTCTGATTACCCGTTACGGCTGTCATAGATCTTAATTTGATAACCGGGACCGACGGCTTAACGTGCTCTCCGAGGCACGGAGGGGTCTCGGTATGAAATGATGGTCACCCATCCACAGACCAACCGCGGCAAGCGCAGCTTAACCTCGATCGATCGATCTGTGCGGCTGTTACTTAGCCACGAGCCCCTCTAACCTCTTCAAGGTTTCTTAATCGATTATCTTTAAATATCGCCTATGTTATATTATATATATATAACACTCACTCACCATACGGGTTGGACTTTCGGACACTACACTTTGTTGCTTCAGGGGTATCTGGCGGTGGTGGCACAGCATAGGATTAGTGTAAATTTAACTCTTGTTTGTGGTAACAAAAAAATTTTGTTGTCGTTGCTACTATTCAATTTCTTTATTCTAAACCGCGCGCGCGCGTCACAATTGACATCCATCGTCGAAGGCCGCAGCAAAGTGATATACACCACTGCTGAGAGTAAGCAGAAACCGATTGGATGATATCTGAATCTCGGTACTGCATGCGTGGGCCGCCGTCGGGTCGTCGGCGACGTTGCAAGCTACCTATTATTACTATTGTTAATACTGTGTACTCTCTGTTATTCATGTTTATTTTTCCCTTTTTAATTATGTGTATGTTTACGTGATAGACTTAACCTAGTGTGATCTTCTTCGTGTGTGAGATATTTGTGTTTAAAAAAAATTTATTTCTTTCTTTCTTTGTTTTCTAATCCAATAGATGTCTATTTGTTCACTTATATGACTAATGAAAAGAGCTTTCTTTTGTTCTATACGCAAACATTTTAAGACGTTTTCCTAGAAAATAACAAATACTACAGTAATAGGTACTTGAGAAAAATATTACGACAGATGAAACTTTTTTTTTACTATAGATTAGTAAGACGATGGTTTATTTCAATTACAATCTAGCCTAGGCTAGACTAATTAAAATTTTACTACGTTATTATAATTCTAAGAATGCGTCCATTAACTTATCTTAGTTTATACAGATAAATCTTGCGAAGCGAAAAGTTTTGTGGTAAGAAACATACGTCGTCTGTAGAGGTTAAGATATCTTAGTGGTCAGAGCGCCATAGCCGGGAGGCGCAGGTTCGAGTCTTGATCACGACCGTATTTTTCTTTCCACAAAAATTTATAACAGTTTTTAGTTTCGAGAGTATTTGGATGTGTTCTGAACGAAACTGTTATAGAACTAAATTTTGAAAGTTATTACATTAAATGGAAAAAGAATACTGTCGCCAACAGGACGAACCTGCGCCTCCCGGATAAATACTCCAGGCGCTCTGACCACTAATCCATCTCAACCTCTGCTCACCACCGCGAATTCTTCATCAATATTTTAACAAGTCTTTTGGCGACGTCATTGCTTTCAGTCCCTATACAGTTGACCGAACCGACATGACTAACTGTGCAGTTAATACAATGTCGTAAATAATGCGATTACCTAAACAATTAAAGATAAATCTTTGAAAAGCATTAACGCATGCTTAGCAAACTCTAAAGTTATAATATTAAATGGAAAAAGAATACGGTCGCGAATAGGGTTCGAACCCGATATTTTTACCCGAATTTTTTTAATTCCATTTATTTTTATTCCCACGTTAAAGAAGCCTTCTGAATCCTGAAACTCCACCCTTTATTCAGCAAATACTTTGTTTGATATACTCTTTTGTTACAGACATAGATACTCACCCACGGCCCATATGTAAACAGAGCCTAAGGCAAGAATCGTTCCTTTATCTGTCTGACCCGATTACAACTTCATCGTGAACGAAATACTGAACGAATGAATGAACTAAGCCCAACAATGGCGTATACGTGAAATGAGTGTAGTAAATCCTAATAATGAACTGTTTTATGGCCTCTTATAGAGTAGATATATATATATGCAAAGTTTGTCGTGTCGGTTCGGTCACTTGTATAGGGACTGAATTGATGGCAATGACGTCACCATAAGACGTGTTAAAAATATGGAAGAATAATTCGCGGTGGTGAGCAGAGGTCGAGATGGCTTAGTGGTCAGAGCTCCTGGAGTATTTATCCGGGAGGCGCAGGTTCGAAATCTGTTCGCGACCGTATTCTTTTCTATTTAATATAATATCTTTAGAGTTCGCTAAGCATGCGTCAATGCTTTTCAAATATTTATCTTGAATAGATTTATATTTTTTTGTGTTAGATACTTAATAAAAACTGTCTAATTTAATATTATTATTATTATTAATGCTCCCTTTGGAAGGGTAGAAAAATTCTAACCACACGGGCCAAAGTCAAGCGTGATTAGGGGATTATGTGATGGAATCATTATTATTATTTAAATATCACAAGCATGGATGCTAACTGTGTGGTCCGCGGTTCAAATGCCGGATCGGTCGGCCAGTATATAAAATTCTCAACAGCAGCCCGGTGTTTGGAGTTGTGCCCGGTGCTATAGACAAATGGCAATAGGCTCGCCACCTATATTTACTCAGTCTATCGCAATCCACTGCTGGATAATAATGGTATAATACCCAGTTCTCCGCCTTATACCGACCGGTATAACCGGCCGACCGGTATTAATACTCCTCCGGACCGTATTTCGGTCACGGCGGCTTATCTCCACAGAAATACGTTCCTCCAAGTACGCAGGATATTTTAGTGCACAAGTGTATGCGCAAACACACGTGCACTCTCTCTTTCTCAGAGTCCGATGCGACAGCAATCTGACACTGCCCGAGAGAGATCAGGTGCAGGACCGACTACTTTACGTACTCTTCGAAGCACGGGGGTGTCACATCACCAAGTTCCTAACTCACAACAGAAAAAACCCAATAACGCTTTGCCTCGCATGGGATCGAACCCAGGACTTCATGCTCAGCAGCGGCGCTTGCGACCGCTACACTAACGAGGCAGGCAACTTCCACTACCTATATACATGTTACTTAATAGCTGCATCGAAGGAATTTACTTTTACAACCATACTCTTCTGCTTACCCCCCAAGGAAAACAAGCGTGATGCTATGTTATGTTACAGTACCAAACAAGAAGAAATTAATAAAAAAAATGGAAAACACGACTGCAATATTTTTTAAATCTTACTAGCGTATTTTATCCGGGACAATGTAAGGATTCTAACGATACCCCATAAATCTAAATCGGTTGAGGCATTTAGAAGTTATGGTGGAATATAGAAACTCACAAACATATATATTTACATACTCACATAAATACATATTTAAGTAAGTAAGTAATCTTTATTTGTAGTGAAATGTGGTAGGTACAGCGATAGAGAAAGTAGAGGTCACAAGGTTAACAAAATTATATTTTATTGTCTAAAGTAAGTTTAGTTATAATTATATATATAAACCAGAAAAAATATTACCATTAATAATTTATAATACAGTAGTTTAAAACTATTAGTTTTTTTTTTTTTTTTTTTTTAAATTAATGTTACTTAATTATATTTCTAATTTAATATAAAAAAAAACAAACAAATTAGTTTATTTAATAAATGTATGATCTATATCAAGGTACATATATAGATAATACATTTATTAACTTAAGTATTTTCTACAAAACAAAAACGATCAATATAAATGTATTATGACTATTTCTTATTACAGCTCATGAATTACTCTACATTATAAAAACATTTCTTTAGGAGCCATTTTTTAGTTCCTTTAGGAATGGGGAGGTTCGCACGGGCTTTAAGTTATTCGGAATAGCATTACGAATACGATCACACATCACAACCCGTATACATACACACCGTATACACACATGAACCCTAAATTATATATTTTTTAATACATGTTGAGGCCATGTAATGCCTATATTAATTCTATTTTTCAAAGAAACATTGAAAAAATAATAGACAAGAACGGGGCTTGAACCCGCGACCTTTGACGTTCCGTGACACGGATTTCAATGTTTCTTTGAAAAATATGTATAATATGTATTAAAAAAATATAATTATATATGATTTATAAAGGATTGGGATGTTGTTCGGCGATTTACAACTGCAAAGTGGTAACGCTGAGTTTAGTAAATCTGTAAATGATTACTAGATAAATATCGCCAGGCGTCTCCTTAAGACGTATACAAAGAGGATTGAAAATTCAATAGGTTTGAACACGACAAGGTAGCTCAGTTGGTAGAGTGATGACACGGAACGTCAAAGGTCGCGGGTTCAAGCCCCGTTCTTGTCTATTATTTTTTCAATGTTTCTTTGAAAAATAGAATTAACATAACACTCCTTTTTTGGGCAGTCGTGTAAAGTTTTTTTCCATTCGAAACACGTAGTCACGAGTGAATTCGTGGTAATATCCTTCAATATGACTGGGTGAGGATCGAACCCCGAGTGTATAGAATGAATTGTACTCGATAAACGAGATATAGAGATCAAGTTACCGTATATGGGCGGTGTGTTTTGTGTAGTTTTTCCTTATTTGGTTTTATATGTTAGTAAACTTGATACTAGTTCAATTTGATTCTATAATAACATAGCATCACGCCTATGTTCACCAAAAGGGTAGGCAGAGGTGTACACAATTGTGCACCCACATTTCACCAATGCTGTAATTAAGTCCCATGTAATAGGTAGTGAGCCAATAGGCAATAGCTATCTACTGAGAATTTCATAACAGAAAAACCCAATCCACTTTGCCCGACTTGGGGATCGAACCCAAGACCTCATGCTCAGCAGTCGCGCTTAGGACCATTACACCAACGAGGCTTTTGATTTAAAAGCTTTATTTCTACAAAGTATATACAGATACCTTTGTAGGTCAGTATTTAGGTGCATGGTTCAAATTGTTGTGGCCTAATTCCTATGGAGAAAAACCGGGAAGAAACTCCATGGGTACTCCTTTGAACTGAATATTTTTACAATTTAAAATGTTCACTGAGCCAATGGAGTCAATTCTGATGTGATAAACTAAACTAAAATTTGATCTTTGACGTCTTTTACTATCAGTTACTATGAGAACGGGACAGGATGAATTATGAGACATTATATAAGGTCCTAATTTTTCAAGATATGTCTTTGAAAAAGCATTAACGCATGCTTAGCGAACTCTAAAGTTACAATATTAAATGGAAAAAGAATACGGTCGCGAACAGGATTCGAACCTGCGCCTCCCGGATAGATACTCCAGGCGCTCTGACCAACTAAGCCATCTCGACCTCTGCTCACCACCGCGAATTCTTCTTCCATATTTTAACACGTCTTATGGCGACGTCATTGCAATCAATTCAGTACTTACAAGTGACCGAACTGACACGACTAACTTTGCAGTTAATACAATGTCGTAAAGAATGCAATTACCTTAATAATTCAAGATATGTCTTTGAAAAAGCATTAACGCATGCTTAGCGAACTTCTTTGAGACATTGTATTAACTGCAAAGTTAGTCGTGTCGGTTCGGTCACTTGTAAGTACTGAATTGATTGCAATGACGTCGCCATAAGACGTGTTAAAATATGGAAGAAGAATTCGCGGTGGTGAGCAGAGGTCGAGATGGCTTTGTTGGTCAGAGCGCCTGGAGTATCTATCCGGGAGGCGCAGGTCCTAATTTATTAAGTAATTTCCTTTTAAAGGGTCAATTTTTAACTGATAAGGATTCATGTAAGCCATAATTCAAATTTTTACAACAATTTCATTTTTTTCTTAGAGTTCGCCGTTCAAGGAGCAGTTGTCGTCTTGCTAGTACTATGTTAATTACAAATAATTTGTTATATCCATTGAATTTTTAGCTTAAGTATTTGACTTATATATATATTAACTCTTTTAAAGGAAATTACCTAATAAATTAGGTAATTATATAAAAAAATCAAGTAATCTTAAAATTTTCGTACAGTTTTAGATTGACGTGTATAAATAAATGAATTTAAGTGGCTACTTAAAATTGTTCTATCTAAAAATGTTCGGAGATTTTAATTTGGTGTGCTTAAATTATATTTTTGGCTTTGTCTGTGGACTAATTTCTTAATAAAAGGATCATAACATAGCGTCACGCGTGTATCCCCGAAGGGGTAGGCAGAGGTGTACACAGTTGTACAGCCACAACTCACCAATGCCGTTATTAAGTCCTATGTAATAGGTGGTGAGCCTATTGCCATCTACCGGGCACAATTCTAAACTCCGGGCTGCTATTGAGATTTTTTTAACAGAAAAACCCAATTCTCCTGCTCAGCAGTCACATTTAGGACCACTAGACCAACGAGGCAGTAACGAGTTAATTTCAGGATCAAAAGTATTACAGTGTGTCGTCTTTATGTACAGATATTCTGCTCCGTCAAAAATCATCTATATCTATTGCCTACTGCAAAACGCATATATGTACACGTGTTGTATTTAAGGCTATTAAAGCGTAAAGCACGCGTAATTTAAGACTTTTTACGCAGCAGAATCTTAGTCCCCTTATAATGTTTTGAGGGATCACAAAATCGTAGCATTCGTAGCAGTGTCCGTAGTACTCGTAGTAATGTTCGTAGCAATGTTCGTAGTCATATCAGAAGGGGTGATTGAGCCTTAAGTTGTTTTGCACTTCACAAAGTTTCGTCTCGTATCGATTCAATTTGTGACGATATGCTAAAATATTACAGAGTTTGGTTCGAATTGAACCCCCATTGTAGCGAAGAAGTGAGTGTGTACTTGATATACCTTCATTTCGACGATGTGAGATAAAGATATCAAGTTACGGTATATAGCGGTGCGGTGTGGAGTTTATTTTCAGTTTTTCTCTTAGGTGTGTTTCTGCCTCATTGGTTTGGTGAAATGACTGAAAAGAAATACTGAAGTCATGTTCACCCTCACCTCACGGTCTTGGGTTGATTTCCGGGTCGGACTAAGTGTAATTTCTCAGTAGAGGCCCAGTAGATGGTAATACTAGTATATACGCACTGCCTTGTACTACGGGACTTAATAATAAAAAGACTATATTTTTGTTTTATTATTTTAAGGAGTGGCTTTAGTTGCAGATGTTCCATTGGTTGTAAATGTTGGCCTATGCTGCGCTGTTCTGTGTAGCTAACTTTGTCATGCAGTTAGCACACTTGAGCGAGATAAACGGAAGACTGAACGAGCGGTATGAGGATCGAGTCAGCACAAAACGCAGGTCTGCTATGATATGGGAAGGGCACTGGTTTGATTCTCTGGAGTTGACGGTGTCCCTCTTTGTATTCCGGATCGGTATGAGTCCGACATAATTCTATGCCGTCAGGTGAAGGATATTCATGATATAAGCCACGCGTACCAACACAAGGCGAAGCGCAGCATGTTTTGTTTGTTTTATGTTTTGTTGAGAACATTGGCTAAACTGAGCATAGCGCAGCGCAGCTTAGGTTAATGTTGACTGAATGCCCTAACTTTAACTTTTCAATTGTAAGCATAAAGAAAGGAAACATTGGTAAACGTATTTTCTTTCCAAAAAAAAAAAACTTTAGATTTCACTACGCATGCGTTAATGCGTTTAAAAGATTTATCGGTAAACACTGGTAAGATAAGAGCATCTGCAGTGCGAAGAGGTAGAATTCTTTCTGTTCAAGGTTTTCATTGATAAGGGTCCCAATGCTGGGTTACCCGCTTTCACTACTACTTTACCCCACACCCAAGACTGTAAACAGCTGCTTTTATCGCGTCTTTTCTCGCCGAAACCTTTCTCGCGGAGCTCTTGACCCGCCCAATGTCTCATAAATCGAGTAAACTTTTATCTTAACGGCACTGCCGCGGTTTTATACATTTTGATACGCCAACAAGATGTTCCGAAGAATTTTAATGAAAAAGTTCTTTATTTTTCTTCTGTTGGACGCTCCAAACAGAATGTTGAGCTGAATTAGGAATTTTATTACACCGTGATGTATTTTTTAAGTTGTTCCGTGTTTATAGATGATGAGGAAAATTGCTGAGATATTTTTATTGGTGTGGGTGTTGCTGAAATGCGTCATGATGAAATCGGTGCAAGGGCGACTGTTGTTGTTATTGTTGTTGAGCGTGAGGTCTTGGGCTCGATTCTCGGGTCCAGTATTGTTGGGTTTTTCTGTTAACAAATTCTCAATTGCAGCTTGGAGTTTGGAATTGTGCTCGGTTGGTGGCAATAGGCTGATGTAGAGAGCACTACATGGGACTTAATAACAGCATTGGTGTAATGTGGGTTTACAGCTGCGTACAACTTTGTATACCCCTTCAGAAAATACAAGTGTTATGCTATTTAATGTATGAAATAAAAAAACGCAGGCAGTCATTGGGACTGCCGATAGAAGTGAAAGCTTAAAACTATGACATAACTGTGCTTAACTCATCAGCTCGCTCATTAGCAGACACAATAGATTTTTATTGTTATGAACTACGTATTTGTTCGTGGGTGAGTCAGATGGTTAAAAAAAAACGATGACACGGACCCATAAGATTTTCTTCTACCAAAAATCGTTCAACGCAAAATATTTGTGATTATCATTTCTATGTACAAAGAATAGTTACTATTCTGTGCCTTTCACTGGATTTTTGAAGCTTTCATTCGTATTACAAAAAAAAAAAAACACAACAATTTCAATTGTACATTCTTTAAGCTAGCCGTATATACTTTGCATAAAAATGTAATGAAGGTTCACATTTAAGTAAGCTCTCCCATTTACAGGGAATTCTCACCTTACATTCTATAGTAAAAAGTTAAACTTGTAGCAATTTATTTAATTTACTGTACTTAAGGCTGATTTGGTATTAGCATTATGGTTATTTTCTTTAAAGCATTTGCATAAAACGAATATTCTTTTTTTATGTAATATTTGACATAGCATAACCAGCCTATTTCATTAAATTATTGAATAAAGGCTTTACATCATACAGAGAAGGTATAGACCACTACGCTAGCTCACGGGTTGGTCATTTCAGATTATTAAGTCCAAGTTTCTTCGTGATGTTTTTAAAGTACATTTGACATTGAAAAAGGTAAGCCATCCATTCTGCCATCACGACCATTTAAAGGGACTCTAACAGAGCCGACCCTACATACATTGGGATAAGGTTTAGAGGATGATGATGAATATTTAGACCTTAGGATGAAATATTACAATCAATATAAAACAATAATAATACTAATACTCCTCCCGACCGTATTTCGGTCACGGTGGCCTATCTCTATGGAGATTAGCCAAGTACGGAGGAGATATTATAGTGCACAAGTGTATGTGCAAACACAGGTGCATTTCCTCTTCCTTCACTCTCATAATCCGATGGGACGGCAATTCGACACGATCGGTGAGAGATCAGGCGCAGGACCGACGGCTTTACGTGTTCTCCGAAGCACGGGGTTGTCACACTACAAACTTCATGACTCCGGACTGCTACTGAGAATTTCCTAACAGAAAAACCGAAAAACACTTTGCCCGACCTGAATCGAACCCAGTACCTCACGCTTAGCAGCCGCGCTTGCGACCGCTAGACTAACGAAAAAACATAATGGTAGCTGCACGGTGCTATAGAAATACTATGGACACCAGTTGAACATAATTGCATCTGCATTTTGTTATTTTTAAACGTATGACAAAAGAATTCGTACACAAATGGACATACTGACAACATGGACATTAATGTTACAGGTTTTATTTACGACCCTAAAAATTGTGTGTGTGTGTGTGTGCGTATTTTTGTGCACTGTGATAGGTAGTATTGTCGCGGATTGTCGGGCTTTGATCTATTTGTGTGTGTGTGTTTGCTTGTTTTTGTGCACTGTGATAGGTAGTATTGTCGCGGTTTGTCGGGCTTTGATCTATTTGTGTGTCTGTGTGTGTGTGTGTGTGTGTGTGTATGTTTACAAGCGACATTATAGGATCTAGTATGATTCACATATTGTCTGAACGAAACGACATTACGTCTGTAAAGATAAAAAAAATGGTGGAAAGATAATAACGTCGAGTGTGCGAGAAATACTCCAAACCTTAGAGTTCGCTACGCATGCGTTAATGCATTTGAAAGATTTATCTGTATTACTCCTGTATTTTTTAAGTCCGTAAATTAGAAAAAAATATACCAAGACCATTTATAATTTTGCCGCAATTTCATTGAAACAAATTTATAGCGGAATATTTGTTTAATATTTCTCTTTCGTAGGTAGGTACTTACAAGAGAGTCCTAAATAATAAAACCCATATAAGTACCAATGTTGGGACCTACATTTACGATGTCTATGTTTACGTTCAGACATATGAAAGGGCACGTAAAAGGCTTAAAATGTCGAATGTGTTTCGGCAGTCTGCCAGCAATGGCGATTTATGTGTTTTACTTTAGTTTTGTCGCTATGAGGGAAATAAGTTTTGAAGTCGTGGGAGTCTACTGTGTCATCGTTCTAGTGTAGCTGCTGAGCGTATGGTCTTAGGGTTGAGTCCCGGAGTTTTTCTGTAAGGAAATTTTCAGTAGCACCCCGGAGTTTGAAATTTGCCCCGTAGATGGCAATAGGCCTATGACATGGGACTTAGTTACGGCATCGCTAAAATATGGATTTACTCAGTATACCTCTACTTAAGTCGGATCTGAACTCACAACTCGTTGTACAAACCCATAAATACTCGGACACCTTAACTACATAAAGAAATAAATTATTAAAAAAATATATTTGAAAGCACGCCTGCCATTTGTATTTTTTTTTATTACTAGCCTATTTTGGCCCAGATCTGGGCAAAGGCCTCCCTCCATTTCTTCCATCTATCCCGGTTTTGTGCTGCATCTTGCCAATTAGCAAGAAAGTCATCCAGTTCGTCCAGCCATCTCCTTCGCGGTCTGCCGCGGCCCCGTCTCGCTGTCTCGGGGTTCCAGTCCTGTGATTGTAATATTTTTTCTCGTTGAACTGAATTCTGTGTATCATAGCCACTATATTAATTTTTTTATCATCCTAGCCTATGTTACCCGGGACAATTTAAGGATTCTAATGATAACCCATACATCTAAATCGGTTCAGGCATCGGCTCTACAGAAAAAAATCTATAAACTGCCTAAATTTTTTTGATATTCACCTGTATACAATTTCATAACTAATGCCACCATATCTTGCTACCTTGGTTAGATAATTTTAATGCTTCGTTAACGTTAATGAGTGTCTTTGTGTTTCAAAACAGATATTTGCTATTCACACCAAGACTGCGTCTAATTATTCGCACATGTGCTTAATATTCAACACACGGTAACAGTGAATCTCATTCATTGGAGAGGTATTAGAACTGAAATGATTGGCCGTGTAAGGATGGGTTTGAGCTGGAGCTTTAGAGGGCAGGAATTATTGTGTCGTGAACATCGACCATACAGTGAATATGGGATCTTACCGTGGGAGAGTCATGCTTCGGCTCGAATGGGCCGGCTCGACCGGAGTGATACCGCGGCCTCTCAGAAAACCGGCGTGAAACAACGCTTGCGTTGTGTTTCGCCGAGTGAGTGAGGGTACCGGAGGCCAAAATCCTTTAAAAGGCCGGCAACGCACTTGTGACTCCTTTGGGGTTGCGGGTGTCCATGGGCGACGGTAATCGCTTACCATCAGCCGAGCCGTCTGATCGGTTGCCCAATACTTCATAAAAAAAAATGCTGGTTCGTGAGTTTATTTTGTAGCGACATCTATCTCGCTACATGGTAACTACGCGCACAATACTCTGCATCGCGCAATCAAAGTTTGACGACGAGTGTGTATATATACGACCTCCCAACAGTAACCGTTGGGCCGTGGCCCGCCAGGCAATATCACTCGCCTGGTTGGAGGATCCTCCCTTTTCTATGGAGGAACACCACACCTCGTTCCACCATAATTTTAAGCCTTAGATTAAAGACACTTATAGCCTGTTGTATAGACTTGGAAACTGATCCAGTGATAATTGAGGTTAAGCATCCCTAAGCACAGGCAGTCTGTAAGAAGGTCACATATCTTCTGTACCCTGCAAGATTTCTAAATGAAACATTCGTGAATATTTTTGTTATAATTTCCGCTTTAATTCCTCTCCATTTTAGGAGCCTAATTTAGATCAACTTTTAGACAACCAGACAATGTAAATGAAAATTATGATTAGGCATCGTATAGATAGCAGTTTTCACTAAAATTTTGGCTCGGCTTTGTCTTGTAGTTGTAAGGGCAACTGCTTAGCTTTAGGTCCTGGGTTCAATTCTCCGGTGGCTAGACCGGGAGCTTGGCATTTTGCCTAGTTGATGGTAACGAAGCCGACCCTAATTTAATTGTGTTTTTTTTTTATTATTATTATTATTATATATGCAGACCACCTATGTGGGTCTTAACTGTATTGGTAAAATGATACCCACATTTTCACTATTGTGTACCTCTACTTACCCCCTCGGGGAACACTGGCGTGATGCTATGTTTAATATCTACATGTGAATTATCGGTATACAGAAGTACTCTTCCCTTCCATCGGGAAAAACACATAAAGGTACTATTAACTTAAAATTGAATATCCACAGAACGCAGTGTTATCAATGCATGAATTGTATGGACCATGACATACAACTTTCCAGTTCCGGCATAGTCTATCCAAGTTCGATCTGAATTATTCAACGAGAAAATCCATAGGTATGTTAATAACAAATTCCAAGCGTGTGTGCCCCGATAACCCCTGAGACCGGCACCCAGCGTGACAATAGTGGTCCCTATTGTCAGGTTGGGCACGAACGGGCACGGAATCGATTGTCACGTCGCACAGAGATGAGTGACGCACGAATAATGCGTTTATCGCGCTTTTTTTTCATCACGCTTGATAGAGTACCTATATTTGTTGGACATGATTTTAACAAATAATATGCTGTAAAAGATAATAATTATATCTACTGCTTCATTGGTTTAGCGTAATGTAGCTGTTGAGTCGGTTCAATTCTCGAGTTAAAAAGTTTTTTATTAGTTTTCTGTAAAGAACGATTCTTTTCATTAGAACTTAAATTGCAATGGAAACTTATCGAGTGATTCCAACAGTATTCCAGCGTAGCAATATTGTTAGTTAGGCATGATCGGGTACAGAATTGATCATCAAGTCACGTTCTTGTCACGTCACACAGATATGAGTGAAGCGTAAATAATGCGTTTACGTTCTTAATGGGTTGTTATTCACGTTCGCTAGAGAGATGATATAGGTATGTTTTTTTTTTTTTAAACTTTGCCCCATGCTTGGAATTTCTTCCTGTGTCGTGGGTGCGTTTACAGACATATAATCTCACAAGCACACAAACACCCAGACCCGGAGCGATTATCCGTAGATCGTAAAAATATTTGCTCCGTGCAGGAATCGAACCTGCGACACGCAGCGCAGCAGTCGGTCTCTCGACTACTGCGCCAACCGCGCTGTCAGTCATTTAAGTGTAGGTATTACTTTATTTTAATTTTAGTGCGGGATATTAAATAGAAATAGATAGGAGTGGGGTTTGAATTTGCGACACTTATCGTACCGTGCCAGCGCCGTGAGCTGTTATATCGCTTAATCATATCGATAAATTTCAAATTATTTTTATCTTATTACAGAAGACGCTTGACGCTACAGTGTGAACATTTATTTCTCATGCAAAAAATATACAAGGCTCTTATTACTATATAAGTAACTTACTTTTAAAAGGTTAATGTGTAACTGTTAAGGATCCGATTTAAAATTCGCTTGCAATTATAATTTTCTTATTGTTTGCCATTAGTAGCAGTAATTATAAAATATGCTATTTCTATTTAATTCTTGGCTTAAAGGAATGTATTTGACTAATATAATAACCTACATTATTAATCCGAAACATTTTTTAATCAAGTCATATCAAATATCTATTTTATTATTTATAAGATAATAAGAAAGTCAAGTAAAAAAAAAAACATCGGTAACGAGTACCGTCGAGAGATGAGAGTAACGGAAGAACTAGAATGAACCCGTCCAGTTCCATGCTAATGATTGTCCATCGAATGGCATGTTAGTCTTAGAATCATGTTTTTATGGATACGGAAAGAAATATTAATAAAATAGGCATGATGACAATATTAAAGATTCAAAGAATAAATGGTTTTAGAGGTAAATATAATATATATATATTTATAATATATACAAAGGATTCTAAAAAAATTACCTAGTTTTATTAAAAACATTAAGATTATATAAGATTTTCAATAAAATAAAAGTATAAAATGCTGCAATCGACCATGTTAACTGAAACGTCAATCACAGCGAATGACGTCACGCCTCAGTCAAATGTCAATCATCGCCGTACAATACGGCTTCAACTTATGTCAAATATGCTGAGGCATGACGTCAAAACGGCGCCATGACACCCAGCAGCGTTTTCGCGGTTAAATCAAATTAGATAGATTAAATTGCAATAATTTGCGTTGAAACATAGTTTATTGCTGAAATAATGTGTTTTTCGGATATGGTAGACGTGTACCTACATTATAAAAGGAGATTTCAAAATGTGTCATCATGCCTAATGTTTATGCTAAGCCGTAAAACAAATATAATATAAAAAAAATACCAAATGAATTTGGTTTTATAAGATACAGAGATTTCCGGTGCTGTCTTTAAAGCAGGCTACAATTAATGAGGTTTTTTTGTTAGCTAAAGCATGAAATTCACAACATACAGATGTTGTTACGAAATTAGGGCTCCACAGTCAATATTTGATAAGCTGTCTCACGTATGTCATATTAGATTATAGCCGATGATTAAATATTGATAGACCTGTTGACACTAATTGGGTCAATAAATATCAATATATAGACGTTTGTAGTTCAATGGAAACATCTAGATTGCTATTCTATTTGTGTAAATATGGTTTTATAGATGTTGTCCGAAGAGAACTGGTATAAAGAAATTTATATTCTAACTCTTGCTTCCCAGTACATATATGAAAATTTAAAAACATTACAAAATCCATCAAATTATCAGATGTCCATGCTGTGAATACTAGAAGTAAGCACAACCTTGCTGTTCATAGTACTCGTCTCCACAGAGTAAGCAACTCGTTCATGGGTCAGTGTATACGCTTTTACAATAAATTATCCATTGATATCCGAAATTTACCTGTAAATAAATTTAAAAATGTTATTAATACGAAACTTTGTAAAAAAGGGTATTACACAATTTCGGAATATTTGAACGACAAAAATGCATGGGATTGATCTGCTATTAAAAATAATATTATGGATATGGAACAATATGTTCAAATTTTTTGAGATTGGTTGTTTTTGACATTGTTTATATCTGACATTGTTTATCTCTGATTTTGACAATTACTTTGACATTGTAATAAAATTTAACTTGACATTTTAATTAAATCATAATATATTTTTACATTTTTAATATAATAATAGAAATTTGTGAATGTGAGCATCATGTAGGTTATATATTCCCTTTCTTTTAGATTTGTAACTGTCTGGCAGTTTTTAGTATTTGTATGGCCTACGCAAATGTCCTGCCGATCTGGTATCGCCTTGTGACAGGTCGTTGAGCTCCCTAAATTATGGTTCGAGCTTTACGCTGACTGATGCATGTGTGCCGTCAGTTAGGACTGATCAACTTAAAATTGCTACGGTTCTTTCTTCAAAAGGCCTTTCCAGACGCCCTACATGATTACGCACACATTACCATAAAGATGATGTCTGGACTTTAAAAGAGACAATGACCTCTGAGTTTGTTTCGGTTTTTCTTCTCCGAGGTAGTCAGATAGGAAACCGGCGCCTTCTAGATTAAAAAATGACATGTAAAAGAATTTGTAAAGACCTATTTACAGAATAAAAAATTAAATTTGAATATATTAGGCCATAGAATTTGACGACCTTCTTCTTAACTCGAATAAGACCAAATGTATTAGGTTCTCCATACCAAGCGTACCCCATATAAATACAAATATAAAACTTGATGGTAGGGTGTTAGATTTGGTTCCCTCAACTGTTTTCTTAGGCGTTTCAGTAGACTCTAAACTGCAATGGGGTTCTCATATAGAGGCACTTGCAGGCAAACTCAGCTCTGCTGCATTCGCTGTTAGGAAAATAAGACAGATGACAGATGTAGCAACAGCTAGACTAGTTTATTTGGCTTATTTCCACAGTATTATGTCCTATGGCATCTTACTGTGGGGTTCGGCTGCTGACGTTGAGACTATCTTTATATTACAAAAAAGAGCAGTCCGAGCTATTTATAATCTTGGCTGTCGTGAGTCATTACGTGAATTGTTTAAGGAAATAAATATACTTACTTTGCCATCATTGTACATATTCAGTAATATCATGTACATTCGCAAACATATTGCAGATTATAATAAGAAGAGTGACAACCACAATCTAAACACTCGTAATAAGCACAAGCTTATGGTCCCCGGTTTTAGGCTTAGGAAGACCAGCAAATCATTCATGGGTAACGGTATTCGGTTCTATAATAAGATCCCATCTAATATTACAGATCTTCCAGATGATAAGTTCAAGGTAGTTATCAAACGCATTTTAATATCTAAAGCGTATTATAGTATCACTCACTACATTGAAGATAGGGATGTTTGGCGCACGATCCCCTCCTGCACACAGCGACCCACTGGCACTGTCTAATTTATTGCATGAATGGATGTAGCCTGTACAGATTACTTTGGTAATAACTGTTTTTATTATACCTTATTTTGACAACTAGGTATATATATATATTATATAAACCTATATATTTAATTTTTCTTCTTGATATTTATGTAAATCTTACATAATCACATGACAATTATTCTAATCTAGTACCTTCTGCTACTAGTTTAAATTTGCGAAAAATTTGGTTTGCTGTATTGTTATTTGACTTAACTGTTTCTTTTTTTTAACAGTTATTTAATGTAATTTTCTTAATAAATATTGTATTATATCTTATAGCTTCACTACTGTTCTGTAAAATGTGAGCATTATGTGGACATTAATGTTAATCGTTACATTAAAGAAGTACTCTCATATAACAGCCTATGACCGGGTATTATGAGTTTGTCATGCTCACTAAAATGTCTTGCTGATGGTGGCGTTGTGTATTGGGTCGTTGAGTTCCCTTCAAAATGGTTGAGTTTAGCGATGCTGATGCGCTCGTCATACTCGTGAACGGGTGCTGTCTGTTGGGACTGGTCAGCTCGTAATAGCTCTGGTTATAATTTTGGCTTTTTATATAATTAAAATTCTGCCTTTTCTTCAACATTAACCTGCATTATTCTCACATTAATAAATTTAAATTGTAAAGAACACATAATTTTAAAAGAGTGTCTATGGAGTTTCTTGCCGGCTCTTCTCCATAAGACCAACTTCTTGGAACCGTGCACCTAGCTTTGACTTTTCTTAAGTGCCTGTAATAGGGCCTATTTGAAATAAAAAAAATTGAGTTTGAGTTTGAATTTGAGTTTGACGCGTAATGTAAATTAAATATGACGGGAATTTGATTAGTAAAACGGTTTATTGATTGGTGACTATTAATAGAAATAACTGAGAATTATGTAATCGTATCAGTGTTTTGTGAAATGAGATGTTTGTTATCTCCAGTATAACAACCATCTCATTTTAAATAATATGCTTGGATTGTGCAGTGGCTAGTCACTAATATAAATCGTCTAATACAACGCTGGTCAGACGGATTTAACTGCCTCGGTGGTCTAGTGGTTCCAAGCGCGACTGTTGCGCAGGAGGTCTCGGGTTTGATTCCCGGGTCGGGTAAATTGTTATTGAGTTTCTCTGTTAGGAAATTCTCAGTAGCAGTCCGAAGTTTGGAATTGTGCCCGCTTGATAGCAACAGGCTCACCACCTATTACATGGGACTTAATAACCGCATTGGTGAAATGTGGGTGTACAGCTGTGTACATCTCTGACTACCACTTCGGGAAATACAGGCGTAGAGCTATGTTATGTTATGTTAAAAGGATTTAATATAGGAATACATCACATAGTCTGTGATCAACTTTATGTGAAGGACCACGCAATTGCTACGACGTAGCTTACGTCACGGCTACGAGAACTACAGTTTCGTAGCAACAAACAAAAAAACAGTCGCTATGCATGCGTGAATGCTTTTCGAAGATTTATCGGCACAAAAAAACAATCTAGTTATCAACATTATTAGCTTTGATAAATCAACATTATGAGCTGCTGCTCTGGTGAAACTAGTGATCATTAAAAAAATAACAATGTTTCGATTAATACAAATTACCATATTTTATTCCCCACCATGTAAACACAGGTTTGCAGTTACACACTATGATAACAAGCTTAGAATATTTTGCGTTGCGAGGTGTACAGTCAGAATCAAAAGTAAAACGTTAAAGGTGAATTTTAAATAAAATATGGATAAGATTTTAGTAATAATTAAATTGGCAGCACAGCTAGTTTATGAGCTGGTTTGGGGGCAGGGTAGCCAGCGTTCGTAGGAGTGCACCCTTAAAATGGAATCCCTATACGTCGCCCCTGGGTAGTGCAAAACAGGCAACACAACTCTGGTCGGAGGCTTCGGCCGCGGCTGGTTACCACCCACCGGACGAAGCCATGCGCGAAATGCAGCGACTTAGTCGTGTTTCGGGATGTAGTTCGGTGCAACCGTTGTGGGAGACGATCCGTCTCCCACAATGTCTGCAGTTGCATCAACTCCCCAACTATCGTTCTCCCAAAATCTATCCACTCTACTTAAGAGTGAATAAATTTATTCTAGATAATTCTACTAGATTCCATCCCCGGCCACACCGTCGTTTACCATCAGGTGAGTTGGTGGCCAGAAAAAGAACAATTTCTGATTTAAAAAAAAATGCGACGCGTGACAAATTATGAGACACCAAATTTTGACAGCGCGGTTGGCGCAGTGGCCGAGAGACCGACTGCTGCGCTGCGTGTCGCAGGTTCGATTCCTGCACGGAGCAAATATTTGTATGATCTATAGATAATTACTCCGGGTCTAGGTGTGTGTGTGCTTGTGAGATTATATGTCTGTAAACGCACCCACGACACAGGAAGAAATTCCTAGTGTGGGGCAACGTTTTAAAAAAATAATAGTAATGAACTGTTGTAAACAGTAGGCATCCCCAATAATATAGTTGTTCATTTCCTCAAAGTTATCAAATATGATTAAAGATAAATCATTGAAAAGCATTAACATATGCTTAGCGAACTCTAAAGTTATAATATCAAATGGAAAAAGAATACGACTATAGGTGGACTATTTCTAGCAATAAGAACCTCCTCCATATGCTGTAATAACAAAAAGGATATTCTATTGTATCTATAACTTAACATAACCAGCCCATAACTGTCCTACTGCAGGTCAAGTGCCTCTTCTCATGCAGAGAAGGCACAAGCATTGATCACCACACTAGCTCACTGCGGGTTGGCGATTTCAGACCATCATGTCCAGGTTTATTCACGATGTTTTCCTTCACCGTATATCTGTGATGCATATCAGAATTTAACTCAAAACCAGTCGGCCACCTCGACATTACTACTCCAATTTAAAAAAAAACATTTCATAATTCGGTTTTTTTGGGGGATTCTAATTGCAGTCCAAGGCGTCAGTAATTTTGCACGTGACTGTACCCACGTATAGCAATTACGGTTAATTAATCATGGTGCAGTATACACTGACAATTTCAATTAATATGTACAGGACCCAGATGAGAATGGCCTAATTCACTGAGACGGGTATTAACAATAGACCAATGATGTAGCAGATTATAAAGTAGTTGAATAGAGATAAGGGGTAAATTAGGGTTGAGGAAATTGTCTGTGTAATTACTCATTTTTAAAACTTCTGATTTTGCACATTTGAAGAGAATAAAATTCGGGGCGCGACTACACACATGGAAAGAAGAAAAAATAAATAATGTTTTAGAAATCAACACGCTTGTAATAACCTAAAATAGTCGCGGCCAAGTGGTTGTCGACCCACCCCGATAGAGATGTGAATTGAAAAATTCACATCTCTATCTATATATGTACTGGTAATATCTTAGGTTTTCGCGATCGCTACACATTATAATAAAACAACATTTAACCGGATTAATCGCGTGTATTATTCGTTTTTCTTTTTCCTGACGTTTCGAACGATGTAAAGTGACGCTACTAAAACAATAATACACGCGATTAATCCGGTTAAAAGTTGTTTTATTATAATGTACATTTTATACAGACATACGGCAAGGGGAAAATGTCACTATAAAATCTTGACTTAATGGTGTGATATCGCCAATCCGCAGTAAGCTAGCTTGGTGATCAATGCTCCTGTCTCATTTATCCCTTGCCCTGTAGTGAGACAGTCATGGGCTGGTTATGTATATCCTGAAGAGTTAAGCAGAAACGTAGAAATTTGTACCAACAAAACATATAGCTTAAGTTAAGTGTCTTTTAAGACGTTATTGAGAATAAAATATCTTTAAATTGTAAACCTACATATCATCAATGTTTTTATGAAGTCTCATATAACGAATAGGATATGAAGTCTCATATAAATCCTCTTTGGTCTGACTGTAGATATTAATGGTCTATCTACCATTAATATCTACAGTCAGACCAAAGAGGAAGTGCTTAACAAGCTTTAACATCCTGTTACATATTCTATAACCTGCAGGGCTACTCTTGGAAATGAATCCGCTTAATTGACATTGGAAATATTATGTCAGTTGGTACTTTTGAATGATATTTTAATTAAAAATGTTAGGCTTAAAATCAATTAAGTACATTGGTTTCTACTATGTAGATATCCTTTTTAATTCTGTAAAACAAATCCTCCTTTCTCCAGTAACAAATTCATTTGTTTATAAATTTCTATGCCTTCTTGAACACTGTCACACCCTGTCATTAGATCATCCATATAAAAGCTGTTTAGTGTTCTATCTGCAGCTAATGGATACTTATTTCCTTCATCATATGCGACTTGATGGAGTGTTCTTGCAACTTGATGGCACATATTTTTAAGTTCGTTTTTTTTTCATGTTTTAGTTCTTATTTACATTATTTTAAGTTTTATTTTACATGTTTTAAGTTTGTTTACATAAGTTTAAATCAATTTATATAAGTTTTTGTTATACAACTTTATACTTACCTTTACAATTTTATTCTTTAACCACAGATGTGTTGAAGTTCAACTGTTTTGTTTTATTTTTTTTACTTTCTGGATGACTGTGTTGATAACACTTTTATATAAACTTTATGCAATATATATATATTTATGTTTGTTAAGTAATTTTACGGTCATTATGTAATTTTTTGTATTAAGAAATCATGTTATTGAGAAAGGACATTCCTTCAATAATGTCCTTGGTGGGCGGTATGTTGATGACCAAATCCCAATTCAAAACCAACGAAACCATATTTCGTACATTTTAGTTCTCTTTTTACAACTAGATGGCGATGTCGTCGAAATAGATCGCGCTATGCTTTCGTTACAGCGATTTTGTCAAGAGTGTAATTTTTTTTATGTATATTTGTGAACCTGAATAGATCAAGTATACGAACCAGTAGTTCAAGCACTTATTGAGGTTTTATTTCAACCCTATTAGTAGCTACACTAGGTCAACGTTACTCCGGTAACAATCATTGGACAGACAGCGCGGTTGGCGCAGCGGTCGAGAGACCGACTGCTGCGCTGCGTGTCGCAGGTTCGATTCCTGCACGGAGCAAATATTTGTACGATCTATAGATAATTGCTCCGGGTCTGGGTGTGTGTGTGCTTGAGATTGATTGAGATTATATGTTTGTAAACGCACCCACGACACAGGAAGAAATTCCTAGTGTGGGTCAACGTATTTTTAAAAAAGAAAAAAAAAAAAAGATTTTTTTTTTATCTAATTCTGATTTTAGTAATTTTAAAATAACACATTGTTTTTAGGAAATGATTTGACGTTGGAATTGAATTAGTATTGTAATTACTTTCATGAGTAACCAACTCAACAATGCTTAATTAAGGTATCGTCTTCTACTGTTTAACTGCAAGTTATTACCTCGTTAAAGCTCAGTTAGGTTCAATTAAACGTCTGTTACTGTTAGTTTACAGGGAAGTTAGTCTGTGCCAGCAATACAGGCAACTCTGAAAGTTGATCAACTTGTTATAAACTGGTGGCATAATGCTTGATTCCGTGAACCTGTTACGAACAAAGCATAGCATCACAATTTTATTGATTTTATCCCGAAGGGGTAGGCAGAGGTATATACAATTGTAAACCCTATTTCAGTTATTGTCATTAAGGCCCACGTGATAGTAAGGCTTTTGCCATTTACCGGGCACAATTTCTCGGCTACTACTGAGAATTTCCTGACAGGTTTTTTTCACCATTGCGTTTGAAATCAACCGACCTGCTGTGAGCTAGCGTGAATTTTAGCGCTCAGCATTGTGACAGTTGCAGGCTAATTAATTGATTAATGTAATGGCTTTGCCTGCATTAATACGTACAACTATATAATTTATGTATTTTAGAAACTTTCATATTATTGGCGATTTTCCTCTCCTATGTCAGATGGAGCGATCAAAACTTTTACGAAAAATCAAGTTTGCCATAAAATTAAATTGATATTTGCCATACCGCCATACCGCCCTAAGTATGCAGTCTCGAGAGAATTCAGTAAAATATGGACACTTAGTTCAATGTTCTGTATTTTATAGTCACCTGAATCGGTTTTGCAATGTTATATAGGTAGAAAATATTTTTTCGCATGACAGGTACAACAGAAGATTTATTCCCGCTAAATTATAGTAACACACTCGAAATATTTTATCACCTACACACACCTTCGCACACACGAACACGCACAACGCCCACACCCACACAAACACATACACACAGTTAGTCTCGCAAAAAATGGAAAATGGCTCAACTGATTTTGATGACATTTTTTGGGTGTATTTGAGTGGGTCCCTAGATTCATTTAACTGGACCCGATTGGCAGCGCTGTGATCAGGTTCAGGGTAGGTCAAAGTCTACCGGGCCCACTAGTATGGTGATAAAGAAGCGATTCCAATTTGCTTAGGTGCTGTTCTATTCGATTTTGGCATAGGTATAATAATAGGCCTTCACATTTTCCTTTCCATTGATTAGGTTTTTTCATCCGTAAGTATACAAGAAATTACTCAAACATTAAGTCAAGTAAATATAAAAATATGAATATACTAAAACGTAAAAATACCACAAAATGTGAGGGCTGAGTTGCCCGCGTCCTTAGGAGTACACCCTTAAAATGGAATCCCTACACGTGACCCCTGGGTGGTGCAAAACAGGCAACACAGCTCTGGTCGGAGGCTTCGGCCGCGGCTGGTTACCACCCACCGGACGATCCCGTGAAGCGACCTAGTCGTGTTTCGGGATGTAGTCCGGTGCAATCGTTGTGGGATCTGAGCAGTAGCACGAAGATCTATCTCTGATTAAAAATAAACGTTATCATGATGAGTACCTTCGACACTTTGTATCTCTACTTTGAATGTCTCTGCTCTTGTTAATAACAGTAGTTATTAAGTGAAATGCCTACGAGTGCTCTGAATAACTCTGATACTTAGCTCATATCAGTCAAAGATACTGTAAAAAAAAGTTATCAGCGAAAAGCCTGCCTATTGTGCATATAATATACAATACATATTTCAGAATGAATGTCGATTTAAAAAGCAACAGCATGCATAGCATCACGACTGAATAATGCTAAGGGGTAGGCAGAGGTTTACGCAGTTGTACACCCACATTAAACCAATGCTGTTATTAAGTCCCAAAATTCCAATCTCCGGGCTTCTAGTGATAATTTTCTAACAGAAAAACTCAATAACTCTTTGCCCGACCAGGGAATTGAACCCGAGATCTCAGACTCAGCAGTCCCGTTTAGGACCACTAGACTAATAAAACGAAGTATACGACGAACACAAAGGAGGATGATGCTAAATATTGTTTCATCCTTATTGGTAGAAAAAAAATTGTACTTCTGAATGTACTTTATTTTGTCACTTCTCCAACAAAAGCAATCTTTGCTCGTAAAGCGAAAGTATTTTTCTGTGGGTGAATTTAGATGTTTTCAATAGTTATTGTTCTTTAGGAATTTTTATGTGTAAGTCTAGGTATTATTTTGAACAGATTTTAATAGATTTCGTTATTGATTTGTGTGTACGAGGTTTTAAACGAGTATTGCTAGATTTTGTACCTTATGTAAAGCCAGTAATTTAAATAGGCGAAACATTTAATATGAGTAGAATATATCTAATTTATTGTGAGTGCTGTGAAAATCTTTCTGGTTAAGACATTTTCTTTAAAGAAGATGAGTATACCCATACTCATCTTCTTTAAAGAAAATGTCTTAACCAGAAAGGTTTTCACGGACCTTAAAAAATACGGTCGGAGCGTTGCGTACTACATGTGAGAAGCATGCCTAGTCATCCAATATCGCTTGTAATACACGAGCTAAACGCATATAAATACTTAAAACTCATCCACTCGGCGCCAGTACCATGCGTGTGATCTATGTGTGTGTGCGTAATCTATACTTCGCTTATGACAAGGCAAGGTTCCATCCGTATTTATTTCAAATCCGTGTATAGAGCTATCTATTACTAGACTCTATTACTGGATTCTATTACTGGACTCTATTACTAGGCTCTATTACTAGGCTCTATTACTAGACTCTATTACTAGACTCTATTACTAGACTCCATTACCAGACTCTATTACTAGACTCTATTACCAAACTCTATTACTAGACTCTATTACTAGACTCTATTACTAGACTCTATTACTAGACTGTATTACTAGACTCTATTACTAGACTCTATTACTAGACTCCATTACCAGACTCTATTACTAGACTATGACAAGAGTATTACATTTCTGGATAAATCTTTGAAAAACGTCTCTTTGCAAGACGTCGCCATAAGACGTGTTAAATATGGAAGAAGAATTCACGGTGGTGAGCAGAGGTCGAGATGGCTTAGTGGTCAGAGCGCCTGGAGTATTTATCCGGGAGGCGCTGGTTCGAATCCTGTTCGCGACCGTATTCTTTTTCCATTTAATATTTTAACTTTATTACATTTCTTATTATCTTGATAATTAAACGAATGTTTTGACTGTATAGATGTTGTTAGTTTAATCGAAGTTAATATACATTAAGTAATATGTTACCTACCTTCTGACGCATTCCAATCTATTCAACACACTTCCATTAATTAGATGAAAGGTCAAAATATTTGAACAAAAACACGAGGATATCTTTTGAATTAACGTTCTTTTGAAGTTTTTCTTACACTCAGCGTTTCTACCTTATTTGGTGTTATTCTACCTTAAATTAAGGGGAAAATACATTGGCTCTTTGTTTGCTTATAACAACCAAAATATGTGCTGTAATCACTTTACAAACTAGACTATAATAAAATTGTAATACGATAAATATTTTTCTTCCAGACGAAAATACTTCTTACGCGGTTTCGTTAAAGTCGAGATTTGTATAAAGGTTATCATTATGAGGAGTGGAGCATGTTTTGGAAGCCGATGATTGATGAGTAGGGGGGCAAGTTTGATGATTCCTTGTACATAATGGTGAAGTATCAATAATAATGGAGAACATAAATGTGTGGGAGTATGAATTGGATATGTTGGTAATTAGTCCCTAGTTTGTTATGACTCATTGGCTAGTGGTCACAAGCGTGACTGCCGAGCATGATGTCTTGGGTTCGATTACCAAATCGGGCAAAGGATAAATATTCCACGTGCTCTGACCACTAAGGCATATCGATCTCTACTCACTAATCCGAATTCTTCATCCACATTTTAATACGTCTTTTGGCTACGTTATTGCTATTTATTCAGTCCCTATACAGGTGCCATAAACTATATATAAATATAACTATAGATATACTACATTTTCCTATCCACAAAAATTATGACTTTACAGTTCGCTACGCATACGTTAATGCGTTTAAAAGATTAATTCGTACATGCTTTTCAGTTATTGCTGATGAACCGGTAGATAAAACCAGCGTATTAACTTCACAAATACAAACGAAATACAACAAAAACATTGTATCTTTATCAAATACATTTTAATTAACCAAAATAAATGTATTTCCATTTTGTGCAGTAAATTTCTACCAGAGTACACGTATTTGGGACGTAAGAAGCTTACCATTGAGCGTTCCTTTGTCAATACAATGATAATGTTTATGTACACAGTAGAGGCACGATGCAGGTAGTAAAAACAAGATGAAATTTTAATAAAAACTATATCAGTCTGCTTGTGACCACGATCAGTGCAACCTGGTCGAAACGTCAAGCGATACAAAGGTTTTTTTTTTTTGGAATCGGGGCAACCGAGCAGACGGCTCGCCTGATAGTAAGCGATTACCGCCGCCCATGGACACCCGCAACCCCAGAGGAGTCGCGAGTGCGTTGCCGGCCTTTTAAAGGGTTTGGGCCTCCGGTACCCTCACTCACTCGGCGAAACACAACGCAAGCGTTGTTTCACGCCGGTTTTCTGTGAGGCCGTGGTATCAATCCGGTCGAGCCGGCCCATTCGTGCCGAAGCGTGGCTCTCCCACGAGCATTGCGCGTTAATTCCTGTTAGTATATCTTAATATATATAAATCTCGTGTCACAATGTTTGTCCTCAATGGACTCCTAAACCACTTAACCGATTATAATAAAATTCGCACACCATGTGCAGTTCGATCCAACTTGAGAGATAGGATAGTTTAAATCTCAAATTATAGTCGCGTGCGAAGCCGGGACGGACCGCTATAGTAATATATAGGAGAAGTCCTCCTGCGACTACGAACGCTGCAAAGTGTTCTAAACGTCATGAAAAACCAAAACCAATAATACACGCGATTAATTCGGTTAGAAGTTGTTTTATTTTAATGTGTAGTGATGGAAAACCTAAGATATTAATATGGAATAAAATAAAATATTAAAAACACGCCTGCCAAATGTGTTTCTTTTTTCTTTTGTTTTTTGATTTTTCTTTGTATCAGAGCCGCTGTATCACTATTTTTTAATCTTACTAGCCTATGTTACTCGAGATAATATAAGGATTCTAACGATACCCCTTACATCAAAATCGGTTCAGGGGTTTTAAAGTTATGTTGGAATAAAGAAACTCACAAACATACATACATGAACCCTAAAACATAATACTCCTTTGTTGGGCAGTCGTGTAATAAATGTGTTATGATTTATTATTTTCAAAGGAAATCAGTTTAGTAACTTTTAAATGATTACTTAATAGATATAGCCAGACGTCTCTTTAAGACGAAAAGAAGAACTTGAACTTTTATGGCAGCACGACACGGTAGCTCAGGGACACGGTGTGTCAAGGGTCGCGGGTTCAAGTCCCACTCGTATCTATTATTTTTTCATGTTTCCATAGAAACTAATAATTAATATAAGCATTAAATGGCCTTTACACGTACTTTAAAAAAGTTTTATGACTTGTACTTCTAAGAATGTATTCAAATATTATGTTGAATAAACAATAAATAAATAAAAAATAAATAAAAAACATGTCTGTCATTTTTAGAAATCTTACTAATCTATGTTACCGTAAAAATGTAAGGATTCCAACGATACCCCATACATCGGAATTGACTCAGATATTTAGAAGTAATGGTTGAATAAAGAAACTCACAAACCTACATAATTACATGAATACTAAAAATATAATACTCTATTTTTTGGGCAGTAGTGTAAAAAAACGCATAGGATTTTGGGTAGGTAGTACTCACCACGTAAAAGTAATTAGTAAAATATTGTGCTTAAAGTTTGGCCTGTTTCACAGAGATAACGGTTACTGTTTCGAATTGTCTGAAATTAATAATTATCCATGCCGGATATTGGCCCAATGTGGAAATTTTACGCCGGTTTGGCGTTTTAACTCATTATACACGCTTCGGATGGACATACTTAATAATTTTATAGTTGGGATGATGATAAAATTAAAAAATAATAATTATATAACACATGATATTTAAATAAACAAATTTCGTATATAATTCGTTATTCAAACATTCAATGAGTTGCATTAACCGTGGTCAAGAGAAGATTAATGTCAATATTAAATAAAATAAACGCCAATAACCTGCCAAAATTCCTAGTGTGGGGCAACGATTTATTCAAAAACATGATAATGCTATGCAAAAAAATAAACAATAATATAAACTGTGAGCCTAGAAAGTGTCTCTCTGAGTGTGAATGAACATCTCGTTTGGCGATGTACCACAATATTTCATAATCAGGCACAGAACCAATACACTCTCAATAATTACCGAAAAAAGTTGAGTGGTTATTGATAACACCTACAGTTTTGTTTTTAATTTTAAGGAAGCTCGCTTTTGGATTCTTAAAAATTCAACCAAAATGGCCGTAGCACAAAATAAAAGTTTTTTTTTATAAAGTCGTTATCGTATAATTGAACTGTAATCATTTTAAGTATTGTTAGTGACTTTCACTCTTCTGCGCCTGCTTTATAGTTTTGAGCAATTTATTTTCAACATCTTTTCGAAAGTAATGTTGTAAGTACTCAACACTTCATATCTTTTTTACAATAAAACATAGCATAAACATATAACATAGGATCACGCTTGTATGCCCCGAAGGGGTAAGCAGAGGTGTACACATTTTATCAATGCTGCTATTAAGTCCTATGTGATCGGCCTGTTGCCATCAACCGGGCACAATTTCAAGCACCGGGCTGCTACTGAAAATTTCCTAACAGAAAAACTCAGTAACATTTTGCCCGATCCGGGAATCGAAAACCGAGACCTTTTGCTCAGCAGTCACGCTTGCTACCACTAGACCAACTAGGCAGTCTTAACAACTCACTGATATAAAAATCATCTTAATCTTTAATCTCTTGTACAGAAATAACCTCCATTTCAGAAATGAAATTTTAACTGAATCATTTGAAATAACAAAATGCAAATTGAGTCGGGTAATTCATCCATTAGGTTTGATTTTAATTTATATACCGTTCGTAGCGGGCTTTACATAATTCCGGTTAATAATTCCAAAGGGAACTTTGACAGGAGACTCACTTAATAGAGACTGGTCGTTTGACAACGCAAAGTATAATTGAAATAATTTGCATGGGAAATTTTATTACGGAATGATAACTTGTACATAATATACGTACACAACCAGCCTATAACTCTCCCATTGCAGGGCAAGGGCCTCTTCACATACAGCGAAGGCACCAACATTGATCACCTAATTTTCCAGCAATCGAAAATCGTTCGAAATCGCCAACCCATAGAGTTAGGTTGGCGATTTCAAACTATTAAGCCCAGGTTTCCTTCCGATGTTTTCCTTCACCATATATCTGTGATGTCTTAGAAAGCCGTTTGCTCGCTAATTATCAGATACAATAGATTTTATTGTTATGAAGTACGTATTTGTACGTGGCTGTGGGGAAGGGTTTCATTAAGAGATAACCTGGAATTGAAAAAAAGACACATTGGTACATGACAGATAATATCAGTAAGTACATTTAGTAAATTGTTTTTTGCTTTAACCTCATAAAATACCTCAGGCGCTCTTTATTACTTATAAAATAAAAAATCTATTTATGATTAAACGTTGTATTAATACCAGTTTTCACTACATATATGTTTTTTTGGAATCAAAGATAGACACTTAAATTTATTGTATTTATTGGTATTGGCTGCATAAAGACAAAAAAAAAATACAGTGTTGTTTATAACGTAAGGAGTGAAATATTAGTTTCGACCTTACTATTACTCAGATATTACTGAAGAAAAACCTTAATTAAAAAAAAACTGTTAACACACAACAAAATAACCATTGATTGAGATAAATATTAGCTAGACACTTTGTCAGACATTGTGCCAATGCTACGCTTTGTTTGCTCTATGTATGATAGCCCCCAATCACAATCAATCTTGTAGACCCCTGCATCTTGTAAGGGAATGTGGCACTTCAGTGGTCTGAGAAGTTGGCTGATCTTTTTATGTGGCTTGTAGTTGGTTTAAACTGTCTGTTTCCAGCGGATACTAAAATATTTTGGACACATCGTTCGTAGAAGCCCTGACAGCCTAGAGAAGCTAATGGTGGTTGGTCAGGTCAACGGGAAAAGAGCACGAGGTCGTTCACCTACCCGGTGGGCAGACCTAGTAAAGACGCTCACTGGCATGCCAATAAACAAAGCTATTAAGACCGCCGAGTACAGAAACACGTGGAAGAACGTAGTACATCGAGTGAGCAACACTTCATTCTAGACACGACCTTCAGCAATGAAGATAACGACTAAGAAGAAGAAGTAGTTGGTTTTGATAGAAGCACGCTTTAAGATGTGACCAATTGTTGACACGCCTGATACCTTAGTCCTCCTGCGACCACGAACGCTGCAAAGTGTTCGAAACGTCAGGAAAAACAAAACCAATAAATAATACACGCGATTAATCCGGTTAAAAGTTCTTTTATTATAATGTGTAGGGATCGCGAAAACCTAAGATATTAGCCTATATTAGCCAGACGTTCCTAACTGCAATTTTTCCATTATTTTCTCAACTATATTGCGTTGGCTTACTCAGTAAATAGTTTTGAAGCCGGGGCTTGCCGCTCACTGGTGCATCTCATTGCGAGGAAAGCAAATTATATTAGATTCGAGTCACCAGTCAAAGTGAAGATGCTCTCACTGAGAAACTGTGGTTGCTTTGTTTGTGAGTTTTATTAAGGCATAATGAGTTTTCATAATTTTATATTATAGATGACTATAAGCAGTGATAGCCTGGTAGTATGAACATTGGATCTTGCTGTTGGAGTGTTTAAGCCCAAGGCATCAATTACTGAGTATTGGTATATATATCTGCCTAGCCTTTTCCCAATTACATTGGGGTCGGCTTCCAGTCAAACCGGATGCAGCTTAATACCAGTATTTTACATGGAGCGACTGCCTATCTGACCTCCACAACCCAGTTACTGGGTAACACGATATCTCGTGGTATGACTGGTTGTCAGACTTTCAGGCCTCTGACTACCCGTAACGGCTGTCATAGATCTTAATTTGACAACCGGGACCAACGGCTTAACGTGTTCTCCGAGACACGGAGGGGTCTCGGTATGATATGATGGTCACCCATCCACAGACCAACCGCGGCAAGCGCAGCTTAACCTCGATCGATCGATCTGTGCGACTGTTACTTAGCCACGAGCCCCTCCAGAGAATTACTGAGTATTGGTATGGCCTCCACAAATCTGGTATCACTTTGCGACGGGTTGTTGGGCTCCCTAAATTATGGTTTGAGCTTCACGATGACTGATACATATGTGCCGTTAGTTGGGCCTGGTAAGCTTGAAATTGCAACAGCTCTTTCTAAAAAATGCTTTTCCAGACGCTCATATTCCCATATACAGTTATGTCTGGACTTTCAAAGAGACCTTGACCTCTGAGTTTGTTTTGGTGTATCTTCTCAGGAGTAGTCAGATAGAAAATGCTTTTTTGATAAAAAAGTGACATGTAAATGGGTTTTGTAAAGACCTATTTACAGAAAAAAACTATTTGAACTTGGATTTGAATTTGACTGAATTTTCGCAGTCATGTGCGTATTAGAACGTGTTTCATTTTCGTTTTTTTTTATTCGTTCGTGAAGGAAATCGTCGCAAGACATCAGGTTGTTAAAATTCTGAACCTAGGTTGCCCATCAACCACACGATAGAAAGAAAATGAGTATATACATGACGATTATATTTTACTTAAAGAATATTAAAGAGGTCGAGATGGCTTCGTGGTCAAGCAACTGGAGTATTTATCCGGAAGGCGCAGGTTCAAATCTGCTTTACATTGACAACGTCAATATATAGCGTAATGTAATAATTGGTCGAAATGTCATATGTCTTGCTTTGTGGACAAGTCATACGATATACTCGTAGCTCATTCACAGTATCGATCAGCATGAACGAATTGATATAATATATGATAACATACTTTAGATGCCTTTCAATTAAAACACATTAAATAGCCCCAAATCTTCATTATACTTATAATACTTGGATTCAAATCCAAATTAAAATTTTAAATTAGATGGCGAAAAAGTCCTGTTAAAATCTGTATTTCTCTACAATTTAACTCTTCGAATCGGAGGAATGCAGAAGTTTAGCAGTGATAGCCTAGTGGTAAGAGCAGTGATAGCCTAGTGGTAGGTCCGCTGGACTGACAAGTCAAAGGTCCTAAGTTCGGATCCAAAATCCAACCACTATCTTTTCGAAGTCATGTATGCGTATTATACATTAATTATCACTTGCTTAAAACGGTGACGGAAAACATCTTTGGGGAAACCAGCACACCTGAGATATGTTCTCGATGGTGTGTAAAGCCATGTTGGAGACCTACGGGTCGTTTAAACTCTGACACTAGGTTGTTCATCAAGCACACGATAAGAAGAAGATCGGAGAAGTTGGTGGTGTCGGGGGTGTCCCCGTTCTTCGGAGAGCTAAGCCGACGTAATCTTTCTTAGATTGCCGTCCCATCGGTTTATGAGAGTTAAGGAAAAGGGAGTGCACCTGTATTTGCGCACTTGTGCACTTTAATATCTCCTGCGTATTTGGCTAATCTATGTGGAGTTAGGCTGAACTACGGTCGGAGGAGTATTAAATACTTGAATAATATATAATTCTTTAGATGAACTCAAAAGTACTGATTAAAAAAAAAAGCTTCATCACTATTCTTTCTAAAAAATATGAAGAAATTAATCCTGACTCCATAATTTCCATACAAAGGTTTTTTTTTGAGCAGGCCATTTGTATTCCGTTCGGTTTTCGGCCGCTTCTGAAGTTAAGGGTTGACCCTGACTCGTAATCGTTAGGAGGGACAGCCCTTCACGTATGTTAGCATTTAAGTACTTCAGATAGTTTTATAAGGAAAATGGAATGAACGGGATGAGGATAATGACCTTTCTTGCTTATCAGATAATAACGTATAGGTAATGTATTCTTGCAAAAGGGAGATAGGCGATTAGCTTTTCTGCAGATGTTGTAATGGTCTATCGAGGGATGATGGAAGGATATTTTTTATCAAAATCGATCTACGTATGGCCACCAACTTTAAAATGGTAAGCGGTGGTATTGCCGAGTGCCGAGGATGGAGCAGGTAGCTCCAGAGTCAATCTATTTCATTATTACTTGACGCTATAATATTTTACTCTCTTTTACGCTTTGTATAATAGGCTCGTGGCTAAGTAACAGCCGCACAGGATTGATCGAGGTTAAGATGCGCTTGCCGCGGTAGGTCCGTGGATGGGTGACCATCGTTTCATACCGAGACCCCTCCGTGCCTCGGAGAGCACGTTAAGCCGTCCGTCCCGGTTGTCAAATTAAGATCTATGATAGCCGTTACGGGTAGTCAGAGACCTGAAAGTCTGACGACCAGTCATACCACGAGATATCGTGTTGCCCAGTAACTGGGTTGTGGAGGTTAGATAGGCAGTCGCTCTATGTGAAATACTGGTATTAAGCTGCATCCGGTTTGACTGGAAGCCGACCCCAATGTAATTGGGAAAAAGGTTAGGCAGATATTACGTTTTATATAACGAAATTACATGTTTGGAGCAAATTTGTCAACTTATCGATGTAAAAAGAACGTACAGCCGTCAGTAAGAAAATATGTTTCACTAGCTGGATTTTATCTTCGCGAGCAAAGATAGCCCATGTACTGGTCCCAATGTCCAATCTAGCTCTATATCAAATTAAAAAAACAAACATATACATGTAAAAACAAATATACGTACATAAACTTTCACGTTTTTAATATTAGTAGGATTATCGCAAATAATCATTGTTTCGTTTTTATTTCTAACCAGAGCTAAAATGATAATTTTTTTTTTATTAGCATCGCACCGGTGCCAAGTTAAATTGTAATCTATATATCTATGACATTTGCTAAGTCATTATACGGGCTATTCACTCGGTAAATCTAATAGATAGCGAATTAATATGTTCTGAGAAAATATCAAGACGAAAATATAGTACGTAGATATGATGAAAGATATACTTACATCTAATTTGGAATACATGAACCATGTTAATATGTAGTTAATAAGTTATTCGATATTCGGATATTGCTTGTTCATATAATAATGAGTTTTTCATGTACTGGTTATGTCTTTTTGTATATATTTATTCTCATTGCTTTATAGTAGGTAAATCTGATTGGTTGTGTTTTGTTTTACGCGACAGGCCAACAAAAGAGTGTTATATTTTTAGGGTTCAAATATGCATATATGTATAAGTATGTATGTTTGTGATATGCTATAATCTTTAGTAAACGCCTGAACCGATTGAGATTTACGGGGTATCGTTAGAATTCTTACATTGTTTAGGGTAACACATCCTAGTAAATTTAAAAAAAAATGTGGCTATGGTACACGAAAAGATCTGAAATCCTAACTAATATTATAAATGCGTTTTGTTTAGTTGTTTGTTACCTTATCACGCCTAAACCACTGAACCGATCATCATGAAATTTTGCATATACGGTGTCAGGTGTACAGAAACGGACACCCACCTTTCATCCCGAAAAAAGTAATGCTCCCGAGAAAACCAACAATAACGTTCTTATAATAGATGGCGTCACGTGCCTTTTGAATCATGATTTAATTTAAAATTTAAGTAGCTAATACATTTTGTCTAGTCTAGAGTGTCGATAGACCGGATTTTCCTCCTAATTAACGCGAGCGAAGCCGCGGGCAAAAGCTAGTAAAATATATAATTCACCTAAAGCAGGCGTGCTTTTTATTAATTTCTTAATTAATTTTATCTTTATGTCTATATCATTTAAATGCTGTTGTAGATAGAAGGACAGTAGCTTAGCGTTGATACTTAAGTTAGGGGCTTGGGCTTACTTGAACACTATAATTTAGCAGTGTTAGTTTAGGAAAATCTCCAAAACTGCACAAAACTCATTGATGCGTCACCTAATTGAATCTAGAATCCATGCGGAGAGGCATGAGCAACACGCATATTTTACGTTTTCTTCATAAATAAATAAATACAGGTGCGCTCATATGTGTGGTGGGGGCGTAACCGCGTGACTGCGATGCGACTTACGTTTAAAAGTGGGTTAAAATGGTTAAATTATATATTCTAGACCATTTTGAAAACAACGTCTTCATCTTCTGACGACAACATGTTAAATGAAATTGAATGTGCAAAGGAAACACAGGCGCCACTGCCTCGACTCAGGATGTCGATGCCGCCGCGACATCGACGCCGAGATATAGACATCGCTACGACTTGCTAGTGAGCGACGCGCCTAACTCAATTTGGGGTTCGAATTGAAAAGCCAGAAATTTACAAAGTCGAACGCAAAAGTCTAGGTAAACTAATTTTATTCGCGATAAGAAAGACCAACCTACTATATTTTTAATAAAATGCATTAACACATGCGTATTCTTAAGTTTTTTTTTTGTGAATAAATAAACCCCCAGAAATGGTTTGAATCTAAAGCTCTTGGATTAGAACATTTGGAGTACTGATCCAGGAAAAGCGGCGGTGGTGGTTTGAACCACTCCGGCGTATCAACTTCCATAAAAGTTTGAGTGTGAGTTTGAAAAAACGTAACTATTTACAATGAAGACTTTTTTAAATATTTTGTACGATACTGCCATTTGAAAGTCAATATATCTGCCTTGCCTTTTCCCAATTACACTGGGGTCGGCTTCCAGTCAAACTGGATGCAGCTTAATACCAGTATTTTACATGGAGCGATTGCGTATCTGACTTCCACAACCTAGTTTCTGGGTAACACCATAATATCTCGTGGTATGACTAGTTGTCAGACTTTCAGGCCTTTGACTATTTGTAACGGCTGTCATAGATCTTAATTTGTTCACCGACGTGACGGCTTAACGGGCTTTCACGAGACACGAAGAGGTCTCGGTATGAAATGATGGTAACCCATCCACAGACTGACCGCGGCAAGCGCAGCTTAACGATCGATCGATCTGTGTCAAATGTTACTTAGCCACGAGCTCCTCTCATCTGAAAGTACAATTAATAAAAGCCAATGATTCAGTATTGCCAACGAAACAGAGCAATACGCGCAAAACATGGTAAACGGCAAAGAATTCAATTTGGCTGCGTGTTGAACCAAATTGAACATTTGTTCGATTCCCCTTATTGTGTGTGGTTAGGTACTGCGTTTTAGCAGTGACGTCAGTGCCAAGTTGGCCATCTAAATTGACTTTTAATTAAATTAAATATTTTAATGTAGTACATTTATGTATTGTGTGGAAGTTATGTAGGATTTCTTTTTCTGATCCTTTTTAATTAATCACTTTGAATAAAAAACAATCCACAAAAACCGTACAAAGCATCACGGTTGTAGTCCCCGAAGGGGTAGGCAGAGTATAATAAACGGTAAGTATAATAAAACAACTTTGAACCCGATTAATGCGGCGTGTATTATTGGTTTTTTGTTTTTCCTGACGTTTCTAACACTTTGCAGCGTTCGTGGTCACAGGAGGACTGAATATACAAACACAGTTGTACAGTCACGAGCACAAACATGTAAATATTTTCATTTATTAAACTCCGCATTAATAGTTATTTGAATAATATTGAATTATTAATGTATGCCAGAGCAGTGGTAGCCTAGTGGTAAGAGCAGAGATAGCCTAGTGGTATGACCATTGGATTGGCAAGTCAAAGGTCGCCAGTTCGAATTCAAGGCACGCACCACTGACTTTTCGACTCCTGTGCGTATTAGAAACAAATTATCACTTACTTAAAACGGTGAAGGAAAACATCATGAGGATATCAGCACACCTGAGAGATGTTCTCGATGGTGTGTAAAGCCATGTCAGAGACATACGGGTGGTTTAAACTCTGACACTAGGTTGTTCGTCAACCATACGAAAGAATGGTTCTTCTATCTGTGTTATATACATGTTCTGCTTCGTTGGTTTAGTGGTCGCAAGCGCGGCTGCTGAGCGTGAGGTCCTGGGTTCAATTCCCAGGTCAGGCAAAGCGTTATTGGGGTTTCGCTGTTAATCAATTCTCAATAGTAGCCCGGAGTTAGGAAGTTGGTGGTGTGATACCACCGTGCTTCGGAGTGCACTTAAAGTTGTCGGTCCTGCGCCTGATCTCTCTCCGGTCGTGTCGGATTGCCGTCCCATCGGACTATGAGAGTGAAGGAAGAGGGAGTGCACCTGTGTTTGCGCATACACATGTGCTCTATAATATCTCCTGCGTACTTGGTTAATCTCCGTGGCGATAGGCCGCCGTGACTAAAATACGGTCTGGAGGAGTATTATATAAATATTAATAATAGAAAATAGAGATATTAACGGTGAGTTTTTCAAATTTAGCTTTTTATATCATTCTGCTCATGACTGTACATACATCCACATTTCACTAATGCTTCTAAGTCCCGTGTAAAAAACCATATCTATAGTTTAAGTACACTAGGTATGTCTAAGTACACTATATATTTGGCAACCATATTTATTTCATTTTCATGGTAAGTCCCCAAATTCATTATTCAGTACTTTCGCAGAACCGTGCATTCAAATTGTGAGCTCAATGTCAGTTAGTGAAACAACATTTTGTTATTCCATTTTGTGTTTCAATTACAGTTTCGTTATCAATTTCAAATTCAATTTGTTTTTGGATGATGTTATATGAAACATATTATAGTATCACGCCTGTATCCCCGAGGGAATAGGCAGAGGAGTACGACGTAGTGTTATACGGCCACATTTCATCGATGTAGTTTTAAAGTCCCATGTGATAGGAAGTCCCATTTGTGAAGCCTATTGCCATCTACCGGGCACAATTTCAAACTCCAGACAGCTACTGAGAATTTCCTAACAGAAAAACAAACACTTTGTGCAACCCCATAATAGAAGCCAGGACCTATCGCTCAGCAGTGGCGCTTGCAACCACTAAATTAACGAGGCTTACTTATACCAGTGTGAATATAATAAAGCCATTAGAGTAGCTTCACCTTTTTCAAAATTGTAATTATCACCTATCAATAGAGAGACATACATATACACTAAACCACTATATTAATGTAAAAAACAGGTTGTAAATTGGATAAATACGTTACTTACGCAAATACAGAGGCACTCTTACAACATCTGAAGAATTAAATAATATACACACACGCGAACACTTACGAGCACACACACACACACACATAAACACACACACACATAAACTCACACACTCACACACACACACACACACACACACACTTGATGTATCCCCAGATATACAAACATTGTACCTATAGTTGTAACACCAATGTCATATGGTATGGAAGAGCGGAGTCTCCTACTACAGGCATTGTTTGCTTAAAAGGAGACTCCAATCACCAATTAATTTGTTATTGACTAATTGCTTATGAAATAAAACATTTTTAATTTAATCAACGATACGATCACGTTTACAATTTGATGAACAGGGCCATCTCCTGTAAATATAGTATACAGCGATTACAGTGTACTTGCCTTCGGATTCAGAACTACATATAACACCTCCTTCTCTCACTAAATTCATCAACGTAAGCAGATTTATATGTACTATTTACTACTAAAATCGCAATATACGTACATCAAGCCTTAGGAACAAGGGAGCCTCACGTTTATTTATACGGACCTAAAAGTATTACGGGACAATAAAATAGGTACATGACTGCTGGCCAGACATAGTGGTGTCTATGTGTGTATGTTCAAGACACGAACAACAAATAAAGATTTATTACTCCAAATCCAGTATGGACAGGCGGATTTATAAAGATAGATTACTTCGAAAAGCATTTTCAAAGAAACAGGTGGTTGAAGTACGAGCCATCAGATCTTTGAAAAATAAACTTAAAATCTTCACTAGAACTTTAAGTGCTTGGAAGCTGAAGATTAATTATGTGGAGACACGTGAACGGTTTTCTTTCACGAAAAGAAGCTAAGTTGTATAAGAAAACTTATTCACGAGAGCCTGTAGATATACGAGTCTTCGACCTTAATAATGGTATGTAGGTACAGGGGGGTTTCTCTTGAAGTTAATACCAATTCCCATCCAATTCCAATATTAAATCAACGCCTTAAAACAATGTGTAATTTTAAAATATTTTTTTCTATTAGTATCCCGGTTCTTCAATTATTTTTAAGACATTTTCGCATTTAAAAATATGCACTGAAATATTTCCAATGTTAATCGAGCGGTTTTATTTACAAGAGTAAGCCTACTGATTTGAGTGCCTAATTTAGCATTAAAACCAACAATGTAATTACTTAAAGGATCAATTATTGTTCACCGGTTACTACTCACGTGCATTTGACTCGCAACATCGCCGCGGACTCAGCTCATGACTAAGGGCTCCATTCGAGTTCAAAACTAGTAGGGGAAACCCGAAAAATGCACGTGAGCAGTAAACGGTGAACAATAATCAATACGAATTTGCCTCACGGAAGGTATTATACAAATACCTAAAGGATTAGTCAGAAATAGTAGTGGACATGGACATAGGGAATGGAGGCCCTTGACTTGTATAATAATATCAATGTGATTACTATTTAGTATTATGTATGATTGATATAAGAAAGAAAGAAAGAAAGAAAGAAAGACAACCCACAGTGAGCTAGCATTGTGGTCAATGTTGGTGCCATAAATATGATAAAAAAATTATAATTATTAAAAAAAAAACGAATACAGGCGTGTCATGTGTGAACTAAAATGTGAAAAATAAATTGTGTTATTGTAGAATTTTTGTCGTGGACAGTTCTGTGGAACATTTTCTTATTGGGTCGCTCGAGAGCGATGATAAATAATTAATGTTTTTTTATTTCATACCTTTTTATGTACACTACCTACTATATTAATATGCACAATTCTGCCTGTATCTTCAGGGAATAAAGGCGTGAAGTTATGCTATTAACACAGTTCAAAGTCTAAACTATAAACTATTCAAGTGATTAGTCAGATCAGTCTAAATTAAAGTTTAATCTACATTATTTATTAAAATATTACAATTTATAATGGAATATAAAAAAAAAACAATGGAAACTTATTGCCAGTTTAATAAACAAATGGATTAATAAAGAGTATTGCAATACACTGATTTATAAATATTTAGGCGTCTAAAGCCTTACCGAACTTTACTTGGATCCGATAAAATATTAATATTATGCTGATTTATCTTTAAACTTTAATTTAAAACAATTTTCTAAAGCTTCACCGCTTATCTTTAATAATACTTGGAGAACTTTTACTAAATTCGGCCTATAAAGTGTGGCGTGAATAGTAAATTTTATGGGTATATTTTTTCATTTACTTTGTAATATTATTACACCCGTAACTTCACGTGAATGTCCTAAAGATTAAAACAAGATGAAATTAGGTTGTTCATCCACCACACGATAAGAAGAATAGTAATAAATAATAATACTCGACTGTGGGGTTAACTATAATTGATTCTTAAATGATTTTGCTAAACGCAGAGAAATGTTATGAGTTTATATGTTGAAGCCCATTTAAATAAAACATAAACATAGCATCTCGCCTGTATTCCCCGAAGGGGTAGGCAGAGGTGTACACAGTTGTCCACCCACATTTCACCAACTACACCACTAGATGGTGAGCCTATTGCCGTCTACCGGGCACAATTCCGAACTCCGGGGCTGCGACTGAGTATTTCCTGACAGGAATACTCAATAACACTTTGCTATGCCCGAGGATCGAACCTGAGACCTCGACCTCATGCTCAGCAGTCGTGCTTGGCACTAGACCAACGAGACAGTCTATTTAAACTGTCTAAAATATATAATTTAACTATGATTCGACAGAGAGACAGTTTCGCAGAGAATCTGTTCTTATCCTTCTGCTAAGCAATATAAGAGTAAAATTTTATATAAACAAAACAGTTCAAACATACGACCACCATCTTTTATTTCATCCATTAAATAAATAAACGGGGAAACGCAGAATAAGTAAATGGTGCTATCACAATAAAACAGTCAATATTAAGGATTGGGGTCAACGACCGCTTTTATTGTGTCCGATAAAAGATATTATATATTTTTTTTTACTATATTAATAATATTCCCAAGTATTTACACATTAAATTTAATAAATAAATTATAATAATTCTCTTTAAATGATTGCTAAATAGAAATCGCCAGGCGTCTCCTTAAGACGAGAAGGGGACTTGATATATAATGGATGCTAGCATAACACGATAGCTCAGTTGACAGAGCCATGACACGGTACGTGAAGGGTCGCGGGTTCGAGTCCTGCTCGTGTCTATTATTTTCCAACGTGTCCCTAGAAAATATTAAAAAAGACAAGTTCAGATAAATCTTTCGAAAGCATGCGTAGCGAATTCTCATTATCATCATTCCCCCCATTCCCCCCCAATTTAATTGGAGTCGGCCCAGCATGCATCTCTGTCAGCCGTCATCAAATTCAAATTCAAATTCAAATTTTTATTCTGTAAATAGGTCTTTACAAACACTTTTACATGTCATTTTTTAATCTAGAAGGCGCCGGTATTTCCTATCTGACTACCTCGGAGAAGAAAAACCGTAACAAACTCAGAGGTCACTGTCTCTTTTAAAGTCCAGACATCATCTTTATGGTTATGTGAGCATAATCATGCAGGGCGTCTGGAAAGGCCTTTTAAAGAAAAAACCGTAGCAATTTTAAGTTGACCAGTCCTAACTGACGGCACACATGCATCAGTCACCGTAAAGCTCGAACCATAATTTAGGGAGTTCAACGACCTGTCGCAAGGCGATACCAGATCGGCAGGAGATTTGCGTAGGCCATACAAATACTAATAACTGCCAGACAGTTACAAATGACTGTCCTGTTGGTCTAGTGGTTAGTAGCCCTGACTGCTATGCCGGAGGTCGTGGGTCCGATTCCCACTCAGGACAAATGTTTGTGTGATAAGCACGATCATTTGTTCTGTGTCTGGGTGTAATTTATCTATAATATGTATGCATTTAGAAATATATAAGTATGTTTATCAGTTATCTAGTACTCATAACACAAGCTCTGCTTAGCTTGAGACTAGACGGCATTGTGTGATAGTTGTGGAATATTATTATTATTATTTGTATCTCTATAAATTCTCGGCATTTCCTCCATTGGAAAGAAACCCCGGTCCTTTGGAAGGCTTGTCTGGAGACACAGGTCAAACACACAGAGGCCCCTGTGAGAGTTTTAATCTAAATTGAGTTGGGACACCAACCGGAGACTCTCCATGATTACACTATAGGAATGCAGCCATGGAGAGTTCCCGACAGATGTAGAACTATTGAGATTGGAAAAAAAAAAAATTGGTCTATTGCTGTGTCGTGCTACATGGAATAGATTTAAAATTCGGTTGCCGGAATTAAAAACGGCGTCTGCCTTTCAATGATAAAACATTAAAATGTGTTGGCAGACGGTGACTTGCCAACTCACTACATGGGCCCCTGAAACGCCGCCTTGATACAGGCAGAAGGGGCAAACATGGGTGTGAGCGGCTAGGGATGTCGAGAGGAGCGGCCCCGGTTTCACCATCGTGGATCTTAAAGACCCAGAGCGGGTTTCCCCGTTGTTACGCCATTACTTACATAACACTTCCACCCAGCCGGCCAGAGAGGGGTCGCCAGAGCTATATGCTCGGCATATAGCTCTGGCGACCCCTCTCTGGCCGGCCAATTAAGGCAAGACAGAGTTGAGAGTCCTGCGGGCACTCTTGAATTCCACTCTAGCTACCCAATGAGAGCAAACTGGAGACGAGGCCCTGACCGACTCTCTGGGGTATTCAGGAACGCAGTGTCGCCACTCACCAACAGCTCGCCACAAGCTGCCCTGCGTTTTGTATGCTTCTCGTAGACTTTATGACACTTATTTTTAGTTTTAGTATCATTGGTTTTAAAAAGCTAGTATAATGTTCCCTCCGGTTTGACGTTAGTCTCATGAGAAGAGGTAACGGAAAAAAAAATATAATAAAAATAATAATAAAGGGATTATTATTATTATTAAATCTAAAAGAAAGGGAATATATAACCTACATGATGCTCACATTTTTCATCTCGATAGTTACTTCTTTTCTAGCCATAGCATCTTTCACACAATCCAATCATCGCATCGTTGCTTAGCGAACTCAGAGCAGATATTGAGATGGCTTAGTTGGCAGAGCTCCTGGAGTATTCATCCGGGAAGCGCAGGTTTATATCCTACTTACGCCCGTATTGTTCTTTCCACAGAAATTTGTTTCTTAAAAGGCAAGTTCTTTATTAGAGTTCTGTTGATAGACTGCGCAATACAGGGACATTTTCATTGAGTCAGTCAGAAAATTGGACACCGATCTTCAATGACCATTTTCAGTTTTTATCAGACAATAAATCTTTATTTTTGGAACTAAAAATACGATCGTGAGCAGGATTTTAACCTGTGCCTCCCAGGTAAATACTTTAGGCGCTTTTCTGCCCACTAAGCCATCTCGACCTCTGCTCACAACTCCGAATTCTTCTTTCACATTTTAATACGTCATATAGTGACATCACTATCTAATTAGACCATTTATTACTTCTCGCGACCGTATTTTGGTCACGGCGGCCTATCTCCACGGAGATTACCCAAGTACGCAGGAGATATTATAGTTCACAAGTGTATGCGCAAACACAGGCGCGCTCCCTCTTCCTTCGCTTTCATATTCCGATGGGACGGCAATCCGACACGACCGGAGAGAGATCAGGCGCATGACCGATGGCTTTACGTGGTCTCCGAAGCGCCGCGGTGTCACACCACAAATTTCCAGACTCCGGGCTGCCGCTGAAAATTTTCTAACAGAAAAATCCAATAACACTTTACCCGAGCTGGGAATTGAACTACGCTCAACCTTGGCGCTAGCCAAGGCTTACGCTCAGCTGCCGCGCTTGCGACCGCTAAACCAACGAGGCAGTCAGACTGTATACAAAGGTGATTGAACCGACACGACACAAAAAATTTGACGACTCAATGATTTACCTTGAGCAGACACAAATCGATGACCGATAAAAGCGTTCGTCTATGTTACGCCTAAGATTTATGATAAATAAATTTTTGACTGTCCTGTTGGTCTAGTGGTTAGTAGCCCTGACTGCTATGCCGGAGGTCGTGGGTTCGATTCCCACCCAGGACAAATGTTTGTGTGATGAGCACGATCATTTGTTCTGTGTCTGGGTGTAATTTATCTATAATATGTATGCATTTAGAAATATATAAGTATGTTTATCAGTTGTCTAGTACTCATAACACAAGCTCTGCTTAGCTTGAGACTAGACGGCGTTGTGTGATAGTTGTGGAATATTATTATTATTATTATTATTATTATTATTAACGATCAATCGAAGTTTATTATGACTTCAGTCGCATTAATCTGTCTCGCTGAATAATTGGACAAGTCGAAGATAACTCCCTCCATTAGTATCCCCTGATTCGTAAAAATAACTTCAAAACACTTACAGAGATGAATTATTCAGTTATTGAATTTATTATATAAATAACTCTTGTGTTTGATTGAATGATGTAGTTTTATGATTTTTTTTGACGTTAGAAATACATTTTTTTTTTCTATTTTTCTTGTCTATTTTTGTGAGTATTATAATTTTTATGGAGCAAAGAAATATGCAAAGAAACCTGTATAGGTTTTTTTAATATATATATTTTTAAATCGCTTTAATCATAATACGTAGCAAAACCTGAAGTGCCTACACAAATGACGGACATCGGCGATACATTCGGCGGACCATATCCTGCCAGGGTTGCGATAAATGCAGTTGTGATCCCAGGACTTAGTAATGTAAAGGTAAGCGAAGGATTATGTGGTTTTTAGTTCACAGTGTCCATGAAGATATTTCAGCACAAAAACGAGCAGTAATACAGAAAAAAAAAAACGAACACATTAACGCATGTGAAACTCATAAATAATACATTTTTGTAGAAAGAAAAATAAGGTCTTGATCAGGATTTGAACCTACGCCACCCGCATAAATATTCCAGGCGCACTGCAAATTGAGCTATCCCGATCTCTAAAAAACTGCTCATCAAATAAAACCCTGCTCACGACCGTATTTTTTTTAAACATAAACCCCATTCGCTACTAAATTGCAAGCCACACAACGTAATTTATTTAGTCTGTGCCTACTACAATATTTACAACGCACAGGTACGATATGCACGAAAGGCGACTATGAACCAACGCGGGATAACCTATGGACAGTACGAGTGAATAATTTAGTGACGCTAATATCTTCCCTGTACAGAGATAGAAAAAAGAATGTGTTGACAAAACTTGAAAATATACATACATAAACTGACGCTTTTTTCAATGGTTAGAAATTACAAACCGTCTGTTACGATAATTAAATACTAGCTTCTGCCCGCGACTTTGCTGCGTGGACTTCGAAATTGGGTCAAGCTGGGATAAAAAGTATCATCCAGGTTATAAACTATATGTGTATTGTGTACCACAAAATTTCATCCAAATCCGTTCACTAGTTATTGCGTGAAAGACTAACAAACGCCCATCTATCTATCCATCCACCCTCACAAACTTTTGTATTTATAATATTAGTATTAGTATGATGTCCTCTTTTGCTTCAACCACGTGCCACGATTTAGCCACGAGCCCCTTTACTAAATGTACAATCTAATACCATTCCTGCCGCAACATAATTTTGCGGACGCTACAATCGCTAGAGACGCGTCTATAAGAATTTAGTTCGGAATTGTTTGTCCCCAAAATTATTTGCACTGCCATTTATTTGGGCCGAGTGCCGAATAGGGAATTTTCGGCTTTAACGTAATGGTTTCAGCCCAAACTATGAACGGATGAAAATAAATGTCGCCCTGAAGGAATTTTGTAGGAACCGCGCTTCTTTTGTTGTTCGATATTTTATGTTGTGATTGTATTTTAGTTGGAGACGGATTTATTTATTGATATCGTCTTATTTCTGGGAGGATATTATTTTTAGTATAAGGTTTCTCAGTGTTAGGGTGATGTGATGAGATTGTTAATACCGCGGAATGGAACAAAATCTTTAGCATTTCACTAAAAATCCTCATTCAATTCTACTGTCCACTAACAATCCTGTTCTACTAAAAATCTTTAAGTTAATACGTTAAGCAAAAACATTGTACCCCTTTTTACGAAAATTACGCGGACGGAGGAGTATGAAATTTGGCATAGTTAAAGTTTATATGTAGAAAGAGTGCAGAAAGCCAATATTTTTACATAATATGCATTAGAAGTATATTGAATTAATAAAAACATAACATTACACACACTGCGTAACGTACGTAACATGCGTTTGACATACACACACTACTATTCGTACCTTAATAATGTTCAAATTTAAAATGTAAATGAATTATGGTCGAATTTCGACCAGTGGACGATCACTAGTATTTATAAATGTATACTATTTATGACTGCCTCGTTGGTTTAGCGGTTGCAAGTGCGGCTGCTGAGTGTGAGGTCCTGGGTTCGATTATCAGGCCGGGCTAAGTGTTATTGGGTTTTCCTGTAGGGAATTCTCAGTAGCAGCCCAGAGTCAGGAAGTAGGTGGTGTGACACCACCGTGCTTCGGCGAGCACGTAAAGCCGTCGGTCCTGCACCTAATCTCTTTCCGGTCGTGTCGGATTGCCGTCCCATTGGAATATGAGAGTGAAGGAGGAGGGAGTGCACCTGTGTTTGCGCATACACTTGTGCACTATAATATCTCCTGCGTACTTGGCTAATCTCCGTGGAGAAAGGCCGTCGGGAGGAGTATTATTATAAATGTATAAGTTTGTATGTGTGTGAATTTGAATGATTGTTAATCAATCACTTAAAAATTTCTGAACGAATTTGAATGAAAACTTGTATATGAATGTATGTGAGGGCACAGCTAGTCTTTATTGATTTAATTGTGCGTGTAAGATCTCTCATTCAAAAAGCATTTTCTGATTTTTATGCATTTATTTTATAATCTTCTACGACCGTCGGAACAATACACTTAGTTATTCTAATTTGAGTGTAAATAATATCGCGCAAACCTAAGATATTACTATGTGTAAATAATATTTAAGAATTATTAAAAAAATATCAATTGTTCCACATAATTTTTGTGTTTAAAAAAACCTTGCTTATGTAACTCATAAAAAATATGTAAAACATAAACTTTTCAGTTATTTATGAAGCTTATCATGAAAAGCAAAGTTGCCTAAAAAGGGAGAACAATATACTGTACCTACTGAACATAATTTTCTAACACCAAAATCCTGAACGACCGACTTCATGGCTTTGGGTCTAAAATTTCCAGGTTTCATAAACCAGCTTAATTTACCGCTTCAAGGGATCAAAATGATCATTTTACGGGTTTTACACCTATGTAAATATTTTGCGCGTTACTGTTGCTTAAATTTTACATTTTCTCTGAAAAGTACCGAATAGAAGGGCTTTGTGAATTTTTCGTGTCAATGAGTTCGTTTATTTTATTAAAAATAGTAATTTACGTAAGTAACTGCCTCGTTGGTCTAGTAGTCTCAAGCGCGACTGCTGAGCAGGAGGTCCCGGGTTCAATTCCCGGGTCGGGCAAAGTGTTATTGAGTTTTTCGCTTGTAGTCTCACCACCTATTACATAGGACTTAATAACAGTATCAGTGAAATGTGGGTGTACAACTGTGTACACTTCTGCCTATCCCATGGGGGAATACAGGCGTGATGCTATACGGTGCTATACGGAGGTGGTGAGCCTATTGCCATCAACCGGGCACAATTTCAAACACCGGGCTGCTACTGAGAATTTCCTAATAGAAAAACTCGAAACCCCAAGACCTCCTGCTCAGCAGTCACGCTTGGGGCCACTAGACCAACGAAGCAGTTAAAGCACTAACATAATAGTCAAACTTTTTTGGTTACTACTCACGTGCATTTTTCGGGATTACCCGACTAGTTTCAAAACGGAGGCTATCCCGAAAAATGCACGTGAGTAGTAACCGGTGAACATTAATTGATATGAATATGTGTCACGAAAGTTATTATACAAAAACTTATTGACTAACCACACACTATACGTACACATATAAAAGAAAGACTATTGTAATATAAACTTATGAAATAATGATTAATGTGAGTATACTTACACTGCCAACACAACACACTGAAACACGTAGGTACTAGGTATTCATCAATTCCTCATGTATTTGCCCATCCCAGATCAATAAAATCCGCCCACCACGTCACGCTCTTCTTAGACCCGATGATAGGATCACTATAGCTCAAGAATCGAACAAATTCACAAGCACACTCCGACGCGCTGACTGCCTCGTTATAGACCTCACCGGCGAGGTCCGCGTCTGTCGCGAAATGTCTCATCATGTCCGCTCCGACCCTTGCTCAAGCCGGCCCGCGCCGAGCCAGTAGCTTTAAATTCATCCCTTAATAATAAGGAAACTGATATGATCCAACTAGTCCCTAGTTGTCCTCCCAGCAACGCCCTAAGCCAAGGCTCGTGTCCCGCAGGGGACGCCCTTAGCGCTGTTGCTTAGTTAGTATTTTAAAATATGCTCTGGCTGGAGGCATCAAACTGCCTCGCCTTAGATATTGTCCGGTTACGCAGACAAAACTCCTCTGGGTTTCTGCAAGAGGCCAATTGAAATAAAAATCATGTATTTGGTCTGCTCGACACCCGTATGTCACTGCAGGGATTCAGCAGAATACCAGCGTCAGGTATAATACCTGGCATATGCTGAGCTGAACACCCATTTAGCGCAATTCTGAAACACGCAGCACCCTTCGGAATTGTCTTTTGTAAATACGTACCTACTTATTATTTGTGTCCTGTATTCCATTGAATAAACGGTTTGTCTATTTATCTATCTATCTACTATATATCTGCCTAGCCTTTTCCCAATTACATTGGGGTCGGCTTCCAGTGAACCGGATGTAGCTTCATACCAGTATTTTACATGGAGGGACTGCCTATCTGACCTCCACCACCCAGTTACTGGGTAACACGATATCTCGTGGTATGACTGGTTGTCAGACTTTCAGGCCTCTGACTACCCGTAACAGCTGTCATAGATTTTAATTTGACAACCGGGACCGACGGCTTAACGTGCTCTCCGAGGCACGGAGGGGTCTCGGTATGAAATGATGGTCACCCATCCACAGACAGACCGCGGCAAGCACAGCTTAACCTTGATCGATCGATCTGTGCGGCTGTTAATTAGCCACGAGCCCCCTATCTATCTACTATGCCTACTTCCTATAAGAGTGCCTAAAGGTATTGCATTCACCTTGTTTAAAGCATATGTCACTCGTAGGCCGCAATTGAAAATCAGCGCCAGGTAGGATCCTAGCATAAGGCTGATCTGATGGCCTTTTGGCACTCACGTTTCGATTATGTGCGTTTTGTTTCGTGCCGGTAAATATTTTTGATTTTTATTTTTATGGGATCGGGTCAACCGAGCAGACTCCCATGGACAATTTCTCCATCATCATATTTATTAAATAAGTAGTGGAAGGGAGGGTAATTTGGAATACTGTTGGTAGTTTAGGATAGCAAGGTTTCAAAGAAACTAATAGCGCCATCTTATTTTACGGACTGTATTTTTTTTTACATTCAATCAAATATTTAAACATGTTGGGATATTGAAATGTTTATGATCGTTTACCTAGAAGTAGTTATTTAATATTGCTTCAAAAAAGTGAAGGCTTTATTTTTAAACATCTTTCTGAACGTAAATTGCATGCCTGAAGCCAAATGGTATTCCAAATTATCTTCCTTTCCTCTACTATATAACTCAAGCAACATGTTATCGCATTTCTAGTTCACGAACAGACAGAAAATAGGACTCCAAAATAGTATATAAAACAGATTTCTACAGATCAAACATGATGAATCACATGACTTTCCTATTACATGTACTTTAACCATCGAGCGGCTGACAAAGCTTCAAAGAAATTGTTTTCTGAACAACGTCTAAGGGCTTCATAAAGAGGAAACTTTATTTTTTCCAATAAACTCGAAGGCGTTGGCGCTCAGAAAACTGTCAAAATTTCTAATAACGACACGGGGTGTTTCCCTGGCTCCCGGACGAAGGTTGAGCGCCCCTTTCACGACCGAGCAATCCAAAAATGAAGTTAGTTTCGTCTGAAATAAAATGTGGGGCCTCTTTATTTGGATGGTGGAATGAACTGCGGATTCCTGACATATTTACTTTATTACTGTTCCCTGATTTGATCAGTTTTAATTTAGGTAGGATATGAATATTTTTTCTTGTAGCAAAGATATTAATGGATACATACATGTAGTATTTAAGGGTAAGCTCTCCGAGCTGGACAAAGAACTGCGTTGAATAAGTAATAGTTAGAGACCGGATTATATGCAACATAAAAAGCTCGGATATGCATGACAGATGCTTAAAATATGCATGAAAAGTGTCAAAATATGAGAGACATTTGAGACCGCCACATGTATGCAAACACACTAAAGATAGTATCGATGCTGCAGTGGAAACGTGCGAGCAGGGAAGCGCACGTTTTACGTATGATAGCCACAAAACCATCGTTTTACAAGCATCTTTGACGCTTATTCCTTACGCTTTAAATTAATATGCCTTAGATTTATAAAGTAAAAAACCCACTAAACATATACGAATTTGAACTTTAAATTTCGAAATTATTTTGCCAAGATAGAACGGATGATAATACTTTACGTTGAACCCCGACATTCTGACTCCTATAACTAAAAAGCACACGAAAAAGACATTTGTATAGTTATATTTCAACTCGATTCATCGAATCAGATATAATCGAATCGAAACGAGTTATAAATAGATTTTTTAGCAAACAATCGTCGACAAAGTTGTTCAGACTCGATGGGCCATTCGGAATTACTCAAACGAATTTAAACAAACCTTTTTAAAAATCGTTGGACTTTGTAGTTCATTATTTTGCGATTAGTTCCATTTCGATAAGTTATACAGTTATTGATTCGCATGCACATTTAACTGATTTAATTGAATTATAGGATCAGTTAAATTGGTTTAACTGAATTCTCCAGTGCTTCTACTGTGTGAAGCGCGATTGCTGAGCATGAGGTCTTGGGTTCGATTCCTAGGTCGGGCAAAGTGTTATTGGGTTTTTCTATTAGGAAATTCTCAGTAGCAGCCCGGAGTCTGGAATTGTGCCCGGTAGATGGCCATAGGCGCACCACCTATTACATGAGACTTAATAACAGCACCTTCTCCAACATTGTTGAGGTTAGACACTAGTCGACATAGGATGCGTTTTAATGTTATGTAAAGTATAATAATGTTAAGTATTGAACACTGAATTATACAAATCTAGTTATAATTTTAGACGCTGTTGATGTTCTGAATCCCTAGTCATATGTACATATTTTCCTTATTCGTGTAAATTATAGATTGAGTGATAAGCGTTCATTATCCAAATCCTTTTTTTCGTTACGATAGACAAAGCAGACAATTAGAAAATAAAAGTTGCTTTGAAATTTGGTTGAACACGCAACCAAAGTATTCATGGTCGCCGAGAGGAGGTGCACTCACTCCCCCCTGTTATGAGAGTGATCAACTTGTCAATGACTTCAGTATCCAGCCTTAACTTTTTCCTATGATAATAGTTTTTATCTATAGATGCAGATTAGACATGAGTCTGATATATCATATCGTAACTAAAAACGGATATACACATATATCATATCGTATCGATATGCCACATACAGAAAACCGTTTTTACAATAGCGATCAAATCATATCGAACTAAACGAAAAACGAACTATCCATATCCATATCCGTTTACGTAGCTTACTCAACTTCTCGTATTCATATCTATCTCGTGGTTAGATATTCGCCGTCTCTCTGTCCAACCGTGAAAACGAGACGAAGCGAATATCGTTCAGCATTTGCTGTAAATATCTAAAAACTCTCCATATCGATATCTAAACACGGTTTTTCATATCGATATGAAAACTTCATATCGGATATGTAACCGTTTACCAAAAACGCCCATGTCCAATGCAAATGCACCTCCCTGAAAATAATTCTACCGCCGCCCATAAAAGTGGGGCCTATAATTTCAGTTCCTACGAGTACTTTCAGTCACCTATGTATATACAATAATAATATCTAAGAAATGAAAATAATGAACAAAAAAAAACACTTCTAAACTGTATTAACTACCTTCTTTAAAATCTTTCATATCCATACAAGTTAGAGAGTAAAAATTTTCTTGACACTTCAATCACAGTATAACATAAAAGCATTTACAGTCACAAACCATCTTGTCTGCCAACTTTGAGAATAGAAAATACCTCAGTCAGGTCTGAACCCTAAACTTGAGATCATAAAAGAATCACATTAAACAATCTCACCAACAAGACATATCGTAAAATCCTAAAATGTACCATAAACCAAATATTTTAGGTACTAATCGTAAATAGCAATTTCAGTTTATGTAATATGTCATAAAGTGAAGGTTGCCATAAAAACTGTATCACCTTTGGATTGGTAAGAGGTAGATGTATCTTTTGGTGACGTCATCGCTGTCTATTCAGTCCCTATACAGGTGACTGAAACAACACGACCAACTTTGCAGTTAATACAAGGTCGTACAAATACGCTTTCCTTTACCAATATAGATGAATATTTCAAAAGCATTAACGCATGTGTAGCGAACTATAGTTATACATTTTTGTGAAAAGAAAAATACGATCGTGAGCAGAGCCGTCCGGGAGGGTGCAGGTTCGAATCCTGCTCATTACCGTATTTTTCTATTAATTTTTTTTAACTTTAGAGTTCGCTACGCATGCGTTAAGGAGTTTGTTACGTTTATCTGTATAAATCTAACATGCAACATAATTCATATCTATATTCAACATTAAAGGTATACCTACCTCAGGTATTCACGTCAAAGCGAGCGTGTTGACAGCGCGTCGGATGCAAAGATTGAGTAGTAATACAAAGCTTGCGCAGTTGACTGACTCCCTGAGTCCATCACCTGTCCTACTTAGATAACTCCGAGATAATTAGCTAGACATCCTCTCTGTTTGGTTCTTGGGTTAAGGCTTGTAAGCATTCTACAATTGTTTTGTTTGTCTAGTGGTCTCGGGTTCGATTCCCGGGTTTATTAAGTTTTTCTGTTAGTAAATTCTCAATAGCAGCCTGGAACTTGAAATTGTGCCCGGTTGATAGCAATAGGCTCACCACCTATTACATTTGACTTAATAACAGCATTGGTGAAATGTGGGTGTATAACTGTGTACAACTCTGCCTACCCCTTCGGGAGATACAGCGTGATGCTATGTTTATAAGAAAGGGGGACCTTTAAGGAGATGTTCGTTAGTAGGACGATAGTTCACACAAGGTACGCATGCGTTTTAATTCTTTAGGCGCGTTGAGCGTTGAGCGTTTTTTGAGTGAACAAAATTCATGGAACTCGCGTCATCGTCACCGAACGCTTCCAAGAGCTATATGTATATATGTACAGTATCTATACTGTGTATATATGTACACAGATAAATCTCCGTACGTTATTAATACAATACAATTCACAAGTTACTTAGTTTTCACTTCTATCGGCAGACCCCAAAGACTGAACTGCATTTTTTTATTTAGCTTATGTTCTAAGTTCATGTTACAAACCCACAAAGCACTTGAACCTCTTCTCTTAGATATAAACAGTTGTTGAGAGTGAGATCAAAAATATTTTTCTCTGCAGATAACCTTCCCTATCGGATCAGCGAGGGAAAATTAAACCTCTCACACAAGGATATGAGTTTCAAAAGGGAGCGTGACATCGCATCGTAATAATAGCTTTATCTGGAGTAACGTAAGTTTTGTACTGGATTTATTCATCCACTACTAAACTTGGGTTTAGGGTGGTAAAGTATACGGATTAATATCAATAGTTTGTGTCATATATAATGATATTTTTTATACATGTTGTGTTTTGAGCAAACATTGAAAAATAATAGACAAGAACAGGGCTTGAACCCGTCACTCTTAATATTCCGTGTCATCATACCGTGTCATTGTTTGAGTCTATTAAATTTCAAGCTTCCTTGTATTCGTATAAGGAGACGCCTGGCGATATTTATTTAGCAATAATTCACAGATGTATTAAACTCAGCGTTACCACTTTGCAGTTGTAAGGCGCCGAACAACATCCTAATCCTTTAAATTATTTATAATGATATTTCTTTATACATGTTAAGGCCATTTAATGCCTATATCAAATTTTAAGGAAACATTGAAAATTGATTCCTGGAAAATCAGTAATAATAATTTGTATGGTAAAATCAACGATTTATACCAAGTTATGTGGATACTATTTATTACTTCAGTAGGTCACAAAGTAGAGACACTTGGTTGGTGCCCTACATGATTTCTTTTTTATGTCATGGACTCTCGCAGAGGTCCAGAGGGATTTTGTCTGTGTAACTGGACAGTAACTAAAGCAAGGCAGTTTGATGCCTCCAGCCAGAGCATATTTTAAATGACTACAAACAGCAAGCAACAGAGCACTAAAGGCGTCCCCTGTGGAACACGAGCCTCGGCTTAGGACATTGCTGGGGGGACAACTAGGGATTAGCTGGATAAGATCAGTTTTGATGTCCCATGTAATATCACAGTGGTGAGCCGATTGCCATCAACCCCGCACAATTCCAAGCTCCGAGCTGCTACTGAGAATGTCCTAACAGGAAAGACCAATAACACATTGCCCGACCCTGGAATCTAACCCAGAACCTCATGCTCTGTAGTCGCCTTTGCGACCACTAGACCAATGAGGCCATTACATTTTTCTGTAAATTTAATTTCAGTCAATAAGTTCATTATACAGGGAGAAAGTTCCTACACAGCCAATAAGCCCAAAATAAATAAAGCACGTACATTCTTTTTCCTTTCAATAGTAAATTTTATTAAACAAAGAACAAAAACCAATAACAAGCCGAAAGGAGTACCAAATCTGTAGTTTGACCATATATTTTAATACCAGTGGCCATGTATTTCACTCAGAGCCCTTACAACTTCTGTCCCTAAGGCAATATACACAGGGTTGGCACGCATTTAGTATGAAATTCCGTGCGTAAAACATAATATACTTGCGCTAAATATAATTGTATTTATACTTCTTGTTTGGGGGCTCGTGGCTAAGTAACAACCGCACAGATCGATTGATCGAGGTTAAGCTGCGCTTGCCGCGGTTGGTCGGTGCATGGGTCAATATAATTTCATACCGAGACTTTCGTGCCTCGGTGATCACGTTAAGGCGTCGGGCCCAGTTGTTGAATTAAGATCTATGACAGTCGTCATGGGTAGTCAGAGGTCTGGAAGTCTGACCAACAGTCTTACGACGAGATGCCACGAGCCCCTGCCCTTTTTTATTACATTTCACAAAATAACAACTAACCTGTAACTATCTCATTGTATGGCATAGAACTATTCTCATATACAAAAGGAACAAGGACTGAACATCACAAACGTTTCCCTATACATCTAAATCGCCCATTCGTACGGTAAAAAGTTTAGTAACCACTACATTTAAAGATAGAAAGAAAATCGTTTATTTAACACAGACATTAAGGACTAAAAACATTGTCCGGCTCAAAAAGGACAAAATAATAACAGAAGAATCGATCGATCTGCGGTGTTTAGCTGCACTTGACGTGGTCAAGGCGTGAATGATTGATCCTTCGTTATACGTTGGAGTGCACGTATTTTTGACGATGGAGAAATTAAAGCCATATCTGGCTACATTGCAAAACATCTGCATGAAAGAAAGCGAATATTTACTTAGTAAAGTGACAAAGAAATGCTACAAGAAAATAGTTTTCTGTTAAACAACTTTATTTTAAAATCAAATGTCTTTATTTGCAAAAAATGTTGTACGTAAATATTATTAAATTAGTTAACTCATAACACAAAATTGAAGTTAATTATATTTTAATTGTACATTCTATAAAGTCTGGCTCCATAATTAAAAAAAAACTGATTTTGTAAATGTTAAAGAATATTATAAAGGTAAATTGCTATGCTTTTTTTATTTACTACATTTCCAAAACTGACCCGTTCATGTGTCATTGAGATCAGCAAAAAAACTAAATAAATAATATCATAGGTTTTCTTAATCACTCATAATAATAAAACAACTTTTAACTTGATAAATCGTGTATATTATTGGTTTTTGTTGGTCTCTGACACCTTTCTACAACTAAATCGTTTTAAAAAATGTGTTAGGGACAAAAATATTTTTATGAATTTTATCTATTATATGTACAATGACAGAAATATTTTTTAATAAACTGTTGAGACGCCTGACACCTTAGTCCTCCTGCGACCATGAACGCTGCAAAGTGTTCGAAACGTCAGGAAAAACAAAAACCAATAGTACACGCGATTAATCCGGTTAAAAGTTGTTTTATTATAAATAAATAACCCCTGTCTTCTTTGACGTGACAACCCTGAAGTAGTCGTGTTCGCGGGACTTATCAGTGCGTTTCCACGAGACGTTACGGTCCGATGACGGAAGGCCGTTTGTGAGAGAATGAGTGATAAGGGTTGCTGTGGATAAAGAATGGAGGAATGTTTGCGTGTTGAGGCCTGTTGAGGCCAAGTTTAAGGCCGGAAGATTGTGAAATTTTAATGCTTTGCGGGTTTGTGCCGTGCGTTTTCTTGCAATACTGTTTGTATATTTTTGTCTTAAAAGAATCAAGGAAGTATTTTTAAAGGTTGTTCAAAAATGTATGAAACTGTTTTATGAGAATTTTGTGTATGGAATACGTTGGTTATGTTGCATTGTGGGCTGGCCTAATTTGAGTCAGCCTCTGATTAAGTTGGTGTATCATAGAAACATGATATGAAATTAAAATTACCAAAAATTATCTTTTTCATTGCTCCGGTTGATAAAATATTAAAATAAGCTAAGAAAGATGTCACTTTTATCACTCATGTAAATTTTTTTATGTTACGTCTGTCTATAGGACTGTTCTTAGAAATTTAAAAAAAAAACAGTAACTACCTATATCATTTCTTCGAACAATTTTTTCAAGGGTAAAATACTGAACGTGATACTAAATATTGAACGTAATTAATTTTTTTTGCCAGAAAAGTGAATATTTTCTTTAATATAATATTTCTACCCCAGTTTTGTAAAAGGCGGTGAGCCTTTCATAATCTACTAGCTGGTGCCCGAGACTTCGTCTGCGTGACAAAAGGTAGCCTATGTCCTCCTCCACGGTCCAATCTATCTCCTTGCAAATTTCATCACTATCCGTTCAGCCGGTTAGTCGTGAAAAGGTAACAAACAAACAAATAAACAAACAAACAAACAGAGTTTCTTTCGCATTTATAATATTAGTATGGATTACTTACATAAAATAATATAGTATCACACTTGTATTTCCCGCAAGGGATAGGCAGAGTTGTACACAGTTGCACATCCACATATTACCAATGTCTTATTAAGTCCCATGTAGATAATCAATCATAAGGGTCCTAACAGTAAAACCCAAAAACACTTTTGCCTGACCTGGGAATTGAACCAAAGACCTCACGCTCAGCAGTTGCACAATACCAACGGGACAGTTACACTTATTACGTGAATTTAATTACGCCATCGTTTATCCCTTTATCCGAACATAGCCGTGATGTTATTGTGTTAGAAATCATGACCATCTCGTTACAAAACAGACTCACAACAACTGTACGAAATTAAATCATCTGAACTCGAAACCCAACAACCAAAGCGCAGATTTCAAAGGAAATCTCGTTTAAAAAGTAACAAGACAACCGAAACTCGTAAAGCCGAGATGAAACTGGGATACAAATGGGAATATAAACAGCCATGAATATATACCGGAAACGGATGTGACGGACTGACGGGTAATTTCGCCTGGACTCTGTAAAAAAGTATTGCCGACAACTGCCGATTATTGCCGACAATAGCCGAGTGTTGGTTACATTGGGTTCCATATTGAGCTGTTGGGGATAAGTATGTAGTCCCGATTAATTATAATTTTAATGAAGTAAAATTATAATTTTACCCGTTATAGAGCAATTTATAAAAAATATGCTTTATTATGTAAAGGAGAAAGGAAAGCCTGTATACATTCCTGGGCCTAGGTGACCTAGGTGCTAACTAATTAAAAGTAGAGTATTCACAGGAGAGTATAGTCACAAGTCCTCTCTAAAAATTTGGTGAAAATTTGCTATGAAGGAATAGTTGTCTTGTAAAAAAAAAAAATATAGAAAAAATGAGGTTAGTGAAAAAACTAAACTAACTGGGTATATATTCCAAACCTATCCGTTTTGGAATATATACCCAGGCCCGCCGCTAGCTATTTGATCGCCGGTGTGCAATACTGATTATGTCACCCCTTTTTGATTCACCTCAATGATGAAAGATATATCGTGAGGTAACCAGCACACCTGAGAGCTGTTCTCGATAGTGTGTAAGCCTAAGTCAGAGGTGGAAGTTTGTGTTAACTCTGACACATGTTGTTCATCAACCATTAAATTTGAAGAATAATAAATGGTAATAATGGTAGCAGTGATAGCCTAGTGGTATGACAGTTGGACTGACAAGTCGCAAGTTCGAATACAAGGCACGTACCACTGACTTTTCGAAGGCATGTGCGTATTATAAATTAATTATCACTTGCTTATAACGGTGAAGGAAAACCTAGTGAGGAAACCAGCACACCTGACAGATTTTCTCGAAATTAATTTTGGGTACTTAATTATTTCCTTAAGAGAAATGCAATAAAAAACTAATACAATCTCGCATCAGGAACATGGTAAAACAAAGTATTTTTTAGTAAGACGTCCTTCAAACTTTAAACCGTTTAACTCAATCTAAATTTAACACAAAAAATATTATAATGGTTCATCGAAACCCTAAAAGAACTTAACATAAAACTGTTGCAATAAAACGAATAACGAAAACCCTTATTTATACGAAAACAGCCGCGGGCCATGTCTAAAAATCGCCGGCCCCCATTATCTGGGATTAGGGGCCAACCCCCAGAATCTCTTTTGAATGGTATACAAGATAAGAAGTAATTTATTAACTTCTGAGCCTTAGGCGAATTATACTCTGCCGTTGAAAGGTTTTGAAGGATACTCTATTCGATGTTCAAGAGCGGTATCCATTGCGAACGAAACTATTTATCAAGGTGAGCTAAGATAACTTCGTTAGTGGTCCGAATTATAAACTAGCTGACCCAATAGATGTTAAAACACATAGAAAAAAAAATACGAATGTTCAATTATTTAATTTTCCGGCCAATTATTCCAATATTCCGGCCTATTATTCCAATTTTCCGGCTAATTATTCCAATTTTCCGGCCAATTATTCCAATTTGATTTTGCTATAAGTCTTAATATTACTATTGAAAAACTAGCCAAATTTTTATATAACTATGTAGATTAATTACACATCACACGCTTCCTGAATGTAAATTTTTGGCCGGCTTATTATACATAAACAATATTCTTAATAATGACATACACAAATCAACACTAAATTGTTAGTAAATTAGGGTTAAACATTTGTCTTATAACACTATTTATAAGTGATATCTAAAACCCATTCAGTAGTTACAGAGGCAATTGTGTACTGATAGACAAAAAGACTTTGTTTTTCCTGATCGCCCGCTGGCCGAAATTTGACCATAAGTCATAAAAAATTTAAATATGAACGTTATTATGGTTCCATTTAAAAAAAAATTGTGTGTCAAACGCATCGTAGTGTGTGTAATGTTTTTTTAATTAATTTAAAGTATTTTTAATGCATATCATATAAAAATACTAGCTGTGCCCTGCAAACGTTGTTCTGCCTTAAAAACTTTCTGGATAGGGCCACCCATAAACCGTATTAGAATCGATTTAGCTATCGTTCTGTTTGTATCGTAAACGAAAATACGAAGGAATCTAGTTGCCAGCTACGCTGAACTAATAGTACTAGCTCAGCTTCGTTCACAGTGTATACCGCGCTTAATGGTTCCTTCGAAAACGAGTTAAAGGTAAGTTTGGAAACCAAGTACGTCAGTCAGAAAAGTTGGTCCTTATCTCGTTTTTGATGAACGTTCTGAACTGTGAGAATACGTTAATAGATTCGTTCGACTGTTATCATAAATTGTGCCAAGTTCTATCTACCGGAATATTGGTTTGGAGTTTTTGTTTGATTTTAATTAATTTCTGCACTTCAGTTTAGAATCGATGTTCAAATTGGCGAGTAATTTTCGGATTGTGCAGAGAGGGATCAGCGTGTCTATTGGACTCGGTTATCAACGAATTGATGGTCACTTTGTAGTACATTGCGTCGTATGTTTTTAATCTTTGGGCTGATCATAGACAAGCTCCGTTACAGCATGACGTAATGTACTACAAAGTGAACACCCGAATTTTAGTGGTAATCGATATAGCCAATAGGTACTTGGGCGTAGTATTTTTTTTATACCAGAGAAGTCCGTTTTGTCGATGAAAATATCAAATGAATTTGGTCTCGTTGATCTGTTATTAATGGGAATATTTTCAGGTGGCTGAATAATAAAAGCATCACGCCTGTGTTCCTCAAAGGGGTAGGTTGCGACTGCGACGAAAATTCGTCACCTACCTACCTTGTTTTTAAACTTCTAGTTCACGCACGGCAGGAATTCTTTTAAATTTTTTAATGAATTTTGTTTTAGTTTCGTTTCGCTTCGCTTAGTGGCTGGTGCGTTACTCTTGCCCGCATCACTTAACATGGCCCCTGGGTGGTGCAAAACAGGCAACACAACTGTGGTGGGAGGCTTCAGCCGCGGCTGTACCACCCACCGGACGAAGCCATGCCGGGAAGCGACCTAGTCGTGTAGTCCGGTGCAACCGTTGTGGGAGACAGGTCTGGGCAGTTGCATCAACTCCCCAACTATTGTTCGCCCCAAATCTATCCACTCTACTTAAGAGTGAATAGATTTAATCTTGATATACATGTTCCACCCTCGGCCACACCGTCGCTTACCATCAGGCGAGTTGGTGGCGAGTCGTAGAACAATATTTGTTAAAAAAAATACTATGAATGCCTTTGTTTAGACGCAAATATCATACCAGATTCTGAATAACATATTTATAAGGTCATATTTTAAAATTTGAACTGATTGAGCTCGCTTGAAATCATCAACATAAAACTATGACTCATCAAAGACACTACTGAACCCTAGAATTAATATATGAAACAGCAGGAAATTACGAACGGTTGATTTTCGTAACATAGCATCATAGCATCACGCCTCTATTCTCGGAAGGGGTAGGCAGAGGTGTACCCAGTTGTATACCCACATTTTACCAATGCTGTTATTAAGTCCCATGTAATAGTTGGTGAGCCTATTGCCATCTACCGGGCACAATTCCAAACTCCGGGCTGCTACTGAGAATTTTCTAACAGAAAAACTCAATAACACTTTGCCCGACCCGGGAATTGATCCTTAAACCTCACGCTCAGCAGTTGTGCTTGCGACCACTCGACCAACGAGGCAGTTAACTGTCAGACAACATTATGCTGTATTCACATTTACGTTTTTAATAATAGCACACTTGCGATATACCGTATAGTGAACATAACATAACAGCATCATGCCTATATTCCCCGAAGGGGTAGGCAGAGGTGTACATAGTTGTACACCCACATTTCACCAATGCTGTTATTAAGACCCATATAATAGGTGGTGAGCCTATTGCCATCTACCGGGCACAATTCCAAACTCCGGGCTGATTAAAAGAGTAACCATGGAGTTTCTTGCCGGTTCTTCTCAATAGGAATCGACTATTTTCGAACCGTGCAACTAAATTCTGACCTTTCATAAGTGCCTTTTAAATTGGTTTATGTGAAATAAAAACTTTTGACTTTGACTTTGATATCGAGAATTTCTTAATATAAAAATCCAGCAACACTTTGCCCGACCCGGGAATCGAACCCAGAACCTCATGCTCAGCAGTCGCACTTGGGACCACTTGACCAACGAGGCAGTCGCTAGTAGCATAAAAACGTAGTGCAAACTAAACTATGCTTTTATGCTTGATTTTCGTAGCCAAACCATATTATACGAAGCGAGTGACCTATTTGCAGTGAGTTGTGCTGTGGTCACCACGTTAGTTCACTGAATTACTTGTACAATACACATGAGATGGATATTTTGAATTGTTTTAGAAATTGTGTGAAATTCAATAGCTATAATCAAAACAATGTTATTTAGGTGTTTGTATGTTCACTGTATTTGTATGAATGTAAAACTCTTGTAACTTGCTTGAAATAAAGGTTTTTTGTTACAAAACAAACTTGCAGTTTTAGTCTTCTTCTTCTTATCGTGGTGTCAACGTTTAAACTATCCGTAGGTCTCTGACATGGCTTTACACACCATCGAGAACATCTCTTACGTGTGCTGGTTTCCTCACGATGTTTTCCTCCACCGTTTTAAGCAAGTGATCATTAATTTATAAGACGCACATGACTTCAAAAAGACAGCGGTCTTGGATTCGAACTTGTGACCTTTGACTTATCAGTCCAACAGTCATACCACTAGGCTGTCACCGCTCTATAGTTTTAGTCAATATTGTGCTTAAAAGTAAAATTAATTTTATAACATTAGCTTTTGATTATTGAAATGATTTAAATAATTTTCTTCTAATTTAAGTTCAGAAAAATCTTTCAAACGTTATCGCATGCGTAGCAAACCCTGATGTTATAATTTTGTGTAAATAAAATAATTAGTTCGTGAGCTGGATTTGAACCTGCGCCTCCCGGATAAACTACTTCACCATAAGACGTATTAAAATGTGGAAGAAGAATTCGGAGTAGTGAGCAGAGGTCAGGATGGCTTAGTTAGCAGACCGCCTGGAGTATTGATCCGGGAGGCGTAGGTTCAAATCTTGTTCACGTTCCGTTTTTATATCCGCTAAAAAGTATAATTTGTTTTTGTCATTCTTCATTCGTAATTTATTAGGCACTTTCCTAACGTGCGTGATAAACACCCGGCACGATATTCATTATTTTCAAAAGAAAATTAAGTATATTAAGTAATTATAATAAAAAAAGTGGAAGTCAAATAACTCAAACAAAAGCAAAGTGGTAGAACGTAGTGGCCTCATATTCGGTTCACTGAGTATGATTACGTTTAACGAGCTACCAACGATAATGAAACGATATTAATACGATAATATCTTTCAGTCATTATTGGCGTGGCCTTTTCAGTACGCTTGTTATAATTATAAATGTTAAGAATAATTTTGTTGTTCACTTTTTTTCGATTTTGTTGACGTAGATTAAAAAATAATTGTTCCGGGTCTAGACCCAGAACAATTATTTCATATAAATCTGTGTGTGCGTATGAGATTACGTGTCTGTAAACGCGCCCACGATACATTTATAGGTAGAAAATGTTAGAGCTTTTTTATTATTCTAAATAAGTTATTATGCTGTTTTAAAGGGAAGCATTTTCTAATATTACCTGCTGATTTTATTAACTAGTTATTTTTTTGCTTGTAGTATCAGGTATTTTTTATGTAAATAATGCACCATAGTTTATAAGTTTAGATATTAGTAATTTGAGTTCCTTTGAAAGCGGAATTTAATCTGTGTTGTAAATTGTACACCTATTTGTGTTTCGTCACTACCGTGCGTCGGATGGCGTGTAAAAATAAAAATCTTTTTCTTTCTTTCTTTCTTTCTTTAAATTAGAAAATCATATCAAAATAATTGAACAGAATTACTCCTGAAATTTATTAGCTTTAGTAGTATTGGATCCAAACTTGATAATTATAGTTTTTCATTACCGAAATTTCGGTTACCAAAAAAATTAATTCATTATCTTTTCATCGTCACGTCCAAATAGGCCGCACGTCCTCTCTCCATTAATTATGATGACTGTTCCATATTGCCTCGCCTCCTGAAAGCACATTACGCTATGATTGATGTCACAGTATTGGAGGCACGTAGCTTATTATTATAGCACTCAATCTAGTTAATAAGTATATTTTCTATGTGATAAGATATTGAGTTATAAACCTTAAATATAACATAGCATCACACCTGTAATCTCTGAAGGCAAATGGTAGAAAGGGTAGGCAGAAGTGTACACAGTTATACGTTAACATTTCACCACTGCAGTTATGAAGGCGACAATTTCAAAGTGAATTTCTCTCCCTCCTACTCGGGAATCGAAGTCACAATTTCTCACTTAGCGGCCACATTCGGACTATATATAGATAATATAATAGTCAAATTAGCACAGAAGTTAACTAAAAGCCTCATGCATATTCAAATAATTTATTTCAATTAGACCATTTAGATGCACTTTTGAATTGGCAGAAGCTAGCTGCCACGTTCCAAAGTGTAGATTCCTATGGAGAAGAACGGGCAAGAAACTCTATGGTTTATCTTTTTCATAAAACAGGCATTTATAATAGCAGATATTGGTTACATTGTTAACGCTGCAAAGAAATAAGTGAGAAAAAAAGCAAAGAAGATCAATGAAAGTACAAAACTATTTTCCTAGCCTTTTCCTTACTTGGGGTCTTCTTCCAGTCTAACCAGATACAGCTTAATACGAGTATTTAACTAAGCCATCGCCTCCCTCGCCATTTTAGAGGGAAGGTGGCGATCCGATCCATGACGCTACCGCAAGCAATAACGTTAAGGGGAGCATGATGAACTAGCTTACTGTTAGAAGAATAAAAATTAAATCAAGAAAAATTACACGAATAGCGTTTCTAGAGTAATACGTTTGTCTTCTAAACCAGCGCCATTTCTCTTACCATTAATAATCCACACACCTGGCGACAATACAATCCAATAATTCCCAAGACAATAGTAGCAATATGAGCAAAACAAAAAAGATTTATCTTCTATATTTATGTGGTCCAATATAAGATTGCTATAGTAAGCTCCACAGATATAGACTGAACTAGATATGACAAGTACACATAGTTTGCGTGCATATTAGCTTCCAAGTGAGCGTCGTAATACATCTTTTTTTTGTGTGGAACGTCCACCGTGGACGTTGTGCCGGACTCCTACCGGCTAAAAACCACACGGTTCCTCGCTACCCTTTACTGGGGTCACAGGATCGTAGTTGCATTCACAGTGACAACAGCAGACTATGATCCGTCAAAATTATCGACGGATCCCGCCATCAGTGCAGGCCGGCAAGGTCTGCACGTATAGCCACTAGAGTGCTATACGTGCCCAAACAAGGAGCGCATTCGTCTCGGGCTTGTTGCTGGTCGGGTGATGAACTAACCAAGTCCATCACCCGCAGACCACAGCTCACGGTGGCCGGAGATAATTTAGAGCTCTCCGGCATCTGGAGAGGGACCCGCTTTTCTCTCCCGTTGCGCCGCCTCCTTCGCGAGCATCCACTCCTTGCAAAAGTTGACGGCGGTTCCCCAAAGTGCTCTCACTCCCAAATTACGGCTGGAAGTGACAGATTGCCCGCCCCTACTGCCCCGATAAGGTCATGGCGCTGCTCGACCCAAGCAGTCCTCGGGGCAGGCGTAATGTACCTCCTTTTACGCTGCTAAGACCTGTCTGCTGTCAACAGCTTCCTAGTAAGAAATCAGAAAATAGAAAATTGCCACATTATGGCACAATAAACTCTATTACCTAAACTCAAACTCAAAACATTTATTCGCAAGCCAAGTGTACATAATAGGTCTTATTTACGTATATATATTGGGAACATAAAACTTAGCGGTCTTTTACAGGCGTTGCAAATTTGATGGCTAAAGTATTTACTTACTAATATTTATCTAAACATGTGTGGTTAATTACATTAAATAGTTTTGAAATATTATAGTTTTAAGTTTTGGTCTAGATTAATTTAATGTGCATAAATATTTAGTAACATATTTTTAGATCGCCGTATTAATTAATTATTTTATAACTCAGGTTTTATGTATTGATGTTTGTATATGTATGGATACGTGTAAATGTATGGTTATATGTATGTTAGCCATGTGTCATGTATTATCGCTATTTTGAATATAATGAAGGCGCAATAAAACCGACACGCTTGGTGTTCATACAAATAAGCTATTAAATAAATATGACTTGCGGTATCTAGTTAAATATTAATCGGTGGTAAGCCCGCTCACATTTATACCAATAAATATATTGAATTGTCTGTGATTTCAAAATAAATGCCAAAGTTTAAGTTAAAATGAGATTTTTTGTCCGTCTTTTAAAAGGCTGCTTCTAAAGGGCTCAACAGTTTTTTTTTTAGTAAGCAGGAATTTTAATTAACAAGTACTGATAAATCTTTTAAACGCCTTATCACTAATCGCATGCGTAGCGAACTCTCTACTCTATTCGGCTCCAAAACGGCTCAACAGATCTCTCTAACTCTATTCGGCTCCAAAACGGATGAGCCAACTGCGCTGGCCTGGCGATTGTATCTCTCACAAGTAAAACGAATTCTTTTTCCACATTTGAATACGTTTTATAGTGACGTCATTGCTATCTATTCAATACCTATACGGTGACTGAACCGACACGACTATATTGTAGTTAATACACTGTCGTACAGATGCGATTACTATACAAATACAGACACATCTTTCAAACGCGATATCGGATGTGTATCAAACTCTAAAGTTATTAATTCTTGCAGAAATAAAAATACGATCAGAGCAGGATTTGAACACCTTCCGGATAAAACACAAAAATGTATAACTTTACAGTTCACCGCGCATGAGTTAATGCCTTTAAAAGATTTATCTGTGTTTGGTAATATCCGGTCTGGCGAAAAGATTTGCTGGTACACGGTAAATATTTTCGTGAGGCCAATACATTCTAATCGATTTGAAAAAAATTTAATGAACGTTGAAACATCTATAAGTAAACTCTTTTAACCGAAGTTTTGATTTTTTTTAATGATCTTTGAAATATCTACGTAGGTAAACTCTCTAACCTGACCTTTTGCGACATTATTTTCCATTAAAACAATGTTCAACAGATGAAGAACATAATTAAATAATTTTCCTTAAGATTTTATCTCTAAATGTCCGTAAAATACAACATCTCGGCAACCATCGCAAATCCACAATCGAGGTAAAACAAAAAACCTTTAGTTTCATTTCTTTCGGCTAAAGACGCTGATTTATTGCCTGATGCCCATCCTTATAACGTGTCCGTTTTTGTGGACAAGGCCGAGGTCTTTGGTACGGCCCGACAGTAATGTGGCCGTACCGTAATCACATTTCTTACCTTCGGAGATGGGAGCAAAAATAGATATCTTCGATTCGTTTGTCTTTGTCTGGAATGGTTATCTTTGTAGCTGTCATTTAATTAATTAAATGGCACAAACTTGTTATCTTATATATAAAAATCTCGTGTCACAGTGTTTGTTAGTCAACTTCTCCGAAACGGCTTGACCGATTTTTATGTTTTTTCTTGTGTATATTTGGTACGTCTGAGAATAGGTCTTAGGCATTTTTTTATACCCCTAGCACGGATCTGAAAAAAATACGTATGTAACCTTGCCTTGTCATAAGCGAAGCATAGATTACGCACACGCACGCAGCCAGTACTGGCGCCGGATGAGTTTTAAGTATTTGTATATGACTAGGCATGCTTCTCACATGTCGTACGCAACGCTACGTCCGTATTTTTTAAGGTCCGTGACCCAAGGTGATAAGGGTGGCCGTATTTAGAAAATGTATATGGCACAACGCTTGCAGGGCACAACTCGTTAAAATATTATGATTTTGCTTGCACACATTTAAGTGCCACTATTTATGTGAGTCAGTATATATGCACATGATTAATGCACTCTAAAAATACCATTCTAGCATTTAAATATATCCGTAGATTTTTATTTAGTTTTACACGACTGCCCAAAAAAGGAGTGAATGTTTTTGGGTTCATGTATATGCAAAGTATGTATGTATGTATGTTTTTGAGTTTCTTTATTCCACCATAACGTCGAAATGCCTGAACCGATTTCGATGAATGGGTTATCGTTAGAGTCCTTGCATTTTCCTGCGTAACATTAATATAGGATATTAATTATAGAAAAAGTATTAAATAATCAAAAAGCAGGCCTGCCAAGTGTGGACTAAAAAGTGAATTAATTGAAGAACTCTATCCACGGTAACTCCAGGCGCTCTGACCGCTAAGCCATATCGTATTTATCCGGGAGGCGCAGGTTCGAATCCTGCTCACGCCCGTATTCTTTTTCCACAGTAAATTATAACTTTAGACTTCGCTAAGCATGCGTAATGCTTTTCAAAGATTTATATGTATCATCAGCCTGTATCAGATATTACTAAAAATAACCAGCCCATAACAGTCCCACTGCAGGGCAAGGGTTTCTGCTCATACAGAGAAGGCACGAGCTAAATCACCACGCTAGCTAACTGCGTATTGGCGATTTCAGACTACCAAGTCCAGGTTTCCTCACGATGTTTTCCTTCACCGTATGCCTGTGATGTCTTAGATGGACTAAGAATGTACATATGACATTGAAAAAGTGACATTAGTACATGCCAGGTTTGAACCCACAACCTGTGGCTCAGAAGGCGAGCCCGTAACCACTCGGCCGCCACGATGCTGATATTATGATTATAAAAAAAAATGAAATTAAGGAAATTATCGCCTGGACGCCTTTATCCGGAGAAACGCATGGCATGTCATTAGGTAAGTATATATCTAGGGGCACGTCTAACCATATGCTACCGGATCTGTTGAAATATTAGTCCATAACTCAACTATTTTCCTTTCCAACATTCCGTATTCATTTCAACTCGCTAGTTGGCTTTCATTTATAATTTGCAAGTTAAGCAGGAACTAATATATTTTCAAGGAAAACCCTCGTACAATTTTCAGTTTTCATTCTGAATACATGATTTTAATGAATGAAATTATATAATAAAAATACAAAAAGGTAGCAGCGACCCTGCCAGGATTCGAACCTGGAATCTTCTGATCCGTAGTCAGACGCGTTATCCATTGCGCCACAGGGCCGTGTAGTTGGGACTTCAAATTTGTTCATCCGTCCATAAACTGAGATCCTTTGAATAACGTAATCAATAAACTTGCGTATAGTGTGGTAGATTAACTCTTTTTGATAGTTAAATATATATATATCTATAACTCGTATACCAATATTATAAAGCTGTAGAGTTTGCTTGTTTGGTTGAACGCGCTAATCTCAGGAACTACTAATTAGAATTGAAAAAATATCTTTGAGTTAGATAGTACATTTATCAAGGAAGACTATAGGGGATATAACATCACGCTATAGCTAATAGAAGCGGAGCATCAATGAAATTCATTCATAAAACATAAAATACTAACGCTGCCTAGTCTGTACATTTTAGAGATATGTAAGTTTGTTAGAAAACATCAAAACTTCTACACAAAACGGGAAGATAAAAACCAGAGGCTAAGGCATAAAAATCGTTTAACTACCAAGCTCCGGCTTAAAATGCACTCATCTAGTCCATATTAAGTCAATATGTCATGTCACGAATAAAAAATGAAGGTAAAGACAATATATTCATAAAAAACTAAAAACAAATGCTGTTAAGTAAATGTTACTATCATATAAACGAATATTTAACCGATAATTGTATATAAAACGAAATAAATACAAATTTTAATTAATAATAATATAATAAACGCATACACATATAGGTACAAATTATAAACATATTTAGATACATTTTAATATTATTACTTACTCTTATAAACATTCCATAATCATCTAAGTACTTTTAGTATACAAATAAAATAAATAAAAACTGCATTTAAATAATATTTGAAATACAGTGAAATAATATAATATTCTTATAATAATAATATATACATCATTAAGTAATATAAAGTTTATGTAATAGTATAAAGTTAAAAAAGGGTTACACACGTCCTTCTCTCTCCTATATTTGCCGTGCCGACAAGGCCCACACATGTTTCTGTATATTATATTGTAACATCTATTTAACTTGTGGAGTGCAATAAATGAATTGAGTATTGAGTATTGAAAAATGTTGCAAAACCGGGAAAACATATTCCTTTTGAGAGTTTCCGTTGCGTGCGCTGTGTAAACGGTTAAAGTTACGCAAAAATCATGTAAGATAGGATTGTATCCCTTTAAAAGTTCTAAAAAAAAAGTCCTCGACAGCATTTATGTCTATCTTTTTAGGGTGGCTCATTATAATTTTTTTTATGTTAATCAAGTTTGTTCCAAAATAATGCATTATTTGCGAAGGTGTTTTCATAAACATGGTATTAATCCTTATCCAAATAAATACGTTATTCATCACAAGTATTTAATTTTGAACAAAATTGCCCTTCACATCATTTGATTTTAATGAATATCTTAGGAGATATCATAGTTTTAAAATAGCTGCGCAACAAAATAATGATCAAGTACCACGCGCGCATTTATGATGTGCAAGGCGGTTTATGTGTGTAGAGGGCACTGGTGGAATATATTTTAGTATGTATTTTCCTCAAATAAACGTGGGTGAAACCGTGGGGCACAGCTAGTTATATTAATACGTGATGCAAAAACTTTGTACCCCTTTTTCGGAAAATTCCGCGTACGAAGGAATGAAATTTGACACAGTTAAAGTTTATATGGAGAAGGATTGCGGTAAACTAATATTTTTATGTAACATGCATTAGAAATACATTAATAAAAAAATTAAAAAACATTACACACTATATGATACACATCGTATTTTTCTATCCACATTCTTTTTTAAATTTTTCATGTGATTTGTATTCTGCATGCTACTTACTGATGCGTTGGTACTATTCACTTCTTAAACTAGCTGTTTGTTCCTATATAAACCGGCTAAACTAATTAAAACCGTATTGACACGACATGAAAATTGGCTTTTATGTAGGTATTGAATAGATTAAGGCGTTACTTTGCGGTAGTCCATTACATAGGATGCAAATAAATAGATACAATATCTAGTATGGTCTTGAGCCCCAAGTTGAAGGGTTCAAATCTGGAATGTAGCAATGTGTCTTTTTCAATGTCTTATATAATTTCTTAATTAATCTAACAGACATGTAATATGTATAATTGTGACTGCCTTATAGGGAGGAGACCTGGTATCCTGAAATACAGGCCTCGGCTTAGTTTAGGCGCCAGTCTCCCACAAATAAAAATACTTTAAATTTACGTTCAAATGTATGCAAACAGCTATCATTATATTTATTTGTGGGAAAATAATAATACTATTATTGTTTTTTTTTTATGTGGTGAAGGAAACCTGGACATAATAGTCTGAAATTGTCAACCCGTAGTGAGCTAGTGTGGTGCTCGTGCCTTCTCGATATGAGAAGAGGCCCTTACCCTGCAAAGGGAAGTTATGAGCTAGTTATAAAAAATATTTAGATATAGAGCATCAGCATTATACAAGGAGTTGTTCTGTCAATCTGCCTAGCCTTTTCCCAATTACATTGGGGTCGGCTTCCAGTCAAACCGTATGCAGCTTAATACCAGTATTTTAAACGGAGCGCCTACCTATTTGACATCCATAACTCAGTTATTGGGTACCACGATATCTCGTGATATGGCTGGTTGTCAGACTTTCCCGACCAATGAAAACACGGAAGTTATTAAGATGTAGAAAAGTATCCCGAAATCCCTTCAATAAATCATTGTTGATCCTAATCACTGTCTCAAGTGGTGGGCAACGAAATTTGTGACAATCCGCCACATTTTTGACAAAGGTCGTCTTGACCCAATAATTCCACCTCTAATGTCTCAATAGATATTGACGAATAAGTGAGAGGGATATATAATGTTTTGAATAGATTCAGGCGTCACTTTACCGAAGTCTATTACAATGGATGCAAATAAATACAATATCTAGCTACTTCCACAATTCAAGATAGATCTTTGAAAAGCATTAACGCATGCTTAGCGAACTCTAAAGTTACAATATTTAAATGGAAAAAGAATACGGTCGCGAACAGGATTTGAACCTTACTTCACCTGTATAGGTACTGAATAGTAGCAATGACGTCGCCAAAATGACGTGTTAAAAATATGGATGAAAAATTCGCGGTGGTGAGCAGAGGTCGAGATGGCTTAGTGGAGAGAGCACCTGGAGTATTCATCCGGGAGGCGCAGGTTCGAATCCTATTCGTGACCGTATTCTTTTTCCATTTAATATTGTAACTTTACTTCTACAATATTAGGGTAGTCATGCAATAACCTGTGCACCGCCCGTCCGCAAATATATGCACATAAGCAAGCGGTGAAAATTGCAAATACAAATTGTTAACCCACGGGGCATCATCAGGAGCTGTTAGACCGTGCAGTGTCCGCCACCGACGATATATATAGGAAAGGTTATTAAAAAAGTTTTATTGGCACCCTTGAACGTTTATAAGGAGTATAATAACGTACGAAATTGTATATTAAATTTCTCTCTCCCAAAATATGAACAAGCAGAAAGTATTTCATCAAAGTTCGCCCAAGTTTGTCGAAGAAGTTTTGTCTTTACAAGATATTATGTTTTAAGAATGTAGGATAATTTCTTTATAGAAGAGAGGAGGATTAGTTTGGAGGTATGTAATTTTTTTTTTTTTATTTTGTCTAAATTTAATTAAATATGTATTTTTAATTGTAATATTTGCGTGACATATTGTGGTTAGATATAAGGAATCATTTTAATTAATTTTCAACCTTTATATGTATTAAATTTGCATTTGGTTCAACCGGTTGATTGTAGCGAACCATATCCTACATTAAATGAAGATCTCAATGTGCCTACTTCCTGCAAATAAATGAAATTTAATTTGATTTGATCTGCCTTGAGAAGTACCTACATGTGGGTACTTACGGCGAGTTTTTTTGCTTTCTGTATCGTGGGTACATTTACAGACTTAAAATCTTACATGCACACACACCCAGACCTGGAACAATTCCTTAGAACATAAAAATATTTGCTCCGTGCAGGAATCGAACCAGCGACACGCGTCGCAGCACCCGGTCTCTCGACCACTGCGTCAACCGCACCATCTTTTAGTCAGTTTTGAGTTGTATACATGGAACGTTTTACTTATCTGCATATAAACACCCAAAATGTTCTGAATAAATGATTTGACTTGATAGATATTTTATATTTTATCCGCAATATTTTATTGAATGTTTTGCAAGTAGCTGTTCATTGTAATTAAATCTATGGACAGGAAAAATCGAAATTCTCCATACCAACGACGCTCCTAAGACGAGTCCTAAGCGCGACTGCTGGGCATGAGGTCGAGGTGTTCGATTCCCTTGTCGGACAAAGTGTCATTGGATTTTTCTGGTAGGAAATTCTCAATATCAGTGCGGGGCATGGAACTGTCCCCGATAGATGGCAATAGGCTCACCACCTTATTACATGAGACTAAAAAGTTAGTACTCCTCTGCCTGCCCCTTCATTGAATATAGGCGTGATGATAATTATGTATATATGTATAAAAACTACGCTAAATACTATCACAGACACATAGTACAGTACAGTAGACACATACATTAAAACAGTTTTTTTCATAACGGGTTGTTCGTATAGATATTTTGATACTTACCTAAGATCTTAGAGAAAATATAGACTTCTATAATAGCTAGCAACAGCAAATAAAAGGTAGGTTTTTGAACATTAGATAATTTTCAGCTAAATAACCTGGTTCTTCAGGTTCCATATTTAACTTGAAAGTCAACAAAACAGTCCTCTAAACCATATTACGATCCCAAAATACCACAAGATTATCTCCAAACCAACACATGCTGAAAGGCAGTTGTATTACCGGGCGTTATCGGCTGGCATTGTTTTAAACCGAGTATTATATCCGGGCCTGACCCGCTAGAGCTGTGATAGCTTACAAATCTAATTCCGGGTATCTCGCGAGGTCACCGCTGCACACGGCGTCTGTCGAGCGAATAGGGATGGGACATGCACAATATATGTATTGGGATTTGGAAAACGTTGGTATGAAATTAATCGATGAAACAGGCTGTGTGATTAATACCTACACCTTAGTGTTTTTCGCAATCCAAACACTAAAAATACTAACAAAATAATAAATGGCATCAAGTTAGTGCGATTAAAGTTGGATTCAATGAACGAAATATTTATAGAAAATATTTCATTTTACTCTTACATTGATAAAATTTAGCATTAATAGTTTTGTTATGTGTAAACAGTGTGAATTTGTTTATGTTTCGGCAAGGATCTTTGCAGGCGTTCTATAGTTTCTGCCTACCTTCATGGGAAAAAGGCGGGAGTTTATGTTTATATTTACGTCCATGAAATTTTGGATCGGAAAAAGAGCCAAGTGTAACTATTAAGTCGAAGATTTGAAAAGGCGACGAAATTTATCGTCACCGCAGCACAAAGCACTGTGTAATTGAAAAAAAGGCCTTTTGTACCAGAAAATTCCACAATTACATCTATTGTTGTAGTTACTCGCTCGAAGACTGTGACAATACCGTTCTTTTGAATTCAGCTGACTCCATCACAAAAGAGGGGATGATCAATTGAATTGATAAAAGAGTCGATCAGGGTTCAAGGAAAATATGGTCCAATGAACAAAGGTGTTGATTAAGAGATCCGAAACCGTTTACAAGGATCTATACTTCTACGTACCTACATTTTTCCTTTAATGTTAAAGAGCAAAATACGATACGGGCTCATTCAATCTTCTTGTAAAACCAGTCAGTTTTCAGAAAATACTTTGGTTTTCTGTATTTTTCAGCGTTGCTGCAACTCTAATGTTTACTGTATCTAAGCATACATTTCATGTACAACGGAATTTGGACTAACTAGAAAGACAGAAAGAAAAATAATTTATTCAGCAACGGACAAATCGCAAAGAATGATCTAATGAGAAAGAAAAATATTGTTGCGGGTGTCCATGGGCGGCGGTAATCGCTTACCATCAGGCGAGCCGTCTGCTCGTTTGCCCCCTATAACATAAAAAAAAAAAAAAAAAAAAAAATATTCAGCAACGGACAAACCGCAAAAAATGATCCAATGTCATGATGGTCGAGTAGTTACGTTCCCTTGAGCCACAGGTTGTGGGTCCAAATCTGGCATGTACTAATGTGACCTTTTCACCAACATACGGTGAAGAGAAAAATCGTGAGAAAATCTGGTCTGAAATCGCCAACCCACAGTGAGCTAGCGTGGTGATCAATGCTCGTGCCATTTCTGTGTGAGAAGAGGCCCTTGTCTACTGATTATAATTATGATTCACTTGTACCTACTCTAAGTATATCATTATACATTTCACTATATTGTGTTGTGAAGTGAGTCTATATTGATCACCAAATTGGCATGAGCCGGTGAATGTGGCTGTGATCCCGGAACCACGGTAAAGATTAGGGGAGAATCGTGTGGTTTTTATTATTAAAAGCCTACCACGGAAACTTTTTATTTTGTTTTTTTTTTTTCTGAGGTATTGACCAAATTACACTGGCTGAATGACAAAAATAAATCACGTGTAGAATGGCAGCGGTAAAACATCATCTTCGTGTAGTGAGGGTTTTTTCATCCACCCTCACTTGTTTTTCATTATCCTCGGTACTTCGCTAGCAACGCTACGACGTCTTCACAATCGAGAGAACCGTGGGTTTTAGTTGGTAGAAGCAAAGGGTAGAAGTACAGCACAACCACCATGATGGACATTTCAAACTTGAATTAGTAATGAAATTAAAATATGAGCATGTGATACCTAGCGCTGGTTTTCAGTTGGAAAAATTATTAGAAAATGTCTGTCGGTCTACATAAAACAGAAACTATAATTATCACGCTTTCACTAAGTAATTAGTCAAGCAATTAGTAACGGATGTTGTAGTCTAGTATTCTAATGCAGAGTGAAAGTCTGGCAGCATGCCAAGACAGCACTTTCACAAGAAAAGCAATTTTGTTACACGTACTAGTGAGATGTTACGATAGGGAGACAGTAGGGCCCTGTGGCGCAATGGATAACGCGTCTGACTACGGATCAGAAGATTCCAGGTTCGAATCCTGGCAGGGTCGCTATACAACTTTTTGAATTTTTATTTTTTATTTTAAAGAAGTATAAAATCTCATTTAAGTTTCTTTGCTTCGCATTTTGGTGTCTGCAAGCATCGTATTCAGCATATTCTCGCTAGACGTATTGTTATACTAAATTACATTATTAGCATGATGATAATGTATATTAATATATTTAACTTTTATTGCAGGATCTGCTTTTCTGAGACGGTCTGAAAACCAGCGTTGATGATTTTAATAATTACGAACTGTCATTTTCTACTGAGCCCTTCCTTTAACCATTTAATAAAAAATATTTATGTAAGGGCTTTTTGTTTTTATGGCTATATATTATTTCTTTTCAATAATTTGTTTTTATTTTATCGATAATTTTCTTTTGAGTTTATCACATCTCTATAATGTCATGTCTCCGGGCTGCAGTCTGAAATCCGCCTCAGTGAAGCCCCATCTACCGGGATTTGGTACTTTTATTTATTTTGCAATGGTATCCCAACAGCAAACTGCATGCCTTTGTTTTGATACACGTTTCACTTTTGGATTATTTGCCTTTGCCTGGTCACTTTTATGTTTTAACTGTTGGTTTAGTTTAATATGTGGTTTTCGAATGCCCCGTGTCATGTTCGTCGCGCAGTTACACGCTGGCCTCATGAGCCAAAGGTTATGCGTTCTAACCTAGAATGTGACTTTTTAATGTCACTTGCAGGTTCATAGTTAATCTAAGACATCACAGACATACCGTGATGGATAACAAAACCTACACTTAATGGTCTGAAATCCAACCGCAGTGAACTGGCGTGTCGATCAATGCTTATGCTTTCTCTTTATGAGAAGTGGTCCTTATAGTGGGACAATTAAAGGCTGGTATTGGTTTGGAAGATGTATAGTTATGCAATCTTTGGGCATAGGTGTTGGAATCGAATGCTTAACAATACAGTGATAGCGTTTACTAAAAATATTGTAAAACAACTCTAAAAATCTGTTGAAAAGCGCATTAAATCAATTGGATGCAAATAAATACAATATTAGTTATTTCCCATATTTGCAATATTAGCTGTGGAACGCCCGGCCGCCCGCAAATATAAACATACGAGTATACCCGTAAGCGGTAAAACATTTGCAGCAATTACCACCAACTCGTGTTTCGCCCTCCCACGGAGCTCATCAGGAGCTGTTAGACCGTGCAGTGTCCGGCCGGGCGGTGCACAGGTAATTGCATGACTACACTCAATATTCTAGAAGTAGCTAGATATTGTATTTATTTGCATCCATTGTAATGGACGTTCGCAAGGGAACGCTTGAATCTATTCAATATCAATTGAATTGCTTTATATGGAAATAAAAATGCTTCCTTTAATTCAATATTTTTACTGGTGGTTATTTATTTATTTAATTCTTTATGCACAAAATAGTACAAAGGCGGTCTTAATGCCATAGGCATTTTCTGCCAGACAACCTTGAGGCGATGCAGAGACAAAACATGGTAGATGCACCAGAAGTCATGAAAATTAAGGATAGTAGATTAATAAAATAATAAATTATCTATTTGTTATACATTTATGTCCTTTATGTATTATTTCAGATTTCTGTTACTCACTGTATGCGCATTAATTCACTCCACGCCACGCACAGTGCAACAGCCGAACATCTGGTTCCGTATATAATATCATTGTAACGACCGTGTGCTCGTATCTTTAATCCATCAAAGTCGGAACCAGTGACTGCACCATGTACCTACGCCCCACTTAAGTAACGGGCTTAAAGTAAGCGATTTGTGATAAAAAAAAAATGTAGCTGTGTGGGATATGCTATCTCTACTGGTTGAGAGATCGAATTATGCACCGCAAGTCAGGTGTTCGATTCTCGCGCGTAACAATTAATATTTGATTAGATTACAGTTAAATATCCCGGGTCTGGGTCTTCTGCTTATCATGTGGCTGATAAATAACCTAGTGTCAGAGTTTACACCGCCCGTAGACCTCTGACATAACTTTACATACCATCGAGAACATCGCTCAGGTGTGCTGGTTTCCTCACGATGATTCGTTCAACGAAGCAAGTGATAATTAATTTCTAATACGCATATGGCTCGAAAAGTCAGTGGTGCGTGCCTTGGATTCAAACTTGCGACTTTTGACTTGGCAGTCCAACGGTCATAGCACTAGGCTAACACTGTTGTTTAGGTGTGGGTTTATGCTTGTGACATTTGTGTCTATAATCGTATTCAGGATACAAAAGACATTCCAACAATACCATGTTAATGAAATAAAAAAAAAAGTTTCTGTTACCCAATCTCGCTTACTTTGGAACCAAACTCGTATCTAAGGCCGGGGACGAATGTGACTGGAATCATACTGTCTATGGTATTGCTATTGGTCGAGATTGAGGCACTCGCTGGTACAGACTGCGTCTAGATTGAAAAGGTATTGAAGGTAGACTACTAAGATAATATTTTATATCCTAACTAATAGGCCAACTGTGGCGGTGTGTGTCTGGCGATCCTAGAGACAGCTCTCGGTGCAGAAATTAACATGAAGAAGGCTAATGATTTTACCACGATAGTCATCTCTCAAGTCCGAAACCTCACAACGGACAGGAAAACTAGGCTATCCTGTCGTCCTTAACATATATATGTCAGAGAAAGGTTTGAAGAATAAGATCGGAGGTATCTATGTCTGTCAGGATTTTAGAGGTAATTGTCAATAAAACCAACGTTAAGGCTCTCCGCCACTGAGAGCACATTTACTTTGGGTTAGTGATTAGTAGTGAGTCACTTCATATTACAATGTAGGTATTCAAACATCAAGAAATCAGAGTTAGATAGGTCAGGGTGTAGAGGTCTATTCGCCATGGCTCCTCGCAAGAGACTAACGTCCTCCCTCATCTCGCTGTAGTCGCCACGATAGAAGTACCGTCGTCGCAATCTCCTTCCAATCTAGGTTCTGTACGTCACTATGAATTTTGTGTGTCACTCACGTCCCATGCTAATGACCCGATGCGACATATATACCCTATCTCTAAAAAAAACTGCACACTAAAGTTACAATATTAAATGGAAAAAGAATACGGTCGCGAACAGGATTCGAACCTGCGCCCCCGGATAGATACTCCAGGCGCTCTGACCACTAAGCCATCTCGACCTCTCTTTAGTGGTCAGAGCGCCTGGAGTATCTATCCGGGGGCGCAGGTTCGAATCCTGTTCGCGACCGTATTCCTTTTCCATTTAATATTGTAACTTTAGAGTTCGCTAAGCATGCGTTAATGCTTTTTCAAAGACATATCTTGAAAACTGCACACATTTGTCATATTTCAACTGTGCACGTCTGAAGTTAGGTTTTCTAAACGGCCGCGCAAGTACAGCCATATAGAAAAGTGTTAGCGTGCTAAAATATTAAAATTTGTTAAAAAATCAATATGACCAAGAAACATTTATGGCACCGATTGTTCTGGCCCCTGAGCAAGCGAGACAGATGTATTAACGGGATATAAAAGAGTGACCGGAGTGAGTGAGATGTAATGATGTTAATGCGCTTGTCAGATCACGCACTGCCAATTTTTGTGTAAAGTTGACTACTGTGCAACATACTTGCGCATAACTTCAGACTAGACATGGGCGTTATTGGTTTTTTCTTTTAACGGTTACCGATATTAACCGATATGAAGTTTTCATATCGATATAAAAAACCGTTTTTAGATATCGATATGGAGCAACTGCCTCATCGGTCTAGTGTTCCCAAGCGCGACTGCTGAGCATGAGGTTTTGGGTTCGATTCCCAGGTCGGGCAAAGTGTTATTGGGTTTTTCTGTTAGAAAATTCTCAGTAGCAGCCCGGAGTTTGGAATTGTGACCGGTAGATGATAGATTGACATGGGACTTAATAGGAGCATTGGTGAAATGTGGCTGGACAGCGCGGTTGGCGCGGTGGTCGAGAGACCGATTGCTGCGCTGCGTGTCGCAGGTTCGATTCCTGCACGGAGCAAATATTTGTACGATCTATGGATAATTGCTCCGGGCAATTGCATGATAAACGCAACTACTACACAGGAAGAAATTCCTAGTGTGGGGAAATGATTTTTTTTTTAACAAAAAAGAAAAAATAATGATTTGTGTACACCTCTGCCTACCCCTGCCGGGAATACAGGCGTGGTGCTATGTTATGTTATGTTATGATATGGAGCACGATTTGCTAACCGTTACTGCAGTTATAGTTATCACCGATCGACTAAATCATTTGCATTATGGTAACCGAACACAGCTAACGCTGACCGTATTATCTTCGTCTCATTTTCACACCCGGTAGCTTTATCAGTTGGACAACGAGGCGGCGAAAATATAACCACGGAATAGTTACGAATATGAGACGTTACGTTGGGTACATAAATTGTTATAGATATGGGATGTTAGTGTTTCGTTTAGCTCGATATGATTTGAGTGTTATTGTAAAAACTTTTTCGTGCGTGGCATATCGATACGATATGTTATATGTGTGTGTATATAGATAATATTAGTACTTGGCGCATGGATAACATTTGGTATGACATAGCTAGATAGAAGGAGACCGTATTGGTGGCGGTTACCACCAATGACAGCATTCCCAATGAGGGTCGACGTCAGGCAGGCGGCCGGTCATAAAACATAGCCAAAACTTTAGCAGCATGACAGGTACAGGTATGCTGCGCCAACCCCAAATAAATTGGGATAAGGGCAGGGGGATGATAATGTTATATGTGTATAACCGTTAAGTTATGATATATCGAACTCATGTCTACTTCAGATATGTACAGTTATAATACCTCAAGTGTACACTGTGCCTATTATTGTTAACCTCTTCCCACACTACAATATATAAACACATGATGTTAATTCTCCCACGTACTATCGCGGCCTTTACCGCTTTACTACTTAATTATTTTTTTCCTGTAAATCCCGCGCCGGTGCCATGTCACGCCCTCTTAAAGTGTTCGCTTATTAGGAAAGCGAGCACGTAATTAGTTGCAGTCTGTACTGCGCAGCTTAGTGACGCATCACGTGTACTCACTTTTGTGAATTTTGAGGACGATCTAATTTGACCTTGGCGGGGTTACAGAGCGCTTCTATTCTTTGAGTGCAAGCGAAAATGAACTTAGTGGTGGCCAGGCGGGAGTGTCCGCGTACATGCATCGATGCACACATGCGTGCTAATTGTGTGAACTTTGTATCTAACACTGCTTAACATAGACAGTGTGCAATTAATTATCTGTAATTATTAGCAGTACTCTATGCCGTCAGTATAGGAATTGAATAGCGATGACGTTATCAAAAGACGTATTAGTACGTGGGAGTGGTGAGCAGAGGTCGAGATGGCTTAGTGGTCAGGGCATCTGGAATATTTATCCGGGAGGCGCAGTTTCGAATCCTGCTCACGACCGTATTTTACTTTCCACAAAAATGAATGCGTTATTGGTTTTTTCTGTTAGGAAATTTGCAGTAACAGCCCGGAAAGTGTTAGGAAGTTGGTGTTGTGACACCCCCGTGCTTTGGAGAGCACGTAAAGCCGTCGGTTCTGCGCCTGATCTCTCTGTGGTCGTGTCCGGTTTCCGTGCCATCGGACTATGAGAGTCAAGGAAGAAGGAGTGCACCTGTGTTTGCGCAAACACTTGTGCACTGTAATATCTCCTGCGTACTTGGCTTAGAGATAGGCCACCGTGACCGAAATACGGTCTGGAGTAGTATTATAATTATTAATGAGTTTGAAAGAATTATCTGTAAAGCCTTCTTCAAATTAACAGACACCAATACAGAAAACTTATATGTTAAGATTCGCTTGTACTAACTATACTAACAAATATATGAACTATATGAACAAATTGCAGTTTATAAGTAATTTATATTACTTCCTAACTCAAGTCTAAACTGTTTGGTCTACGCAAGCGACAACTTCCAACAATTTGTAACAATTGCACTCCACACAAAGCACTTTACAAGGGTACAATACAGCTGTAGTTACATGTTAGTTTGACATGTTAACTAGACCTGTACTCTCGTCAAGTCACATTTAACAGTAAAGTTAACTTAAGTGGCAGGAACTAACTTTGACGGAACTTTATCCTTGGTCCTTGCGTCCTAATATACCATAAAAATATTTTTCTTCTGTAAGCGAATCAAATCTGTCATTTGTATCGAAGAAATAATGTTACAGTAAACAGGAACAAAAACCATATCGATTCGAACAAGCATTTTAATACGAGGACGAAGATAAAAAAAAAATGTCGCTGCGTAATTTCGATATTATGTTACGCTACATCATAAGTTACAATAGCAGGCAACATTAATGATGTATTAAGAATGGAATGTGCTACAAACGACATAAAGAGAAGCCCAGCTGTTCTTAGGAAAAAATATTATTATCAACTGCCAAAAATGTATGAACAATAGATACTGTTCTCAATTTGAATGGTGCCGGTTCCATATTTAGAATTGGAATTCGTCTTTTGTTCGGAACAATACGGCTATACTCGTACTCACAGATAGATATACAGATTGAATTAGATACGCAAGTGTACTCCACACAAAGTGTACATACTTTGTGTGCCATTATTAGCTTCAAAGTGAGCGCACAGCGGCAACTGTTACGTTGTTAAGATCATTCTGCTATCCTCAGTTTCCATAGTAAATAGCAGATAATTACAGCATTAAGTCACAATAAACTGTACAATCTTTCAAAAGTAGTTAGCTGAGTGACTAGAAATGGTTTATTTCTATTTTGGATTAAATAACATAACATAACATAGCATCACGCCTGTATTCCCCGAAGGGGTAGGCAGAGGTGTACACAATTGTACACCCACATTTCATTGATTTGTCTGACCTTGAAAAACTTCGTAGTGAATGAAATATGAGTAATATTGCTCTTTTGAGCAAGGTCCTAACAAGGAGCAGTCACTATTGCCGCTTGCGGAAGTGTTATGTTGGCAGTAGGAGGAACCTATTTTTTGTCCCCTATAAAACCGGTGCATCGATTCCTCTTACAGGGTTGGCAACGCGTGATTGATACTCCTGATGTAACAAGCGTTTATACTTCTATAGGCTATGGTAACCGCTTATCACCTTGTACACAATATCTGCGAAATGGGTAAGCAGACCATATCGTGGTGGCTGAGTGGTTACGGGACCTATTGAGTCAGAGGTTGTGAGTTCAAATTCTAAAATTGCCAGCCCTCAGTGAGTTAGTGTGGTGATCAATGCTCATGCCTTCTCTATACGAGAAGAGGCCCTTGACCTGCAGGGGGAAAGTTATGTATGTTATGTAGATTCACACTGTCTAACCGAAAACGAGCGCTCCATTTCTTCTTTCTCCATGTACAATATGGCACAAATTGCAAGTTTGCTGTAAGCTTTGAGCCCAAAACCCCAACATACATTGTAATTGGCCTAAAACTTGGAGAAACAGCTGCTATAGTTAAGGCTTTTCTTACTTCCCACAATAAAGACTATACGTTATACTTAAATATATATACATATATAGGCATAACTTAAGAAATTACTGCTCTTTGATCTAGTTGGAGGCAAGCGCGATGTTAAAGTGCCCGGGTCAGAAGAGAGGCTAAGCTGAGTTATTGGTATTTTCTGATAAGAAGAAAATGAAGAGCCCGGAAGTGTTTGTAAGATGGAATTATTTTAATTAATTACCAATTAAAATCCACTGAGAGGAGAGGGGGGGGGGGGCTTTTATCATCTACCGGGCACATTATTAGCGCTTCAGAACAATGGACTTCTGCCTTACCTTTTAGGAAATATAGCGTGATGTTATACTTCGCTATGTTATATTATGAGCGTCCTTACAAAAATCATGCACCACCTGTTGTTTAATGCAGGTGGCTATAGGTCATACGATTGCATCAAGGCCTTCGTGTGGCCATTTGCAGGTCGTCGGCTATTGGTTTATCTACAGTTTATTTATCATTATATATACATACTAAAGTTTTATTTATGGGTAACAAGAACCCCAAATATCTGGTAGGTGTACATTTTTTTGTTAGCCTAATTTGTGTCGCATTGCTCAGCAAAGGTTTCCTCTTTTCCCTTCCAAACCTCCCTGTTTTGCGCGATATCGGGCCATACCAGTCCAGCAAATTGGTCCAGGTCGTCTCACCATCTATGCCGCGGCCGTCCTCGACGTCGATGTCCCCTATCAGGCGTCCAATACATCGCAATCTTTTCTCATCTTTCTGGGTGCATTCAAGCAACGTGCCCAGCAACCTTCCACTATAGCCTAGCTGTTTTTTCCGCAACATATGTTACACGAGTTATGGAGCGCAGAGTGGTATTTCAATTATTATTTTTTATGGAATAGCGGGCAACCGAGCAGACGGCTCGCCTGATGGTAAGCGATTACCGCCGCTCATGGACACCCGCAACCCCAGAGGAGTCGCGAGTGCGTTGCCGGCCTTTTAAAGGGTTTGGGCCTCCGTTACCCTCACTCACTCGGCGAAACACAACGCAAGCGTTGTTTCACGCCAGTTTTCTGTGAGGCCGTGGTATCAATCCGGTCGAGCCGGCCCATTCGTGCCGAAGCGTGGCTCTCCCACGGTTGAATTAATATATTTTATATTATAATATTTTAATACGGTCTGTAAGCTTGAAGGCCAGTATGCTGCGCTCCATTGCTCGTTGGCAAATCTTTAGTTTGGGCTTTTGGTGTTCAGTAAGTAAACAAGTTTGAGCACCGTAGGTTAGGACGGGCAGGATACTCATGTCGATGAGTTTACGCTTCGGAGTGTACGTTATTTAGAGGGCACACCACACATGTAAAATTGATGAATAGATATTTATAAATCGCATCCAGTTCGACCAGAAGTCAACCCCGACATGATTGAGAAAAGACTACAAAAATAAAGAGAAATGGTTACATATTTAGCGTTAAGCTATTCGTAGGCAACTCCCAGGTGGTAAATAAAAATACTTTTTTCTCAAGAATATGTTTTTAATGGATTCCTAATGCTTACGCAGTTTAGGGGTCAAATATGACTTGCAAAGTATACAGTACTTAAAAACGTTTTCATACATAAATTAGATTTTTACGAGTTTACGTCCCAGAGGTAGTAACTTTAAGTTTTTCGACGAATGTTGTTATGCCTCGGGTATCTTTATTTAATGAATCATTTGTTTGGTTATTATTATCATAAAGAGGGTTGTAAATTTGGCATAAATTTCAGGTTATACAAGGTTAAGTTGTGGTGAAGTTAGAAATGTTGGACTAAGTTTATGTTAGCACTAAAGTTGCTTTAGTAATAACTTACAATATTACGTGTTTCCTAAAGGGGTTTGTGGTGAATCTGTATTTGTTCTAGAGTCTAATGCTAGAGGATTCTAGCTAAGAAATTGATGAATGCTGATGATGAAATATTAATTGCCTTGTTAGTCTAGTGGTTTCAAGTGCGACTGCTGAGCATGAGTTCCTGGGTTCGATGTCCGGGTCGGGTAAAGTGTAAAATTCTCGATAACAGCTCACACCTGGTACTTAATATAAACATTGGTGAAATGTGAGTGTACAACTATACTCGTGTCCCGCAGGGGACGCTATTAGCGCTGTTGCATAGTTTGTAGTATTTTAAAATATGCTCTGGTTGGAGGCATCAAACTGCCTTGCCTTAGATATTGTCCGGTTACGCAGACAAAACCTCTCTAGGTTTATGCAAGAGGCCATTAAAAAAAAATCGTATCGGTGGCGGTTACCACGAACAACAGCATTCCCAAACAGCGTTGAATTCAGGCAGGCGGCCGCTCATAAAAAATTGCCAAAACTTTACCAGCATGCAATTTCAAAAACAGTTAGAAAGTGAGTAGTAGAATACATGCTGCGCCGACCCCAAATAAATTAGGATAAGGGCAGGGGGATGATGATGATGAATCTGCAGGGTCTTCGGTGAATTTACGTGCGTAGCGGTTACGTGTTCGGTTGCCGTTTCAGGGCTTCGATTCGCACAGGAAACAAATATTTAAATATTTTTTAGATATTTATACACACACCGTGTGTTTTTATCAAATCAGTTGTGTTATTTGTGTCCGTAAACTCATCCAAAATATAGAAGAGATACATAATGAAGGTCAATGTCTTATGAAAAAATATTACAAGACGATTAAAAAAAAAAAAACAATAAAATTTCCAATAAATTAACGCATTTGTAGAGACACTTAGATACTTAGTTATTTTATTTTATTGCGGAAAGAGCGCTTGGAGTTTTTTTTTTCTGGAACTTGCAGGTTAAATTTCGGCTCACGACCGTTGTTTTCTTTCCAAAAAATATCACAATATAATTCATTAAAATATAGTGAACAATTCTGATATATATATATAGTCGAACTGTTTCAAATACAGCTAAAAGAATAACCTATTAAAGTAATTCCCTTACAGATAACAAGAGTTAAATAAATAAATAAATTAAAAAAGCAGTGATGTGTTTTATAGCCACTATATTACTAATTTTTTTTTTATCTTACTAGCCTAGACTAAAATAAACTACAATAAAAACATAAAATTTAAACCAAATCTCAAATTAAAGATAAATCGTTGAAAAGCATCAACGCTTGCTTACCGAACTCTAAAGTTATTATATTAAATGGAAAAACAATACGGTCGTGAGCAGGATTCGAACCTGCGCATCCCGGATAAATACTCCAACCGCTCTGACCACTAAGTCATCTCGAGCTCTGCTCACCACCGCGAATTCTTCATCCATATTTTAAGACGGCTTTTGGCGACGTCATTGCTATCCATTCAGTCCTTTTCCACTTAATATAATAACTTCAAATTTTAAATGTTAAAATATTTTTACACTACAATAAAAGGAAACTTCCTCAAGGCTTACAAGATAGAACATTTTGGAAGTAGCACACAACCTGTCTTACATAAAATGTTATATTTCATGTTACTATCCAAGTTACTGTCTTCATAAAATATTTAGCGTCAAGTTGAAATTTTTCATGAGAATTTCACAAAAATTTGCATTGACTTGAACGAAGCTTGGAAGAGTTGGAGATTCGGTGGATTTTGTAGTGTTTTTGGTCTTCTTTATCTTGTGTAGTTGATGAATAACCTAGTGTCAGAGGTTAAGCCACCTGTAGACTTTACGTACCATCGATAAAATCTCGTTGGGTTAGTGATAGTGGGAAGTGTGGCTACTGAATGTGAGAACCTGGGGTTGATTCTAGGTCGGGTAGTGTTATTGGGTTCTTATATTAGGAAATTATCTGCCCGAAGTTTTGGAATTGTGCCTGGTAGATGGCAATACGCCGATCTTACCAGACGTATTCATGATATCGATGAAAAGCAGAGAGAGAAGCTTTTGGAGAATACAAGCGAGATGAGCTGAACACAAAGGCTTTAAATTACAAAAAATAAGTTAGATACTACTACTACTGAAAATAAATTGATATGCCTGTAAAACACGAGTCTTCATTATTAATTTGTGATCTCCCATCCAATTACCGTAGCGCATTTTTTTTTACGGGAAGGCATTTTTGTATGGAAAGGCATTTTTGTAAGGGGAGGCATTTTTGTATGGTATCATGATGGCATTTTTTTGTCTGATGACCCATTTTCTTAGGCATACGTAGTTGTTTTGTTCCATTGGTAGAATACTATCTTAAAAATTTCCGACTCTTTTACCTTACATCCTGTATGAAAGATATTTCATTATCTATAGCCTGAACATTGGTCTGCATTTGGATAACTAACTCCAATAATTACCACAGGACTTCATTCAGTACTTGCTATAAGTACCAAGACTGGCCTGGACTACTGTTCGCAGTATACGTGTTACTATTTCATAGGACGGTACTATTGCGCCTTGTGTAATCTCTTTGAAATGACGGATTGCTACTACATGCAATGTAACATAACGCTTGTATCCCTGAAAAGAGGATAGGCAGAGGTGCTAGTTCATTGCAAAGTGTGGACGGTAAATTATCGTAGAGGTTATGCTTAACTTAACTTACTTAACCTTTCGTCCGCTATTGATGTCTATAGAAGACAACGCGTTTTATGTCACCCATCGCTATGAATTTAATGAACCGACCATCACACCTGTATTCCCTGAAACGGTAAGGTAGACGTGTACACAATTGTACACCCACATTTCACAAATGCTGTTATTAAATTCCATGTCGCGTGGTGGTCGCACTTGCAGGCCTCGGACTACCCATAACTGCTGTCAAATGTCAAATTTATTACTTTTATAACCGGAACCGACAATTTAACGTGCTCTCTGAGGAATGGAGGGATTCCGGTGTGAAATGATGGTCACCCATCAACATACCACCGCGAATAGGTCAGTTTTACCTCGACTGCTCACTCTGAGCTAGCCACGAGTTCTATATTTAACCAGTTATTCGGTTATACCAATCTCCACAAATGTTCAACATAACACAACTTCCATTATACAAAATAGAGAATTAACATCGCAATATTACAAACAACATATGGTCATTAAATTTCGATTCCCATACCTCGCTTAGACCCATGGCTTATGTTCCAGTAATTATAAACAAGAAAACAGAACATATGTACCCAACCGTGTGGATTACAGAACAATTTGTAGGGTCGGCCATTATTTGCAACCTTTTCGCATTAACTTGCGATTATACGGAACCAAACAAGGCCATGATTTATTTGGTACCCTCCGAGATAAAGGAAATAAACATCTTGTAAAGTTTATTCCAAATATATAGGTAGGTAAGTGGTTCTCCATTGCTTTTTTAAAAGAAATAAAAATGACGTAAAAAACTGGATATCATGCAATTTAGATTACAGAGAAACATCATAAGCCAGTAAGTGGTTAGATGCTCGCTGCCAGAGAGGGTATTTGGGGTCCACTCGCACAAAAGGTTATGCCAACTCACGAGCGTGTCGACTTGACAATTTCAAACCATAAAGTCCAGGTTTTCTCATGATATTTTTCTTCAGTTTGTATGAAGACAGTACAAAAGTTACATTAGCACATGAACCAACAGGTTGCACAAGATGTAGGTCCAGTATCACTCGGCTACCACGTCAATAGGGTATATGCATGTATTTTATTTTTATTCGATTTTATACGTTGGTACATTACCTTGAAAAAATATAACACTTGTAAAAGTATATTTATTGAGTATTAAAATTATCAAACAAACCTGCAATCAGTTTCGGGCGTTTGAAACGTCGCCATCTTGGCGCGCTTTCTCTGACGTCAGATTACACATCTTAAAAGATATCTTTATAAATTATGATACTTATAGAATGGAGTGTTTAATTAACGAATTATAAATGTTATAGAAGGGTTTTTCTTTATAGAATAACGTTAAAACTCAAAAAGAATCACAAAACATGATAAACACCCAGTAATCACATACTCGAGATTTGTCATCGCGCAGAGTTACGTCACGTTTCACTCCAACCAATAGCATGCATTTTGACATTTTAAATTTCCCTCGCATGATACTCACTTTTTAACTTTAATATTTAATCGTTAAAATACGATTAATTAAAAAAGTTATTGAATAGGTGTCATTCTACAGCAATAAAGATTACGAATAAAAATATTTGACCTAAATTTGAATCACATGTTACCCTATTTCATTATCGATTCAATCGTTCTTGCACGTGACGCTACATTACATTATTTCACGTCGCATGCATTAATTACCCCATGATAGGATCACTATAGCTCAAGAATCGAATAAATTCACAAGCACACTCCGACGCGCTCGACTGCCTCGTTATAGACCTCACCGGCGAGGTCCGCGTCCGTCGCGAAATGTCTCATTATGTCCGCTCCGACTTTTGCTCGAGGTGGCCCGCGCCGAGCTAGTAGTTTTAAATTCATCCCCTAATAATAAGGAAACTGATATGATCCAGCTAGTCCCTAGTTGTCCTCCCAGCAACGCCCTAAGCCGAGGTTCGTGTCCCGCAGGGGACGCCCTTAGCGCTGTTGCTTAGTTTGTAGTATTTTAAAATATGCTCTGGCTGGCATCAAACTGCCTCGCCTTAGATATTGTCCGGTTATGCAGACAAAACCCCTCCGGGTTTCTGAAAGAGGCCAATAAAAAAAAAGCATATTTAAATTTATTATTAAAATATAAATAACAATACGTTTTATTGGTTTGATCGTAGAGATAGCATTAGGTCCTTATTACTGTGAAAATCAAATCTATAACCCGAAAGTATTAAAATCAAAGAACCTCCTCGTTTTTTCGTCGGTTGATAAAGGACATGCATTGCTAGGTATTCTTGTGTCGAATATCTTGCGTCATAACACAATGATCCTTGAACACCCTTTTACGATCGATCGCTTTTTGTACACCAGGCATGGTTATTATGGTAATATCCACTTTGACCAATAATTACAGCGGTCGTTACGATTACTGTATTCAGCTATGGGCAATTATGGTCTGAAATATTGATGTAGGGTCCCGCGGTTTCACCCGCGAATTAGCTTAATGCGAATTTTTATTTGTCTATGGATAGTGTGATTTCTGTCATAATTGCACTTTCATTAGATTGCTATAAGTAACATTTTTAAATATATAGGTTGTCGCCGCTTGCGCCTGTTATTACTAACGCCATCTAGCGAAGAATGGAGGAGCCATTTTGGCAGCAGTTGAAAGACGCTTGGGGCATTTTGATCTCGCCCACGAAGACAACGTATTTTTTGTAACTTATTTAAATAAACGCTACAAATCCATCCAAATCATTGAAAGGAGTTCCTGAAGCCCGTTCCTGACTATCGATAATTTTGAACTTCTGAATGCCATTGTACCTGTCATGTTAATAACGAACTGATACTGATTTATGTTATTCAATGTTCTCAACAAGAAAGGCTCGTCGCTAATTTAGAGTCGCACAAAACGATCGCTGCGCATGCCGCGGTCGGTCTGTGGATGGGTGACCATCGTTTCTTATCGAGACGGAGGGGCCGTACCTCGGAGAGCAAGTTTACTCTTCGAACCGTCAAAGTACAAAATTGTAATTCATAAACCTTAAAAATAAAAATCTATTGTGTCTGGTAATTGGCAAGCCAACACTACACTGTCGGCCCCAGTTGTCAGATGAAGATCTATGGCAGCCTTTATGGCTAGTCACAAAGCCTGAAAGTCTGTCAACCAGTCTTACCACGAGATATCGTGTTACCCAGTAACTGGGTTGTGGAGGTCAAAAAGGCAGTCACTCCATGTAAAATTCTGGTATTAAACTGCATCCGGTTAGACTGGAAGCTAACCCCAAAGTAGTTAGGAAAATGTTGCATGCTGTGCGGACTCCAAATAAATTGGGATAATGGTAAGAGGTTGATGATATGAGTCAGAGGGTCTTTGAAAATAGCACCCATTACGGGCAAGCTCAGGGAAAGTAAAGTTGAGATGGTACGGACACATAATGCGTATCAATGATAATTACTCACTACACAGTTAAAACATACATAAATCATATATCATCATATATAATCATGTATCCTTAACATACCCACGAAGCCGTGGGGTAGAGGAAGATCCCCCGCTACATGATGGACCAATATTATGAAGGATACTAAACATCTCAACGTCTCCCCAATGAAACCCAGGGCCGACAATCCTGGCATACAAGTACAAGAAGACCAGACCCCAAATGAATAGGGGAAGGTCTGGAGAAAGAAGAAGAACGAGATGAAAGTGTTGTTTAATTGAATTAAATTCATAAGCTCTGATCTTTGGAAGTTTGTTACAAAGTCAAGAGTTGTGAAAAAAAATTATGATAATTTTAATATATTAATTAGCTACCAATATTTCAAGACAGACGTGAACTCGTAAAGAATAAAAATAAAAACTTCAAGCTAGTTAATTGCTAAGATTCAATTAAATGTTTCATAAAATGGGTTTCAGTCTATTACATTTCTGTCGTTTTTTATAGGTCTCGTGTTTCAATTTTAAAAGCCTACAAAAACAACTCAACGTTTCGTATGGCATCACCCCAAGTCGTTAACATAATTTAGTATGAAATATGTCGTTTTCCAAATATTTTACAGGAAATATATGAATTTTATCCTAAAGAAGAATATGCTTTAATACCCTTATCATTGAGTTGAAATTAATTAAGCATGTTTAACGGTGAGGAACTCCATAATTTTAATTAAACGTTTTATCACGCTCATAGGCATTTTGTGTAAATTTTAATATCTCTCTTATTTTAAACGAATGTAGGTGCTATGGATGACAACATTCATCATTCCCTCGTGGGTAATGTTTTACGGGTAAATTAACATGATACGGTGTAATATTTTGACATTATTACCTATATTTTATTAAAACATTTGTAGTAATGTATGTATGTGGTTACCAACCCGCTTTAAACCTAGCATGTGATGATGTGACCCACTTCTTCTTCTTCTTAGCGTGTCGATGACAATTTAAATTGAGTGAGCCCAAAATTTGGCGATGAGTTTGGCACTTTCAGTAGCGTCCATCAACTACAAAATCTGACGTGCAAGCAACAGGACAGGCAGGATATGATATCAAGTGTCCCATCATTTGTGGGGCAACATCATGATGTGCAAGCAACAGGACAGGCAGGATATGATATCAAGTGTCCCATCGTTTGTGGGGCAACATCATGATGTGCAAGCAACAGGACAGGCAGGATATGATATCAAGTGTCCCATTGTTTGTGGGGCAACATCATGATGTGCAAGCAACAGGACAGGCAGGGTATGATATCAAGTGTCCCATCGTTTGTGGGGCAACATCATGATGTGCAAGCAACAGGACAGGCAGGATATGATATCAAGTGTCCCATCGTTTGTGGGGCAACATCACGATGTGACCATTATCGTGTCATATGTATTTTTTTAGTAAGTTTAATACATCGCAGATAGGTATACGGAGTAGAAAAAGTTCTTGAGGAAACTGTTTTGGTGGAACAAAACCCAGATTTGATGGACGCCTTGTTGGTCTAGTGGTCCAAAGCGCGACTGCTGAGCATGACGTCTTGAGTTTGATTCCCAGATCGGGCAAAGCGTTATTGGGTTTTCTGCTAGGAAATTATCAGTAGCAGCTCAGAGTTTTGATTTGTGCCAGGTAGATGGCAATCACCACCTATTATATGGTACTTAATAACAGCACTGGTGAAATGTGGGTGTACAAACGTGTACACCTCTGCTTATCCTTTTGGGGATTACAGAAGTGATGCTATGTATACCTAATAGTCCGAAACAACCAACAGTAATACAAATCAACCGTTTTTTATGTTCATACATGTATTTTTATAGGAAACTAGCTGGTGCCCGCGACTTCGCCTGCGAAATAAAAGGTAGCCTATGTCCTTCTCCAAGGTCTAATCTATCACCTTGCCACATTTCATTACGATCAGTTCAGCCGTTTAGTCGTGAAAAGGTAACAAACAAACAGAGCTACTTTCGCATTTATAATATTTGTATAGATAACGTTACAATATTACTACGTACATTCAAGATAAATCTTTGAAAAGCATTAACGCATGCTTAGCGAACTCTTAAGTTACAATATTAAATGGAAAAAGAATACGGTCGCGAACAGGATTCGAACCTGCGCCTCCCGGATTAATACTCCAGGCGCTCTGACCACTAAGCCATCTTCCTCTGCTCACCACCACAAATGCGGTCGTCCATATTTTAACACGTCCTTTTGGCGACGTCATTGCTATCTATTCAATACCTATACAGGTGACCGAACCGACACGACTATTTTTGCAGTTAATACAATGTCGTAAAGAATGCAATTACAAATACCTTAATAATTCAAGATAAATCTTTAAAAAGCATTAACGCATGCTTAGCGAACTCTAAAGTTACAATATTAAATGGAAAAAGATTTTAGATACTTTTTCTCGAAATACTAAATGCCCAACGACTTACGGCATATTTTTAAGACTAAAATAAAACAACTAAGCAATAGGAGTGCCATCTTATAAACCACTTGATACTTAGCAAAAGAAGTAACAAGTCTAAGTGATCCAAATGAAACAAATGTGAGCTTAATCTACAGACCGAAGCCACTCTAGCATTTGACACTTAAGACGTTTTAAAACTACAGCCTAGATTCACAGGCCCATTCTAGTATTATTTCTCTAGTATGTTTGGGAAGACTTAAAAGTCTGGTTTAGCTAAGGAATATCTATAACGAGAATCAGTCGCGATATGCCCTAAAATAAGGCGTTGTTGCTAATATGCATATGTGCATGCGACGTACATAAGGACATTATTAGCTGGGTGTTCGATTTTAACTCGAACAATAGATACTTCCAAAGCTTAGTTTATTGGAAAGGTGTGTCTTCACGACATTTGTTTGCACGGCCTTTTTTTCGGCGATGAAGCTCTTTCGAACATCACTTACGAATAAAAGAATTCTCGGCTTGCTAGCAACAACTTGAGAGCGATTGTGCTTTAGGAATATTGCCTAAGAACGACCAGAAATAATTATAGAGTGAATTAAATGTATTTTAGAGGAGCCTCATATGGAATATGTTTACCAACCGCTTTTTCTGTTTCTTAGGGGGCTATCTATATAATAAAATTATTAAAGGTCTAAAAATCTACACGCTCCAAAGTACAGGTGTAAAGATACTGTAACTGATTGGATTATGACTCTGGACTATGGAGGTACCGAAAATTTGTTAATAATACAAAACTACCTAATGCATCCTAATGTAAGTTCACACGTAAACAGACATACTCTCTCTCTCTCACACACACACACAGAGACGTACACACACACGCACACACAGACAAGTACACATTTTTGCTAAATATTTATATTTATTATTATTATTTCCAGTACCTATTGTACTGGAAATAATACATAGGGGTGGAGACCTGGTGACCTGAAATAAAGGTACGTACTTAGTTTAGGCACCAGTCTCCCACAATATACATTTACAATCCAGTTAATTTAATTATGTAATATTTAATATTGTGGTGAGAAATAAATAAATATTGTATTGTTATATTCTATTGTAATGAGACTATAGCAGAGGTCGAGATGGCTTAGTGGTCAGAGCGCCTGGAGTATCTATCCGGGAGGCGCAGGTTCGAATCCTGTTCGCGACCGTATTCTTTTTCCATTTAATATTGTAACTTTAGAGTTCGCTAAGCATGCGTTAATGCTTTTTCAAAGACATATCTTGGAGACTATAGCATTTATGTATGACTATTTTATGTAGGATCTAATCTCAAATGTTAACATATTCGCTTTTACAGTATCAATATTTAGGGTTCCTGGAACCCGATGAAAGTAGGTAGAAAGACTGTATGATTTTAGTTGATAGGGGTTTCTATGCCCGACAAACTTATCGTGCTTAACTATATGTGGAGGTGGCCATGTTGTATTTCTCAACGTAACGCAGATAATGCAATATTTTGAAAATGCAACTAAGTATTAAGCACCTACCTAAACATTAAGACCAATACTGTACAACTTAGTAAGCAATACATTTATTTGTCGTTGACTTTGGTTTTTAGCCAGTAGGCTTCCGACAGACCCCTCCGCCGTCAAGTGCAGGATATGCATGAGGATTTCCATATCATAATAAAAAAGGAGTCCAGCGTGTTACATGCGCCGAGTAAATAGTAATAAGTTGATGAATCAGGACAATTTATTATAATAAACAATTAAAGGAAATGTCGCAATACGAATTGGGACCAACCGCGGAATCGCTGACTCGACGGCACGTGTATGACGAGGGCAACGTGTGTCGAAACTTAGAGTTAGGCATCACTTCGGTACTAGCATCGTCCGAATCTAGACTTAATAATTTAGACTAAGTTAATATTGTAATACAGAGATTTAATAAAAAAAAAATTAAGTCTAAGCTGTGATATTCATAATTAGCGCAACATCAATAAGGTTTCCACGCTCGACAAATGTACGAGTAGGTATGAACCGCTTCGTTGGTCTAGTGGTCACGAGCACGTCTGCTGAGCACGAGGTCCTCGGTTCAGGTCCCAGGTTGGGCAGTGTTATTGGGTTTTTTCTATTAGAAAGTTATCAGTAACAGCCTGGAGTTTAGAATTGTGTACAATATGGCAATAGGCTCAACCACATGGGGCTGGCATGGGGGCATTTAAACAGCATTGGTGAAATGTGGGTGTCAAATTGTTTACCTACACTTCTGCCTTCCCCCTCGGGGGATACAGGCGTGATGATATCTTATGTGAAACATTATTATGTTATTTACATTGATCATTAATCATCTCTGCTGTTAGAATGGGTTTTCGCGTGAAACATAAGCCTCTCCATGTTGTTCTAATTTGAAACTCAAAAACTCATATAACATTCTTTCAACAACAAAGAGTTAACTTTATACTGATCTGCGTTATTAACATCTGCATGATAAGCATTTGTTCCGTGAACATCACAAAAAGTAGTTCAGTTCAGTGTAGGGCCGGTATACATAAACAGCATAAACTCATTTGAAAGGTTGCACGTCTTCCTAAGTGCAGTCTACTTAGAAGTATAAAAATTATATGTTATAAAAAAAGTTTTGTTATTTTTAGCGTCATCATTTCGGACTTATATATAGCACGACGCCTGTATTCCTCGAAGAGGTAGGCAGAGGTATACACAGTTGTACACCCACACTTCACCAATTAAGTCCCATGTTATTATTACACGGGACTAAGAGCCATGGACTGGTGAGTCTATTGCCATCTACCGGGCACAATTCCAAACTCCGGGCTGTTACAGAGAATTTCCTAACAGAAAATTTTGCCCAAACCGGGAATCGAACCCAGGACGTCACGCTCAGCAGTCACGCGCTTGGGACCACTAGACCAAGGAGTCTTAGGAGCTGTTTCTTAACATTACAAACCTCCATGTAGACGTTGTTACTTGCATATAATAGAACAAATAGACAGACTTCATATATGCCTGTACTATATGTAATATTATAAAGAGGAAATATTTGTTTTTCTGAATGTTTGTTTGTTAGGATTTAACTCAAAAACAAATCAACCGATTTAAAACATTGTTTCACCAGTAGAAAGCTGCATCATCACTGAGTAACAAAGACTATATTTTATTTCAGAGATATTAAGATGTCATCCTTAAAATCCACGCAGGCGAAGCCACGAGCACGCTAGTATTAAATAAAAATAAATATATTTTTGTTTGTTTTTCTATATATTCCTATACCATTCATCCGATCACGATAAAACTTTATAGAGTTGTTGTGTGCGCGCCCGCAAAAGTTTCTGACAACAAAAGCGTTTTCTTTTGCATAGGAATACTTCCGTCGTGGTGGCGGAGTGATTTTTTTTTTTTTTTTTTTTGGTAGTGGCATCTCGCAGGTCAACCTAGGAGGTTGTCGGCTGCTTAACCGGACTTTCCTGTGGATGCCCTAATAATAAATTATTATTAAGGCCTCCAGCCAGGGGCATACGAACTAAATTAAATTAAATCTAAAGCGACCACGCTAAGGGCACCCCCTGCGGGGTACGAGCCTCGGCTTAGGGCGTCGCTTGAGGGAGGACAGCAAGGGACTGGCTGGATCGAACAAGGATTGTCATTATTATTAACAGGGGAATTTAAAGCTACAGGCTCAGCGGCTACGCGGGCTGGCACGAGCAAGGGTCGGGGAGGTGATACATTAGGTGCATTACGGGGACGTGGCGACGGGCCTCGGCGGCGAGGCCTAAATGACGGCGGTCTGTGCTTGTGTACTGTGCTGGTGGCCCTACGGCTCTCTTGGAGCAGGGTTATAGCGTCATCGGGGTACAATAGTGAATGCCTAGGACGGCGAATTCTACTTATCTGGGAGGGGGTGTATCGGGCGGCAGCCGCGATAAGAGGGTTGGGGTGCTTTTCAGCAGACTCGAAATAACGCTTGCAAATGCGTTTTATGAACTGTTGGATAGTGGGAATCTTGAGGTCGAGATGGAGGTTTTCGTTTCTAACGTAGAGGGGGGCTCCCGTGACCTTACGTAAGGCACGGTTTTGGAGGGTCTGCATCTTATGGAGGCGGTACGATTTCGCGTGTGGGAACACTACGCAGGCGTAGGTCATGATGGGGCGTATGCACGTGGTGTAAATGCGCAGTTTGCACTTAAGGGACAATCTGCTGCGTGCGTTCATGATAAAGTGAAGCCTACCCAGAGCGAAGGCGGCGCGCGAGCGCACCGTCCTTATGTGCTCACCGAAGGTCAAGTGTCTATCGAGGATGACTCCTAAGTACTTGGCTTGCTTCTCCCAAGGGATCGGCTTGCCGAACATGGTTATCGGTTTGGGGTCGGGGGGTCTGATCCTACGCTTTTTCGCGAAGAGTACGGCTTGACTCTTATCGGGGTTGACTTCTATTCTCCATTTCCTGAACCAAGCGCCTAGTACGTTGGCGGAAGTTTGGAGAGTGCTAGCTATGCGGTCGCGCTCGATACCGGAGTAGAAAATGGCAGTGTCGTCTGCGAAGAGAGCTAACTTTGCCTGTCTATTTTTGGGGATGTCGCTAGTGAAGAGCGTGAACAGGAGGGGCGAGAGCACGGAGCCCTGGGGGACACCGGCGCGGATAGAGTGGGGGGCGGATAGTGCGCCCTCTATGCGATAGCGGAAAGTGCGATTCGAGAGAAAGTCCCGTAGGATGAGCACGAGACGGTCGGGCACGCCGAGTTGGTACAGCTTGTATAATAAGCCGTTGTGCCAGACTTTGTCGAAAGCCTTCGCTATGTCGAAAAAGAGCGCGCCTGTCATCGTGCCGCGCTGAAAACCGGCGCTTATGTGCTCGACGATGCGGTGGACCTGTTGTACGCACGAGTGTTGGGTACGAAAACCGAACTGTTCGTTGGGGATGAGGCTCTTCGCATCGGCAAAGTCCTTGAGTCGCTTATAAATAAGCTTCTCGTAGATTTTACAGAGTACGTTGAGGAGGCTGATCGGTCGGTAGGCGGAGTGATATCGGGCCCGCTACTTAAGCCGCAAATTGTGGGTTCAAACCTTAAAGGAATTAACCTTTCGGCTCAGTAACGTACAGATCTGTACGTTGTAACAATAAAAATCTATTGTGTCTGCTAATGACTGACGCAACAGCTTAAATTATTACTGGAGTAGTTTTAACAGGCGTACCCCTGTCGCCACTGGCATATGATTCCCAATCATATAAAGATACCTTTTACCAGTATGGTTAGAATGATAGTATACGATTTTAATCGTGTGTAACACAATTTTTTATTTCTGTTTAGTTTTTTTATGTATTTTAATACTGTTAATGTAATGATGAGAGCTATTGTTGCTTTAGTGCAAGTTCTTTTGTGCTTGTGTATTACCTCACCCCCCGCCAAAAGTGGCGAGCAAATTTGTTCGATATTTAGTCAATAGGCGTCTCCCGTCTGGTCCTCTAAGATTCAAACCATGTATTAATGTGACTTTTTCAAAGTCATATGTATTTTCTTAGTAAATCTAAGACATCACAGACATACGGTGAAGGAAAACATCGTGAGGAAACCTGGAAATAATGGTCTGAAATCGCCATCCGCAGTAAGCTAGCGTGGTGATCAATGCTCGTGCCTTCTCTGTATGGGAAGAGGCCTTTGCCCTGCAGTGGGGCAGTTAAGGGCTAGTTATCTTACGTTTATGTATATTAAGTGTACCTACTTTTCTTTAATTGGAGGACCCTCGGTGACGGAGGAAACTGTTTGCATTACCCTCGAGAGTGCGCAGACGTCGAGCTGCTGCAGCAGCAACTGCCCGGGAAGTACACTTTAACTACGTCGTTGGGCTTGTGGTTCCAAGTGCAATTACTGAGCATGAGGTTTTCGGTTCGATTCGCAGGTGGGACAAAGTGTTACTGGGATTTTCTGAAAAAAAAAAAAAAAAGGTGTTACAACGATGCACAGCTAGTAAATTAGAGTTAAACACGCCATTACCATGCAAAATAGTTTGGATACATGGTCGGTATAGTTATGGTCGATCGAATAGGTTTTAATAAGCATATGGAATACCGAAAGACTTATCAATACCATATTGGTAAAGACATAATGATCAAATAGTTCCATTCAACGGAACACACAGCGCTTTCCCAAAAAGGGTGGTATCAACACATTAGGTTTAATTACCGGACATTTATAACTAAAGAGTTATAATAACAGGCTATTATTATATCATTGTGATGTTAATAGATCATTGTTAATGGTACTCAATAGTATTAATACTTATAACAATGAAATGATCACGTAATCACTAAGACGATTGGCGGTGTTTTTTTCTTTATGAGCCAAATTTGGTGTTGAAAATGACACCAAATTTGGTTTGTAAACCATTCAGAGGCCTCTGATTTGATCAAGACCGACTGCTTATCGTGCCCTCCGCAACCTTGGCCACTGATGAGCTGCTGATCATCACAGCTCAAATGATATCCACAGGTCAAACCTAGTTCAAGTGAATATTCAGATGTCTATTTTAATTTTTTATGTAAAAGCTATTTTAATGTTTTCTGAATAAAAAATTATATCGCGTGCAATAGAAATACGAAATAGTAATAGGTATACTCCCGACTGACCGTTGACGGCGGCCTATCTCTACGGTGATTAGCCAAGTACGCAGGAGATATTATAGTGCACAAATGTATGCGTAAACACAGGTGCATTCCCTTTTCCTTCAGTCTCATAGTCCGATAGAAGGGCAATACGACACGATCGACAGCTTTACGTGCTCTTCGAATCACGGTGCGGCATACAGCTTACTTCCTAACTCGGGGCTACTACTGAGTATTTTCCAACAGAAAATTGAATAACTCTTTACCCGACCCGGGAACTGAACCCAGAACCTCATGCTTAGCATTCACGCTCGGCACCACTGGACCAACGAGGCAGTTACAAACAAACACATGACCTAAAATACATGTATCGCATTTGTCAATTTAAAATCATGTGTAATGCAGAATAGACTATTATTATATATATTATAGATTCTTTGTGTTATCCAAAAATGACCCTAATTTACATATATACACAGTATACAATGGAACCCAACACTGTTGCATGAGCATCGGCTATCTATCGATTATTTTCCATTAAATCAGTGTAGTTACAACTAGGTCGATTCCAATCGGGCCTCTCAACGAGCAAGGCAATGATTGAATTCGGTATTAATAAACTTCGATATATAAAGGTAGCAGTACCAATACGTATGTACGTGGAATGGGAATCGATTTAAATCGGAAAACCTTATCGATGGTTTTTTAAATGTGGACGGAAATAAGAAATGTTTTGCTTTGTGGGTATTGGTAGTTATGAAATTATTATTAAAATGTTGCATTTTTAATTGCTTGTCGAGTACGGTTAGTAGCGTACTTAAAGATGTAGAATTTAAGTGTAGCATATTTAGGTTTTATCATACAAGATCAAATTGATTTGGCACTTTATAAATTCGCAACTTTTTTTTTACTTTGATTCAGTATGTTAAATCCATTTTTTTATAATTCAAGTATCTAGTAAATATGTTATTCCTCAAGTCACGTTTTATTGTGTTGTACCTATTGTTTTTATAGTCATATTCTGCATGAGGATCTGTGTTCGATTCCTGAGCCTGGTAAGGTTTTATTGGGTTATCCTATTAGGAAATTCTCAATAGCAGCCTGGAGTCTGAAATTAAACGCAATAGATGAGAGGTATTATGTGTGACGTCACCAGGGTAATGTTAGTGCACTATATTACCTAAACTTCTATCTAACGGAGGAATAAAGGCGGTGATGAAACATTTAAGTCATATTAAAAAACTATAATAAAATAAAAACAATCTTCTTATTGTGTGGTTGATGAACAACCTGATGTCAGAGTTTAAACCACCCGTAGGTCTCTGCTGCCTCGTTGGTCTAGTGCAGGGGTTCCCAACCTATTACCCTATGCGCCTCCCTAAAGTTTACGCTAAAATACTACGCCCCCCTTATCCCAACTTAACTACAATGGACAAAAAACTAAACGATGAATACTTTAATTTTTTCGCAATTTTTAAAAGTATCGTGCGGAACGGTCAGCGAAACACACTTCACTCGCAGCATACATCGAGTCACTGAGTAAGAGAGAGCGAGGCGCGGACGGGGTAATGCGTAAAGCGCGGGCGGTGATCGCGTCTTGACTTGTCGCTGTTGCAGTCCGTCGCTCGCAGTTAAAAGCGTGCGAAATTATGTTTTTTTTTAAGCCCCTCGTCGCGCCCCCCTTTGGATCACTCTACGCCCCCCAAGTGGGGCGCGCCCCACTGGTTGGGAACCCATGGTCTAGTGGTTCCAAGCGCAACTGTTGAGCATGAGGTCTTGGGATTACCAGGTCGGGCAAAGTGTTATTGGGTTTGTCTGTAAGGAAATTCTCAATAGCAGCCCGGAGGTTGGAATTGTGCCCGGTAGAGGGCAATAGGCTCACCACCATACATATGACTAAATAACAGCATTGGTGAAATGTGGGTGTACAACTCTGTGTACACCTCTACCTATCCCAATCTGAAATACAGGCGCAGTGCTATGTTATGTAGGTCCCTGATATGGGTTTACACGCCATCGAGAATATCTCTCAGGTTTGCTGGTTTCCTCACGATGTTTTCCTTCACCGTTTTAAGCAAGTGATAATTAATTTATAAAACGCAGATGACTTCGACGAGTGGTGCGTGCTTTCGATTCGAATTTGAGACCTTTGGCTTGTCAGTCCAACGGTTATACCATTAGACAATCATTGCTAAAAACCGTACCTTTTTTATTTCCATTTGTCAAATGTCGCTTAAAGAGACTAAAGAAGTTTTCACCCCAAAAATTACGCAAAGGTTCACGGCTCACAGAATAACCAAATTAAAGATACTCTAAGTACCTTTATCTTACAAAAACCATAAATAGATACAAACACTTTCACAGTGTATGATATATTTTGGTTAATCAAATCTACCCTCCAAGTAAAAGAAAATAAGAAAAACTACAATAAGTCTCGGATAACCACGTCAAAAGATCCAAAGTTTCCCAAACTTTTCTATACAGCCTTGCTTGATCAGAACTTGGGCCATAAAATTAGTGTCGAGCTCAATTTGACGTAACAGGCCTCCCATTTTGTTTGTGGATACACTTCAAAAGTTTGAGGGACGCGGCCTCACAGCAATTACCTCTTTAGTGGAGATCAGTGGGAATGGGGCGTAATGTCTTGTTATTTTTGGTTTGGATTCTGGCGTTATTTTTGTTTGCCTCGTCATTGGTGTGAGTAATAGGTATTTTTTATAGAATATGTTTAAATAAAGATGGTATAAAAATTGTGTCTGCCTCAATTGTCTCGTGGTCCAAAGCGCAACTGCCAAGCATGATGGTCTTGGGTTCGATTCCCAGGTCGCGTAAAATGTTTTGAATCTTTCTGTTAAGAAAATCTCAGTAGCAGCCCGGAAACTAGAATTATTGTCCGGTAGATGGCAATAGGCTCACCACCTATTACATGGGACTTAATAACAGTATTGGTGAAATGTGGGTGTACAATTATGTACGCCTCTGCCTACCCTGTCGGGGAATACAGACGTTATGCTATGTTATGTTATGTGAGGAAATCAGCACACTTGAGAGATGTTCTCGATGGTGTGTAAACTCTGACACTGGATTGTTCATTAACAGCACGATAAGAAGAATGTGATATAAAAATAAAGATTTCTGGTCTAGTATATTCGTTCTATTCGGCATACTCGTACAATAATTATATTTAAAACATATAATATATATAGGTTTTATTAAACTTGATAATATAAATTTGAGTGGAGATAGTACGAACGCGAGTGGAATTTGAACCCAAAACCTTCGGATTGGTACTCCAAAGCTATTGTGACTATTGGTCACGAAGCCTAATCTTACTACCACCCATTTAATATATTATATCATGACGTCACTACAGAGTGACTGAACCCATACGATTAACTTCGTAATCCGTTGCCAGATTATGCTAAATGCATTTACACTTTCTTTGACAATAATTTCAATGGTATTTTAGTATGGCTACCGGTAGTGGTACGTTAAATATAAAATCCGTAACACACTAGCATCATCATCCCCCTGCCCTTATCCCAATTTATTTAGGGTTGGCGCAGCATATATCTTGCATGCTGCTAAAAACAGTGTTACTATTTGTTTTTATAAGGAAAATAGTGACACAGTATGTTTAATTAAGTCAAATTTATAGTCATGGGCTCGTGGCTCAGTAACAGTCGCAGATCGATTGATCGAGGTTAAGCTGCGCTTGCCACGGTCGGTCTGTGGATGGGTGACCATCATTTCATACCGAGACCCCTCCGTGCCTCGGATAGCACGTTAAGCCGTCGGTCCCGGTTGTCAAATTAAGATCTATGACAGCCGTTACTGGTAGTCAGAGGCCTGAAAGTCTGACAACCAGTCATACCACGAGGTATCGTGTTATCCAGTTACTGCGTTGTGGAGGTCAGATAGGCAGTCGCTCCATGTAAAATACTGGTATTAAGCTGCATCCGGTTTGACTGGAAGCCGACGCCAATGTAATTGGGAAAAGGCTAGGCAGATATATATATATAGATATAATAAAAACAAATTCAAAATAGTTTATTATTCAACATTGGTTGTATCTTGTAGCTCGTGAGTAGGATTTGAAAGTAAAGATTTTATTACAGTCATCACAGTATTAGCATTCATTGTAACATTTGTGTACACACAATGTTGTAATTTCTTGTAAATATATCAATGTGTTAACTTTTCCTATCGATACAGACATAGATAGGTACCTATGCCTCTTTAAATTATAATTCTAGGCGGCATTTTCCTTTTTCTTACCCTACCTAATTGATGTGATGAGACATAATATACGCGAATCAGGTTCACCTTATATTAAACCTGCCAAACTTATATTCTCATCAATTAAAACTTACTTTGTCAATTACAAGCAAAATTTAATATTTCAATAAAGAATATTAATTTTGTGAACACCAGTGATGTGCCACGCAACGGCGGGAATCGAATAATCGGATTTATTTTATTGCCCATTTTGGTAATTAAGGTGGCCCACAGGCCGGGATTGATCCCGGTAATATATTGTGCGGGATTAACAGATTAAAATTGTGAGGTAAAGTGATGTTGTTGGGGTATTATTAGTCCAGATTTGTGTACTTATAGTATTCGGTTATTAATATCTTGTCAGAAAATTCCTGGTATATAAATAAATCAGATATTATCAATGACAGGTAAAAAGGGATGCCATCAATCACACTGGCATTGACCTATCGATATAGATATGTTTCGTGCCGACCATTTGTGACATTATTGGACTTTACTAAGTCCATTCTAGAAAAGAATTAATGTAAAAAATATTCTTTATTAGACTCAGACGTGACCTATTAACCTCATTTCTGATTCTGACTGATGAATACGGTCTCAGGCCGGCTTTTAAGTAGAATTAAAAGGCTATTTAGGCCATACCTTATTAATGACTCAGTATTTTTGGTTTTATGTAGGTACCTACATGAGTTTCTTTTAAAAGAAAAATAATTATTATTAGTGATTAGTTATGTGGAAATGTCGCTTTTATTACCTTGACTATCTAACGTAAAATATATTTGAAGTGAAGATCAGGTTGTTAAAACAAAGTTAATGCTTATAATTATTTTTAACGTCATGTTTTATTAAAATATGGTAAGCTCGTGTAATAATAATATTAAAAATGTATTTCCTTCTTTCTAGTTAATGGTCGCAAGGACGACTGCTAAGCAAGAGGTCCTGGGTACGATTTCCAGGTCGGGCAAAGTGTTAAGAAATCTAATAGCAACACGGAGTTTGGAATTGTGCCCGGTAGACGGCAATAGACCCACAAGGGACGTATTATCTGAATTTATGAAATGGGGTTGTACAATTGTGTATCTATACCTCTGCATACTCCATCGGAGAGTAAAGGCATAATGCTATGATGTGGCTATAAGATCTCTTTTTAAAATATGTGATAACAGTCAACTCCAGTACTGTGATATGGACACTTAGGCAAACCTGCTACTCGTACATAATGTAATAATAATAAAATCATTTATAATCCAATGTAAAATTATTGATTTAAAATATTTTATCGTCTCACATACATACTCATATTATCCAGGAAATTTATCTGACATAAGTGACATAACTTCTCCAAGATGTTAATACGGTGCCCCTCACGAGTTTGCGTCACTCACTCAATCCCGTGGGCTCACTTGTGTAATTGCTTTGAGTTAGCGTCTGCCAACTGCCTTAATTCAGTTCAAGCCCGGGATTACCCCGGGATTTAAAAATTTGTCCCAGCCCGTTTATTTTATTTTAAGTACGTAATGGCGTGATGGTTCATAGTACCGATTCTGTCGAACTAGGGGCGGGTTTAGATTACAAACACTGAAACTTTAAAAATGGTATGGGTGGGTTCGATTTGATGGATATTAAACAACACTTCTTTAATATCAGGATAAAAGTTGCGCGATAATTGTTTCTCTGTAAAAAAAAAAGGTTTTAACATAGCATCACATCTGTATTCCCCGAGAGGGTAAGCAAAGGTGTACACGCTAGTAGTTAGTTCCATGTAACTTGGACTGCTTCTTTGGTATAATGGTCCCAAGCGCGACTGCTGAGCATGAGGTCTCAGGTTCGATTCCCGGATCGGACAAAGTGTTATTGAGTTTTTCTGTTAGTAAATTCTCAGTAGCAGTCCGGAGTTTGGAATTGTGCCCGGTAGATGGCAATAGGTTCATCACCTATGACATGGAACTTAATAACAGCATTGGTGAAACGGTGTACACCTCTGCCCATCCCTTCGGGGACTACAGGCGTGATCGTGGGTTAATAATCAAGTTTTAATACAGAAAAGCTCTGTCTTCTTCACCAACAGCCGCTAACTCGGGAAACAAAGCCTTTCCTTATGTTTACTTACTTATTATAATAAAACAACTTTTAACCGGATTAATCGCGTGTATTATTGGTTTTTTGTTTTTCCTGACGTTTCGAACACTTTGCAGCGTTCGGGGTTGCAGGAGGACACCAATAAATAATACACGCGATTAATCCGGTTAAAAGTTGTTTTATTAAAATGTGTAGTGATCGCGCAAACTTAAGATTTTACTTACTTAGTTTTAAGTTTTATATTCGATAAGTATTATTAGTTTTAGTCTTAGTGTTATGAACACTTTTTAGACAACAAAAAAGGAGTGTCATGTTTTTAGTGTTCATTTATGTATGTAGTTTATATTTTAATTAGCCTGCAATTTTTTTAAGTAAGAATTGTTTTTTATAAAGCTTTATTTGGAAAATGTTTTTTATTTATTTTATTTATTATTTAAAATATAAATTAAACTAAATAAAATATGTTTATTGCAGACGCTACCGTCCATATTTTGTTAGTATATATTATAATATAAATAAACTTACACCTACGTTAAAATTACATCTATAATAGTATCTACAGTTAAATCATTCACAAAAACCCTGCCAAAACTATTTATACCAGACCACATACCAGTAAAGTTAAAAATCTTTGTGGAAAAAGAATACGGTCGTGAGCAGGATTCGAACCTGCACCTCCCAGACTTATATATATATAAGTATACAGAAATACCCCAGGCGCTCTGACCGCTAAGCCATCTCGATCGCATCCGATAGGCGACCTAGATCCGGGAGGCGCAGCTTCGAATCCGAATCTCACGACCGTATTCTTTTTCCACAAAAAATTATAACTTTAGCGCTCGCTAAGTATGCGTTAATGCTTTTCAAAGATTTATCTGTACATATGAGTATTTTAAGGTACCGTACTATAAATAACCAGCCCATAGCTGTCCCACTGTAGGGCAAGGGCTTCTTCTCATACAGAGAAGGCACGAGCTTAATCACCACGCTAGTTCACTGCGGGTTGGCGATTTCAGACTACCAAGTCCAGGTTTCCTCACGATGTTTTCCTTCACCATATGTCTGTGATGTCTTAGATGAACTAAGAAAGTACATATGACATTGAAAAGTCACATTGGTAAGTACATGCCAGGTTTGAACCCAGAACCTGTGGCTTAGGAGGTGGGCTCGTAACCACGCGGCCACCACGACAACAGTACTATACCTTAACTAATTTGCTTCAACCAGAAATCGATACGCTTTCACATAGTAATACGTACATAAAAGCCTCCGGTGTGGGGAAGCTAAATTTGTTAACATCCCTTTATCGATCAACGGTGAAGCCTTCCAGCCTTGTTTACCAGATTTATTAGATGCGGTGCATATTAAATTTCCTGTATAATGTAATTTTTCCTCTCTGTTGTGGTAAAAACGGAATATATGGATTAGCTTCTAAGAAACGAGTTTTGATGAAAACAGCGTTTGCAATTTATATTGGCTTGCGGAAAATATTGAAGAGTAATTTGTGCACTTTCAAGTTTTTGACAGTATAGAGCCAAAGTAGTGTAGTTTTTGTATACTGTATAATGAATTTAGAAACATAACTTTACACGCTTTATCGCATACAAAGATAAATCTAAAGTTATTTTTATTTTAAACGGTTCATATGTCACAGGGTAGCTGGGTTTGAACCCCACATGCAACCCTCAAGACGGTTAGTACTGCGAGTGCTATACAACTGAGCAACCGCAACCATTGCTCGCTAGACGGAAATCTTTCCTCCATCGTCTTTTAAAAGATCTTAAATGGTGACGTCAGTATCACCTATGAATCCCTATAGAATAAACAACAAGTACAACTGACTCAACTAACTGTGCAGTTATTAAATATAGAACCTGCTAAAAGTATCTAGTAATTTATTTGCCAACCTTCTAGACGACAGGGTAAGCGCAGTGATAAAGATATTGGATTTAGCGGTACAGGTCGCTGGTTCAAAAACCTAAAAAATAGAGCAACAATGCATTTAAAGCTAGCAATAGTAGTCCTTGACGATTTTTTACATTTGTGTTAATATCAATTTTACTTCCTTTCTGTCGAATTGCTATGTTTTGTATCTGAATATATGCATTTTGATGTCTTTCTTAATCCTAAACTATTTATAAGTAATAAAATAACTACACGCTGATATAATAATTATCATGTGGCTTATGGTATCTAAATTTACGAGAACAACGGTACTGATAGCAAAACCGCATGTTTCAATATATCATGTCTGTACCCACATAGCCACAATACCGCACACCTAGTAACAAAGATGTGTGATTTATTGTATCGCATACCGTGCACGGTACAGTGCGAGTCCACACTGCAGTTTGTACTGGTGTGTATTGAGTATCTAAAAAGGAAATAAAACAAACGCACGGTCTATACGATCTATTCTCTACATGAAAAATTATTGGTGGAGGTTGTAGATAACACGAACATTGAAAAAAAAAACACAATTCAAAAACGCGACTTCATGGTATGTATGGCCGTTTAAAGATTTTAATATTTTTGTAAATAAATGATTGAAGACCAAACATTAAGGTTTTTTTATGAATGATGGTATAAATATGATTATTTTTAAATATTGTTTTTTTTATAGTAGTGATTATAACGCCAACTCCAAACTGCCAATCTTTGTTTTCAATGTGCGATATATATTGGGGTAGGCAGAGACTATAGATTTTTACATGTTACGATTCAGATACACCTCTTTCGCTACATCTATGTTCATTAATCTTCTTGCACGCTCATCGATTCAGGTGGCTCCTGACCTGTCCTTTTTTGTGAAAGTCTGCAATTTGATTGCGGTACATTCCTGGAGGTCGGCATGACTCGACTCGTCCAACCTCTCTCGCCTCATGTACTAGTTTTGTCATTCCTTACTTTTTTACCTATCCATAAAATAAGATATTAAAAGTGCTAAAAACAACGTTGTGTCTTTCAGTATCTGAATTTTAGTAATTCCTAAGCACAATATATTTCACACACAAGCTTTTTCAAACAACAAAATCACACGAAATTTAAAAAAAAGTTACACTGAATTAGTACTCCCAACTTTTGTTTAAAAACTTTTGCGTCAAACGTTTCGTTTGTTTAAAAGTACCTAAAATGTTTTTGTCAGTTCACAAATGTTGTGTACATAAAAAATAAAACAATGGCAGAGTATATTTATGATTGTGTACTGTTTTATTCAGTTGCATTTCGAGAGAAAATAGAAATTCCGTAGTGTATAGGACGCAGCTTTATAAAATTAAATAAATTGAGTGTTATTTTGAAATGTGGACAACACACCTCTGCCTACCCCTTCGGGGAGTACAGACGTGACGCTATGTAAATAAGATATTCAAAAGATCATATTTATACATGCCAAGTTTGAACCCATATCTTATGATACAAGAGGTGGGCCCATCAACCACTTAGCCGCCACGACATTTTGTTGTAAGTGTAACGAAATTTGTCAGCGATAGTTATTATCAATACATATTCTTGACTGACTGACTTGGGGGCTCGTGGCTAAGTAACAGTCGCACAGATCGAACGATCGAGGTTAAGCTACCCTTGCCGGGATCGGCCTGAAGATGGGTGACCATCTTTTCATACCCAGACACGTCCGTACCTCGGAGAGCACGTTAATCCGTCGGTCCCGGTTATCAAATTAAGATCTATGACAGCTGTTACGGATAGTCAGAGGCCTGAAAGTCTGACAACCAGTCATACCACGAGATATCGCTTGTGGAGGTCAGATAGGCAGTCGCTCCATGTGAAATACTGGTATTAATCTGCATCCAGTTCGACTGGAAGCCGACCCCAATGTAATTGGGAAAAGGCTAGGCAGATGATTCTTGACTGAAATAACACCCGGTATCTTGAAACTCCCGAGTATCATACTCATTATAATCCGTTGCAAGTGACATCCAACATAAACTGCTATCACTACGCCGGATAATCCTTATAGTCGAGGAGCTCGTGTGCAATTAAAGTATATTATCTAAAAAAAATTTTTTTTTGGGAAGGAAACTGCTGTCTTAAGCAAGATTCGAACCTGTGCCTCCCGGATAAATACTCCAGGCGCTTTCAAAATCAAAATCAAAATCAAAATTTCTTTATTCAAATTAGGCTAAAAATTAGCGCTTTTTGAACGTCAAACATTAAGACAGCCCCCAAAAAAGCCCACCCTTCACCTTTGACCACTAAGCCATTTTGACCTGTGCTCACTACCCTGAATTCTTCGTACACATTTCAATATGTCTTTTGGTGACGTCATAGCTATATATTTAGTCCCTATACAGGTGACTGAACTGACACAACTAACTTTAAGCAGTTAAGCATATTTAGGCAGGGTAAAGACCGTAGTTTAATACCTAAAAAAAAAACATTAAAAGATAATGGACTCGAACGGGGCTTGAACCCGCGACTCTTGACAGTCCATGTCATCACTCTCCCGATTGAGCTACCGTGTCCTTTTTCGATGCTATTAAATTTCAAGCTTCCTTGTATTCGTCTTAAGGACACGCCTGGCGATATTTATTGTATTTAGCTATCATTTTACAAATTTACGTACGTTTCTATTATTTATCAATGTTTTATTAGAAAAATAATTATTGATATAGGCATTACATGGCCTTAACATGTATAAAAATATATATCATTATATGTAATTTTAGAGTTTGCTATGATTTCGTTTGAAAGATTTAATTATATATAATCCTGAAAAAATTTAACTATTGTAGTGTACTATAATGTCAATGTTATCCATTTTGTGTACTAGCAACACAGACGTCAGACAAAACTGGGTGACGTTCTGCTCAAACGTAAAAAAGACTGGCCTATTCCCTCTATTTGGGCAATTTATTGTGATCTAGAGAAAATACAACTATTACGGCAAGTACATATTACGTGCATTTGTAATAATAATGTCAGACATATTGTGGTGGGTTTTAAATAAATGTAATTATCTATTTCTTATTGCAAAATTATAAAAAAAAACGATGTAAAATTTTCGTCTCCAGCTCCCCAACTATAGCTGCACAGTTTCACCGACAATTTGTAGATAAACCGACCAACTTTAGAAGTCCATGATACTGCGAGTGCCTCGTTATGTAAGATAACGTTTTACTGGGTTGGGTTATAACGTTCTCTTTGAATACTGATGGTGATTATAAAGATTAATCTTTTTGTGTTGTTGTGTTTGGAATTAAGTAGTAGCAGAAGTATAAAGGTGCGGTGGTGACTAGGAAGTGGATAGAAAACGTATGTCATGGTATGTAGGTATGTCACCGAAAACTGACGAAAAACTGTGAACTGATAATGTTTAGCAGTTTTGTAAAACAGCTGATTCTAAAATCCATCTGTGATATTGATAGAGAACGTATTACCTACCGCCGGTTGGCGACGGTTTACAATTTTATGAGTTATATAATCGGACAGATTGTGAACCCTGTCGGGTCCTTCACAATTTCACGGTTTGACATAAATTGTAAGCAGTATGGCACAGTTTTGACTCACGACATCGCCGCGGTCTCAGCTCATGAATAAGGACTCCGATCGAGTTCGAAACTAGTCGGGCAATCCCGTAGAATGCGCGTGAGTAATAACCGTTAAACAATAATAAGTAGTACCATACTACACGATTTATCGACAGTTTACAATCTCGCGAGATAGATTAAACATTAACGGTGTTCACAATCACAGCCCGGTTAGTGGAGTGTGATATTAGGATAACATCAGAACCTGGCGCATGGATAACATTTGGTGTGACATAGATAGAAGGAGACCGTATCGGTGGCGGTTACCAGCAACAACAGCATTCCCAAAGAGGGTTGACGTCAGGCAGGCGGCCGGTCATAAAACATAGCCGAAACTTTAGCAGCATGCCAGATATAGGTATGCTGCGCCGACAGGCGATGTGATAAGGGCAGGGGGATGATGTTGATGATGAAAATCATACGGTGACATGTACAAGTAATGAGGAGGAGGAATGAGAACGGTATTACAAAAATCGTTAAAACGCATGCGCAGCGAACTCTGAAGTTATACATTTTTGTGTAAAGAAAATGACCGTCGTGAGCAGGACTTGAACCTGCGCTTCCCAGATCAATACTCCAGGCGGGTGCCAACTAACCCATCCCAACCTCTGCTCACTACTTCGAATTCTTCTTCCACATTTTAACAGGTTCTATATTTGAGCAGGTATTATGTCATATACTCACGACACAAAAGTCTTCGAAAAGAAAATCGACGGAAGAAAAATACGGTCGTGAACTGGAATCGAACCTGCGCCTCCCGGATTTAGAGTTCACTACGCATCGTTAATATCTTTGAAAGATTTGTCTGTAATAGAATACAACATATATTTATTTTCTAAAAAAAAAAAAAACTCCTTTACCAAAGAGTTTATCTTATCCTGTCTGATTTAGGTTATTCCTGTATTAACAGATCAGAATACCCTCCATGAAGGCTTAACTTCATAAAACAACTATGCTTTTAAGCTCAATATTAGCATTTAACGCACAGCGATAACCTCTAGAACTTTATTTAGGTCAAGGGTAAGATTTTATGCATCAAATCCTTTGAGTACACATTTGCGTAGGGTGCAATGTGTGGGAGTTCATAGTGGGCTGTTGGCGCTATCAACCTGATTATAGTGAGTGTATTGATAACTAGCTGTGCCACGCGGTTTCACCCGTTTTCTTTTTTGCTCGGCTCTTAATGGCGTCATTTTAACACGTTTACTGTGCGCGAAGCAGACGCAGTAGTTAAACAATGGCCGTGCACCACATGTGGGGCACGGTAAAGGAAAAAAAAACTTGAGTTTGCCTAAATAATCTTTAGGCTTCCTCAAGGATTGGACAGTTCCAGAGATTAGCGAGTTCAAGCGAAACCTCTTTAGCTTTCAAGATAAATCTTTGAAAAGCATTAACGCATGCTTAGCGAACTCTAAAGTTATTATATTAAATGGAAAAAGATAACGTCGCCATAAGACGTGTTAAAATATGGAAGAAGAATTCGCGGTGGTAAGCAGAGGTCGAGATGGCTTAGTGGTCAGAGCGCCTGGAGTATCTATCCGGGAGGCGCAGGTTCGAATCTCTTTAGCTTAATTATATTAGTGTAAATTATTATGATTATAATTGCTTTTATGTCCGTGGTTTTATGAAATCCAGTTTTAAACAGAAGATCCGAAACGTTTTTTTTTTAAATTAATTAATGTTCACCGGTTACTACTCACGTGCATTTTTCGGGTTTGCCCGACTAGTTACGAACTTAAAAAAAAATCTCATAAAAATAACCTATTACGACATAAGCTTTAACGAGTAGTTCTGTAAATAGTTTCAGGTTATCTTTCATCCATCTTCTCACATAAACTTAAACATTCACGACACACATCTATCTAACCAGAAGCAAACAAATCACATTCCGGCGCCGATGTCAAAAGAGCATTTAGCATCACAAGCGCCCGAACAAGTGGAGAGTTGATATGTGACACTGTACGTGCCGTTAGTACTGATAATAGCCGGTGTCTCCGACGTATGAGTTGGTTCTTGGGCACTATAGGAATAAAGAGCCGCACTACTTGAGCCACTAGTTCTTTTTTATATGGAGAAATGCCTTCGCTGAAATGGGGTGACAGGGCGGTTATGTGGGACTCGAACCCACTAAAACTCCACAGTGTACCTTTACAGCTGCTTGAGGGCGGGACGCGGGAACGCTATCGCACATAGAACCCTCGGGTTCATACTAGTCCTGGGCTATCAGATTTCCAAGGAGTAACATCCTTAATGAATTTTGCGTGGTAAATCTCCTGCTCACTTCGAGAGAATTGAATTTTAACATTCCTAACAAAAACTTTGTAGGATGGAGGAAGGGATAGTACCCAAATAGTTTTTTATATAAAAATCTTAGAAATGCCTTTTGGATTTTCTCAAGAAGTAAGACGTAGGTGTGGTTTAATAAACTCAATTTATTTCTTCTTTCTTTCTTTCTAGGTACTCTCGTGAGGATTCCAAAACACTGACGCCGACTCAAGCTTGCTCCTGACTAATGACATATAAATTAATTTAATGGCGGTAGGATTATTGAAGTCTCGCATGTTGTGAATAACAAAACCAAGTTTACGAAGGGAACCAGCAGCAAGCGACTATGTGTTCATAAAATGTTAGACGGCTATCAAAAAGTTTTTTTTGTGTATGGCATCTTGCAGGTCCGCCTAGGAGGTTGTCGACTACTTAATCGGGCTTTCCTGTGGTTACCTTAATAATTTTAAGGCCCCCAGCCAGGGCATTCAACTTATAAACTAAGGGATAACACGCTAAGGGCATCCCCGGGTGTGGGGTACGAGCCTCGGCTTAGGGCGTCGCTGGTGTGAGGACAGCAAGGGACTGGCTGGATCGGATTCAAATATCAAAAAGTACCACTAAAGCTCTCATATATATTGGAAAGAAAAATACGATCGCAAGCATCATTTGTAAGAAGAATTAAGTATAGTGAATAATAGGCGTGATCCAGGCCGGTAGCCAGAAATTAAGGTTCGGTTTTTGTTGGACAGATACTAACTTTAGATTTCTCTATGCATGCGTTCGTAAATTTAACCCGCATTTGTTCTTAATTATTCAAAATACGGCAATCTAACCAAAAACAGTCCTTATATTATTTTGAAGGCATAATACACGCTTTAATGCACATTCATATAACAAAAATTATCACAACACGTCTACCCAAAACATGTTTTCTCTTCCAATTGGCCGTGATTGGAAAAACCCGGTGTTACTCGGTAAAACTACCTATAAAGCGGGTCCCTAATGAAATTACCCGGGACATCTCTCACTTGGGCAATTTGTGTCGATATTGGCCTTGCTTTGGGCCTAAACAAGAGTGGTTTCGGCGAGTGTTACGTGTGTTACTTATGAGGTAACTAGTGTTACTTGTTATTTAAGATTGTAGGCTGAGGTTTGTCGTATATTCTTATATATATTTCGCATTAATTCATGCGTTTTTACACGACTGCCCAAAAAAAATGTGCTATTTTTTAGGGTTTATGTTTATATAGAAGTACACAATGTATGTGAGTTTATTAATTAAACTATAACTTCTAAACGCCTGAACCGATATAAATGTTTGACGTATCGTTGGAATTGTTGTATTATCCCGGATAGTATAGGCTAGTAAGATTTACAAAGAATGTAATATAGAAGAGACACAAAAAAATATGAAATAATTAACTATTATGTTTGCTGTAGAGTTGTGAGACTTTAATTTCTGTCTTATTTAACTTTGTTTCTTATGTAAAGTGTATTGGTATCTACCATATATGTTGAATCTCCGATTAGGCAATTACTTAACAGAAAATCTCAATAACACCTTGCCCTGGAATTATACTTAGTAACTCGACTCAGTAACCAGCAGTTTTTAACTAAATCTACTTATGACGTTTATTTACATTAGTCTTTATCATAACAAAACTGTTTCTCTTAAACGGAAAATCAATCCGCTTACAAAATCAAACATGTTTACCGTCTTAATTAAAGGGAAGTTGAAACTTGATAATATTTGTATTGTAAACATAGAATACACACTTCTAAAGATATTGTGAAACATAACACCGATATGACGACGAATAAAATATGCCGAAAATTATTCCAAGAAAGAATTTGAATTACGAGCTACGCGGTGTCAGCTACGCAGTAACAAATGTAAATGCTACGCCAAGTATTGCTACGCCGTAGCGTTTGAATAGTAGATATCAAAGTGAACTTAATTTACGAGTTATTTTAGTTTGTGAATATCAGGACCATGCTATTACACGTAATAATAATATTTACATGCCATCCTTAGAATACAGACCGATCCTTGATATAAATATATTTCTTACTAAAACAGCAAACAGTAACATGATGAAATTAATTAAAAAGCACGCCTGCCATGCCATTTATATGACAGGTCATATATATCATACGATATACACATCTGCACACAACTGCCTCGTTGGTCTAGTGGTCGCAAGCGCGACTGCTAAGCATGAGGTCTCGGGTTCGATTCCCGGGTCGGGCAAATGGTTATTGAGTTTTTCTGTTAGAAAATTCTCATTAGCAGCCCGGAGTTTGGAAATGTGCCTGGTAGATGGCAATAGGCTCACCACCTATTACATGGGACTTAATAACAGCATTGGTGAAATGTGGGTGCACAACTGTGTACATCTCTGCCTACCCCTTCGGGGAATACAGGCGTGATGCTATGTTATGTTATGTTATGTTATATACACATCAATCAGACGGTCACGACAGTCATGTCATATGACATGCCATTTTTTTATTACTCTCCTTTTTATGTACCAAAGCCACTATGTTTTTTTTTTAATCTTAGATTTGTTCTCTAGCCTATGTTATCTAAGACAGTGTAAGGATTATAACGATACCCCATACATCTACATCGGTTCAGGCGTTTAGAACTTATGGTGGAATATTGAAACTCACAAACATGCATACTTGCACCATCATCATCCCCGTGCCCCATTCCTATATATTTGGGGTCGGCGCAGCATGTATTCTTCTTCCACTTTCTAATGGTTTTGTTAGATACACACAAACTTACATACACATGTACATGGAACCTAAAAACATAACAATATTTTTTTGGGCAGTCGTGTAATATGAACATTTTGATGTATGACACGTCTCTCGTTTAAAGATTACAGATAAGGTAACATTTTACATGAGTTTTTCTGATAAAATGTTGGAATTTTCATACAAATTGTAAGTGAGATGTATTTTATTACTGCTTGGTGTTTATATAGAGTGTGTTGACATCAAAAAAATTATCAATATTTACCGCCTTTGTAGTTTTTTGTCCGTCAGAGATTTATGTTTGTGCTTCTTATGTAGGAAGCAATGCAATGTCGAGGTTAATTTTATTTTCTCTTATCATGTGCTGTACGAATTAATCATTGGACAAAAAGTTGTGGAGAAAACTGGTCAACAACTTTTCCCAGCATTGTGGCAGTACAGGATATTTAAAAAAAGTTCTTTACACTCGTAAAACCATTTCTATGAAGCTGAGAAATTCACATTTGGACCGTAAGTAATCGGCCACTACATCACAGAATATTACTTATTTATATTTTCAAGAACCGATTTTTAAACGGAGAAAGATTATAAAAAAGTTATGGATGATGAAATTATTTTCTGGCTTAAAAATAGTTATATGACATAGCATCACACCTGTATTCCTCAAAGGGTGAGGTTAGGCAGAGATATACATCCACATTTGACCGATGCAGTTATTACACATATGCACATTTGATAAATGCAGTTATTAAGCCATCAACTGTACAATTCCAAAGTCCGGGTAGCTACTAACAATATCCTGCAAGATAAATCCAATAACACTTTGAGGAATACTTTTTCCTAGAAATTTAACCCTGGATCACAAGCTTTTTTGAACAACGAGGTAGTCAGTACAAAAAGGCATTTATTGACCTTACAGAAACATCGAACAAATTCACAAGTACACTCCGAGACGCTCAACTGCCTCGTTATGGACCTCACCGGTGAGGTCCGCATCCGTCACCAAATGTCTCATCATATCCGCCCCTACCCTTGCTCGAGCCGGCCCGCGCCGAGCCAGTAGCTTTAAATTCTTCCCTTAATAATAAGGAAACTGTCTGATCCAGCTAGTCCCTAATTGTCCCCCCAGCAACGCCCTAAGCCGAGGCTCGTGTCCCGCAGGGGACGCCCTTAGCGCTGTTGTTTAGTTTTGTGGTATTTTAAAATATGCCCTGGCTGGAGGCATCAAACTGCCTCGCCTTAGATATTGTCTGGTTACGCAGACAAAACTCCTCTGGGATTCGGCAAGAGGACTATTCAAAAATAAAAATAAAAATACTTAACGAAACAGGCTATTTACATAAAACTGATCTCATCAACTTTTGCACCGCAAACCACAAACAAATAATAATACCTAATTCAGTATTCGGAACCGATTCGGTATACCTAATTCTCAATACGTTAATTGCACTCCACAAGTATTATATAAAGGTATAAGGAAACAAGAATCATAATATGTGGACCCTGTCGGGCACAGCAAAAAGTAGGAAAGAGAAGGAATTAATAAAAATGTTATTATATTATTCAATACTTTATCAGAATTGTTATATACAAGTTATGAATAAGCACAAAATACTTTCTTAGAATGTCCAGAAGCGAAGCCGCAAATACGAGAAGAATTTTTTCAAAGGTGCATTTCAAAGCTACCTCACTGAAAACATTACAAGCATCTTAAAAGTATTCCGAGCGAACAAGGTGCCTTATAAAAGGACTCTCGCCGTGTTTTACCAGTCTTCTAAGGTAAGTGGAAATTTTACGAAGGCTTTCAAGGTTACGTAGGCGTGGAGACGCTTATCGTATGAGGCTTTAGTGCGTACGACGTGTTTTATCGGAGTAGCGGAATGATATAGGGGTTTTTTTTTATGGAAAACAATTAGTATTACTTTAGGATAAATTTTAGTAACAGTAACATTGGTCGTGCTTCGTTGGTCTAGTGGTCCCAAGCGCGACTGTTGGGTATGAGGTCCTGGGTTCGATTCCCAGGTCGGGCAAAGTGGTATTGGGTTATTCTATTAGGAAATTCTCGATAGCAGCCCGAAGTTTGGAATTATGCCCAGTAGATGACTTACCACCTATGAGACTTAATAACAGCATTGGTGAAATGTGAGTGTACAACTATGTACACCTCTGTCTTAATACAGGCGTGATGCTATGTTGTTATTTTATTAACGTTAGTGTCACTGGTTATGCAAATAGCTTTAAAATTAAAACAACGAAATTCTGAAAAATATTGGTAGTTACATACATAACATTTTATTTGAACACAATATTCACTTCTGAGATTATTTAAAAACACTTTTCATAGACTTGGGAAGGGTCGCAAGAGTTGTAAAAAAGTTTGAATAAATCTTTGAAAAATATGCAAATAATGCAAATGTTTAGCGGCAAAAGCAAAAGCTTTCGTGAGACACATTCAAATTAATTATTGTTTAACGGTTATTACTCAGGCGTCCTCTTCGGGATTGCCGGACTAGTTTCGAACTCGAACGGACCCCTTATTCATGAGCTGAGCCCGCGGCAATCAGTTTTGGCTCGTGACATCGCCGAGTTTGAAACTAGTCGGGCAATCCCGAAGAATGCGCGTGAGTAATAACCGTCAAACTATAATTAAAAGCAAAAATCTCCGTGAAATCATGAGCAAACTACTCACAAACTACAATTAATAATTCTAAATTCACAAATTAATTATTACATATTTATATCTACAGCATAAATTTTTCTCAAGCAAATGTTCCCACAAAATAGAACAAAGTCAATACAGATTCTAAACAAGATGAAATTAATAAAAATTAAAAAACAAGCCGGCCATGTGTATTAAATTTTTGATTTCCACACCTTTTTGTGTACTAAATCTTACTTACTAGCATATGTTACCCGGGACAATGTAAGGATTCTAACGATACCCCATACATCTAAATCGGTCCAGGCATTAAGAAGTTATGGTGGAATAAGGACACTCATAAACATATATACGTATACATACATGCACCCTAAAACATATAAGTCCTTTATTGGGCAGTCGTGTAATAAAAACCTCCCAAGCTCTCCGAACTGAGTAACTTATAAAAATCTACCCTCTCATACTTTCAAGAACTTGAAAATATTGTAGTCCGCCATCCCGTCACACTTAAATTTAAAATACATTATAAAGTCCAAGATAAATCTTTGAAAAGCATTAAAGCATGCTTAGCGAACTCTAAAGTTACAATATTAAATGGAAAAAGAATACGTGTATATGGAAATATGGAAGAAGAATTCGCGGTGGTGAGCAGAGGTCGAGATGGCTTAGCGGTCAGAGCGCCTGGAGTATTCATCCGGGAGGCGCAGGTTCGAATCCTGTTCGCGACCGTATTCTTTTTCCATTTAATATTGTAACTTTACATTATAAAGCTTCAGAAGTTTTACTAGAATAGATATCTGTTCCAGGAATGGTTGGTTCATTTCAGAGAACATTCGATTTCTACTCTCGAGTAGTTCGTATTTTGTTTAAAGTTTAATAGGTTTTATAAATGTTTATTTATCCTCATATGATCACTTTGCGGATCAGGCAGTGCTATGGAGTTTTCCACACTCAAAAAAAGTTCTTGGTACGTCCGAAATGCCTACTAATCCTCCAGAAAGTACGTAAATAGGATCGTCCGTCTTCTTCAGATTGTACTTCGGTGAGTGTTCTCAAGAACTCCACTACCTCATCCCACCAGCCTCCTTCTACCATCGGACATCTAGATGCACCGCAAGTTACCATATATAAAAACCGCATACAAGGTAGGGCCTTGTTGCTATTCCACCTATTCGCACTAAGCGTTTTCAATCATCTTTTATAATGCGCACAGCAAAGGAGTGGAACTCTCTACCTGCGTCTGTATTTCCGAAGCATTCAACCCTAATCTCTTCAAAGTTGGAGTGTGCAGGCTTTTTCAGGCTTTATCTCTGACGTAGACTACAGTCAAGAGAAAACCCACTTAAAAAAAAAAACGACGATCGTGTCCAATATAATAGTCATAGTCATAGTAATTTAGTCACTTAAAATAGAGTATACAGATGGCATGTTACAATGTAAGTACTTATCATCTATTTAGCCGGTGTATGGTATGTGAATTATTTAATATTATATAATAAAGTTTCATAATCAAATTAAAATGAAATATACATTACAAATTGTTAAGATTCCGTTCATACAGAATCATGCACACATATAATTACATTATAAAAACAGGCGATTAGCAATATAACATTAATATATTACAGGAGCCAGTCATTAACATTGTAAATCATTCTTTCTAGTAACAATATTTTTAGTTTTTTTTTTTAAATCTAAGTAATGGAAGCTTTTGTAACTCCAATGGCAACATATTAAAAATTTTTTTGCACCTAACTTTACAGCTTTTATTGTATAACGAAGTTCTAGGAACAGCATCTAAAACCAGCCGCTCTCCCTGTCTTGTGTTCCGTTGGTCTTTTGCTTTTACAAACAGATTCGGGTTAGTCTTGACGAATACACATATTTCAAAAATGTACATGCTCGGTAGAGGTAGTATTTTAAACTTTTTAAAGTGTGGTTTGCACGACTCAAAGGGTGGAATACCAACTATAGCCCTTATGCATCTCTTTTGCGAGAGAAACGCTCTCTGTGAATCTGTTGAGTTTCCCCATAGTATTATACCATAGCGTAGGACCGAACTTATAACACATACGATTGGAGAAAGAAATGGTTTGTAATGACAAACCAACAAATTCAATTCAAGTTTGTAATGACAAACTTGAATTGAATTTGTCTTGGATGTTTTAGTGAATACTGCTCCGTTTTTGCTCTCTTACAGTATTGCTTCAAATGACACATTAGTCGAAAATACAAGGATCCTCCTGAATATGTACATATTAAACCTGTTTCTTAGGCATTCTGTTTTAGATTAATATCCTAAGTATAACATTGTGCCCAGAATAACTTGATCTTTGACATTATGGGGAACTACATTAAGACGTATATAATTTGAAATATGTGTTTGGAAGCAGCGCCGTCACGGAGTGCCTATATTGGTTAGATTGCAAGGTCTACATCAACTAAGATGTAACTGTATCTGTATAGAGACTGAATAAATAGCGATGACGTCACCAAAAGACGTGGTATAATGTGTAGCTAGAATTTCGGGTTGTTAGCAAAGGTCGAGGTAGCCTAGTTGGCAGAGCGCCCGAATGGAGGCACAGGTTCGAATCCTACTACAAGATCTCACGCAAATAATAAAAAATATTTAAACAATTTTCTTAATATGCTTTTAAACGTATTCCCGTTTAATTTATTTAATAGCTGGTGGTAACTGGTTATATACACGTATAGCGGTAACTTAAGTACTAATAAAGTAAATTTCAAATTAACGAGATATTTCAATTTCAAATTTAACCATAACTTTTAGTTTGACGTCCCTCACTTTAGCGGCCAACTAAAAATATACAATACAATGCTTTTTTCGGAGATTTCAATTTGACGTTCCTCAATTCCAATTTGACGTCCCGAAATTACACGCCATCTTGCTCATATAGCACTGCTTTTGTGATTTTATTTTTCAGTAGATTATGAAGGTGCAATTCTCTAAAATATGTTTTCTTTAGGTTATTAACATTTTTCAATAGAGAATGACTAAAAAACTATTAAATCCAACACTTAATTTGACCAATCTCTAAGAAGACATGTGTGATCAATTACCCATACTTCAAGTTCAGTCTTATTCATGATACCGAATAAGCTGACAATTTCCAAAACGTTTTTTGTGGCAATATATCTTATGTAAGGTGCCTTTTGTTTCTGTTTCAATCTATGTCAAGATGGCGGGCGCTTAATGTGTGGTTTGGTACGATATACGGCTTTTTTGTTTGATAATGGAAGGGAATCGTGTATTCAGTTTTTTTTTATTATGCTTCATAGACGCGCGTCGAATCATGTTTCGCATAAAATATTATCGTTTCATAAAACATCAGTACGAACGCTCAAAATAATTCGAATTAATCTTGCGTGAATACACGGTAAAATAAAGGTTCTAATGAATTAGTTCGTTGGCCGTCGTGCTTGTTTTCTATCAACCGAATAATGATAGACCAAACTTCAGTCTCATCAACTGGAGAATGATCCATGTAATTAATACAGAATACCCATGCAATTAGAAGTGTTATTAACTTTAATCTAATGTATTGTAATGGTGTATAATTTACTCATATTTACAAATAAATTTTTGTCTGATTAATCGACCCCACACAGTCCTCCATAAAACACCATCTGTTTTTTCAAATTTCCCAAAGCAACCGATCACTTTCGCCTTAAATTAAATCTATATCTATGCTTATCCATATTGATAGGGGATCTGTCTCTCCTAAACACAGGTTACTCAGTAACCTTTATAGGAAAACAGTACTCAGCCCGTTAACTAGGTTAAAAAACTTTGTAAGCATTTCAAATTAACGTTACCATGTAATCTGGTCTAAACTATACAATAAATAAATTATTATTAATATTCATTATTGTTCACCGGTTCCGTTCGAGCTCGAAACTAGTCGGGCAAACTCGAAGAATACACGTGAGTAGTAGCCCGTGAACAATAATTAATATGAATATGCCTAAAGAAAGTTATTATACAAATTATTATTAATCTATTAATAATATAATTAAGCGGAAAAAATTGTTTTTTTTTTGTTTGAATGTCTGGAACAACCAGACAGATTTGTAAAAACTATTTTCGCATTTGCTAGCTCAATTATTGAGGAAGGTTATAAGTTATTTAACATCACGCTATGACTCTTAGGACCCGGGCAAAGTAAACGGCGGGTGAAACCACAGGGCACAGCTATTTTAAAATAAATTTAATTATAATGTTCTCTGTTAACGATTCGTAAGTCAATCAAAACGCTATTGAGTAGGCTAGCCAGCGATTAGCATTGTTATACAATTTGGCAATGCTGCCAATTCGAAATCGGGCCATCCGATGAAGGTATGGAATATCTGAACTAGATAGAAATGGCAAGGTTAGCGGTCGACCCAAAATTTTGTGATTGTATGGATACCTTGTTGGTCTACTGGTCCCGAGCGCGACTGCTGAGCATGAGTTCCTGCGTTAGATTCCCAGGTCGGGTAAAATGTTAGTGGGTTTTAATAAAATTATCTGTAGCAGCCCGGTGTTTGAAATTGTGCTTGGTTGATAGCAATAGGGTCACCACCTATTACATGCGGCTTAACTGTGTAAACCTCTGCCTACCCCCTCGGGGAATACAGGCGTGATGCTATGTTATGTTATTGAGGGACAGTTTAGATCTAAGTATTTGATATTAATTTTAACTCGATACCTCCAGGCGTTCCCGAGAAACCCCTTTTCTCTATTTTGACAAATAGACAGGTGGCCAACAAAGTGCAAAATAAACAAACAGAAGTCCATGAAGCAAAAAAATATATTTAAAAAATATTTAGTTGCTACCTACAAAGAAGAAGACGAGCTACTTAAATTAAAAAAAAAAAAAATACTCTGTCAAACTACACACAAGACAAACTCATAAAATTTATAAATACCCTCATAAAATTTACGAATGACATTATAATATGTGATTACAATGTGGCGGTACTTATAACCTAACCGTTTAACCCTTTCGGTGAATTGGAAAGCTTTCATTCAATATCGAGGAAAATTCTCCAATATTTATTATTTACTTAATCACAAATATGTCGTTGATTTAGTGTTCGAAAGCGCAACTGCTGGGCAAAAGCTCTTGTAACAAAGTGCTACTGTTTTTTTTTTGTTAAAAAATTCTCAGGTGCAGCCCGAAGTTTGGAACTGTACCCGGTAGATGGCAATAGGCTCAACACCTATAATATGGAATTAATAACAGAATGGGTGAACTATGGCTATACAACTGTGTGTACCTATGCCTACCCCTTCGGGGAATACAGGCGTGATGCTGTTATGTTAATCACAAATCATATACTTTTAAGGAAATTGCTTGCTCATTGAGAGCGCGGTTGTTGAGTGTGAGGTCCTGTGTTCGATACTTCCTTACTTTACATACTATGTGTTAACTGCCCTTTTGGTCTAGTGGCCGCAAGCGCGGCTGCTGAGTGTGAGGTCCTGGGTTCGATTCTCAGATTGGGCAGTGTTATTGGATTTATCTATTACGAAATTCTCAGTAGTAGCCTGAAGTTAGGAAGTTGGCGGTGTAACGACCCCGTCCTTCGATGAGCACGTAAACCATCGGTCTTGCACCTGATCTCTCTCCGGTTGTGTCGGATTACTGTCCCATCTGACTATGACAGTGAAGGAAGAGTGCACCGGTGTCTGCGCCTACATTTGTGCACTTTAATATTTCCTGCGTACTTGGCTATCTCCGAGGAGATAAGCTGCCGTGACCAAATTATTACTTTATTACTTCAAAAGGTTAGCTTACTTCCACACGAAATTTGCTTATTTCTAGACGAGCTTTGTTTATTATCAAACGAGCTCTGCTTATTACCACACGAACTTTGCTTATTACCACACGAACTTTGCTTATTACCACACGAACTTTGCTTATTACAACACGAACTTTGCTTATTTTTAATAAATATTTTCCTCAATTAACATTGAATTATCTATGATAACAGTTTTAAGTATTTAAGTGCATTAATTGGCGCTTAAAAATAAAAACTTTACTCTCCTTTTTTATACCAAAACTTAAAAATTTAGACTTTAAAAACAAAATCGCACGCCTCTGTAACCTTCTTAACGGCGCATAACTCTATAATTAAGTCTGTTCATAGTAATTGAGTGTTGATATTACACAAAATGTACGGCACTTGTGAAGTATTACGACCACTCACTATATAGGACAAACAAATACATGTGTAATGTTTATTTTTTTGTGCCATTTGCACGATGTGTACGTAAGATTTTATGGTTCCTTGTTTTTTCGGAAACATGTTGCGGTATCTCTGAAATTGTTTGTTTGGAAAAATGTTTCTTGTTGTGTGTTGTTTGGTAATTTATGTTCGTTTAGAATAGATGAACTTGATTATAAACACGTAGCTATAATAATTATAGCTGCGTGTTTCTAATCCGTTTTGGGTTATATCTGTTTTGCTATTTTGAATAATTAAAGTTCAAGATAAACCTTTGAAAAGCATTAACGCAAGCTTAGCGAACTCTAAAGTTATTATATTAAATAGAAAAAGAATACGGTCGCGAACAGGATTCGAACCTGCGCCTCCCGGATAATCACTCCAGGCGCTCTGACCACAAAGCCATCTCGACCTCTGATCACCACCGCAAATTCTTCTTCCATATTTCAACACGTCTTATGGCGACGTCATTGCTATCAATTCAGCACCTATACAGGTGACCGAAGCGACACGACTAACTTTGCAGTTAAAATACTTAAAGTTCTCATAAAACAAATATGTCGCATTTAAATAGACATTACTAAGTATAACTTCACCGCGTATTTTAATTTTCCACCTATAATAACTCACAAGAACTTTACAAGGCAAGGCAAGGTGCATTACAGCCATAAATTAAAAACTTAAGTGGCCCATAAAGAACGAGGCAAAGGAAATAGCCGTTAAATCATTTTACTGCCAAACTTACCCCATTACTTTCAAGGAGGTGAGAACAAAAAATGTTTACTCAAACTCACTTAGAATGTATTTTTTTGTGGCCAGTATATCTTGGAACTTCATATGGTAACGTAATATAATATTGTATTCAAATTAAGAGTAGGCAGAAGCGTTCACAGTTGTACAACCACATTTCGCCATATAAGTTTAACTCCCATAATAACGGAAGTGCTGCCTGAAAAAATACTAACAAAGGTGAAGGTTGTTTCTCCATTGAAAAGGGACGGTCCTCCGACCAGGCGGGTATTATTGACTGGCGGGCCACAATCCGCCCCGACTCTTGCTCGAGCCGGCCCACGCCGAGTCAGTAGCTTTAAATTCGTCCCTTAATAATAAGGAAACTGAACCTTTAGTAACTCCATCAGGATGGAATTTGGAGTGGCCAAATGTGCGGTCATGCATGTGATGCGTGGTGAGAACTTAGATCACTCTCCTCAACCGAAACCTATAAATACTTGGGTATGTCGGAGGCTTTGGGCATCGGTGACACAAGCATGAGGCAATCGTTAAAGGAGCGCTTTTTTGGCCGCCTGAATAAAGTTCTGAATAGTCTTTTATCAGGCGGCAACAAGGTTCGCGCCTTTAACGGTTGGGTTATGCCAGTCCTGATGTACTCCTTCGGCATACTCAAGTGGACTCAGACAGAGCTGGATACCTTGGACAGAAAGGTCCGGACATTGCTTACTGCAAATCGGATGCATCACCCACGATCTTCGGTGATGAGACTGTACATACCGCGGAAGTGTGGGGGTCGAGGCTTTTTAAATGCAAAGACCCTCCACAACCGTGAGGTGTGCAGTCTCAGAGAATATTTTCTCCAAACCGACGTGGGTATGCACCGAGATGTAGTGGCAATGGACAAAGGACTCACCCCACTTGGTTTGGCTAAAGAGAACTGGCGTAAACCTACCGTACTCAGTACCGATGACCGCAAGGAGGTATGGCAAGGTAAGGAGCTACACGGGCGATTTATTCGGGCCCTTCATGGGCCTGATGTAGATTTCCTCGCGTCGGTATCCTGGCTACGTTTTGGTGATCTCTTTGGGGAAACTGAAGGGTTTGTCTGTGCAATTATGGACGAAGTTATTATGACGAACAACTACCGGAGGTATATTCTAAAGGATGGAACGGTTGACATATGTCGGGCATGTCATCGCCCCGGTGAATCCCTTAGACACATCATCTCCGGTTGTTCTCGTCTTGCTAACGGGGAGTACTTGCACAGGCATAATCTAGTGGCCAGGATTATCCACCAGCAACTTGCTTTGCACTACAACCTTGTGGAGTGTACGGTGCCATACTATAGGTATACACCCGACCCAGTTCTTGAAAATGGTCATATCACATTGTACTGGGATCGATCTATCATCACTGATAGGACTATTGTCGCCAATAAGCCTGATATAGTGGTGATAGATCGATTCGAGCGCCGTACAATGATTGTTGATATTACTATCCCTCATGACGAGAACCTCGTGAAAGCGGAGAAAGATAAAAAAATCAAATATCTTGATCTGGCGCACGAGGTTGTCGACATGTGGGGCGTGGACTCTGCAATCATTGTACCGATAGTCGTTTCGGCTAACGGACTAATAGCGAAAAGTCTTCATCAACATCTTAAAAGACTTTCGCTAGGCGGCTGGATCAAGGGCCTGATACAGAAAGCAGTACTCCTCGATACGGCACGCATTGTGAGGAGGTTCCTTTCTCTGGAGCCCTAACCACCGGTGGCTTGGACCCTGTTCCCGATGCCGGTGGCCTACTATTTTTTATATTTTTAAATGTATATTGTTTTTTTTTATGATATATAGTTAAAAATGCAATTAATATGTAAATTTGAAAAATAAACGAAAAAAAAAAAGGAAACTGATATGATCCAGCTAGTCCCTAGTTGTCCCCCCAGCAAAGCCCTAAGCCGAGGCTCGTGTCCCGCAGGGGACGCCCTTAGCGCTGTTGCTTAGTTTGTAGTAATTTAAAATATGCTTGGACTGGAGACATCAAACCCTTGCCTTGCCTAAGATATTGTCCGGTTACGCAAAATCCCTCTAGGTTACTGCAAGGGGTCATTACAAAAAAAAAAAGGATGCGGTCAGGTCAAAGCGATCGGGTGATACGGTCGCTAAGTGACAAAACCCATCAAATAAATTAAAGAAAAAAAAAGAAAGATTATACTGGCCACATTGTAACCATACTTTGTAAAGTAAATGTCATTCGTAAATTTTATGAGGGTATTTAGAAATTTATGAGTTTGACTTGTGTGTAGTTTGACAGAGTAAACATGAAAATAATTTTCTAAACGAGCATGTTTATTTCTTTACAGGAAGCAATTAAGTGTTTTTTAAATATTTGTTTTGGTTCGTGAACTTTTGTTTGCCTAATTTTTATTTTGTTGTTCTCTGTCTGTCAAGGACCCTTTTTCTCAGGAACCCGTGGAGGTATCAAGTTGAAACTAATATCAAACAGATCTGCGGCCTTTGGAGCTGTAAAGAAAAGCACAAGTAAAAGAAAAACATTATTAATTTATAATAATATCACATAACATATATTTTTGCGATTACAAACCTTTGCAGTTGGAGAACCTGGTCGTCACTTAATCAATATATCAATCTGCCTAGCCTTTTCCCAATTGCATTGGGGTCGGCTTCCAGTCAAACCGGATGCAGCTTAATACCAGTATTTTACAAGGAGCGACTGCCTATCTGACCTCCACAACCCAGTTACTGGGCAACACGATATCTCGTGGTATGACTGGTCGTCAGACTTTCAGGCCTCTGACTACCTGAAACGGCTGTCATAGATCTTAATTTGATAACTGGGACCGACGGCTTAACGTGCTCTCCGAGGCACGGCGGGGTCTCGGTATGAAATGATGGTCACCCATCCACAGACCGACCGCGGCAAGCGCAACTTAACCTCGATCGATCGATCTGTGCAGCTGTTACTTAGCCACGAGCCCCTCGTAATCACTATATGGCAATGATATTAAAAACTTATAGATTATTACCCGCGCTCGAAAATCGCGATACAAAAGGTAGGCAATTGACCGGCTTGCATTCAGTCATGTCCGAACCAGTGTCGCGGTTACGCGTCCTATCACCCACAGTTCTCAATAAAATACGAGGGAAAACCGCCTTCCAGTGTTAATAGAGAGTATCCAAATTTCCTTTTATTAATAGAATAGTCACTACATAACAAAATGTATTTATATTTATTCAGAAATAATAAGATATCATTTTTATGAATCAAAACTTCGTAATGTTTACTTTGTCGGGAACATTCCGCTGACAGCAGCTGCGTCACGTGTTATCGCGCCAATGACCGTGCAGCAGGTATGTGCCGAAACTAAACGATCTATGTTTATCTCTTTCTAACAACTGATATGCTGTACGATTCTTTCCTTTTCTGCGTGGATGCGCAGCGCGCTGTATTATTTGTATGTATTGGTAGGTAGCTATATTAGTTGTTAGTTGCCGCTGATTTTTAATGCACTTATGTTCAGGTATAATGCCTCTATAGGTAAAATCTCATTCATATAAGGCAGAATTTTTATTCAACTGGAAAGTTAAGTTGGTGGTTTAATCTGACTTTTCTTTTTGTTAAGGCAATGTTCATTGTCCAATGTTTGGTGCATTCATAGTATATTAACTTTAATAACATTAATTATGCGTTACCCTCAATGCGCGAGTACAACCCGCACTTACTTTTATTCAATTTGTTCTCCACTCTATAAAATACAAGTATTGAGTTTTCAAAGAAGATATTGTTATGTGGACTGCTATAGGCTGATGATGATGATAATGAAATAATTAATGGATATGTCGCAGATGGATTGTAGAATTCGCTGTTTTACGAAACTGCTAGCTGATTTGCAAAACAGTATTGTTTTATAAAACAGCTAAACGACCTTCAGCTGGATTGCCATTGCGATACGTTTAACAAAACAGGTACCCACCTTTAGACGTAATGCAGAATGACATATCTACCGCGGGACAGGTTTTTTTATTGTATAGGTATATTAAATGGATAGTCATCACTCAAGTAAAAAAAAGTTACTGTATTCTGATTTGACTTTCCGTGGTTGGGTCTGTATTTTTGTGTCTGTAAGGTTAGAAAAAACCTAAACACGAAGAGGATGACGGGGGTAGTTCGCTCGCTACGCTCGCTCACTGCCCCCCGTCATCTTCTTAGAACCTAACCTGTCCGTGTTGGGATACACGAAACTCCCGAGCTCGCTTCACTCGCTCATAGATCAATTTCGTTTATTTCCTTTCATAATCCCGATATATTGTCGACTATTATAGAGGTTTAGTATTTACGTCATTCAAAATTTTCATCTTTTTTTGCTATTGACAAGTAAAATAAAGTTAGGTTATTATTGTTAAGACATACAGAGCCATATGCGACAAAATTTCGAACTAAAATCAACAATCTGATAGTTCATTTCACACTGTTTTACATAATCTCTGATCGTTGACCCGCTGCATTGATAAACGCAAAACGTTCATTCAATTCTGCGTGTTATAGTTCAGTAATTATGTAGAACCGCTAAACGTCGTTCAGCTGTTTTTCATAACAGTACTGTTTTGTAAATCAGCTAGCAGTTTTGTAAAACAGCTGATTCTACAATACATCTGCGACAGATATATAAATGAATGAATGAAAGATTTACATAGCGTCATAGCATTACGGCTGTATTCCCCGAAGGTGTAGGCAGAGGTGTACACAATTGTACACCCACATTTCACCAATGCTGTTATTAAGTCCCATGTAATAGGTGGTGAGCTTATTGCCATCTACCGGACACAATTCCAAACTCCGGGCTGCTACTGAGAATAACACTTGCACGACCTGGGAATAGAACCCAAAACCTCATGCCCAGCAGTCGGGCTTGGGGCCACTAGACCAACGAGGCAGTCAAGATTTATCTGTATTAACACGAAATATTGTTCAAATTGCGGCAATAAACTTCAAAATCAACCCAAATAGACATTCTGCGAACCGAAATATATTTTGAATTAAATTCAATACTCGCGAATATCAAAATTAAATGTAACAATTATTTTACGTTAATGACACTGATGAGCGAAACGCAGTTGCGAAACGCAGTTGTCCGTCAGCGGGCTGAAACTAATTTAATTGGTACATACCAATTACAATATGGAAATCATTACCGTTAAAGTGAATTATCGTGAAAATCCGAAATTTTCAACTGAATTTACCTGTTTCACAGTCAACTTTAATTGTGAAGTGGTAATTATTATTTATGTTTGGCATAATTAAAATGTTGGTACCTACGCATTTTATGCAATTTATAATAAATAGTTACTTTGGGTATTTTTTTATTGCACCTATTTTTCAGTAAAACAGTTTAATTGACCGGTAAAGCTAAACTGACGGCCATTTTTTTTAGTCCGTGTTTTGTATAATGATAATAATAACGTTTATTTCATAAATATAAATAAAGTTTATTTAAAAAAACAATGTAAAGCGTTACAAGTTATAGATAAGCTATGTTTTATGTTTACATAAGTTTTCGCGTTGTATACAAAATTCATAAAATGTCTGAAGTACAACACATAACAATCTTGTCATCATATAATTATATGTCAAGCAAAATGTAATCCCAACATATCACTGTTGAAACTGCTTCGTTGGTCTAGTGGCCCGAAGCGCGACTACTGAGCATGAGCTCTTGGGTTCGATTCCCGAGTCGCGCAAATTGTTATTGGGTTTTTCCGTTAAGATATTCTCAGTAGCAAGCCTGGAGTTTTGAATGTGCCGGGTAGATGGCTTTAGACTTACATAGGAATTAATAACAGCATTGGTAAAATGTGGGTGTATAATTGTGTACTAACCTTTTCAGGGAATACAGGCGTGATGCTGCTCTCCATTTGAGTGTGGATTTGACCCTAAATCATCAGCAGGAACTCTTATTTCCTTCTATGTTTATGTTTTAAAGTACCTTAATTTTTCCCAATAACCCATTATAATAAATAAAATAGTAAATTTTATTATATTAAAAGCAAAAAGTCATCAATTCATTAATTCCAATTACATTTTTAGATTATTATGTCTCCATCGTATTATCGATCATTTTGCTAATGTCAAGGCTAAATAAAACACGATAATATTACCGAATTTATCCGGTGGGAAAACCTATGGTACGGTTTTGAGGGTTGGCATAGAGGTTAGTAACAAAAAAAAAAAGTTTAATGGATACTGATTACTAACTACTACTATTACTACTTAATGTGTGCAAAATTGCAAATCTAAGGTTTTGAGATATTTAATATAAGATTTTTTAATTAATTCGGGCTAGTGAGCTAAAGTCGAAATGGCCTAGTGGTCAGAGCGCCTGAAGTATTTATCCGGTCAAACCTGCTCACGACCCTATTTCTTTCCCCAATAATATGTAAGTTTACAGTTCGCACCTGCGTTAAAGCATTTGATGTTATTTGTTGCACCGGACTACATCCCGAATTATAGGTCGGTTCACGGCAAGGCTTCGTCCGATAGGTGGTAACCAGCCGCGGCCTAAGCCTCCCACCAGAGTTGTGTTGCCTGTTTTGCATCACCCGTTAAATCATTTGTAAGATTTATCAGTATTTGTTAAAGTAAACGCATCTGAACAATATATTCACTGCATAGTAATTAGTCGTGTCGGTTCACCTGTATAGAGTCTGAATAGATAGCAATGACGTATCTATTTAAATATGGAAGAAGAATTCGGGGTAGTGAACAGAATTCGAGATGGCTTAGTGGTCAGAGCGCCTGGAGTATTTATCTAGGAGGCGCAGGTTTGAATTCTGTTCAGGAACGTATTTTTCCATCCACACACATTTATAACTTTACGTATCATTAGTCTAATCATGTAAACAGTTTCATTGGTAATAACAGTAATACTGGGTGTGTTTAATAAGTACACTAACAGCTTAATTAACAAATGGCTAATGTAATAAGGGCACACAGCACCACTTAGTGCTATTATTTCTAACAATAACAATAAACTTTGTATCTAATTAATATACTGAAACAGGCAGTATTCGCTATTTGACTACATTTCTATGTTATTTCACGTATTTGTGGCTATAAAAGAAATAATTGCCTCGTTGGTCTAGTGGTCCCAAGCGCGACCACTGAGCAAGAGGTCTCGGGTTCGATTCCCGGGTCGGGAAAGTAAACATTACAAGTAGATTTTGTTAACACTGCCCAATAGATCGAGTAGACGCAAACGCGGTTAATGAGTCGAGGTCCTGGGTTCAATTTCCTTTCACAGTGTAATTAGGTTTTTTTTTATAAAATCCCCTGTCCGGAGATTTAAAATACATATATGGTAAGTGGATACGCTTTACATAAGAAACACAGTTAAATAGGACAGAAATTAAAGTCACCTAACTCTACAGAAAATATAATAATTAATTATTTAATACCTTTTTGTGTACTATACTACATTCTAAAGATACCCAAACATCAAACAAGTTATGGGGGAATTAAGAAAATCACATGCATTGGATAAATATATGCATGAATATTACCCTATAACTGCCTCGTTGGTCTAGTGGACACAAGCGCGACTGCTGAGCAGGAGGTCTCGGGTTCGATTCCCGGGTCGGGCAAAGTGTTATTGAGTTTTTCTGTTGGAAAATTCTCAGTAGCAGCCCGGAGTTGGGAATTGTGCCCGGTTGATGGCAATAGGCTCACCACCTATTCCATGGGACTTAATAACAGCATTGGTGAAATGTGGGTGTACAACTGTGTATGTTCACCTCTGCCTACCCCTCCGTGGAATACAAACGTGATGCTATATGTTATAATATAAATGTTTGGGTTAACTACAATAAGGTGAACGTAATATAATTGGATTGATTTGAAATGTCAATGCTGTTGACTCGGATTTAGATAAAATAGACTAAAATTAGAACTAGAATTGTTATAATTTTAGTTTAAATAAACTTTATTCTCATAAGAACAAACGTAGTTCGCTCTTCTTCTTATCGTGTGGTTGATGAACAACCTAGTGTCAGAGTTTAAACCACCCGTAGGTTTCTGACATGGCTTTACACACCATCGAGAACATCTCTCAGGTGTGCTGGTTTCCTCACGATGTTTTCCTTAACCGTTTTTAGCAAGTGATAATTAATTTAGAATACGCACATGACTTCGAAAACTCAGAAAAGAAATGCGTGTCTTGGATTTGAACTTACGACCTCTGACTTGTCAGTCCAACGGACATACCTCTAGGCTCAACTGCTAGTTCGCTTGCTATGAGATTTAATTTTAGGCAGTAGTAAAATGTTTTGTGACCAAGAATCCAATATCAACCAACATTAAAACAAACTCAAAAACATAAATTACAACACATTTACTAACAGTCCAGATGGAAAAATTTTTTTTTTTTTTCTGTACTCTTTTAGGTGACGGCTTAAATTAGAAACATCAACGGCTTATCGTGCTCTCTGAGGCAGGGAGGGGTCTCGGTATGAAATTCCGGTCACCCATCTTAACCTCGATCGACCGATCTGTTTGGGTGTTATTTAGCCACGAGCCACTCCTTATTTTTAACGTTATTATACATAACAACCAGAATAACTCCACCAATAGAGTTTTACAATCAACCTCAAACTATGAAAGAGGTTCTTGTCTGTACAACAACACAAATGGCTTTTTGCGAAACGGACAACCGATGGTGACATTCCATAATGGCACTTGATGAGAAATGGCACAAATTCGTCAATGACACCTTGAAAACAAATTTAAAATGTTCACAGTTCATGCTAACCTCAGTCTTATGTGGTAACACATAAGAGTTATGTAGACGCAACTGATATCTTTGCTTATGTGTAATGGCGTCTTCTTCGGCCATTGCGATGACGTCATTTGCGGAGCGGTGAAATTTAATGTTGGATGTTTTTGTAAGGGATATTACTTTTTTTCTGATAGCGTAATATAAACAAAGTTTAAAAAAAAAAAAATAGCAAAAGGATTTAAAATAAAATGTTAAAGACTTACATATAGGTTTTACAGCACTAATAAATACTCCAATTAAAATTGAGTTCACTTCATTAACTGCTTGTTTCCATTTCAATCGGTTAAGTAATGTAACATTTCGCATTTTTTTTGTATAAATGTAACGTATACCAAATACGTGTCAAAATTCTACATTAAATGTTTAATATTGGGTAAGGCGTAAGTTATTATTTTGTCTAAAATGTATATGGATTTTGTCCATAATAATATTATTGCATTTATTAGGCACAAAATACTGCAGACCAATGTATTTGTAGTATGCTTCACAGTAGCTATTTGGGTAATATACACAATAAAATACATACATTTAAAACCATAAAGAAAATGTATAGAAAGGTTGATGCATTGGAAATCATAGGAAACATTAATAGATATAATCAATTTCAATCCACCTAGCATTTCTTAATAACATTAGGGTCGAGTTCCAATCAAACCGGATGCAGCTTAATACCAGTATTTTACACGGAGCAACTGCCTATCTGACTTCCACTACCCAGTTACTCGGTTACTGGGGTCCATTGTATTTCTATTAACATTAACAGATATAGTTTTGAGAAATACTATAGATTATAAATAAATAAAAAAATAGGTAAGTAAAATACGATAATTATTATCGATAATATTTTTAATTTTTTAGCATTGTTATTTTTACTATTTTTAAGATTATAAAGCAAAAATGTACCTTATAAATTTGGCATAATGAGTTATAACATTAACCAGCCATCATAATTTTATGTAAAGTGTCCGCCCTCCCTTCTTGTGGTAACGGTGATACTTAGATTCCTATGCTAATGACAAAGCGGATAAATTCAAAATCCTTCCTTGAGTTATGCGGGTGATTACTCAACGACTTTGCACACTGTACCTTTTGCGTCATTTACGTTTTGATGGTTTTAAACCGGTATGGAAATTTTAAAGGTCAAGGATTTACGGTTGCTGTATTTTTGTGGTTGATATTTACATAATTTCATTACCTGTCTGTACTGTGGTCGGCTTGCATTCTAAATAGATGCAGATGATTCGATTTTTACATAACGTAATGGTGGAAAATTTCATGTCTCGATTATGGAATGCCGTATCAGTTTTTGGGCCAAAATTACCACACCATATCACAGCGAAATTAGGTTGAAGGATACCACAATGCGATTATAGGACGCTTCGAATAAATACTATATTGATTGGTTATCAAAGCAGTGCATTTGGCATTCCCAGCTGTGAACAAATTCTACGATTTTTTATGGACATATCACATGTTAACGTATACACAATAATATCTACTTGACATAATCACCCGTTCAGAGATCACCGGTACGTGGACCATGAAGAATTTCCACCTTCCAAAAATTTGATTTCTTCAACGAAACCTTTTCTTGAGAAACGTTGGCCCGAAAGTAAAACTAACTATGCATGAAAACGAGTGTCTTACTTAAAATTTGGTGTAATATTTTTGTGTCTCTTAAGAATCTTAGTAGTTTTTTCGGCTGCATAAATGTAGGTAAATTGCACCTTCTAGCGTTCATTCGCTGTATCCGGACTCCGAAAAGTAAATGATCGCCGATGATAACAGTAATTATGCTGAGATACCAAGTCAAGTTTACGGAGGCTTTTAATGGGTAAAGACTTGCAGAGCAATATTACGTACTTAGTACCAAAAATAAATCACATGTACCTAGTAACCCAACAATAGCGTATCATTTACCTCAATTCTATTGGCGTTAATCGAAACGATAATGACTAAACAAAACACGATCGGGATTCTAATACAAATAAAACAGTGACATGGAAATTCGGAAAACAGAAAGTTAACGAAATCCAACTCCTTTTGAACCGCAAAGCAATTAATTTAAATCTGCGTAGGGTGAGGTAACCTATTTCTGGTGCGCGAAATTTTATTGGCCCATTAAATATTTCGTTTGAATAAGCGTATTGTTTGTTAATGGTAGTTAAAAAGCTGCGGTAATTGCTGATAAACGGGAAGATACCAAATGTTACCTGAATGATAAATGTTTAGATCGTGACTAAATAAATATAGATAAATCTTTCAAATGAATTTACGCATACGTAGCAAACTCTGAAGTTATTGTTTTGTGGATAGTATGAACCTACGGCTTCAGAATAAATATTAACGCATGTATAGCGACCTCTAAAGCTATAGTTTTTAAAATAAGGACTGACTGAATATATAGCGTTGACGTCACTAGAAGACGCATTAAAATGTTGAAGAAGAAGTCTGTAGACCGTCATTATGAACTTCGAATCACACTAGTGCGACGGGACTAAGTATCGACACGAGTTTAGTTCGACAACACAGTGCTTCGACAGAACATAACTGCCACAGAACACTGCTCTGATGAACAATACTTCGACGGAATAATACTTCGACATATACTATTTCCAAAGACACAAGTGCAGAGGTAGCCTAAATGGTATGACTGTGGACACGTACGAGGTTTCAAATGCGAATTCAAAGCTCTCATCTCTGATATTTTGTAAGCCATGTGCGTATTTTATTTAATTATCACCTGCTCCGTGCTTTGGACAACACTTAAAGCCGAACGTTAGCCTGCTCCTGATCTCGCTCGAATCGTATCAGATCTGACTTCCATCGGACTATGAAAGTGATTGAACAGACAGTGCATCTGTGTTTGCAAATTTAAGGAATCTAGGTAGGAGAGATCGCGTTGAGATTGGCCGTTGATCGACCGACATTCGGTCAAGAGGACATTATTAATATATAGAAACGTTGAGTAGGTATAATAAAACAAGATCACGATCTAAATCATATTATATTTAGCTTTTGCATAAATATTATAAAATTAACTATAGGTATAATATAATAAAGCACAAATCATTCATTTTAAAGACATTTACTTATTTATGTTATATACGCTAGTCCACTCAGGAAAGAGATTGTATTGATATTATTTTTTAAAGACAAGTGTTTAAACAACCTTTAGTTGTGTTTTTGTTCCTTTTTTCTGCCAAGTTTTTTATCTGGGCTTTAGTCCTCTTAATCCCGTATTCTGTAGTTTATAGATCCTTTTTTATTTCTTTAATTGTTTTAAAAATATCAATTTTTTATTCTGATCGGGAAGGGTGTTCTTCCTAGAATTTTTTATGGATGGAATTTGATTAACTCGGCAACCGACCCTAATTCCGTATGTTTTACATGTGTAATTTTTTTTAGGTTGTAGAATTAACTGATATGTATACTTTGAAGCGATGTGTATAAGAGAACCTTTTGTGAACCACTAACCACCAACACACATTGTCTTTCATTCCGAATTTTCTTTTCGCTAGAGCAATTTTCGGTTTTTTCGCAGGATAAGATGTTCAGTGCTTATCCGATTTTGGTTTGTAGTGTTAGGTGGTGAAATCTAAACCGGTTTATGTTCTAATTACATTTATTAAATTATTATAAAACAATTCAATCACTTCACAACCCGTTTTATGAAATCCCTTGTTACCCCTAAGACAAAACACACATGTAAAGATAATTATGAAAAACTGTTTCTGTTATGTAAAATACTCCCTGTTCACGAAAGGGTCAAATACTTGATAGTTATTGAACGATTTTAAAATGATAGCAATAAAATAAAAGTACAAAATATTTCCAACACAAGATGTGTAACAGAACAGAAAGTGGTCCGTCAACCAATAAAGAATTATTATGGTAAGAGAAACAATAAGTATATGACCCCTACGTTATATAATAGTAATGATTGGCTAAGGAAAATCACAAATAAAACAAGTAAATTAACCTTAAAAAATAAGTTACTTACCAATTCCAATATAAATTTGAATTGATAACGACTATAGATTTACCTATTAAGTTGCTACCAATTAAACTATGTTCTATGTTATGTTAACCTAAACCATATGTTAATTGGGCGCTATTCCCGCCGACAAACTGACATACAGTTTGGTGGGTTTAATTATTTTGTATGATGTGTTCGAACCAATAAATGCTTTAATTATTATTATTATTAATTAATTAATTAACAACGTTTACGCGCGTAACGCTATTGTCAGAATGAAAACAAGTAGTGTGGGGATCAACGACGCCACGGAGTACCATAGACTATAGCTGCCGAATGAGATAGCAATGACGTCGCCAAAAGACGTATTAAAATGTGTACGAACAATTCGCGGTGAGCAGAGGACGAGATGGCTTAGTGGTCAGAGCGCCTGGAGTATTTAACCGGGAGGCGCAGGTTCAAATCCTGCTCGCGACCGTATTCTTATTCCATTTAATTTTATAACTTTAGACTTTGCTAAGCATGCGTTAATGCTTTTCAAAGATTTATCTTTAAAGATATTAATCCTTCTTCACAAGTATTTCATTTTGAACAAAATTGCCCTTCAAGTCATTTCATTTCAATGAATAAGTATCTTATAGTATTAAAATAACTGCGCAACAAAATAATGATCAAGAACCACGCGCGCAGTTATGCAAGGCGGGCGGTCTTGAGAGGAGATGGCGCTGGTGGAATATATTTTAGCAGGCTTTTTCTTCAAATTGACACGGCTAAAACCGCGGGACACAGCTAGTTTATAATATTAGTATGGATTAGTGTGCATGTAAATTCTTCTATCTGAGTTACATACCTAATTATCTTCGTAATATACGCTAGAGATATTATCGTTGAGTTTTTAAAAGTTTGTGTTTACATGTTTGTGGTTGTGACTGTACACACCTGTGTACGAATATAAGAAAATAATAATTTACGTTGTACACACACGTTAACAAACGAAAAAATACCGTGAGGAAGTATTAAACATTATAATGTGTGTCTAGTTTTATCTGTAATCTTTAGTCCAAAGTTGCGTTGCCTACCAACCTACCGTGGTTACAAATAAGGACGGAGCAGAACTTATTTTTGGGAGGATTATTTTCCCCTAGTATTGCAGGTCGATCGAGATTAAGCTGCGCTTACCGCGGTCGGCCTGTAGATTGGTGACCTTTCCGTTCCACGGAGAGCACGTAAACCATCGGTCCTGGTTGTCTAATTAAAATCTATGACAGCCGTTATGTGTAGTCAGAGGTCTGAAAGTCTGACAACCAGTCATACCACGAGATATCGTGTTACCCAGTGAGATATTTGGTTGTGGAGGTCAGATAGGCAATCGCTCCATGTAAAATATTGGTATTAAGATGCATCCGGTTTGACGGAAAGCCGACCCCAATGTAATTGGAAAAAGGCTAGGTAGATTGAGTATTGACTATATTTTTATTTTGCTATTTGTAACTAAACATGTATATAAACAAAAAAAAAACAACTTATATTATAAAAGCTATTAATTTCTCAGAATATCAACACCTGGTATTTTTTAACCATGCCCTTGTGCCGTCCTCGAATCCACCCTTTACAACAAACGATGACATAAATTCCAAGGTACAGTATTTACCATTATAATTTGTGTTGGGCGCCAAGCCGCCATTTGTCTCGCTAAGCTCTGAGTTACCGACACAATGCGAGCCGCAAGAGCGCGCCTTAAGACGTAAGGATTTAATTTTGAAACTTTCTTGAACACTTACCTGCCGATATTGTCCTTGGTTTGAATTTTGCTTGCTGTGAAGTGTAAACGCGATTTCTGAGCTGCCTAATATTGTTGGTTCAAGAAGTTTTATGTAATTTAATCAATAGATTCCATAGGCGTGCATTACCGGTTCTTTTCTTTTTGGTTAGGGTCAAATTAAATTCTCTACTCTATCAAAATGTTAGTTATGATTGAAGATTACAATATTGAAACAAAGGGATCCTAAATAATTATGAATGGTAAAATGTGGAAGTGCTTTTCAGTAGCATTATGATAATAATATTTAATATTATCCCAGGAGAATTAACTGTCCAGAAATTTAAAATAAAGCTAATAGCCTGACATATACAAAACTCTCTTAACAAAATAATTTTTTAACAAAAAAAAAGAACAGACTCCAAAAATCTTTCTGCTATGTAATAATGCACTAAAAATTAAAAAAATAATTGCATTATTTACTTACTTCAATTTACATACATTTTTTTTATTATTCGGAATAAAATCAATTTATTAGGACAATAATTTACAAGTATTATTATTTTTGGAGTCTGTGCCCCCCAAACTATAAGAATATTTAGGAAGTTTCCTAGAATTTGCAAAGTATATTTAAAGGTAAATTAACCATCATTATTATTACGATAATATAACAATACATAATTGAACCTATTTAGAAATGAACATAACTGCCTAAAGCGACAGCTTAGTTACGTAATACGCTACTTCATGGATGTACTTACATGTTTGTTATCCTTTGCTGGCACCGACTCCAAAAATAATAATAATTGTAAATTATTGTCCTAATAAATTGATTTTATTCAGAATCCTCTAATTTAAAAAAAAAATTGTATGTAAATTGAAGTATGTAAATAATGCAATTATTTTTTTACTTTTTAGTGCATTTTTAATTAACAGAAAGATTTTTGGAATCGGTTCTTTTTTTTTTTGTTAAAATTTTTTTTATTTATTACTCTTTAGTGAATCTTGCGTTCCATAACTGATTTATCGGAAGTGAATATGGATAGACCTACTCAACGCGCTGTCCATATGAGACGGGCCCATTTAATTGAGACTAGCAAAGAAGGGGAGAGACGCCTATATCAAAGTAGGAAATCTAGATCTAAGGCCATTTCAAAAGAGAGTAGTGAACTGCGTAAAACAAGATGAAATTAATAAAAACAAAAAATTAAAATCTGACCAGCCTATGTTACTCACGGGACAATGTAAGGATTCTAACGATACCCCATACATCGATATCAGGTCAGGCATTTAGAAGTTATAGTGGAATAGGTAAAGAAACTCACAAACATACTTGCATATATACTTAGATACACTCCTTTTTTGGGCAGTCGTGTAAAAAGAGACGTTTGAGATTGCGGGCTTACACTAAAAAATATTAAAATTAACAAAAAAAAATTACGGTGTTCCGGTGCTTACTTTCCGGTTTCATCATCATCATCTGATGATGAAGCTGGAAAATAGGCAGTTCATTAGAACTATTCTAGAGACCGTAAACACCACTGGAAAGTCACAAGAAAGCAAAATACATCATTTCGTTTACTTGGACGACGTATTATTTTTCAGTTATATTGATTTAAATACCAAAATACCAAACCAATTTTCATAAAATTTCAATGGGACCAATCTGAAAGTAAATCCTTTCAAATAATAAAATAATTTCCCAAATCGGTTGATAAACGACGGAGTTCTGAGGTAACAAACATAAAATACATGAAAAATAAATAAAAATACAACCGAATTGATAACCTCCTCCTTTTTGAAAGTCGGTTAAAAATAGAATAATTTTAGCTTACTTACTTGGTAATTTAATAATCAGCAGGTTTATAGTTCAGTTTAATTTTATATTATCTTTAATAATCTTGTTTGAAATTATCACATGTCTACTGTAGGCGAGATTTATGCTAATAACTAGTTTTATATGTTTAACTTTTGTAATATTATTTCCTGGACTCCTACGATTCCTTGTGTCGTGGAATGTAGTTTGTCTCAATCTGCAGATAGGGGAGTTTTATTGCTATAATTATAAATGTGGGACACGTTTGATGTCTTATTTTTGTTTTAGAAGTTCTTATAATTGGTTCTTTGATTACCTTGTTTACTGCTTAGTTTTATCACATTTTTACTTTTGTCTAATTATCTCGCTTAAGCTCACGCTTTTAACTCATTAAGGTAGGCAGAAACTGTAGCCACCTGCTACGATTTTACATGACAACTCAAAAAAGGAGAGTAATGTTTTTAAGGGTCATGTATGTATGATAGTATGATTGTGAGTTTCCTTATACCACCATAATTTCTAAATGCCTGAGCCGATTAAGTTGTATGGGTTATCGATAGAATCCTTAAATAATCCTGGGTAACATAGCGCTTGTTGGAATCCTGCTCACGACGGAATTTTTCTTTCCACAAACATTTATAACTTTAAAGATGGCTACACAAGCGGTAAAGCGTTTGAAGGATTTATCTGTAAACGATTTTAACTTAAATCGTAGCAGGTGGCGTTCGTAGCTTGATTCACGTTTCTATCTAGCTAGCCATACGCGTCGATTATCTTTCTCAAATCTTCTTAGCCTTAATCCTATGTAGATCCCAACTTTAATACTAAAATCTTTAAACAAAATGCAGCCAACAATTTCTGCCACTAGACACAGGATAAAAAACAACTCCGAACAGTCCTGCCACCGTCAGTCACAGCCTATGCAAATGGGGTATACTATATGCACATATGCGAACAAAAGTCGGGGCTTATACAAACCAGTCGCGACCACACATCTGCATTGGTAATTTGGTTTTGGTATTGCTGTGTTATTTTGGGTTCTTTGCGTTATTTTATTGTTGGAACTGTTTTTTTTTTTTGTATAATTTCTTTCGTTAGACACATTCATATTAATTATTGTTCATGGCAATGTCGCGAGTAAAAATGTGTCGAATTTGACTCGCGACATCGCCGCGGGCTCAGCTCATGACTAAGGGTTTGAATTCGAAACTAGTCGGGCAATACCGAAGAATGCAAGTGAGTAATAACCGTTGAACAATAATTAATATGTTGGAACTGTGATATTTTATCGTGTTTTTAGTGATTCCGAGTTGTAATGAGTCTGTACTAGGAGTTGCGAATTTAGTTCTGGGAACTTGTATGTAATTGTTCCAGGTCTGGGAATGTAAATATGTACCTTCGTTAATATAAAAACATTATCAGATGGGTCTGCACTACTAACTATAATAAACTAAACGTTATGCTTACATTTTAGAAATTGCCACGTTGGTCTAGTGGTCCCAAGTGCGGCTGCATGAGAACGTCGGTTGGATAGCCAGTTGGTATTGCGTTTTTCTGTTGAGGAATTCTCAGTAGTAGCAGCCCAGAGTTTGCAATTGTGGGTGTACACCTCTGCCTACCTCTGCCGGAAATAGGCGCGATGTTAAGTGTCACTTTTTCAGAAACATGTTAGTAAATTTATCTTTTAGTACTTTAGCATGCCTAAATGACGTCAGTTTTTTTTTACGTTCGATAGCTGTGCGCGCGACTCCGTTCGCGTGGATGTCGTAATTAACTAATGTTCGACATGATTCTTTAAATTGGCGTAATTTTTTAATTTATCAACCGATTGCCATGGCACAAACACTCAGTGTTAAGTGAAGCTTACCACAATATACTAGTGAAAACCACATCTAAATCGGATAAGCCGTTTCTGAGATTAGTGTGCACAACGGCACAGACAAACACACAAAGAGGTAGACAGACAAAGAGACAAAAATTCTAGCAATCATTGTTTTGGGTGTTATTTGCGTTGATAAAGGTCCCAATAATATTTTTCTCATATATCTTCCTTGTACAGACAGCGATCCGTTACATTTTTATTATATGTATTGATGATGATGATTGATAATTTATGATTGATTTACCTATAAGTGTACACAACTATTCATCAATAAGCTTATTTTATTACTACTTAAGATTAAAAGACATTCACTAGACCATAAAAAATAATTATAATCTGTGTAGAAGACGCGCAAAATAGATGTTGACAATCAGTTTTGATGCTCTAACCACGACAGCATACAAAGTATCAATTCCTAGTATTGAATTGCTTCCAATGGCACCACGGGACACTGAAATGGGTTTCAATAAACGTTATAACGTTGCGTACGAACGGGACTATTGCCGATAACCATTGCAATTTCACGGCAGGCATATGCTGTGGGACGATTTTTATAATGACCTGGGAGCTTACTCTAGAAAATAATTCCGCTCGATTGACATTGGAAATATTATGTCAGTTCGTACTTTTAAATCCCAAAATGTCTAAAAAATAATTATAGATTCGGGATAATATGAAGACAAAATGCTTTAAAAAATAGGTAACGGTAAATTTATTTTAAAATTATGCGTTGTTTTTGGCGTCCATTTAATATTGGAATTGGATTGGAATTGTATTAGTTTCAAGAGTAACCACTGTAACCACTGGTTGTGGGAATATTTTTCTAGGGTTTTCCCATCAGGGGATCCATCTGCTCGGTTGCCCCCTATCCCATGAAAAAGGGTTATTTTAATAATACTTCTTGAAGATTTGAAACTACGTGTTATAAAATAGTTGTAGACAACAGGAACGAGAAATAATATAAGATTTTATGCTAAAGGGCGTTAACCGGCGTTAAAATGCGTCCAGTGGTGCATAGGGTCCGCAGCCTCCGATAGCAACAAAAACTTCAGTTGACCCAGTCGGGTTGTTCCTATACTCCTTCAACGTATAGTAAAAACTTAAAATAAACACAGTCGCTAAAAATAGAACTTACGTTAACGTTGATGTGTGTGCGTATTACATAACTAAATGATATAGGTGTATATGGACCTATATTATTTAGTTATGTACCTATGCTAATAAAATATGTAACATAAAAATAGTCTGCATATCACCATTGACCGGGAAAAGCAGAAAGAGGGAAGGGAGGTCTTTGCTCTGCAGTGGGACAGTATGGGCTAATAATAATAATAGTTGGGATAGCATGACGGTTTTTCGCTAACAATAGTGATCGGTCCACATTTTGATAATCACTATGTTGCTTTATAAATACCATTTCTTCTTCAATTTAAGAGCTTGTCAGTGGGGCAGCCGACATTGTTTTCTATCGTCTGCTTTAATTTTGAACTTTTGATATTGTAAAACTCAATTATTAGATATAGTTTCTATTCTACTCCTTAAACATTTATTCATACAACTTGCTTCTTTTCGTACAATAATGACTCAGCAGCCTGTAAGGAAAAACATATTTCGTACGAATGAAAGAATTTCCTTATCATGATACGAATAATTCGTGAGTAGAACTAAACACAATAGGTACACAATATTGTTAGGAGGGGTCACACCATTTCTTGAACATAATTTTTTTTTTTTTTTTTGTGATATGCCGTCTAAATTGAGGAGCTTTAAACACCTGGAACAAAGCTGTGATGATTTAAGGCTAAGCTATGGTTGCATCTGCGGGTAATATGACCAGCCCACTGACACATCAGCTTACTAGTTCTATGGACTATGTCGTTTTTTTTATGGTGTAGGTCGCATCCGAGCAGACGGCTCGCCTGATTGTAAGCGATTACCACCACCCATGGACACCCGCAACCCCAGAGGAGTCGCAAGTGCGTTGCCGGCCTTATAGAGCGTTTCGGCCTCCGGTACACTCACTCACTTGGCGAAACACAACGCAAGCGCTGTTTCACGCCGGTTTTCTGTGAGGCGGTGGTATCAATCCGGTCGAGCCGGCCCATTCGTGCCGAAGCATGGCTCTCCCACGGTGGAAAAAATTCTGAATGATCTGATTCTGTACTTTGGTTTTCTATGAGACCAAAAATCTGCCTAGCCTATTCCCAATGACATTGGAGTCGGCTTCCTGTCAAACCGGATGCAGCTTAATACCAATATTTTACATGGAGCGACTGCCTATCGGACCTCCACAATCCAGTTACTGGTCCGATATCTTGTATAACTGGTTGTAGAACTTTAAAATTGGTTCGTTGGTCAAGTGGTCCCAAGCGCGACTGCTGAGCTCGAGATCCTTGGTTCTATTCCTGAGTTGTGATTTGCTGTTAAGAAAGAAAATCTCAAGAACAGCCCGGGTCTCAAAATTGTGCACGATAGGTGGCAATAACCTCACCACCTGTTGTTACATGCGAATTAATTACAGCATTGGTGAAAGGTGGTTACTCTTTCGGGAATATAGGCGGGATCTTACAATATGTTTATTTTCATTAATGCATTGCTTTTCATTTATGAACATGCACCTTGCGTCTTACGAAACGTACAAATGTCTTCAGTCCCTAATGCAGATCCGGATAAAGACTTCACCGTGACAACCCTGCGTCGTTGGCTCGGGTCCAAGTGACCGCCACCGCCGTTTGTGTTACATCTATGTATTGGGTTTACATTACGTAACATGCTCTTTTTTGGCAGACCCTAGTGCACTAGGCAAATTGATTTTTTAGAGGTGCTGGTTTTACTAGGTTAGGTTTCGAAGTGGTTACGTTAATTGGTAGAAAAAAAAAACTAGAACTGACTTCAAGATTAGGTATATCTACATTAACAAACTTAAACTAAAAAGTTTGATGACGGTAACCACAAACCAAAAGGTCATCGTATATATTATATACTAGCTGTGCCTGCGACTCCGTCCGCGTGGATGTTGTAAATTAACATAATTATGTTCGACGTGATTCTTTAAATTGGCATAACTTTTTTATTTATAATCCGATTAAGTGAAGCTTACCACAACCTATTAGTGAAAGTAAACCACATCTAAATCGGATAAGCCGTTTCTGAGATTAGCGTGCACAAACGCACAGATAAACAGACAGACAAAAATTCTAACAATCATTGTTTTGGGTGCTATTTGCGTTGATAAAGGTCCCTATTTATAATAATATTTTTTATCATATAACTTCCTTGTACAGACAGCGATCCGTTACATTTTTATTATATGTATAGATGTATTACGTATATATTTATTGATTAAGTTTCGATGAAATTTATATGGAACTATCTCTGAAGTAAGTCTTACCAAACAGAAAAAGAATCATCAAAATCAATTCTTAATTGGCGGCATAATCACGTAACAAAACATACAGTCGAATTGAGAACTTCCCGCTTTTTGAAGATTGTTAAAAATGACCATGGTTTCTCTGTCTTTTGGCTGGTTTTGGTTTACTATATACATAACATTAGCATCACGCCTGTATTCCCGGAAGGGGAAGTGTAGGTGTACATCTCTGTGTACACAGTTGTACACCCACATTTCACCGATGCTGTTATTTAGTTGTCGTAATGCTATAAGTGTGGGTGTACAACTATGTTCACTAATTTCTATTTTTCATCGAAACATTGAAAAAATAATAGACAAGAACGGGGCTTGAACCCGCGACCTTTGACGTTCCGTGTCATCACTCTGCCAATTGAGCTACCTTGTCGTGTTCAAACCTATTGAATTTTCAATCCTCTTTGTATACGTCTTAAGGAGACGCCTGGTGATATTTATCTAGCAATCATTTACAGATACACTAAACTCAGCGTTACCACTTTGAAGTTGGAAATAGCCGAACAACATCCTAATCCTTTATAAATTGTATATTTAAATTTAACAGATCATGCTAAAAATTAGAGCGGATAAAATTCTTTTATTGTACACAGTAGAAAGGCTGCTAACATTTTCGTAATTCCGATATTTTACAACTTTTTACGAAATAAATTGTACGAAGTATTTATCCTCTTTCGCTATTTGGGCAATTTTCTGTTCCACTTTTTAATAATTTCACTAATATTATTGGCAGGTGACTCAATCATTCACCTCTTCTTGAAAAATTTTGAGCATAATTGAGAAAAAACGAAGACTAAGCAAATATAATAATTTTATTCAAATTCTTTAATTTCATAGAAATAATGTGCACGTACTAATATTTCCTTTACACTTGCTAGGCCAATTTAATCATAATATTAGTATAATATAATATCATAAACAATAACAAAACGGCTAGAGTTCCATTCCAAAAACAGCTGTGTAAGGCTTTTCGCTCTATTGGTCCTAAACAAGAAAAATAATTGCAACATCGACCCAATTGTCGCCAGTTCATATAAGAGTTTGAAAATATCTTAGAGTATTAATAAGATAAGCTGTATGTTATTAGCAATTTATTTTATTTGTATTTTTTTTTTGTTTTTTACATTTATTATATTCGTAATATATCGTAAAAGGCGCAGCCGACACAATAATGATACATCAATATCATCAATTAATTAAATACATTAGAAATTTTTATTCAATTACAATTAATGAGAAGAATGAGAATATTTTGGTTTACATTTTATCACGAAAATGGTTATAACAATCCTTATTATAGGCTAAACTTAAACCCTTCAATGTGTAAAAATATATGTTTGTGGAATCAACAGCTTAACCTGTGCATTGTAGTTGCCTTAATATAACGGTACCTTTATTTTAAAATTAAGCGTTCACAATCTGAATTTCAAAAAATAGTTATTGTGTCCGAGATTTGACATAATTGACACAAAGTTTTCCAATTTCTGATTGCTTAGAGCGATAGTGATCTTAGATCGTGGCCATAAGATTTAAAATCTCGTAAAAGCGCTCTATACTAGCGCTTGATACTCACAATAGTAAGGGGACTATCACATTGTTTTTCTTACAAAGGAACAAAGAACTTTGTCGAGTCAAAGGCGGGCAAACAGTCGTGTAATGACAGCTACGTTAAGGGGAGACTACAAGGAAGTTAGTTTGGCACAATGCCGATATTATTGTATATAGTTATTAGTAAGTTGAATGTATTGTTGTTGATATTATTATTATTTATTTTCTATGTGGATGAATTGGAACTAATTAAGGCAAAGTTACAGGTCAAACCGTGTGCCACGCGCGTGTTCAGGTGGTGAGGACTACGTTTAAGTTCGAAAATAGTCGGGCAATACCGAAAAAATCATACCAGTAAGCAATAACTAGTACGTAATAGACCATAGATTAAATATTATAGTTTAGTTTGTGCCTTCTTGTGCCGCCTTAGATTACAATGGTGGCACAGAACTGTTATATTATGCTACATCCATGACATAATAACAATTGCGAAAAATATGGTATAGAAAAATGCTTTGTTTTGCTTTTTATTGTATTAGATTTATAGTTAAGGTTTATAAGTGTTTTTACTATAATGATTTGAATGAAACACCTTTTAATTTAGTAAATCAGCAAACCTTTAATTTGGACAGATCAAGTACACCAATAAAAAATATCGAGTTGACCATATGATTTTCGTGTAACGAAACCATAGCGCGATTCAGGCGGACGGTACAACGCCATCTAGTTAGAAATTTGGAACAAAATTTTATTTAACAGTACAAACTTGTACATACCGCCCACCAAGGACATAATGATATGTCCTTCACCACACAAAACCCGCCCACCATGCGGTCAGGGGCCAAATGAGCTACAAATAACTATTTTTAAACAATTCTAAATTAGACAGGCAAACTACCTTTTTTTTTTATATATATTCTTAGGCACTACTTACAATACTTTGTGGACTGTATAACTAATTAAAAAAATTCACAATATAACAAAATTTGTTACAACAAATAAAAACTAAACAAAACGAGACACTTGTATTAATTTGCAACTGGCAACATGCACAGCTTTGAAATAGGTCGTTTGATAAACGATCCATTGTACCTGAGAGTCACAACTCTTGTTATTTTATCTAAACCAGGGTGCTTGTCTGTAACCTTGCCCAAAAGCCAACGGGCAGGAGGCAAGTTATCCTCTTTTACTAACACTATATCTCCGATATTTGGTTCTGGAGTGTTCTTAGTCCATTTATGACGCTGCAATAAATGAACTAAGTACTCATCAGACCATCGTCTCCAGAATTCCTGCAACATGCGTTGTGTGACGTGCCAACGTCTAAGGTTGCTAATCTGAGAAGTTTCATAATTCCGCTCAGGCACCGCTATTAGAGGCTCACCAATTAAGAAATGACCTGGTGTTAAAGGGGTGGGATCCATAGAATTGTCAGGCAACACTGATAACGGCCTAGAATTGAGACACGCTTCCACCTGGCACAAAAGTGTCGATATTTCTTCGTACGTAAGTGTAGAAGGGCCTATAACACGTCTTAGGTGTAATTTGGTCGATTTCACCCCGGCCTCCCATAAACCACCAAAATTAGGGGAATGAGGCGGAATGAAATGCCAAGTAGTGCTGTTGTTGCATAACCATTCTCTTATCTCTACAGCCACGGATGATTTCTCCGCAGCGACTAAATGTTGAAGCTCCTTGGACGCGCCGACAAAATTCGTTCCATTGTCGCTCCAAATCTCACTAACAAAACCTCGCCGAGCTACAAATCTTTTAAAGCCCGCAATGAAACCTTGAGATGTCAAATCACTGATGGCTTCCAAATGAATAGCCTTGGTCACCATGCATACAAAGACACAAATGTATCCCTTGTATGATTGGTGACCTCGACCTTTTGACGTTCGGATGTTGATGGGGCCAGCAAAATCAACGCCAATACGTAGGAATGCTCTTGCTGGAGTGACTCTACTTGACGGTAACTGACCCATAAGTGGGGTTTGAGTGGATGCTGAATACCGCCTGCACTTAACACATTTGTGTACGTGAGCCTTGACCTTTGTTTTGGCGGAAAGGATCCAATACCTAGTACGCAGATGGCTCAACATTAGTGTTGGTCCTCCATGTAAAGTTTTCTTATGGGCTTCATCAATCACAAGATTAGTGAAATGATTGTTAGGTGGTAAGATGATGGGATGTTTCACAGCTTCATTTAAATTAGCGTTTTGAACGCGTCCACTGACACGGAGAATACCTTCATCATCGATAACTGGACTTAGACTTTTTAGTTTACTTTTTGCTTTCACGCATCCTGTCTTCCTTATATCCTTCATATCTTCATAAAACTCTTGCTTCTGAATGTGTTTTATACATGTTTTTGTTGCTTCTTGTATTTCCTCTTTGGTTAAATATCTTCCGAATTTCTTTTCACCATGTAATCGTTTCTTCCAACTCAAAACTCTTCTACAGTACGCTATAACCCGAACTAACTTTTGTAATGTCGAATACTTTGTCCAGATTGGATCCTCCTGCGGAGGTTCAGTTACGACATGAACCTTGATTGATCTTTGCTCCGTGCTGACAACAATTGACTTTGGTCTTGTGTATTCTATTGTTTCATCACGTAGCCATGAGGGTCCTTGACTCCACAAAGAGTTACATACAAGTTCTTGTGGTGTTAAGCCTCTGGATGCAAGATCTGCTGGGTTATGCGTTGATTGGACATGAGCCCAATGTGAGTTGTCGAAGTGAGAGAGAATAGTAGAGACTCTGTTTCCAATGAAAGTAGTCCAGTGACTTGGATGTTTACTGAGCCATGCCAAAACCACCGTAGAGTCACTCCAGGCGTGTATTTGGGGGGCTGAGATTCCCATTACTTTTGCGACTTCAGAAATGAGTTCAGACAGCAAGACTGCTCCCATCAGCTCCAAACGCGGTATTGACTGCTGCTTGACTGGCGCAACCTTAGTTCGAGAGGTGATTAAACTAACATGAATATTTTTGTGGGCATCAATGACTCTAACATACACTACAGCGGCATAAGCAGCCATCGATGCGTCGCAAAACCCATGTAACTCTACCCATCGATCATCAGCTCTTGTGTTAACCCATCTGGGGATGCTGAACTTGTTCGTCTCTACAAGATTTGCACGGTAAGTTTCCCATTCTGTTAATAGTTCCGGCGTTAATTCTTCATCCCATTCCTGACCTGAAAGCCAAAGCTTTGAATGAAGATCTTGGAAGTAACAATGCAAGGTGCTACCCAACCAAGAGGATCAAACAGACGGGAGATGTCAGCTATTACCTTTCTCTTGGTGATTGGAGTCTGCTGTGAAGCGAGTTGTACTGAATATTTAAATTCATCACTCTCACGATCCCACGAAATTCCTAAAATTTTCATAACTGAATCCAACTTAATATTCTTTCCCTGATTCTCTTCCCCTTCTTTCTTCTGGTTTACCTTTGTTTCAGAATATCCTTGAATTCTCTTGTTTAATACATCGCAATTGCTAACCCATTTCTGTAATTGAAAGTGACCTTTGGTAAGTAATTCTGTTAATTTATTATGTATGTGTAATCCTTCTTGGACTGTCTGACACCCTGTCATTAAATCATCTACGTAAAACTCATTTTTTATGATTTCAGATACTTCAGGATAACTTCCACCTTCATCGACAGCCACTTGCTGTAAGGATTTTACTGCAAGGTAAGGAGCCGCTGCTGTACCAAATGTAACTCGTACTAATTTGTATTCTTTGATTTCAGATGCTGGATCATCGCGCCACAGTACTCGCTGATAATCTGCATGTTCAGGAGAAACTTTCACCTGTCTGTACATTTTAATAATATCAGCACAGAGACTTATCGGGTGCATTCTCCATTTCATAATGATGTGTCGTAAAGGAGGTTGCAACATGGGACCAACCAAGAGATCATCGTTCAGAGATACTCCATTGAACCCCTTCATTGAAGCGTCGAACACTATTCGAACCTTGGTTGTGGTTTTATCTTCACGTACCACGGCGTGATGCGGCAAATATACAGCAGTATTCTTATTACGCTCATCACCGGGTACAGGCTCCATGTGACCAAGGTCGATGTATTCTTGGAACACTTCGGAGTATCGTGCCTTAAAACTTGGATTCCTCTTGAATTTGTTTTCAAGAAGATGAAATCTTTTTATTGCAAGATCTTTAGACCTTCCGTATTGACACTGCGGATCTTGATCGCGAAAGGGAAGATTAACTACATAGCGACCTTCATCACGGTAAGTAGTCTGACAATAAATATTTTCACAACGTTGCTCCTCATCAGAGAGGATCCTTTTATCAGGGATAGTAGACTCTATTTCCCAGAACTGTCGCAAAATTGCGTTGTCATCAGCCTGATCTGAACTGCTGTGAATGACGTGATGACAATGAATAGAGTCACTGCTCGATGAGATCTGGCCAGAAAGAATCCAACCCAGGGCAGTATTCTGAGCTACCGGTAAGTTTGGTGGACCTTTAATTAAACCATCTCTAAGAACTTGGCCATATATCTCAGCACCAAGTAAGATATCTATCTTGCTTGGCATATGGAACTCTGGATCAGCCAAAGTTATCTCTTTTAGCTCGGGCCAATTGAACTTCTCTAATTTCTCTGAGGGTAAAAGCGACGTAATGGTACCTAATACGAAAGCATTAACTTGGACACAAAAGTTTGGATCTAAGCGCGAGTGAATAGTCAACGTGACTGTAAACCTAGAAGCAAAGGCGCTCCTCTCGCCACCTATTCCAGATATTACCGACTTGGTCGGCTTCTTCTTAAGTCCGAGTAGCTGCACTGCTGATTCTGCTATAAACGATGCCTGAGATCCCTGATCCAATAGCACTCTCAGCAGTTGTGTAGAGCCACTTCTTGTCTGTGCTTTGACAAGAGCAGTAGCCAACAAAACTTGAGTAGGTACTGACCCCTTAGAAAAATGTGAAACTATATTTGAAGTTGATGGTTCGCCTGCTGATAGCGATGCCTGAACGCTAGATACCGCTGATTTAACATCAGTTACTGCATTTGAACTTTCATTAACGACGGTTGAGTTTGAGACCGAGTTGGGATGTAATAGTGAGTGATGTCTCCGTTTACATATACGACACGACGTATTTTGTCGACAAAATTTAATGGAGTGATTCGCGTTTAAACAATTGTAACATAAGCGCCTGGTTTGTGCAAAGTTATGACGAGAGTCGTAACTCTCTTTGGCAAATTTCTTACAATTAAAAATTTTATGGTTTTCTTCACAGAATGGACAAGTAATGGTTGCATCGGCCTTATTGTCGATACTAACAACATGATGAACTTTTGGCTTATTAATTATGCTGACATTAGGTTTAGGTCTACTTGATTTAGTATCTAAAAACTCAAGCGCACGAAATCTAGATTCCAAGAAACCCTTGAATTCCGAAAGCACGGGTAATTCATCCTTGGTGCTAATTTGAGTCTCCCATTGTTTCCGTGATTCAGAATCAAGTTTCGAACTAATTATGTAAATGATCAGGATGTCCCACGTGCTAACATCAATTCCGAGATTTTTTAGACCATTTATACATTCAGTTGTGGTATCCAGTAAACCCTTAAGACTATTTGAGCATTCTGTGACATTAGACTGACTCAGTAAGCGCTTTAATAAACAGTTTGACATAAACCGCTTATTATTGTATCTACTATGTAGCAACGACCAACATTCTTTGTAGTTATCTGAAGTAACCGCAATGTGTCTGACGAGTTGATCTGCTTCTCCCGACAATAAGCCCTTCAAATAATGCATCTTTTGGACATCTTCTAAACTATCATTTTTATCTATTAACGATGTGAATAAATCATTGAATGTTGTCCATTCCGCATAGTTGCCAGAAAACTTTGGAATAATTATTTTTGGTAATTGAACACTATTAGATATTGTGTGGTCGACATTTGTCTTTGGTTTTTGTTCTGAATGGTAATTGTTAAATTTATTTAAAACCTCTTTCAAGTGAGTTTTGTGAATAATAAAAACTTCCTCAGTAATATCATAAACATCATCTACAAAATACCTATCCGATTCAAGCTGTGCGTCTGTAGCATTCTGTATAATGCTATTATGAGTTGAAGAGAATTCTTTCCACAAAGCTTCAAGTGATTCCAATCTAGTTTCAACATATGTTTTAGTAACTCTGTCCTTAGGCGCTTTTTTAAAGTTAATCTGAGCCTTTTCAATAAGAACCCTTTTATTATTCTGTAATTTATACATAGCCTCCATAATTATATATATATTTGGTACAAAATTAGAAGAAAAATCTTAAAAATGCAAATACTCACGTTAACAAGAAGTTACAAATGTCAAAGTTAAAATTTCTACCAAAGACAAAATTAAACACGTTGTTAACCCCGTTCCATAAATTCACTGTTTTAACTTTCTATATTATCTAGATACATAGACAAATATTACAATTTTGACCATTACAATTACTTTAAATTATGTAGTAATCTACTAAAGTCCAATATTACACCTTTCAACACGAATTTCTTCTATCTTGAGAAAGCCTAACTTGCAATAACAATAAAATGTACTCACGATTTTTTGTCTTCAACAAACCGCACTTCACTACCACTGACTCCGTTCTCCGCTGAGACTGCGTTGCCCAAATGCTCGACTCCGCTGTTGCACTGGCGAACTCAACAGTTCCGCCGTGCGCCACCTCCACTCTGCTGGTACTGATGATGTCCGATCCGCTCTGCGCCAGTTCCTGGTGCTGGTGCTGGTGCTGATACTGATGCTGATGCTGATGCTGATGCTGATCTTGGCGCTCCGCTGCTGTTGCGCTGGTCACTCACTTCACTGTGCACACCAGCTTGGGTGTGCGGCGCTTCAGGGCGATCCACCCTGGTTTTCACGCCAAGATTCACATAAACACTATCTGCTCACTTACTTATCCGACTCGATAAGGACCATGTTTTTACTATAATGATTTGAATGAAACACCTTTTAATTTAGTAAATCAGCAAACCTTTAATTTGGACAGATCAAGTACACCAATAAAAAATATCGAGTTGACCATATGATTTTCGTGTAACGAAACCATAGCGCGATTCAGGCGGACGGTACAACGCCATCTAGTTAGAAATTTGGAACAAAATTTTATTTAACAGTACAAACTTGTACAATAAGAATGTTCTCTTCCATATTTGTATAGTTATAAATGTGTGTGTCAGATGGCGCGTAGAAATAAAAACTTTTTCTTTCTTTCTTTCTGATGAAGTTATTTCCTGCAATTTGTATTGCTGAAGGTAATTTGCAGATAAGCAACAAAAGATACCATGACTGATGTTTATTATGTATGTTTTACATACATTTTAAAATGCAATACATTTATAAAATAAAATGGCAGCATCGAAACTGGGATGATACCTATAGAGGAATTAGTAACTATTGTGCATGAACATGACATGATGCCAAAGCTTTGTGTACAAGCGATATAGAGGGGATGTTCATACGAAAAATATCTTTGGTAGAATAGTAGGTTTTTGTAGCTAGCACAGGGATATAGTCAACCCGTGATACTAAAACTAGTGATTTTATAATTACATAACATAACATCAGCATCACGCATGTATTCCCCGAAGAGGTAGGCAAAGGTGTACGCAGTTGTACACCCACACTTTACCATTGCTGTTCTTAAGTCCCATATGGTGTGGTGGTGAGCCTATTGCCATCTACCGGGCTCAATTCCAAACTGCGTGCTGCTACTGAGAATCCCCTAATCCGTTAGTTGTCTATTCCACAGACTACAGCCCATACCAGATTAGCAAAGTCCGCCGTCCAAGACACGCTTTCATACAACTCGATGATAGGATCACTGTAGCTCAAGAGTCCAGTAGACACACAAGTAGAATCGACCACCTCGTTACAGACCTCACCGGCGTGGTTCGCATCCGTCACGAAATATCGAAAAAATCTCGTCTTGTCCACCCCAACCCTTGCTCAGGCCGGTTCACGCCGAGACAATAAGTTTAAATACATATAAATCTTTGAAAAGCATTAACGTATGCTCAGCGAAATTTAGATAATAATTTTTTGTGGAAAAAGAATACAGTCGCGAGCAGGATTTTAACCTGCGCCTCCTGAGATGTCGAGATGGCTTAGTGGTTAGAGTGCCTGGAGTATTTATATTGAGGAGCAGGTTCAAATCCTGCTCGCGAGCGTATTCTTTTCCCACAAAAATATATATAACTTTAGCTTTAAATATGTTCCTTAATAATAAGGAAACCTATTTGATCCAGCTAGGTCCTAGTTGGCCCCCCTGCAACGCCGTAAGCCAAGGCTCGTGTCCCTCAGCGGCCGACCTTGGTACTGTGTTGTTTAGTCGGTGGATTCATCCGTCATCCGTCCCCGCTTAACGTAAACAGATTTATCTTAATTAGGGCCATAAAAAATCTTCGAAGTAGCCCAAGGTGTAATAAAAGTAAGGTAATTGCTTCTTCTATCCCCCAGTATACGAACTTTCCTTACATGCTGTGTACTTTTAATTAAGGCGTACTTTCTTAGATCACGTGTGCTAACTTAAGCTGTCACTTTTGTTAAACAATGCCCTCATTTATATAAAGACAAGCTTTAATCTGCAGCTTTACTTGCGATATTCTTCTGTTCTAATCTTTTGTGTGGTTAAGAAAATAATCTTTCTAAATATCGTCAATATGATTACGTTCATATAATCATAGTATAGACAGTGATGTCTGTGTTTTAAAAGATATCTTGATCTGCAAACTCACCGTACCGCAGTGTTCACGTTTCTGGTGCCGTTGACGCAGTGGTCGAGAGAACGGTTGCTGTGCTTCGTGTCACGGGTTCAATTGATGAAGTTCCTGGTCTGAGCATGCGAAAATTTGTGTCTCGCATCCACGATACTGGATTTTTTTTTCGTGTATCGTAAAAAAAGTAAGGTCTTACGTTATTTAATCCGAAATATTTTAACACGTATATCTATGAACGATGAAGTCATGTCAAATATCAAAACCATTATTGTATTTCTTAAAATAATTAAATCATTTTAAGACATAACTTTCAACTATTATGAGGGTTTGAGAAAGAAAGAGAGAGACGCAAGAACTAGAACGAGCCCGTCCCGTCACGTGCTAATCGTCCATTGAATGACGTGTTACTCATAGAGTTTGTTTTATGGAAACGGAACGGAAACAAATATTAATATAATTGTTTAAGCTAAAAAAATATATTATACTTTTTATTTTATTGTAAAAATCATTTCTACAACGTATAGATTAACTTCTATTAATATTTCGAACTATCATATGATGATATAAAGTAAACAACAAGAATCCTAAAATACCGACCGTCTCGATTCTATAAATTGTATCTACCAAAAAGTTTCACGTCATATTCATATTCATATATTTATTTGCATTCCATAATGTTACAAAAGATGTTGAAGAGGCTTAAAGCTAGGTACAAATTATGGACCCTGTTAAGGCACAGCAAAAAAAAAAAAAAGGCATTACATAATCGTTAATACACATTGATAAAATAGAAATTTTACATTATAGATTAGTATTTAATAGATAGGAAAGAATTATTTATTAATTTTTCGTTTTTATATAATTTACAATAGTTAGGGATGTAATATGAATTAAACTATATTTTTATCATCTAGGTACTCATTGACGCTATAATAACATTTGCGTAAAAGGAGTTTTTTTAACTTGTTTGTAAATATATGTATCTTTTTTTCATTTCTTAGTGTCTCAGGTAGTTTATTGTAAATTTTGATTGACATGACTAGTGGGCTAGATGCATGTATTTGTAATCGGGATGATGGTAGGTTTAGGCGTTTTTTCTGTCGAAGTGTGTATCTTGTCTGTATGTCTTCGCGTGTGCTGTAGAATTCTTTGTGTGTGTGTGCAAATTTACAAATTTCCAATATGTATAGAGAGGGTAGAGTGAGAGTGTTTAATTTTATGAAGTGTGGTTTGCAGCTGTCCGTCTGTTCTATGTTAACTATGATGCGAATTAACTTTTTTTGAGTTGTGAATAGTGCTGGTGCGTCGGTGCTATTTCCCCACATTATTACACCGTAGTTCAGCCATGCATGCGCATAGGCGTAGTAGGTGGTTAGAGCGGTTTTTTGGTCCAACGTTGACTTCAGAAAAATGAACTTAGGCAAAATTTTGTAAGTGAACTTTTACACGCCCCACAAAATTTTTACGGCACAGAATAAAAAGCTTTCAATACTGATAGACTGGGAGCCGTCAGCTGTGGCCTGACCTGTCTACAGTCTATTAAAAACAACAATACCGCTTCAAATGGTTTTTGATGCTCAGGTTTCCGTAGAGAACTTACAAAAACATTCTGATTTTTGTAGGTTCAAAAATCAAACTATAATATCAGACTGATATAATGGAATATTAAAGATATATTTACATTGGTTTAAACATGCTGAACACAAACCCAGTGGCTTTATAGAGCGGAGAGAGCACACTAGAGCCTTGACAACTGACGTACGTTCAACTACATATGCTAAGAACATTATTTTATAATAATATACTCCCCGACCGATGTTTCAGTAACGGTGGCCCATCTCCATGGAAATTACCCAAATTCATAGGTGCACTCCCTCTACCTGCACCCTCATTGTCCGATGAGACTGCAAATCTGACACGACCAGAGAAAGATCAGGCACAGGACCGGCTCTACGAGCTTTCCAAAGCACGGGGGTGTCACACCACCAACTTCTTAACTCCGGGCTGTTACTGAGAATTTCCTAACAGAAAAACCCAATAACACTTTGCCCGACGCGGGAATTGTAGCCAAGACCTCACGCTCAACAGCCGCGCTTGCGGCCACTAAAGCAATGAGGCAGTTATTTTTTTTATATTAATAGACTTTAAAACCTTGTGATCGTAAAATTTTAGAAATCGGGACCATAGTGCGTAAAGATCCAATTCTTCATTCCGTCAGACACAAGTCGAGAATGTGAATGCAAATTTTAAAGATAATTTTGCTTGTGGGATACTTTTAACGCATTTAAATTAAAGCCTGTTATATTCAGTGACAGAGCCTAAAAAATATCAGTGTTTTTGTTTATTCTTACGTCAGCAAAACCTGTTTGGACTAAGGTCTTATAGTTAAGTATTGGCAACTGGCACCACTGGTTCACACCACCCTGTAATCCGCTGCCAAAAGGGAACATGCCAAAAATATCGACCACTTACCGCTGCAGTGTTAAAACTATTACTTTTATGAATAAATTGGATTGAATTGATTCAGGCGTTACTTACAATGGCGTTAAATACTACGGACGTACAATGGATGCGAATAAATACAAAATCTAGCTACTTCCACAAAAAAAGAAATATGTAATGAATTATTTAAGAATAATAATAATGGTATTCATTACTTAATTCTTTACATCCATTTTTTTAAAATAATTTATTACAGATAAAATTTTCAATAAACTGAATCAAGTTTAAAAACACATTCCGTAGTTTTCCGTTACAACATGTGGGGGGAGAAGGCATAATTAGAGGTGTGGCGTGCGGTTTTGGCTCATACCTGGGTGTGATTCTAGATCACAAACTGTCCTTCCGCCGCACATTAAGAAGGTACGCAACCGCGCGGCCTTCGCTGTCGGCCGTCTTTTTCCCATGACAAATGCGCGCAGTAAATTGTCACTTAACCTTATGATTAGGCTCTACAATACGTGCATTAGACCCATTGACGTATGCTAGCGTCGTGTTCGCACACGTTAAGTATTACAAAATCCAAAGGATGCAAACCCTGCAAAATCGATTCCTTCGTAAAGCGACAGGCGCTCCATGGTTCATTAGGAACCTTCAACTCCACCTCGACCTCAGAATGCCTACCGTTAGGCAATTCATGAAAAGGGCATCTAAGAGATACTTTGAATCTGCCCCTAATCATCCGAATCCCTTAGTTGTCTCTTCCGCTGATTACAGGCCATCCCAGATCAATAAAATCCGCCGACGACGTCACGCTCTCCTTAGAACCGATGATAGGATCACTATAGCTCAAGAATCGAATAAATTCACAAGCACACTCCGACGCGCTCGACTGCCTCGTTATAGACCTCACCGGCGAGGTCCGCGTCCTTCGCGAAATGTCTCATCATGTCCGCTCCGACATTTGCTCGAGCCGGCCCGCGCCGAGCCAGTCGCTTTAAATTCATCCCTTAATAATTAGGAAACTGATATGATCCAGCTAGTCCCTCCTAGTTTACCCCCCAGCAACGCCCTAAGCAGAGGCTCGTGTCTCGCAGGGGACGCCCTTAGCGCTGTTGCTTAGTTTATAGTATTTTAAAATATGCTCTGGCTGGAGGCATCAAGCTGCCTCGCCTTAGATATTGTCCGGTTACGCAGACAAAACCCCTCTGGGTTTCTGCAAGAGGCAAAAAAAGATTTTGGCTCACTCGGTGGCGGACACTGCAAGGGGTTTGTACTCAAATGATGTCGTCAAATCCTATCGTAACGTAACTTGGCAGGTCAAACAAGATGAAATTAATAAAAAAAAAAAAACGCGTCTGCCATGTCTGATTTCCTTTTTTTATTTATTTTTTGTGCATTACAGTTTTTAAAATCTTACTAGTACTAATAATAAATACAACTATCCTATGTTACCCGGGAAAATGTAAGGATTGTAACGATATCCCATATATCTAAATCGGTTCAGGCGTTTAGAAGTTATGGTGGGATAAAGAGAAACTCACAATCATATAATACATGAACCCTTAAAATATAACACTCCTTTTTTGGCAGTTGTGTAAAAAACAAGTCGATTGGCGTAATAGCTTAACAACTAATTCTTACTTGGGGAATAAAGGGTTAGGTAAGTTCGCACACGGCAAAAATATTTGTCAATCTGAAGAAAAAAAAAACATCAAAATCTAGCCGTTATTGATAAGAATTACGAACAATGCACTCCGGAATTTTATGTATATGTACCAGACAGATATTATACTATCCAAAATCATCAATCTGCCTAGCCTTTTCCCAATTACATTGGGGTCGGCTTCCAGTCAAACCGGATGCAGCTTAATACCAGTATTTTACATGGAGCGACTGCCTATCTGACCTCCACAACCCAATTACTGGGTAACACGATATCTCGTGGTATGACTGGTCGTCAGACTTTCAGGCCTCTGACTACCCGTAACGGCTGTCACAGATCTTAATTTGACAAACGGGACCGACGACTTAACGTGCTCTCCGAGGCACGGAGGGGTCTCGGTATGAAATGATGGTCACCCATCCACAGACCGACCGCGGCAAGCGCAGCTTAACCTCGATCGATCGATCTGTGCAGCTGTTACTTAGCCACGAGCCCCTCCATTATACTATCCAAAATCCCATAGACAAAAACATTTTTTTCCGCATTTCCCAATTTTGAGGGTAACTTTTTTCCTTTTCTTTAAACCTTATTCGGACTGATAATTGATTTCTAATTCGCACATGACTCGAAAACTCCGTCAGCCATGGATTCGAACTTGCTCTATCACTGCTCACTGCTTGTGAAGCAAACTATCGAAACAAGTTTGTAAAATAAAACTTTATCTTTTTGATTTTCCTGTCCAATCTCCACGATACGTTAACCTGGTTACTCTAAATGCGAGTAACACGGCGCACAGGGGCTTCTACATCAATTTAGCTCGTTCTGAAGGATTAAAATCAGTTGACGACTCTGTTAGGTTTACAGTTGCTGGGAAATAGTTTGTTAGCTTCTCCATAGGTGATAGGAAAATTGTTGTTGTTTTGTGGTTGTTTTTGTAGTATTATTCGGTTTGAAAACGCTATTCTGAGTAAGTGAATACATCATATTGAAATTTAGAGGAACATCGTTATGAATTTTATGGTATAGTATAAATAAAAGTATGTATATCTTTAGTATCTATACTAGAAAATATTTTTTAAGTTTAGCTCAGGTGGAAATCAGAACACCTGAGAGATGTTCTTGGTGTGGTTCTGGTGTGTAAATTGCAGACACCTGCGGGTGGTTTAAACTCTGACACTAAGATGTTCATCAACCACATGATAAACAAGATTAAATTAATTAAAAAAAAAAAAAAAGCACGCGTGTCACGAGTGTTTTATTTATTACACTTTTTATTTGTACCATATCCACTATATTACTTTTTTTTTTAATCTTACTATCCTCTGCTACAAGTGTTTAGTGGAAATCAAGATAGGTGCACGGATTTGAAAAAAATACGGATGTAACCTTGCCTTGTCATAAGCGAAGCATAGATTACGCACACACACACGCAGCGTCCAGTGGCCTTAAGTATTTGTATGCGTTTAGCTCGTGTATGACAAGCGAAATTAGATGACTAGGCATGCTTCTCACATGTCGTACGCAACGCTACGTCCGTATTTTTTTAAGACCGTGGTAATGTGAACAATTTTTCATCGCAGTCGGGGGACCTACAAGAAAATGCTTCACCAATTATTTTCATTAATGTACATTGTCCTTTATGAACAAGTCCACAACATAAATTATGTACATACTTGATGGAGTTGTTACTTAGCAAATATGTACATAATGTGTTTGTCATCACATTCAAACTATTATCCATAACAAAGCTCGATCGGTTTTCGAATCATTACACAACTAAAATTAATTAACATTGTCTATTAAGCTACCATTTGCTAAAGCAATAATTAGGGACTGTTCAATCAGCAGTGATGTGGGCCTGATGACAATAGGGGCGAATTACACTTGATAAGCATATAATTGTTAAGGTCCTTTGTGACGGTAATAATCGTTGAGGGATGTGAATATTTAATGAGGGTATTCGTTAATATAGTTATCTGAATTCCGCTCGTTTGTCTCATGGTCCCAAGCGCGACTACTGAGCGTGGTCTTAGGTTCGATTACGAAGTTGGGCAGTGTTATTAAAAATTTCTGTTAGGAAATTCTCAGTAGCAGCCCGGAGTTTGGAAAATTGCATTGTTGAAATGTGGATAGTTCGCCTATTTTGAGATAAAGTATAAGTATACTTGCGGTATCTAGTTTCATATATATCTGTGAGTTTACTTTACGAGGGATATGGGATAAATAAAAAGACGTAAATTCAAATTTAAAAGTTGCCATTCAACTTTGGTTTGACGTGTCAAATTTTATTAGCCATATAAAATTGTATCTGCTAAAAACGTTCGCAGATGTTAGTTTGACGTGCCTTAATTCAAATTGGACGTTTCTTGATTCGATTCCATTCTTGTTCATATAGTTATTATCTATTAGTAGAAGGCAGTAATGCTCTAAATTTACTTTAGGTGAACCACATCAGCATTAACGCCAACGTTTGGAGATATTAGTTTGACGTGCCTAAATTTGAATTTAATGTCTCTAAATTCTCGTTAATAAACTGTTGGTCAAAGACAGCAATGCTCTTTATTTATTGAGCTACGGTTTCACGTCAATATTACCATCACCTATTGAACAGTAGGAACCTCGGTGTCTCCAGGGATGTCTCTTAACAGGCGTTGCACAGGCCCCCCTATCATATATTCCGGTGCTGGTCTCTTAAGAGGACCCGGAACTCCCCTCAAAGTGCTCAGGGTGACCACCGGGGTGGTTTCAGTGAGGTAAAGATCCCACACTCCATGGTTTTATCCACAAGAAAGAAAGAAGACTATTTGGACGGTTTCCTTCCGAAAACAAAAATAAAGGTAGATACCTGTCAGTGTAAGGCAGATATCTTTATTAATCTGAAGATCATGATATTCACACATACGTATGTATAGTCGACCACGAAGTTGCTTTACCATATTTGTCAAAATTTACCGGTAAATTAAACTGTCAATAAGGTTGACAGTATCTGACTGACACTTTGATCTTTTAAGCGAAAATAGACCTTGTCAAAATTCAACATTAGGGTGGTAAAGCAATTGTATGGTCGACTATATATAGTATTATGACAAATACATTAAAACAAAGTTTGCCCGTCTAACTGTCTGTGAGAGTATTTCCGTAACTATCGAACTTGAAATCACGTTCAACTAACTTGGATCATATATTGAGTTCATCTTACATTGTGATTGGAGGGAACAGTGTTGTTTTTTTTCAGATTTTTTATAAGGTTTTATAAACAGCACGATCCTTGGGGGAAATATTATGATAGCAATATGCTATTTTTTACTTTTTGGTAATTATATATAAAATTATGTCTAATTTCTATATTTAATTACCATTTATGGGAAATTTTTAATAACGCCCAATGTATGTGTACACTGAGAGTTATTAAAAAAAATCATTTTTTTTTTTGTTTTCTGTTCATAATTCTTGATCTGGCTTGAATGGCGTCACACAGAGTCACGCCTTTATTCTCGCAGGGTTGGACTGAGGTGTCACTTTGGACTTAAATAATCATCATCACTATCCCAATACCCTTATCTCAATTTATTTGGGGTCGGCGCAGCATATCTATATTTGGTATGCTGCTAAAGTTGTAGCTCTTTGCGACTGCGGTTGTTGGTGGTAACCGCCACCGATACGGTCTCCTTTTATCTACCTACTTAAATAACTGTAGTTATTATATCCAAAACCCACTACCACTTTGCCTGACTTGGGAATTAAACTCAAGACCAACGCGGTAATCACACAAATAATTTATACTATTTCAAAGCGAGTATCTGCTGGGCCTTTTCATTTACGTTACTTTTGTATCGGGAAATATGTTAATGATTTCATTCTCATCAATCTGATTATAATTGTTGATGGCTTGGGGCCACTAGCCCCAAGCGCGACTGCTGAGCAGGAGTTCTCGAGTTCGATTCCCGGGTCAGGCAAGGAGTTATTGAGTTTTGGATTGTAGAGTTTTGGTTTTTAGAACCCAATAAAACTTTGCCGGACCCGGGAATCGAACCCAAGACCATGCTCAGCAATCCCGCTTTGGACAACTAGACCAACGAGGCAGTCGGGACCACGGCAGGACAGAACCTGCTCCAATCTTTTCATACCCTCTTTGCTTCATCAACATTAATAACACCCGTCCGTTACCGTTTACACACCCAGACCGGGAACAATTAACTGTAGATCATACAAATGTTTGTTCCGGCTACTGCATCGCGTGTCGCAGGTTCGATTCCTGCAAATCGAACCTGCGACACGCGATGCAGCAGCCGGTCTCTCGACCACTGCGCCAACCGCGCCGTCAATATCGACAAATATCGGGTAATTTGTTAAAATAACCCGATATTTGTCCAGACCGTTAAATTCCTATTAATTTAGAGTATTTGCTGGTCGCAATTACATTGAAAACCAATTTGTTTAAATCCGGGCCGGCTCATTATTGATACGCGCTTAAGGGCTGTCCCTTCCTAATGTTAAACAAAATCCGTGAACGTGTTTTATTTAGGAGTTTTGTATTTTGTTAATACATTATCCGGGTATATCAAAATATTTCTCCTGTATTTCACTTTCTTCTTCTTATCATATGGCTGAGGAAAAACGTAGTGTTATAGTTTAAGCTACTCGTAGGCCTCTGACATGGACAAAAAAGGGAGGGTTATGTTTTGAGGGTTCATGTATGTATGTAAGTATGTTAATGGTCTATGAATCACATCTATTTTATGTTATTGTATTTTTTTAAATTATTAATAACATTTATAAAGTGCATAGAATTGAAACACAATGTAAAAATTGTTTGTGAAATAAATAAAAAATATTCACCATAACTTCTAAATGCCTAAACCGATTTAGATGTATGGGGTATTGTTAGAATCCTTACATTATCCCCGGTAACATAAGGTAGTAATATGTAAAAAGTTGTAGGCGAGCTGTTTAATTAGTTTCATCGTGTTTCTCGATGTATTTTCACTATTCTAAACAAGTATTAATTAATTTTTGTTTTGCAAATGGATTGCTCTATTCAGCCATAAAATAGATGTATTCTAATTCCTACAAATTAACTTTAAAAAAGAAACGACCAAAGAAAGCCGTAGTAAGTTTTAGAGTGTGACAGCCCTAACATTAGCTAGTAGGTACAGTCGGGGCGTGAAATTAGATGAGTGCTAGTGTTAAATGTGTGCTAGTGTGCTTAAACCCAGCTAGGGTTTAAGCACAGTCTGCTACGGTATTAAATGACATAAATACGCATACTAATATGAGTTAGTATTTCGTCCCATGTAATAAACTGTCATTTAAATGAATAAAAGTCCCATGTAATAGGTACTGAGCCTATTGCCTTCTATTGGGCTGCTAATGAGAATTTCCTAAATGTATAACTTAACTTGACTATCCGACCCGAGCATCGAACCCACGATCTCATAGTCAGCCAGCAGTCGCGTTTAGGACCACCAACGAGGCAGGTTTAGGTTATTATGTATTTTATATTATGGTAATACGTAAAAATCAACTTAACGCATGTGTTAAATTAGAAATTTAATTGGAACACACAGAAAAATCGAAAGTAAGCATGCAATTTCAGTTTAGTAGACCACTTTGTCACATAACTAGCAACTTAATTACTTGACAACAAAGTCTAGATTCGCTTGTCAACTGTAAAAGATTTCCGTTCGATGTGACAATACAAATTGTAACTAGCATGGTTTTGTAAAACGGTGTAACTGACAACCATCGACACTGTAATTTGATATGTATGGTGTGAGGCATAAGTTTGATTTTGCTGTGATAAAGTGCAGTATAAAAATGGTTTAATTTCTAACTGAGAGCACTGAATTACTTGATGTAGAAATATGAGAAAATGTTCTCGGATGCACTGGTTTGTTGGGAACTTGGCGTAGATATTGACCGGCTCACTTTAAATGAATTGTAAATAGTACTTGATGAAATAACGTTGGAAAAGTCTGATTATTGGTACATTGGAATGGAGTGCACTTTGCAGAACTTTATTGTGGAATTTTGTAGATACGAGATCAAAGTTCTTGTAGAGTTAATATTTTCTATGTTAATCATTTCGCGATTTTTATGTACAGTCTCGAGCACAAATGTGCATATGTCGCAGATGAATGGTAGAATCCGCTGTTTTACAAAACTGCTAGCTGTTTTACAAAACTGCTAGCTGTTTTACAAAACAACCGTTTTATAAAACGGTGCGGTGTTTTGTAAATCAGCTAGCAGTTTTGTAAAACAACTGATTCTACAATCGATCTGGGACAACTACATTTTCACTTTTTAAAATCCTTATAAATAGTTATTAGAATAATATAGTAGTTTTAATGTGTACGTCTATATGTAGAAGGAACGGTTCTTCTATCTGTGTTTGATAGGCTAATAATTTCATATTTTTTTATCTAAAGATTTGCCCCACACTAGAAATTTCTCCCTGTATCGTGGGTGCGTTTACAAACACATAATTTCACATGTATACACACCCAGACCCGGAAAAATTATCTGTAAAACATACAAATATTTGTGCCGTGCAGGAAACGAACCTGCGACACCGATTTCTCGACCACAGCGAGATATTATAAACCACCACTGAGTAAATCTGTAAATGATTCCTAAATAAATATCACCAGGCGTCTCCTGAAGAAGACACGGTAGCTCAGATGAAAGAGTGATGACATGGACTGTCAAGTGTCGTGGGTTCAAGCCCCGTTCGTGTCTATTATTTTTCAATATTTTCTTGGAAACATAGTAATCAATATAGGCATTACATGACCTTACATGTATACAAAATATCATAATATATGAGTTTTTTACCTAGCCTGTATGTTTTGATATTGGTATCATAACAAAAGTGAGAAATAAATGAACTAATATTACATTATTACTTGCAGTTCTGAAACGAGCTCAACCAGTTTTGGTAACTATTCTAATGCTAATTTGCGCTCTGCTGGTCACCTATTAGGCTTCCAAAATGTTGATTTTGAATAATACTAGCTCTTGAATACATATTACCTAACGCTACTCTATTATTTATATAACTCTTATTATTTCTAACTCAGATAGAATTCTAGGAATAGCTAGGTTTGCGTTTAGTTGGGTATCTTGGTTTCTGGAGAGTAACCCATCCGAGCGTGCTACTTAAGTACCTACCATGAAATGCGACACATATTAAAATATGCAAACTTTAAATCGTGAGCATTGTCTCGCCCTATGTTACATTACATACCTACCCCTCGCTATAACTGCAGAAACGATTTCAATGTTTGGCTCTAAGTTATACTCTACTTTTTATACCTTAACGCAGCTTGTAGGAGGCACACTTTAAAAAAAAAATATTTGTACCTATATTTGTCGCTTCGCGCTAGGCAATAGGTACTCGCACCGGCGCCCACGCCCGCGCCTTCCGCGCATGCGCGGATCGTACGACGCGCCGCGCACTCCGCGGCCGAGTAGTCCGGCTTGCGTCTCCGCCGCTAACGCATTATTATGATATTTTGATTCTCTGTCCGTACGCATCACCATTACCGTGTTACACTGTTATAATCTAACTTTTCTTTGTGTTCGATGTGTGTGTGAAGTTATAAAGAACTTTATTCCCATTTTGGTCTTTTTTTTTCCGCACCCCGACTACAAGCTTTAATAAAGTTACAATGTTATTAATTGTTACAATAATTACTAAAATTGACACTAATAACAATTTCATAAAATATATCTTTTAAGTCATCATCATCATCATCCCCCCTAATTTATTGGGCGTAGCATCTTTTTCTCCCAGTAGCCAGTTTAAAGATCAAAACCTTCCTTCAAATGTCAATACTCTATCTTCATTCATTCTATCAATATTCGGTCCTATCCGAAAACCAGCGCTGCTTCATTTCAATGGAGTAGCTTATGCTGAGATAGGGGCTTTTTTGGTCTCGTGCAGGTCCTTAGTATTCTTAATTTTAGTTTCATGATTTTTGTAATGTCTGTATTTTTAACCTGCTTACGAGGTCAAAATAAATACTTTCTTTCTTTCTTTCCTTTCTTTAAATGTCTCAAAATTTTATCATGAAGTTACCCTGTGTACTAATTACCATAGTATACTGTAGATATTTATTTTTTATTTATATGCCGAATTTTAAAGTTCTGATGAAGACAATCAACGCCTACAAGCAAAACGAATTACTTTTAAGAAACTGTTATTTTGTTTTGCTTACGCAACAATTTTACCAAGACCTTAAACATCTCTGTTACCTATCAACGACGATGACACACAAGTAAGAGTATCATGTGTCTTCATAAAAATAAGTAATAAACAGAGTCACAGCGTGACAAGCCAAGTTTCGCTGACACACCAAATTGGCTCACAATGATTGATTGGAGAACGTACTGGAAACTGATAAAGTTAGTCTTAGGAGACAGTGAAGTAGGGTGTAAAGTTTATGTGGAGACAATGTACAGTGACCCTATATTGATTTTTTTTATGTGATCGCTAGGTCGTTGTTATGCTCCAGAAGGAGGCCGCAGAGCGGGATCGGGAGAAGGCCGATCCGGCTCGGAGACGAAGGCCACGGAGAGGTAACCGTCTCGGCGCTCATCCCAGATAGGGTAAAAAGCCACAACCCCACCATTACTGGTAGGAGAACTGGTAGGGGAAAAGAAGGGTCATGGACTCTGAATAGACCCTCAAGTGTCTGTCTCTGTACACTGCGACGATTTTGAGAGGCTAATGGTTTCGCCCGTGGCGTGCCATAGGCATAGCACAGAGTGGGCACTGGTTTGATCCACCCGAGTTAACGGTGCCCTCTCTTATGTGCTGCGACGGCCGTGTGGTTTTAGTCGGTAGGAGTCCACATATCCCTCGCCATTAGGTAGAGGGCATTCATGGGGATTTCCACACGATAATAAAGAATAAAAAAATATATATCCACGGCGATTAGCAAAGTACGCAGGACATATTATAGTGCACAAGTGTATGACCAAATATGGGAAAAATCCCAATAACAATTATAACTAATGGAAAAAGTAAGTGACGGGCCATAATTTCTTTTTTTTGTAGATGTGGAAATCCTTCTTTTTTATGGGATTGGTGGCTAAGGAGCATACGGATCGCCTGATAGTGAGCGATTACAGCCGCCCATGCACACCCGCAACACCAGAGGAGTCGCAAATGCGTTGCCGGCCTTTTACAGTTTTTTGGCCCTCCGGTACCCTCACTCACTTTGCGAAACACAAAGCAAGCGTTCTTTCACGCCGGTTTTCTGTGAGGCCGTGGTAAGTCCGGTCGAACCAACCCATTCGTGTTGAAGCATGGCTCTCCCACGGTTAAAAATATATCATGGATAATGTGCCGGATAGTTACCGACCAGAAACGAATACGCTCCCACTTTACTTTTATCCCTGTTCCGGAATCCCCCCCCCAAGTTCCGAAACCCCGGTGCCGGAATCCCAACTGTAAAAAAGGGAGACAATATACGTCCAAGTGGCTCTGCATGTGGCTTGTACAGCCCGCTTTATGGTTGAATCCTTCATCAGGGAGGAATAGCTCGCTAGAAATGTTCTGACAAATTTTCTGCTAAGTTATTACGTTAAGGACCATTTTCTTTATCTAGGTCTGCTTGACAGACCATAGAGAATTTGTATTATGTTTCTTATCTCGCTCCGGCTTCGCACCGGTAGAATTTTTACAAAAATACTATCAACATTTTTGAAGCGCATTTTCCATAAAACCATTTTAAACGCAAACCTTGTTCTGGCAATTACGAAGTGGTCAAACTGTTCTCAAATTATGATTTTTCTTAAATTAGTATATAATTAAAATTACATAACAGTTTACAGACACAAATATCAATGTAATCACACTTACACATTATTAACTGTCTCGTTGGTCTAGTAGTCCCAAGCGCGACTGCTGAGCATGAGGTCCTGGTTTCGATTCCCGGGTCGGGCAAAATGTCATTGGGTTTTTCTATTTAGAAATTCTCGATAGCAGCCCGGAGTTTGGAATTGTGCCCGGTAGATGGCAATAGGCTGACCCCTATTACATGGGATTTAATAAGAGCATTGGTGAAATGTGGGTGTACAACTATGTACACCTCTGCCTACCCCTTCGGGGAATACATGCTATGTTATGTTTTGTTACACATTATCTGTAGATAATATAAATAATTGTTCTTTGCGGGAATTGAACTCCCGACACAAAGCTCAGCAACCTGTCTCTCGATCACTGCGTTAGCGCATTACAGTCTGTAACAGAAGTGAGTCTAAACACGCATCGAAACTGCACCGACTTTAGTGCTTGATGAAATTTTGCATTTTCTGTATTTAAATGATCACAAGATTGTTAGGTATGTTTTATACTCCAGATAATTAAATGAATAAAATAAAAAAAAAAATGAATAGAATAATATGGTTGTGACCAGGATTCCAACGTGCGCCTTCCTGCTCACGACTGTATTTTTCTTTTTACAAAAAAAATATAACTTTAAAGTTTGCACTGCATGTGTTAATGAGTTTCTAAAATTTATCTGTATTAGACATAAGCCATTTTAAAAATTTGGACGTGTTCAACGACTTTTGTCACTGACCGTACCATCAAATTCTAAATCGTTTTAACACTTCCTTGCCCAATAATTCGAGTTGAAGGTTACCTATCGATCCATTTTTAGTCTTCTTTGAGAACAGTTTCTCTATCGAAGCTAAAGATTAGTGTATGTGGCTCATGGCTAAGTAACAACTGCGTATAAACGTGGCTTAACCTCGTAGTTGCGTTAAGCCGGTGAATCCGCGCGTGCGCGATCATCTCTTGTATGAGTAACTTTATTTATTACACATCGATATTGTTCTGTCTATATGTGTTAAGTTTTTGTTGTTATAGAACTGCTTAAGCAAGCCACGGGTTGTTCTTTTTTACACGACTGCCCAAAAAAGGAGTGTTATGGTTTAAGGGTTCATGTATAGTTGTGAGCTTTTTTATTCCACCATAACTTCTAAACGCTTGAACCGATTTAGGTGTATGGGGTATTCAAGATAAATCTTTGAAAAGCATTAACACATGCTTAGCGAACTCTAAAGTTACAATATTAAATGGAAAAAGAATACGGTCGCAAACAGGATTCGAACCTGCGCCTCCCGGATGAATACTCCAGGCGCTCTGACCACTAAGCCATCTCGACAATGTAAAGACGGACGAGAAGTACGTAGAATCCTTACATTATCCCGGGTAAAATAGGCCAGCAAGATAAAAACAAGAAATATAGTAGCTATGGTACAAAAAAATGTGTGATAAACAAAACAATGTGGTTTGAACAACCTAGTATCAGAGTTTAAACCACGTGCAGAATAATAAGAATAAGAATAAGAATTATTTATTTGCAAGAATACGAGTATAGCAAGTTGACAAAGTTCATAAAAGTAAGTTCCATCATACTCTACCAGGTGACTGGTGCGCAAATATTACATTATAATGTGGCTACCATAACATGGAAATAATCAATTTATTATAGTTTAAATAATACATTATAGAAGGGGTCTGCAATGCCTTAACATACCAGAATCACAACAAGAACATCTTTCAGGTGTTCTGATTTCCTTACGATGTTTTCCTATCTAAGGGTTGTTATAGACCTGAGAGCCGGAAAACCTTGAAAGTTATTTTCAAGTTTGTCAGACACTAGACAGATAGATATTTATATTTATACTATACCATAAAAATCATAATAATGTTCCTCTAAGTTTCAATACATTTTATTCACTTGCTCAGTAAAACAATTCTAAACAAATAATATCTACTACAAAGAACCAACGAAACAACAACAATATTCCTTTTCAGAAGCAAACAAACCATTTCCCAGCAACTGTAAACCTAACGGAGTCGTTTCAACTGATTTTAATCCTTCAGAACGAGCTAAATTGATGTATCTCAAGCCCCTGTGCGCTGTGTTACTCGCATTTAGAGTAACCAGGTTAACGTATCGTGAAGATTGGAAAGGAAAATCAAAAATTTTAAGTTTTGTTATACGAACTTGTTTCGATAGTTTACTTCACAAGCAGTGAGCAGTGATATAGGAAGTTCGAATCCAAGGCACGCACCACTGAGTTTTCAAGTCATGTGTGTATAATAAATTTATTATCACTTACTTGAAATGGTGAAGGAAAACATCGTGAGGAATCAGCACACCTCAGAGATGTTTTCAATGGAGTGTAAAGCCATGTCAGAGGCCTAAGGGCAGTTTAAACTCTGACACAAGGTTGTTCATCAACTGCACGATGAGAATGAGAGAGAGCTTTACAAACGTTATTTGTACTTACTCATAAAATAAATACGCATAGTTGTCTGTTTGATAATTATAAACGCCTAGTTAAGGCGTAACAATTTTACTCTAACAATTTTAGTGGAAACGAATAGCAGACTTTTCATCTCGTGAGTTTTTGAAAGATAATTAGGTTTAAAAAAATATCACAAAATCATGCTTAGGTATCAATTTTGTACGTCATGGTTGTCATTGGTGGATGGATTAATATGAACGACATAACTAGATTTTTTTCTTCTTATCAAGTAGTTAATGGACAATTTAGTGTTCGAGATTAAGCAGCCTGTAGGTTTACCGACACACAGGTCATGGTACATGACAGAGGTCTCTGACATGGCTAGGAATAGAATAGTAGGGTAGTATCTGCCTACGAATTTCCCAACTATATTGGGGTAGGCTTCCAGTCTAACCGGATGCAGCTTAAAACCAGTGTTTTACATGGAGCGATTGCCTATTTGACCTCAACAACCCAGTTAATGGGTATGACACGGTATCTGGTAAGACTAGTTGTCAGAGTTTCAGGCATCTACTACTACCCGTAACGTTTATTTTAGATCTTCATTAGACATCCGGGACCGATGGTTTAACGTGCTCTCAGAGGCACGGAGGGGGCTCGATATGAAGAGACGGTCACCCATCCACAGAATGACCGCGCAAGCGAAGCTTAACCTCGATTAATCGATCTGTGCGACTGTTGTATAGCTGCGGATAGAATAGAGGGGTCAATTGTAGAAATGATAACTTCGTAGAAGTAGTCTGAAACTATAGGATTTATGGCATAGTTAATGATCAGTTTGGAAAGTTTTATATCCGAAAGTTTTTTATATCTTAGTAACAAATAAATGTTTATCTTTGCTGTTTGTTTTGTTCACCACTTTCGTTTCTTGGCCTATCATTTTATGAGGCCCGTATTAAAATATACTAAATTACTTGATATTACATAATTCAAAAACAAAGCAATGAAATGTCATTAAGTACTTGATAGTTAAGTGCCGATTATTATTATAATTATTATTATGACTACAAGTCCTAGGTGATGTCTTTTGAAAATAGCATTCAATGAATCAGAGGTTAATGGCCTGTTTGTAAAAATCTGTAAACTTGTTGATACGTATCTACAAAAGGAAGATAATTAAAACATAATCGTAGTAAAGGACTTCTCGATTATCAGCTAGAAGTAGGCTTACACTTGAATATAAATCTGCTCTATTGACATTGAAAATATAACAGTTCGAACTCGTATCCAAAATGTAAAAAAAATAAAGAGCCGGGGTACTAATAAGCCAATATACTTTAAAATTGATACCTATGATGTAGGCAGATTTATTTTAATATTACGCATATTTTTTCAAGTTGTTGAATTGGTATTAATTTCGCGAGTAACCATCCCCCAGGTTACCGGAATAATTTTAACTATTTTAAAAATTCTCGATGAGAATATGTTATACGATAGAAATATATCGATAGAATCATGGGCACACTGTCTTATGGAAGGCTTGGCAGTAACAAGTGCACGTAAGTAAGTACTGAGCTCCACTCCGCCTTTGGCATTCATCTCTGTGTTACTGTTCACACGCCTTGGTGTTCAAGCTAAACTTTTTAGTCACAAAAGGAAAGCCTAAAGGTATGTAAGGTCTTGCCAGTCTAATGGTCGCTGGTGGCAAGTTAGACTAGGAAAGATGATCTTCATATAACACTTCGTTAATGTTTTTAATTAACTGGAATAACAAGCAGTCTATGTACCATCGAAGACAAACTTGACAATGGTTAACTAGTGTAATCGTTAGAACCAATGGAATGAAATATTTCTTTAATGTTATTTTTTATTACAATCGAGTCAATGAACATTGGCGCTTGAGACGAGGTGGGGTGGCTGATAACAGATTTGCTGAACAATATTTGGGATAAATGTAATAAAATATATAAATATACATATTTATCTCCGGAAAACCACTGAGAGTGAAATTAGTTGTTCTGCCGCCTGACGTCGCCGTCGCGACATCACATGAACAAAAGTTCGTTGACCCGCGACCTTTTATGGAATAACATCGTCCGTAAACCTCTAGGCTATCACGTCTTCTATATATCAGAATATAAATAAAGATTAACAATAAATATTACCCCTTTTCGGCCTTCTCTGTACCACTTAACCCTCAGCAAGATATACAAGGTTTATCTATCATAATAATTCAGGAGGACCCGATAAACTCAGTTTGAACGTTAAAATATGGTTTTGAAGGCGAATATTGTGTAAGACTTATGTATTATTATTGCTTGTAAGATAAGATAGCTCGTGAGAACAGTTCGATACATCATAATGTTTTGAAAATAAGATGGAGGGTCTTCAGATATGAGTTATGGCATTGAAATATTTTTAGTTGCTAACGGTAGTAAGGACTAGCCTGCAGAATATGTACAGTAAGCATTATATAAATGTGCCGCTCTGAAGTTGTCTACGGTAACCTACTCGTCCATAGGACGGCCAAAACAATAGTGCACATGCGCGACACCTGAAAAGCCCAACTTCTAAGCGGCACACTTATTTTATTCGTACTGTATATTATTCACATTAAATTTACAAATACAGATAAATCTTTGAAAAGAATTAACGCATGGTTAGCGAACTCTAAAGTTATAAATTATTGTGAAAAAAGAGTACGGTCGTGAGCAGGATTCGAACCTGCGCCTCCCGGATATATCTCCAAGCGCTCTGACCACTAAGCCATCTCGACCTCTGAGAATTTCCTAACAGAAAAAACCCAATAACACTTTACCCGAGCTGGGAATTGAACCCAGGACCTAACGCTCAGCAGCCGCGCTTGCGACCACTAGACCGACGAGGCAGTCAACTGTCAGACAGTGCTATGCTGTTTTCACGTTTACGTTTTTAATATATAGCACACTTGCGATATAGCGTATAATATGAACACTATGCTGTAATTATATGCTGCATATAGCAGAATAATATAGCGTATTCTGAATTGCATAAGTATTAATTTATCATGTTAACCATTTAGAAGCTCAGAGTAATTACACACACACACAAATATTATTTTGGTCAGAATTATCTCAACCCTCTTGTGCCGCGTTCCACATCCCTAGGCCTCCAGAGATTAAATTTATATAATTTTGCACGCTACAATTGACAGTTTCAGAAGCGTACGAGTGGTTGGCGTTAAGGGATTAATAATGACGGTTGTAGAGGGAAAGGGAATTTAAATTATTATAGAAAATATATATTTTGTATCCTTTTCTTTTTAATGTTCTGCGTGAAAAGTTTAAGGCTGCCTGTCCACTGCAGCGGAGCGAGGCGGCGGAAAGGTGAGCGAGGTAAGAATCCACCAATAGAATTGCATAAAACTCCGTTCCTCTTCAGTGGACAAGGAGTTGCGAACTATTTTAAAAATTCTTACAAAACCGGGAAGCGAACCCAGGACTTGGAGCGAGGAAGAGGAGCGGTGAAACAGAGGGGAGAAACGAGCGCGGCCATGTCAACTAAACCATACGCCCGCCGCCGGCAGCTCAAATGCCTCGCCGCGTGCTCGTGGCCTAGCTCCGAGTATGGAAAAACACAGTCCGTAACTTTGCTCTGCATTACTTTCATGCTTCGCTCCGCTACCTAACTCCGCGTCAATGGACAGACACAGTCCGCAACTCCGCTCCGCATTACTCCCTCGCCCTCGACCCGCTCCAGTGGACAGGCAGCCTTAATGCTGTTTAAAGCAGTCAATGTAGGTATCCTATAGTTCTCACCATATATATATTATAAAACAAATCCCCGCTGCGTCTGTCTGCATATCTGTGCACAATTTATACACGACTGGCCAAAAAAAGGAGTGTTATGTTTTTAGGGTTCATGAATGTATGTGTATTCGTGAGTTTCTTTATTCCACCATAACATATAAATGCCTTAACCGATTGAGATGTATCTAGTATCGATAGAAACCTTAAATTATCCTGTTTAATACAGGCTAGAATTAAAAAGGTGTGTCATAAAAAGAAATACATGGCAGACGTGCTTTTTTTATTTAATTTCAGCTTACAATCGGCTTACTACCTATTACATGATACTTACTATATACTATACATAGCAGTATTGGTGAAATGTGATGCTACATGTATATATGTGTATCAGATCCGTTAAAGACGATTTAAACTGTATTTGTGGTCTGTAAAACACTGTTGTTTAGAGGCCCAGATTACAAAGTACACATTTTCATAATGAAGTATCGCCAAGACGAGCCAAACGAAGTGGGGCACTACCTACCTTTTCTGGAAGCGCTTCGACGTATTTTCGGACCGTCATAACTTCAGTCTGGATAATGCTAGAACACTGAAATTTTCAGGATAAGATGATCACAAACTCTACATCTTGGTTGCATGTATTGCTTGGCCGTTTAATGTTCGTTTAACTATAACATGCCAAAATATTTAAGTCCATAAGGAACAGTTTGTGCGACAATGACGAAACAGCTAATGACTTGTAAAATGTAGATTTTGTAGAGTCAGGGCTTATAGGTAGAGTTATTTGTTATTCATTTTTATATATGAAATATAGTCAAGAGCACGTAGAGCTATATCCCCGTAGACTATAACTCGTAATACAAATCTGAGCTCAGCTATGAGTTTGGCTCTACTAGAGATCTCATAACTTTGTAACATTGAGAGCATTATTAATTTGGGAGTCTTGGCAACATCTTTAAATTAAATGCTTTCGGTGGGATAATTATTAGGTACAAAATACATAGCCAAGGTACATATTATAGAAATAGCACGAACAATTGCGTGTCATGACTATAATCAATGACAAAATTGTTTTTAAATATTTTTGTAAGTATTGAGTTAATCGAGATAAAGTGTACCTGCCTACTTTGCGCAAATGATATATCAAATGAGAGAGAGCCCCCCACCACTTAGGCGCCGGAGAGCCCTCAACGATCTCCGGCCACCATGAGCCACAGCTTGCCGGTGACGAACAGTGGTAGTTCATCGCCCAACCAACGACAGCTACGCCTCCGAGTACGCGCCTCTATGGACTGCCTGTGCAGGACAAGTATGGCTAGCCTGCTCGAATAAACACCAGATGGGGCCCGTCGATGCACCCGAAGGACCAAACCTGCCGAGGTCACGGCAAATGCAGTTGCGATCCATAGATCTCGCTAAATATTTTAGAAGAAAAGTGCAGTTTTTGGTCGGTAGGGTAAGGTAAGATTTTCCACACAGAAAAAAAAAAAAGGTTAGATTATCTCTTACGTTAATTTTACTGGCTTATTAATGTTATTTGTTATTGACCGTAGTGTTAGTGAAAATGCAAGTGTAGCTGCGTGACATCCTGGGTTCTATTTTCTTTGAAAATATAAATTATGTGGTTACAATCTAAACATAATGGTTTAACTTAAAATAATTTATTAAGTACCCGTTTTCAAATTAACCAAAACTAAACGTTTATATCCACTTGGAATGTTAACAACTTTGTCCTCAACTGTACTCGGTACCATTACTAAATTAACCGAGCACTTTTACAAATAATATTCTTATGTACGCATTGTGACTGCGTGCCATTTGTGATGTCATTTGACATTGTCTAATTTACAGGCCTCGTAGTTTAATATGAAAATTAACTTATTATCATTCGGGCGTTCAGTTACTACGTGAAATTTGGCCTCCTAATTTTATTGTAGGTACTAAACACACTAAAGTATTTACGTAGTACCTATACTAAGTATTTAAAAGTTTACTAGACAATATAAGCCTCCCATATAACCTCTTCAAGTAGTTATAAAATCATTAAAACAATTAATATAAGATAAGTTCTTCAATATTAAAGTTATAATATTAAATGGAAAAAGAATACGGTCGCGAGCGGTTTCGAACCTGCGCCTCCCGGATAAATACTCCAGGCACTCCGACCACTAAGCCATCTCAACCTCTGATCACCATCGCGAATTCTTCATCCATGTTTTAACACTTCTTTTGGCGACGTCATTGCCATCCATTCAGTCCCTATACAGGTGACCGAACCTTCAATATTCCTCTTCATCAACCCGTATCCATCCAATGCTGGGTGTACTACTTTACAACTTTATGACTCGGCAGCGTACGTGCTTTCCGAAGCATGGCGGGGTCTAGGGAAGTAAATAAAGTAAATAACGATCACCAATACAACTAATAATGACTGTGGCATTAATCTACGAGGTTGCCATTTAGCCACGAACCACTTAGCACTATTGTATCTGTTTACAAAATAGTGCTGTTCTTGTGGCGTGGCGTTATTAATTAAGTTTTTGTATGTTCCACAAGATTCAGGATTCCCTTCCCTTTGTTTTGTCTTCAATAGCCTTAGAATGGTATTAGTCTGTTAAAGCTTACAATTAGTGGTATAACCGTTGGATCGGTAAGTCAAAAGTCGAACCCAAACCCACCCACGCACTGATAACTATTCGTTATTACTTATTAGAATTTAACTGCCTTATTGGTCTAATGGCTGCAAGCACGGCTGTTCCACATGATTTGAACGGGTTCGATTACTGGGTCTGGAAAAGTGTTACTGATTTTTCTGTTAGGAAGTTCTCAGTAGCAGCTCGGACTTTGGAAGTTGGCGGTGTGACACCCCCGTACTTCATAGAGCACGTAAAGCCGTCGATCTTGCGCGGATTCTCTCTTCGGTCGCGTCGGATTGCCGTCCCATCGGATTATGAGAGTGAAGAAGGAGGAAGTGTACCTGTCTTTGAGTATACACTTGTGCACTATCTCATATGTAGGTACTTGGCTATTTCCGTGGAGATAAGCCGGACAGTTCTTTCGACCAAATTGACTGAAACTTTGGTCAGGACGAATGTATATTATATTACTCCTGCGTACTTGGCTAAACTCCGTGGAGATGTGACCAAAAATTTGGTTGGGAGTTATTATTATTTTAGAATTCAACTATCACTTACTTATAATGGTGATAGCGAAGAAAACAGCACAACTTAGTTTTGGAAATGAATAAATCACAAGTAACTTAAGAAAACTATATTGAATGCAAAACGGAACGTTTTCGTCATTTTCTGACGCTGCTTCAGCACTATATTAACTAAACTAATATTCATGTACTACAATGTTTCCCCAATTCGACATACAAACGTTATTCTAGTTCGAAAACTTTTTTAATATGTACAAAAAAGGTTTATGTGTTTTTCTAAAACATTGTTCATTAATCATTCTGTTTGTTTATGTTATTTATTGTTCTTGTACTTACCTTATACTTGAGTGCAGTGAAGTAATCTATGATTGTTCACGAGTAAAATAAAGTTTTTAATTAAACTTATTGGGAAACTTCGATACGGAGTGGGGCAACTCACAACAATCGCTTACATTTTGACGTCTATTCATTTACTTGTGATTTTCCTCATTCTGTTTTCTTTTTTTTTGCGTTGGCATCCCTTATGGCATTATTTGTCTTCATTCGTGTCACTCAGTCTTCTTTATGGGGACAACCAATGGCTTCAGTTCATATTTTGGTGCAAAAACAGTGATGCCATCATTCGTTTTGGTGGAAACGCTATTATTGTGGGACTCATTTTGTATATTTTGTTCATAATATACAGTTACGCTTACTAAGATTTACGAGTATATATCCTGCGATACCTTATTATTTTTGTAAAAAAGTTTGGTTTAGTTTTTTTTATGAAATGATTTAATAAATAAGATACGTTAAAGTTATTATATTTAACGGAAAAAGAATACGGTCGCGAACAGGATAACATTTTTTTTTTGATGTTGGCATCTCGCAAGTCAACCTAGGAGGTTGTCGACTGCTTAACCGGACTTTCCTGTGGATGCCCTAATAATAAACTATTATTAAGGCCTCCAACCAGGGGCATACGAACTAATTATAATCTAAAGCGACAACGCTAAGGGCACCCCCTGCGGGGTACGAGCCTCGGCTTAGGGCGTCACTTGTGGGAGAACAGCAAGGGACTGGCTGGATCGAACAAGAATCATAATTATTATTATGGGACGAATTTAAAGCTACAGGCTCAGCGGCTACGCGGGCTGGCACGAGCAAGGGTCGGGGAGGTGATGCATTAGGTGCATTACTGGGACGTTGCGACGGGCCTCGGTGGCGAGGCCGAAATGACGGCGGTCTGTGTTTGTGAACTGTGCTGGTGGCCCTACTGCTCTCTTGGAGGAGAGTTATAGCGTCGTCGGGATATAAGAGTGAATGCCTAGGACGGCGCATTATACTTATCTGTGAGGGGGTGTATCGGGCGGCAGCCGCGATAAGAGGGTTGGGGTGCTTTTCAGCAGACTCGAAATAACGCTTGCAAGTGCGTTTGATGAACTGTTGGATCAGGATAACAACCTGCGCCTCCCGGATAAATACTCCAGGCGCTCTGACCACTAAGCCATCTCGACCTCTGCTCACCACCGCAAATTCTTCATCCATATTTTAACACGTCTTTTGGCGACGTCATTGCTATCTATTCAGTCCCTATACAGGTGAACGAACCGACACGACCAACTTTGCAGTTAATACAATATCGTAAAGATGCAATGTGAAATGAATACAGCGAACTCTAAGGTTTTATATTAAATGGAAAAAGAATAGGAAGACGTATTCTTTTTTCATTTAATATAACCTTAGAGTTCGCTAAGCATGCGTTAATGCTTTTCAAAGTTTTATCTTAAATTTTTTGATGGTGTATGGGTGTTCTAGTCTGTTGCTAAAACACGTCACGAGTATAAATCCAGAATCTCTCTAAATATTAATGGAGGGACAGTGTGCTTTTCGTCTGTAAGAGTCTGGCAAAAAATCACGTTGTGCGGTAAGGGAGGAGGAACCGTCCGCTCTGAGTGACCCCCATGCCTCTACGGCATCAATAGCGCTTTCTAGACCCGCGGAAATAACGTCTTGTTCTTCTACCACAGGGATATGCTTTTAACCAAGTTGTATCCGTAAAAATACTCTACCTTATTGATATAATTGTTGTCACATGGATGTAGTCTCTGTCTCATTCGTAATTTGTCGTAAGGGGGGCTGGTGAGCGTGATCCTAAATTTGATTCCTAGGCAAATTCGGACAAAGTGTTATTGCGTTTACCTATTAGGAAATTATCAGCAACGGCTTAGCATTGTGCCCCGTATATGGCAATAGGCTGCCTAACTGCACTGGTGAAATGTGAGTGGTGAACTGTGTACACCTCTGTCGTCCCCTTCAGGGAATGACTGATGTCCATATATTTATAGAATCACCCCTGATTCTAGAACTATATGGACATCAGTTCTAGTACAAAATCACACAAGAAAAGTGTCGTCACTTGACACATAGAAACACAATATCAATACAAACAAGACAGACATTCTAACTTACTAACAAATATACAACAAAACCTTAATTATTTTACCAGAAACTTGCTCGCCTATCAAAAGGTTAAATATTGTTAAAACCAGTATGTTAAAACAAGTTAATATTCCATCATGTTCCTTTTCAGTTTCAGTTACCTCTAGCGATGCAAAATATACAAAACATTTTGCTACCGCGGTTTAGTGATGTGCTGTATCGTCAAATGGCAAGGCGGATACGGATATATTTTCAGTTCTCGACTTTTATTTATTTACATATCCAAAAATAATATCACGCTTGTACCCTCTGAGGAGGTAAGCAGAGGTGACCATGGTATTTAACCAATGCTGTTATGCAGGTAGTTAGCATATTGCCATCAATCGGGCACAATTCCAATTCATGGTATTAAGAATTTTCTAACAGAAACATCCAATAACACTTTGCTCGATCCGGTAATCGAACCCTGGACCTCAAGCTCTTGCTATTAATAAACTAATGATTTAGTTTATTTAGATGACAAAATACATTTTGAGTCTGACTCTGCCACCATATTGCTTTCTAGTATGTGATAAAATATTAAAGATATATTTCTTGCGGCGGGTATCTGCGGATACGGATGTTCGCCCCATCACTACTTGTAAGTGGCAGTAGAGCTTAGGTTATTTAAACTTTGTAGCTTTGTATTTTTAATCTAAAAGCCTTTCAGAAACGCATTATAGTTTTAAATAATTAGTTTGATACCTACTGGCTTTTATTCTTGGCTTAAGAGGACGTACTTAGACTACGGCACGGCGCGGCGGTCTTTTTTTAGCTTTTACTTCGAGTTTCTTAAAGAAAAGTTTTATGCTTTGTCAATTTAAAGCCTTGTTTATCGTAGTGTGAAGAAATAGAAAGCCGTTACTTTGCTTTTAGAGACTTGTAGTGCATTTACTATCATAGTTTATTCATATACGAGTACAAGTTGGTGAGTATTGGAAGTAATCTACAAGCTTTTTAAAGTAAGTTCTTTCAAAACCTTTGACGGATAAATAACACAAATAAAATCAAATATTATATGATTTTATTTGTAAAGTTTTTCTTTCAAGTAATACAGGCCTGTATTACTTGAAAGGGTAGGCAGAGGTGTATAAAGTTTTGCACCCACACTTCACCAATATTGTTATTAAGTCCCATGTAATAGGTGATGAGCCTTTTGCCATCTACGGGTACATTTTTTAATTCAATAGCACTTTTTCCGTGAATCGAATACAAGACCTCGTACTCGGCAGCCACGCTCGCAATGAGCAGGAAATTTTCTTCAAAAATTTAACGATTTGCGAATAAATATTAATTATTGGAGAATTTTCCTTAACGATATTGAACGAAGGCTTTCCAATTCACCGAGAGGGTTAAACGGTAATGAACAGCTTAAGCTTTAATAAAAATTCTCAACGTTACTGTGGTTATTATTATCAAAACGGCGCAATATTGGGTCATAATTGTTATAAACATTTTATTTGCTGAGCTTCAAATAAAGCTGTAGGCAGATACACGACTTGCGGAGGAATTTATTATGTGAAAAAGAAATCAGGTAGAATTGTTTTTTCCATTTAACATAACGTAACTAACCCATAACTACCCCACTGCAAGGCAAGGACCTCTTCTCATACAGAGAAGACACGAGCATTGATCATATTCATCACGCTAGCTCACTGCGGGTTGGCGATTTCAGACTATTAGGTAGTCCAGGTTTCCTCACGATGTTTTCCTTCACCATATATCGGTGATGCCTTAAATTCACTAAAAACGTAGGTATAGTCGACCATACAATTGCTTTACCACCCTAATGCTGAATTTCGTTTGCACATCATAATTTGACAAGGTCTATTTTCGCTTACAAGGTCAAAGTGTCAGTCAGATACTGTCGACATTTTAATTTAATGTAAATTTTGTCAAATACGGTAAAGCAATTTCGTGGTCGACTATACATAATATTTATGATCATTGAAAAGATAACACTTGGTACATGCCAGGTTTGAACCCACAAGTTACATCCTACCTCAGGGGTCAGATAATTCAATCAAGTTTTATCGCAACCTTTAAGTGAATAAACTAATATGTATATATTTGTACAAATTTATGAAGCAAATGAAAAAAAAATGCTTAATCATCATTTAAAATTACTTTATAAAATTCTACGGTAATGTAATAGTCAAATATTCACATCGTAACATTTGCGTTTTTTTTTCAGAAAAAACCCCAGCGGCGCTCAAAATAAAGAACGGAAAATACCTATGCCAATTTTTGGTGGTGTTGCATAGGTTGGTTTTATCTCGCGCTGCACCCAGAGCGCAATTGTTCATTTACATATTTTTTTTTAGCAAAAATGTATCTACTTTTGGCTACCAACTCGCGTGATGGTAAGCTATGGTGTGGCCGAAGATGGAGCACGTAGATCCAGAAGAAATCTATTCACTTTAAGTAGAGTGGATAGATTTGTTGAGAACGATAGTTGTGGAGTTGATGCAACTGCCCAGATCCGTCTCCCATAACGGTTGCACTGGACTACATCCCGAAACACGACTAGGTCGCTTCACGGCATGGCTTTGTCCGATGGGAGCTAACTAGCTGCGGCCGAAGCCGCCCACCACAGTTGTGTTGCCTGTTTTGCAACACCCAGGGGCCACATGTAGGGATTCCATTTTCCAAGGCTGCACTCCTACGAACGCGGGTAACCCGTGTTGAATTAAAATAATATAAATAATAAAAAAGTTTTCTTTTTATATTGTTTTTTTATTGATTCTTGTTCAGTATTCATGTTCAGTTTCAGCGCTATATTCACCTCCTCAAATATGGCATGAATAAAGATCAACACCTTGTATATTTATGTATCTATGCATATATTCGCATTTGATTGATGTATATTTAATTGGGATAATACACGAAAATTATATATTTTAATGAAAAAAATAATATTTTTCCAATGCCACGTCAAAGCAGATTATTGCTCCAGTCCCATTCATACATTTCTATTAATATAAATATCTTCTTTTCAAACGAGTTACCTTCGTGTTAAAATTAGCTTGTATTATTAACGAAATACTCGTATATCATTCACGCTAATTAGTTGTACTGCAGAGTAAAAATAAATTTTTGACCTCATTTGATACTTTATATCCACCCTCTCATTATTATTGAGGTCTTTTCCCCAAAGATCGGGTGAATTTTGAAGGTTTCTCCCCGAAATCAAAAGAGGGAGAAAACTCGACAGATGTACATCTGCCGAGTCAGATTATTAGTGCTTCATTTGTCTAGTGACTATAAATTGTACTTTTGCAGCCTTCACAGCCTTTTCTTTCGGGTACTGTCCAAATATCTATAATCAGTTTTTTATATCCATTTTCCTGGAAATTTTACCAACCATAAAAACCTTATGCGAACTATTGCGAAAATTTAAAAACAAAATTACCTAAATTAGTCCAGCCGTTCTCAAGGTAGGTTACACACGAAAAGTATTTAATATTTAGTTACATAGATACATAAAGGCTTTTTATGAAAAAAAAAAAAATTGTTCACCGTGAACGTGTTAGCTTATAACACTTTATCACATAGTTATGCGTAATCAATTTGAGGAAAATATTGATAATCACGAACAAATGGTGATTTGTAAAGAACTTAAGAAAGATGGAGTTATTTTATAGTCACGCGAAAAATGTCTGAATCAAACAGACTTGCGATTAATTAAACGAGGTTTTACTGATCACTTGCAATAATTAATCATTGTCACGGATTTTTTAACAGCCTTACTTTGTTTGATTTCTACATAGCATCACGCCTGTATTCCCGAAGGGGTAGGCAAAAGTATACACAGTTGTACACCCACATTTCACCAATGCTGTTATTAAGTCGTGGTGAGCCTATTGCCATCAACTGGGTACAATTCCAAACTCCGGGCTGCTACTGAGAATTTCCTAACAACCAAAACTCAATAACACTTTGCCCGACCCGGGAATCGAACCCGAGACCTCCTGCTCAGCAGTCGCGCTTGGGACAACTAGACCAACGAGGCAGATTTATTGGTTTGATGTCTAGGTTAGTTTATTAACTTGTATACGATGTATGATTTTGTAACATTTAATTAGAACGTATGCTATAAATGTAATGAGAACGTTATTAGAACAAAAATATTCGTAAAACGTCTTTTTTATATTATTAATTTTAATGAAGGGTAATATGTACGAGTAATAGATGAAGCAAAAGAGGTGTGTCAGAATCGTAGCAGATGATAATAGATAGTTTCTGCCTAATTCAATCGGAAACAGGTGTAATTTTATGTATGTACGAGTATGTAATATTTTGTTAGTGCAATCCCAAACTGGTTTAAACTCGGTCGTTTTTAAGTTTACTTTAGTTCGAGTCTAACTCGCTACTTCTACTGTCGTTTTTGTCACATTCAACTTAGTTCAGTTTTTATAACTACAAATAGGTAATATAAAAATAATAGCTTTTATGAAATTCCTAAGTAATTTTTATTTAATTTCTTACTTCACAAACCAAATTTGTTCGCGAGCTAATGGAAATATTAGAATAGTTTCGTCTTTATAAATTGGGATTTTGCCGTGTTATAAGTGATTTATGAACAATTTCCATGATTCTCGATTAATCAAACAGCAATTTAAAAAAAGACTCCATTAAACGCAAGAGTGTTTTCACTCGTTTCGTAACGGACCTTCGTTTACGAAACGAGTGCAACATTGCTCCTAATCCATTAAATACGATGTGAAATATATTCAATGTATCTAAGACATCGCTTTTAAACATGTTGTGCAACATTAATACTCTTACGACAAATGACAAAAAAGTTTTACAAAACCATAAAATATTAAAATTATTAAATAGTAAAAAATTTGTAGTAGCGAAAAAAACATAATCCGTATTTAAAAGCTATGTATCAAATAAATAGGCTATAAAAATAGACAATAAACCTTACAGCAAAAATAATAATGAAAAAAAAAAAAAAACGACGAAACGTTCAATCGCACCATCTGTACCGAGCCTAAGCTTGCGCACATCGCATGTATTCATAGTCCGCCGTAGCAGCAGTGCCGCGTAGACCTTCCCTCAGACTCTACGCCGTATCGGCTACGAATCACCCGATCGCGTACCAAAAAATTCATTAATTTATTATTTATCTGTGTAAATAATTCCGTGTAGTGAAAAAAAAAAACTTTTTTTTAATCCAATTAGTGTTGTGTTTTACGTGACTATAGTATTATTTTTTTATTTGTGTGGCTTCCCAAAGTTGCTGTCAGGTTTGTACCTAGTTCTTAATTGGATTAATCATTTACTTTTGTCTCTTTCGGTGTGGTTTTCTGAAAGTTACTATGTGGTTGCTAAGTTTAATGAGTTTTCGGGTGGATCTACTAAATACTTGTTGACTTCTGGTGTTTTCCTAATTATATTTCGAGAGAAAATCTCAAGTTCGTTCCTTATTTTTTTGCTCTCCGTTTTATAATTTTTATAGATATGACATTAATGTTTTTTTTTTTTAAGTACTACAATTACACACGCCTGCTTAATTACTTTACATTACCTAGATAGATATAAGAACTATAAATAAAATATAGACTATATATAGATATTTTTACCAGCTTTATTGGCTATTATTAAACAAATTTATATTTTTATCGAAAAATTTATTATACTGCCTATCTGTTCTGTTATATCTGAATATCTGAATTCTTCAAAGGTTTAATGTATTTGTTACTTAATAAATATCAAGTCAAAAATGATATAGTATTTTGAGGTGAAAATACTAATTTTGATTTAATAAATTATAATGTTATGTCGGTATATCTATGCTTTCCAGCGGTAAAAGATTTCAAATAACGGAACGGTGAAAACAAATTTTTGGTTTTTGTGATACTATGAATTGTTGAGTCGGGGGACAATTTTGTGGAACATTTTCTTAAGGATCTGATGACAGTAATTTAAGTTCTTCAGTGGGTAATGTATTCCCATTCTAAACGAACACAACTTATTTTATTCCTTTAGATCACTACTGTAGGCGTGCTATTGAATAATAAATAATAATCTCTAATAAAAAAAAAAAAAGTATATATTTTCATACCTTTTTGTGTACCACAGTTTCTATTACTACTATTATTGAATCTTACTAGCCTATATTACCCGAAAAAATGCAATTATTCTAATGATCACCCATACATCTAAATCGATTCAGACATTTAGAAGTTATGATGGAATAAAGAAACACACAAACGTAAAGGTACATAAATCCTAAAAACCCTGTCCTTTTTTTGGGCAGTCGTGTAATAAATATGAAGCGGATTGTCACAGTTAACCAAAAACAATGTATATTATTTTGCATTCTATTGGAGCATTGTGGTTTATTGCTGCCTAAAGTGTGAGTCTATGAAAACTGTACCTATGAATTTAGGTGAAACTAGACATAATTTTAATGAGGGAAGTCTAAAAACCTGATATAGTACTGTGGGCTGTTTGTAAAGGAAGCTTTGTAATTTTGGAGCTTAGTGGTATATCGTGCTAAAATTAAAAGAGTGATGACTGTAAATAACTGGCAATGACGATGAAATAATATAATATCCAAAAAAAAATAACGTATCTTATGATTAAGGAAGAATTAACGGAGAATTTGTATTTTACATAGATTTTTCAATAATTGCAAGAAAACACCCACATCGCCCTATTTTGTATTTATTTTCTACTCGAAGTTATTCTTTAACGTATTTTAAACAATATTTCGGGGTTTTTGTTCCAAGCTAAAATTTTTATAAATGCTTACTTTACTAAAAGTGCTGCTAATAAAAAAATTACCAAGTATAAATAATACCATCTAATAATAATAGCATCCACTTACCATCAGACCATCGGTCTGCTCGTATGCCGTATGACATAAAAAAAAATTTTTTTTTTTTCCTTTGATAATGTCATGTATAGATTCACCCATTAACATTTATTATGTGTACTTTGAGACTCGTGCTGCATATAAATAACCCTCCTATTGAAATATTCTGTTCATTGGTGAAATCCCAAAAATCATGCAAAGATAGTTAAGCGTGGTGGGGAATTTTGTTTTATACAAAGTAGAAAAGAGATACTAACAATATTTTTGGATATTTATAAACACTACACCGAACGTCTAGGCTCTAATCTTGAAGGTTTAATCACCTTATTCATGCAGATAAATTAAACCCTTAAACACGCAAATGCGATGTTGTCTAATTGTCAATTAAGCCAAAGTGTTCAATGACATCAATCCTAACGGTCAGGGTATGATTTCGTACTCAGAACAATGTTGTAGGTAGAAATCTGACCCTTTTAATGTATTCAAGGGAATCCTTCCTTGAAACAAACATTAGATAGATTTACTATGGGTAAAATGGTGTTATTTAATTAATATCAAGGCCACTTAGCGTGCCTTGTTGGTCTCGAGTTCGATTCTCTGCGGTTGGCAACTGAGATAGCGTATAGGTACGCAGGTCGGGCAAAGTGTTATTGAGTTTTTCTGTAAGGATATTCGGTAGGTAGGGTAATAGGCTCATCATACATAGGAATTAATAGCATTGGTGAAATATGGGTGTACAACTGTGTACACCTCTACCTTCTCCTTCGGGGAATACAGGCGTGATGCTATATAGATATAACATCTTCAAGAAAAGAGCATATGTCTTTTTAAAAGGTTTGCGCATCTGTAACTCCCGGGGGATATTCATTGGCAACGTTAATCGCTTACCATAAGGTTTATAGCTCGTTTTCTCACTAATACATCGCAAAAGCCGAAAAAAAACCTATTAGCCTAGAGGATATAGATGCAAAGGCTGAGCATGAGGTCCTGGGATTGATCGATTGGTTGTTGGATTTTTTTGTTCGAAATAAATAGTCGTGAGCAGGATTCGAACCTGCACCTCCCAGATAAATACTCCATGCTCCACCAAGCCATCTCGAATCCTGCTCACATCAAGTCAAGTCATTAGAAATTAACTATCACTCGCTTTAAACAGTGAAGGAAAACATCGCGAGGAAACCAGCACACCGGGGAGATGTTTTCGATGCTGTGTAACGTCATGTCCGAGACCCATGGGTAGTTTAAACTCTGACACTAGGTTGTTCATAAACCACGACACGACAAGGAAAAGATTCAGCTACTAGGTTTTAATTCTACATCTACCTAAATTTGCTTTTCACGCCTCAGATACCACGTAAATTCGTTGGTCCCGGTTTTAGCATCATAAAATGGATTTACCGATAGTACATCACTAGGTATCCCTCAGTAATTGTGTTGCGAGGGTCAAATGATTCTCGTATGAGCGTAAAATATCGGTTCCTACCTACATCTGATGGAACCAGTCAACCTTAAAATAATTTGAGAGAAGTAATAATCAATATAACATAGCATCATGCCTGTATTCCTTCAAGGGTAGGTAGAGATGTTTCTTAGCCTATCCACTTTACGAAAAAAATTAAGTGTAAACAAACAAAACATGACGGGTATAATCCGACCGAATTAAGAAACAACGAGTGTTTCTTAATTCGGTCGGATTATACCCGTACCCCAATGTAAAATAGTCATTTTTTTTGTACACTTTAATTTACTAGCGTATAAAAGAATTACATATTTGGACAGTTAAGTTGTAAATTATATTGGTAAGTTAGTTATTCGTATTATTTTTTATTTTATACGTATTAATATTGGTATCAATTATAATTGTAAAAATATAAGATTTTATGTTATTCATAAATGTAAAGCATTTTAGTGGTATATGAAATAAATAATTAAATTTTGCTATAGTAATGTTAATATTCATTTTATCATTGTAAAAGCGACATCCAAATAACCCTTTTTACGTGGAGCGTATTTGCGGGCGGGCGGGCGGTGCACAGGTAATGCATGACTACTCTCAATATTGTGGAAGTAGCTAGATATTGTATTTATTTGCATCCATTGTAATGGACTTCCGCAAAGTAACGCCTGAATATATTCAATAAACTATGCCAAGTAAGTTCTGCTAGGTCAAGGCAGAATTTAAGTCATAACTCGCACACTTGGCAAGCAATACTGTCTATAATGACTGAAGTCATTATCGTGTAGGACTGCTTCGTTGGTCTAGTGGTGCCAAGCGCGACTGCTGAGCATGAGGTCTTCGGTTTGATTCCCAGGTGGGGCAGTGTTATTGGAATTTTCTGTTAGAAAATTCTCAGTAGCAGCCCGGAGTTTGTAATTGTGCCCGGTAGATGGCAATAGGCTTTACCACCTACATGGGACATGTTCACCTCTGCCTACCCCTTCGGCGGGGAATACAGGCGTGATGCTATGCTATTATTGTGAAGGTATTTATTAAATCTCGGGTATCAAAATAGTTTAGAAGCCTACCTATTATGGTATTAAGGTAACTGCAGTTGTGTGACCTTTGGAACTGTGAGTCAAAGGTCACAGGTTAAAACCAACGACTAGCACCACTGTATTCATCATAATTTAGGACAGGTTCAATTTCTGCACGGAGCAAACATTTGTATGATCTACTGATAATTGTTCCGGGTCTGGGCGTGTGTGCATGTGAGATTATATGTCTATAAACGCACCCACGACACAGGAAGATATTCCTAGGTGGGGCAAGAGAGAGGGCAGAGCGCCTGGAGTATTAATTAAGGGTTCGAGTCCTGCTTACGACCGCATTCTTATTCCACAAAAAATTATAACGTTGGAGTTCGCCAAGCATGCGTTAACACTTTTCAAGGATTTTTCTGTATTTGACAGTCTAGTCCAGTCTTCTTAATGTTCATCACATTAAGAAGACGACTCCAGAACCAGATTCTAACACTATAAAAAGAACTCCAAAGCTTTTATTACATCTGCAATTTTTATATTTTATTTTTCAACCTATTGTGGCCAACTGCTGGGCAAAGGTCTCTCCCTCATCTTTCCAACGATCTCGGTTCCTTGACGCCTCCATCCAATCTCGGTTAAAAGCGTCGAGGTCATCCCGCTACCGCTTCTTAGGACATCCTTTTCACCGTGGGAGAGCCATGCACATGCACTAATGGGCCGGCTCGACCGGATTGATACCACGGCCTCACAGAAAACCGGCGTGAAACAACGCTTGCGTTGTGTTTCGCCGAGTGAGTGAGGGTACCGGAGGCCCAAACCCTTTAAAAGGCCGGCAACGCACTTGCGACTCCTCTGGGGTTGCGGGAGTCTATGGGTGGCGGTAATCGTTTACCATCAGGCGAGCCGTCTGATCGGTTGCCCCCTATTCCATAAAAACAAAATCCTCAACGTCTTCTTCCATCGCTAGGAACCCAATTGGTGACAATGGTTGCCCATCTCTCGGGGTGCATCCTGCCAACGTGGCCCGCCCAGTTCCATTTGAGTCCGGCAGTTTTGTACCCTACATTCCCTGTTTTGGAACGCAGAGTGGTGTTTCTGGCAAGGTCCGTCCTGTTCACACTGAAAATGCTGCGCTCCATTGCTCTTTGGCAAACCTTGAGGCGGGACTTCTGATTCGGTCAAGGAGAATGGGTAAGATGCACATGTCGATGAGATTGCGCTTCAAGGAGATGGGAAGATCTCCCTTCATTAGCGTCTGCAACTTATTGAAGATTATTTAAACTCTTGTTTGCCGGAACGTGGATCCACGCGAAATACAATGGAATTTGGAATTGCGTGGAGATACATACGTTACAATAGATACTATATTCGCCGCAACCGCCGAAATTTTATTTTTAAGCATGTTCGCATTTAATCACTAGAATCATAATATCAGAAGAATTATTAGCAATATATTAACTACCTACTTAGTAATACCAAAATGTTTGCAATGAAATATTGCAAAATGTACAGTAGATACGTGAGTGTCTGATAATAAAAATAACATTACGTGTTTCAAATGCCAAAGTTATTTTTGTGTATTTATAAATCTGGTTCGGAAATATTCTGTTCGGACACGGTTTTGTTTATATTTATGCAATAGTATATATAGCCAATTTAGCTCTGACTCGTAATCTTTTAAGGTCATTCAGTTTATTTCCTACATCATTATGTAGTATATTTAGGTCTAATAGGTTTTTTAATCTAGTTGTCTCAAACATAAAATATTAATTTAAAAACATATAGTTTTATATGTGGTAAGTTTTATGTGACTATTTATATATGTATCTACAAATGGAAAATATATCAAAAATCTGGACGTGCAACATAACAATCACCACTGCTCAATTTAAGTAATTACTCAACATTAACATTTTATAAAAAAAAAAAACATGAAATTTGACATAAATAGTATCTCCCAAAAAATTAAAAATATTTCTTATATTCATATTTTGATAATACTATCCGATCTAAATAATTGAACGCTCATTCAAACTTTATGTCAGTTAGAATAACAAAAAGAATTGTTAAAATAACATAACATAGCATCACGCTTGTATTCCCCGAAAGTGTAGGCAGAGGTGTACATAGTTGTATACCCACATGCTATTACTAAGCCCCTTGTAATAGGCGATGAGCCTATTGCCATCAATCGGTCAGTATTCCAAACTCCGGGCTGCTACTGAAAATTTCTTAACAGAAAAACTCAATAACACTTTGCCCAACCCCGGAATCGAACCCGAGACCTCAGCTCAGCAGGCTTGGGAATATAGTAATAATTATATTGTAAGAAGTATTTTCCCTTTTTTGGATGCCTTTATTTGTGTAAAATACAATATACTATAGTGAAAGATTCATTTACCACTAAAGTACTTACGAATAGGTATATAACAGATTAAGGTATATATAAATATGTTTTACGAATGCACCTAATTAATTCAAGATAAATCTTTGAAAAGCATTAACGCATGCTTAGCGACCACTAAAGTTACAATATTAAATGGAAAAAGAATACGGTCGCGAACAGGATTCGAACCTGCGCCTCCCGGATAAATACTCCAGGCGCTCTGACCACTAAGCCATCTCGACCTCTGCTCACCACCGCGAATTCGTCTTCCATATTTTAACACGTCTTATGGCGACGTCATTGCAATCAATTCAGTACCTATACAGGTGACCGAACCGACACGACCAACTTTGCAGCTAATACAATGTCGTAAAGAATGCAATTACCTTAATAATTCAAGATAAATCTTTGAAAAGCATTAACGCATGCTTAGCGACGTCGCCATAAGACGTGTTAAAATATGGAAGAAGAAATCGCGGTGGTGAGCAGAGGTCGAGATGGCTTAGTGGTCAGAGCGCCTGGAGTATTTATCCGGGAGGCGCAGGTTCGAATCCTGTTCGCGACCGTATTCTTTTTCCATTTAATGTTGTAACTTTGCACCTAATTAAGTCATTGTGGTGCATTGTGTGCTTTTTGTAACCATAAATATTTGTCATTGAGGACGTTCTCAAAGAATTGGTACGTACCAATACATGTATTTAATATTTGTACAACCCCACTGCTTCATCGTAATGGTGTTTGCGACACAAGCCTTGGGCTTAAAGCAGAGACCAATGAAAAATTTATAAATTGCTAATTGTTTTAGTAAATAAATTATTCTTATTCTTAATTAAGTTTACCAGTTCTAACGTAACAAGATGTGCAGACAAATCTTCAAAAAGCATTAACGCATGCATAGCGAACTCTAAAGTTATAAATATCTGTCGAAAAAGAATACGGTCGTGAGCAGGATTCGAACGTGCGCATCCCGAATAAATACTCCAGGCGCTCTGACCGCTAAGCCATCTCAACCGTTACAAGAAGTGATATGTTTTTAAATTAAGTTTTAATTAAATTTAAAATAAAATACATAATTATTTCAACTGCTTAAAGATCCTTTATTACTCTTGTATAACTGTGCCTTAACACAAACATTTCCCATTCGCCCCTCACGGGACCTGCTCGGGAAATAAGGTACCCTTATAAATACATACTCCTTCCGACCGTATTTCGGTCACGGCGGCCTATCTCGACGGAGATTAACCAAGTACGCAGGAGATATTATAGTGCACAAGTGTATGCGCAAACACAGGTGCACTCCCTCTTCCTTCATTCTCATATTCCAATGGGACGGCAATTCGACACCACCGGAGAGAAATTAGGCGCAGGACCGACGGCTTTGCGTGCTCTCCGAAACACGGGAGTGTCACACCGTCAACTTCCTAACTCCGGGCTGCTACTGAGAATTTCCTAACAGAAAAACTCAATAACACTTTGCCCGACCTGGGAATCGAACCCAGGACCTCACGCTCAGCAGCCGCGCTTGCGACCACTAGACCAACGAGGCAGCCTTATTACCTACAAATTTATTGCACTCGAATATTTATTACCCACAAGTATATTGCACTCGTATATTTCCCCCACGAACGTTATTAGAACTCCGACCACTTAAATCAGGGAGTGTCGATATCGAAACGGGTCAAGCAGTAATGCATCGGAGGGTTATTGCAGTACCCCGGCATTGACAGGTTGATTACCTATCACGTTTAGGTGTATCGGACAATATTAGTTAACTACGTACCTCCGTGAGAGTAACTTAGTTTTGAAAAATATTCTGTAACAGAGTATAAGACAAACAGAGCATCACGCCTGTATGTCTCTGAAGGGGTATGCAGGGGTGTACACATTTGTACACCCAAATATAACTCCTCTCATGTGGTGAGCCTATTGCCATGTACCGGGCAATTCAAAATTCCGGGTTGCTAAGAATTTCCTAACAGAAAACACCCAAGAACACTGCCGGACCTGGGAATCGAACTCAAGAACTCATACTCAACAGTCGCACTTGGGACTCTGGGTAACTGGAGCCCTGACATTGCTAGATGGCGTCACGTTAGACCCCGCAGTATATTGCAGGATGAGTTGGACAAATTAAATAAAAACTATAATACACTAGCTCTAGATCGAAACGTGTGGAAATCTTGGGGGAAGTCTGCTCATAACATAGCATCACGCTTCTATTCCCCGAAGGTGTAGGAAGAGGTGTACATCATTGTACACCCTCATTGCACCAATGCTGTTATTAAGTCCCATGTAATAGGTGGTGAGCCTATTACCATATACCGGGCCCAATTCCAAACTCCTAGAATTTCTTAACAGAAACAATAGTTTTGAAGGAGTAATATTAATTGAGATTATTATCAGTAGGGTTACTCGTGAAATTAATTTATCTGCCAATCCAGTTCCAATAGCAAATCAACATCTAAAAAAAGCACATACATATTATTTAAATAAAATCAATTATTGATGTAAGTAATTTTATTTATAGCTTATAAAAAACATTTGAATTCAGTTTGTGATCAGTTAAACATTTTGGTGTATTATTAAATATACATCGACATTTAAATATAAAAAATACAGGATCCTGAAAAGGATATTTTCCTTTTTTGTATCGTGATGTTTTTATTATTTTTAATCATTCAAAAGTATGAATTTGGCATGTTTACAATTTCAATTGCGAGGATTTATTTTCAAGAGTTCTGTTTGTGAGAAAATTTCAATAAAAGTACATCCTCACCGCGACATTCGCTGTAAGCAATTTATTGTTCGAGCAATCCTGACATCAGGATTGACGTGCCACATTAAAATGCTTGTAACTTTTTTGTTCCTTCCTTTAAAATACTGGGATTTGTTTTATATTATTTTACAAATTTACAAATAATTACATAAGTAGTTTTCGGATCGGTGATTTGGGTCCTCAATCCTGATATTCATCATTTACGGGTGTAGTTCCTTGATAAGTTCATTATATGCTCGGGTTAGCGCTCGGTTCACAAAAAAGTGCTAGCAGTTGAGAAATAATCAGTGTCTTTAGATTTTAAATTACTAATTAAGAAACGTTACATTATTATTTCCATATAATATAATATGACATGGAAATAAAGTTATGTTTCAATGTGGTAGGTAGCTTGACCTACTTTCCCAATATTTTTGGGAAAGTATTTAAGTATTCCTTCACTCATAAAGCCGAACCGGCAACCTAGTTTCCTAAGTATATTGCGGTAAGCTTCCGGAGAGGCAGCTGGAAATTTACTTAATAAATACAAAAAAAGCACACCGAAGAGTCGATTTGATCCCCCATCCTTGGACTGATACAGGGCACCGAATTTGATTTTGGAGTACGGGTGTGTTCAAACTTTACCCGCTCACAATAAATTATAACTTTATATACTAATAATTATATATAAATTACATGATTTTTTTATTTACCTACACCTAAACGAGCTAAAATGTTTAAGAAGCGTGGGTAGTATTATCTGCCGTAAAACTGAGCGTCATATTAAGCATAGATCTTGCGTGGATCTGCGTAAAAGTACGAAATACACAATCATTAATCTTCCGACATAAACAAAGCAAACATTTAGATCCGCGTGGATCTAATTTTGGATATTCTATATCTGTGTTTTATTTAGATTGGGTACAAAGTTTTTGTTTCACCTATCAATTTATTGATTATCTTTTATTTAATGCAAACTTAAAATAATTTTTTTACTGTTTTTTGTACTCATAACGTCATAATATGGCGGAAAATCATTCCTATTCTGATTGTGATCGTATAGTATGTATCCTAATCAATTTTATTATTCTACTTATAATATTGTAGCGACATCTATCATCTTACAAAAATACTATGCGCATAACAGATGACGTCAAGAATCCTGCATCGCGCAAGCAGAGTTTGACAACAAACTTGCATATATATGAAAGCTCCAAAATAACAGCCATGCCAGGGCACGGTAGGTGATATAGCCTGGCGGGCTATAACACCCGCCTGGTTGATGGGACCTCCTTTTTCAATTAAGGAACACAATACGTCGTTCTTCAATATTAAATATGCATAATGTTTGTCCTCACACATCTATTCATCCTCATTCATAGACTTTGTTACTCAAGCACGCAAGAAATACTGAACGAATTCGGATGAAACTTGACAGTGTTGTAGCTTAAAAACGAAAGTGTTATATAGGATAGCTTTTGTCTTGAAAGTAGCTAAGTTTTCTAAGGCAAGCTCATATCAAGAGTAAGAAAGTATCACTCACTAGATGGCGCTGATGTTAACACCATATAGTTTCAATTGGCGGTTCGGTTAAATTTAAAAAACGCGAAACTAATAAAAGTGAGGCCACTAACCTTAAATATTTAAAGAAACCCAATTTAAACCATGCCTATGTAACTGCAGTAACCAAATAATAAATTATAAAATATCACCACGCCTGTATTCCCCGAAAGGGTAGCTGTACACAGTTGTACACCCACACTTCACCAGTGTTGTTATTAAGTCGCATGTAATAGATGGTGAGCCTATTACCACCTACTGGGCAAAATTTGAAACTCTGGGCTGCTACTGAGAATTTTCAATCAGAAAATCCCAATAACGCCTAGCCCGATTTGGGTATACCTAATAAAAATACCTTCCAAAGTTCTGACCTACTAAGTTGCGGTATAATTTTAAAGTTTGGACAGCCGCTACAAAGGTAATTTGTACAAAAAAGACGGTACATAAAGTATTTGCTTACCTAACATCACGCTTGTTCTCCTCAAAGGCTTAGGCAGCATTGTAACTTTACCTACATTACATCGTAACTTTACCTACATTTCATCGTACCGTTACTAAATAGGACTATATAATAGGAAATATGCCAATTGTCATCCACTGCACAGAATTTTAAACTGAAGTGAACGAGATAGGAAACTTTATCTTTCTTCTTCCTTCTTTCTCTCCGCGCCGTATGATGCACACAACATCTAACTGTGCATTGTTACTGAGAAATTCCTAACACAGATACTCAATAACACTTTGCCCGACCCGGGAATGAGTCTACTGGACCGCATGCCCAGCAACTGCGCTTGTGACCACTAGACCAGTGAACTTAGTTTTCATTCCAGTCTACTCGGAACCACGATCAGTGTAACTTGATCGAAACGTCGAGGTAAATAAATATTATCCTTTTAGAGCGACTAAGTCTCGTTTGAATGCAATAATTATTATTTCTCTTTGACGGTATCTATCTCTACTACTTTTATTTATTTCCATTGTTATTAAAGTTACAATATTAAATGGAAAAAGAATACGGTCGCGAACAGGATTCGAACCTGCGCCTCCCGGATGGATACTCCAGGCGCTCTGACCACTAAGCCATCTCGACCTCTCTCTCATTTAATATTGTAACTTTAGAGTTCGCTAAGCATGCGTTAATGCTTTTTCAAAGACATATCTTGGATCCATTGTTATTTTCTTATAGAGAACTAATGGAAATTTAAAGAGTAAATAGGACTAATATCGCGAATTTTTTCTTAGTTGTAGTTAAAAGGAATATATAAAGTATTATCAAAATAAAAATATCCATAGATTATAAATTATATTGAGCGTTAACCTTTGCTGAACTCATAGACACAATTTTAATCAAAACTTGTATTTCAAATATGAAGGTATTTAATCTATCTATCTGCCTAGCCTTTTCCCAATTACATTGGGGTCGGCTTCCAGTCAAACAGGATGCTGCTTAATACCACTATTCAACATGGAGCGACTGCTTATCTGACCTCCACAACCCAGTTACTGGGTAACTGTGGGTCGAGACACCGACTGTTACGTCGCGTGTCGCAGGTTCGATTCCTGCACGGAGCAAAGATTTGTATGATTTACAGATAATTGTCAGACTCAGGCCACTGACTACCCGTAACGGCTGTCATAGATCTTAATTTGAAAGCCGGGACGGACGGTTTAACGTGCTCTTCGAGGCAAGGAGTGGTCTGAGTATGAAATTATGGTCACCCATCCACAGACCGACCGCGGCAAGCGCAGTTTAACCTTGATCTATCGATCTGTGCGGCTGTTACTTAGCCACGAGTCATGAGCCTCTCTATGAAGTTATTTAATCTATTAATATAAAACCCAATCGTTGCATGTATTAAAAATTATCGTTTGAGAACGGCCCAACACATTGGGCAGATTTTTTTAATTGCCGTAATTTTCAGTACAAGGTTTGTATGAAAGTTTTTTTTTTGGAAAATCCACTCGAAAAGACGGAAATTTGGGTGGTATATGAAATAAATTGCGAAGCGGGTCGTTAGTTTAATATAAAATTGCGTTGACTGTGTGCGAGATGTTCTTGAAGTAAATATTCGATTCCATATATCGGACAGGCGAACTTGTTTGCCAAATATTGACCTCGCTAACAAACTTAACGTTTATAACCACTAGATCCATGAGGTAATATAAACACTAAATAAAAATTAATTAATTGCTCACTCCATCAATTTTAATGAAAATTATGAAATGGCCTGGCGAGGCCATGGTTTGGAACAATTAAACACGTTCTAAATAGGTGTTTCATATGACTTTATATTACGTGTAATACAAACGTGAAATAATATCTAAGAATATGTGGTTTCCTTATTACTGAGAGAATCATCATTTTCGTTTTTTATTGTGTTGATTTATGGGTGTTCTTTTTCATAAATATTTCGAGACAAGTTAGCGGTAGTTCTTTCAGTTCAAACGAAAACTAAAGTTATAATATTTTACGAAAAGAAAAATTTGCCCGCGAGCGGGACTAACGTTCTGGTTAGGTACGGTCAGCGATTAAAGTTGTTAAACATATCGAAATTTTTTATAGTTAATAATTATTAATTTAATTCAAATAAATTATAGCTTATCTCTGAAACTATTCATCTAACTACCTAAAGTACAAAAAAATAATCCCGTCATCAAATAAATACCTAAAATGCAAGATGTCATTTCATCATTTCACAATAACCAGCACTATAGTCGGTGCAGTTTCGATGCGTTTTAATCGACTTTTGTCACTGACTGTACACTAGTTACAAAAGCGATTTCGATCTTCATAAAACATTATAATTAAAATTTCTTTTTTCTTTCCATTATACATAATAATAATAAGCTGTTGCCGCTCAACAAATATTTCCCTTAACCTTTGGTGTATTCGTCACTCTACATTCGCATGTTAATAAATTTTAACGCCCCATTTCCTTCAAAATCAAGGCCATACACTCACACACATTTCATATTATACCATTTTTTCTAGTCTAACAGTCACCTCATATGTAAATGTATTAATTAATTACGAAGTCTCAAGGTAGTATTTTTAATTTTAATTAAAAATATTTCGTTGGCCTTCTAACACATGTAAAGTCGGAAAAATGTGTGACGTGACTATATCGCATGTTTCAAATAGCTGTTATGTATACTGTTATTAAAAATAAAGAAGGTTTCAGTGTGCTGGTTTGTAATTATTTTGCACTACGCAAAGATTAAGTTAGGAAAATTGCTGCATGTTTATTCCACAGGGCTTTGCTCCAGCCAAATGAGATTTGTGGCCAAACACGAATTTTGTATGACTTTCTATTTTGACTACTAATTACTACTTCTAGGACTAATATTATTTTGCTTGTTTTAATGCATACTGGATACTGGATATGGAAGGTTCACTTTAAGTATACATAATTACAATTATCAGACTTTTAGTCTCTTCTTGATCGACATTGTCAATATTTTATACGTTGATAATAATAATTAATCAATATATAAATAAATAAAATAATATAAAATTTCATGCCACCGAGCACAATCCTCACTACTACTCCAGATATATATTACATAACAATATACTGGAAAAAAACGATAAAAAATAATGAAAGAGTCACTCATTAATACCCAACAATGTCAATCTAAATTCACGCTATTATTAACTCCAGCTAGGCCATGGACTAGCAATGTATGATGGGCGACGCGACTGTGAAATGGCCTCGCGGGATTGCATTCTTAATGAAATAGATACTGAATAAAGACAATATTAGCATTCTATTGGAGGATTGTAAATGATTCGGAATATTTATACATACTTATAATTTGCTATTAATTATAACAATGTCAATCTAAATTCACGCTATTATTCATTTCTCATTCAGTCCTTGGACTAGAAATGTGTGCCGGGACGGTGCGGCGCATAACTGACATGGCCTCGCGAAGATGCATCCAATTTTAAATAACATACGTAACTACCCATATATATATTTGCTACTGTTTTTATTCAGCAGTAGAGTAATAAATAGCATACCAGTTTGAGTTATCATTACATCGAAAGTTCACAAGTACCAATCCTTACGTCACTATACACGATCCTCGATTATACTCATCTACCGGCTGTCTTACGTGGATGAGGTGGCTCGTAATTACTATCAGTGGAGTCGATTCAGACGTAGACTAAGTAAATTAAAATTCTAACAATCTATAATAGCGATTCAAAATGTCTGAATTTTCTTAGCCAGCACGTTCTGAGGTTGCCGCTATAATTTTAGTTTAACTTCTCTTACGCATGTATTAGTACTTAAATTTTATAACGTGAGTATCTACTGAATAGATTTGATATTACTTGAGGAGCGCAAATAAGATTTTCAAGAAGTTGTAATAAAATGTTCTGAGTAGGCGCAATTTTGAAAGGGTGGTGTCTCAAGGGGATTAAAAGAGATCTTTCTCAATTCATCATCACAAAGAGATCTACCATATTTATTCTATTATTTACTAGCGACCTGCCTCGGCTTCGCACGAGTAGTAGAGCATCAGTGTCGCATCAGCCAAAATCTAACAATTGTTAGCATTTGTTTCGAAAGAAGAAGCTCCCAGAAGGAGGAACAATCTTACCATTTATTGTTTTGGTATATCTCAAAGTGATTAAGCAGCGTTTTCGATAAAGTCACATCTTCAAGAATCATCGTCATATTTCAACCAATTTACACAAAACCATAACAAATTATACACCGAAACCTTCCTCATAAAGCACTCTGTCTATTGGTGCAAACTGCATAAAAATCTGTTTAGTAGTTTTTGAGTTTATCGCGAACAGACAGACAGCCGCGGTGAGGGACTTTGTATTAGTGAAGTAAATAAACTACAGGTATAAACGTAGACTATAATTAATATTTATTTTTAAGAATTCATTCCCGTGCAACGCCTGAAAAAGGCAACGAAGTATCTACTTTTTATGTAACAGCATATTAAGTAAACTTAGTTGGCAAAATAAATATCTCTGAATCTTTGATTGGTTTTTATTACGGGTCATAATGTAAATTTGACGTCACCCAATTCGTCCTAGCTTGCTCTTACAGTAACTGTTAGATAAAAGATAGCTTTAGCTTTCTCATTTTAGTTTAGTCAGTCTAAATTCACTTCTAAGTTCTAGGCCTCGCAATGTATGTCAGGCGGCGCTACGGTGCGATAGTGAAATGGCCTTGCGGGATTGCACTCTAGTGGGATGGTGACGTGATTAAAATGACTTTAGTGTTCAGTACTTACATTGATTAACTAAGTAGATAAATGCTAATATAACTTTCTTATTTCTCAAGTCGGCCTATTGATGTTCACTGTTAGACATGGATACTCTTCCTTTATCTTTTTTTTGACGTGACCTCTTGCAGTTAACTCATATGTGTTTGATTTGTGTAACCGAAAAAACCGTAAGTAGTTGCACTGCAGTGCACGCTAGTTCTTAGACTTATTATGGGGAAGCTGTATTTTTTTATAAAACATGAAGTTGACTAGCGTTCAAGCACTGAAAAGTTTTGCACCGTTATGCAATTGCCTTTTGAATATTTTTTAGCTATTTACAGTCCTTCACATTTTTCCGGTTCGTCATTGAACAAATTCGCGTCTTTATTGAGTTCTTAGACGAGGCCTTGGACTGGCTCGTTGGCGGCGCGACACTGACACGGCCTCGAGAGTGAGGAATGCATTCTCCGTACTTTAACAATGATGTGACATGAATGGTATTATAACGTGGCCTTTTTGTATATTGGAATAATATAGCATCGAGTTGTTTATGTTGACAATAAGCTTATTGCGTTTTTGAGATTATAAAGTTTAATCTATTATTATTATTCAACCATTATCGTCCCATTGTAAGCCTCTCCTCTCCTTCCACTCCTCACGGACAAAACTTATACAGAATGTAACAGATGTTTAACATCAATTCAATTTTAGTTTTTCGTTTTTTCAGTTGTGTCTATTATATAACAAATCAACTACTTACGGCTGTCACTTAAGCAAAGGTTAGAAACTAATTAACAAAGTAATTAATATTAATTTTTTTTAGTTATACTCGTAATTTTAGAATTAGGCAAGTTTACTGAGTTCTCACATTTACAAAAACTTGAAACTTGAGAACCTATGAAGATTTATAACTTTATGTAACTTTTGACATAAAATATCTTGTATAATTTTTAATTAAAAAAATTTTTTTGCCCTCCACGTTTTCTGCTTCGCTAATGAACAAATTTGCTTCTTTATTGAATTCTTTGTTGATGCCTCAGTGATAGTGAATCGGCCACGAGGGGAGAGGACTGCATACCCCGTAGTTTAACAATAACGTGACAAGAATATTATTACGGGTACAATGCGGTATTTTTTATTATCATAGTTGATTGTATGAGGCATATTGTTTGACCTTCTCTTGATTTGTAGGTTAAGTTGATCAGTAATGGACATTGGTCTGAATGAGAATAATTTATTTGCAATGAATGTAGGTACTGAATAATGATGTGAGTTAATGCATTTTCCTAGAAAATCATTGTTTTGCGATGGGTACACAATTGCATAAATTGTCTATATATAAATCAAAATCAATTGCTGCATGCATGAAAGATATGTTATGTATATGTGTATTGTGGAATATTTATTTATTTTATTTAATTATTATTAGAAGGTTATTTCGTTTTTTTTTATTATTATTTTGTATTCGTAATTGTCAGGTCAAGGTTTGTATAAAAGTTTATTTTTATTAAATGCTCTGGATTAGTCGGTAATTCGGATGGTATCTTTGTATAAATTACACACGTGCATAACCGGGGCGGTTCGCCAGTTTTTACACGACTGCCCCAAAAAGGACTGTTATGTTTTTAGGGTCGTATGTATTTAGTGAGATTCTTTATTCCATCATAACTTCTAACCGCCTGAACTGATTTAGATGAATAGGGTATTGATAGAATTCTAAATAAGAATAGATACATAGGTTATTAAGATTAAAAAAAAATATAAGGACTATGATACACAAAAAGGTGCCATTAAAAATTATTTAATTAATTACATCTTGTTACATAAATGTTACTCAGCGACACGTCTTTCATAGAAGATAGATATTAGTAAATTTTATAAAACCATATTTAATTTTTTATATAATTGTATTGATTTATTATAATTTAATTTAATTTTAAATTAACTTATATTTTACAAAAATCATGTTATAATAATTATTTTTATTTTTTACCGAAGCTAACATTGTAATTATCATAATTTATTATTAATTATAATCTTTTTATCTTTTTCATAAACAACCAAACACAGTTGTCATAAATTACCTTGTTTGCCCGTTATTCATTTGTGCATGTGTGTTAGCCTGGAAGTAATTGTTCACTTATTCATGTTTACATGAAATTATATTATTAATGTATCAGTGTAAACAATTGTTGGCTAACCGAATAATTAAATAAATAAATACTGTATGGATATTGGAAAAACTGTGACCTTGTCATCATTGGACAAAAGGTTTATCTGTTAGTTTTGTAAAAACTATCGATTTCTGTAGTCGGTGGTGTGATTAATGACTTTTAGATTGTAAATTAATATGGTTCTTCTATCAACAGGGATGTCGACATCTCACAAGTAGGTTTTAAGTTTTTGATACTTGTATGAGCTACACGTTTTGCGTACAAAATGATATTGTGGCCCGTTAGAATAAAAATAATAAAAATACGTATACAAACTGTGTGAAAATTCAGTTAATACAAAATGATATGTTAATGAAAACCCTTTCAAAACGTAGGTAAGTACCAACTACTTGAAAATACAAAAAGCGTGTGTGGAAAATTGAAGCGGTACAACCGTGACTCGTAAATCATCGGGTATTTTCGGCTTTACTCGGAATCATCTGCGGTTAATGGTAGAGAATGATTTGTATGTAGTTCCAAGGATGACGGTTTTCATTTTGAACCACTTTGAAGTTAAGTAATAATAGTGCCTAATTTATTTGTTTACTAATAATTATATTCTACGGGCGTCGGAAGTTTTGGTTGCATTTGTAATAGGTGCCTAGTCTGAAGTTTATATTGGATATTTTTTTTTTCAATTTCTACTGGTCCTACTCTAGCCTTTACTGAGGTCCTGATTTCTCAGCAACATTCACCACAACCGGGGCAGGTAATGGTCCGTTGAAAGATGTCACACAGCGCACGTGCTGATGCGCGATGGCCGTGTCAGGCTTGGTACTGTTGGTCGGGTTGTAAACCACCCATGTCCGCCGTTGCAGTCCACGGCTCACGGTGACCGGAGATCGTTAAGCGTCCTCTGACACCTGACGTGCCTTCTGACGGGTGAGCGGGGTTCGCCTCTCTCTCCGCATCCACCGCCTCCTTCACAAGCATCACCTCCTCGCAGAAGACGGTAACGGCTCCCTATGCGCTCTCATTCTCGACCATGCATCTTATCACGGCTGGAAGCGAGAGACCGCTCGCCCCAAATTAGTATTATGATGATATCGAAGTTGGTACTACAAACCGCGCGTCGCAATATATCAAGTGTTTCACTTGAAGAAATGAATTCTTCAAGTCTCTTTTGGCTCCCGTTATCAATAGAGCATCTATGACAGTTGCTGGTTACGGGTAGTCAGGTGCCTGAAAATCTGACAACTAGTCTTCCACGAGATATTATGTTAGCAAATAACTGCGTTGTGGAGGCCAGATAGGCATTTGATCCATATAAAATTCTGCTGTAGTCGGTTAGATTGGAAGCCTACCTCTAATAAAATAGATAATTATAAATCTTCTATATAATTATATGCTCTTATACTACTACCAATACTTTCTCACATTTAATGAACAATGCATTACACGTATTGGTGTTGAATCTCCCCAAATTATTGCGAAGTAGAACGGTGGAACTTTAAATTGCACCTAATTTGTTTATGTTCTCCATAATGTCGCGGAAGCTCAATGCTACAAACTACGAAACTCTATATCGCTGAAACTATTTAACCGATTGTTAGTGGAAGCAAATGGGTTCTATGTACATTTGCTGCATTTCTAATGGTGTGTATATTGATTCCTATGTTATGTGAGCAGTTATAGCTTAGTGGACTAGCAAGTCAAAGGCCCGAACCCAAGGCATGCACCACTGACTTTTATAGTCATGTTCGTTTCAGAAATTAATCATATCAAACGGTGAAGGAAATTATTGTGAGGAAATCAGCAGATCTGAGAGATATTCTCGATGGTGTGTAACACCATGTCCTGTCCTACGGATGGTTTAAATACTAAAATTAATTTGTTCATCAACTCCACCACAAGACCAACGGGTTGTGAGGATCAGAAATACAGTAGCTCGGTGTTAAGCTGCGTCCAGTTAAACTAAATACCGACTCCAACGTAGTTAGGCAGTTTCAGTCAGGATCTCTGTATCAATATCAATTATTATTGTTTCTTCTACAGCTAGTTGAATAGTCTGGTAGTTTACTCCACCAACTCATGAGTATGAGTAGATTTTGCCTTTTTACTTCACTCTCACTCTTTGGGCTGCCAATATTTTACCAAATTATTCCACATTTGATAATACTAGTAAGTTGTTATTAATATACTCCCAACGGCCTATCTCCATGGAGATAAGCCAAGTACGCAAGAGATATTATAGTCTACAAGTGTACGCGCAAACACTCTCTCTTCCTTCACTCACATAGTCCGATGGGACAGCACGTCCAGAGAGAGATCATGCGCAGGACTGACGGCTTTACGTACTCTCCAAAGCACGGGGGTGTCATACCACCAACTCCCTAACTCCGGGCTGTTACTGAGAATTTCTTAACGGAAAACCCAATAACACCTTGCCTGCAACTTGTTATTACATATAATATAGAGGCAGATATTATAATAATATAGAGGAGTAATCATGCTACATTCTGAGTAAGTAAAGTGCTTAGATTCCCCTCCAAATACCAATTTTATTTAAATAATAATGTACACTATCGATTTTGGCAGACGGTGGTAGAAATGCGACCTACATTCCGGCCTAAGTTTTGGACTAGTGGGTAGGCAATGCGCTATTTTTGGAAATAGGTCGTACAGACAGACAATGTGAACTTGTTATACTTTCACTATGTATGTGTTGCTGGCTTTTTCTCTGACTAAATGGAGGCTGAGTAACGAGGTGCGCGAAACATTGCCAACTAAATAGGTTTTGCTCGTGGATTTACGATAATAGGATGAAGATTGTTTCTTAATGTAAAAGCTAAAGTACTTAGCTGAACATGTGCTTTCCAACCTTCTCTAACGGTTTTTTTTTGTTGCTGTACGGAATTTAGAATTGTGTCCGGTTGATGGCAATAGGCTCACTACCTATTACATGGGTCTTAATAACTGTATTGGTGAAATGTGGGTGTACAATTGTGTACACCTCTGCCTACCGTCTAGGAGTACGGGCGTAATGCTATGTTAATAGCGTATGCGTCTACCAATGGTACTGGCCCGCCTTATTCCGAGGTCCGTCCGGTCAAAGTGGGAGGTGTCAGATTCCCCGTGATATCTAGACGCGGGAGTTGAACACTACGCGCCGCCACCTCGAGAACCTTCTGAATTTTTTTGTTGCCGTGGTGTAAATCTTCATGTATGTCCTCCACCTTGGGGTAAGACTAATACCACCCTGGTGTTCCCTCGCGCACATAGTCAGAACCTTCTCTAATATATTTATTTTTGCGGGCGGAAATATGCGCCTTCCGTATGCCACACCGTTCAAGGAAGCGATGTGGGTATGTAGGCTTCTCACTTACTAAAAACTCCACCGTGTTTTATCTCATCACCATGGGCTGGGGCAACGGGAGCATGTGGACATTCGTCCGCGGCAACCTAATCTAAGCACACGTTTACGGCAATTCTAGTATAAGAGTTGTTTAAGCTGCCCTTAGGCTGTTGACTTCGCTCAGCGACTGCTTTTGATAAGCAACGCCTAGGACAGACGAAGGCTTAACCCTCTGAAGCTCTCTGAAGCCCGGAGAAGCACAGATGAATATACTTCTGATAATTTACCGTTTCCAATCTCACAGTGCCAAGCATCGTTTAATCTCAACGATTGCTTACTAACTATAATTTGCAATGGATTGTGAGCATCTCTGCTTTTCGTGACCGATTAATTTTCATCAACTGCCTAGCTTTTTCCCAATTATGTAGATGTAGCTTATAATTGCTGCAGCTTAAGGAAGTTTATTTGATTGTATACAAAGTTAGAAGCACATCCTATTAAATCATACTTGTACAACACGAATTACCATTGGATGAAGTAAATGAGACCCAAATTACATTGTCAACATCAATTTACTTTATACGCACCTACCCTTCAATCCGTTTACTCTAAAATATATTCCATATACAAACTAAAATCATCTCTAACGTTTATTACATAGGGTACAAAATTGTCTTATAAAAGGAACAGAAAAATTATACCAATGATCCATGAAATTTGTTTAGGTGTGATTTTATCCCGAATATCGCCTCAAGTTAATAATTCGGTGTCGAATATTCTGGAAAACTGTGTCGTCTTGTTTTATCATATTTTCGAAACATAACGGTGAAATATAGACACCTAACAAGATTAGGTATTGTCTTGTACAAGATTGGCATCCGTTTCAATTCCAAAAAACACAAACTAAATAAAATAAGAGTAATGCTATGTTTTACTAATACATTATGTAGGAACAGAAGACTTAAGACCGAAGAAACGATGAATGGAATGTGTGAAAGATGATATGGCTAAAAGAAGTCACTCGGATCTCGGTAGAGATGACTTCTGACAGAGATGTATAGAAGAAAAAGACCCCAATTAAATTGGAATAAGAGCAGGGGTGGATGATGTGAAGACTTAAGAGTGGTTCTTTCCCGATGTTCGCAACCGTATGTTTGAGATATCTTAGAAGAACTTGAATTCATACGTGCCAAATTTGACTCTACGACCATTGGTCATGAAGAGAGTCCGTAAACAATCGACTCGCGGCCATATGTACTTTGTTATATGTACACATTAACTCACATCTTTTTCCCATGTGTGTAGGCAGACCTTACAGAATGTCACCTACTACGATCTTTACGACGTCCTTTTGTTTCGTCCGCTTTCATACAGATGTATTGGCTGTATTAGTTAACATCGAATTGGCGTCACTTTGTCATACATTGCCTTGTATTTTATAGCTTGTATATTACTAAATAATACTCCCGATCGAATTTTCGGTCACGGCGGCCTATCGTCACGGATATAAGCCTTAAGAGATCAGGTGCAGGACTAAAGGATTTACGTTCTCAGTACGGGGTTATCACACCGCTAACTTCCTTACCCCGGGCTGCTACTGAGAATTTCCTAACAGAAAAATCCAATAACACTGAGCGACACGGAAATCGGACCTAGGAGCTCACGCTCGGCAGTCTCGCGGCCATTAGACCAACGAGTCTATTACTACACCATCAAACCGATACCAACGAACCATTAAATAAATGAATAAAAAACTACAGAAAAGCCAAGAACAAATCTTACATTAATCACGATGGTAACAAAGTGCTAACTATTATTTTTATGGCCTACAAAAACCCCGCAATCAGATCAAACCGATCCATTCAGCATTTAATCAGTGGGGGACAATTTAATCAGCCAATCACGAAGCGCCAATCGTAGCCAGTAAACATTACCTCATCGCCTCGCTAATAAAAATATATTAGTACGATTGAATAGGCCGTCAAACGAATCGCCTCTTAAATAATAGTTTATGATCCTATTAATAGTAGGTCAATATACCACTTTTAGGGTTCTGTTCAGAAGTACTCGTAGACCATTGAAACTTTTGGTCGATAAACGATTCTTGAAGTTCAGCAACTGTTCGCGCAGTTAGTCTCTTTAGATAGGTGACTGCTAGAACACACAACATAGCATCACGCCTGTATACCCGAAAAGCTGAGGCTGAGGTGTATACAGTTGAACACCCACATTTCACCAATGCTGTTATTAAGTCTCATATAATAGGTGGTGAGCCCTATTGCCCTATTACCGGGTACACATCAAAACTCCGGGGTGCTACTAAGAATTTCCTAACAGAAAAACCCGTATTCAGCATTCGCGTATGGGACCACTATTACAACGAGGCTGGGACTGTTAGAAGTATTTCTATAAGAGCATCTTCGTGCTTATGAGGATATGTTGAACCTTCGGTCCCGACTATTGTTATTCTAGAATACTTGTTAAGCCAAGTCACGTGCCTACGGGTGGCCTGAAGAACTCTGATACTAGGCTCTTAGCTCCCGCCCTTTTGTGGTTAGCCACATGAAAGAAGGTTAAAAAAAGTGAAATCGGAACTACGGTACAATCAGTACAAGTAGTTGTTTTTTTTTATATTTTTGAAAGAATGAAAGAAATAAATGTTTCAGCCCCGTGGCCGAACTTACAATGATGACAAGAGAAATAAAAAAATAGAAAATAAAGATCAAAAATACAAAACTTAGGTACTTACTATGATACAATAAAGAAACAATAAAGATATAAAATGCCTTTTTGGTCTCGTGGGGACATCCCCCACGAGACCAAAAAGGCATTTTATATCTTTATTGTTTCTTTTTATTTTGCGATCAAATTTTTCTTATTTTTTGGATGATTAATTAACAAAAAAAAAAATATTGTTTTAATGAATTTCATTATGAAATTAAACATAATCACCAGGACTGACATAAAAGTTTTAGGAGAGCTGACCCCAGGAAACAAACCAGGAGGCTGATAGATCAATCAATGAAAGAAATATTTTTTCGTAATAGCTATAACTGCAGAACCTTCTTCGATACATCCCAACACACACTTGCCATCTTTTTTATTAGATACTTGACAAATAGGTGAAAGTAAAGCCTATAATGGTGGAACAATAGTCTTGGTATATGGCTTCCCATCAACAGGGTAATGGTGTATAACGATTCGGGATAGGGGGAGGGGGGATATAAAGCAATTGAAGATAACTAGATAGTTTCTGTTACTGAGCTGTTTGAAATTAAATGATGTGGATATTTTCTTGTTGGATTTTCGAAAGAAATGTGGTTTTCATTATTCAGATTCAGAACTTATGCAATTTAGTAAACAATAGAGGTAAAGCAGTTTCAAGGCGACACGTGACGTCATCGCACTCAATTCCCACCCACGAAGGAGTTGCAATATCACCCTATGACGTCACATTACTGCAAGGACGCGATTCAATTAATTAACATTAGGGAGTGTTTAATTACACTTTGGTTTTCGTGACCGCGAGCAATTAGAAACAGCATATGACGTAAACTAATATAATGATATGGTCCACTATACAGGCTGATATTGTACCTTTTAGTATAAGGTTATTAATTAATATAAAGAAGGAAGCTTTTACCTTAATCATTTTACCTTCTGACATTGCGAACATGTCAAGAGTAGATATGTGAAACACTAAATGTAAAAAAAAAATACCAATACTTCATTTTTTTAACAATCTATCCGGATCCCATTTCTCATGTTTTTTTTTTTATTTTGACTGCATTACTCGATCACTTCAGACCTCAGCCAATGCCTTAGGCGCTTGGTTCAGGAAATGGAGGATCGAGGTCAATCCAAACAAGAGCGCCGCCGTTCTTTTTTCTAGAACGGGCGCCGAGGAATTTCTTCCCCAGCTTCGACCTATTACCATGTTCGGCAAGCCAATCCCTTGGGAACTGCAAGCCAAATACCTGGCGAAATATCTCATCATCTCCGCCCCGACCCTTGCTCGAGCCGGCCCGCGCCGAGCTAGTAGCTTTTAATTCGACCCTTAATAATAAGGAAACTGATCTGATCCAGCTAGTCCCTAGTTGTCCCCTCAGCAACGCCCTAAGCCGAGGCTCATATCCCGCAGGGCACGCCCTTAGTGCTGTGTTGCTTAGTTTGTAGTAATATAAAATATGCTCTGGCTGGAGGCATCAAATTGTCTTGCCATAGCTATTGTTCGGTTACGCAGATCAAACCCCTATGGGTTAACTGAAAGAGGCCACGTCCAAAAAAAAAAACTTTTTAATTTTACCAATTCTTTATTGTTCTCCAAAAATAAAACTTAACCAAATAAAATATTGTATTACAAAAGTATAGCAATAAGCATTTTAGCATGCTAGGTGCTCGTAAAGTGTAATTGTTTTTTTTTGTTACGAAATTCTTTCGCTCGCAGTTAGGAATTGTGCCCGATGGACTTAAGAGTGTCATCTGTGTATAATACTACACTTTTGCGTAATCCGTCTCAGAATACAGGCGTGATGCTTTGATGATGATGATGATGATGATGATGATATGGAGTATTCCTCTTCTTACCTTATGGTTGGTGAACAACCTCGTGTCAGAGCTAGGAACACTTATAGGCCTCTGACAATTCAATTCAATTCGTTTATTTGCATAAAAGTTGGTACACTGTTGATAACAAAAATGACAGTACTTTTTACACCATCATATGGCTTTACACACCATCGAGAAAATCTCTTATGACAGGGGGTGTATTACTGGTTTCCTCACGATGTTTTCTTTCACCAACCGTTCTGAGCTAGTCAACATTGTAATATGCACATGACCCTAACATGGAGATGGGTATTTCACAAGGCGTGATGACGGAAGATGGACGAAGGCACTTTCAGTCTGGTGGGCAAAGGAAGGACGAAAATGCCAGGAAGACCCTCCAAATAACCTCCTACGAAGGTTGGACGTATCGTAAAGACCGCTGATAATCGGATGACAGTAGATGAGGTTTGCGTAGGACCAGCAAAAGTTACGTACAAAACAGGAGGCTTGTACCCAACAGCGTGTAAAAGTGGGCTGAATAAATAAATAAATTTACATGATTTCATAAAAAAAAATTATAGTAGTTTTATATTTTAAGGGACAAGCTAAAATTTTTTTTTTATCATATAAGAAATGTCAGTGGTTCTTATCTTGGGATCTTGAACTTGCGACCTTTAACTTGCCATCTCTGCTGAGTAAACCTCTGCCTATACAGGCATTATGGAGCTATGTAAAGTAGGAACCTAGCATAATCTTACCACCCTTTCCCTCCACCCTCAGGAAAATCGACAAAATGATTTCCAAAAAATCAAACACATTATTTTCTACCAAACGTGTTACCAACGTAATGTGTAATTTGGGATGATGTATGAAAATTCTTCTCATTTCGCTTGAAATGACTGTCGTTATCCAGAAATGTGGCCCTTACAATTTTTTTCCAATTTTCAAATATCGCGTTTTCTAATTTTTCATTTCATATGACGTCACAATTACCGATGTGATTTCTATAATATTGAATTTCTAGATTTTTGTAATTTTTACCTGTATATATGTTTATTCAGCTTCAGTTTGACTGGTGAGAATTAAATTTTACATAGAGAATGTATGACTTCAGTAGTATTTATTCTTTTCAATTGTCGAAAATTCTCTAGGGGAGTTCTGTAAGGGAAATGTATTGGGATCAATATTACAGATAATTTAGCATTGCGTTCTTATTAATGAGTATAAAATATGTTACGTTAATTTCTTGGCTTCGATAAAGCAAATAATTATACATAAATACTTATTGCTCTCTTATAGTCAGTTGCGAACAATGATAATTTTTATTTATAAATTTGTGTGGAATAAGAAATCGGTCGCGAGCAGGATTCGCACGTGCGCCTCCCGGTGCCAAGATGGCTTAGTGGTCAGAGCGCCTGTAGTATTTATCCGGGAGGCACAGGTGCGAATTTTGCTCGCGACCGTATTCTTTTTCCACAAAAATTTATAACTTTAAGGTTCGCTAAGCATGCGTTAATGCTTTTCAAAAATGTAATGATAATTTACTTAACAAAATGAAACATCTCAATAATACGATTTAGATTTAGTAATGTTTGTGTTTATTGATGAAAATGCGTACACAAAATTTCGTATGTGAGCTGTTGACCGTTGAAGAGTTCCTTTATCTGGAGTTAATCCTGGACATCGATTCATGCTCATCATCTCATGTTTACATAGAACAAACATGCAAAAATTCAACTCCGAAGGGTTAGAGGAAGTGGTTCTAATTCAGCTTACACGATTTGATCTTAACAAACTAACACATGCTTGCAGCATTGCAAGTTAATAAAGAAGTTGTAAAAAATTTATAAATGAGCTCACCGCAAGCGCATGGATTCATAACAACATCGGTCTGATGTGGGTGTACACGTCTGGTTAACCCTTTAAGCGTAGAGGCGTAATAATATGTATTTAAATGAAAAATATGAACCAGACGTGAAAACTTCAGAATAGTTGATTTATGATGATTCATGATATTAGAAGTTGATACTAAAAATAATAAACGACTCACTAGATCATTCACGCCATATTAAATCTTTGATCAAAAAACATAATATAAAAGATATAATGGTCAATGAATATCAAAAATATCCTTCAAATACTTGAGCGTTCTCATTCAATACCGTCTCTATCATATATCGCATCTTTTTAGAAATTTATTGAGCACTTTTATGCCCATAATACGACAAGGGAGTTTACCTAAGAGGATAAATATACCAGAAACTCGCAAAAAACTCATCGAAAGTATTGGCAGACAATCTATACATGATGCATTATAAATACCGTATGTGCAGACAATATTGTATTTTATTTCCTTGGGATAAGGGTTGTTTCGGTATATGTGAGTGTATTTCCATGCTGAGGTATTATTTATTACGGGCAGTGTTCGTGAAAGTCGTAAACCAAATGTTCCAACTTTGCTCATATAGAACGCATAATTCCCTGGCTATGCATTTTCAGTATAATTGTTATGTGAAGTTGGCATAATTATGGGGATTATAGGGATGACGCCTGTATTCCTTTAAGGGGTAGGCAGAGGTACACCTCTTCACAGTTTCTATACCCACATTTCACCAACGCTGTTATTATGTCCCAAGTAACCCCGTGGCGTAAGTAGTCCCGTGAGTCTATTGCCATTTACCAAGCACAATTACAAACTCTGGCTGCAACTGAGAATTTTTCGAAAGAAAAACTCAATAACACTTCGCCCGACCCAGGAATCAAACCCGGGACCTTATGCTCAGCAGTTGCACATGGGACCACTAGATCAACGAGGCGATTAAGCTGTTGCGTCAGTCATTAGCAGACACAATAGATTTTTATTGTTACAACGTACAGATCTGTACGTTACTGAGCCGAAAGGTTAAGGGAAATATTATGTATGGTTGATCAGTTTATGGTGTGGTCTTTACTATAATTTATATATATATATTAGGTATCAATTGTATTTTATGAATGAAAAGTAAGAAAAAATAATTTACACAACATAGCATCACGCTTGTATTCTACGAAGAATTGGGTAGAGTATATTTCACCATTATTTTTATTTAATGGTAGGTCACCATTACTGAAAAACTCAATCACACTTTGCATGGCCCGGGAATCTCATGTTTATCATCCAGGCGATGTTACATTTATTTACGAAAAAAACTAGCAAGTACACAATATCTTTAAAATGAAAAGCGAACCCAGCCATTTTGATTCTCTAATAAAAGTAAGCAGGCTTTAATAAAGGAAAAAACTTTAGAAAAGAAAGCGAAGACTTTGTAACTTTTCCAAAAATCAAGGTGGAGAGACTTCCCCACCTAACAAGAATGTCCATTAGTAGGCAACGCACGACGATACCCTAAATTCGGGAAGCATAAAAGTCAACGACTAGTTCAGAATTCCGGATAGGTAGGTACTGATAATGACCTGTACTTGTCCCTAAAAGAATGACGCAATAGTTTCCCATTTTCTTTATTGCTTGAGTTTAATATCAGATGTAGTGGCCTGGAAAATATAATAAACAAATTGAAAATTTTGGTGAAATTGGTGAAACCAGGATAGATGGAAGGAATAGAGGAAAGCTTTTGCCCAGCAATGAGATAAAATAGGCTATATAATAATAACAATAGACGATCCGTTTTTAGCTGATGTCTCCCTATACAGGTGACCGAACCGACACGGCTAACTTTGCAGTTAATACAATGACTTGCGTTAATGCTTTTCAAAGATTTATCTTTAAGACCTTGTTTGACTATTCTTGCCAGAAATATCATATCTGCGTCATGTATAGTAATAGACATTTATGGCATTTATTCCTTTTTACATGAGCTAATATAATATACATGACATGCAGACGCATTAACCAATGTATGGGTACTTGCATTGGCAATATATATATATATTTTCGTATAATAACTTTCGTGAGGCACTTTCATATTAATATTGTTACCGAGTACATCATCGGCGCGAAATGCAATGCGGTTGTAGCGCCAGTTAGACTCGCCAAATCGCACGACCTCAGTTCCGTTCGAGTTCAAAACTAGTTCGACCATCCCGAGGAGTGCACATGAGTAATAACCATTGGACAATAACTAATATCAAATTTTTGTCTGCCATTTAAAAACATATTCTTAAAACCATGGGTTTATCTAATTAAACATTTGACAAAAGATAATATTATGAGGACCAATAAACAGCCTAAACAAAAGTCGTTCCAACATCACCATATTATAAATGCGAGCTCATTAATGTTCTAGAACTTGAGTCTCTGAAGAAATTGCGTTAACCTGTGTTTCTATCACAGATGGCATTCTTAGTATCGGGGTTGCTCAGTATATATATATTTTTTATTTTTTTTAATATTATTTCACGCATTAACCTACATTGCTCTCGGATATTTCTGAACACAAAAATGTAACAAAGCAAGACTGTACTTATTATTTATTTAAAAATAGTGTCTATGGAGTTTCTTGCCGGCTCTTCTCCATATGATCAACTTTTTGGAACCGAGCAACTAGAATCATTTGACGTTTCTTAAGTGCATGTAATTTGCCTATTTGAAATAAAAACCTTTTGACTTTGACTTTGACTTTGACATTAATCCTAAGCTGGCAGGAAGGGTTTTAATATCATATAATCCTTGATAACTGGCATTCATGGCTACGTCGGTTTATCCCTTAACTCTGACGTCTAATTTAAAAATAAGCCACGTCCCTGTTTTGGCCAAAACGGCCCTTATCTGAGGATCATACCAATTTCGTCACGTCCCGTTTTCATAGCACCCGTCAAATCTCGTTGTAATCTTAAATGGCAGCAATTTTTGTAAATATTATTGTCCTCTTTTAAATGTTAACCTATCAAAAATGAATTGCTATGTAGGTACAGTCACGAGCACAAACATGTATACACAAACTTTTACTAAGATAATTAGGTATGTAACACATAAAAGAACCATTCGTTCTACATAACTATATTATTCAGTTAACTATTTATGTGACTGTACCTAATGACCACTTTGTTTCTTGCATTTGGAAGTACTACAGTAACTTAATTTATTTATTGTAAATTTTTCTTGTCAAGAATCCCCTAAAAGCAATCCGGAGTCATTACTGAAATGTGGGTGTACTACATTATAACTCTGCTCAACTCTTCAGAGAATAAACCAGCTGCATTAATATTGATAGATACCTAGTAGTGGACTACCATAGGAGGAGAAATTGAGTTTTCAAATAAGAACTTTTTGATGAATATCATATTATGGATGCAAATAAATACAATATCTAGCAATACCTGTGCACCGCCCGGCCGCAAATATATGCACATACGCAAGCAGTGAAAAATTGCAACTACCACTAACTACTCTACACGTGTGGCGCCCCCCCACGGGGTATCATCAGGAGCTGTTAGACCGTCCGCCACCGAGCAAAGAAGAAGAAGGGAGTATTATATTTTATTGTATTTATTTGCAACGATTGTAATGGACTTCCGCAAGGTGATGCCTGAATCTTTTTAACGAATATCATATTATTTACCAATATCATATATCCTTATAAAACCATTATATGAATTATGGTCATTAGTGCAAAATAATATTGTCTCTACAGTAAGATTTATAAAAAAATTGCTGGGTAAATAGAAAGCCTTAAGGTTATAAATGTTTGACATTGATAACTTCATAGACATGAAGGCTTTAACAGCGTTCGTGTAACCAAATCAAATCGAAATCATTTATTTCAAATAAACCATTTACAGGCATTTTTGAATTGTCAGAAGTTGCCACGTTCCAAAATGTAGATTCCTATGGAGAAGAACGGGCAAGAAACTCCACGGTTACTCTTTTTCATCATATAGGTTTTTACAATAGCAGATATTGGTTACACTGTTTTTGTTGCTAAACGATACGCTAGTTAGTTACTTCTACCTTATGCAGTTTTAAACGTTATTGCTTTGAGACTTAACAACTTTGTTGCTACTATAGATTTTTTATATTACCGATGCTTAGTAATATCTTAGGTTTGCGCGATCACTACACATTATAATAAAACAACTTTTAACCGGATTAATCGCGTGTATAGGATCAGGTAGGATAGGATCAGGAGTCCTCCTGCGACCACGAACGCTGCAAAGTGTTCGAAACGTCAGGAAAAACAAAAAACCAATAATACACGCGATTAATCCGGTTAAAAGTTGTTTTATTACCGATGCTTATTTCTGAGTCTACTGATCTGAAACCCGTAAGTAACAGTAATTAAAGGAAACTCTAAATTTGAGAGTCAAAATTCGCAAATTGCCCATTATACATTCTCAATATAATATTGAAAATTAATTTTAAACAAAAAATAAAAACCGCCTTCCAAAATCTACTACACTAAAAAGTTTAAAATAATATCAAAATTTGCTTATAATAAAATAATTTTAAAATAACAATATATAATAATAATCTGTTAATTTTGGAGTCGGTGCCTGTACTGGGAGAGGGTTATTGTTTTCCTCTTGTTAGTCACTTATGTTCGTTGTGCTGTGGTTATGTTACCGGCGTTTGTATCTGGTTGTAAACCCCACATACATCAGGCACCGACTCCAAAATTAACAGATTATTATTATATATTGTTATTTTAAAATTATTTTATTATAAGCAAATTTTGATATTATTTTAAACTTTTTAGTGTAGTAGATTTTGGAAGGCGGTTTTTATTTTTTGTTTAAAATTAATTTATTTTAGTCTTTTTAGTTTTAAGTCTAATATATATATTGTATAGGTCATATATAAGTTTGTATACTTCATAAATAAGTTAATTTAGTAATTTAATAATATGGGTAGGCCTTCGAAAGCCGCTAGGACTTAATAACTGCATCGGTGAAATGTTTGTGTACAACAGTGGACACTTCTGCCTACCCCATCGGGCAATACAGGCATGATGCTATGTATGTATTGAGTGGCATGAACTATACATGAACATGTGATTACAGACATTGCGAGTGATTTTCTGTGATTTATTGAAGAATTCCATCGTCTAACTTCGAAGATCTTCATCAGATCTTCACTAAATTGAAATAGGACCACCTCTGGGGACTATTCTTTCAAACAAATATATCGACGGACATACATACAAAACAAGGTAGCTACTGTAAAACGTTGAGGAGTTCCCTTGACTGTCCTTCGTCTTCATCATCAGACCCCCAATGACAGTCACAACCTATCTAGGTGTAAAGTTCTCATCAATACAAATTAATCAAGCCCAAACACCAGGTAATTGTTGTAAATCGTTAAAGAGTTCCCTAGATCATCTTTCGGCTCCATCATCAGATCGACTCCAGACCTTCATTAAATAGTAGTGCTTTAAAATACTTAATGAAAAAATTAACAAATGCACGAGTCGCCCCTACGATTTTCGAAGGTTTCTCTCGATTTCTCGGGGATCCATCATCAGATCCTGGTTTCCTTATCATGGTACCACCGTTGGGATATCTTCTTTCCAACAAAAAAAGAATTATCAAAATCGGTTCATAAACGACGAAGTTATCCCCGAACACACATAAAAAAAAAAAAAAAAACAAAAATATATACTGTCGAATTGAGAAACCTCCTCCTTTTTTGGAAGTCGGTTAAAAAACAGACATTATGTGTTTACATGAAGGATCAATAAATAAATCAGTGTAGGGGCCTAATATACTATGCTATTTTTAAAAAGGTCTTACGTTATTCGCTCACTGTAGGTAATATAAAAATTATATATACGAGGCTAGAAACCGCAATACTTAAAAATTTAATACGAATGAAGGGTGACATGTATATAAATAATTTAAGTATATACGGCGGGGTTGGCGCAGTGATCGAGGGACCGGCTGCTGCACCGCGTGTCGCTGGCTCGATTCCTACACGGAGAAAATATTTGTATGATCTACAGATAATGGTTCCGGGTCTGGGTATGTGTGCATCTGAGATTATTAATCAATTAAAAACAGGAAAGAATCTCTAATGTGGGGAAAAGTTTTAAAGCATAAAAAGATAATAAAAAAGTTGTAAAAGAAAATTAATTAGATATCTCACAGTTGATATTGACATCAAAACCGGTATCCTTTTAGACAAATGTGCCTCCTCGTGCAAAATAGCTAAATTATCTTTTCTTAATAAAACCCACCTCTGGGTCTGCCTTCATTTCATAAAATACGTCAATTTTATCCAAACGCGGCATCCACAAGAATAAATTCTTCACAGAGCCTTAGAATTTTGATGAAACAGGGTAAATTTAGTCTCGTTTGTCTTCACAAATGGCGGATAAAGAATTTGACGACAAGGCTTGAACGCATCGTTTGGCTAGGCCTCGGAGGAAGGAACTCATTTTGAAGGTCTAATAACAAACAATATTTGAGTTTTTGAATTAAGTTATCTGTTATAATGAAATTTTGAGATAGTTTTATAAGGGCTCATAGGAAACTAGCCGGACCATTTTCAAAGGTAATGATAGTGTTTGTGATATTTTGTGTGATAAAGAACCAAACTTCATTTGATTTTGATTTTATATCAATTGCTATAAAATATTCGTCTTCTTCTTATTGTACAGTTGACAAACAATCTAGTGTCAAAGTTTTAATTTCATCCAACATGGCTTCACACAACATCGAGAACATCTGTCATGGTGCTGGTTTACTCGCGATGTTTTTTCTATACGTGTTGAATGACCAAAAGTCCGTGGTGCGTGCTTTGGTTTTGAACCTGCGAGCTTTGATGTGCCAGTCCTACTACTAGGCTATTACTACTCGCTGTGAATGCTAATCCACACATTAATAATGAGTCCACATTAGGGACGGTAATGATTAGAGTAAGACCGTCTGGTTTCGGTCTGGAGTCCGGTAATCTATGAAGACATATTTACACAAAAAGCGCTATAATTATTTAGTGACAAATACTTTGACTGATGGATTTACGTATCTTCCGAAACCCATCTACGCTTAGATTAATATGCTTAACAGAAATATGAGTGCCTGGTAGTAAAATAAAACACAAAACAAAATAAAATACAAATATTTATACAGCCAGCCCTCAAACAGGAGTGGTACTGGACGTTTATCCACGGACAATGTGCGTTCGAAATGTCGATGTTCAAATGTGTCTTGCAGTTCACAATTATATTTGTAAATTTTGTAATGAAAGATAGGGCATTAGCTAAACCAATGTCAATGTCAAACTAAGAGCATGTGCAGCCCTAAGCTACTAATCCATTTGTATTAATTCTGACGAGGAATGTAAAACTTCGTTTGTTATCCATCTTATTTTACTTCGACTTAACTTAATTAAATCAAAGTAATAAAAACTCTGCGTGAAATGTTTGCACTTCGTCACTCTATTTACATAGTTTTTCGTAAACTTTTAGATTTCCTATGTTTCTGAAGCCAAACATAAATTTAGCTATAAATATTTCCTGAAGTTACTAAACGTTTGCACCAATCAACGTTCTTCAACTAAGTTCACATAAATAACTTTGCAAGCAAGCCTTGAGTATTTCGTTCAGGATTTCTTATAACTTTGAAGGTCCTTTTTTATTTGAGTTCTGAAAACAATTTATAAAGAAATTTCTTGCTAAAGGTATCTAGCTTGCTAAAGGTAGGTATTTCGTTGTAAACTTATTATAGCCTGTTGGGCTATAATAAGTATGCATAAGGAAATTTTGCAAAAATAATTTCTTTTTCTATAACTTTTATAGCAGTAAAGTATTTAAACTAAATTTTGTTAATGTAAACTTGTAATTTAAGTTTTAGTATTGCGAAGTGCATTTTGGATCATACAGATATAAAAAAATATATAATAAAAAATACCTTCCATTCATCTCAAAATCTCAATGTACTACATGGAAAGTCAAAAATAATTTATAATTCCTTAGCTTTATTAATTTCTGACTGGTAAAGTGGAAAGCCTGTAATAGACAGATTAGTGTTAAGTATATGGGTTAGGTTAGGTTAGAACAGTGACCACACCACGCACGAGCCGAGCGAGCGAAGCGAGCGGTGCCGCAGCAGCGGCCGGCGAGTGTTACTAAAACTTAACTAAACCAGTGAGGCGGCTTGGTGGGTCAAAGTGGAATAAACCGGAAAATTTACGGTGCAAGGCTCCTGTTATGCTTGACCTGCTCGCTTATATATGAGTTTAAGTTTATATAGCACTGCAGTAGTACTGCAGTCGTTGTATCTTTGCGAAGTTGTTTAGCAGTTTTAAGGCTTCCAAGAAAATTGGACGAGCTATTATTAAAAGTTATAGTAGATTTCTCGACTACAATCATACCGTATGTTTGGTTTGAGAAATTGGTTTCCAGTTATTGGGTTCTTTTATTAAATACGTATATTGTAGCTTGTATTTACAAAATGAATTATAATATTTACAAAACGAATAACTAAGTTATGAGAATACCGACCGAAGGGATGCGGGTGCTAAAATGATATTACGGAGTAGTGTTTTCAAATGCATGTATGAGTTTAAAATTGACTCAATTATTATTATTATTATTCAGTCATTATTTATTTATTTATTTATTTATTCTTCATGTACAAAGATGGTACACAAGGTGGACTTAATGCCATGAGGCATTCTCTACCAGTCAACCTTTGGGTTAAAAAGAGAGGCAAAGAAAGGGAAGGAGGTACAAAACAAATAAAAGAAGATAAAATATACTAAACTCAGATGGTAAATCATATTAAATGTATATATAAATTATAGATATTTATATATAAATACATACATATACATATATATAAGTAGATGTGTAATAAATACTCTATGATAAATAAGGAATTATGAAAAATATACATGGAATTATACACAGAGAAGGGACAATCAGGAGCGCAGCGATTTTAAAAAGTATGTTTTGACGTTCCGTTTAAATGAATATTTACTAGGTGCTTTTTTAATGCCAAAGGGAAGTCCGTTCCAGAGTTTAATAGCTGAGACAGCGAAAGAATTTGACATAAAACCAGTGTTGTGTGAAGGAATTTCAAGGAGCAAATTTTCTGCAGCACGAAGATTATGAATGTGGGAGCCACCCAAAATTTTAAAATATATTTTAAGATAATCGGGAGCACAAGGATCATTTATTGTGGAAAAAAGCAAGCAGAGAGATTATCGTCCCACTGCAGAGCAAAGGCTACCGCTGTTCTACTCCTCTCGGTCTAAAGCTTTTTTGGCAAATCCTACCAATAGGTATCAAGCTCATCCTGTCATCTACTCTGGGCCTGCCGCGACTAACATTCGACGACTCAAATATACAAAAAAAAAACTGCTATTAATTAAATTAATATATAATTTGCGAAGTCGTTTAGATTAAAATATCGATTACAACAAAGTATTTTGAGTAACCTACTTCCTATGTCTGGCATGTAGTCTATATTTTATTGAACTAATAAAAAAAAAACATTTTCCTTCATTTATTTTTAAGCCCAGTTTCCAACACAAATGCATTCCATTTCTAAGAACTTATTCAACGCTTGATACCCATCTAGTCAAGTGCCATGCACCTCAAATACTCCGAGACTTAATTAATGATCTCATTCATGCAATTCCTAGGAACTGTGCGCACGATCTCGTTTTATTTGATCTCGGTTACCGTCAAACTAGGTCTTTGATGTAATTATAAAAGGTACAGGTGCAGGTAAATATAGGGGGTGTGTTGAGAAGCGTACATTTATTGTTTTGCATCGGTATGCCTAGTGTGGGGACCAGGGGATACAACAGTGTGTCCAATACAAGGTAGGTATGCTGCGCCTAAAGTTATAATAAAATGGAAAAAGAGAACATAATTATTCAGATAAATATAGATAAATTATTTAATCGCATGAACGTATGCGTAGCGAACTCTGAAGTTATATGTTTTTCTTTTCATCCTATTTTTCTTTTCACAAAAATATATACCTACAAAAAAATATTATTTCATTGTTTTTCCACTCACCTAGTCATTTTCTATTATCATCTGACAATAAGTAAATATATTTATCTATACAGTGATATGTAGATATTAGTATATTACGTGAACTGCTTTTGTCTTTTTTTTGTTCGGAGCAATCAGTCTTTATTATAGTTTGTAATTCTTACTACAAAATATTATAATTTTGTAAGAGAAGTTCTCCGCGCGCGATTTTGATTTATAAATAAAACATTAGATTTTCGAATTCTCTAACAGATAAAACCCAATAAAATTATGCCCAACCCGGGAATAGAACCCTGGATCTCAGGCTCAGAAGCGGCGCTTGGGACCAGTACACCAATGCAGCAGTTATTCCTTTCGTATCTACTTATGAAATTCAACCTGACTTAAAATGGCTGCCATCGAAGTAAAATACGTAACATAAGGTCAAGATTGAATGGGGTCCCCCAAGGCCACATGTGGATAGAATTGGGTAAAATTGAGTCCCTTAGACGAACGTAAAGGTCTACAATAATGTTAGACGAAAGTGGTCCTAAGTGACGGGAAATTGGCTATCTGATTCAGATATGGAAGGGAGGAAGTAAGTTAAATCAAATTGTTTGGCCATGGTGAAATATGGTAGTTGGACTGTCTATTTATAGATATCTGTAAATATGTATTGATATTGCAAAGGTGGAATTTCTAGGTAGACACAAAAAAAAACCTTCCAGTAAAGACAGCCACCTCACCACGTCCTGCTTATTGCATAAAAAATGTGCAAATTATATACAACCTGCCTCGTTGGTTCAGTGGTCCGTAGCGCGACTGCTGAGCAGGAGGTCTCGGGTTCGATTCCCGGGTCGGGCAAAGTGTTATTGAGTTTTTCTGTTAGGAAATTCTCAGTAGCAGCCCGGAGTTTGGAAATGTGCCCGGTTGATGGCAATAGGGTCACCACCTATTACATGGGACTTAATAACAGCATTGGTGAAATGTGGGTGTACAATTGTGTACACCTCTGCCTACCCCTTCGGGGAATACAGGCGTGATGCTATGTTATGTTAAATTATATACAAGAACGATGGTGTTATTGATCTAACGTTAGTTCTTAAATGAACATAATTAATAGCCTTGTTAATAATGAACACGAATTTTGGACTCATCAAAAATAAAAGTTATGTTTGCTAAAATTCAAGTGGTGACACGGAATTTAACCTGCACCCCCCGTAATACTAGTGTTGCCAATCGGTAAGAGATTATGGATAAGGGATTATCGATAGTCTTCCAATTGCCTATCAATAGTCAACAACAAAATGATACTTTCAATAGGCGATACTATCAATACCAATGGTCTCTTTTAGTAAATACACTATAGATACTAACGATAGTATTGTATAAAAACTAGCAATATTGTCGAGACTAATATTATTCATTATCAATATCATTATCATCCCCCTGCCCTTATCCCAATTTATTTGGGTTCGGTGCAGCATGTATACTTCTTCCACTTTCTAATGGTTTTTGAAATTGCATGCTGCTAAAGTTTTGGCAATGTTTTAACACCGGCCGCCTGCCTGACGTCAACCCTCATTAGGAATGCTGTTGTTTATAGTAACCGCCACCGATACGGTCTCCTTCAATCTAGTTATGTCACACCAAATGTTATCCACGCGCCAGATTCTGATGTTATCCTACTATCATACTATACTAACTAGGCCACAATGCTCATTATCAATAATTTTGATATATTCTCTATTAACGATAGTATTGATACTGAAATTGAGATAGTGAAACTATCACAATTCTCTTCTTCAACATAATTATAACTTTACAGTTCGCTACACATGTGCTAAAGTGTTTCAAAGATTTATCTGCAAAATTCAAGCAATTTGTAAAAGAATATAGGTACTTAAACAAAGGCTCCCAAAAAGTGTAACCTATGTGGAATAAAAGTACGTACCTACCTACAAAAATTATACGGAAAAAATAAATTACATTCGTGAAATACTTTTGTACGAACTACTGACATTTGTTCCGTGCTCCGTGTGTTTGTGCACGTAATGGCACGCGTGACACGGAATGCTAGTGGGGCGGAGAATGACAAGTGATAATACCACGTACATTCTGTTTTTTTTTTTTTTTATATACAGTATATATGGAAAGCAATGTAATGTATAATAAATGCTATTAAAAGAAAAAACATGAAAAAGTTATTAAAAGTTACTAAAACATGAAGAATTATAAAAAAATATAAATTTACATAACTTAGATTTTTTGGTCCTTTTTACCTTCTAGGTCATTTATTGAATTTTTATTTCAGGCAACAAGGCCCATAGATAAACATAATACATAAACAATATTTATAGACTAATATATAATCATTCTTTCATTTCTTGTTTTTTATAAAAACGTTGCCCCACAATAGGAATTACTTCCTGTATCGTGGGTGCGTTTATAAACACATAATCACATGCACATACACAATCAGACCCGGAGCAAATATCTGTAGATTATACAAATATTTGCTCCGTGCAGAAATCGAACCTGCGACACGCACCGCTGCAGTCGGTCTACTTACCACAGGGCCAACTTCGCCGCCACCGTATAATAAACTCTTACTTAATCTTGTGAATTCGGTTTCGGTCTTGCTTCCCTGTAGCGGCGGAAGACTACCTATTCCTGTAGGCCTGAAGTCTAAGCCAGGAAAGACGGCCCTGTGCATCGTGGGAATTTAGAGGACGTAGGATTTGGAAAAGACCAAAAACCTTTTTCGATCACTGATTTGGAAAATCAGGAATTGCGCCTCTGTTAATATCATACTACTATATTATTAAGTTCAGTATAGCGAAGCCATTGCTACGCCTATATATTTTAATCCGTCAAAGTTTACAAACGAAAAGCAGAATTTTAAATTCAGGTCATCATTGCAAATTGTGTCAACAATATTGTGCTTCGTCGCCTTAATTCGCTGCAGCTGATTTAATGGCCGAAACCCGCTATAACGGAAACTTAATAAAATGTTACCCTTTCAACAGAAGATGGATTATGTATGGGCAAACTAGTATACCTACATAATTTATTATAAACTAGTTGAACCGGCGAAATTCGTACCGCAATATTAAAAAAAAAACTTTTTTACTATGCTTGACAAGATATTTACGAACACAAAAAATAAACCAATTTGGTGCAGTCGTTCGGATGTTATGCGCGTACATACATTTCAGCGTTTCATTTATATTTATATAACATTATGCAAGTTTCAACATTATTTTTGTGGATCCATGAATAGAAATATGGTCTCCTTTATTATTTTTCTTAACCAAAAATACAGAAGTCCCCTTAAAATATTTAATATACTTGAATATAAAAAAAAAAACGTATATTAGGTACGTATATTTTTTTTCTGTGTTCTATTCTACGTCTTAGAGTAATACTTTTTATTTATTTTTTATAGCAGGAAAGGGATAAGGCCATGAACATAATTTTGATAATGTTATAAATTGTTGTGGAAGGAAAAATACGGTCGAGAACAGTATTGCATTTGTTAAGGTAATTGCATTTGTACCAGATTGTATTAACTGAAACTAAACTAACTAAACTAAACTTACTGAACTAAACTTAGTCGAAATCGATGTCATGTGTCAACAAAAGACGTATTAAAATGTGAAAGAAGAATTCGAGGTAGCGAGCAGAAGTCGAGATAACTTACCGATCAGAGTGCTCGGAGTATTTATCCGGGGGGCGCAGGAGGGAATCCTGCTCACGACCGTATTTTTCTTTCCACAAAAATGTATAACTTTGGAGTTCACTATGCATGCGTTAATGCTTTTCAAAGATTATCTGTATGATATTGATAATCTAAAACTCTCTTACTACTCCAAACTGCATAAGTCTCCAATTCGTTATACAGACTGAATGAGCCACGTAGACTTAACCAACACCTATTACACGACCAAATATACTATAAATGTATTTAAACAGTCGACGTATTCAAAAATACAAGACGTAATAAAAAATATATAATAATAATAACAACATTTTGGACCCAATATCGGATTAACCAGAGAAATCCTAAGTTCAGAATAACACAACACTTAATTCCCTAGACAGGGAAATTGTATGAATACAAGTTCAGTGAGGCCATTGTAAGATTTGTGTTTAGTTATAATCAAACTAAGCCAATTATTATTATAGGCAAAGTTATAACAAGGCTGTAACTTGGTGCCCAAGTATATTATAATACGTTTGTTGTAGACTCGTTTTGAGTTTAAGATTTAGATTTTAGGTAAGAAGTAATTTATTTTGGTTATCTTATTTGTGTTATTATATAGTGTTGTACATTTTATCGGGATTTAAGAATAACAAATCATGTTTTACCTTTTTTTGATTTAGTTTCTCCTAACTTTGGGGTTCGGATATATCCCCTGGACAGCAAGAAGGACGTATATCTCATACATATAATCATCTCCATACTCGAGGAACTCAAAATCTCGACTAGGCTATCACCCACCTGCCTTCAAAGGGTCCTTGAGTATTTTTGTCATATCGCCAGGAAGAAAGAAAGCTGATCGTCACAGGCAAGATCCAAGGAAAGAGTCCATGAGGTCGTAGCCCAATGCGCTGGTACGAACAAATTCGCACAACACTGGCCACTGATAAGCACGAAGCCGTACACGATACTGAAAATAGACCCAATTGGCGTGACGTTATGAAAAAGAAAGTGATTCTTGGAAGGGCTCACGACCCTCAGCATTGAGGAAAACGACGCGAGGAGGATAGCCGAGTAGTGCTATTATTTTATTTATTATAAGTTTTCACTACTAATTAAGTTAATGTAGTTACTAAGTTACTAGTTACTTAGGAACTTACTAGTTACTTAGGAACTTACTAGTTACTTAGTAGGTTACTAGTTACTTAGTGAGTTACTCGTTACTTAGTAGGTTAGTAGTTACTTAGTAAGTTACTAGTTACTTAAAAACTTACTAGTTACTTATAAACATACTTGTTACTTAGTAACTTACTAGTTACTAGTTAGTATGTTAATAGTTACTTAGTAAGTTACTAGTTATTTAGTAGGTTGCTAGTTACTTAATAACTTACTTGTTACTTAGTAACTTACTAGTTACTTAGTAACTTACTAGTTACTAGTTAGTATGTTACTAGTTACTTAGTGAGTTACTAGTTACTTAGTAAGTAAGAACACTAACATAAATATGATGGTCCTTTAGTCCGAAAATATTGGGCGCTTTATAACGCGCGTTTTTAAGTGTTGTCGCGTTTTCGTAATTCCATTTGTACAGTTATATAAGACTACTTGATTCAGTGGGACGCATATAGCGTTAACTGATGCTTTAATGACACTTGAGCAAAGAAAAAAACGTTAAATGAAAGTAAGATATATAAGTATATAATGATAAATAAAAGTAACCCCTTAAGAGTATGACGTCATAATGAAGATATCGAATATGTTAGGTAAATAGACTCTTGGATACGATTGGTGAATTGGACTGTGGCCTCGAAATAGATTGGCAATAAAATGGCCTACTTAGTACATAAAATACATTAATAAAACTATTTGTATGTATCACGTATTTACCGATAAATTGGATTTTTTGTAAGATGTTGTGGATTAATATCTTGTGATTTATTACTGCTTTAGTACTATCACTTCGGTATGAAGTGGATATATTGAGAAAAGGGAGAAAATATTATACCAAAATATGATTAACGTTTTTATGTATTGTATTGTAAAAATCATAAAAAAATTGCCTTGTTGGTCTAGTGGTCCCTAACGCGACTGCTTTGCATGAGGTCTCGGGTTTATTGCCCGGGTCGGGAAAAATGTTTTTGAGGTTTTCTGTTAGAAAATTCTCATCTGCAGCCTGGAATTTGGAATTGTGCATCTCATCACCATGGGGCATGGGACTTAATAACAGCATTGGTGAAATGTGACTGTACAACTGTGTACACTTCTGCATACCGCTTCAGGGAATACAGGCATGATGCTATGTTATGTTATATTAAAATAATTAAATAGCACACCTAAAGTACCTAATGTATGTCAGGATTGAGGAGCCAAATCACCAATCCGTTTTTTTTTTTTGCTGAATTGTATTTTATTTTTAAATTATATGGTTTTGTTTTTAATAAGTGCTTATAACATCGCCTTCGAGCTATCTGTAAGATATTGTAATGTTATAAGGTACTTGCGGTAAACAAGGGCCACCTTAATTTAAAGGTAATGAAATGCTATAAATTAAAAAATAAAACAAAATATTAAATCACAAGTGTAATATTTAAAGTTTTATTTGTCTAAAACAGTATAAAAATTTGTGGTTTCATCAAAATTGAGATAAAAAATTACGTTTTTTTAAAACCTTAGCTATGGCCCTTATTAAACTTAGCTAGTATAATAAAGACCATAGATTATTATATTATTACAAAGCGTAACGTTAATCGTCACTCAGCTTTCTAGTTTCTTTTATCTTACATTATCATTTTGGCATTGAATCACACTTTAGCTACAACGATATATAGGAAAAAAACAATCGTGGACCTTATTAAACTTAAGTAACAAACATATAACAATAAAAAAGTGTTACGGTAAAATATCCACAAGAATACTATGAATTCGAATAAATAATTCTTTACTCTTTCAGAATTTGAGGCAGAAAATACAATCCGAAACTAATAAAATTACAAAAAAAAAAATGATGGCCCTTAATCAACATATGAAGTATTAAATTACCATATAAAACTTTTCAATAAGTGATAGTAACAAATATATCAGTAAATCTTAGAAACTCAACTATAATATTATAGAAAATCTCTTTTACTAGTCTAACCAAGTGAAAAAAATATACTTACTAAAAATCAACTACCTAATCAAAACAACCTTTAAGGGATTTTATAATAAAAAAAATGAGATCAATTAGTTTGTCACTTAAAGCGCTTCTAAAACAATAAAAAGAAACATTTTACAAAAATAAACCAAATAAACTAGGTAACATTTTCTAAATGTAAAAATTTGAGAGATTAATATGTTCTTTTTATGATCTAGTTGCAAATTGGACACTCAAAATCTAATAAATTATAATTTATTGCCTTTCGTCTTGGTTTATTTTTAATGACAGCATAGTTTGGCGTGGGCATTAATTGCTGGAATGGAGATTTAGTTGAGAAATTTGAAGGATCTCGCAAGTTTTCTAATGGAATATCATCTTCTGGATCGTCGTCGCTTGATACAAGGTGTTGATTATGCCTTATTACGTCAACCTCTGCACATGAAACATTATTCTGTTTGATAGGAGTATGTTGTTCCGTTGATTCTGGGTTTTTATTCTCATCATCAGAAGAACTATATATATTAGGTATAGATTTGAAATTTGGTCGATGTTGGGAAATCAATGTTTCCTCAAAAGAAGTATCAGAATCAGAACTGTAAATTATTGGCCTTGTGATTGTTTTTTGGTATTTTTCGGAATCTGGATCAGTTGAGCTGTAGTCCACAATTTTTTTATTGCTGCGACTACTTGATTCTGGGATAAATGATGGTGATAAATGGATAGGCCCAGTTTGGAGCAAAGAAGGTGAACACGGACTGCGATTAATATATGTCTGATCGGAATCGGAACTATCAGGTCTAGGACTATTAATTGCATGTCTTAAATTTACATTGGAAGGTCCAGGAGTTGGCGATATACGAGTATGTAGTGTGGAGACATGTTCTTGATCTGTTGGTCTCTCAGTCAATACAGGGGGAGCATATGCTTCATCTGGTATTGCTTCTGGATTGTAGGGATGAAGCCCAGTAGCTCTGAATCCACTAACTATGTTTTCGTGAGTCATACACTTCGACCATACTTTACAAAAAATTGAGTTGAATCTCGTTTTAGTTAATTTTTTGTCAGGGTATTGATACAAAAATGATAAAGTCTCTTGATCCCAATAGTGTTCAAATGATTTGTTTACACTTTTATCCAACGGCTGAAGTTCATGCGTTGTATTAGATGGTAAGCAGTATAAAACAATATTCTCCTCATCTGCTGCGTCAACAATATCATAGTCGAGATGGCAGGAAGCACCGTCAAAAACTAACAGACACTTACCTTCGGGTTTGTATTTTCCTAGATGATGAATAAAGTCTACGAATAATGACGAAGTCATGCTTCCTTTGGGAGCCATTTTTACAAGTGACCCTGCAGGTAAATGGTCACAGAATTCAGGTTTCTGCCTTTTCCCCTTAAATATTATCATTGGGGGTATAGGATTACCCAATGCATTCACACAAGCAGCCACTGTGACGTTTTCTGCATGTTCCGGTGCAACCATATGAACTCTTCTTGATCCTTTTTTAGCTAAAACTGTTGGTTGTTTGTGTATAGTTAGTCTACAACCTTTTTCATCCATGTTAAACAAGCGCTGTGGATTTTCTCTGATATTTAGTAATTCATATATTTTTTTATATTCCTCAAAATGTTTTGTTACAATCGGCTTGTTTAATTTTTGAGCTCTGGCTGGGTTTAGAATCTGGACCTTACGTTTTGCAATATCGGGGTGCCTTTTTAAAAATAATTTTAACCAATCTTTTCCAGCTCGTTTTTTAGAATCATTAAATTTATTTGGTATATTATTTTTTTCACAAAAAATAAATGCTTGATGTCGTAAGATTTTTGGTGTACAAGGAAAACCTATAGATGCAAGTCTTTTGATTCTCAATGCTAGGTCATTTTCTTGTTCTGCGGTCAAAACTGTGCGACGCCCTATTTGTTTTTCAACTTTTCCAGATTTCAGATGATTTACCAAAGTTCTTCTAGGAACACCATACGTCCTCGCTGCTTTACGTTGAGACATCAATCCTCCTTTAACGGCGTCCATGGCGTTTTTTAACTGGTCCAATGTCCAACTTCCACGAGCAATAGGTTTCATGGCTGGTGTCCTGCAAGCTAGCAAACTACTTTTATTTTGACGAAATTAAATACAGCTAAAACACATCAATTCTTAGTAAATTTCATTAAAAACATTTCTAAATAAATATTTTTATTTTTAGAAATATAACTCAGAATATATAACAAGGAAACAATTTAATATCATTAAAATAAAATCCATTATCTAAAAATATTTTAATGTTTCGTAAGTCTAATAAGGGCCGGCCTTTATTATCCGCCCTGAATGTGGCTCCCGTTAGACTCGTAGACAAGTATTACAAAATAATATGAAAAATGTACATAAAAAAGTTAAATTAAACGTGAACTTACCTTGATTTGTCCGTAATAATGATTGTTTTGAAGTCCTTAATTAGAGATTACATGAAATTAGTATATTCATAACTTTAAAATTCTTTATTCCTGTGAAATTTTTTACTAATGAGTGACGTAGTCTTACTCGTCGGACGACATCGTGGCTACTGACAAGATGGTGGATCGCGTGAGGTTGCGCGTTCGAATATTAGCCTTCTGATTGGTCCTTTTGATGTGTGCGTGAATGGAATCTAAATAAATGTATTAGAAATGTGTTTTTGTGGTAATGGACCTTGATAGACACCGGCTCTTCCTACCCGCAGGTACCTTAAATAAAATAAATATATATATGTTATTTATATAAACTACTTATATAATACTACACTCTAACAAAGCTAAATGTGTCTACGGAAGGTCGAAGACTCAAATCCGTGTAAAACAATTTACACTAAATATTTGTTGTCTGTCCTACCTCAAATATTTAGACGAATTCCTCGGCTATTATGTTATTTGCTTATGTAAAGGGTCGTTTGTTTGTCGTAGGTCAACTACTTAGATGTTTGAGCTTATATATACCTACTAACTATATTATGACCAGTTTAAATTGTGATGAATTTGAAAAGTACAGGTAATTTTTTATAAAATAATATCTTTTTTAAATTTTCATGGGGCACGTGCCAAGACATCACGGCAAATAAAAAATAAATAAAAAAATGAATAGTATAGGTAGTAGGTAATATCCGTAAAGTCGTAATAGGTCTATAGAGTTCAGTAAAGACAAAAGCTTTTTGAAATTTGCATAAAACACGTGCTGAGATGGCCTATATCATGGCATATAGAGAAAAAATAAAAAACCCCAAAAAATAAAAACATTATTCAATGCTTTTCGTTCCTGCTCTTCTTAAAAAGAGCAAACAAATGTAGTAGACCCTTTAGTAGATCTGTAAATGATTTCTAGATGAATATCGCCGGCGTCTCCTTAAGACGAATACAAGGTGGATTGAAAATTCAATTAGGTTTGAACACGACAAGGGAGCTCAGTTGGTAGAGTGATGACACGGAATGTCAAGGGGCGCGGGTTGAAGCCCCGTTCTTGTCTATTATTTTTTTAATGTTTCCTTGAAAAATAGTAATCAAATGTATTTGGTCTGATTATATAGTATCTACATTGTAGTTAAACAAAGTTGAGAAAATTTATTTAGCTTTTATTATTCTTTTGGTTGCACTGAATTCTAGATGCGCGAGTCCGATTCGTACTTGGTTATAATAAACTTTTTTGCAAACATTTATATAAAGGCATTGCAAGCAATTAACTCATAACGTAAAAAAAACTACAATTTCTGTTTTCTTGTTTCAGATAACTTCAACAACGTGACAGTGCTAACCCAAAGTGTTCTATCCTCCCCTTCCAATCAAATGACTTGAAACCATCATCATGACATGTCCATTCCGCCGCGCATCCTCTCAGCATCAGTTCGCCAATGGCAGTGGTTCGAGTGGCAAGAAGCCGGAGTTCCGCTCTCGACAGTCCTCAGTCCACCTGCCTGGACCTGAAGAGGAAGATGGCGAGAGGAACACGCTAACACTCAAAAACTTGAGCGAAGCCCTTCAACTTCTCACTGCACCTTCGGTAAGTCTTCTACCGTAATGTGAACTCTATTTCGATTAAACAAGATTCTTTTTGGGATTACCCATCCGGAAAATCTAAAGTTTAATACTCCAGTCCGGCAAAGGAAGATGCATCGCAAAAGTAAGCGTTAGCTCTTAGCACAGTTTTAGCGACTAACTGAGTATTCGTACTCCGCCAAACAATTCTGAACTTAATTATAAAGACTTAAAGTCATATTTCGACGCTCAGTTTTGGAGTCACCGGTGCATATCTTAGAGGAAGGCAAGTTTTAGCTACTGACTTTGCCTACACTGCATCGTTCCGTTCCAGATTAAACTTTATCACTTTATAATAAGGTTGCTTGTCGAAACTAAGTTCCAAAGTTATTGGTGAGAAACGCCTCGCAACATATTGACGGTTAAGCGCTTAAGCGAAGCATTGCAGCTGCTGACTTCAGCTTATTCGGATTTTATCACTGAAATTGAAGTCTTAGCACATCGGAATAAGACTTGTTTTCTTAAGGAAGTGTGTGAGACGATGTAGCGAAGTTATACCATTAATATTGTAGCGTACGTAGAGTGTTACTTCCGTTTGTTCCGTCGACTGTTTTAATTATTGATAAGCAGTTAGTAGTTGTTAAAACTACGGAAAGTTATAGACATAACTGACATTAAATTGAAGCAAGTGTTTGGCTTTTATCATAATCTATGCAGTAATTGTACTTTTAATGAGTTCCGTATTGCAGAAGCTTAGGAGTTCATATCTTATCTTGTTCCTAAGAATTAAAAACGGGAGTTCAAAAATAAATTAAGCAGGTCACTGGTATATTAACTGCACTGTTTTAGTGAGTGTATTTCATAATACTAACACGAATGATGGAAGTTTTGTGTACTCCATAATCACTAATACACAACGCAATAATTTGAGATAAACAACACTATTGTTTGAACTCAATGGCGTAAGTACTTTTGTACACTTAAATTCCTTTTGATCTTCCATTCCTTCCTCTGATAAATCGTGATATTAGATTTACTCATGATTTTTTATCAAACTTTCCAGCTCTGTCTAAAGTTCTGGGTGAGATTCCCGGCTTAATATAACATAATATAGCATCACGCTTATATTCCCCGAAGGGACAGACAGAGGTGAAAGAAGAAGAAGAAGAAAGAAAGAAAGAAACATTTATTCAGCCACAGCACAAGAGACACGGTATGCAATGATATATGTAAACAGCCATATTTCCCCAATGCTGTTATTAAGTCCCATGTGGTGAGCCTATTGCCGTCTACCGGGCACAATTCTAAACTCCGGGCTGCTATTAAGATATTTCTAACAGCAAAACTCAATTACACTTTGCTCGACCCGGAAATCGAATCCGAGACCTCATACTCAGCAGTCGCGTTTAGGACCACTAGACCCACGAGGCAGTCAGACTAGGCAGTCAGACCAGTCGGGCAGATTCCCAGCTTGGGATTATTTGTAAGGAAAATCTTAGTGCCTGCCTCGTTGCAGTCGTTCGTCTAGTGGTCCCAAGTGCGACTGCGGAATATGAGGTGAGTTCGATTCTCGGGTCGGGCTAAGTGTTATTGTTTTTTTTGTTAGAAATTCTCAGTAACAGCTCGGTAGATAACAATAGGCTCACCACCTATTACATGGGACTTAATAACAGCATTGGTGAAGTGTGGGTGTAGAACTGTGTACCTCTGCCTACATCTTCTGGCGTGGTGCTGTGTTAGGTTTTTGCTATAGGTAACTCTTCAGGAACTACAAGCTATGCTATATGATTAATAAAATCAATTTAAATATAATCAGGATTATATGCAGTATATCAACGATAGTATCAGCATCGTTAAACCTATTTCCGATCGTTATTTTGTAATACCAACGCTGAATGGCAGCCTTTATGTCATCGTTGAATTTTAAAACGCACTTAATATTCAATCTGCGTGCGGTATGTTGCATAGTCATACTTAGTGATACATACACATGTTTAGAGATACCTTTCTTCCGCGACTTTGGTCGCTATAATTTACTTTTATGAATGTGAAAAGCATTTGTCCGAATATCTCATTTGCCATTAATAAATTTTGACAGTTAAGAAGTATTAAAAAAATAGTCTTCATATTGTCTATTTTTCAAATACTTCTTATATATCTATATAATGCACAGACAAATTAGTGTCAGAGTTTAAATCACTTACAGGCCTTTGAAATGTGTTTACACGCCATCGAGAGAACTCCTCATATGCGGTGGTTTCCTCACGATGTTTTCCTTCACGTACATTTTAGAGATTGGTCTGGTCGGATGCTTCGAACTCAAACCCCTTAGGCATGAGCTGATTAGTGATGTCGCGCGTGTGATTGGCGCGAACGTGAAAGATATAAGACAAAAAAGTTATAATTATTAATTTATGATATGCATATGATGCGTGCCAGGTTCAAACCAATGATCTGCTAGTTCGTAAGTGAGTGTCTGTGCGAAGAGCGAGAAAAATACCGAAACCTAATCACGCATACCAAAATTATGAATATGTCAATCAATTAAGTCAACCTGTCGCAGTCCACTACAAGACTTAGGCCTCTTCCAAATTGCGCCATAATACCAGCTAGATGGACTGACGACCTAGGTAAAGCGGTGAGGACGGACTGGATAAGTAAGTTGAAGAACTTGGTGTTATATCGCCGGCTTATTAATAATTGCCGGGATCAGGATTGTAACGTACTCTCCGAAAAACAAATACCTTCGCACGTATACTTTTCGATTGACTACACGTAGGCTTAAACATAACATAGCATCACGCCTGTATTCCCCGAAGGGGTAGGCAGAGGTGTACACAATTGTACACCCACATTTCACCAATGCTGTTATTAAGTCCCATGTAATAGGTGGTGAGCCTATTGCCATCAACCGGGCACAATTCCAAACTCCGGGCTGCTACTGAGAATTTTCTAACAGAAAATCTCAATAACACTTTTCCCGACCCGGGAATCGAACCCGAGACCTCCTGTTCAGCAGTCGCGCTTGGGACCACTAGACCAACGAGGCAGTTGGACCAACGAGGCATGTCACTTATGTTTATGTTTTTATTAATTTTTTAATTGCGGTTTAACGTACTCTTCGCACGTACATTTTTCTATTTGACCACACGTAGACTTATTCATAGACATTTTCATTCATGTTCACCAACGTTTAGAAGGACTCATCCACATAACATTTGCATACTACACTGTGGGGTCTAGCAGAACAATAAGCCTATAACATATTTTAACTGCTCATAATACTCCCCATAAAAAGGCAACAAATGTAATTTCCTTGTGAATGTAACTGGATTTTTTGTTTGTTTATTCCCACGGGGTGAATACTTTTCCAGTTATAGGGCGTGCATACAGTAATCGTTGAATGAATAAAGAACTAAAAATGGATGTTGCAAAATTTTGTAGAGAGTCTGATTCGGAAAAGATTTGTGACTGAAGCTGGAAATTTTTATTGAAAGATAATACAGTCGCGAACAGGATTCGAACCTGCGCCTCCCGGATAAATACTCCACGCTCTGACCACTAAACCATCTCGACCTCTGCTCACTACCCCGAATTCTTCTTCCTATATACGTTTATTGGTGACGTAATCTATCTATTCAGCCCCTTTACACGTGACTGACTGGAGTATTTATCAAGGACGCGCAGGTTCGAATCCTGCTCACGACTTTATTTTTCTTACCACAAAAATTTGTTACTTTAGTCGCTAATCATTTCCGAATCTTACTCTTCACTGAATTTTGCACTAACCAATTTTAGAGTTCGCTCCGCATGCGTTAATGCGTTTTAAAGATTTATCTGGATTACTGATTGCTTAATTAGTTGGTCTAGTAGTGCTCCGGTCGAGTCAAATGTTTAAAAAATACTACTAGTATTTTTATTACGTAACTTTCAGTAGTAGCTTGGAGTTTGAGTTCGTTTCCAGTTGATGAAAATGCCCAGTTATTCTTACCATCTATTTATTACATGGGACTTAATAATAGCATCAGTGAAATGAGGTATTACTTTGCTATTACAAAATCAATATTATCTGCCTAGCTTTATGAAAACTACAGGCGTGATGCTATCAAAACTCAAAACAATTTTTTTTTTTTTCAATTAGCAGGTGGTTTCAACAAGCTAGGTGCACGGTTCCAAGAAGTAGGTCTTATGGAGAAGAACCGGCAAGAAACACCATAGACAACATTACAAAAATAAAATTGGTATATGATGGCAAAGAATGTTAATATGCGCGTTTTAATACACGCTTTTATCAAAGGTTTCCAATGACCAGCTCAGAAAAAAAAGTTCATTATAATTTGTTGGCGTTCATTTAAATAATAATTTAGTTTCTAGCCTAGTTTGACACTGTTTCGGTCTAGAAAATGAGTAGAAACTTAATCTCAAGATAACAAGTCTGTAATTTGAAGATTGATGTTATTTCAACAAACATAAAGCTGGCTAAAGCCTTTTATAATGAATTCTTAAACAAAATTTTAACATTGTAGTTATTTATTAGGAAACTAAATAGTCATGTAAATAGTATACAAAAGGATTCTTTCAAATCCGATTGTTAGTTTCAGAGATTAGCGCGTTTAAACAAATAAACAAAACACTCTCCTCTTTATGGTATTAGTATAGCTTTCCTCTATCAATATGGCATGGGTACACCAAATAGACAGATTTCTATGCATCATTTAAGGTTATATTCAGTTCATGAACTTGGCAACATACTAGTCAACCAGTAGTATTTTTTTATAAACTAATTTTGTATAAACTTAACAACTAAAAAAAACATGAAAAAACAAAAAGTAAATAGGAAAATGTATGCAAACTGAAGATCTTACTTTAAATTTTGGATAAATGTATTTTTTTTTATGTTTTATTTTTAATATAATAAAACAAAAGCGTAACAAAAAGAAAATACGTACACTGAACTCTTCACGAAGAAAACCAGTCAACCAAACTAAGCACAAGCATAACTCATGAACATAACCTTACATAACGTACTTACTCCAATTTGAAGTCCAATTAAAGCTTTAACGGCGTCCTGGTGAGGCCATACCATTAATAATTGAGATTCATTTGCAGGCCCAGGCCGTACATCAAATGGTGTACCTTGTTTATGATATACCCCAAGGGTACCGTAACCTTTCATTGGTAATTTGTGGTGAATAACACGAAATTATGTAAATGTTAATGAAGTGTAGAATTTGTAATGTAATTCGTACTCTACTTTTGTTTGGCGTGTATCAATTTGCTAAAGGGCATGAATGGATGGCCTTACATATTTTGTTATTTTCTTTTTATTTATTTTTGGGTAGGTTTCGCATCTCGCAGGTCAACTTAGTAGGAGTTTGTCGACTGCTTAACCGGGCTTTCCTGTGGTTGCCTTAATCATTTTATGGGCCAGGGCATTCAACTTATTAACACACACGTGACAACACATTAAGGGCACCCCCTGCGCGGTACGACCCTCGGCATAGGGCGACGCTGGTGGGAGGACAGCAAGGGACAGGCTGGATAGGATTCAAATCATTATTATTATTTAGGGACGAATTTAAAGCTACAGGCTCAGCGGCGCTGACATATTTATTTTGGTGTAGGTATCACACTTATGTATGAAAACGGAAAGATTTGGCTTAGCGAGCGTTGTTCGAGCCTAGCTGGCAGAGGCTTTGGAAAACCAAATGGTCCACGTCAGTGATAATAAAACCAATATAAACTCAAGGTCAGGGTATTACCACGGTCGTGCAGACTTCTGTACGTAAAAGGTGCTTGTACGAAAATAAAAAGGAAAATTTAAGGGAAATCTCAAAAAAAAAAAATTTTTGATGTTTTATATTCGTGCTCCACACTATAAACGTTTTGTTTATTCATTCTTTGAGTTTAATACAGAGAAATATCTTTAGTTAGGTTATAGTTCAGCACATAAATAACAATGCTTCGCTGATCTAGTGGTCCCGAGCGCTACCGCTGCGCATGAGGGCTTGGGTTCGATTCCCAGGTCGCAAATTTTTTATTGGGTTTTTAGAAAATTCTTTGTAGCTGCTTTAAATGGTATCCGGTTGATGGCAATAGGCTCACCACTTACATGGGACTTAATAACAGCATAGGTGAAATGTGGGTCTACAATTGTGTGCGCCTCTGCCTATTCCCTTGGAGAATACAGGCCTGATGATATGATATGTTACGTAAAAAAATAACTGAAAATAGCAAATTATAATACTTTTGGTGGTACGGAACCCTAAGAAGTCAAGTGCGAGATCGATCCGCACTTGCATTTTTTATTATTTTACTTTGTAATATCTTTAGAGCAGGTATTTATGAAACTCATCCAGTTCTAATATTTTCCCAGTTGAATGAAACACATCATCCTATTTCATAACAAACTCACATTGTTACGCCAAATAATTCAATTGTCAGTCATTGAGCTCCGTACAGCTTCGCTCCACAAAATGTGGTACCACACAGTAGTTTCCAACTTAAAGTTACCGCGGCTTGCGAATATGCTCAAGTTGTGGTCGCCCCAACTTTTGATTGCCGAACGACTCATGCCAACATTTATGGAGTTTCCACAAACTTTTGCACGGTTCCTCGTTGGAGATTCGCGAAAGAAAATTGTTTTACAAATACGTAATGGGTTTAAAGTTTTCCCCTTTGGTCTTATGTGGAATAAATGGAGCGAGGTTTACGGACCATTTGTTACGGGAATGTGAATTGATTTTTGGTTATTTTGCCCGCATTCCCAAAAAAGATCTGTGAATTTTAAATTAAATTTTTCGTTATTTCGCTCTTGGATTGAGACTCTCGTTGAAATCCATTTAGAAAATGGCGTATCGATGTTATTTATAAGACCACAATACCTCGAAATAAATGTCATTTCCGTAAGAAAGCATTAAAGCATTCTTTGGTACTTCAACAAGAATTCATACATTTCATTTTGAAAAGGCTATAATATTCTGTGTGTTGTTGTGTGATCCAAGCCGTTCTTGGCATTCATGTGGTAAATATCACCCATATGAATTCTTCAAGATTCCTTTGTGAATACAATTGAGGTGCATTAACAAGATCTGAGCAACGAATTTGTACAAGCTCTTTCGTCGCAAAGCTTTGGTATTTTATTTCGAGGAAATTTTTCGCCATTTTAATACATTCGCATTTTGGATTTGGCTTAGAAGCAATTTGTAAAGAATTTGGTTTTTAAATTGAATGCCTTATACGATATAAGGAAGCTTTATAAATCCCCGCAATGTATGATAAAGATTTTTGTTATTTCGACAGTAACCTAGCATAGCATCACGCTTGTATCTCCGAAGGGCAAGGCAGCTGTTAATGTTCTGTACCTACATTTTACCGGTGGCCATTAAATTAAGAACTACCTAATCTGACAGTGTTTAATACTACATAATAGCAGTTTTAACTTAATGCTAGTTTTTTTAACGTTAAGTAAAGTAGGTGCTATTGATGTGAAAACAAAACATAACAAAGCACCACGCCTGTATTCACCGACGAGGTAGGCGAAAGTGTACACTGTTGTGTACCCACATTTCACCAATGCTGCTATTAAGTCGCATGTGAGTCTATTGTCATCTACTGACCTCTGTAGTAGACCTCTAGCTGCTACTGAGAATTTCCTAACAGAACCCGAGATCTCGCGCTCAGCAGTCCCGCTTGAGACTACTAGACCAAAGAGGCAGTTATGTGACAACGTACTACTTAAAGTAATTACACGTTTAATCTAGCATTAATCCTTACCCTGATAATAATTTTATGTTGCTGAACATTATTCACCGAATCTGTTATCTAAAACTAAAAGCTACGTACCTAAAGCTGCACTGGGCAATGCCTGCTTATCTATTCACAGTGCTGCAATCAGCAATCTATCTGCACGGCATAATAGCATTGTGATTATTTCAACCCAAATCCCCTATGATTATCCATTCTGCTGTTACGAAAAATATTTCAACAGAGCGCGTTTCCGACCGATATGATATAAATTTTCAAATTAATATTCAAGCCCCTGAACATGTATTTTAATATGGTGTCAACATGTATCCACCATCTTCTTCGCTCCCCTTATTACATTAAGAACAAAATTAATTCGCAAAATTAATACGAAAAGTTTCAGAAGGATTGTTAATTAAGCGAGTTCTGAGTCGGCGAACCAACATTATAAATCTTCTTAATACTCCTTGTTCCTCTGAAACTTGTTAATAAATCTTGAAAAATAATTACCAATCGTTGCTGAAGAAATCGATTGAACAAATCTTTGGAATCGACACTTTGTGTGAGCTTTTACGCTTCATTGGGTCCCGTTCAAGATTAGAGATTTCCGTTTTCATTGATGTCTATTTTTGGCTATTAATTAAAACCGATCTAAGGCCGGCCGAACATTGGTCACTATTTCACGACAAACATTTTTTTTCAGATGCATTATCACATCTGTAGTTAGATCTAAATTTATAATTTTTTATAACTTTACCTTCAGGAGTGTTTATCCGGGAGACGCAGGTTTTAATCATTATTTTTCTAATTGTTTTTCCCCATTTTGCACCAGCTCCATAGAGGGTCGTGTCTAAAAAGTTGATCGGTGTCCGCATCTGCTAGGTTTATTATCTGTCCTGAGGTATGTGTGATGGACATTTTATGACCTACCAAACGCTTTTGCAGCTAAAATACAAGCAAATATGGAATTATTCTTCTCCTGAACAATTGATAAATACCGTGAATAACCGACTAGAAGCCAATATGTTGCCATGGAAGGCTGAGATTCGTGGTTTAATTTCCTTATATCTGTGTCACCCGGTTGCGCAGTTACACTGCGTCTGAGCTTGAGTTATCTATCTTTGTCTGTCACTCCTACACTAATGAAACGTCCCGGTTTAGAGCGTCGTACTTAGATAACGATGTAGGGTAGGTATGAACAATTGAACATTCGTGTTTATAACATAACTTAGTCTTTGGCGGAATCGGTTTGCAATAGTTGTTCGGTGGATTTTCTTTTTATTTTCATGTTTAAGTTAACTATTTAGTTTATTTATGCAAATGTCGTTTTCCATCATTGTATTTTTATTTATCTACGTACATATAAGTCCATATAAATGCGTGTATTAAGAATTCTCCTCGTTACTATTTTCAATGCAACTTGATCCAAACATTGAGGTAAATAAATGTTATAATATTGTTTGAATTGCGGAAGTCTAAAAAATATTAAGTTAGCGTGACCTCTGCTCTAAACCAAATTCTTCCATCACATTAATATTTATTGTGACATCAACGTCTACTGTTCAATCACTATAATAGTAATGAGAATAACAAAACATCATGTTCAACAACAATGAACATTTTATGTAATATCGAATACAATGCAATAGAAAAACAATGAACTATTAGTGCCATAATAGACGATCATAAAACGCCGCGCGGCCTACGGAAATCGTATCGGATGACTAACGTAGCGATCGCATCATTTGAAAGCGAACTGGAAATGTGCTAATGTCGTCGCTTAATTGGGACTTTAGACGACTGCACTCTGGCATTTCGTGATTTTGTGTGGTACGTTTAGCATATTTTGAAGCACGTCGTGATTTGACACAAGGACGTTCGACAAGAGACTCATCAGAAATTCGAAATCTGAAAATTGAAAGCGCATTTAGATAGTTTTGAGCAAAATTATATATTTAACAACCCGATTTAGATCAAATATAGCCAAATTAAAAAGAAAAAATAAATGAAGATTGAATTTAACCTGTTGCAAAGTTAATGGAAGTAAATATTAAATAAAGATCTCCAGAATTGGTAATTCTATTATGCAAAACACACGAAGTATAAAATAAACATGATCAAGTACCTTTAGTATTTCAATCTCTCCTGGTAAATAAAATCCTCCGAGAATTCTACTAACATGCCATTTGTTCACGAGTTCTTATTTTCCAAACACGATATTCAGTTTATCACAATGATTAAAAAATAAAATTGGACAAGGCAATACCAAATGTTGGACGAAAATCAACGGTACCGGTGTGTTATTGGCATGATTGGCGCGCCTTCGAACTAATTGAGTGAGTTTAAGCGCTTGGCGATTACTCGATCGTGTAGATTCGCCTTTATGTCGATTCACTCTGGCTTTATTGAGTTATCTGTGTTTCATTTAATGGTGAAGTTATTGATACTATACAATAGAATTTTTGCTTTTATTTACATGCAAAATAATTTAACGATTTATCCAAAAGTCTGTATTTGCATTGTAAGTTTTTTAAATGCTTTTATTTATCATTTGAGTCTCGAATTACAGTCATATAGAGAATTTCAAATAATAAAAAAAAAAAAAAGATTAATGTCATGAAAACTTTGTGGTGGTGAATCTTGCGTGTGTAGGTGTGTAAGGTTCTTAAGGACAGGAGAGACAATTAAACACTCGGCCAGTCAGACACGAACTAACTATATTTTTAATATTTTAACAATTATAAATAATAAACATAAATTGCAACACACTGAGTAGTTGACCTAGATAACGTTCCTTGCACTGTTGTATCAGCACCTACAGTACTTCCCCCTTAAAAAAAAAATACTCTTGTTACTGTTACTGTCCCTGCGATGTTGGATGACAATGTTCGCTGCAGCGCACTGACACTGATGGAACTGGAGCTGCGACTGGGACGTTGACCGCTCGCAGCGCGCTTCTGTCATCGATGTACCGGAACACCGTCTTGTAGAACCTCTTCTTGCATCGACTGCATCCAATATACAGCAGAAGTACCAAAGCAATGCAGAATAATCCTCCCATCGCTAAGTCCGTCATGGTAGCACTTGCGTTAGCGCTTCCAGATCCGGCTGCGTTTTGGGCCACCACGATCTCTTCTTTAACGTCTCTGGTTCCATAATTCCCCATGATAGTAATGGTGTCCTTATGATGATAGGTGTTTCCGGAGTAGGTGCTTCCGAAATGATTGTGTAATGAAGTATGAACTCTAATTATAAATAACTTGTGAATTTGTTAATTATGACGTAAATCGAACTACCGGTCGTATGATTCGGCCCGATCGCGTAGTTTTCGGTGTCATGTTATTTTCCATATTTTTGCTGACGGTCCGATCACGTTTCGAAGTGGTTTCCGAGGGATTCTTGTAATTTTTAATGCATGTTAACTGGTCATTCACCTTATCGTCGTGTAAAATAAATGCAGGTTTCAATCTGTCTAATGAAACGATTGCTGTTTTGTTTGACATTTGTAGTTTATAGAACTTATCATGTTTTTCTAATACATAATATGGACCTTCGTATGGTGGCGTCAAAGGTTTTTTTACAGCATCTGTGCGTACAAAAACGTGGTCACAGTTCTTCATTTCGGGATGAATAAAAGAGTTTTGTTTTGCGTGATGAGAATCTCTGAATGCACACAGGTTTTCCATATTTCTTTGCAGATCGCTGACGTAATTTTCCGGAGATATGTTTAGCTTTTTCTGCTCGAAAAATACTCCTGGAATACGGATGTTAGTGCCATACAGCATTTGAGCCGGGCTAACGTTGTCGCCTTCTCGAATTGCGGCTCTCAAACCTAGCAATACGATAGGTAATTCTGTAGACCAATTTGCTGAGTCACCACGAGCTATTATAGCGGCTTTCATGGTTCTGTGCCATCGCTCTATGATACCATTGGACTGTGGGTGGTAACTTGTTGTTCTGATCTTTTTAATACCGAGTAACTTCGTAAGTGATATGAATAGGTCGGACTCGAACTGTCTTCCTTGGTCCGACGTTATCACAGCTGGGCATCCAAAACGTGCGATCCAAGTTGTTACAAAAACTTTTGCCACTACTTTTGCAGTGATCTCAGTGACTGGCACAGCCTCTGGCCATCGTGTTGTTCTATCTATCATCGTCACTATATACTTGTTGTCGTGAGATTCGGGTAACGGACCAACAATATCTATGTGCACGTGATCTAAACGCGCTGAAAGCGGAAAATTGCCGATGGGTGACGTGTTGTGTCGCGATATTTTGCTTTTTTGACAAGCTACGCAAGTCTTTGCCCACTTTCCGATATCTGCTTTCATATTAGGCCAAAAGTAATGTCTTGATATTAACTTTTTGGTTGCTCTTACGCCAGGATGAGTAAGGCCGTGCATACTGTCGAAGATATTCTTTCGTAATCCTTCTGGCACGTAAGGGCGGACTTCGGTTGTCGAATTTTCGCAGTACAAGTGTTTCCCATTTGATAATCTTATAATCTTTATATAGAGATTGTTTTTCTCAATCAGCTGCTTGAGTTCAAGATCTGTTTGTTGTGTATCTGCTATCTCGCTCCAATCCAAAGGCGAAGGGCAATCTATTTGTGCAATTCTTGACAATGCATCGGCCACCGGATTCTCGTTACCGGCTAGGTGTCGGATGTCCGTAGTGAATTGTGCGATGTATCCGAGGTGACGTACTCGCCTCGGGTCATGAACCTTACTACTCGATACGTTTGTTTTTGTTGTAAAAGCGTGACATAGGGGCTTATGATCGGTGTAAACAATCAGTTGTCTTCCTTCGACATAAGGTTGAAAGTGTGTTATCGCCATGTAAACTGCCAGTAATTCGCGATCGTATGTACTGTATTTTGACTGTGCTTCACTCAGATTTTTGGAGAAAAACGATAGTGGTTTCCACATATTATTTTCGTACTGTTGCAGGACCGCGCCAACGCACGTTTGTGATGCATCGGTCATCAATGATAGTGGAGCTTGGGTGGACGGAGATGTCAACGTAACGGCGTTGCTTAAACTTTCCTTACATTGCCTGAATGCTTCAATGGCATCTGGGGTCCACTGAATTTTGGTGTTGTCCTTCTTTTTTGATCCAGTGAGGTATTTGTTGAGACATGCTTGATGTTTTGCAGCTTGAGGTATGTTTTTGCGGTAAAAGTTTATCATACCTAGGAAGCGTCGCAGTTCTTGAACAGTATCGGGTTTCGGATAATTTTTGATGACTTCTACTTTTTCGGCGAGTGGTTTTGTTCCATCTTGTGTTATCCAATATCCCAAGAATTCTATTTGTGATCGTCCAAATACACATTTATCTTGGTTGATGGTGATGCCGTTGTCGCTTAATCTTTTGAAGATTTCGTTTAAATGACGTCGGTGCTCCTCTTCTGATCTTGAGGCTATTAAAATATCGTCGATATATGAAAAAACGAAATCTAAACCTGATAGCACTGAGTTGAGAAATCTGACGAAAGTTTGACCTGCATTACGTAATCCGAATGGCATTCTAGGAAATTCGAATAGACCAAACGGGGTTATAACTGCAGTTTTTTCCACTTCTTGTACTGGGATCAAATTGTACGCTCTCTGGAGATCAAAACGGGAATCAATTACTGTACCAGGCAACAAATACGTGAAATCCGTTAATCGTGGTATTGGATATCTGTCGGGTATGGTTATAGCGTTCAGTTTTCTGTAGTCGCCGCATAATCGTAAATCGCCGTTTTTCTTGATAGCGACGTGGAGAGGGCTAGACCACGGGCTCTTAGACGGTCTGCATAAACCCATCTCTAACATATGCTCGATTTCTTTTTTCACTTTTTGATATTTATCAGCGGATAACGGACGACATTTTGAATATATGGGGTGACCTTCGGTAATAATTTGGTGTTTGACCTCGTGTTTTAACTCAACTAGAGCGTTTATCGGTTTAGTGATGCTCGGGTATTTTTCCAGTAAGTCTGTGAAGGGTTGTTCCAGTTTGATAGTTCGTAGAGTCGGTAGGTCTGATTGTATGATTTTCCCAAGTGCTAAGAGTCCTGTCTTCCCGTCAATCAGTTTTTTATTTCGAACATCTACTAAGAGATTGTGGTGCTCCAGAAAATCTGCGCCGAGAATTGGTTGTGTAATATCAGCCACAATAAATGTCCACAGATACGGTCGCCTCGTATTTAAATCGAGAGTCAGCGTTTTTTCACCATATGTTTTAATTTCTGTTCCATTGGCGGCGTATAATTTATATGATGTAATGCTTATGCCTTTTTTGTCCCGTTTAGGCAAAACAGATATATTGGCGCCGGTGTCTACTAAAAAATGATACCCACTTTTTCGGTCGGTAACACATAGACGGTTAGACGGGAGTATAGCGCTGACGGCCGCCTCCGGCAACGCTGATTCTAGTTTTCCGCCGGCTTCTTCCAATTGCAGGGCTGTTCGCAGTTCCTTGCGCGGTTTCTATAACGCAGATGATACCGGCACAACCATTTTGGATTGTCTGGTGTTATACTTGTTCGTGATTTTGATCTCGACCGACTTCTGCCACGATAATGCGATCGGTTGTCCCTATTGTTTCCAACTTGTGCTCGTAGGGCTGCTACCTCCAACGTTAATTTATTGACTTGTGATAGCAGTTCTGTCATGACTGACGGCTGTTCACTGGAAACTGTGCACACATCTCCTCTATTATTTTCCATAATCTTGTCTGCAATACCGGAGAGATTGTCGAGATTTTGATCTTGGCTTACTGTCAACACAGCGCGGACGTGGTTCGGGAGTCTGGACGTCCATATATTGTGTAACGTTTTATCGGGTACGTTAGTATTCTTCGCAAGTTCTCTCATGCGTCGTAGGAGCTGTGAAGGCTTTTGATCACCGAGCTCCAGTTCGCCAACTAACTTTTGAAATTGGCGTTCTTCCGATTCCTCATATACAGATAAAAGTCTGTCCTTTAAGGCTTTGTATTTGTTAGTATCTGGTGGTGATATTAAAATGTCAGATATTTGTCGTACCGCTTCTTTTCCAAGCTTGGAGACCGCAAGGCTGTATTTCACGTCGTCGCCTTGTTTCTGCGGAGCCATAACGGTTTCAAATTGCGCGAACCACACTCTGGGCATCTCGGTCCAAAACTCGGGTATCTTTGATGAGACCGATAGGGATGCTAATTCACCAGTTGCAGCGCCACTAACAGCACCACAGCTTGAAGAGCTCATGCCGCCGCAGTTGCTTGCCAGACTCATGTTTCAGTAACTATGAACTCTATGTGGATACGTCGGGTGAGATCACGTCGGTTGTAATCACGTCGGTTGTAATCACGTCGGTTGTAATCACGTCGGTTGTAATCACGTCGGTTGTAATCACGTCGGGGTCACCAATTGTGGTGGTGAATCTTGCGTGTGTAGGTGTGTAAGGTTCTTAAGGACAGGAGAGACAATTAAACACTCGGCCAGTCAGACACGAACTAACTATATTTTTAATATTTTAACAATTATAAATAATAAACATAAATTGCAACACACTGAGTAGTTGACCTAGATAACGTTCCTTGCACTGTTGTATCAGCACCTACAACTTTAACAAAATACAAATATGTACAAAGATACTAAAAAATAATTTACTTCTAAAATTGAACGATAGCAAAGAGCATGGAATTTATGATATAATAAAAACCCTACTTTTGGTGTAAGTCAAGTTTATAAACGTGACGTGAACGTTTAGTCGACATTTTTGTGTCATGATATGGCGTCACATATCTGTCGTGTCGTGTCGGTCGTAACGTAGGACTATAAATTGTAATTCACGCAATATTTATAATGTATATAAAAATTAAAATTTGTTGAAGGCATTATCAATATTTAATGCTCGGAACTCAGATGAATAGCACTTTATATTTACATTTATATTAACATATTACATTATATTACTTTTTAAATCTTAGCCTTCATTATTCGGGAAAGTGCAAGGATTCTAACGTCTCGATCCATTCATCTACATCGGTTCAGGCATTTAGAAGCTATGGTGGAACACAGAAACTTACATACATACATACATTGACCCTAAAAACATAACTCTTCTTTTTTTGGGCAGGCGTGTTCGCATGGATAATGCGCCTGGAGTATTTTTCCTTACACAAAAATGTATAAACTTTAGACATTATTTTGAGACACAAATGTCAAAGCAAGTCTTTTAATAAACATGTCTTCTAAACTGGATTTAAACTAAATCTGTATATTGAACAACTTAGCTTACATGACTATGATATAACTTTATGGCATCTCGCCAACACGATAGGACAAACCATTTTTTTTTTTTGATTGTGGGAAATCCATCATGGACGCTGTGCCGGACTCCTACCGACTAAAAACCACACGGTCCTACTCCAACCTTTACCGAGGACCCGGGTTCGTTGCAGCAATCACCGCGACAACACGATAGGACAAACCCTGAATATGAACACACCCCACTGAATAGAGATACAAAACAAAGATGGCGAGTCCATGTTTATGTCTTTTACGTCAAAAAAAATTGCAAAATGTAAATCTTAATAGGCTTTTCTTTAACTGACCTTTGGGTCCCAACTATACCTATTTTCACAAGTAAAATGATTTAAAAAAAATTGACTAAAACACGTAATTTTACGGGTTGAGAGATTTATCAATATTTTTCATTCTGGTCATTTTAGTGAATTTAACACATTGAAGAACACACATCATGACTTTTAATTTTACGACTTCCATAGACGTCTTGTGTCTGCGAAGTTGTTAAGATCACTGGAAACAGATTTTTTGATTTATAGTTTAAATATTAATTTACAGATTAGATAACCTCTAACATAGCAGCAAAAAACCTGGGAAGCTAAAGTACCCGAACACAACGCGCATTTGACTGGTTCTTAAAAAGGAGAACTGGCTCTTAGATCAAATGGTGTTAGAGCACGTAATATAAAGTACGTAGTAATGTTTAATTTTGCCATGGCTCCAGTAGTATTTTTTAGTTTCTGACGTGACAATCAACGCATAAGTCTATAAATACTTAAATACGTCGTAATAATAAGAAACGGAATACATTCAACTTTTTGCTATTCACAAATGGAAAATCACAAGACGATTGCATCATTCTTGCTATTGTTTTGATTTACCGACATACGTCTTAGAATAACAGCCATTAATTAACTTCCCTGCTGAGAATTATTACCATGTAAATTTGCATAGGATTTTTTTCTGTTTATACAAAAGCAAAATGAAATACTCTTTTACCCCTGAATAAAATATGCCTTTTTGAAAGGTGGGTACAGTCATGAGCACAAACATGTAAACACAAACTTTTAAAAAGTCTCCGATAATATTTCTAGCTAGTATTACTAAGTTTTTTTTTTTATCCAAAATAGATCTACGCTTGGCCACCAACTCGCCTAGTGTTAAGCGACGGTGTGGTCGAAAATGGAGCACGTAGATCTAGAACAAATCTATTCAGTCTAAGTAGAGTGGATAGATTTGGGGAGAACGTCAGTTGGGGAGTTGATGCAACTGCCCAGACCCGTCTCCCACAAGGATTGCACCGGACTACATCCCGAAACACGACTAGGTCACTTCACGGCATGACTTCGACCGGTGGGTGGTAACCAGCCGCGGCCGAAGCCTCCCACCAGAGTCGTGTTGCCTGTTTTGCACCACCCAGGGGCCACATGTAGGGATTCTATTTTAAGGGTGCACTCGTACGAACGCGGTCAACTCAGCCCCCAAAATTACGTATGTAACACAGATAGAAGAACCAGTTCCTATTCATATAGACGTACACTAATCTTGTCTATCTATGTGTATAAAAATGAATCCCTATTTCCCTTGATCACGCCATAACTTGAGAACGGCTGCACCAAATTGGATCATTCTTTTTTTTTTGTTATTGTCGTTGTCAGGACAAGGTTTTAAATCGAACGGAAATGTTTTTAACGGGCGGGTGAAACCGCAGGGCAATTAGTTATATATCAAACTCAGTGTCACTGTGTTTGTGATCGAACTCCTTCGAAACGGCTCAACCGATATTTATGATTTTTTTATGTATATTTGTTAGGTATGGGAACATGTCGTACAGTATATTTCATACCGCTAGGTGATTAGGGCGTCCCTGTCCAGAAAAATTATATGGCAGAACAACGTTTTCGGGGCACAGCTAGTACTACTATATTATTCAGATAATTATTTATATGGAATTTAAAAAGTGTAAATATATACACGATTGTGCTCGTGACTGTACACATTTGTGTTTACCACCCATCTGCGCAATTTTTCATTAAAATAAATATAGACACGACCAGATAAAAAACTTGAAATAAATCCCATTCGATTCCGGAAAACGTATTGATGTCAGTCGTAAGTCATTTTCGGTAATATAAGTAAGAGATATCTTCCTGTCTGTGAAGGCAAAGCCGATTGGGGAAAACGTCAACGCGTTATTTTATGGTGTACATTTATGTTCATCATATTATAGGACTGAAAATAGTATAAACAATATCTAATCTTCGTTCGTGGCCATCTTGTCACCGATTAATTATATGATTTGTCTCAGAAAATATACATTTGATTAAATAATTAACGATATTAAATAACTTACACAATAATTAGTATAATTATAATGATAGTAGAAAAAAATACTAAAGGCTACATTAAAACTAATAAAAAACTAAACACTACATTAACACTACAATAAAAATAATAAAACAATACTTAAAACTACATTAAAACTATTTTAGTCTACTGGGAGCGTACCTACCCCACTTCTAGCCTTTTGGGTAGGTACGCTCCCAGTTGTCATTCTCATTGCCGCGTTGGATGCAAATTATATAAATGATTTGTTACCACCTATTACATAATAACTCCCGGCGCCCTGATCAATGAAGTCACCTCGACCTCTGGTCACTACGCCAAAAACGTATTAAAATGTGGAAGAAAACTTCGAGGTAGTGAGCAAAGATCAAGATGGCTTAGTTGGTCAGGACGCGCTGGTTCGAGTCCTGCTCAAGAAAGAATTTTACTTTAAAAAAAAAAAACAACTTTAGTATTTCCCTATGTATCCGTTTATATATGCGAAAGATTTATCTGTATTCGTTTTTTTTTTCATAATTATTAATATTATCGTACGAAATTTAATACCAATCAGTTTCAATGGAAAAGCAATTTGTCAGTTGATAGCGACAGCAGCCGGGTGGCTGTCGAACTGAGAATAAGTTACGATTGCACAGTTGTGTCTCGTATAACAATAGGTGTCGTGAATCATTTTATTGTGGTGATATTTTTGATTTTGGGGGTTCCCCAAAAACAAAAACTACTGCAACATTTTTATTGTTTTGTTTTTAGATGTATGGACTAATGCAGAGATGTGATTATAGGGTGGAATTGAGATACTTCAAAATTTACATTCTCTTAGACAGAAAAAATATTGCGAAAAGGATTTGAACCTGCTACCTCTGGATTGGTACTTCAAATGCTCTGCCAATTAAACTGTTGTGACTACTCTGTTGTTCTATCCACACAAAAGCTATTAATTTAGAAATGGCATCACATGTGTTAATGCTTTTTAAAATATGCCATTATAATAAGTATAAAATAGAGAAAGAGAAAAAAAAAACATTGTTACATCCTAAAAAATTTGAGACGTTACCAATCAAATTGCAAATAAAACACAATACTCCTCTCGACCGTATTTCGGTCACGGCGGCCTATCTCCACGGAGATTAGCCAAGTACGCAGGAGATATTATAGTGCACAAGTATATGCGCAAACACAGGTGCACTCCCTCTTCCTTCACTCTCATATTCCAATGGGACGGCAATCCGACACGACCGGAAAGATAAGGTGCAAGACCGAAGCTTTACGTGCTCTTCGGAGCACGGGGGAATCACACCACCAACTTCCTGACTCCGGGCTGCTACTGTGCATTTCCTAACAGAAAAATCCAATAACACTTTGGTAATCAAACGCAGGCCCTCACGCTCAGTAGTCGCGCTTGCGACCGCTAGACCAACGAGGCAGTCAAATAAAATAAGAAACAATATAATAATTAAATATTACGGTTATAAAGTTACAATATTAAATGGAAAAAGAATACGGTCGCGAACAGGATTCGAACCTGCGCCTCCCGGATAGATACTCCAGGCGCTCTGACCACTAAGCCATTAAATGCGTTAATTACTTCCATATTTTTTATTCTTTTTCCATTTAATATTGTAACTTTAGAGTTCGCTAAGCATGCGTTAATGCTTTTCAAAGATTTATCTTGAATTATATTAAGGTAATTGCATTCTTAACGACATTGTATTAACTGCAAAGTTAGTCGTGTCGGTTCGGTCACTTGTATAGGGACTGAATTGATAGCAATGACGTCGCCATAAGACGTGTTAAAATATGGAATAAGAATTCGCGGTGGCGAGCAGAGGTCGAGATGGCTTAGTGTTCAGAGCGCCTGCAGTATCTATCCGGGAGGCGCAGGTTCGAATCCTGTTCGCGACTGTATTCTTTTTCCATTTAATATTGTAACTTTAGAGTTCGCTAAGCATGCGTTAATGCTTTTCAAAGGTTTATCTTGAATTATATTATGATTATGTTAAAAAAAGTTAATATTACAAATAATTAATTGGTAACTAAATTGGGAGTGAAAAAGGCTTGCAACAAATTTGTTACCATATCACATTGGAAACCGTGGCTTAATTTACACTGTACAATATGCTCGTTGAATGTATTATACTTAATTGTACTAGGTACGAACATATATAAATAATGTTCTGATTGTTCACCTATCATAGACTAATATAGTGCAGCTTCATTAATTATTGTTGATCAATTATCACTCACGTAAATTTTTCGGGATTGCCCGTAGTTTTTCGCGCGTTCGTTTGACCCGCGACCCGACATCGCCGCGGCCTCAGCTCATGACTAAGGGTTCCGTTCGAGTTTGAAACTAGTCGGGCAAGCTACGAGAAAATTACGTGACTATGTCAATTACTTACTACGTAATCTCTTCGTACTTTACAACAGCTGTTGAAGTAGAACAATACACTTCTATTGTAGTAGTCTCTCACATGAATCGTGATAATTTATGACCTAAAAAGAACTGGCTAACACGAAAAACCAACGCAGTAATTTCCTAGCATAATTATTGTTTTATCATAATTATAAACTTCTCTTTTAACAACCATCACGCTAGCATTCCCCGAAGATAATGTAGGTGTTTACTGTACTGGATACCCAAATTTAACGGATACACTTATTAAATCCTATTTTATATGGTGATGACCTTATTTTCATCAACTTTCCCCGTAAGCAGAACAGAAAACCCATTACCACGTGAAGTGCGCGCAGTCAGAAAGGGAGATAACTTGGAAGCTAATATAAAAAACCTTGTTATCAAAGTTATAAGTAGTTTTGAATGAAATCTCATTTTTCAAACGACGACGTTCAAAAAGCCGAGAAAAAATTGTACAGAACTTGATCTTTAGGCCGCGAAGTGAGCGGTTAGAAGCGCGGAAGCGATAAAAACTACATAATGGAAATGAATAAACGCCGACACTTAAAATGAAAAGAAACTAAAGGATTCAGTGTTTTCAATATTGATGCAGAACTAATTTATGCTACGTAGTAATTATCTTAAGTTTCCGTGATCACAACACAGGTTTTTGTTTAAACAAAAACCAATAATACACGTGACTAATCTAGTTGAAGTTGATTTATTATAATTTAGGCTACGTGTATTTCATAGCATCCGATATTAAGGCATATAATTAATTATAGCACTTAAAGAGCAAAGATAGTTTCTAGCAGCACTTGGTACATTTCTTGCATAAAATTCATTGTATATTGTAAGAGTATAATAAATCGGAATAATTACTACCTAAAATCACACACACATCATAAGGGAACCATAATGAAGAAACTGAATTAAATAACAATTAAAAATATAAATATCACAACATATTATTTTAGTGTTTTGTGGTGACCCAGTGGTTACGATCCCATTTACAAAACAACAAATGGCGGGGGAAAGTAAATTATTATTACGCATTATTCGACTCGTCCGCTTATTTCGTAGCTCTATACCAAAGCCTTATTTCTTAGCAACGTTTGAATATTAAGAGAGCGCTTTTATTTTTCAATTTAATTCTGTTTTCTTTGTGCATATAAATTTACAGCTACCGGAATAGTTTGTTTTTCAATGTCTTTGCTGTGTCGCTTTGTAATAAAGATCCATTTTTATTTCAAGTTGGTGTAGAGTTAAAATATAAAATATGATTTATTTTGAGTATAAATATTATAGAAAGTAAGTAGGGTCGTGAGGACGTTAAAGGTAGAACGAGAAAAGTAGGTCACCGATACAATCAGTGGAGGACTTGATCGTAACTCTGATAAGAACCTGTCGTCTGCGATCCCTTCAAATAAGTTGATTACGCCATTTTGATCTTCAATAACCTGGTAATAGACCTGGTAGTCATCACTTAATAGTTAACTATACAGTAAGAAGAAGTTACGGTATAGTTAACTATTATCTGCTCTCGACTTCATCCACGTGATTAAATCAAATTTAATTACAAATAATTAATTGGTAACTAAATTGGGAGTGAAAAAGGCTTGCAACAAATTTGTTACCATATCACATTGGAAACCGTGGCTTAATTTACACTGTACAATATGCTCGTTGAATGTATTATACTTAATTGTACTAGGTACGAACATATATAAATAATGTTCTGATTGTTCACCTATCATAGACTAATATAGTGCAGCTTCATTAATTATTGTTGATCAATTATCACTCACGTAAATTTTTCGGGATTGCCCGTAGTTTTTCGCGCGTTCGTTTGACCCGCGACCCGACATCGCCGCGGCCTCAGCTCATGACTAAGGGTTCCGTTCGAGTTTGAAACTAGTCGGGCAAGCTACGAGAAAATTACGTGACTATGTCAATTACTTACTACGTAATCTCTTCGTACTTTACAACAGCTGTTGAAGTAGAACAATACACTTCTATTGTAGTAGTCTCTCACATGAATCGTGATAATTTATGACCTAAAAAGAACTGGCTAACACGAAAAACCAACGCAGTAATTTCCTAGCATAATTATTGTTTTATCATAATTATAAACTTCTCTTTTAACAACCATCACGCTAGCATTCCCCGAAGATAATGTAGGTGTTTACTGTACTGGATACCCAAATTTAACGGATACACTTATTAAATCCTATTTTATATGGTGATGACCTTATTTTCATCAACTTTCCCCGTAAGCAGAACAGAAAACCCATTACCACGTGAAGTGCGCGCAGTCAGAAAGGGAGATAACTTGGAAGCTAATATAAAAAACCTTGTTATCAAAGTTATAAGTAGTTTTGAATGAAATCTCATTTTTCAAACGACGACGTTCAAAAAGCCGAGAAAAAATTGTACAGAACTTGATCTTTAGGCCGCGAAGTGAGCGGTTAGAAGCGCGGAAGCGATAAAAACTACATAATGGAAATGAATAAACGCCGACACTTAAAATGAAAAGAAACTAAAGGATTCAGTGTTTTCAATATTGATGCAGAACTAATTTATGCTACGTAGTAATTATCTTAAGTTTCCGTGATCACAACACAGGTTTTTGTTTAAACAAAAACCAATAATACACGTGACTAATCTAGTTGAAGTTGATTTATTATAATTTAGGCTACGTGTATTTCATAGCATCCGATATTAAGGCATATAATTAATTATAGCACTTAAAGAGCAAAGATAGTTTCTAGCAGCACTTGGTACATTTCTTGCATAAAATTCATTGTATATTGTAAGAGTATAATAAATCGGAATAATTACTACCTAAAATCACACACACATCATAAGGGAACCATAATGAAGAAACTGAATTAAATAACAATTAAAAATATAAATATCACAACATATTATTTTAGTGTTTTGTGGTGACCCAGTGGTTACGATCCCATTTACAAAACAACAAATGGCGGGGGAAAGTAAATTATTATTACGCATTATTCGACTCGTCCGCTTATTTCGTAGCTCTATACCAAAGCCTTATTTCTTAGCAACGTTTGAATATTAAGAGAGCGCTTTTATTTTTCAATTTAATTCTGTTTTCTTTGTGCATATAAATTTACAGCTACCGGAATAGTTTGTTTTTCAATGTCTTTGCTGTGTCGCTTTGTAATAAAGATCCATTTTTATTTCAAGTTGGTGTAGAGTTAAAATATAAAATATGATTTATTTTGAGTATAAATATTATAGAAAGTAAGTAGGGTCGTGAGGACGTTAAAGGTAGAACGAGAAAAGTAGGTCACCGATACAATCAGTGGAGGACTTGATCGTAACTCTGATAAGAACCTGTCGTCTGCGATCCCTTCAAATAAGTTGATTACGCCATTTTGATCTTCAATAACCTGGTAATAGACCTGGTAGTCATCACTTAATAGTTAACTATACAGTAAGAAGAAGTTACGGTATAGTTAACTATTATCTGCTCTCGACTTCATCCACGTGATTAAATCAAATTTAATTCATTCTCTACCAAACTTATTAGTAGCTGTATTTTATTATTAGTATCTTATGTTAATTATACTCCGTACCAAATAAAATCTAAATGTCTCCAGTACGTAGTCAAAACATCATGAAGTAACAAATAGACGTACCTACTTATATATTTATAATATACTTTCGTGATACATACATCAATTATTGTTCACCGGTTACTACTCACGTTTGACTCGCGACGTCATCGCGGGCTCAGCTCATGACTAAGGGCTCCGTTTGAGTTCGAATATAGTCGGGAAATCCCGAAAAAATGCACGTGAAAAACCAGTGAACAATAATTGATGCTTCTTTATGGATTTTGTAATACCCATATAGCAAGGTCGGTAAGGTAGTGTCAAAATACTAATATTATACATCGATATAGATTTACTAACTAACTACTAATATTATAAATCTATATCGATACTATATACATATATAAAATATTATAAAGAGGTTTGATATTTAGTTTATTTGTTTTTAAGGATTTAAGTCAAAAATTACACGACCGATTTAAAAAAATCTTTCAGTAGTAGATAGCTGCATTATCACTGAGTAACATAGGCTATATTTCATTTCAGTGATAATAAGATTTACAACTAATAAACCAATAAAGCAACTTACAAGGTCTATAAATATAATTTTCTAGCGCAAATTGAACGGTCAGTGGTTGGGGTGACAAAAGTTAAATTGATGTCCTTAGGGGAAACTTAATGGGGGTTCTAAGCAACAGGTTAGTCAGCCATTGTTTCAGTTTTGAATGCCAATAGAAACTATTTAGAACACGGACAATGCAAATGGGATAAACTTGCTCTATTATTAAAGGAGCATTGACAGTAACTTCCTTATTGGTCCAGTAGTCACACTAAGTGTGAGGACAACGGTTCAATTCCATCGGGCAGTGTTATTAGTTTTTCTGTTAACGAATTTTAAATATCAGCCCAGAATTTGAAATTGTGTTCGGTTATGGTATTGGGCTCACCACCTATTACATAGGACTTAGTAACTGCATTGGTGAAATCATTTCATCATATCGGTTCACGGTATCACAGACTGACAAAGATCGCGGTTTTTAATTCCGTGTTAATTATTTTTAATCATTGAAAAATTAAATAGACAATTTTATAAAGAGAAAATATAAAATTAAATAATTTCCAAATACGAACAAATTCTTCTGAATACTCTTTCTTATAATAATTCCTAACTATAATATATTATTTTTTACTCGCATGTCTTCGTAAACTGCACGATTAATACCCTCATTTATATCAACAATGCACTCAGCTTGATAATTATTAAGTAATTTTTAAATTAATTTATTAGAAAACTCTTAAAGTATGTTCTGAAAGTATATTCTGTTTTATGTCATAGGTAAAATCAATCACGAAAAATAATGATAGTTGGAAAAATTCTTACAAACGCCTCTTTTCGACTTTTTCTAAATAGTCATCTACTTATTTTATATAATAACTTTCGTGAGACGCATTCATATTAATTATTGTTACTAGTCGGGCAATCCCAAAGAATGCACGTGAGTAATAAACTAATAACCGTTGAACAATAATTATCTACTTATTCAGCTGCCTGTATCTACATTCTGTAATTATTACTTTGATTAATGTTACCAATTCCATTTCTGTATGGTACAAGTGAAACTTTCTGTGCCCCAAAGGAATGTTCCAATTGAAATAGTTGGAGTTTCACATTCCTTACAAAATGGATGGCACCGAACACTCGTACCTCTACGTGGAATGTTCGGGAAAATATTTGACGTATAGTGATTCATTTCAGTTAGGAATTAAATTATAGATAGCTTTATATGTAGTTGGATGGTGGATGGAATTCTGATACTTTTGTGTTTTGGTAACGGCCGCGTTGTTACTGGTGGTTAAAAATCTCGTTGGCCTGGTGGCTCCAAGCGCGACTGCTGAGTATGAGGTCCTGGGTCCGATTCTCAGGTCGGGAAAAGAGGTATTGGATTTTTCTGTTGGAAATTCTTAATAGCCGGCCGGAGTTTATAATTGTGCCCGGTAGACGGCAATCGGCTCACCAAGTACCTATTACATGGGACTTAATAATAGCATTTGTGAAATGTGGTTGCACAACTGTGCACACCTTTGCCAATCCGTTCGGGGAATACAAACGTGATGCTATGTTTGTATTTTGGCGAAAGTCAGTCTTTCTTGTGTTTTTATGCTCCTTTTTTTACTACTAAACAAGGTATTTAAGTACTTGTAGATGGCATTAAATTACAGGAATTAATTGTAATTCCCACCAAAAGAAAGCGTAGAAGAATCTATCCATAGGAAAAGACTAGGCAGATAATTTACATCTGAGTAGCCATTTCACAACAATATTGAATTCGCCTTCTACTCTAACTTAATTTTTATCTACATGGAGTGACTGACGTTCCCCATACAAATATATATGTACGGTAGACTGAAATAATTTTAAATGAACTGTTGAGACGCCTGGCACTTTAGTCCTCCTGCGACCACGAACGCTGCAAAGTGTTTGAAACGTCAGGAAAAACAAAAACCAATAATACACGCGATTAAACCGGTTAAAAGTTGTTTTATTATACTTATAATAGCGTTATTTCACGACAAATTCCTTAAGCTTTTCAAATAACAAACTGAATCTACCCTAAAAAGCCCCAAGAATGTTTTATAAACATAATCGTTTTACAACAATGTAAACACATAAATCTTCATACTTGAACATTATAAATGTATTTACAATGATACTCATTAAACATTCACCGACTGTACGAAGAACCGCTACGGAGCCACAAGTCGGAAATTAGAGGGCTTCTAAATACCAGACGCACGTACTTTCTGTTTGTATTAGCAAGAGTCAGCTAATATTTACATCTCTACTCCATTTCACGAGGGTTGTGTGAAGGCTCTATGTATGGTTAGAAGCTACAAAGAGTTTTTTTATACCGTTTGGATTAAATTATTTATTTTGTATGGGATTTGGGATTTATTTCGCTATGGAGGTCGAATTTTCCGCTTTAACAACTTCAAAGGTGAGTTGTAATTAACATAATAAGAAATACTTATGATTTTTTGTGGAAAAAGAATACGTCGTAAGCAGGATTCGACCATATTCTTTTTCCAAGGAAGGCAAGTATGCGTTAATGCCTTTCAAAGATTTCATCTGTATTTGATATGGTAATTGCATCTGTATAACACTGTATTAACTGCAAAAGTTTATCGTGTCAGTTCAGTTTCCTGTAAAGGGACTGAATGGCAGTAACATCATCAAAGGACGTATTAAAATGTGGAAAAAGAATTCGCGGTGGTGAGCAGAGGTCGAGATGGCTTAGCGGTCAGAGCGCTTCGAGTATTGATCCGGGAGGCGCAGGTTCGAATCCTGCTCACGACCGTATATTTCCACATAAAATTATAACTTTAGAGTTCGCTAAGCATGCGTTAATGCTTTTTAAAGATTTATCTGTATTATGACATATTTTTTATCGTCTTCTTTGTCGGGCGCTCTTGACAGAGTGGTCGTGATTATGTCGCTGGTATACGGGGATTGCCATCCTCCACCCTCCCCAGGGCTACAATTTTTCTGGCAATGAACCTCTATTTATGGCGGTTAGTGGCATTTTTAATTATCGTAGCTTTGTAACAGTTTAAATATATATTTTTTATCAAAGATACGTTTGGCCGCCAACTCGCTTGATATTAAGCGACGGTGTGGCCGAGGATGGAGCACGTAGAACCAGAAGAAATCTATTAATTCTAAGTAGAGTGGATTGATTTGGGGAGAACGATAGTTAGGGAGTTGATGCAACTACCCAGACCCGTCTCCCACAACGGTTGCAACCGGACTACATCCCAAAACACCACTAGGTCGCTTCACAGCATGGCTTCGTCCGGTGGGTGGTAATCAACCACGGCGAAGCCTCCCACCAGAGTTCGGTTGCCTGTTTTGCACCACCCAGGAGCCAAGTGTAGGGATTCCATTTTAAGGTTGTACTCCTACGGACGCGCGCAACTCAGCCCCCCAAGATATAGGTATATAATGTTACATTTTGCATTATATTTCATCAAATTTATATTTTATTTTTTATTAGAAACTATCGCTGTTCAACAAATTGAAACAGACTTGAAATTTTTGTGTGGCATCATATCGTAAGTAGATACGACACATTTTGGAATTAATAAAAAAGAATAGAGAGGTGTCCTGCTGGATTATAAGCAGTATTAAACTCTGTTTACTATTAATTTGCAATTCTTTGTAAGTTATGACCAATTGTCTATCCAAGACGTGCCACGATAAAAGATAATGCGAAGCATTTGGAATCAAAGTAATATCTTAAAGCGTATCATCTAACTGGGTTGATATTGAAGTGATGGCCACTTTGTAATACATTACCTCGTAACTTTTATAATATTTTTGCTCCCAATACACAAGGTTTAGCACGCAACGCAATGTACTGCAAAGTGACTAATATTTTACTGACAACCGTGTTAGTGAATAGGCCTGCTGAGAACGCAGTTTCTTTTTATTCTTATTGGTCTGGCTTTACTATCACTTCCCCTGATCTTAAGCGATGTTGCGGTTAACAATGAAACGCCTTTTCTCAGCAAAAAACTGTTCAATCGAGTCTTTAAGACCACGAAGTTATACCTATCAGGAAACAGACTCACGCAGCATGAAATTCCAATCCTTAGCGGCTGCGCACAATAAAACTATTAGCAAAGCGCTTCGTGCGTAAGGCTGGAATGTCTTCAATATATGGACGCATTGCCCTGCGTCTGATTTTCCGATGATAGAACGGGAATTTGAGGGACTTAAATGATGCAATTCTAACGTCAAACAGATATTAAAACTGTAATGGAAGTAATACCTTTTCCAATTAAAAATGAAATTCCAATAAGTCTCTGGGGATCTTGTCATATTAAACAATTAATTAGTCACGATTCTTAAAATAGCTCTCGTTCAATTTACTTTATTGTTTTTCCTATAAAAGGTACGCTCTCTCAATTTCGTGTTTTATCGCAATTGATTTTGTCAAAATTCGTCCAATAAAAAAGTATTACTGTTTCCTGATTTCCCGGTTTATTGTAGAAGTCTGTGATAAATGGTATTCGAGATTTGCTGGAAAGTCGTAAAACGATTCAAATGACTGACAGTCTTACTTAGACTTTCATTATAATACTTAGGGTGGGTAATTCTAATTAGAAATTCTTAGAACTAGCCTAATAAATTATTATTGTACGGTATTACTCACGCATTTGGTCCTCTAATTTCAAACTCTAAAAGAGCCCTTGATCATGAGCTAAGCCTGCTGATATTTCACGAGTGGAACTGTAAACAAAAAAATAATAAATTAATCCTAATATGTAGTTATTATGTATACATAAATCGTTTAAGTGATAGTCGGACTCACGCATTTAGGGTGCCATAACGTACCACCAAACCTATAACGGTTTATTTTATGTTTAACTTTACAAATAATGAAACAAAAATTATAGCCAATTTAAAGTTATTATTACATATTAGTTTTTTTTTTTAATAAAGCTGGAACAGAACGGTAATCATATTATTTCGGTTTCGTGCATTAGCTTCCTTAGGTTTTGAAGTTTAATTTGTTTTCATATTTGGTGATTCAAATTCAAATTATTTATTCTGTAAATAAGTTTTTTTTTGAACTCTTTAACGTGTCAAATTAACTAGAAGGCATTTCCTATCTGACTACCTCTGAAAAGAAACACCGAAAGAAACTCAGAGGTCACAATCTTTTTTTAAATCCAGTCAGCAGTATATAAGGCTGTGTGAGCTTAATCATGTAGGTAAAACAGAATCAATAACAATAAATACTTAAATTCCTTGTAGTTATGACTACTCCACAATTAATACCTAATAATGGATAAATATTTTTCTGGTACCTAAATGGGTTATCCGAGAGAAATCAAAGCAAACTTAACACCCTATCCATTAGACACCCGATACGTCAATGGCGGCCATTTTTCTTCCATTTCCCGCCATTCATCAGTGACGTCATAGACAAGTCTCTGAGACGATCACTTAAGGTGTTCTATTACAAGCTGCAGGTTAAGTGATAAAAGGTAGCTTTTAGACCGATACAGACTTTTGTCGGGTTAAAAGAAATATTTATATCGTTTTTTTTTCATACCAAAAGGATGTCCAACTAAAGCGGGACTGATTCTTTCATAGGACTATATCCCTACAATAGCTTTATGAACTTATTATTTTTTCTTTGTGTAAAATTAAAGGCAAAAGCCAAGAGTTACGGAATCTTAGGTGCATGAGTTATACTCGCATTTAGCTTATTTTTTATTAAAAACAAGGTCGCAAAGTCAAACCTAAAGCACACACCAGTGACTTCGAGTCATGTGCGTATCAGAAAATAATTATTACTTGTTTCGAACGGTGCACGAAAATATCGTGAGGAAACCAGCAGAACTGAGAGATATTCTCTATGTTTTGTAAAGCCATGTGAGAGACCTGCGGGCGGTTTAAACTCTGAGACTAGGTTGTTCATAAACATACACGATAAGAAAGAGAATCTGAAAATTAATTTAAACATTATAACAACAATAAATCATAGTCCATAAACGCTTACTCACATAACTTGCACCAAACTCCAATATAATTTTATCTTTGTTTACTGTCCTCCATTTTAATTAGAAGCACAGCCCTTTAAGCTATTTATGAATGGATTCTACGCAATACGAACAATCGACCAATTAATTTGGCCGGACAACTTATTTGATTGATTCGTTCCGATAAAACTGTCCGGCGGTGTAATTTATTAGATTTTGGCGTTTTGGGATACAATTTACTGCTTTATTTTGTTTATAATCTCTGTTTTTACTTCTGCAGAAGTATTTCTCGTTCAAAGTTACAATATTAAATGGAAAAAAAATACGGTCGCGAACAGGATTTGAACCTGCGCCTCCCGGATAAATACTCTAGGCGCTCTGACCACTAGAGGACCTCTAGAGGTCGAGATGGCTTAGTAGTCAGAGCGCCTGGAGTATTTATCCGGGAGGCGCAGGTTCGAACCCTGTTCGCGATCGTATTCTTTTTCCATTTAATGTTGTAACTTTAGAGTTCGCTAAGCATGCGTTAATGCTTTTCAAAGATTTATCTTGAATTTCTCGTTCATATTGAGGTTCAACTGCCTCAATTGGTTTTCATTCCGCTTCATTGCTACTGAGAGCTCTTGTGTTGAGGTCTCGGGCCAGATGAAGTATTATTGAGATTTTCTATTAAGAAATTCTCAGTAAGAGCCGGAGTTTGAAGTTATATCCGGTATTTAAAGCTCACCACCTCCACCACTACCACGAGTTTGAAGTGTGAGTGTACGACTACTAGTATGCACTGCTCTGCCTACTCCCTCGAAGGAAACAGGCGTGATACTATGCCAAAGGTAAAACGTCAACCTTGCCAACTTTTCCATCTAAAAGATCAAACTCCAGCTTACCAATCCACCCATAAAATTACTCAACAAAATCCTCAAGTATATAATACGGAATACGTCAAAATATCCACTCCAGCGAGAATTAGATCGGGTGTTAACCGGATCAGTGGAGAATAAGCCGACTAGCAAGGACAAGAAGCCTTACTAGCAGGGTTGCAGCCCTGGAAATATCACTATTTTACAAATCTATTACGTAACTGAGCTATTTTAGAATATAGTTTTCGTATTGCTTTCTATAAGGCGTGATTTCGGATTTGAATTTCTTTAAGGTTACGAAGTGCCTTTCTTTACGTTGCATTATTGTTTGACATATCTTTAATTTAGTAATAGCCTATAACTGCTGGACTGGCAAGTCAAAAGCCGCAATAGTGAAGGTAAACATCGCGAAACCAGCATACCTGAGAAAGGTATGTCAGGAGCCTATGAATAAAACCAGGTTGTTAAACAAACACACGGTCAAATTAAGAAGAAGATTTTTTGACAGCGCGGTTGGCGCAGTGGTCGAGACTGCTGCGCTACGTGTCGCAGGTTCGATTCCTGCACGGAGCAAATATTTGTACGATCTATGGATAATTGCAGCGGGTCTGGGTGTGTGTGTGCTTGTGAGATTATATGTCTCTAAACGCACCCACGACACAGGAAGAAATTCCTAGGGTGGGGCAAAGATTAAAAAAAAAAATGGTAAAAAGAAAAAAAGATTCCATAAAATAGTTAAAATCCTCTTATATGTGAAGAGTAGAGTACTTTTTGTTTCTATATTTTTGTAATTGGTGACTATTGGCGTGACGGCTAATCAAAATATGAGGATAAAGGTGTGCTGCGCCAAACTTAGGTAAGTGCATTTAAACAAGGGGCATATTTTGTTGAAAATTCCTTCCTACTAATATCTTGAATATATTCGTTAACACCCTATATGTTAGTATATAAATTTACTGTCATGCTGATAAAACACCTTTCCTTGAAACCTAAATGTTTTGAATTTATTAACCTGTAGCCATCTATCGTTAAATGGATATGACTTATTTGGATAAATCTTTAAATGCATTAACGCATGCGTGACGAACTTTAAGTTATAATTTTTTGTGAAAACAAGAATACGGTGTGAGCAGGATTCGAACGTGCTCCTCCCGGACAAATACTCCAGGCGCTCTGCCCACTTAGCCATCTCTATCTCTCTCGATCTTTATATAACTTCTTAATAGGCGGGGTCCATCGATTTCGTGTCTTCTTAAAGTCAGCCCAAATGTAAACCATGACAATATTTCAAGAGCAACATGAATTGAATAAATCAGTAACAAAACATTGTAGGCTTATGCCGTCTATTGTTTTACCACGGCTAATTTATCAAGACACCGCAATAAAGCGTTCAAGAAGTGAGCGTGACGTCATAAAGAAAATGTAGGGAAATCGGTCTCTTCACGCTTCGGAGCACCGTGTTGAGCTGAAAGAAAGATTGGCTAGGAATGCTTTAATAAATGAAAGTTTACTTACAAATAGATATAATACAGAGGATGAAATCAAATAAAGTGGACAAACAAAGATGGATTTCGAACAATGAAACCACAACCTTACCTATGATTTTTGTATCGGAAGTCAAGTTGTTTTTGCGTTTGACAACTAGATTTGTATAATATAACTTTGAAAAGTATCCAATATATTTTATTTCATAGTATATACACAGAAGCCAACCATAAAAATCTAGAAAAAAAAACAATTTATAACAATTACGGTTAAAAAATATTGAGTATCGGTTATTACGCGTCTCGCGATAAATCCTCGACGTTAACCAAGTAGTGCTTGAATTTAGGATTTACCACCCTTATGCTCTTTTTATACAAGGTCACCCATATTTACAAATCTCCAATGCTTAATTGATATTATCTAGGTGACTAAGGGAATACAATCTAAGAAAGTTCGTGCATAGATACGCGAACGAACGTGTATACGAACTTCAACGAAACTTTTATTGATAGATACTAAATACTAAAGTCGTTAAGCATTGAAGCCTTCAAATCAAATCAAATTAAAACCTATATTGATTTGCGAACAAAGGTAAACAAAGTCTTGCGATAAAAATGGAGCCTTGCGTAGCCTTGTGTACAAACAGCCTTACCATGCTAATGTCCGTCTAACATTATCTGCTCTTTGTGCTCTAATAATACTATCTGACAACTTTTGAAGTTATCTCTTTTAAGAAACTTTTATTGCACTAGTCGTCGCCTAGATACTGAAGTCGTCAGGCATCGAAGACTTGCGTAGCCTTGTGTACAAATAGCCTTAACAAGCTTCTATCTTTCTATTACTATCTTCTCTCTGTGCTTCATTTCTGTGACTTCATACAATGAAGTCACAAATCACTGGTGCCAGTCAACGCTACACCTGATACGTATAAAACAGTCACATTGGAGTTTTCACCTCGAATCCGATCCAGAAACTGATCGTATTAAGAGCCATTACTCACTGTCGTTTCACTCGACAGGGTCCTTGGGCAACCGAAACTTTGTAACTTCATTGGTGACAAAGCCGATCGAGTTGAAAACGAAAGTCTTTTGTTTTTCCTTCTAGTAGATATCGGCAACTCGTTAGTTGCTTTTGCGTCACCGTAACGCAATATTTATTAGGTCCGTGAGAGTAAAAACGAAAGTGCTGTGGCTCTCTGAAGCTTATATGGCAATAGGCTCACCACCTATTAAATGGGACTTAATAACAGCATTGGTGAAATGTGGGTGTACAAATGTGTACCACTCTGCTTTCCCATTCGGGGAATACAGGTATGATGCCATGTTATGTTATGCTATGATGCTAAGAAAAAATATACTTAAATACTTTCAAATAATTATATTTTATAATTTTTTTATATATTTTTTCGATTGTATACGTTGGTACATTATACGAAAAAAATAATATAACAATTGTAAAAATAAGAATAGTGAGTATTAAAATTATCAAACAAACCTGCAATCAGTTTTGGGCGTTTGAAACGCTGCTATTTTGGCGCGCTTTCTCAGACGTTAAAGTTAAAAGATATCTTGTATAGTATGGAGTGTTTAATACACAAATTATACATTTTATTGAAGGGATTTTCTTTAAAGAATACGTTAAAACTCATAAAAAACCACAAAACATGATAAACACCCACTAAAAACATACTCAAGATATTGTCATCGCGCAGAGTGACGTCACGTTTCACTCCAACCAATAGCGAGCGTTTTGACATTTTAAATTTCCCTCGCATGATGCTCACTTTTCAACTTTATTATTTAATAGTTAAAACACGATTAATTAAAAAATATCGAATATGTGTCTATTCTACAGCATTCTATAGCAATAAAGATTACGAATAAAAATATTTGAATCACATGCATATTCCCTATTTAGGTATTTTTATCCTAAAGTAGATTTTAACCAATATTTTTATTTCCAGAATGAGTGTCTACATGCAGCAGTGTCAGCGCTGACGAAGAACCAATCAGAACATTATGACAAATACAACTGTTTGTAAGTATAATATTATACTTAACTATACATAACTATCAAACATTTCGTTAACACTTTCAAGGCCACACGACGTCTATAGACGTCTTACAATAAAACTTCTACTGTCTCTCGTCGTATATCCTAAAGTGTTGAAATAATATCAATATTTAACTTTACAGGAGTTAAGGACCCCTGTGGAGTAAAATATTGATCTTTAAATGAATGAATATTTATTTGCTTGAAGTCTTTGTAGAGTAGCCCTAATAGTTTCCAGTGTATTTCATTTAGAATTACATAAGACACTATAACAAATCATCTACTACAGTTTTTTCAACCGATTCGGTTTTCTTAATGATTTTTTCCATCTCATGGCTGTCTGGAAAAATTGCTTTTAGCGATAAGACGGCCTTTTGTAGCGTTTTTATACGTGTCTATTTTTTATTCTGTTAAGTGTAAGATAAAGTACTGTCTATTTTAAAACTTTTTGTTTCAATACAGCTGCTATTTGTCCTTTCATCTGAGAAATGGAAGTAATAAATCAATGGAAAAAACTGCTCAATGTTTTGTTATAATGCCTAATCTTATTGTAATCAATAAGTATTCATTATGTATATGGGTTTGTTTATTTGTGTGCAAAAAATATTTAAGACGAGTAGCCGGACAATTGAATGACTCGCAAATATCAAAGTTGTAAATTGACACGCTCAAACGCTCATGCTGTCACAGCGTCGCGTCGTGCACACAAATCAACGAATCTCCTTGCATATTTAGTACTAAAACTGATTGAAAATATCATCATTATGATCCTATATCAGAGTCGACTCCGAGTCTAACGAGCTATGGCTACATATATCTAAGTATTTTACACCACTCGACTGCAGTCCAACTACGGAGACCCAACTGTGAGTAACTTGAAATTGTGGTTCGAACGCAAAATCTTTGGCGTTGTACATATTGATTTTGTCAGTTTTGAAACACCATATTTGTCTGAAACGTGGTGGAAATACCGCGTTGGCACTAGTTGGAAGTTTGCTTTATTTGGTGAAAATAAAAACGGTGCGTTGTAGCACCACAACTCTTAATCCTGTGGGACTGCGACTTGTAAGGACGTAAATCTAGTAAGAAAAGTATTGGAACAGGAAATTTGGCCGCAAACCACAACGGAAAATTCTGCAGTTCAGCTTACCGTAACGCATACTTATTTATTTGTGTTAGTCTATACAATTCGCTACAGCGTCACGAAGTATGAATTTGGTGTCGCTACAACGCACTAATACTTTTCCCAAATAATTGAAGATCAAAGACATTCTTAACATGTAAATATGTATAAAGCATTAACTTTAAATACACCCTTGATATAAATTAGTATTTTCACTAATTAACTTCCACTGGCAAGATTATATTTAATTAAAGGCACCACTTAAATTGGTCGTGTAACACGCTTAAGGGATGTAAGAGAAATTAAATGTTTGTTCGTTGTTTGTTCCATGTTTGTTTAAGTGACACGGCTCATAGCTGAGCTTTAAATTAAATTAAATAAGTTGATGTAGGAGAGCGTGGTACCTATTTCAGATTTTTAAGAAAAACAAATATGATAATATTACGAACTCAATCAAGACCTTTGTAGAATCTCGGCGAATATTTGTCAACAACACTGTAATATTTTAATGTATTTAAATTTTGCAATAACTAACATATGAAAATACTCTTCTTGAATGCTTTGGCCGGAGTATAACATACTGAAACCAAACAATTTCTTAAATAACATCCATTTCCCGCACAAAAATAATTTTTCTTCCACGTTAATAAATAAATTCATTTTATATCATAACTCGAAGTTGTTATTACAACTCAAATTAGAATCCAAGAGTAATTTGAAACAAACAAAACATAAAACAGAATAGAATCATTCGCCTTTATTGTTATTACCAACCCATTGCTATCTTAATGAACCTCAAAAATATAAAAACATTCATTTTGTTCGCAGACGTAGACTACCGGACGATGTAAAAACTTGTAAGAATTACGCGTATTTGCAAGAAATTTACGATGCAGTACGAGCAACCGACAGTAAGTATACATATATCACCCGTTTAAGTAACGAAGAGATTAATACTGAAGATACGAATAAAATTAAACATAATTATGTTTGAGAGAGAATGAAATATTAATAATTATTTACAATAAAAGGAAACAATGCAGATAAATCTTTGGAAAAACAATATTAATTATACCGCGTACATAGCGAACTCGAAAGTTATAAATTTGTGTGGAAAGTAAAATACAGTTGTGAGCAGGATTCTAACCTGCGCCTCCCGGATAAATTCTCTTAATTTACTTCAGTTACCTGTATAGGGACTAAATTGATGGCACTGACGTCACCAAAAGACATTAAAATGTGAAAGAAGAATTCTGGGTAGTGAGCAAAGGTCGAGATGGCTTAGCGGTTAGAGCACCTGGAGTACTTGTCCGGGAGGCGCAGGTTCGAATCCTGCTCACGACTGTACCTTTCTTTCCATGAAAAAAAGGAAAGAAGATAATAGTTTATTCTCTACACGGAGGAAGATATTGTAAAATTCTGCGTCATTGGTCTCGTATCACTTAATTGATACACATTCGTGCTGTGTTATCAGGTATTTTCATTACGGAATTCTCAATTCTCAGTAGCAGCCCGTAGTTCAGTATTATACCCGATAGATGGCAATAGGCTTATCACTTATATTTAAAGAGTTTTAATACCCGGGCTAAAATTATGGGTGTGCATTCAATAGTAAATTTTGTCCTGAGAGTACACATTTGGATATAGCATTGTATAATTCTGAATGGTATTTTTTTAATCATTTGTGAACAAACTGGTGTTAGAATTTCTCAGTTCTTTATCAGCAATACAGTTTCAGTAGATAACTTCTTGGGAGGAACAGGTTTAAGGCTTGCATTACTTTATAGTCCATTTTTACCTTGGTAATGAGAATAATCAACGCGATTACAGAAACGTATGAGCTTAGATCTCTTTCGCAGACAGTAATTCCTTTCCATTTCAATTTCATTCGAGCCCAAAGGCGGTAATTTACGAGGTCGATTTATCACATGTGATTTATAACAGGCATGCTCCGCTTTGACGCCATATTTTATTAGCAGTTGGAAACAAGACTGTCAAAAACCAGGCTGTTCCGAATAAAACGTTTTCTCGATGAACGTGGATGGTGATGAGAAGGTGATGGAAATTTAATGTTTTCGTCTACAATCTATACTAATTACAAAATTGTTTACGCACTGACACAAGAAAATTGTGTCAAATTTAAAAACAGCTCTTATGTCCAATCGCGCATATGTCGAATCAGTAAAGTCTCATAATGTGAGGCAATAAATGTTACAAACTTTTCACTATAAGACCTTTTATACCATGTTTTATGGCAAATAAATCTTCTTATTCTTACAGTGTCAATGTTACTTAAAATATTGTACATTAAAATTGTGTTACGTTAATAACATTTCATTTAAAAGTAGCGTTGATTTCAACAGTTACGTCAATATGTACACGGGACAAACATTTTTAATGAAATTTTTCAGTGAGTCCATTTTGTTTGCCCAAAGACAACGAAACGTAAATTGCAAAAGTGATTTCATAGTTGCCTCTTCATGAGAGTACAAGTAAACATGCAAGTTCTCTTAATCAAATTGAAATATCGATATAAACTTTATCTTCAATTTTGCCTTTTCATTCTGACATTGTTAGTCTCTAAAATCATTAACATTGATTTCGTCCCCACGCTCGTAACTTTTCCGTCTGTCATGGCGTCGGGGTAACTTTCAACAGCTTGTCATTATTCAATTATATAAACAAGTTTAGAATTGGGTAGATCTATTTTGACGGCGTGGTTGATGTAGTGGTCGAAAGATCGGCTGTTGCGCCGCGTGTTGCAGGCTCGATTCCTGCACGAAGCAAACATTTGTACAATTCATCAATGCTGTTATTAAGTCCCATGTAATAGGTGGTGAGCCTATTGCCATCTACTAGGCACAATTCCAAACTCCGGGCAGCTACTGATACTTTTCTCACAGAAAAACTCAATAACACTTTGCCCGACCCGGGAATCGAACCCAAAACCTCATGCTCAGCAGTCGTGCTTGAGACCACTAGACCAACGAGGCAGTTTATAGATAAGACCTATAGTCTGGATGTGTGTGTATCTGTGATAACGTTTTCGTAAACGCACCCACAATACAGGAAGAAATTCCTAGTGCGGCGCAAATTTCTCTTTAATCGACTTCCAAAAGAAGGAGGTTATCAATTCGGTTGTATGTTTTATTATTTAATAAAAAACCTACTGCTGACTGTGATGATGCTTTAAGAGAAGTTCTCTCATAAAAGTACGTGAAATATATGTACTTTCGTGTCGTGTAGTCAGACAGTGCGTCACTTACCATTTCATACGTGCTATCCGTTGGTACAGGCAGGCTCAAACCTCAAAACAATTACCCGCCTACATATTTCAAAACTCGCTTTGGTTCTGAAACACGGTAACATCACAGGTCATCCATTCAGTGTTAGCATACACGAAAGTTTGCTTTGTAACATACCCGACATACGTTCAGTTCCGTCGCTTTGAAGTAACATTGTGTCAACATGAAACCGAGATTTACTGTAGGAAATAAATGACTGATATTCAACCGACAGACGTGATGTTTGTAATCCTAATTTTTCAAAAGGTTGTACGTATGGATTTAGACTCAGTTGCACCAAATTAACTTTAATCGTTACCGACATGCTAGGTTACCTTACGCTTTCCAAATAAAAAAGTGCAATACAAATACTCTTGAATCTATTTACCTACACAAAACAATTAAGAAACCTACATAGAATGTATGTACAATGGGTCTTAAGTCTTAAGGGGGCATTTCAAAGTTAAAGAATATTTTTCTTGATATACATACATTCATATCATCACGCCCTTATTCTCCGATAGGGTATACAGAGGCATACATAGTGTAGACTCACATTTCACCAATGCTGTTCTTAAGTCCCATGTAATAGGTGGTGAATCTATTGCCATCTACCGGGCACAATTCAAACCCTGGTCTGCTATCGATAATTTCCTAATAGAAAAACCCAATAACATTTTGCCCGACTCGGAAATCCAACCTAGGACCTCATGCTTAGCAGTCGCGCTTGAGACTACCAGACCAACAAGGCAGCTTTGAATTTAGATTAACGTTTAGCCGTCATTAAAACAAGTCGGAGACCTACGGCCTGCCAATAAAAAAAATGAATTTGAATTTGCCTTCAACAAGTCTCACACTTGTGACTCCTCTGGGGTTGCGGGTGTCCATGGGCGGCGGTAATCGCTAACCATCAGTCGAGCCGTCTGCTCGGTTGCCCCCTATCCCATAAAAAAGTTTTTTTGTAATTGTAATTATTTTTTGCGTCTGCCACCAGGCTGGCTTAGAAGCCAGCCTGGTGGCAGACGCAAAAAAAATGCAGATAATAGTAAACATGCTAATTTAGCTTTTAATGAAAGAGATTTATAGGAAAGTGTCACGTATAGAAAACCACCTGCTAACTGTCTTACATTAATTATGGAAGCTATAGCCCTGTATAGTCAAGATAGATTATAACGACTTAACCGCGCAAATTGATCTATTACAGTTTAATTTGACGGTGGATGCAAACGGTTTTATGTTTTCTTGTGTGTGTTGAATGAAAATATTTTATTTAGGCTGAGATGCACTTACCGTAACCGACTTGTTACTTTATTATTTTGACAGCTATGTAAATTCTGTCAAATTCACACATTAAGATGTTGATTAATGTTATGTTGTTGCAACTGAGCCATAGATGGTATTAATGTATTTACAATGTCTTTGTATTTAACAAGTTATTTTAAAGTACAATATATAAATAACCATTGGTAACTTTGATAATCAAATTAAATTTAAATTTATTATTTGTTTTGTATTTTTATGGGGTTGCAATGTCATAGTTTAAATAATATTTATAGACTGATAAAACTTTTCAATACATTTTTGATGTCACCATTATTTTCTCAAACAAAGAGTGTTGAAGTTAGAACTGAGAAAGTCGATTATTTAATCATAATTATCAAAAGGCATTATTACGATATTTAATCGATTCAAATCAAATTCAGCAATTCTGATATCGATAAATAATTATAAAACAAGTCTAAAACAATAATTGTTACCTATAATTTTGTAGTACTTAATGAAATCGAATAAAATAGCTATTACCTGTCGTACTGTTTAAACGCATTTTTGTCGAAGAAAGGACAAAGTTCATTTAGATTATGAGCGACTAAATTGCTCGTCTCGACCTCATCCTGAAAGTTTATTATAACTTGCAAAAGGTCGTCCTTGGAAATGTAATCAATTTTTTTAAGTTCATTATTCGGACTTTTAAATTCTGACTACAGAATATTTTTTGTTTAGATATTATTGCATTTTCAGTTCTTTTTATAGAAATATATATTCAAGTATTATTTTATTTGAAATCTTTAATTTTCTTTGACCTAGCTAGTATTGTAATTTGCTAATATTGAACATCTTAATAATCTTTAGGAATGTTATAAATTGGTAATTACATACTCATTTAGTTTATAAATAGAAACATCTTCAGGCATACCCACCTCAACCACCACCCTTATTACAAGTAAAAGTACCAAAATAGAACGTATTAAATTTTTTATTACTTGTTACAGGTGTTAGCACTAAGGATTTTATGGCTAAATTAGGAGAATATTTAATTTTAACGGCATTCTCACATAACTGTCGACTTGAGAGAGCTTTTAAATGTTTAGGCACCAATTTGACTGAATTTCTCACAACTCTAGACAGCGTTCACGATGTGTTACATGATCAGGTAAGTGCATTCTAATGTATGCTATCCACTCACAATGTTCCGTCATTTCCTAGTAGTCGAGAGCAAACACTGGAAAATTAGTAGAGTTATCTCATAAATATAGATTGTCTAGATAAATTGGATAATTTGAAATCTTGTCGAAAAAACGGTTGTAAGAATCGGAAAGCCCATTGCATACAATATTTAAACCAACATTTACAAAAAAATAAAACCTGTTTCAGTAATGCATGGCTCTGAAAATAGAATTAAGCCGACGCTATTAAAAAAGTCATCTAATTTAAGCACCGTTTAAATTTTTATTTCAAATTGGAGATCAAAGCTGTCCTTCAAATGACTTGTCTACTGAAAACGTTAATGAAGCAACAAACATGATTAATGATGCTTCTATGTTCCCACAGGATGATGCTCAAAGAGACGAAACAGTGGAATATGAAGCAAATTTCGTTTGTACGACATCACAAGAAGGAAAAATTCAGCTTCATCTGACGACGGAAAGCGAGCCTGTCGCATACATACTAGTCGGTAGCTTGAGAGCAATAGCAAGATTACTATATGGTACACAGACGGATATAAGACTGACAAGTTATACTAACGATCCTAGGAGATTTAAGTAAGTATAATAAGAGTATCATATATAATTATATTTTTTTTAATACATTTTGAGGCCATGTAATGCCTATATTAATTCTATTTTTCAAAGAAACATTGAAAAAATAATAGACAAGAACGGGGCTTGAACCCGCGACCTTTGACGTTCCGTGTCATCACTCTACCAACTGAGCTACCTTGTCGTGTTCAAACCTATTGAATTTTCAATCCTCTTTGTATACGTCTTAAGGAGACGCCTGGTGATATTTATCTAGTAATCATTTACAGATTTACTAAACTCAGCGTTACCACTTTGCAGTTGTAAATCGCCGAACAACATCCCAATCCTTTATAAATCATATATAATTATATTTTTTTTTAATACATTTTGAGGCCATGTAATGCCTATATTAATTCTATTTTTCAAAGAAACATTGAAAAAATAATAGACAAGAACGGGGCTTGAACCCGCGACCTTTGACGTTCCGTGTCATCACTCTACCAACTGAGCTACCTTGTCGTGTTCAAACCTATTGAATTTTCAATCCTCTTAAGACGTATACAAAGAGGATTGAAAATTCAATAGGTTTGAACACGACAAGGTAGCTCAGTTGGTAGAGTGATGACACGGAACGTCAAAGGTCGCGGGTTCAAGCCCCGTTCTTGTCTATTATTTTTTCAATGTTTCTTTGAAAAATAGAATTAATATAGGCATTACATGGCCTCAAAATGTATTAAAAAAATATAATTATATATGATTTATAAAGGATTGGGATGTTGTTCGGCGATTTACAACTGCAAAGTGGTAACGCTGAGTTTAGTAAATCTGTAAATGATTACTAGATAAATATCACCAGGCGTCTCCTTAAGACGTATACAAAGAGGATTGAAAATTCAATAGGTTTGAACACGACAAGGTAGCTCAGTTGGTAGAGTGATGACACGGAACGTCAAAGGTCGCGGGTTCAAGCCCCGTTCTTGTCTATTATTTTTTCAATGTTTCTTTGAAAAATAGAATTAATATAGGCATTACATGGCCTCAAAATGTATTAAAAAAAAATATAATTATATATGATTTATAAAGGATTGGGATGTTGTTCGGCGATTTACAACTGCAAAGTGGTAACGCTGAGTTTAGTAAATCTGTAAATGATTACTAGATAAATATCACCAGGCGTCTCCTTAAGACGTATACAAAGAGGATTGAAAATTCAATAGGTTTGAACACGACAAGGTAGCTCAGTTGGTAGAGTGATGACACGGAACGTCAAAGGTCGCGGGTTCAAGCCCCGTTCTTGTCTATTATTTTTTCAATGTTTCTTTGAAAAATAGAATTAATATAGGCATTACATGGCCTCAAAATGTATTAAAAAAATATAATTATATATGATTTATAAAGGATTGGGATGTTGTTCGGCGATTTACAACTGCAAAGTGGTAACGCTGAGTTTAGTAAATCTGTAAATGATTACTAGATAAATATCACCAGGCGTCTCCTTAAGACGTATACAAAGAGGATTGAAAATTCAATAGGTTTGAACACGACAAGGTAGCTCAGTTGGTAGAGTGATGACACGGAACGTCAAAGGTCGCGGGTTCAAGCCCCGTTCTTGTCTATTATTTTTTCAATGTTTCTTTGAAAAATAGAATTAATATAGGCATTACATGGCCTCAAAATGTATTAAAAAAATATAATTATATATGATTTATAAAGGATTGGGATGTTGTTCGGCGATTTACAACTGCAAAGTGGTAACGCTGAGTTTAGTAAATCTGTAAATGATTACTAGATAAATATCACCAGGCGTCTCCTTAAGACGTATACAAAGAGGATTGAAAATTCAATAGGTTTGAACACGACAAGGTAGCTCAGTTGGTAGAGTGATGACACGGAACGTCAAAGGTCGCGGGTTCAAGCCCCGTTCTTGTCTATTATTTTTTCAATGTTTCTTTGAAAAATAGAAATAATAAGAGTACTTTTCTTGAAAATGTTGATAGCTTTATGAAAGGCACACTGTGTGTAAATATCAAGATAAAACAATATTATTAACGTGTAATTTTATTTTCCTCAAAATAAAAGTTTACACGATAAATTTAAATGATTAACTAGTCAATTTACGAGGACTGAGTGTCGGTTTTGTGATTAAAAGATAACTTTTAACTCAAGAATAAATTTGACGTTTTGACAGATTTTCTTTATAAACACTGTCAAAATGTCAATTGCATATTCTTGAGACGAAAGTTATCTGACGACTATAAACCAAGCACTTAATCAAAAGTATTTGAAAGTAAAATAGGCATTTAAAGTAGTAAATAGTAAACTATAATTATTCTTGCCTTTTCCAGTCAGCAAAAGTTATTTAGAGACTTTTTCAGAACTTATAATATTACTCAAAGTTTTAATAGGCGAATATCAAAACCGTTTCAGTTTAAAATTTCAATATTTTCATGACAACATCGTGTTCAATACAATTTCGAACTTAACATTATGTCGACTGCATGAGCAAGATTTTGAAATAAATTATATTTATATTACAATTTTTTAATGAGTACTGGCATATCAGCAGTTATGAAATTTAAATGCATACAGATAATTATATCAGCATTCGCATGTACAGTAGCATTGTTTAATTTTTTTGTTGACAATGTTCGCTCTCTTACATTTTTATTTGGGTTAACTTCTGTTGGCATTTCTGAGGTTTTATTTGACTAATGTTCAATCATGTGTATGGTTACAGCATTAATACATTTATGTTTAGGTAATGTTAGTTTATATTACCTACAGATTTATGTTGTTGTATAATTACAGTCATACCTTTTTCCTCTTGTGGTAGGCTAAAACTATCGATTTCCACCTGCTACAATTATGACACGCCTCTGTCATTTGTTCTATGTTCTTTAACTGCTTCATATATGCTCGTAATTATTACATCAGAATTAAAATTACCAACCCTGTTATTTATATCAAAATCTGACCTTTGATCCATTAAAACATCAAAGCTTTCGACTAATAATGAGTCATCCCTTTGCGACTCTGAAATTAATTTTAGATATTATTTGAGTTACTTCCTTTCCTCAACTTCCATTAAGAAAGTCAATATACGTTAATTGATTAAAAGTTTTTTCTATAATAATTGGGTATCAAGGCCGTTGGACATTTATAGTTTTCTATATAACATCATTCTTTTACACTTTTGTGTTGATGTTGTTAAAAATCTTCGTGTTTATCGATTTATCAACTTTCATTCATTTTTTCTTTCGCGTTTTGTCTAAGGTACCTTTTTTGTTTTTATGGAAAACTGTCAAATGCACCCAGTATTTGGGGAGGAGACCGGGGAATGTGGGATTTATACCTCACTAAAACCACCCCGGTAGTCACCATCAGCACTAGAAGGGAAGCTCCGGATCCTCTTAAGAGACAAGCTCCGGAACCTCCCTGTGCAACACATATTAAGGGATATTCCTGGGAATACTGTAACAGAGTTTTGCCTAACCCTCGAGGCAATAGACATTTTGTAATTATATATAATGTTTTAGGTATGAAATAAACGCAGTACCACTGCATCAAAAGTCAAAAGATAGTGACTGCGAGCAATCAGAGGCCTCATGTATTGCTACTTCTACCAAAGTGACTGACTTGAGGATCGGTGTGGCAAGCTTCTGTAAGGCATTCCCGTGGCATTTTGTTACTGATAGACGATTGGAGCTCGTGCAATTGGGTATGTATTTTGTATTATTAGTTTATTATGAAACCTAAGTGTTAATTGGAATAGTATATAAAAAAAATGTATGAAAGAAAAGACAAAGGGGATTTATTCGCCCAGAGTAATTACACGTTATTATAACACGTTTAATTATATTATTGTATTAGTAGTGAATGTGAGTATCAACGAAAATAATTTCGTACCTATAGGAAAAGTTTTTTTTTTATCTTAGCTTGGTAAAGAACATAGGCTTTATACATTTAATGAGCGTTTACATAATATTCAAGAAACAAATAGAACTTTTTTTGTCAACGCAACGTCTCTACAGTAAAGTTATTTAAGTATTTTTTGTTTTATACTTGTTAGAGAATTTGGGATTCCTCTATGAACATACATACTACTACTTCTATGTTAATGAAAATATATGGAAGATACGTTTGGTAGAAATAATAAAAGAAAATAAAACTGATTGGGTAGTAACAGAAAGACTTATGGAGTTAAAAAGATGGACTTATGGAGTCTAATAGTTGGCCCGACTTTAGACGGGATACAATTTTTGACCGATTTATATACGGAAGGTCGAAATTAGAAAGTTGGTTAGGAACTCGCCGAGTTTTTAAAGAGCCTACTTTGAGATTTAAATATTGTATGGTCTCCGATAATATTGGCCACCAATCTTCTGATATCTCTGAGTCTTTAATCGATACAGTAGCAAAATGTACTTATGTACTCTCTTCTCTCCTCCAAATACCATTAAAACGGCTTCGTGGGCGATACAAAGTACGTTATAAAGTAGCCTTTAGGAGAATATTTTATTGCTTTGTAAATCAGTAAAGACATTCCAAGGCAAAGCTTGCCAGAAAAGAAAACGTATTATTTAAATTTTCACATCGCAACAAAGAACTGGAATGAAAAATTAATTCGTATTTAAAAGCCTTAATGTACTTAAATTACTAATAACAAGTGGTAAAGGAATTTCTATTTCTCTTTGATCTAGGAATTAACTCCGCCGAGTTCACTAAGAAAAATGTTAATTAGAAACTCTTCGCATAAGTGTTATTAAGATTTTTTTTTATGAATCTATTATGAGTATTTAATTAATTAATGTTTTAATGTAAATTAAACAACATATCCGCGTATCTTAGAGAGATTTAAACTCTGACACTGAGTTGTTCACCAATCACATTAAAGGAAACAGAAAAAACTAGCGACGGAAAATATTGAGAGTGAAAAGAGGGAATATCTCCGATGCAATTTCAGACATGAATAACTTTGTCCAATTTTTCCATGCAGAAGTTTATTCGTGAATAGAAATCTATAACGGTACTTACATCCTAAAATATTCGAGTTTGACCTGTACTAGCAGATATTATTTACATTTTATTGATTTATGTTCTGACGGACGCTACATTTATCACGTAGTCAGATTACACTAACACACAAAATGATACATTTGAAAGTCAAACCAAATAACATGGAGGTGGTTCGAAATTAGATTTACAACGCAATTTTATAATAGTATTACTTGTTTTCGTACTTTGGATACTTTAAATATAAAATTTCAAACTAGGACGCTTTTATTGCCCTTTCAGCTATTTTAGACTGATCCACTTTTATATCACAGAGTCATTTCACGGAAAATGGAAAATGTCGCAATACCTATTTTAAGTATCTATTCAGTGTTGCTTGTCAAAGTCAAAGGTTTTTATTTCATACTAGCTGTGCCACGAGGTTTCACCCGCCCCGTTAAAAACTTTAGAAACCGATTTTAAAAAAACTTATGTAAAAACTTTGTCTTGGCAATGACGAACACAATAAAAAAAAAAAAAAAACAATTTGGTGCAGTCGTTCTCAAGTTATGGCGTGACCAAGGGAAATAGGGATTCATTTATATATATATATAGATAAATCATACAAAGGCACTTATGAAAAGTCAGAATTTAGGTGCACGGTCCCAAAAAGTCGTTTCCTATGGAGAAGAAACGGCAAGAAACTCGTTTATTGTAAGTGCCAGCTACTAAACTAACAAAACATTCATTAATTTAATACATCTCTAGCCCTTTACACTTCGTTAAAAAAGTCATGTTAACTAGTCCCATGCGGATCGAGATTTACCACGGTAACGACATTAATTATTTATTTTCCCACAGGAAATCTGTTTCTACGGTCTCTTGAACAAGGTTTATTCAGTAAAAATCCCATTTGGGAATTAAAATGAATAATGTCCAGATGCCTTTAAATGGCTTTACTTAAAGTATTCTGCCAAGAATCGGCAATTAATTTGAAAAGGGTCCGTGGAAAAAAGTGGCTGAATTCGTTTATCTTCTTAATCATTATGAATACATACAATTTATCATTCAACTTTTGATTCTAAAAAGCTTTGATGAATTGAAGGTTAGGTACAATGAATAAAGGATACAAAAATTTCCTCCTTAAAGAAAAAAAAAGGTGCTCCTTCCATGTATTCCATTCTACTTAGTCTAAACATAAAAAAAAAAACAATACAAAAAATGTGATCACATAACAGTTTTATCGCCGATCAACTCAAAGAAACGAATCGGAATCCTTGTTCAGTTACTGTGAATTACTGTCTTGTGTCTACCCAACACTTGATAGGGATCTGAAAATGGAGTCGTTAAATTTACGGGCAAGCTAGGTGATTATCAGTGAAGGTCTTTTACTGTGTACCTTCATTTCCTTGCCCTTTGTTGGTGCCCATAACAGTTAACGAGGGTACGAGTACGTTTTTGAGATGATTATGTTGTTGGTGGTTTGGGGTCTTGGAACATTTTGAAATAGTTTGGGAATCAAGGAGGTGCTCAATAAAATCAGCATGAAACTATTATTGTTGTTGTTGTAAGGTTGGTGATCAAAACAATACAAAGTTTTGTATTAAATTTGAAATTACTTAAAAATGAATGAATAAATAATACGTAAAATCTGTTGGTTTTCATCATCATCCGAATAAAATTAGGGTCCTTATCCGAATTTAATTAGGGTCGGCGCAGCATGTATAATTTCGATTCTTAAAATGATTAGTTAATATTTCGGGATTAATATAATTTTTTTTTATGATGTAATGACTAAGTATATATATAATAGTAAAGTGAAATTTGAACACAATCTAATAATAACACAGCAATGCATTTTTTTTCGTATTTCTTTGAGAATTTTGGGTGATAATGACGTGTAACCGCGACACTGGTATGTAGATGACTGAATGCAATTGCCTTACTTTTTTATCGCCACTTTTAAGTACGGGTAACGCTTCTATAGTAAATAATATCATTTTGCAACTTGCAACCAAGCTATCTTTGAAAAACTATGAGGTAATTAAGATAAATCTTTGAAAAGCATTAACGCATGCTTAGCGATCTCTAAAGCTATTATATTAAATGGAAAAAGAATACGGTCGCCAACAGGATTCGAACCTGCGCCTCCCGGACAAATACTCCAGGGGCTCGGAACTACGAGGCAGATCATGTTGGTAACAAGGCAAGATCAGACGCGGATATATTTTTGTATAAATTTATGGATATCTATTTAAAATATTCGTCTTAGAATCACCACTTGAATTTTGACAGAATTTAATAAAAAGTATTGCGACAAGATCATATTGCACAACAGGCTTCTTTTTTGTGAGGCAGACAAAATTCCCATATAAAATTAAAAATATGACAACCCTTGGATAAAAGAGCTGTTCGTGCGCTTGTTATAATAAATTGCATGACCAAATTTCTTTTACACGGAAGTAGGTTGCCGGATAAAGTAAATTTTAGATAAAAATGAACCTTAATTTTTCTCTAAAAAATTTAAGTGTACTATGTTGTTACATAATTATTTTTTTCGGAGGACCGCACACTAAAAATACTTTGCTAGATTTATAAATTTATTAAAGATATTTATAACGAGGGCTTCGTGGCTAATAAAAACTGATCAACTGATCGAGGGCAAAACTGCACTTGCCGTGATACGAGTAGGTCTGTAGATGGGTGGGTCCCGGTACACATAACACATTATTTTTAACTGGTTGTTCATATTCTTCGAGTTACTTTTCTCCATTCTGATTTGGGCTAATATTTTATATTTTATTAGTCAGACTTACGTATGCCCAAAAGAGTTGCCTGTATGCATCTTCTTCAATGCAAATTCTCGTGTCACAGTTTTCGTTGCCATACTCCTCCGAAACGGCTTGACCGATTTTGATGAAATTTTTTGTGCTTATCCGGTATCTATGAGAATCGGCCAACATCTATTTCTCATCCCCCTAAATGTTAGGGGTAGTCCACCCCTAAATTTTATTTTTTATTTTTTAGACAAAATTTTTAGTTTCTATTTTTTTATGATACAACATACAAAAATACATACAATCCTCAATTTTCACCCTTCTACGATCAACCCTTATTTTAGGAAATTATTTATATGGCAAAACAACGTTTGCCGGGTCAGCTAGTAAGTATATAATATTCTAGGAATATAATTTGATAAATAGCCTTAAACGAAGATACCGAGCAAATAACAAATGATAAATTAGCTTAATTTATCATTTGTTATTTGCTAATTCACCATCATCATCATCCCCTGCCCTTGTCCCGATCTATTTGGGGTCGGCGCAGCATATATCTGGTATGCTGCAAAAGTTTTGGCTATGTTTTATGACCGTAATTATTTTAATTATTATACTCATATTAATGTGTACTATTTATTCAACAAATATAAAAAAATACCATTAAAAAAACCGGACCAATTTTATTTGCTTCAATTTCTCATGTTAAGTTTTGCGAGTTTTTAAATGGTTTTGATACATTGCAACTCTCAGTTCCGCAAACTTCGTACTTTTGAGGCGGTTTTGGATCTGGGCTGAGCGGTGTTATTTGGTTGCAGCGATCGAACTTATAAAATCGACAAAACAAGACGCAATAATTACGCAGTTTCTAAATTGACGATCACTGATTCTAAAGGAGCATGATTGCTAAAGCCCTTACTAATTTTTAGTGATGTAATTTAAATATTAGTTTGCTTAACATTATTATTCGACAATTAATATTACCTTGATGTTATACCAGTTTTTGTAATGCGAAAATTCACACGTTTATTACCTAATTGATTAAGGATGGGTGGCAGTGGATGAAGTTGTGATCCATACAATAAAATGATCATAGCGGAATAAAATGATTATAGCGGGATATGTATAAATAAATAAAGATTTACACGGAAGTTAGAATAGTTTTCCTATTAATCCTGGCTCTCTAATGAATGACTTGGTGGGTCTAATAAGTGACCGGTATTTAAAATATTTTAGAACATAATAATTTTATTGAAAATTGAGTGAACATCTAAACGTTTTATACTCAGCAACCGTCAAAGTTGTCGCTTTCAGAAATTAGCCCAACGAAAATTAGGATCATAAAATAAATTATGCTTTTATGGAAAATAAATTATGCTTTTATGGCGGAGCTTTAATAATAATATACCAACTTCACTAAAAATATTTATTTTATTTACAATGTATGGGATTGAATATGATATTTTAATTATAATAAAACAACTTTTAACTTTGGTTTTTGTTTTTTATTTCCTGACGTTTCGCAGGAGCCTGCGGCCGGTTAGGCTTAATCCGGTTAAAAGTTGTTTTATTATAATGTGTAGTGATCGCAAAAACTTAATCGGTTAGGCTTAATCTGGTTAAAAGTTGTTTTATTAAAATGTGTAGTGATCGCAAAAACTTAAGATTATATAGAAGATAATTTAATTTTGAATTTTAGGTGATATCCAATACCAATAATATTCTCAAGAATGCATATCAAAACACCTTTATAATATTTTTTTAATTATTCTACTGTCTTTGTTAATCAGGTGCTGGCTTCATGCGTCTTTTCGGAACCTACCTTGCGTCCCACGGCTCCTCACTAGGCACTTACTTCAGATTGCTGCGTCCAAGAGGTGTTCCTCTGGATTTTCGTGAGATCCTGAAGAGAGTTAACACACCGTTTATGTTTTGCCTGAAGGTGCCTGGTTCTTCGTCTCCAGCCGAGGTTAGTGATTTTACAAAATTCAATTAAAAAAAAACTGAAGTGGTTTGTAGTATAACATAACTAGCTCATAACTGTCCCACTGCTCGGCAAGGGCTTCTTCTCTTACAGAGAAGGCAAAGTAAAAATGGTTTGTATAAACAGTTTTTTTCAAAGAATCTAGATCCGATTTGAATGAAATGTTGAAAACAATAATTAAACTTACGATTGCAGCAATCGCGGGTTATTTGCTGTTAGTTATTGTAGAGTTCCATTATCTATCTCCGAAGGTCTTCATCAGATCTTAATATATTGTATACTAAAATATTCCCTGAAAAATATGTATTTATATAACGAAAATCCCATCCAAATTGGATCAGTAGTTTTTGAGAAAATCGCGGTCATACAGAAATACATACATACACACCGGTCGAATACAGAATCTGCCTTTTTTGATGTGGGTTACAATATCAGGAATCCTTATAGTACTCTCAGATTATCGACGTGTTTTTGCGAGAAGTTTTCTCATTTTGATAAGTTTCGCCCCATCAATAAAAACTGCAAGTAAAGCAAAAGAAGAAATAAACTATCTCAGACACTAATTACGTCATAAGCAATCTTCTTTTTCAGCTGAAGCAACAAAATAACCTTTATTTTTCATCGCGAGATTAGCATAGCAAATGTTCATTAACTTCCTTATATATTTTTTGCTTTTACGGAGAAAGAAAATTTTTAATTAAACATTCCTTAATATTAAATCGAAACTTTGTTTATTTTCTTTGCGAAATGTATTCCAGTAATTTTTTTGTTTTAGAATGAGGGTAGTTTTATTAAATGGCGGTTATAACTAGCTCGTCTAATTTAATAGCTTGGTTGCTCGGTAACTTGATTCGATTAGCTGAACGTTCAATCTCAACGAGATATTACATTTTGATTCGATTATCTTAATTCAGTATTCTAGCACCTCTGTGCTAGAATACTGTTAGTAATAGTATTAATGTATGTTATTTTGAGTAGAATATATTTTGGAAAAGGTCATCGAAGGACTTTACCTTTTCTCTCAGCCACGTACAGAATTATACGTCATAACAATAAAAATCTATAGCTAATGCTGAGCATAAGGTCTTAGGTTATATTCCTAACTCGGGCAAAGTGTTATTGAGGTTTTCTGTTACGAATTCTCAGTCATATACCGGGCTCACTATCTACATGGGACTTAAAAACAGCATTGGTGGAATGCGGGTGTACAACTGTGTACATCTCCGTCTACCACTTCGGTGAATAAGGTGGGATTGCTATGTTATGTTTCAATCAATCTGCCTAGCCTTTTCTCAATTTCATTGGGTTCGGCTACAAATCAAACTGGATGCAGCTTTATACCACTATTTTACATGGAGCGACTCCACATCCCAGTTACTGGGTAACACGATATCTCGTGGAATAACTGGTTGTCAGACTTTCAGGCCTCTGACTACCCGTAACGATATTCCTATCTGCTTGCTAGATAATAATTATTCACGTAGATGCAATAAATTAAAACAAAACATTTATTTCTATATTGATTACCTAAAATTCTCTTATGAATATATTACTCATAATCAACAGTTTACGCAAAGAATTCGTGAAGACATTTTGCCACTTATAACAGCTATCCAAAACGTGATGCAATTTCAGGTCAAACAGAAACTGTTTTTTTTAAAGCCTGTCAAAACTGGGGATGCTATATTAAAGTCATTTTAAAATCTATTGATTTAAGACGGTATCGATTTTTTGTTGTAAAATGTTTAGTTTTTTAATACCACGAAATCATACAAAATTCTGTTAGTAACAGTTCTGTTAGTAATGTTAATTATTAATTTAAGTGGAGTTCCACTTAAATTAATAATCAACATTAGATAGTTTTTCGTTAAGGCGTTTACTATTGTATGCACGTGTCATATAATTATCTCTATCCGAGGAATAAACCTGAACTTCTGGCAAATTTGACAAAAATTTAATTAATATAGTCGAATAGCGTTGTTTGAAGTAATTAAAATCTAGCCTTAATTTGTTAATATTTCACTTTGATACCACAAACGAGACATATTGTTTGAGTACTGTCTAAGCTATGTAATATATTTTTTGACAGTAACTAATTAGATGTTTGACAAACAACGTTTTAGTCTAACTTATTTACATAACAACGTATATACCAAATAACTAGGTATAGACTTTTTTTTTTTTAATTTGGCCTCTTGCAGAAACCCAGAGGGGTTTTGTCTGCGTAACCGGACAATATCTATGGCGAGGCAGTTAAATGCCTCCAGCCAGAGCATATTTTAAAATACTACAAACTAAGCAACAACGCTAAGGGCGTCCCCTGCGGGACACGAACCTCGGCTTAGGGCGTTGCTGGGGGGACAACTAGGGACTAGCTGGATCATATCAATTTCCTTATTATTAAGGGACGAATTTAAAGCTACTAGCTCGGCGCGGGCCGGCTCGAGCAAGGGTCGGGGCGGACATGATGAAACATTTCGCGACGGACGCGGACCTCGCCGGTGAGGTCTATAACGAGGCGGTCGAGCGCGTCGGAGTGTGCTTGTGTATCTGTTAGACTCTTGAGCTACAGTGATCCTATCATCGGGACGATAGGTATAGACTAAGGTACATCTTTTATACATAATTATCATGTGGAACTCTTCATGGATATTATCACTGTACACGGCGGTGCTAATAAAATCAAAAATCAAGTTAACCCTCACCCGATACGACATTCGAGCATTTTTTTTAAATAAACGTGATCTTAGTCAACGTTACTGACTGTAAATTTTATTATGTACTTGATGATCCTCCTTTTTTGCAATGTCATTCAGATTAAACCATTTTAAATATAATCGAGTAATCTCTGAAGCTACATAATGTAATCCGATTTAATCTTGTCTTCGTCGTTTTAACACAATATAGAAGACGAGGAAGTGTTGCAAAGTTAAAAATTCAATATTCCAGATTTGCCAGCTTTCACAATGTTTGAATAAAAATGTTTTGATTAAAGTTATATTTTTTTTTGTGAAAATAAAAATACGGTCGTGGGTAGGATTGGAACCTGCGCCTCCCGGAAAAATACTCTTAACTGAGCAATGACGTCGCCAAAATACGTTTTAAAATGTGAAAGAAGAATTTGGGAGAGGGAAGAAAAACCAGAGGTCGAGATGGTCGGAGGGCCTAGAGTATTTATTCTGTTCACATTTTTTTTAACTTTACATTGCTACGCATGCGTATAGGTTCACCTGTATTATTTTGCCGCTGCTTTATTTCGAATTGTTTTTTTGAAAAGGTATATTTTCGTTACAAAATAGACGTTTCTGTTATCATCAGTTGCAAATGACAATTATTAAGTACTTAATAATTGATACAAACGATACCAGTGGGCTTACTCTTGAAAATAAATCCGCTCCATTGACATTGGAAATATGTATGTCAGTTCGTACTTCCAAATACAAAAATGTCCTTAAATAATTGAAGAATCGGGTTACTAATAAGTCAAAATGCTTTAAAATTGGGGTAACTGTGATCTAAGTAAATTTATTTTAACATTACACATTGTTTTAAGGGGTTGATTAATATTGGAATTGATTCAAGAGTAACCCCCAACCCCCCAGATTAGTAATAGTTTGACCGTGAGAGTAATAAAAACTAATCGGCTCATCTAAAACTAAGAAATTACACTTTAAACACAAGATAATGTGTGTTTTTAAGAAGAAAAGCGGTTTATTTTGGCTTACATATTTTAACGTAAAAATAATACAGAGTAACAATATAAGAATGAAAAAAAAAAACATTCCACAAAGAAAAAAAAGTAACTTGAAGAATCAGTTCGAATTTTAAATTTTTGAAAACAGTAGCCTAGTATTTCAGATTCCAGATGTTTTTGATACAACGTTTTCTTATCCTGTAAATACATAACATAGCATCACACGTGGTAGGCAGAGATGTACACAGTTGTAGACCCATATTTCACCATTGCTTTTAATAAGACCAATGTAGTAGGTGGTGAGGCTATTGCCGTCTATCGGGCACTACTCTAAACTTCGGGTTGCAAGGTACTGAGAATTTCCTAACACAAAAACTCAATAACACTTCGCCAGACCTAAGAATCGCACCCTAGACCTCATTCAACAAAAGTATTATTTACTAGATTATATTTTGTTACATTATCAGTATTTTTTTGGTTATTTCATTCCAAGATCTACATAAATAATGAAAACATGAGAACTATTATCACACCAATCCGTTTACAAACCCTTTCAGAATACAATGGATGCCCAAACACATGTTACTAAAGTCTATAACTATGTTTGTCCGCTTTCTTTGTCCGACACCCCTAGTGGGCTTCAAAACACTTTTGATTCAAGAGCCACCCCTTTGTAGCGAGGCACTTTACCAAGTTTGCACACAATATTACGTTCCGAATGGACACTGTCGAATTATTTGCTCTGTGACCAAATTTGTTTAGGTGTTTCGGGTATAAGTTCAACACAAACACACTTACACGGCTCGTGATTAAACCCTGTTCTAATATTGATGCTTCATCTCGGTATTAAGATGATTATAAAGGAATAGGAGCGGGATTATGAAAGTAATTGGCGCTTGTTTATTTTGTTAATCGTTTTATGAAGGGGTGTCTTGGAAATTTAGATTGAAATATAATTTTAATAATAATTTTGCTAGTCCAAAGGTTTTTCTAAAAAAGTTTAGTTCAGTTTAGAGATGCATAACATAACATAACACCCCATAACATCCCTATGTATTCCCTGAAGGTTTAGGCAGAGTCGTACTCTCACATTTACCGATGCTGTTATTAAGTCCCAAGTAATAGGTGGTCAGCCTATTGCCATCTACCGAGCACAATCCCAAACTCTGGGCTGATACAGAGAAATTCCTAACAGAAATACTCAATAAACTTTGCCTGACCCGCCAATTGAACCCGTGATCTCATTCGCAGCAGTCGCGCTTGGGACCACTAGACCGACAAGGCAATCAGTTTAGAGATACAATTACGGAAATCCAGAATTATATAAGTCTTACAAATACTTATCCCATACGGGAATCAAAACCAGGACCGACGTTCACTAGGCAATTTCTTAACCACTGCCTAAACTGTGTTGGGAATAAAATAAAATTTGGTGGTAAAATGTTTTTTTGAATATTCAATATGCTATTTAATAAATATATATTTGGATAATAAATAACTAATTTGAAAAAGAATACGGTCGTGGGCAGGATTCGAACCTGCGCCTCCCGGATAAATACTCGAGGAAACTTTAGAGTTCGCTAAGCATGCGGTAATGCTTTTCAAAGATTTATCTTTAAATAACATTTTTTTTTGACAAGCACATGAACCCATACAAAAATAAAATAAAAAATTACATAATAACAACACCATCCAATAAATTACAATTAACAATTAAACATCAATATTAATACATAATAAAAGCAAAGAAACAAATTTACCAAGACAATATTTTATCTCCTCATAGTAACATCACAAATAAATCGACCAGATAATGCAATAATACCTTAATTACCACACATAATATTTATTTTCTTATTTCCTCTACATGCATTAAAACACACCCTCTCAAACTCCCCTAGCTCTGATTACATATCAACAAAGGGAAACGCTGGCTAGACAAAAGCTTGCAACAACAGTTTTCTAGTGACCTATCTGGAAAGTGTGTCACACTAGAGCCGTTGTCCAACTGAACGCGTAGTAAGACACAATGGACTATTAATGACTACACGGCAGACAATGGGTTGTAAATGTAGCCTTAGTAACAAATGATGAAGTAACTCAAGTACTAACGTAAATATTAATTTCACAATGTTATTTGTGATTCGGAAGATTATCAAAGGTATTTTCTTTATTTATTCTACGAAAAGTATCTTTGTTTTTCACGTTATCATCTCGTCTGTAATGTTAATGACGAAAACTTATTAAATTTGTTGCTGAAAATTTATTTAACTACGTCTCTTGTAATTTTTACAATTTTTTATCAAAATAATGATGTTGTCTCTACGATAATTGGTATTCTGTGAAGTTATTTATTACATATGTATTTTCATGAATAATAAAAGAAAGGATAAGATACTGTTAAATTATATTTAATTATACACCATATTGTCAAATGGCCGCATTGGTCTAGCTAGTGGATTTGCATTCACTACACTTAGGTCTCTTAGATATTGCTTTAAAAATGCGTGGCTTGTTGGATTTTTCTTTATGCAGTAAATTTTCAGAAGTGTTAGAATTTTATCGGAGTTTAGAATTGTGCCCATTACTACATAATTATGATCAATAGGCTGACTACCTGGGAGATATATTACATAGGACCTAATAATGGCATCATGAAATGTGGGTGTAAAACCGTAAAACCCTACCCTTCAGTAAATACAGGCGTGATGCAACTAATCATACAAAATTACACCAACAATGACAATATGCTCCACTTTTGTTCAATAGAATTATAGGCAATAGTTTATCAGAGCTCTCTACAGTAAATCGATAACGTGCAATCGAAATAGAAAATAAAATCCGTATCGGGATGAGCTCGTTACTTTAGATTTATTAGGCAATGTAAATAGCAGATCCGACTGTTTGTCCGTTCCTTAACTATGTTTGCCTAAGGAATTGAACTGGTCGCCCAAAAGGTTTACCCAAAGATTACGTTCGACTGAAGCTGGCATTGGTTGAATTGGAGAATTTGGGTACACTTTTGTATTCATTATTAGTTATTTTTGAAGTACCCTATCTTTAGCTTCAGTGCACTAATGTTAATTCCTTAGTAGGTATATTTAAACATTCTGGTTTGAAAGGGAATATATTTGTTTAACCTTACATACGTCACTTTTGTATAAATTTTAGTTCTTTATTTTTATTATTGATAACATTTTCTTCGTTTGTCAAATGTTAGGTTACACATCAACATCTCCCTGCACTTATCCTAATTTATTTAGGGGCGGTGCAGCATAAATTCTTCTTCTAATTTCTAAATATTTTTGAAATTCCATGCTGCGATAATGTTTGTTTACACAATTTTCAAATACTCTATTTACACTTATTGCTTCTGTATGTGCTAGAGGCTAGAGCTAATGCAGCATTAAATGGTTTCACATTGTCATGATACCAGTACTTAATCAATGTCACTTTGACAAGTGCGCAATATGGATACAAGATGGATACCCTACCAACATTCATTTGTCTACATAATAACACATAATTGAAGCTTTCCAATTATGTGTTCTACATAACACAAAATAGGTACTGCTATTAGATACCGTAAAGTGTTTGATTTTAATAATAATATCTGCGGGGTCTCTACTGAAAATAATTCAATTGTGCAAGCATGCTCCAAAATTAAAATGGCGGTGTAGTAGTTTTTAGATTGCGTATTGTTTTCAAGATTATGCATTAAAATTGAATTAATAACGAAATTAGTTTTAAGGTCTGGAATGAAATTGAATTTTGACAGATGTCATATAGAAAATCTGTTAATCCATATTGATTACCCATATAGCGTAATTTCTTTATTATTCAAAGAAGGCACTTATGACATTTATTAATTAAATTTAAATTATTTTTTAATTTATAAGAGGCCGTACGTATTATTGTACCCAAATATAAATACAGAACTTTAAGTAAGTAGATACTACGGTTTATAAAAAAATAAACTGCAAAACAACATATCAAGTCCTTACAACTTTTTCAGAATACGTTAATTCTATTTCAATCTTCAGATTATGTTCGAACACATCATAGGTAACGGTCAGTCTATGTATTTATTTACCGTAAGCTCATCATTGAGGGTAAAACCTTTTTACAAACATGAATAAGTGAGAAGTCCTTTTGTAGAATAATTTATTACTTCTACCTGTCTATACATAATGTTTGCAATAATTTAACATCCTCTTATTGATTAATACTAATTTGATTAGGTTTTTATATTAGTGTATTTTAATTCAAACCGGATCAAGCTTAATACTAGTACTTTATTTGACTTCGAATATTTAGTAGTTTCCTACTGAATATTCCTCACAAGCGTAAAGAGCCTCATAGATCTTTGTTTGATAATTAAGAGCGACGGTATAACGTGCTTTCCGAGTAGCAAGGCGTCTTGATATGAAATTATGGTCACCCACAGACCAATCGCAGTAAGCATAGTTTAATCTTCTTCGATCTGTTCAGCTGTTACTAAGAAACGTGTATCTCATTTTATAAATTGTATCTAATTTGATATAGACGTAGACCCCGTCAATCTAAACACTTTCTCTAACCCTTTTGTTTCATCCCCACAACTTTTGACGCATTCATTTATGTTCATTCGCAAAAGTTGCCATTGCAAAGTTGTTTCGAAAGCCGAAGTAGCCGGAAGTTTGTTGGGCTATTTACTAAATGAGCCCTTGTTGGGAATCAAACGGTGGAAACTCGTATTATGAATACAAATGGCTGTATTCACTTCGAAAGTATTTGTGACGGATTAGATTGTCTTGCGTGCAAAGCTCATGTCCAGCCTTTGACTCCGATCTAAGTGATCTCGAGAAGTCTGATTTAAGTTTATTCTACTGTTACCTTAAGAATAGCCTATGTTTGGCACTACAAAATCTTTAAAAGCAGCAATAAATTGTATCTGTTAATACATATAATAATAAAAACATGAGTGTCATCGAAGTACCTAGTACTATAAACAAATTAAACGGAAAACTATATCCAAACCATTTCCCACTCTGTTTAACGGTTAGAAATTTGTTCCTCCTATTCACTATTCAATATAAAACAATAAATTACTCGACTAACAAAGCCTCAGCTAAAAATATTTTGCCAACATATTTTTTTTATCAAAAACGCTAATGGAAACAATATTTCATACACGCGACACTAAAAAACGGTGTTTTATGAAACTAACGCTAAGCGAAAAGCATTAAATCTTATCAAATGTCGCGTAAATTTTCTGGCTCTTTTATTCCGAAAAATTGTTTTCTACTTCTAGAGGATATAGAATCTTGTGAAGTAATAGAGTATAAACCACTAAACTAACGATAATAATAAAAACCTGTTCAATAGTTTTTTTAGGTTTAAGTCCAACTCTCTCACTAAAACATCACTTCACTTTTCCTGTTCATTTTAAGTGGCAAATAAGTATTCCAATTATTAGGTGCTCTTTTGTTCCTTGTAACCTAACCGTAAAGCCACAACTAATGGAAATGGTCTAATCCTAGTTTCCAGCGGGATTTACTTCATGTACCGCAAGGATTTCTACCCAGTATGTTTGGTGGAACATTTAAAATAGCCTGAGTTTATTGCTCGGTGGAACTTGACAAAGGTTGTATGTTATTATTTTGTTTTCAATTATACAGACTTACGTTAGTGTTTTTTTTATCCGATTTATTTTACCGCATCGAAGTATTGAAGCTGTCACAAAAATCTCAAATATAAGACCGTATGTTTATTGAAGCAGAAGTAATTTTTAGCTTCTGTATGTATGTATAAGTATTATTGTTTAATCAATTGCAAATAATACTATACAAATAAAATTAGCGTAGTACAATACTTACTATTCGAATCATTATACGAATCGAATTAACGCAATCATCTTACCAGTACGTGATTAAATTTTAGTTCGAGATAGAAGATATTTTACTTTATTTTTTATTCTATTGTATTTATTTCTCCACTATTGGCTATAAGATTTATTTTATTCATGAAATGAAGATCTTGACCCAGTAGTTGGAAGTCAACCGTATTGTTTACATTGTAAATAAGAGGAGGGACCGGGAAACTTTTCTCACCTCGACATCTAAGTTGAAATGCTGTTCTATTTTTAGGGTCTTAGTTGTGTATTTTCTTTGGAATGAAGAACGGAGGAAAGTGTTTATATCATCTATGTATACGAAACTTCTGCTTGGCAACCATTATCTAAAAACATAATTATTAATGCCATTGAACTTTAAAAAGTCTGGTATATTTAATAGTACAACAAAGTTGAGAATACCTAAGTTGCAAACTTTCACAATGATGATGAATAACTAAATTCTCAACTATATTAGAAACTGGTATTATCCGCAGCATAGTTCCATACATAGTACAATATTTTTTTTTGCTCCACGGTAACACAGACCAACTTTAAGCTTATACTTGTAAAAGCAAGAGCAAAAGTGTTGCACTAACCGTGTATTACACAACGGTCCGTTAAATTACCTCCCACAATCGCATCGTTGGAACTTTTGAATGGTCTGCCCGTACTTTGTTTAGAATATGCTCAGAGGCAAAAAATACTCCAAAAATGATATTAAATTTTTCAGAGAAAGTTTTAAGTTTTCATTTTTGTTATAAATATATGCATCTTCGTCATGAAAACTTTTACCTTATTTTTTTAAATTATTACTTTAAACATTTTGTTTTGCACTAGAAATAATGTTAGCATAGCTTTGCTGAAAAACACAAACAGGGTCTAATTTATTCGTCTACGTATAAAGTTTCAGCTTACAGCGTAAAACAAAACCAAGACTTAGATAAGACTTCGGAGCTAGTCTGCATATTTATCACTACTTACCTACTATCGCTACGTACCTAGTTCTAAGCAGTGCTTGTTGTTTGCTCTATGGATTTATTCACCGTATTTATTGTCAACATTAAAGAATAGCGAACTCAGTGGTCTTAAAAGAAGTATGTTTCATTCATACCTATACGGTTTTAGGCTGACTACCTATTATAAGAGACTTAACTACTCCTTGCCTAAACCTTCAGTGATACATAATATTGTTGTATTTCTATGTTATACCTCCATAATATTATTAAAAATATAACGTTTTAAGTTATTACTTTAATCTTTCATTTTCGTATTAGGTCTTCATCTTAATATCCCTAAATTTTAAACCAGTATTTACTTTGCTAACAGGGTCTAGAAATCAAAGGGCAGATGGTGTTCTGTTCGGAGTCGGATTCACTTCTATTCGTCGGCTCTCCCTTTCTCGATGGACTTGAAGGTCTCACTGGAAGAGGTCTCTTCATATCTGATATACCTCTCCATGATGCTACAAGAGATGTCATCTTAGTTGGGGAACAAGCTAGAGCTCAGGTAAGACTAGTTGTAATTTCAATTAATATTAATGATCCAATTAGTTTTGATTGCCAGGAAAAAGCAATCATAATGAAAGTGAAAAAGTATTAAGATTTAAAAAAATAAAATTAACGGTGAAGTGTATAACATTTTAACGCAAGTTACAACGATGAAAACCAATAAAATGTTGTTCAATTTACCAAAGAAATTTTAATATTTCACAACAAACAGAAACCTTACTAATTAAATAGTAAGGGATCTTTGATTTGTTAGCAAACTTAATTATAAAAATAACGTGTAAATATATACGTATACCAAAAAATATTTCAACGATTGAATGACGTCTTTGTTTCTGTAGAACTATCATGAAATATCTACTAGGTATCAAAAGCTTTCAGCAGCATCAGTTTAGAAGTAGTTTTAAAAACACTTATTTTCCACTTGATGATCGACTTCAAGTTCAATGTCTGCTGCAGATCTCTTGAAACTGGCTTTGTAAGAATAAAAGCAAGAAAAAACAAAATTAAGTGGATAAGTGTAATGGAATTTGATAAGCTTAATTTTGATTTCGATGAGAGAATTCCCAGAAATATCTGGACCTTTTTCAATGCAGAAATTAGTGTATGATGGAATGTAGAACACAAAACTGTACAAGAAGAATACAATTGCGACAAAAAAAACATACGAGGATAAGACATTATTACTAATTTAGAATGTTAAGGCTAGGTTGACTGCAGTGTTTACACTGATCTTCAAAGATTAATTAATATACAATTCTACATTAAAAATCTGTGTTTTGTTCAGGATGGACTCCGAAGACGCATGGACAAATTGAAAAACTCAATAGAAGAAGCCAGCAAAGCGGTTGACAAAGAAAGACAGAAGAACGTGAGCCTCCTCCACTTAATATTCCCACCTCACATAGCTAAGAGGCTGTGGTTAGGTAAGTTTGTAAGTCAATTATCTGTTCGTACACTTTGCAATTGATTTATGTATGGTTTAATTTAAGTACGCACTATGTTTGATTAAAGTTTCCTTCTGGGGAATTGAAGTTAGGTGTTAGCGAGAATTTAGAGGTTAGACTTGTTTGGCAATGGCGTCTTGTTGCGCAGTTTAGTGAAATACAAGATAAAACAAAATAGCGTATTAGGAAACTCTTGGGTGGAATAATCTTTAAGTTTCGTCGTAATTTAATGACTTTAATATTTTAAACATTAATTCAAGAATATAACCTTGCCTGAAATCATCTAAAATAAATACATAATTACATCTGAATACCTTGATTAAGCATATTACAGTGTATATTAAACACTGAACAAAGTTGCCATGGCCGACCTGGAAATCTTTGAATAGACTCCGGACACAGGTTGGTCGAAGCTAGGAAAACCTGTTCAGGTGGAGATTTATTGATGACTTTGCCCTGGAGTGTAAATGTGGTGTTGCCCTACGAACGATGGGACACTTGATATAGTGTCCTGCCTGTCCTGTTGCTTGCACATCAGAGGAGCTGATGGACGCTACTGAAAGTGCCAAACTTGTCGCCAAATTTTGGGCTGACTCAATTTAAATTGTCATCGACACGCTAAGAAGACTGAACAAAAACACATAAGGAATAATCACAAATAAGAAATCTACTAACGGCGGTCTTATTGCAAGCATTGAAATAACGATTAAATGGAATTATACAAGATAAATCATTGAAAAGCATTAACGCATGCTTAGCGAACTCTAAAGTTACAATATTAAATGGAAAAAGAATACGATCGCGAACAGGATTCGAACCTGCGCCTCCCGGATGAATACTCCAGGCGCTCTGACCACTAAGAATTCGCGGTGGTAAGCAGAGGTTGAGATGGCTTAGTGGCCAGAGTGCCTGGAGTATTCATCCGGGAGGCGCAGGTTCGAATCCTGTTCGCGACCGTATTCTTTTTCCATTTAATATTGTAACTTTGGAATTATACAATTATTTTATCCTAAAATCTGAAAAGAAATTCGGCTTTTGAATTCAAATTCCAGTTTCACATCACAAGTACTTGAGAAAATACCCATATTTCAACAAATACTTATTGCCAGTCATAAACCAAAACCGAGGCGCCCTATTCACTGAGCGACATTTGTTCAACGACACAACGAATCGCGTGACGTCACCAGTTATCACGCAATTTTGTCATGTAGACTGACTGATGTTGATACCAAATGCTCACAAAAGCTTTATTTTGAGTGGTATTGTTTGCCTAGAATTGTACTTGGAATATATGTATTTAGCTTGTCTGTTGCTTGGGTTTAAGTGTCATAAAAGTGATAGAATGTGATTTCAAAAAAGTAAATATTTACAATTTGGCCGTTACGGGTTATAAAACATAATAATGTATTTTATCATCTCGATACACTTTTAGATTAGATACTTTTGTGAACCTAATGGATATTTTATGGTTTTTTCGACTACAACGACATAGTAACAATATTTCTTATTTATTTCTAATTTACTTTGTCGCTTAGTTACATCTAATACCAAAAGTTTGCCCTTGGATACGCATCGCATATACTACAACCAACAGAACATGAAAGAGCCTAGAGATTTCCCAATTAACAAGGCCGATCTGAAAGGACCTCTGCAAATTATTAAGTTAGGAAAATTGGGACGCCAATAATAGGATACAGGAATGACGCAGGAAGGTCGATTGATCCGATCCATTACCTACCCAATTATACGAGGCCAATTTTAATAAAGCTAGGTCATCTTCCATTTCGACTTTTTTATTTACTTGTTTTACTTGTTTAAGTCGTACAAAAAAGACACGACCGTCAATTCCCATTCTTGTCCTCCTTGCTCCTTTGGCGATTTCAGGTCTGATCTAGTCTGGGATTCTTCACGATATTTTAGGACTTCTACATTAGTCTAGTTATCGCAAGCATGGCTGCTGATGGTGGAGTCCTGGGTTAAACTTTCAAGTTGGGCAAAGTGTTATGTTTTCTGTAAATTATCTATAATCTTTGATTCTATTTGTAATAGTGCCCAGTTAATGGCAAGACGCTCACCACCTATATCATGAGACTTAATAATAGACCGATTGCCGATAGGTCAACACCTCAGCCAATCCCTTTAGGGAATACTGATGTAATGATACTTTGTTTTGTCAGTGATAATTTAACAAAAAATTATAATAACTTTCGGAGACACATTCATATTAATTGTTCAACAGTTATTCACGAGTCAATACGCACGTGAGGCGTATTGACTCGTAAAAAATATACGCGAGTAATAAGCGCTGCCCCATTAGTTTCAAACTTGAACAGAGCTTTTAGTTAACAGTTGAGCCCGCGAGGATGTCGCGAGTAAAACTGGTGAACAGTAATAAATATGAATATGCTTCACGAAAGAACAAAACATATAAAGTCAAGTCAAGTCAAGTCAAGTCAAATCATTTATTTCAATTAGACCCTAGACGTGGCAACTAGCTTCTGACAATTCAAAAGTGCCTGTAACTTTTGAATTGTCAGAAGCTAGTTGCCACGTTCCAAAGTGTAGATTCCTATGGAGAAGAACGGGCAAGAAACTCCATGGTTACTCTTTTTATAAAATAGGTTTTCACAATAGCAGGTATTGGTTACACTGACTCTGTTGCAAAAAAATAATAATTTAAATATGTGAGAACAATGTAAGATAATACTAAAAGACGATTCACGAACATGACGCATGCGTCATCATCACCCAACTCAACCATGTTGTAGGGAATCGAATGACCCAACACACACGCCACCATCAGCGAGACATTTTAGTGAGCATGACATACTCCCAACTGCCAGACAACAAACAAAATAGAAATTTTAGTAAAATGGTTACGTAGCACTCACATTTACAATATTTATATTTAGGTACTAGTTTATTGTTATTTATTATAAAATGAGTTAATTATACAGAGCAAGTTAATTAATTTTGAAAAATAAAAATACAATTAAATTTTGTCGTATTAATTTACAAATCAATTAATATTATTGCATATTATTTTTAATATCAGCGATATAGTCAGGATTCATCAGGAGCATGTCACAATTGAACTTATTTAATGGAATGTCCGATATATTACTATTAAAAAATATAACTCAGAATGTACACATAAAATTTAAAAAGTTACTTGTTCTTCTACTTCAAGGTTTGAACGTACAATCTCGTGCTCAGAAATCAAGCAACTACCCCTAGCATAATAAATAAAATAACAAAATGTGACGTCAGAAAGTACATAGTATAAAATGAACAGTCATTGCCTCCATATTTCTCGCCCACAAGGCTATACATATAGCTATGCTTCACTGTTATATGCCTTTATATGATGTCACACAGCCTTCATAGCCAGAATGGGGGCGTAAACCATTGTAGTTGGCTCATTAATTACTAAGTTTAATCGTACGTTGAGTGTTCACTTTGTAAGACAGGTGTGGCCAACTTTTATAATACCATCATGTTTATAATGGTTTGTATGAATAATTAAAGTTGTGACACATTTTGTGAAATATAAAATAATTTTATGTGTGGATAATATTTTCTAATGTTTTTTAAATTCTACAGATTAAGTATCTTTAACTTCATTATCAGAATATTAAATATGATATTTCATACGTCAGTATCATGCATCTTTATTTTGTTAATATTATTCAGTAGAAAATTTACTATATATCTATATATTTTGCGTGGATCTATAGATACTAACTTACAAGTTAATATCTATTTTATGGATTGTTTTCTTAATATCGTCGACAGGATATCGCTAACTCTAACTTTGCATACACTATTCATATTCAGTTTGCGAAACAAGCGTAGTTAGAAACTGATGTTAAGGAAGATTTACGCTTTCCATCTTGTCTCATTAACTTTAAATGGAAAGCAGTAATTAAGACTCCAAATTTTTATGTTCGTCCTGTCTTTAGTTCAAATATTTTTTGAATAATAAGTAGCGACCTCAAGACCCCTAATAAAACCAAACCTTCACATTTCTAACGTGCAAATTCTTTCCAAAGGTGAAAAAATCGAAGCGAAAAGCCATGATGACGTCACAATGCTGTTCAGCGACATAGTAGGCTTCACGTCGATATGTGCCACCGCCACGCCAATGATGGTCATCGCTATGCTTGAGGATCTGTACAGCGTATTCGATATATTCTGCGAAGAACTCGATGTTTATAAGGTAAATATTTTGTAGTTATTTTTATCTACACCTTTATTTTAATCCTTTACATAGACTGTAATATTACATTCAAAAATAAATTACACCCTTTCTGTATTGTGGGTACTATACAGTCACAAATTTTGACCCTAAACATTGGCACTAAAATGGGTCTAACATATTCTTTTATGTTTTACCTTCCACACATACCTAACCTTTTAAAACACCTCCACTATAAAGTGGGCCGTTCTATTATTTTAGGTTTAAGGTAGGTAGGTACCGACTACCGCTAACTTCTGTTGTCAGGCCTGTGATAGGGTATGTTTCTCTCGCATGGTTTAACCTGCAAAAACATTAGTCATAGAAAAATAGAAAATTTATAGAAGATAAGTCATAGAAAATAGTCATAGCAGTAGAGATATTGCAATCGAATATAACCAATCTTCTTATTCTACGTGTCCAAAACATACATACATACATAAATTCACGCCTTTTTCCCATGGGAGTAGGTAGGCAGGAACTACAGAGCTTCTTGTTATCCTTAGCCTTTTGCTTCGTCTACGTTCATAAATCTGGTCAATACACACGCGCCGGTTGTGAGTACTACGCACCCGACCTTTTTGGAAGACATCACCAATAAATTCAGTGTATGTTCTTCTAGGGCGTCCCCTTCCGGCATTTTCACTTCCACTTGCCTGGTAAGAATTAATTTTAACAAAAAAAAGAACCGACTCCAAAAACCATTCTGTTAAGTAAATTTGCACTAAAAAGTAAAAAAAAAAATGCATTATTTACTTACTTCAATTTACATACATTTATAAAAAAAATTAGAGAGTTCTGAATAAAATCAATTTATTAGGACAATAATATACAATTATTATTATTTCTGGAGTCGGTGCCAGCCAAACTTTAAAAATATTTAGGAAGTTTCCTAAAGTTAAGTTTGCGAAGTATATTTAAAGGTACATTAACCATAATTATTATTACGATAATATAACAATACCTAATTGAACTTATTTACAAATGAAAACAACAACTGCCTACTGCTACTTCATGGATCACGTTTGTTATCCTTTGCTGGCACCGACTCCAAAAATAATAATAATTGTATATTATTGTCCTAATAAATTGATTTTATTCAGAATACTCTATTTTTTTTTAAATATTTGTATGTAAATTAAAGTAAGTAAATAATGCATTTTTTTTTTACTTTTTAGTGCACATTTACTTAACAGAAAGATTTTTGGATTCGGTTCTTTTTTTTGTTAAAAATTATTTTATTTCTTACTTTTAAGTGTATTTTGCGGTCCATAACTGATTTATCGGACGTGACCATGGGTAGACCAACTCAACGCGTTGTCCATATGAGACAGGGCCATTTAATTGAGACGAGCAAAGCAGGGGAGAAACGCCTACATCAAAGTAGGAAATCTAGATCTAAGGCTATTTCAAAAGAGAGTAGTGAACTGCGTAAAATAAGATGAAATTAATTAAATAAAATATTAAAATCTGACTAGCGTATGTTACTCATGGGACAATGTAAGGATTCTGACGATACCCCATACATCGAAATCAGTTCAGGCATTTAGAAGTTATGGTGGAGTAGGTAAAGAAACTCACAAACATACTTAGATACATACATACTTAGATACACTCCTTTTTTTGGGCAGTCGTGTAAAACGAGACGCTTGAGAATGCGGGCTTACAATTAAAAGTATGAAAATTAAGAAAAAAATAATGATGGATTGCGGTTTCTTATTTTCCGGTTTCATCATCATCATCTGATGATGAAGCTGGAAAATAGGCAGTTCTTTAGAACTATTCTAGAGACCGTAAACACCAAGGGAAAGTCGCAAGAAAGCAAAATACACCATTTCGTTTACTTGGACGACGTATTATTTTTCAGTTATTTTGATTTAAATACCAAAATACCAAACCAATTTTCATAAAATTTCAATGGGACCAATCTGAAAGTATATCCTTTCAAATAATAATTTTCCAAATCGGTTCATAAAAGACGGAATTCTGAGGTAACAAACATAAAAAAAAACTACCGAATTGATAACCTCCTCCTTTTTGGAAGTCGGTTAAAAATATTTTTTGTTAAATATCTTTCATTCAAGATACTCAATCCTCAATACTTTATTGCATTCCATAATAACAGTTGGTATGTTGAAAAATAGAAACAATTATGGACCCTGTCGGGCACAGCAAAGTTAGATTTATATAGAGGAGAGGATGAAGAGCGCTTTAAAAAAATAATAATTTAAAAAATTTAACCATAGTTTTGAGTAACATTGAATAGCTAGATTTTCCTGTCAACATGATCAAACCATCTAAGCAACTCTTTTCAAATAAGTGCAGATCAAGTGTATATCAACTCATGACACGTTGATTATACTTCTATACTTACAGGGTGGAATTTAATATTTTAAATTAAATAAGTGTAATTAACATTTTTAAAGCGATTTTTACAAATGAAACTGAAGAACACACTTAAGAAAAATGTGCTCCCAGACCAATAAATTATAATATTTGAGACGTATTTTTAACGTGTGATGGCTTATAATTCTATTTGACAAGTGTCTAAAAGATCAACTTAAAAATTTCTTAAAGATCGTTCAGCTTATAGAGACACACAAATCTTAAATTTCTCGAAGCAGAAGTTGTAAAAAAATGTAATAATATCTCATCAAGAATGTCTTCAGAAATATATGTTTAAATCCAATATGTGGGTAAAACCATTTCAGAATATTGATATCAATTTGGACGCAGTAAGGTATGAAGTAAATTAATCCGATAACGTGACGGAAGCAGCTGGCATGAATCGGATGCGGTGGCTTTTTACGCAGAATCGTCGTATTTTTTCATGTGTAAAATCCGGTTCACTCACACCAGTTGTCTTATAAACAAAATTGCAAAAGCTGTTTTGATTAAACAAGGTATTTTACGTATGAAAAAGGATATGAAATGGAATAACTATTGTCTTTTTACACGACTGCCCAAAAAAGGAGTATTCTGTTTTTAGGGTTCATATAAAAAATAGAGTAGTTGCACCAATTTAGATGCATAGGGTATCATTAGAATCCTTACATTATCGACTATTAAGAGAAATATTGTAGCTGTGGTACACAAGAAAGTATGAAAATAAAAAATAATTAATTTAAAAGCACGCCTGCCATGCAGCGTGAACTAAAAAATGTTAACACAAGATACTGATAATTTTCATCGCAGTCGGAAGACCTTTAAGGAAATCTTCCCAAGTACTGTCCTCCGACTGTATTAATTTTTTGCGCGTTCTCTAGTAATTTGGAACACTTTCAATTTAGTTTTGATCGTCACTATCTATCTATCTATATATTATTATGTATATTATAAATGAATCTCTATTTTACTTAGTCACGCCATAACTTGAGAAAGACTGCACCAAATTGGTTAATTATTTTTTTGTTGTGTTCTTCATTGTCAGAACAAGTTCTCGACATTTTTTTTATATGGTCCTGAATTGTTTTTAACTGGGCGAATGAAACCGCGGGGCACAGCTAGTCGTATATATTAAACAGAAAAGTAAAACTAGTTCACATAGTCCAAAAGTCCTGACCGCAAAAACAAAACAAGTCCTTGAATCCTTACTTCATAATAATATCTCAAAAAAATCCACATTTACGTAGCATTATTCTATTGAAACAATTCCGTCCCAGATGTTGGAAACCCCACATTCTTATCCAACATGTAAAAGACCACTGGATAATTGTTCTCTTTTGATATTCAAATTAACGTTAATTTGAAACAAGGAGCATACAATTACGTTAGTAATTAGAATGGAATTTTGCCTTTCGGTAAGGAAATACTCTAATGACCGAGGGTTGGTCTGATTTCAAGGAGTTTAGTGGATAAGAATTTTGGTTTTTATTTCTTTTGGATATCGAAAATACGATGTTAATTTTTTTAAACTCAAATATAGCTAATCTGAAAATTACATCAACATAGTCAAATTTTTTAGTTAAATATAATTATAATATAAAAATATAAGCTTGAATGTAAAAAAATCTATCTTGACATTTGACTGCCTTGTTGGTCTAGTGGTCCCAAGCGCCACGGCTGAGCAGAAGGTCTCGGATTTGATTCCCGGGTCAGGCAAAGTATTATTAAGTTTTTTTGTTAGGAAATTCGTATTAATAGTAGCAGCCCGGATTTTGAAATTGTGTCCGGTAGGTGGCAATAAGCTCACCACCTATGACATGGGACTTAATAACAGCATTAGTGAAATTTGAGTGTACAACTGTGTACACTTCTGCTTTCCCCTTCAGGGAATATAGGCGTTATAATATGTTATTATGTTTGACGTTTGTTTCTATATTTGTCTGTATTTATTTAAACGATGATTGATAAAATCAATCATTGTAATGGGTTTGGGGACAAATTTGAAACTGATGAATACATAGCGATTTTATCTAAGGTCTTCAAATTAATGCATCGTCTGGTAAAATAAAATAAACAAAATAATATGTCTCTAACTGTATTGTCTGAAATTCTTCCTTATTTTTAGTAAATAATGTCTACAATTTAATTCTCAATCATTTTATTCCTTGTCAAGACAGAAAAGCTTTTCCCTTGTCATGCCACCTGTAGCTTTGCCTCCTTTTAAATTAAAACATCAAAAGGACTTTTAATCAAGTGTCACAGAAGACAAGAAAGCCTTTGTAGATCAAATAATACAAACAGAATTGTAAGCAGCGACGCGTTCTAACCTAATAATAATTAAGACATTATTATAATCACAGTTTTATTCAAGTAATTAATAATTATGTTTATTAATTGAACAGATTTGAAGGTACAGCGTTGTTACTAAGGATTATTATAATATTATTCGAGCGATATCGGATGAATTATATCAAAGTACTTAATCACTTTTGTAATAGTCATATTAATTGTTAATTATAATTCTTTATTCGTTCTAAATATACATATTAATTATAATTTGAATACATATTAAATTAAATAGCGGAATATATATTTAAAATTTAAAAATAGTAGGTCTCCGGTGGTCTACTATTGGGCGTCAGGAACAGGGTCCAAGCCACCGGTGGTTACGGTTCCGGAGAGAGAAACCTCCTGGCAATTCGTGCCTTTTCGAGGAATACTGCTTTCTGCATCAAGGCTCTTGGGTATTAACCCATTGGCTAGACGAGTATCGGTACAATTACTGATGAGACAACCTCCCACATATCGACAACCTCGTGTGCAAAGCAAGATATGTGATTTCTTTGTCCTTCTCAGCTTTCACGAGGTTCTCGTCATGGGGGATGATGATATCAATAATCATTGCGCGACGCACTAATCGATCTATCACCACTATACTAGGCTTATGCCCAGTACAATGTGATACTACCATTTTCGAGAACTGGGTCGGGCACATACTTGTAGTATGGTGCTTCCGATTCCACAAGTCTGTATTTCAGAGCAAGTTGCTGGTGTATAATCGTGGCTACCAGGTTGTGCCCGTGCCAGCACTCGCAGTTATCAAGACGAGAACAACCGGAGATAATGTGTCGGATGGATTCCCCCGGACGATGGTATGCCCGACATTTGTTGATCGTACCATCCTCCACAATATACTTCCGGTAATTTCATCCATAATTGCATAAGAAAAACCTTCAGTTTCTCCGAAAACATCACGCGACACACAGCTAGGCCACGGATGCAAGAGGGCCCGGTAAAAACGCCCATGGAGATCCTTGCTTTGTGATACTTACTTACTTACTTATATATTTGCGGTCATTGGTAGAACAAGATTGTGCCAGTTCTCTTTCAACAAGGAGAGCGGAGTGAGTCCTTTATCTACTTTTACCTCATCTCGGTGCATACCCACCTCTAGCGTTTAAAAAACCATGACCCCACACCACCGCGAGATGTACAGTCTCATCACCGATGATCGTTGGTGATGCATTCAGTACTCGGTCAGCAGTGTACGGACTCTTCTATCCTGGGCATCAATTTCCATCTGAGTCCACTAAAGTATGCATAAGGCGTACATCAACACCGGCATGACCCAACCGTTCAAGGCACGCACCTTGTCTCCCCCCCACAAAAGACTATTGAGTATTTTTTTCAGGCGGCTAAAGAATTGCTCCCGTAACGATTGCTTCATGTCGGCCTAGTGGACGCCTAACACTTCTTATACATCCAAGTATTTGTAGGTCTTAGTTGGGGCGAGACCTCTAACTTGCATGGAGTCGGAGAGTCTAACATAATTATATATGGTTATTACTCACGTAAACTTATCGAGATTGCCCGAGTTAGTTCGGACTCTAACGGAGCCTTGAATCGTGAGCGGAGACCGCGTACTGACACACCCAACTCATGTCACGAGTCGCACTAGTTCGTCACTGAAAAAAAAGTCGTTCTAAGCCAATCGGACGATTACAACGAAAATTATATGAAAGTAATAATGACGAGCTAGAGTATTTGTTCCTAATTGTTTTTCCATTACAAGAATAGCATAATAGATGAGTCTTTTGTTGGAGTAGTCTGGGCATGATCTAGACGGAACATGGAAATAATGAGGACAGTTTTTTTTATATATTCGGATAATACACGTAATATATCTATATAATATTCTTTTTTGTTATATTTTCTTCCATTTACCAATTTGATTGTATACATAATAAGTATGAACAGTATTTTAATTTATCACATATTAACGAGCGCATATAATTTTATGTTTAGGTGGAAACAATAGGCGATGCCTACTGTGTCGCTAGCGGACTGCACCGTAAGATCGACACTCACGCGCCGCAAATTGCATGGATGGCATTGCGCATGGTCGAGACATGCGCACAACATCTAACGCACGAGGGAAACCCTATAAAGGTACGGTACTATTGTAATTTAATTTTAGAATTTATGTTGAGGAACTTGTACCCTTGGCAAACCTTTTACGTTAACATTTTAATCTTTGTACCTAAATATATACAAGTCACCAATTGAAAAATTATAGATATCTTATCATAATATAATGTAATATAATTTGATAATTATTAGTATGCACAGAAAAAACATAAACACAAAATGATATTCAAATACTTATTTTTTCAAGGCCAGCCTAGCATTTTTCTTTACACGTTAAACAGTTTAATTGACAAACCAATGAAAGCAGGGTGCGAAACTATAAAGTTACCGGTTGTGTGTCTAGTAACCTATTTTCCTCAAAGAACCAACAGTTTGCTTTAGAATGTCAACAGACACGTTTACCTTCACACATTAACGTGGCGCAAAGGTTACTCAAACTTCTAGTCAAAGATTTTTTAGTGGTTGCAAGAAAATAACGAACGTTACCGAATTGACTGATTGTGTGACATCAGCATAATGAATCAAAAAAATATTAATTAAAATTATTTTTAATGTACAGCTTTAACACAGTTAATCTCTAAGTAAAATGATGGGGCCAAAACATTTAATAATAAACTAACATAGCATAACATCACGCCTGTATTCCCCGAAGGGGTAGGCAGCGGTGCACACCATTGTAAACCTACATTTCACCAATGCAATGTAGTGATAGCCTATTAGTAGTATGACCATTGGGACTGACAAGTCAAAGGTCGCAAGTTCGAATTCAAAGCACGCACCACTGTGTTTTCAAAGTCATGTGCGTATTATAATCAAATTATCACTTGCTTAAAACGGTGAAGGAAAACATCATGAGAAAACCAGCACACCTGAGAGATTTTCTCGATGGTGTGTAAAGCCATGTCAGACACCTGAGGGTGGTTGAAACTCTTACACTAGGTTGTTCATCAACCACACGATAAGAAGAAGAAGACCAATGCTGTTATTAAGTCCAATGTGCTGTATATCCCAAATAGGTGGTGAGCTTATTGCTATCTACTGAGCATAGTTCCACACTCCGGGCTGTTACAAAAAATTTCCTAACAGAAAAGCCCAATATCACTTTACCCGGCCTGGGTATCGAACTCAAGATCTCATGCTCAGTATTCGCGGTTGGGGCACTAGATCAACGAGGTTAATAAAATATTAAAAATCTAAATAAATCCATCCAATAGGCACCTATTTATAGGTACTGGTGAAAAACATAGCTTTCTTTACAGAAATAAATTATTATTTTATTTTGGACAGCAAACAGACACTCAAAGGTAGATTCTGGACATTAATTATGTACTTAATTTCTTAAATAATATTGTTCAAAAATTTAACGGTACTAATTACAGTCAATTTATGTTTATAGGAAGTTAGCTAGAATCTTTTAAACATGCCGCTTGGAAATAAAACATGTCACTACATGGACAATGTTTCTAATTTTTGTTAAGTTATTATTATTCCAAACCCCATATAAACTTTGTCACGGAAGATACAATTTATTATTTTAATGTTAGAGTTGTTAAATAATGTCGCGTGAAGAGCCGCCATAAAGCGTACTATCATCAAAATAATAATAAATATGTAATTAATTAGTACCTTTTAACCAACGCTTTTAACACACACCTTTTTGCAGTAGAAGGGAACGATGTAATATTAAAATTCTTCAAATTATGTTATTCCTATATGAATTTTACCTTCAATTTGTTTGTTTCTCTATCTCTACCTATATCCGTCAAATAAGTAACAAAACTGCTTGTGAAATTTCTATAATTACGCAAATCTAATGGGTCCAGCGCGCCGTCGTCACATACACGAAAGTTCCTTGACCTCAATCGTAAAAGCATCTTTAGCGATTATTCTTGAAAAGTTTCACTACCTATTTTAAATTTAACCTCATGTTATATAACTGTATTGCCTTTTCTCTTGTACTTAGATGCGAATAGGTCTTCACACTGGCACAGTTCTAGCAGGCGTCGTGGGCAAGACGATGTTGAAGTATTGTCTATTTGGCCACAACGTCACCCTTGCCAACAAGTTCGAGTCTGGCTCCGAACCTCTGAAGATCAACGTCAGTCCTACCACTTTTGAGTAAGTTCTTAACTATTTATTATATATTTGGTAATTCGGCAAAGTGATTACTTTCAAATTTAAATAAAAGCATTTATCAACGTATATTACAAGTTCTGTGGTTTTGCAATATAAAGACGGACTTGAATTTCGGTGGTATTTAACAAAATTATGCAGAAAAGTTATGTCGATTTTATGCGCCAGCACTCAAATAATACGAAAACACAATCGAGTTTCTATAATTACATAATAATTATACAACTACAAATAATAATAAGCGAAACAACATTAAATAGATTAGCCAATTTACTAAATGATCGCTCGAAAATGGTCTAGAAAGAGTACGTAGGTAGCGATCCGATGCCAAATTAGGTGGAATTCTATTCACACGTTGAATTACAGCAATGGATCTCAAGACAGATTGGCATCTTAATGTTCTTGTGTTGAGCAATGTTCCTAGTATTTCTTAATGGGAATTGGTCGAGTATTGCCTAAGGGTAAGGTTGGACAAACAGTTTGCTGCTGTCAGTTATCGCAGCTTAGTTCTGCGTGTTATTGAGTTAGCGGCCGAGTGTAGCGAATTAGTCAATTACCGCTTACAAATTCTTGATGAGTGATTATCGATGCATGTTATTGATAACGACTGATTCACTGTATTGTTTGGGTACCGACGCAATCGAGCAAATCGCTTAGTATCTTTGTACACTGGATAGATCTGCGCGAGTACCTACGAGTACATCCGATAACTTTTATATTAAGACTTTTCCACTTCACTGGTTTTCCACCGCAGTGTGAATTTAGTGATCGTATTTTTGATGCAAATTTGTTAGAAACCGGCTTTGAGTCAATGTTATTATCCAAAATGTCTAATCAACTCTGACTCACATGCGTCCTATATTTTGGGTGAGGGGAAGCCGCGAGCTGCCGATGACAAGACCCGAACATCACCCGGAAAGAAATAGGGCGTGTTTTCGTGGTTTGAACTATCAGGAGCGATTTAGACAAAGATTAGGGCGCGTGGATTCGCGATGGCGTCTTCGTGGATTCATTGGGTGCTTTCAATTCAATTCAAATAGTCAGCCACAAATTGTTTGTCTAGTCTAGCCGTGCCTTTAGCAAACTCCTTGTGAATACACTTCGAGGATTGATACTGGTCAATACAAGAGAGTGCCTGCTGTATCCTTCATTGCGCTAGAATAATTCTCTTTGGTAGACCGCTACTGAGTTGGACTGATTTCAATGCCTTTGACGATTGGGCCAAACGGTGCTTTCCTTTTGTAGAAAGTAGACATTGATTTAGTGAACTGTAGTTAATTAAATGTTAGCAGATAAATTCAAGTATTTCATTTGATACTATTTATAAAACATTTTTTTTATTGAAAATTATTTTCAAATGTTGGATAATTCTGATGTTTTCACAACTCATAAACAATTTATTACTCTTCATGAAAAAATGCCTTCTAAAATCTATTCTTTCTTAAAAAAAGATTAATTTACCTTTCAAAAACTAAATAGACAATCAAGCCAAATTCAGCGCTACACAAAAGCTGAATTTAAAGTACTGTTAAAAGGGTAGTCCATAAAAAATCGAGTGGACTCCATGTTATGATCCATTAGTTTCGAAGTGAAAGGGGTGTGTACTTTATGACGTCACTGGCATACATTTTTAGGCGTTTTTTATGAGGGTATCAAATATTTATGAGATGACATGCATACATTACCTGCCAGGGTTTATTTATAGTTTTATATTAGGTATTTATAGATAGAGTAGATGTTGGAGTTCAATGGATTGAAATGTTGAGTATCACAAGTAAAAAAAAACTTCATTGATGAGGCTTGGAATCAAATATTTCTTAAATGCTACTGCAGTGCCTTAGATTCCAAATCAGCGAGGAAATAAATAAATACGTTAAGTTTAAGTTCGTTTTAAAGTAAATAATTCAACACAGTTCTTCTTTTACAAGACATTATTTTACAAAACAATTTGCTTATAAAAATATTTCGTCACCTTACTTCCACTACCCATTTCTAAATCAAACTCCTAAGAAAACCACATAAACACTATACACTTTCCCCTAAGTAAATAATGAGTACCACAACTGAATCACTTTGCCACGGAAGGGACGGACACTTTCTCAAACCAACTTTTCTTGACAGGTGGCTAATAAAATTCCCGGGATTTGAGATGGAGGCCCGCGACCGCTCCTGTCTCCCAAATTCATTCCCCAAAGACATCCCGGGGACGTGTCATTTCCTTCACAAGTACATGCATCCCGGCACCGACCCGTCGGCGTCACAGGTTAGTTGTTTTTTTTTAAAGTGATCTTTTTGGAATATTTTTGGACAGGTTATCAGGTTGCTAATTTTAGAAATGTTTTTTTTTAATCTATATAAAGGTAAGGGTTTTTTTATGTATAACGAAATGCTTCTCAACGAATAATCTTAGTCATAGATCTTTTATTGGTATGCAAATAAGTAGCTAAATCTTAAATTTTATATAATTATATATTCGAAAAGAAAGTATACAATGAATAGGCTGCAATAGCAGGATCTCTAAACTTAGCTTCAGATTAACAAATTATAAAACAAATAAATATAATTAATAGACAAATTTAAACAACATAGGATAAATCATATAAATGTAAGAACATTTATAAACATTATTTTCAGAATTCACGAGATCGTAAATTTGATTTATTAATCAAGTCACGTTACTGGATTACTAAAACATTATTTGTATAACTTCACATAAAACTCAAGCAAAATATTAGCACCCAAAATTCACCTGCTGCATACTCAACAAGACTAAATGTAATTAGACAGGTCTACATTCTTAATAGGTCGTACGCAACGTCCTGAATATTAATAAAGTACTTAACACTAATTGTTGTTCTAAACTTAGTTAAAATTCTAGTAGATAATATATATTTTAAGTTATAAAGTATGAACACAAAAACTTCGACGCAAAATAGGTCAGGGGACCAACGAAGGGGCGAAGACCACCCTTTATTGGTCCAAAGAATAGGAAAAATAAAGGTGAAGGTTGCAAACCGAAAAATAAAAGGCCCTATTGGTAGCTCGTGATTGTATAATTAAGACACATCATAAGTTCCAACGAGACTTTAATAACATATTCATACTGAAAACTTATTAGGAAATAAAAAGGAATTCCAACTTCATTACAAATTGCATTTAAGTTTATGTTATCCGGGAAAATAAGTGAAATAAATCCGTAGGCCATATTACTTTTGATATCAACAAACAAAACTTTTCAATTCCATCAAAGTCGGATACAATGATTTCTATTTCAGCAAGTTTCTTACTTCCGACAGATATTGGATAAACTTTATGATTATTTGTGAATCTTGGATAGTTTTGGAACTCACTTATATGTTTTTTTTCTTCTACCAACTCCATCCCGTAACCACATTTATATTTTAATACGTTATCTTCCCTAAGGAGAAAAGTTTTCGTAATAAAATTTTCTTTGACAGGTCCTACATATACAGGACGCGTTGAAGGAGTTTAACATTGGACAAACAAAACCAGATGATATAGACAACGATGAATCCAGCGACACAACTTAGTCGGATACCTAAAATTACACCAGCATCGTTTTGAAGGTGTTGACATTGTAAATACTTATCTTGTAATTGCTTTGTAAAGCGTTGATTAAAACTTTGTTCATCAAAATGTTTTTTGTAAAACACTTGGAAGTTTAATACTCTTTATATTTATACATTTTTCTTTGGCGTTTTTAGCAGCTAAGGGTTTTGTGGTTGTTGATATTGAATGCTTTTCTATTAGATGTAATTATAGTGCAAATGATGCTGTTGATGTAATATCTAATAATAGATTGTATGTTATAACTATTGATAGCAACACAATTGATGCTTATTATTTTGAGATCATCAGCGCTCTATTTCTAATCACATATATTATTACTAAGCTAGCTATACACTTGCTTAATTACACCATGCAGTTCTTTATAAATATCGCAAGAACATAAGTGAAGATCACAATCTCAGCTCACAGTGGAGCCTAGTCTTTAAACTCATATAAAATGTAGTTCATATAACTCTTCTATCGTGTTTGTACTAACACATTTTCATATAGATGTAACAATTTATAGTGATTTGTGTAAAGCTTTACTGTATAATCGTAAGGAATATGTATATAATGTTGAACCTGGGATAATTACGACTTACATAGATTTAACGCGTCGCTGTAGATAAAGTAATTCAAAGCAAATGTGTTTTGCTTCTAGATGTAATTCATTCATATAAAATTGTAATGTTATTAATATTAAATTTGAAGTCATAAATATTACATAGTTCGAACGAATATTTGTAGACTTTTGGTCATAATGTACTTAGTTACTTACAGTTAATAAAAAAAATGCTGTTTTTAATATCATACTTTGGCTTTGTAAAATAGATTGCCTTATTTTGAAAGTTTTACGATTTTAAAATAAAACTCTATAGCAAACAATTTAATGTACGATTCCTTTACTGATTAATAATTGCTTTAGTTTTCCTCTCATATTGCTCTCCACTTAAATGTTTACGTAGATTTTTGCTAATAAATAATTAGCTGACACGTATATAATTATTATTCTACACACACCCCTATTAAAAACACCTTCCGTTTATATTCCTTAAAAAATAAAATAAAATGATTTTATTGAAAAAAAAAAATGCATTTCTACTTAAGTACATAAAGCTTAAAATGATCAAAACATAAAAGTTTTCCTAGGTACTCTTAGTTTAACAGTGACTTTAATATAAATTTATTTTTATTTTAGATATATATTTATTATTAGTCGTAAGCATTGTATATATTAAGACTTCTGAACAATATACATACTTACAAAAAAGCGTATGTTCTAAAATAGTTAATGTGCTTACTGCGATACCTTGATACTACTAGAAATTGTAAATTAAAAAAAAAAAGTAATATATCGTAACAATTGCATTTTAAGACACTGCGTTCAATAATACGGGTAATTTTACCTCATTGTGTTTCTTAATAATAACCAATTTGGCGCTTTATTTATTCTTTCAAAGAGAAGTTGTTGTGAATACTGACTAATCCAAAATATCATATTTATCTAACAGTCACTATGTAAAAAATAAAATTTCTTTCAGGAATGGGATATTGATTACGTCATCTTATTTTAAAATTTTTGATCGGTCCGCAGAAAATCTATTTCAAGGTATATAGTTTTTTTTTAACATCATTATAGCGTCAAACGCCTTTGCGTTTGTTACAGACAATTTAAACGGTGTTCTGTGAGACGGGGCAAATAAACAGAAAATAATATATTATTATACCACAATAATATAATAATATACCACAACTATCACACAACGCCGTCTAGTCTCAAGCTAAGCAGAGCTTGTGTTATGAGTACTAGACAACTGATAAACATACTTATATATTTCTAAATGCATACATATTATAGATAAATTACACCCAGACACAGAACAAATGATCGTGCTCATCACACAAACATTTGTCCTGGGTGGGAATCGAACCCACGACCTCCGGCATAGCAGTCAGGGCTACTAACCACTAGACCAACAGGACAGTCATATATAGTCATAAGCAGAAACAAAACTTAAATTAATGCATTTTTGTGGAAACAAAAATGTATAACTTTAATTAAATCGTGAGCAGGATTCGAACGCGGATAAATACTCCAGATGCTCTAACCACTAAGCCATCCCGACCTCTGCTCACTACCCCGAATTCTCCTTCCACAATTTCATAAGTTGTTTTGTTGACATCATCACTATTTATTCAGTCCATATACAGGTGACTGAACCGACACGACTAACTTTGGAGTCAATTCAATGTCGTACACATGATGCGATTACCTGAACAAATACAGATAAATCTTTCCTACACATTAACGCATGCGTAGCGAACTCTAAACTTATAGATATATGTGGAAAGAAAACGATTTAAACTAAAATTATTGAACAAGCTGCTTATAAACACGTAAATCCTATTTTATCTTGAATTGGCTTTTATAAATACGTAAATACGTACTTATTATTTGTGTCCTGTATTGCACTGAATAAACGTTTTATGTATCTATCTATCTAAGGGCCGATTTTTCAATCCTCGGATAAAAGTACGAATAGCTACCTAAAGAATAAAGTTATTAGTCTCTTTATTCGTCTGATAAGTGGTTGTCAATTTTTCAATACATATTTAACCTATGAATAACTATCTGACCGAATAACACATCTGTGAAAACGCTAACTTCAGGGTGGTGGAATAAATATACCGAATAGACGAATGTTAGAACGGGACAGACTATTTCTTTGTTTGGTGTGAAAGTAACACGCTGACGCTTATTTGTTTGACATTCAAACAAATAAGCGTCAGCGTGTTACTTTTATTTTCTGAGTTTATTTCGCTTTTATTACGTTACGAGGTTGTGAGTTTGGGTGTGTGGTGTTTTTCGTGTAATTAGAATGCTGCAGATCATTACCTATCTCAAGTAAATTTGCAAAAAATAATAATAATAGACAAATGTTTTTGACGAATCCTTTTTATTATCAAGTATATTTTTTATTGTAATGAATAATAAAACAAAAATAAATCACACACGTTATCGACCCTCGGTCTTACGATTCTTTCTTTTCATATAAATTTATAATGACTTCTTCCTCAATTGCCATGTCGTCAATAGATACTATCGAAAATATCCATTTGAATTAAAGTACAGTACGAAAACTAACCTCAAACTAGTAACATCAACGTCGGTTATCTAAAGAATAAGCGGTTATCTGGCCGTCAAAGAGTCAGATATATTTATTCCTCAGATAAGTGAATTATTCGATGAATAAAGCCTATTTGACCATTGAACAACTGACTTTTTTGCTATCTATCGAATAAACCTTATCTGTCTGTTTATCTGAGGATTGAAAAATCGGCCCTAAATCCCATACATAAAGTATTTAGCCATCTGAGATCTCTAAATTCATCCCGTCTCATTCCTATAATAACTGATAGAAAAGGACATCAATATTAGTTAGTGTGTAAGAGTATTGGCACCAATATCCGCTAAAACAATATTGGCTTATATTGATCTATATGGAAAATTGTACTCTTACCTGACAACCATTTCTGCCTTTAGAGAATCCCATATGCTCCACTTTAATAAAATATCCCTTTTGTAGATAGCTCCGGTTTTAATTTATTTCTATAACAGTTTTATACCCTTAATACATTCCACACGTAAACATGTTTACATTTTGCAGTGTTGTGATTTATCGTACTAGATTTAAATATAAACCAAATGCATATTGTAATAAGGGTGATTATGCTAAGCTTCGAAGCGTTTGCGTCACATATCGCATAGATTACTTTTAATATTCTCATCTAGTCACTAGTAGTAAGTAATTTAAAGTACCTACTGCTAAATGATACCACTCTGCAATTAAAAAGTTTAATTTTGTATCAATAAATTCATTACTGTTGTCTAGTCATAGATATAAGAAACATAATATGTTTTCTAATAAACAGTGGGGGGTTATTCTTGAAACTAATACCAATTCCAATATTAAATAGACGCCTTAAAACAACGCAAAATTTTAAAATAAAGTTACCTATATTACTGTTGCCTCAATTTAAAAGCATGTTGTCTTCATATTATCCCGAATCTATAATTATTTTTTAGACATTTTGGCATTTTAAAGTACGAACTGACATATTTTCAATGTCAATCGAGCGGAATTATTTTCAAGAGTAAGCCCACAGTATAGGTAAACATCGATTTAATTAACTTAATACCTTAACTTTTAGAAACTCTAATCCATCGAATACCAAACACTTCAAATTGCATAGTTGTATAATTTAACTGGTTTCTTGACTAGTCATTATCTTTAGAGCATTTAGTGAATAAAAATAAAATAGTATCTGTAACTAATTTTATAGACAATAAAACACACGAATATTCCAAAGATAACTAGAAACTGTAAACTTATAGTCAAACAAGGGCTTCACTTAAACATCAAATCGGAACAGTTTACTAAATATACATTAAATTGTAATTTCTATTAGAAATATATATTCTAAAATTTTATTAAATACATAAAAAGGTAAGTGTCCACTTGTCGGTATCGGATCGTGTGCACGCATAGATCGAACAAAGGATAAAGGTCGATCGAGTCACAGAACGCAGATTCTAACCTAGGCACATCTATCTAACCTTTTCTAATATTATCATCCGTCTAAAATTTCTGAGAAAAAATTCGTGAGGAAACCATCCCGTCTTAGATATTGCCCATCATCATAAAGTCATGTCAGTGGCTTACGGCTAGCCTAAACTTTGACACTAAGTTGTTCATAAACCATGCTTTATTAAGAAGAATCGGCCGAAAAATCTTGACTAAATTTGTTTTCTGGCAAATGGAGGTAGACCAATAGGAATTAATACGAAATAATCCAATGTAAGATGAAAGTAACGTGCTCAGTTTGCGATTAGTTGGAACTATGACCTCAATCATGTCTGATGGATTAGAGACTGATGGATTGATATTATGGATTACAATCCAAAACATCAGTCCATCAGTCAACGTAATACACGATAAATTCGGCTATTTATAACAAGGTCACGGACTGAACTGATGAAAACTGAGTGCGTATCATTCGTATAATGCAATGCGCGCATTCGTTACGTTCTACACCGATAAGTGAACACATACCTTTATCAATTTCTTTAGAACGACCATTTAACGTAGAAGTTATACCACTTTCTCACATTTTCAAAAAACTATAAATTTAATGCTTAAGACTCACGAGCGATTTCTGTCATGATATAAAAAAAATATGTGTGTACAATCACTAAATGTGCATTTTAAACTAACAACGCATCTAATACTCTAGTGTATTCTAGAATTAACTAAAAATGTGATTTTCGTACTATTGTGTGTTACAAAAATTAAAAACTACGGCTAAAATGTATTAGGTACTAATTCATTGTACATAGATTCCTTCATATGTATAACTTCATATAAATTTTATATAGACATAATATATGTATAGTTATTTAATATGTATACACGTGAACTTGAAATTTTACTCTGTCCTGTAATGTAAATCTTTGTAGTAGATAATTATATCTTCTGTGCATTGAGAAATTAAGCGTAATCTTTGTTTTATATATTATTAATGATTCTAAATGCCTAAGAACACGGCCTTCTGTAGTAATATTATTAATAGACACGAATCTTTAAGTCTAATTAAATTAGAGCAAAATATATATTTCACTATCAATATAAGCTATTTGTATTACACGCTGTTTCGATTTTTTTTGTTGTTTTAGTGTAACTATTTATTTCGTTTTAATAGTTTCTTGCCGTAAGAAACTTTAACTGTGAATGCACTGTTAGTGAAAAACTATAAAAAAATAAAATGTTTCTTTCGTAATATATATGTTTTATTTCACATAACTCATTGAATAGGATAATAGGTTAAATGAATAATTTAACGAAACTATTGAACTTAACAGTAAATATTACGAGGAGCAGATACTCCTCGCAGGAATCGAACCTACAGTTAATTTTTCCGGACATAGGTGTGTGTGTTTATGAAATATATGTTTGTAAACGTAGCCACGATATACGGGTAATTTAGGTGTTTAAAAAAGGGCTACGTTTATTAAAAAGTAAGTCGGATTAATGATCACAATTTTCATAAGAGAGTAATGCATTAAGTTTCATGGATAAATGTTCACTCAACCATAAAAATTATGAACAACAACATTTATATGGGATCAACAAAAAAAGTATGTACTTCATTAACAATGGTTAGCAAGAGTTCGGTTTGGTTATTTGCCCTAGCAGACCCGATCCGCCGCAGAAGAACAGGAAGGCGGAGGGGGCAGTTTGCCCACCTCCTCCATCCTCCGTAGTGGGATCACCGGTGAAAAGTCGGGGGACTCTTCACCGGATTGCACGGCACCACACATGCGGGAGGGAGGTGGCCTTGGTGAGCGAGGTCACCTCCCTCACAGCGTAGTAGCCCGGCTAGGCCGAGCCTACCGCCGGGGCAAGACGGTGAATGCTACCGCGACCCTATCTTGCCCCATCTCGGCGGAGGACTGCTCACGGGGGGGTTTTAGTGGGTTAGAGTCCCACATACCCCCTTCCGTCACCCCCCGTGGCGGAGGGGAAATGCGACTGCATTTCCCCCCCTCAAAAAAAAAAAAAAAAAAATGGTTATAGGTCAAAGTTAGTAAATATTTATATAAAATTAATTTTAAACTAAAATATTAAGATCATATATACATTATTTCTTATTTAGTTTATTGAAAAGGTAAGGCCCTAGAAAAGGGTAAAACCTATATGTGAAAACAAACTTTGACTCCGAAAGCGATGTACTTACAATATCTTTCCGTCGCTTGGTGTTAGTAAGGTCGGCATTGTAAGTAAGAGATGTGTGCTGTTTTAGTCGAGTCGTATCTAAAAGAAAACTAAGATCTAAGCTCCACTAATATATGCCTACATATGTATAACGTCCCACATTATTAATCTGAAATATGTTAACACCTAGATCTATGAATGATAATGAAGTTATATCAAATTTATTGATTAACTCTTATTTTATTTTTTTAAAACACGTTGCCCCACACTAGGAATTTCTTCCTGTATCGTGGGTGCGTTTACAGACATATAATCTCACAAACTGTTGAGGCCCGGTCCGCTAAATGTATAGCAGGATACCGAAGCTTCTTAAATAAAACGGCTCGATTCTTTGAATCTAAATTATAATATTGAAAATACGGTTACAAATTATTTGAATCGACGCGACAGTATTCAGTACGTGTATTCGTCCGTGAGTCGGAGACGAGTCTGCCCGATGATGTCCGAATGCGAGCGCGCGCGCCGTCGTCACCGCGCCCTTCCCCCACGTCCCGCTCCATGCGTCAACACAAGCACACAAACACCCAGACCCGGTCCAAAAATTTGCTCCGTGCAGGAATCGAACCTGCGATACGCAGCGCAGCAGTCGGTCTCTCGACAACTGCGCCAACCGCGCTGTCATTTAATAATTAAATTAATAAAAACTAAAAACACTGTACTAGACCGGCAAACACGTCACGTGCTAATGATTGTCCATTGAATGGCTTTAAGCAAACGGAAGCAAACATTAATAAAAATATTTTAGCTAAGGCATAAAAATATATATCTAAATCTGCCTAGTCTTTTCTCAATTACATTGGGGTCGGCTTCCAGTCAAACCGGATACAGCTTAATACCAGTATTTTACATGGAGTGACTGCCTATCTGACCTCCACAACCCAATTACTGGGTAACACGATATCTCGTGGTATGACTGGTTGTCAGACTTTCAGGCCTCTGACTACCCATAACGGCTGTCATAAATCTTAATTTAAAAACCGGGACCGACGGTTTAACGTGCTTTCCGAGGCACGGAGGGGTCTCGGTATGAAATTACGGTCAGCCATCCACAGACCGACCGCGGCAAGCGCAGCTTAACCTCGATCGTTCGACCGGTGCGGCTGTTACTTAGCTACGAGCTCCTCCGAGCATAAATATATATATATCATATGTTAATTTTACAAAGCATCTTTCATCAGACGACCTAGGTATCGCCGGATTGATATGGTGGAGGTGGATCTTTTGGATGTTTGGGATCTTCAAACCAATGATTGGCGAAAAATGGCCAAAGACCGAACCAAGTGGCGTTCTCTCGTATCGGAAACCAAGACTCATTTTGGGTCACTGAGCCAACTGAGTAAGTAAGTATCTTTAATCAACTTCTAAACGCGGAACCTGCGTCGATACCCTTGCGCCATCTCATCTTTCTAGTTCGGCGTCCTGTGCTGGTGCTGCTGCCTCAGCTGCGGAGACCTTCAAGCGGCGAAAATATGACAGTCTTACCAGTAATTATATTTTCGAGCCGTTTGGGGTTGAAACACTCGGGTCGTGGGGTCCGAGCGCTCGACTTCTATTTAAAGCGATTGCAAGGCGATTGGTCGACAGTTCACGTGACCTGAAGGCTGGTCTATTCTTCGCACAGAGAATCAGCATTGCCATTCAACGTGGCAATGCTGCCAGCCTTTTGGGCACGTTACCAGTTGATAGTGATGCGGATGAATTTTTCGACGCTCTATAGTATATATAATTATTATTATTATTTTTAGTTATAAGTATATTGTATATATAGTGACTTCTAAACATATTCTGTTCGATTTAATCATTATTAAATCTACGCTTTTGTTGTTACAATAAATAAAATAAATGTGGCACCGGGAACTTGTGCTCTATATTTCTTGCCAAGTTAATATTAGATAAAGCACGTAACCTTAGTAAGACAAAGTAATTATTATGTGTAAGTTATGAACTTGGTATAAACGTGAGCGTTTTCTTAATGTTATCGTTAAATTAATTTTGGTTAAATATAATATATTATGTACATGTATAACATAATATGTAGGTACATAATTTCCATGCAGCATTAATGTTTACTGCAAATTTATGGAAACTCATAATTATTTATATAATTAAAAATAATTTTGTCAGGCTTTTTAGGGTGGCTGAGTGGTTACGACCCATCTGTCGAGCCACAGTATTTGGATATTCGAGTGTGACTTCTTCAATGGCCCGGGAAGGAAAACATCGTGAGGAAACTTGGTTTGAAGAGGCCTTTAGTCTGCAGTGTGACATTTGTGGATTGTTTATGTATATATTTTTATGTACTTTTCTGTAGATACAATAATGATACAAGGAGAAATACCGAGTAAGGTGCGATAAAAATTGAATTTATACTATATCATAATTATCTGGAGTATTTATCCGGGAGGCGCAGGTTCGAATCCTGCTCACGATCGTATTTGTTTTTCCATTTAATATAATAAATTTAGAGTTCGCTAAGCATGCGTTAATGCTTTTCAAAGATTTATCTTTAATATATCATAATTGTATTTATAGATGCAAATATCACATTTATTACATTGAAAGGTTCACATTGGTACATGCCAGGTTTGAACCCACAACCTGCGGCTCCACAGTGAGCTAGCGCGGTGATCAAGGCTCGTTTCTTTTCTATATGAGAATAGGCCCTTGCCCGAAATGGGACTGTTATGGGCTGGTTATATGATGTTATTAGTTAACAATAGCCGTGTGCGATGGTTTAACAGGCCCTCCGAAGCAAGGGGTTGCTCAGATAAAATGCACCTATTCGTCAACCATCTACAGAATGACCGCGCCTAGTGTTGCTTAACCTCGTTAGGAGTACGGCTTAATGTCCGTAATGGATTTTTCACACATGACTAACAAAATTATGATAAGAAGAAGAAGAACTGCCTCACTGTTCTAGTGGTCGTTAGGATGACTGACGAGCATCAGGTTCTGGGTTCAATTTCCAGGTCGGGCAAAGTGTTTATGGGTTTTTCTGTTACAAATTCTCAGCAGTAGCAGCCTGGTGTTTGGAATTGCGCTTTTTATTAAAATATGGCATAGGCAAACACAAGGAGACACAGAGGTGTACAACTGTGTACACCTCTGCCTATCCCTTTAGGGAATACATGCGTGATGCCATCTTATGTTATATAGAAAAAGAATTAAAAATATACCAAACAATATTATGGATGCAAATAAATACAATATCTAGCTACTTCCACAAAATTGAGGGTAGTCATGCATTACCTGTGCACCGCCCGCCCGCCCGCAAATATATGCACGTACGCAAGCGGTGAAAATTCCGACTACCACCAACTACTCTACACGTGTTTCGCCCCTCCACGGAGCATCATCAGGAGCTGTTAGACCGTCCGGGCGGGCGGTGCACAGGTAATGCATGACTACCCTCAATTTTGTGGAAGTAGCTAGATATTGTATTTATTTGCATCCATTGTAATGGACTTCCGCAAAGTAACGCCTGAATCTATTCAATATATACCAAACAATATATTTGATACTTTCCCTAATTAAAATTACCCCAGCCTTTAATTAAAACAGAAACCTTATATTGACGAAACAATTACACAAGTTTGTAAACAAATCAAATTTTGCAGATTGTCTCACCATCCCATTGTCTCTAAATACACAAGATCATGATAATGATCCTTTACGTAAAGCGAAGTTACAATTAGTGTAAAGGCATTAATTAAACCACAGTTTACAAAGTTCTGATTAAAATTCATCCAATAAAATTATTAATTGGTCATGAAAATTCACGATTATTGCTCTTTTTATTGTTTTTAATGCAAAACAGTTTTCATTAATTGATGTAAGAATTTAAAATGATATGACTAAACCATTTTTCATTATAGAATTTTGTTTCCTTTGTGTAGTGATTTTAAATAAAATTACGTACTTACATAATTTTTAAACACCCACAATTTCACAACAAGTACATAATGTTGTGAATGTAGTAGATAAATGATATATTTATATATATATACACCACATTCCTAGAGGCATAGGCAGAATTGTACACAGATCATCATCATCATCATCCCTCTGTCCTTATCCCAATTTATTTGGGGTCGGCGCAGCATACCTTTATCTGACATGCTGCTTAAGTTTTGGCTATGTTTTATGACCGGCCGCCTGCCTGACGTCAACCCTCTTTATGAATGCTGCTGTTAGAATTGTACACAGATATGCACCAAAATTTTACCAATGCTATTATTGAGTCCCATGTAATAGTTAGTGAGCCTATTGTTATCAACTGGGCTAAACTCCGGGCTACTAAGACTTTTTTAACAGAACAATCCAATAAATTTTTGCCCGACTCGGAATCAAAGCCTCAGCTCAACCAATATACTATGGAAGCAGGAAGTGAGTAAAAGAATTTACATACCTACATTATTTTTAAACACCTTATTTATTGTCAACAACTACATTACTTTGTAAAACTACACAACATCCTCATTAAAGCCTACGACAAAAGGTACACAAACCACGTCCGAGAGCTGAGTAGGAACAATTTGCGCGTTGTGGCAAGAGCCTTAACTGGACACTGCTGCTTAAATAAGCACATTTTATTAATTTGAGGCTAAGCGAGACACAAACCTGCAGACGGTGTGAAGAGGCTGAGGAAACACCTCTTCACCTTTTGGGGGAATGTGGACCGCTAATACATAAGCGCTACGCTCATCTAGGGAAACATATTCTAAGCACGGATGAAATAAAAGAATTCACCCCTAGGAAAATCTTGCAGTTCATCATAGCGGCAGGGTTTAGGGATGAGCTCTAATTTAAACGCAAGAGTGGCGATCACAATAGATCTTTTCTGGTCCCTGTGACATTAAAGCCACAAATAATAATAAAAAAAAAAAACTACACAACATTAGCTGTGCTGGGTCCTTTTACTTTAATTAATTACCAAGAATGCATTAACGCATTAGGAATAATAGAATCCCTTATTTCCTCTTATGTTTTCGTCCCTTCTTAAGAGCGTGAAGGGACAAAGGCATTTAGTCTTTTTCCTCTTTTGTATGACAAAATGTGGCATGTTCAGGAGCAGTTGGTAGTGTCGTCATTAGGAGTTAATGTTTAGTGACATTTATTAATAGGAAACTACGTTCTCAATTATTTTTTATGCAAAATTCATCTACATTTGGCCACCAACTCGCCTGATGCTCAGCGATAGTGTGGTTGAGGGTGGAGCACATAGATCCAGAAGAAATCTATTCACTCCAAGTAGAGTGGATAGATTTGGGGAGTCGATGCAACTGCCCAGTCCCACAACGGTTGCACCGGACTACATCCCGAAACATGACTAGGTCGCTTCACGGCATGGCTTCGTCCTGTGGGTGGTTACCAGTCGCGGCCGAAGCCTCCTACCAGAGTTTAGGGATTCTATTTTAAGGGTGCATTCGTACGGACGCGGGCAACTCAGCCCCCAAAAGTTTAAACACACATTTACATTATTATTTATATAATTATTGTATTTATTTCACTAATTGTTTAGTATACCATTGAATGCCCCATTTGCACCTATTCACTGTCCATCTAATGGTTGTCTGGTAGATATCGCTGTTAGCAATAAAACCCCTTAAGTACCCTTAGTTAATAATTTACTTTTCATAAATGTTACCCTAATGGTGTACAATAAAGATTATTCTATCTATCAAAAAGTGGAAAGAAGTGTAAATGCATGTATTCTTTTTATTCTATTGTATACCTTGGTATATTACCGAGAAAAAATATAACACTTGTAAAAATATGATTATTGAGTATTAAAATTATCAAATAAACGTGCAAGCAGTTTCCGGCGTTTGAAACGCCGCCATCTTGGCGCACTTTCTCTGACGTCAGAGTACACATCATAAAAGATATCTTCTATATTATGGAGTGTTTAATTAACGATTTATACATTTTATTTAAGGTATTTTCTTTAAAGAATAACGTTACAACTCAAATAGAACCACTAAACATGATAAACACCCAGTAATAACTTACTCGAGATATTGTCATCGCCGACAGTGACGTTTCATTCCAACCAATAGCTTGCGTTTTGACATTTTAAATTTCCCTCGCATGATTCTGACTTTTCAACTATAATATTTCATAGTTAAAACACGATTAATTAAAGAAGTAATTTAATAGCATTCTGCAGCAATCAATATTACGAATAAAAGTATTTGACCTAAATTTAAGTCGCATGCATATTTCGTATTGTAATAATTATAAACTTCAAGATTCTGATTCAATGAGATAGTTGTCTATCTTGCCTCGCTATTGCGCTACTCGAACACATTATATTTTGCTGAAGCGAGCGAATTTGTTCTAGCGAATTACATATATGTTTAGGCAATAGAAACGGATTGTGATATAGAAATGTTCGGTTCGATGGTTAAGATAACAGCAATAGTGTAAATTGATTATTAGTTTTGATTGTGCAAAGTTCTACTTAGTAGTATTATAATATAAAACAGGTTTTTCTGTGGGAGAGTTTTTCAGGGCACTCAGAAATTTTTGTTAGTTGGCACAGTTATGTTAAGCGTTGCCAATATAATATAATCAGATTAACTTAACTAACAAAAATTAACCAAAACAATTGTTAGAAGTAACACAGTGATAAATCAATGTCTTTCTGCCGTTCGAGGTCAATAAACTTTCTTACATATGACGAGACCCGGCAACAGTCAGGCGGCAGATCAGCCGCTTGCTGATGTGCATGAAAGTTCCTTGACCCCGATCATACGCATAGATCACAGCATTAATTATATTATGATGCGTCGCGTATCGCTGGTTCGACTCCTGTGTGCAGCAAAGATTTGTGAGATTATATGTCTGAATCCACGATACAGGAAAAGTGCACTTGGTCCAATTTTAGGACTTATTTAAAAATATTTAAATTTATTCTGGTTAAGTTTTTCTAATAATTGTTTATTTAAATAAAAAAAGATTTTAAATCAAGATCCTACATGTTCATCGTTCTCTCCAATACCACCCAAAATCTTCTAATTAAACTAAAAGACAAATCTAAAGTCCAAAATGAGGAGATCACGTTATGAATTAAAATTATCTGATTAAAGATTTTTTTCCCAACTTTTTCCTAACGCAAATGAGCGGTTACAAAGTTCAGAAGTTAATTTTGTGGTTGGTAAGTTTAATTTGAGAATTGAAAGTTCAATATTAGTTTTCTATTGCTTTTATATGCGGATTGAGTATTTAATGCCTTAGGGACAAAAAAATCTTCTTCTTATCGTGTCGTTGATGAACAACCTAGTGTCAGAGTTTAAACGACCCGTAGGTCTCTGACATGGCTTTACACACCATCGAGAACATCTCTCAGGTGTGTTGATTTCCGCACGATGTTTTCCTTCACCGTTAAAAGCATGTGATAATTAGTTTATAATACGCATAATTATGACTTCAAAAAGACAGTGGTGCCTTGGATTCGAACTTGCGCCTTTTGACATGTCAGTAAAACGGTCATGTCACTAGGATATCCTTACATAACATTGCTTAAAAAATATATAGGAAGGTGAAACCATTATTAGATAAACTTTTTCTATACAAATTTGTAGCCATGCTCCAACGGGTAACGAGGTATATAATGGTTATACTATTTATAAAAGTGAACAGCACTATACACTAATTTATTTTACTTTATTGGGAGCCGATTATAGGATTACAACTGCCTCGTTCGTCTAGAGGTCCCAAGCGCGACTGCTGAGCAGGAGGTTTCGGGTACGATTCCCGGGTCGGGCACAGTGTTATTGAGTATTTCTGTTAGAAAATTCTCAGTAGCAGCCCGGAGTTTAGAATTGTGCCCAGTTGATGGCAATAGACTCACCACCTATTAAATGGGGCTTAATAACAGCATTGGTAAAATGTAGGTGTAAAACTGTGTACACCTCTGCCTACTCCTTCGGGAATACAGGTGTGATGCTATGTTATGTTGTGATTGTAAGATTGTTATTTCTTGGAAGCCTGTTATAGACGCTTTTGTTTTACAAAACATGATAAAAATAACGAAATAACAGATGAAAGTACCTAATAAAATCAGTTCGCGAACTCATAAACATTTGAAGATTTATTAGTTCCACTTCATTTCGCACTTAAAATAAAAAGCATAATGTATGTAGATATAGCATTGTTTAACCCATTGGCATTGTTTAGAAACTGACACAGATAAACCAGAACAGTGTTATTGAAACCCAAAAATATTCAAACTTGACTGCATGTTAATTTATCACGTTCTCACGTCTAAATCGCTGAACCAATGTTGATGAGTTCTGGTATTTTGATAGATTTTTGAGAATATGACATAGGCTACGTTATGTCGTGCAATCAAAGTCGTTGACACCAGATCGTATTTATTATCATAAATGCGAAAGTTACACCTTCTGTGTGATGAAATTCTAATTTATCTACATGTACTGTCGACTGTAGCTTTTTTTTTGTGTAGGGTAGTTCGCAAGTCAGCCTAGGAGGTTGTCGACTGCTTAACCGGGCTTTCCTGTGGTTGCCTTAATCATTTTATGGCCCCCAGCCAGGGCATTAAACTTATAAACGAAGCGACAATACGCTAAGGGCCCTGCGGGGTATGAGGCTCGGCTTAGGGCGTCGCTGGTGGGAGGACAGCAAGGGACTGGCTGGATCGGATTCAAATTATGTAGCATCACATCAAAGGCATAAATACTGTGACCTTGACTTCATGGCGTAGTGCTACATAAAAGTGTGACGACTAACAATTTCTATGATTTTATTTTTACGTTCCTAAATAAAAATATTGGGTGATATGGTCGCTAAGCGACAAAACCCAACAAATAAAAAAATATTAATATGACGCCTGTAATTAATTCTTGTTCAGACTGCCTAATTAGTCTAGAGGACTTAAGCGCGACTGCTGAGAATGAGGTCTTGGGTTCGGTTCCTAGGTTAGGCGTGTAACGTGTTATTGGGTTTTTCTGTTAGGAAATTATCAGTAGCAGCTCGGAGCTGTGCTCGTTAGATGGACATAGGCTCACCACCTATTACATGGGACTTAATAACACTGGTGTAATGTGGGTGTAACATTGTGTACACTTCTGCCTACCCCTTCGGGGAATACAGGCGTTATGTTATGTTAGTATCTAAAGTACAGTATTGTTCTAATTAAGGTTTTAGGTGGGTTATATGAGAGTTGATGAGATGAGATCGTTAAGTGTGTTATAAAAGCCACTTACCATATAAATAAAACCAGCTCCTAACTTTAAAGTCAGTCAAGATCTTTCCACTACAGGGCAAAGGCATCCCTACCACTCTTCCATTCCTCTCGATTTAAGGCTTTCTGCGTCCAATCCTTCCAATACGAGTCAAGCTCGTCCCGCCATCTCCTTCTGGGCCAGTGGCGAGTTTTGCCCACAGCTCGTCAGAGATGCGGCCGATGTGACCAAGCCCAATTCCACTTTAGGCTTGCGGCTTTATGTTCAACATCAGCAATCTGAGTTTTGGAGTGCAGTACATTATTCCTTATATGGTCCGATAATCGAACCCTTAAGATGCTGCGCTCAATGGCTCCCTGGCAACCTAACCTTACAATTACTAAAATAATGTTTCCCAGTATTCTGTTTACGGTTTGTAAATAAACATTGTTTAATAATATTTCATTCTTTAAGCCCCATAAAAACGTAATACACGACGCTTTATCCACAAGAAATAATTTTAAAAGCCAACCTTTATATTCAATTATGGTACAGTTTGAGACCAATAACATGTGCACATTAACCGGAATGCCTCATAAACGTCTGTGGAGTACCGTAAATTTAAGTGTTATACGCATAGAATTTACGATATTATATCTCGTTTTAGAGTTATATTGCGTTTCTACTTGCCTGACGTCGTCGCGTGTTGCGTATGTCCGTTCTGCATCACAATACTTGTATAATCGAAATCTATTACTAAGGCTGCCACTAAGAATTTCCTAATAGAAAAACTCAATAACACCTTTCCTGACCCGGGAAACGAATCCAGGACCTCATGGTTAGCAGTCAGTTAGGTACTAACTTAGTTACTATATGAGCAAGATGGAGACACAGTGAGAAAAATGACTGATGTCAAATTCGGATTTAGGCACGTCAAATTAAAGTCCCCTAACATTTAGTTAGTTAGGCACAAACTTTTGGTAGCCACTAACATTAGAGACGTCAAACTAAAATGGTATGGAAATTTTAAGTTCAACTGTAATCATAGTTGAATTTGACGTCCCTTCATATATTCCGTCTCTCCGTTTAGTAAGTTAGTAAATAACAGCAAGCTCTACTTTTAGTTTAGTTTACCACATCAGTATTTACGCCTCTGAAAGGCAAACCACAAACACAAATTTAAAATCAGGAATAATTTATCAAATTACGCTAAATCTCCGTTTAAATATCCAAGATGAAAACATTATTATTTAACCCCCAAATAGAAGAGAGCCCCAACCCAGCTGAGAAGAAGAAACGGTACACCATACTGAAGGATTTATTTTTCCTATTCGTTTATTTACGGGTGTTACGGGTCCACCTCTTAAGGCACATATGACCCCATGACCTGTTTTGAACATCTTAAGGAAAACTGGACGTTATGATCAGAAATTGCCAACCCGCAGTGAGCTGGTATGGTGATAAATGCTCGTGCCTTCGCTGTATGAGAAGAGGCCCTTCCTTGACAGTTGTGGGTTGGTTATCTTATTCGTAGATTTCTAAGATTCATAAAAAAAAATTAAAATCTTATATTAATATGTATAGTAGCGCACTTTAAAAGCAAACAATTTTCATGCGTATTTATTATTCATTGAAAAATAATAGACACGAATGGGACTCGAACTCAAGACACACCGTGTTAAGGCTCTCCTAATTCAGCTACCGTGTCGCGTGTTCGTATCTTTTAAATTTCAAGGTCCCTTCTGCTCGTCTAAAGGAGATGCCTGGCGATTACATTTAAAGATTACTAAACTCGGCGTTTCCACTTTGCAGTTGTGAGGCGCCGAAACGAAATCCCAATCCTGCTGAGTTAAATAATCTTTGGCTGGTTAGTCTAGTGGTCGCAAGCACGGTTGCTGAGCGTGAGGTCCTGGGTTTGATTCCTAGGTCGGGCAAAATGTGATTGGGTTTTCCTATTAGGAAATTCTCAGTAGTAATTTCCTCTCCAAAAATAACCTACTCAATCCCTTTCAATCTAGTTTCCGTGCTGGCCACAGCACAACCACAGCCTTGGTTAATATTACGGACGATATCAGGTCAGGCATGGAAATCGGCAATCTTACGGTCCTAGTGTTATTAGACTTTAGTAATGCTTTTAATACTGTGGATTTCGATGTTTTGCTCGGCATATTATGTTCTCTTAACATATCTCCATCGGCAATTGATTGGTTTCGCAGTTACCTGTCTGGACGTCGACAACGTATTACTATGGGAGACATCACGTCTTCTTGGTGCAATACTACTGTCGGAGTTCCGCAGGGTGGCGTTTTATCTCCCTTATTATTTGCAATTTTCATAAATTCTATTTCTGATAAACTTCTGTCTTCCTATCACCTTTATGCAGATGATCTTCAAATATACTATCAAGCTCCCCCTCCACAACTGACGGATGCCATTGAGTTAATAAACCGAGATATGGTTCGTATATCTGACTGGAGTAAGAGGTATGGACTGACGGTCAATCCCATAAAGACACAGGCTATAGTAGTGGGCAGCTCTAGACTGATATCCAGGCTTGACTGGACGGTAGTTCCCCGAGTTTCTTTCAATGGCACATTAATTCCTTTCTCTGAACATGTAAAGAACTTGGGGTTAAATATTGATCGGAACCTGACCTGGATTGCTCACGTGCAAGAAGTTAGTCGTAAGATGTTTGCGTCAGCAAGTTCTATACGGAGATTACGAAATTTCCTTCCGATTACCACCAAGATTGCGCTTGCTCAATCACTTCTTCTTCCTATCCTAGATCATGCTGATGCCAGCTATCTTGACCTTACAGTAGAACAACTAGATAAACTTGAGCGGCTTCAAAATTTTGCTATACGATTCATATTTGGTCTACGTAAATATGATCACGTTTCAGACTATCGTAATAAGCTCAAGTGGTTACCTATTCGCCTTCGCCGAAATACTCATATTCTTTCTCTACTATATAATGTACTTTTTCTTCCTACTACCCCCTCTTACCTTAAAAAACGTTTCGAGTTCCTTGGTGATACTCATGACAGATTCCTAAGATCATCAGAAAACTTACGTCTTAAAATGCCGATGCACTCGACCAAATTTATTGACAAATCTTTTACAATTCAAGCGGCTCGTTTAGGGAATTTGTTGCCAGTAGAAATAAGACGGGCTCAATCCTTGCAAATATTTAAAAAATTTGTCAAGGAACATTATTTGTCGCAATCACATCACACTCGGTAGGTCAATATATTTCTACTATAATATTATTTAATTATCAATATTTATTTCCATCATATTTGTAGAATGTATGCATCGTATGTATGTATGGTATTTATATTATATAATTGATGTATGTAATATTTATTATTAATATTTTTTATTAATATATATTTTGTACACCACATACTGCCCCTTTTCCAGTCCATGCCACACCTATTCATCCAAAGGTTGCCTGGAAGAAATCGCCGGGTGCGATAAGGCCGCCCATTGTACTTCTTTTTATTAGAATGTGTCCTATAGGTTTGTTCTTTTAGGTGTACAATAAAGAGTTAAATAAATAATAAATAAATAAATAGTAGCCCGGAGTTTGGAAGATGGTGGTGTGCTTCAAAGAGCATGTAAGGCCGTCGATCCTTCGCCTGATCTCTCTCCGGTCGTGCCTGATTGCCGTCCCATCGGACTATGGAGTGAAGGAAGAGGGAGTGCACCTATGTTTGCGCATACACTTGTGCACTATAATATCTCCTGCGAACTTGGCTGATCTCCGTGAAGATAGATAGATATATCCGGCCGCCGTGACCGAAATACGGTCGGGAGGAGTATTAAATAATCTTTGAATCATCTTATTACTGAAGGCTATATAAAAGTCTACCAACATTATAAATATTCACATATCCAATACCAATATGAAATAGAGGTACATACCTGCGAACTCACTCATTTCTTCTATGACGAGATTATATCGAGATAATTGGGTCTCGTCTAGAGCCTAACTTAATTACTTCTCACGCCAATATCCTCTATTGAAAGTAGCGCCCTCTCGAGGATAAAGTTGTTATTAAACTAGTATTGGCATTGATTCGACCTTTTAGGAAATATAGGATGTTTCTCAAAAAGATGTATGGATAGGTGACGGCACGATTCCCATAAGGAACAAATGACTGCTTTGAAAAAGACCAGTATTCGCAACCGTACGATAATTATCGTACGATCATATCGTGTACGATATCATTATTATCGTACGCAGATGGTACTATAATTTTCATTATGCTATATATTAATTGATTATAGTGATTATTTTGAAAAGTACGTGAATTTTGCTCCATGTAATTAATTTGAGCATACGCAAAAATATTGATATCATATTTTGCTCCATGTACGATAATTCTACGGTACTGGTACGATAGTTATCTTGCTTGTAGTTGTGAACACTGAAAAAGATAGATAATTCTGGCGCTCACAGCTTCAATTTTTTATTTATTTATTGTTAAGGCACTTCAATGCCTAAATCACTAAGATATACAGAAACTTAAACAGTTATACAGTTTTTAAACATAGTGAGTTTATCACTAACGTACACAGCACACTTGCAGTAAACCTAAAATATATAATTAAATGTATTTGTTAGTATCGGCGTACCATATACCTTCCTGGCATTCTGCTACAGTTTCGGCAATTTTTTATGACCGGCCGCCTGCCTGACGTCGACTCTCTTTGGGAATGCTGTTGTTGGTGGTAACTGCCACCGATACGATCTCCTTCTATCTGGCTATGTCACACCAAATGTTATCCATGCGCCAGGTTCTGATGTTATGCTTCTGCACAAATATAATTTAACGGTACTTAAATTATTTATATTAGTGCATATGAAATTTGTGTCTTTACATATAAGAGATATTCCTAAAGTTGGGTAACGTAAAACATTTAAAAAAAGGCGTAAGTAACCCCCATTACATTTAAATTTTTCGGTGCTATACGTGAAAGGTAATAAACATGGACTCAAGATTAACTAGAAGATTTGTTTCATGCGCTTTTTGCGATTATTAGATATAAGAGAAATCCGCGTAAATATGTACATAATATTCATTGCTTAAATGTGACCCACCAAATATATTTCATGTAAGGTTGGTTGCCTAGAGCAGTGTTCCGCAAAGTGTGTGTCGCGGCACACTGGTGTACCGTGGTAATTAGTTGGTGTGCCTCCAAAAAATAAGGTCCTCTCTTAAAGTTAAATAGACAGATGAAAGAAACAGTTATTTATGTGAATTTGAATTTTCAAGATATGTCTTTGAAAAAGCATTAACGCATGCTTAGCGAACTCTAAAGTTACAATATTAAATGGAAAAAGAATACGGTCGCGAGCAGGATTCGAACCTGCGCCTCCCGGATAGATACTCCAGGCGCTCTGACCAACTAAGCCATCTCGACCTCTGCTCACCACCGCGAATTCTTCTTCCATATTTAAAATTAAATGGAAAAAGATCTTTTTCCATTTAATATTGTAACTTTAGAGTTCGCTAAGCATGCGTTAATGCTTTTTCAAAGACATATCTTGAATTATTAAGGTAATTGCATTCTTTACGACATTGTATTAACTGCAAAGTTAGTCGTGTCGGTTCAGTCACTTGTATAGGTACTGAATTGATTGCAATGACGTCACCAGAAGACGTGTTAAAATATGGAAGAAGAATACATTGCCTTTTTTTGTTGGTTTTTTATAAGCGGTAAATCAGGACGGTACATCATTTTAAGCCATTTGTATTGAACTATAGCTATTTTTGTATTAATAAAATAAAATTAATGAAAACCACCACGACAAGATACACATAGACTATTAGGATATGACCAAATTTCTAGGATTTCAAGAATTAATCTAGTGGTTTTGATGATTATTAGTCAGTGAGTCACGAAATCGACGCATTTTGGATATAAATATGTCTGAAATCATAAAAGTTAGATAATTGATATTTAATCAAAGTCAAAAAGTTCTATTTCACATAAACCAATTTAAAAGGCACTTATGAAACGTCAGAATTTAGTTGCAGTATTTAGTTTAATGTGTTTATAAGTCTGCTGAGAAGATCTTATCTTGAAAATTTCAGCTTTCTCCAAGGAATTATCCGAACCGACGAAACGCTCCCAGAAAAGGTATGTAGTACCCCACTTCCCTCAGCTCGTCTTGGCGGGGGTACTCCCGTGCCTCCAAATAATCTCATTCCGCTACGTTAAATTTCTGGTATTTCTAGACCACTACGAATACAGACTGGAACCAGCCCTTCGGATAAAATTATTGGACAAAGTTACTGCGGCATTAAAGTTGCTGGCAGATATTTTAAAGTTAAATGTTGTACCATAATTAGGTCAGATATTCGCAGCCTTGTCTAAGTATTTACTACTTTGGACTGGTAGAACAGATGTAAAGCTTTGGTCAGAAAGTACAAATATCTCAGATCCAAGTTCACCGACATAATTAAACGATAAATTCGTCAATGGAACACAAACATTTTGAATTATTAAATTGATGTGTTGATTTATTATTTGAAACATCTGTTTTTTTTGTGTACGTCATCGGGCCTTTACTTTTTAAGCCATTCATTGCTTTCACGGCAATTTTCTTATCATCATTATTATTACTTATCTGAGATTTTCTACATCCAGTGTGCGTCTACAGCTGATAAATAATTTTAATTTTAACCGAATGAAAATAAGAATTTTCTGTATTCGATCCGTATAATGTATATTAAGTTAGCATGTCCGCGATTTGATGAGGCTTTCCTTATATTTACACAACTGCCAAAAAAGGTTTTGTATGTGTTTTTTACGGTTCATGCATGTATGTATGTATGTTTGTGAGTTTCTTTATTCCACCATAACTTCTAAATTACTAAACCGATATCGATGTATGGGGTATCGTTAGGATCCATACAGTGTCCCGAGTAACATAGGCTAGTAAGATTTTTAAATGAGCAGGCGGGTTTTAAATTTTTAATTAAATATGTTGTTAGTGAGCCTTTAAAATAAAAAAATGTGACATAATTACATACATATTTGGCTGAAGTACCTACATCCACATTTCACCGATGCCATCTACCCGGCACAGCGGCCTCAATTCTAATGTACTAAACTAAATTAAGAGCATTGCTGTCTTTTACTAACCGTTACTATTAGAGCGGGACGGGATGACACCAAATTCAAATTTAATTATTTCAACCTAATATTACCATACAATTTTCGTTTGACGTCTCTTATTTTAGAGGCTACCTAAAACTGTGCCTCCTAAAATAATTCGGAGATTTGCATTTGACGTGCCTAAATTCTTTTTAAAGTTTCGCGACTCAAACACATAATTATTGAATTCAAACGGGACTTAAATGCGCTAAATACATAATATTTATTTACCTCGACATTTCGATCAAGTTGCATTGATCGTGGTTACGAGTAGACTCACTGTCATCTCGATTAGTGCCATATTGCTCATACAGTAACTGTTAGTAAAAAACTGAAAGGAAGGTTATAAATTTAGTTTAGTTTGCAACATTAGAATTGACACCAGTACCAAACATGGGCTGCTACAAAAAATAAACCAACAGAAAAATCCAATATAACTTTGTTCGAACCGAAAATTGCACCCAGAATTTAAGGTTCAACAGCCGCGCGCTACGCGACTGCTGTAAGAGCTGTGAATTCCCCAGACATGATCATTTGCGGCAATTTGGGTCACTCAAGTGAATTTTTCGCTCGAAATCCATTAACGTCTCCTATGCCGTATTTCCAGACACAATTAAAATTCCTTTGTCTCTCGCGAGGGCCCATGTTCCGGTTCGGCATACAAGAGGTTAACTAGCTAAACGAGATTTATTAAAGAAATAAAAATTTACTTAATAAAAAATGAAAAACACGCCTGCCATTTTTTTAATCTTACCCTATGTTACCCTGGACAACATAAGGACTCTAACGGGTATCGTATACTACGGGTATACTACGAAATCGATTCAGGCATTTACAGGTTATGGTAGAATAAAGAAAGTCACAAACATCAAACATCGTTTTTTGAGCAGTCCTGTAAAAAATACTATAGCGGAATCCCCATGCAATGCAATTTAGTTCTAACAAACTCAGCAAAGAATAAATCCCAAAATGTATTCCGCCATTTTTCAGTATTCAGAAAATTGAGTTCGTGATATCTACTCCGGAGTCTACGAATTCAACGATATAATTCTTGTGGAATCAGTCGAGTCTATAGAACACGGCTAGTTTATGAGCCCCCGGGGAATCATGTAGAGGGTTCTTTTAATCTGCACAGGGACCTGCAAATAAATGGAGTCGAAAATAGAGCAGGATTTTGGAGTTACTGTTATGTTGGTTAAGTATCATTGGTTTAGTGATCCTCGGTTCGATTCACGGGAAACGTAATATTGAGTTTTTTGGTTACGAAATTCTCAGTAGCAGCCCGGAGCTTGGAAGTTCACGGTGTGCAAGTAAAGCTATTGGTCGTGCGCCTGATCTATCTCCAGGCGTATTGGATTGCCGCCCCATCGGACTATGAGAGTGAAGGAAGAGAGAGTGTACCTGTATTTGCACATTCACTTGTACCCTATAAAATCTCCTGCATACTTGGCTTATCTTCGTGGAGATAGGCCACTTGACCGAAAATTTGGTGGGGACTACATTATTATAAGTATAACACTCTGTGGCCTGTTTTGCCGATGCATATGAAGTTTCAAAGTATGTAGGTGTAATCGTTGCAAAAAAAGAATAATTAGTATATTTGGGATTGCATGGAACCTGTTTCGTTAATCTAGTCGTCGCAAGCGCTGCTGATGGCCGTGCGGGTCTGTGTTCAATTCTAGGGCAAATTGTTATTAGGTTTTTCAGTAATAATAATGGCAACTTGGTTTCTACGTGATCTATCACTGGCCACACCGTCGCTTACCATCAGGCGAGTTGGTGGCCAAAAACAGATCCAATTTTGATTAAAAAAGTAAAATAAAAATTAAGCTGATCTAAAATAACACGAGACTTAAAATGGCACTGGTTAAAAGTAAATGTATAACAGAACACCTCTGCTGAACCAGTTTACAGGCGTATTCTTCAGTATATATTATCCAAAATCAACAAGATAATAAAACATTAAATATACCCAGATTACTCTAAATAAAATAAATAATTCTGGCCACATACTAAAAATACCACAAGCTAAGATTTATAGCATCGCATAGCATAAATATGAGAAACTATATCCGTTGGTTTAATTTGCCAATAAAAACATATGTTAACCGTTATATGGTGGTCATAACATAAATATTTTTTATAATATTCTATTGAATGTTATGAATTTGAAAAAATGTATATGTAATGTATACTTCAAACCCATTAACGCATGCCTAGCGAACTCTAAAGTCGTGAGCAGGTTTCGAACCTGCGCCTCCTGGATATAATGCATGGAGTACCACGCACTGTGACCACTAAGCCAGCTAGACCTCTGCTTGATACTCCGAATTTTTCTTTCAAATTTGGAAGAGTTTAATACGGTCGCGAACAGGATTCGAACCTGCGCCTCCCGGATGAATACTCCAGGCGCTCTGACCACTAAGCCATCTCGACCTCTGCTCACCACCGCGAATTCTTCTTCCATATTTTATGACGTCGCCATAAGATGTGTTAAAAATATGGAAGAAGTATTCGCCGTATTCTTTTTCCATTTAATATAATAACTTTAGAGTTTGCTAAGCATGCGTTAATGCTTTTCAAAGATTTATCTAGAATTATTAAGGTAATTGCATTCTTTACGACATTGTATTAACTGCAAAGTTAGTCGTGTCGGTTCGGTCACTTGTATAAGGACTGAATTGATAGCAATGACGTCGCCATAAGACGTGATAAAAATATGGAAGAAGAATTCGCGGTGGTGAGCAGAGGTCGAGATGGATTAGTGGTCAGAGCGCCTGGAGTATTCATCCGGGAGGCGCAGGTTCGAATCCTGTTCGCGACCGTATTCTTTTTCCATTTAATATAATAACTTTAGAGTTCGCTAAGCATGCGTTAATGCTTTTCAAAGATTTATCTTGAGTTTAATACGTCTTTTACTGACCTCATCGCTATCTATTCAGTCTCTATACTAGTTCTATTTATCCGTCGACTATTATCGGAGTATTTAAAAAGTAAAAACTAACAGTAGTATCGACACTAGCGATAATATCGATAGTCTCAAAATACAGGCTAATATCAATAGTACAAAACTATCGATATTATCGTTAGTCTCAAAATGGAGGCTAATATGGATAGTACAAAACTATCGATAGTATCGAGTCTCAAAATGCAAGTTAATATCCACAGGTAGTACAAAACTATCGATAGTCCAAAATGTAGGCTAATATCGATAGTAGAATACTATCGATAGTATCGTTAGGCTGAAAATACAGGCTAATATCGATGGTACAAAACTATCGATATTATCAATACTATTAATTATAATAAAACATCTTTTAACCGAATTAATCGCATGTATTATTGGTTTTTGTTTTTCCTGACGTTTCGATCACTTTACAGCGTTCGTGGTCGTAGGAAGACTGAGGTGACAGGCGTTCATCAGTTTTGTTAAAATTATTTTTGTCTACCGTATTACATATAATTGATAATATTCATAAAAATATTTTTGTCTCTGACACATATTTAAAACTAAATCGCGAAGGTATTTCCTAAGACTGTTCCTGAGAAGAAATACCGAAACAAACTCAGAGGACACAGCCAATTCAATTCAATTCTTCAATTTGACAAACCTGCCATCTACTTTGATGACAATTCTGCCAATGTCAGAGGTTATATGGAGAAGCGTGTGAGAAACTTAAGATATTATTTAATAAAGTAAAAAGAAAAATAAAACCACTTGATTGCTATTGGTAAGAGGTCACAGTCGTTTTAAATTTAGGTTGGTAAAAGCTCAGACTACCTGCAAAATCACTTCGAAATAAATTATAACATTACCATATTCATTTAAAAGAGAGGTGAAATAAATAAAACGTGGTATCATTTTATTGGTGCCAGAGTATAAAACAACAATTGGACAGTTTTAAATGTTATCGAGTTCGTGCAAATATTGTTTGCGTCTGCTGAAAGGTAACGTGCTTGAAAAAATATTGTGCAAATCTGCTCCTATATGGAAAGTAAATATTACTTATAAATAAATTGCATGCTGAATGTTTTATTGGATTTTGTTTGTTGAAATTATTTATTGATACGAACAGTGTTTGTTAGTTCTTAGTCGTGTGATTATATAGCAGTAATAGACTAGTGGTATGACCGTTGGACTGACAAGTTAAAGGTCGCAAGTTCGAATCCAAGGCACGCACCACTGTCTTTTCGAAGTCATGTGCGTATTATAAATTAATTATCACTTGGTTGAAAGGGGAAGGAAAACATCGTGATGAAACCGGCACACCTGAGGGATGTTCTCGATGGCGTGTAAAAACATGTCAGAGACCTACGGGTTGTTTAAACACTGTTCATCAACCACACGATAAGAAGAAGTCGTTTGATTTCGGGCACTTTACTGGTGTGATTATTTTTATTGACTATAGACACTGAATAGATGAGGATGACGTCACTATAAGCGTGTATGAAGAATTTGGAATAAGGTCATTACCTATCCACATGGGGTTTATAATAACTTATAACTTTATAATAACTTTATTTTCATAAGCAAAATTCTTTTATGTAATAAGCATACCTGTGATAGAAGACGTCACTCTTCCTTAACATTTAAACATATAAATGAAGCCTGCATTTATCACTACTGATAACATACATAGGTAGGTATTAAATGTGAAAATATTAAGAAGAAAAAAAAGAATGTATGAGTTATGTATAAAAATTTGGGCAAGTGGCAAGTGAGATTGAAGGGATGTCAGTGAATGTCGGTTTAATAAAAGCATGAATAAAACATGTTGACATCTCTAAAATAACCCTTCGAAAAATACAATCGTGATATTTATATTATGTAGACTTAGTATTTGTGTGATAAATGGATTACGCACGTATATTTACGCAAAGAAAACATAATAAAAATCTCTTGCTTTGGCTTAATTCCTAAATCAAATCAAAACACCCACGGGATGAGAGTGGGTATAATTTCACCCACTACCAATCGTAACAGGACACCATTGGATTGAGTGGGCCGTTGTTTGTTCCTTGTTTTATCTAATTCAACATAGTTAGAAATAAGCTGGCCTGCGCTTTTTCCTACAGTCACATTACTTCTCCTCTGATTCACAAGCCTTATTTTATCTATATATCTAAAAATCAATTGCTGTTTGTTTGTGAACTCGAGAACGGCTGGGCCGATTTAGCTGATTTTGGTTTTGAAATGTTTGTAGTAGTCCAGGGAAGGTTGAAACGGTGAGAAAATGTAGAAAAATTGCGGAGGATAGTAAAAACAAAAATTTTATTTGCCCTTTTGAACTGTTCTGCCTACATTCCTGTCAAAGATTTGACGTTCGTGGTGATACGAAGTACACCGGGTCATCTAGTTAAAGAATAATTAGAAGGATCCCTATTTTAGTATTCATTAATACTAATAAATAATTTATTGGAAATTAATAAGTCGTTTGTATAAATTATTACAAAATTACCTTGCCCTTATCCCAAATTATTTGGGGTCGTCCCAGCATGTATCATTCTTCCATACCTACTCACTATGGTATTGTATGGATTGCTGCTGTATAAATAATTACGCCAAACAGATTTTTTTTTACATATTTTCAATCAGAAAAACTGTCTCGTTGGTCTAGTGGTCTAGCGCGACTGCTGAGCATGAGGTCTTGGGTTCGATTCCCAGCTCAGGCCAATTGTTATTGGGTTTTTCTGTTCTGGAATTTTTCAGGAGCAGCCCGGAGTATAGAATTGTGCCCGGTAGATGGCAACAGGCCCACCACCTATGCCATGTACATTGGACTTATTTTGTTGTACAGGCGTGATGCTACCCTACATTAATGATTAGACGAACTAAACTAAATCATATCCTATAATGGTTTTTTTATACGTGTTGAGGCCATGTACCATTACATGGCCTCACTAATACAAGGTGTATTGAAAATTCAATAGGTTTGAACACGACAAGGTAGTTCAGGGGTAAAGTGATGACACGGAATGTCAAGGGTCGCTATTCTTGTCTATTAGTTTTACAATGTTTCCTTGAAAAATAGTATATAAACTAAATTTAATTTAATTTTTAATTACAGACACTTCAAGAGCGAGGTAGAATAAATTAGAAGACATCACATCAGACTTTATGTCCATTTCATCCATCGTCTCTTAATTCGTCCCGTCTCCGTCTTATTTTAGCTGTTTTTGTTAGTAAAATATAGCATCACCGTAATTTTAGTTTAGTTTATCAATATTAAAATCGACAGTGGAAGGACCTCTACTAATAAAACAGGATCTAATCTCAATATTTACCCCAAAAATATGACCAACTGGTCACGCTGACACCCCAAATCGGGACCTAAATATTTTACTTCTATTAACTGTCTATAAACTGGCCGGATCATTGGAGCAAAAGGGTTAACATTCAAATGAGATTCTATCTTCAATCTCGTTGGATAGTTAGTTTGTTTAATCCAAGTGTCCATTGTTTGTGTTGCGAAATTGTATACAGAACTGACTTTTGTTATCTAGAGTTTTTACGGAAATAATGTGATTTCTCACAATGTATTCGACGGGGAAAAATACTCCCGCGTAGTCGCCATTTTGATTCACCTTGCACGTTTCTGAGAAATTTCTTTAAAGAAAGAACTAGTTTAAAAAGCAGTACTACTTAAAAAAGAAGAAAATCAAAAAGAGATTTTCTGTGTCAATTTTTTATATCTTACGGTGACGTCAGCTCTCTTATTTTTTTACTAACAAAAAGTAATGAATGATATTGGGTTCACTTCGTAAGTTTCAAAGGACACTTTGAAATTTGGGAGTAATTGAATGACATTGGTAAAACTTTTTTACTATTTTATTCGCTGGATTTTCTGATTAGTATAGTAACTTCTTGTTTTGGTAATTATTAGTTGTAATACTAGGTATATATAGAATTTTGATTAACGAGCATGACTGTCTTCGCTCGAGTTATTGGCATGATGCCAAACGACAAATAATTTTCACATCCAGATACTGTTAAAACTTGGTACCGAAATCTACAATTTTAATCACAACATTGAAAAGCTGCGTATCGTAAGATTTCCTAGTTGCTAAGTTTTCAATCAAAATTACTTGCGTTCATAATATTTGGGAGTTTCGCATCAGCTTAAAACTCCTTTAGGCGGAAAACTGTTTTAGATGTTCAGAAACTGAACCAAGTGGCGTTCTCTCTATGGAAGACAAGACTTGTTTTGGGTGAATGAGTCGATAGAGTTAGGAGTACAGTGGTTTGAGAATTGTTTCGTGATTTCAATAGCTACAACAATTCGTCTTTTTTAGTGTAGTCGGAATCTAAGCGAGTGGAGTAAGAATTCTAACCTTGCCGTAACACAGACTTTGACTAGCGTGGAAGGTAAATAAATTTAATTTGTGTACCGACAAATAGTTTCTTTTTTCTTAAAATAATTCTAACATCAGCTTGTTTGTTTACTTGGAAGTTCAAACAAAAACACATCATTTTAGCATACGAAATGTCTACTTAATTTTTAAGAATGTACGTTTTTTTAAACTGATTGTAAATACTTACTTTGATTAATATTTAGTCTTAAGTTGTGATGTACAATGTAACACTTACGTTGGAAATCAATTATATTTTATTTTAACTTAATGTTTGGAGGTGTTCAAGCTGATTGTTGGCCTCTGACTTGGCTTAGTAACTGTTGTTAAATTAACAACAATTGGTACCGATAGTTAAACGTGCCCATCAAAGTACGGTTCACAGCCAGTTGCAAACTCGAGTCGGTAAACGATGTTTACTGAGTGACTGATTTGAGCATTTTTAACTGAACTACGATAATGTTATCTAGTGATTTCACCACCTATTACAATATACTCGACCCGACCGTGTTTCGGCTCGAATTTCCACGGAGATTAGCCAAGTATGTATACGTACGTATGTATGCTGCAAACAAAGATGCACTCCCTCTTCCTTCATTCTCATAGTCCGATAGGATGGCAATCAGACACAACCGGAAAGAGACCAGGCGCAGGACCGACGGCCTATCAAGCACTGGGGTGTCACACCACCAACTTCCTAACTCCGGGTTGCTACTGAGAATTTCACAACAGAAAAACCCAATGACACTTTATTCGCCCTGGGAATCGAACCCAGGGCCTCACGCTCGGCAGCCGCGCTTGCAACCTTTAGACCAGCAATGCAGTCAAATTACATGGAACTTAATATCAGTATTATTGGTGAAATGTGGGTGTAAAACTTTGTACATCTCTGCCTACCCCCACAGGAAATACGGGCATGATGTTATGCTATGTGTCTTGCGATTCACTATTTGTCTTTAGTACACGTTGCGCGACTAAATAATCGTAGTCGTGTCTCAAAGACTTTTGTGTGTCTTTACGAAATACTACCCTATCTTGATAGTTTAATGACAACGTTGTTGCAGTTTTGATATCACAAGTTTGTAATTAGCATCTAAGTGCTTCATTGGTCTAGTGGATGCAAAGATAGCTGCATGAAGTTCTGTGTTCGAGTTTGGGTCACGCTTTGGGTTTTTGTGTCAGAAAATTCTCGCTAGCAATCCACAGTTTGGAAATGTGTCCGGTATAAAATAATAGGCTCGCTACTTACAATACCAGATTTAGGTCAGAACAAAAACAGATTTTGGTGCCCCGTACATCTTTACTTCTTACGGCAACCATTACCAAAGGCGGTCCCTGACCCTTGGCGCCTGGAGCAGCTGCCCCGTTCGCCCTATAGACTGGCCGGCCCTGGATACTTAACCTATTCAGGGTTGATAAAAGTCTATAGATGTCATAATAATAAAAATTCTATCGTGTCTAGTATAACACCCCTCAATGGGTTAAGACATGTTATGTACACTATACAATAAATATACCATAATACGTACATTATCACAATCGATTCTATTACTGATTCTAAAATAACCTGCAGTTTCAAGTTTCGTATAATATGAATAAACCTGTAAAATTACATTATACTCGTATAGAAACTTAAAACTTAGTGACCTACTAAAGTCGTTGCAAATCCTATCTATTCTGATATTGTATCGAATTATTACTTACATACATATAATCACGCCTGTTTCCTCTTGTTCATTGTATTTAATGATTGTAAACAGTAAATCTACCAAATAAATCTTACCAAAATTATAATTATTATAGTTTATTCCGTTGAATTTAAAAGCAAGAAAACAAATCCATTTTTTAAACTATCCAGTTTGACTTGCATAAAAATAAATTTCATTTAAAATATAACTAAGGGGCCAAATTTCATCCAAATCCGTTCAGCAGTTATTGCGTGTGAGTCACAAACACTCTCATAAATTTTCACACATTGATATTGTAAGAGAAACCCAAAACTCTGAAATAAATTTTCAAAGTTAATACATTATTCATGTATATTTATTAAACAATTTGTATTGTATTCAATAAGACTCCAGACACCTAGAAAAAAATATAAACTAAAAAAAAAACTGAAATTCGCACAGCACTCAAGAAAATTAAATTTTTGTAGAAAGGTGTTACTTAGGTCTGTACCTACTTACTAAAATGATTTTTATGAAGATGACATTTATTTTTTATTTTATGCTTTCAAATTACTTTTACAATAATGATTGCGGCAAAGTAACATGACCAGTGTATTTTTAACCGACTTCAAAAAAGGAGGAGGTTGCAGTTTAAAATAATATCAAATTTTGCTTATAATAAAGTAATTTTAAAAGAACAATATATAATAATAATCTGTTAATTTTGGAGTCGGTGCCTGATGTATGTGGGGTTTACAACCAGATACATTGGCCGGTAACATAACCACAGCGCAATGAACATGAGTGACTAACAAGAAGATAACAATAACCCTCTCCCAGTACAGGCACCGACTCCAAAATTAACAGATTATTATTATATATTGTTCTTTTAAAATTATTTTATTATAAGCAAATTTTGATATTATTTTAAACTTTTTAGTGTAGTAGTTTTTTGAAGGCGGTTTTATCTATACTTCCTAGGGGTCTGGCAACGCGAAGATGATATTTTCAACATTATCAACAGTTACGATATACCTGTCAGTCATGGTCTCTGTTATTGAAAGGTATAAAGTTCGAATCCAGCATACACTTTTTTTTATTACTTTGTTTCAATTGACGAAGTTGTGTTTATATACGATATTTATTTTAATTTTTTATTTATTCTAAGACGTTTAACATTTTATAAAAACCACAAATCTGCTGCCAAACTGTAGTGTAGAAATATGATATTGTTTACCGCGTGCCGAATGCGATCACGCAAAACGTGGCGCAATATCACCTCTTCCAACCTCCGCCAACTGTACCTTCACTATAATTCATTAACTAACATTTTTAACAATATTTCGCTTATTCCAAGTTTACTCTAAATCTTTTGGACCCGTGTCTACCTGAAGCTAACTAGTTATGCGAATTTAATGAATGTTATGACTAATAAGGTTATAGTTCACTTTTGATAAGAATTATCTTGTCTTTGTGGCTGTCGGGTGTCGGGTTATTACTGTTTGTTTAGTTCAAATCTCTTTGTAAACTTAATTACGTGTGGGTCTACATTCTACAATATATGAATAAAGTGTGGTCGGTCTTCATTATGTTTTGCTTTTAGGAAATTACTGTTGTTTGCACGTTGCAAAATTATTTAAAGCTAGCTGTGCTCACGGCTTCGCCCGCTAGGAATTTAAGGCTGTAATATTATTATTACTGAACTAAAATATAGTGTTAATGTAGGTTTCTATTAGATAAAAAAAAAGAATATCGGTTTGGTAATTTATGAGTTTATTCGTTACAAGTATTTTCTCTTTACAATAGATTATAATGTTAGTGTATGCTATTAGTTTAAAATAATCATTTTGTGATGAGAATTTTATGACGTTTGTACATGTGGTTCATATGTGGTAGTTTGAAGTATAAATATTCATCTTTACAGTATAATTAAATTGCCTAATGCAATTGTTAAAACAAAACAAAAGTGCTTTTTGGGAATGTTGAGACAATGACATAAGTAGAAGGTACTGAGAACAAACGTTTTTAGCATATCTCCTGGTCGGGTCAATGCTCTTAAATTATTATTTACTACGAGTAGCTTCTGTCCGCGACTTCGCCCGCGTGTATATCAGAATTGGGTCCATCCAGGATTAAAAGTATCCTATACATTAATCCAGGCTATAAACTATCTGTATGCCCAATTTCATCCAAATCTGTTTAATAGTTTTTGCGTGAATGAGTAACAAACATCCATACATACAAACTTTCGCGTTTATAATATTATTATACTAGGATTAAATTGTGACAGTTTGACACATTTAAACATCTGTTGGGGAAAGAAATATAAGTCAAAGTCAAAGGTTTTTATTTCATATAGACCATACAAAGGCACTTATGAAAAGTCAGAATTTAGGTGCACGGGTCCGAACCGGCAATAAACTCCTTAATAAATACTTTAAACCTATATATAAGGTCATGATTATCGAGGTTTTCTGACCCATTACGGTAGAAAACAACCCCACATTATTCATGTAAACATAATATAGTATAACCAGCCCATAACTTTCCTACTGCAGGGCAAGGGTCTCTTCTCATACAGAGCAGGCACGAGAATTGATCATCACGATAGCTCACTGCAGGTTGGCAATTCAAGAACATCGAACATCATACATATGTAAATCGTAACATCACAAAGCTTATTTTGGCTTACAAGTTATTAAAAAAATTTTTTGCATTAACAGATACTGGTATACCATTCATTTTATATTTTATCTGTAAAAGGACTGAATAGATAGCAATGGCGTCACAAAAGGACGTAATAAAAATGTGGAAGAAGAATAATTCGTATTAGTGAGCAGAGGTCTAAATGGCTTAGTGGTCAGAGCGCCTGGTAAATACTCCAGGCGCTCTGACCACTAAGACATCTCTACCTCTGCGGGAAGCGCAGGTTCAAATCCTACTCACGACCGTATTAACCTTCCGACCGTATTTTTTTAAACTTTACATTCTATCTGTTCTGCCCTCTTTTAAATTTTTTCGGCATAATCCGATTACAACAATAAAATCTTTATTTTTTTGTCTAACATAACCTTGCCCGCTCTGAGAATTTTTCCTGAACTTATCGTGGATGCGTTAACAGAAACTTAAGTACACATGCACATTCACCCAAAACAATTTCTGTGTAGATCAACAAATATTTACATCGTGCAGGAATCCCTATAGGTCTCCCAAACAAGGTTTAGTTTCGGAGACTGGAGACTATTATTATGTAATCACATACATAAATTGTCACAATTATTTTTAGAAATTTTAGTCATAAATAAAAATGAATCGCCGAAATGTTTGTATGCGCATAACTTCCGAACGACTGCACCAAATTGGATTTTTTCTTGTGTTCGTTATTGTCAGGACAAGGTTTGTATAAAAGAAAATTTGAAAAAAACGAATTGAAAAAAAAATCAGAGTGAAAAAGTGCGTATGTATAATAGTATTTTGTACATTTATCTTCACCTGTAGCAAATGTGTGGGCAAATATCAGGCCTTGTACAAGGTTGGGCGCGATTAAGAAGTCCTTTTGTAAAGTGTACAACCAGAATCTTAGTCGTAATTTATAAATTATTTTTTATAAGGTCATAGTATATATTATAAAATGTGGTAGTGTTCAATATTTATAATAAAGCATCACGACTGTATTACCGGATATGGTAGCCAGAGGTCTACACAGTTATACACCCACATTTTAGCAATAATGTTATGCAGTCCCATATAATCCAAGGTGATCACTGCCACATTGGTCTAGTGGCCACAAGCGCGGCTGCTGGGCGTGTGTTCCTTGGTTTGATTACCGGTCGGGCAAATAGTTATTGGCTTTGTCTCTTTAGAAAATCACAGTAGCAGCTTGGAGTAACGAAGTTAGCAGTGTGACTCGGAGAGTCCGCAAAACCATTGGTTTTTCGCCTGACCTCATACCGATCCTTGCCTTGTCGGATTGTCGTCCCAATTAACTATGAGAGTGAAAGAAGAGGTAGAACACCAGCAATTGCGCGAAAATATCCTAATGCTATTACTTAAATTCATGCCTCGAAGAGCACGATTAACTGTCGGTCCCGGTTGTCAAATTAAGATCTATGATAGCCGTAACGGGTTGACAGAGGTCTGCAAGTCTGTCAACCAGTCATATCACGAGATATCGTGTTACCCAGTAACTGGTTAGTGGATTAGATAGGCAGTCGTTTTATATCAAATAAGCTGCATCCGGTTGGGCTGAAAGCCGACCCTTATGTAATTGGGAAAAGGCTAGGGAGATTGTTATTACTTAAATTAAATAAGTGTTTTCCACTCTATATTTTTGCAGATATTTTTATCAAATTAAATACCGCATGGGCTAACTCAGCAGATATATTTCTTGTAATTTGTAAAAAGGGTACGACTCGGGGTTGAATCCTTACCCCCGCACCGCTCTGCCAACTATGCCAGCTAGCTATTATAGGTAGGAGTACCACAGCATTTCTCTATATCTGTTGTAATAACTTTAAAATAATAATGATAAAGACTTTAATGTAATCATTGTAAAAACTTTAAAATAATTATTTATACAGAATTTAATGTAATTATTGTAAAAACTTTAAAATAATTACTGTAAAAAGTTTTAAATACTTATTGTAAAAACAATACAATCATCATTTTTTGGGACAAAAAAATATTTTTTCATGTAAACCTGTTTATGTTTTTGAGTGTACCTTTGTTATGTATGGGAGGTGTTGTTCGTAAACAAATAAGGTTACGTTAGGTTTTGTACATATACCAGTACGGATTAAACGTAAGTATATAATATATTATAACAAGTTAAAAGCCTGTCATCGTCACGGTAGATGCTTTGTGTGTTATTAAATACTTCTCAAGTGGTATTTCCGAGTTTTGTTGTGAATGTGCTTTCTGTAGGGTTGCTCTTCGTACATTTAAATGCAAAAATATATCAAAAACAATTAAAAAACCGGGAAGCTAATAAGCTAACATGCTTTAAAATTGAGATAACTATGATCTAGATCAATTTATTTTAACATTACACATTATTTTAAGGCGTTGATCTTTCATTGGAATTGGATAAGAACTGGTGTTAATTTCAAGAGTAACTCCACTGAACATTTATTTAATACTCTTGTAATTTTAGTATAATTACAATCGCACATATTTCCCATTGGGGTAGGAGTAGTCTATCAGTTCAGTTATTTGCTTTAACGCTTTTTCTGTCCTATGTATCACATATGATACACGAAGTTTGTTGAACTATTGTGTCTGCTTTATGAATAGAGAAACTAATATACAGGAAACATTTTGTATTCATTAAAAATTTTGAAGAAATCATTGAAACATACGGAAACGGCGCTTGAACCAGCGGCCGTTGACTTTCCTTGTCATCATTCTTCCAACTGAGTAGTAGTCTATTAGTAACGATTTTAGTAGATATCTAAATTATTGCTAAATAAATATCGCCAAGCGTCTCTTTATGACAAATACACGGAAGCTTGAAATTTTATAGACTCGAACAACGATATGGTAGCTCAGTTTCTCAGGAACATTATAGGACCATTTTGTACCACCTACTACTATAGAAGTTAGTTTTCTCCGTAAAGTGATTCAACTCAATTTGGTCCACTGAGTATTGTTCATATTAAATGAAAAACTAAATAAAAAAGTCTAAAATTGAATGTAACGTACTTTCATAAGCAGACACAGTTTTTTTTTTTTAAATCAGCTTGGTTGCTGTAGTTGCATTTCTCTATTAATAAACCTACATACATACATAAACTCACGCTATTTTCTCATAAGGGTAGGCAGAAACGATGTATATGAGTGGCAGTAGGGATCCAGAAACTACTCGTATGTGTATGAGCGGCAGTAGGGATCCGTGATCTGTCGCTTCTGGGTGTGATAAGACACATGGTCGGGAGCGAGAGCGCATGTGGTGCCGTTGCCGCTTTCTGCTAGGAGGTGATGCTCGCGAAGGAGGCAGCGGAATGGGAGAGAGGCAAACCCCACTCACCCCGGCCGCAGAAGGCGCACCAGGCACCGGAGGGTATTCAACGATCTCCGGCCACCGTGCGCCAAGGCCTGCGGGTGACGAACTTGTGTAATTCGCCACCTGAACAGCGACAGTGCTGAGAGGGATTGCCGCGCTTCTACACGTTTGCCACTCTGAAGTGTCTTTGCAGGGCAACTTTTTTTTGGGTCTGGAAAATCTATCAAGGACGCTGTGGACCGACCGGACCGGACTCCTACCGACTAAAAGCCACACGGTCCTGCTTCAGCAACCTTTACCGAAGTCCCGGGTTCGTTGTAGCAATCACTGCGATCCTGGCAGGTTATGGTCCACTTCGGGATTTGTACAGGCTGGCCACAGTTAGCCTGCTCGAACGCCTCCCTATGTTGCCCGTGCGTGGCTGTCTCGGGCTAGACTGCTGATCAGGCGGCGAACCACCCATGCCCACCACCCTCAATCCACGGCTCACGGTGGCCGAAGATCGTTGAGCGCCCTCCGGCGGCTGGCTCGCCTTCTGCGGCAGGGGTGAGTGGGGTTTGCCTCTCTCTCCCTTTCCGCCGCCTCCTTCGCGAGCATCACCTCCTCGCAGCAGTCGCCGATGGCTTCCCATGCACTCTCACTCCCGACCATGTGTCTAATCACGGACGGAAGCGAGAGATCGCCCGCCCTTATTGCCCCGATGAGGTCGTGGCGCTATTCAGCCCAAGCTGGGCACACCTCCAACGTGTGCTGCGCCATGTCCTCGGGGCAGTAACCGCGGTGGTGAGGGCAACTGTTGCACAAATTTCGGGGTCTGTTGATACCTTGACGGGACTATAACCTGCCGGGGCGCGGTGAATGCAGCTACGATCTCGGGACTTCGATATAGGCTAGTAGTGGATCGTGTGGTTTTAAGTCTGGCACAGCGTCCATGAGGGATTATCCACACCAATAAAAAGTGTAGAAACTATAGAACGCTGTCTGCATACATTTGGTTATACATGCGCGCTGGTGGTCAGTACCTGACATACAGTTAAGAATATCATTAGTCCCGCAGTCTATTCCGAATCTCGCCCTTTTTATTTTTTGAGTGTGGAAAGTCCATCATGGATATTGTGCCGGACTCCTAACGACTAAAAACCACACGATCCCAATCTAACCTTTACCGAGGGCCCCGGGTTCGTTGCAGCAATCGCCGCGACCCCGACAGGTTATGGTTCGTTAAATAACGGATACGGTAGCCAGCACATTTACTGGGTGTGGCACACTTGCAACGGTACCCTGCCGCCTCGGGCCTGGCGCTGGTTGGACGGTGAACCACCCATGTCTGCCACCCGCAGTCCACGGGTCACGGTGGCCGGAGACCGTTGAATGGCCTCCGGCGCCTGACTTGCCTTCTGGGGCAGGAACCTCACCCGCGATCGGTGTCAAATTAGTGATTGGTCCCTTTTCTCAGCAAGCTGTAAATTTGCACTCCTGTCATATTTATAAAAAATAATAATATATAAACAATATATAAAATTTGTTTGAAAATTCTACATTTGTTTAATAACAAAATTTTGTTGGCTCTTTTTTGGTGATTTTGCACTAGTTGGCGAATTTGTTCCTTTACAAATAATATCAATAAAAAATATGTAATTTTATTCGTTTTGAATTTTTATTGATTCATGTTCAGTAGTGGTCCACTTCCTTATAAATATAAATATAATAATAATAAATATCATTTAATCTCTCTTCACATGGTGGTCTTACAGTTATAGAATTACAAAGTTGTTCTAACTAGTTTATGTGAGAGACTGGTGCCTGAAGTAGGTATTAGAAAAAAACCTGTGTTACAGGTCACCAGGGCCCCCTACCTTAGTTACACCTAGCAAAACAGACCAAAGAATAATGATATAAATTAACTAATAATAATATAATGAAAACATGCGATGGATGGTTAATTG